>CM062815.1:179873842-181129703 GCA_031772625.1 Pinus tabuliformis
AATTTTTGTACATGGTCATAGAGATGTGGAAGTGAGTAGAGATGTTACTTTTGATGAAGACATAGCGCTGAGAAAAGCGAGGGACCTTCCATCACAAGGAAGGATGATGAGGCTGTTGGAAGAAAAGAAGAACCTCCGATGGATGAACCCATGCCCGATGCTGATGGGCCGATGGATCCACTTGTTCCACCTCCTTGTGAACCCTCTACCTCAAAGAAAAGGCCACTACGGGTCCGAGATACACTTCAAGATGCTAAAAATCATGTTGCCCCAAGAGGAACATTTTAGGAAAGTAAGAAGTCCACCAGGTATTAAGGGTACTTGGCTGCTATGAGTACTATCATTCAAATCAGACCTTACACTTTCGAAGAAGCTATGAAGCACCAAGTATGGAAGGATGCTATGGTTGAGGAATATAAATTGATCATGAAGAACAATGTCTGGGAAGTGGTTCCTAGACCCAAGGACACGTCCGTGATCACTTCATAATGGATCTACAAGATTAAACATGGAGCTGATGGAAGTGCATAGAAGTGCAAGGAAAGGTTCGTGGCTTTTCTTAAGAGGAAGGAGTTGACTATGATGAAATATTTGCACTAGTTGCTCGATACACCACTATACGATACATAGCTTCTCTTGCTGCAAATCAAGGATGGAGCCTCCATCAAATGGATGTCAAGACTGCATTCTTACTGGCTCACTTAAGGTGGAAGTCTACTTGGAACAACCTTAGGGGTTTGAAGCGCTGGATAGGACACATGTATGCAGGTTGAAGAAAGCCCTCTATGGGTTAAAGCAAGCCCCTAGGGCTTGGTATGAGAGGATTGATAGATATCTCATGAAGCTGGGATTTACAAGGAGCTATTTCTGACTGCTGCAAATCTTTTCATTTATCAATATAAGAGGGAGTTGACTTCTGAGTTCGAGATGAAGGACCTGGGATTGTTGCATTACTTCCTAGGTTTGGAGGTTTGGCAAAAGCCAGGTGAGATTTACCTTTCTCAAGGAAAATATATTGTGAAGTTGTTGGAAAGATGTGGCATGGTGGAATGCAAGTAAGTGACTACACCAATGGAATTGAATTTCAAAAGGCTATGTGGAAGTGTTGTTGATCCGATTTTGGCAAATCCTTCTGAATATAGACAACTTGTGGGAGCTTTGATGTTTTTGGTCAACACACGACTTGACATATGCTTTGCTATTAATACATTGAGTCAATTCATGGTTGAGCCTCATCATGTACATTGGGTTGCTACAAAGAATCTTTTGAGATTTCTTCATGGTATTATCAACCATGGATTGAGGTACACTGCCGGGGATTTGAGACTACATGGATATACTGATGCCGACTGGGCTGACAATGTGGTGGATAAAAAAAGCACATCTCGGTGCATCTTCTATTTGGGGTTCGCTTCAATTTCTTGGATGAGCCAGAAACAAAAATCTGTTGTGCTAAGCACCGCTGAGGCTGGATATATTGTTGTTAGTATGGCTTATTGTGAAGCTATTTGGTTGTGAAGCTCTTCAGTGAGCTATTTGAGCACATGCTAGATACCACTGTCATTTATTGTGATAACCAAAGTGGGATTCATATCAGAGAATCCTGTGTTCCACGACAGGTCCAAGCATATCGATATCAGGTACCACTTTATTCGGGATATAGTACAATGGGAGAAATAAGGTTCCAACACATCAGGGCGAATGAACAAGTTGCTAGCATCCTCACAAAGCCTTTGGGAAAGGCCAAGTTCTTAGCCTTCAAAGAAAGACTTGGAGTTGTGGAAAGACTCTCCCATGAGGGTCCTAGTTGAACATTGAGCTCTGGGAGCTCCTGGCGGCTGGGGTACTTCTTGGAGATATATGAGCACAGGGTGAGTGGTTCACCTTGACCTGTGGAGTACGCTATATGAGAACTGGGTGAGTGGTTCACCTTCCCTTGTGAATACCTCAACATACATCCTACCCTCGCAGTCTGGGACTCTTGGGAAGTATCTCTCATCTGGCCAATGAGTTGGGAAAATTGGTTAGGTTTATTTAGTACTACCCATAGACTGGTTAGGTACCATTGTATTCCCTAAGACTAGGATGCATGATGTTCAACAACTTGATCACTAAGGATCAAGCCTGGTATGGGTTCTAATCTTGGACATGAGGACTTGCCTTTGTCATTTTGGTGAGGGTGGCAGCGTCTTGTGACCCACCTTCTTTCAATCATTTCTTATTGAACTAAGATATTAATCTTCACCAGAGACGAGACATGTTGCGGAGATAATACATGATGGTCTTGATGGCATAACCGTGGGTGGATGTTGACTGATGGAATTCCTCCCTAGTTGAGAGGGAGTGTTAAAGAGTGCAACTAGGGGCTAATTCCCCCTCTTAGAAGTCCCTCCTTTGATGACTCATTTCTCTCTTGGATTACCCTTGATGGCATCTTCCTCACCTTGAAAATCATAATTTTTTCACACTTACAAATTGTATATTTCACCCGTCATGTCGGCCCCACCTCATGTAGGAACACTTGGTTAATAGACGTGTTCGTTGCCCCACGTTTTCCACTATAAATACACTATCTGATCTCTCCTTTTTGGCATCTCATCACAAAACACAAAAACATTTCTCTTTTGATTGGTTCGTACATTTATGAGGTAGTTTCTTCTCTCACATGTGCGAAGGGTTTACTGGGCAATTTGACTTCTACGTTGACTCTCTTTGTTCAACACCATTGACCAACATTGGCTGAGGAGTTTTTGGGACTGTTTGACTGCATTTTGACTTGGGAATATTTTGTTTGACTGGGTCGCAACTATTGGCACACAGACTGAGGTGTTTTGTGCAGTTTGACCAACGTTGACTACAAGCAGATCATTGATTTTTTTTGCAAAAGCTTTGATCGGAGTTTGACTGTTCTTCTCTTCGCTTTGGGTTCACTTGACCTGTTCAAGAGGTTGAGTTGCTCTCTTCTTTGACCAAGTTCTTTGGAGATAGTTTGATTGGTCCTTGACTAGCGTTGACTTGACTGGTTAGGGCACTTTGACTGCTGTTGACAAATATCATAATTGCAGACTTTGACCAGGGTTGATTTGGATTAGATCAGGCTTCTTGTTTTGGCATTGGATATTGGTTGGTCATGTTTCTTGATAGTTTGATTGGTCCTTGACTAGCGTTGACTTGACTGGTTAGGGCACTTTAACTGTTGTTGACAAATATCAGAATTGCAGACTTTGACCAGGGTTGATTTGGATTAGATCAGGCTTCTTGTTTTGGCATTGGATATTGGTTGGTCATGTTTCTTTGGATAGTCAAAGTCTTGACTTTGACTTTATCATAATTCTACTAAATTGGATCTTCTCTCTGTACTGAACATTTGATATTTATCAATGAGAAGGATTGTTTGGGTTTTCCCCCTTGTGGGGTTTTGCCCTGGCATTAGCTTCACTTGTCTTCTTGTGCATATTGTTGATGATGTTCCATCTACAATGATTGTCAATGATGATCTAAAGTAAATGTTAAGTGATTGCTGAAGTTTATTGTGATTACTATTGGAATCTAGAAGTGAAATTCTTATTGGGCTGATAAGACATTGAAGTAATTTTTGCAAACATAGAACATACCATAAAAATTAACAAAAGGTTCAACAATGTGTGAGCTTTGGGAGAAGTTTGTAAGATTTTCCACGAAAACCCCCTTGGAAAAGATCCTATGTAAGGCCTAGGGTTTAAGTTTGATACAATATATATGTTCATCTGAAGTCGAGGGAGGAGAGGCAAAAAGGCAAATAATGGTTTACTTCAACGAGTACTAAAACAAATGCCTGGAGGAAATCCCCAAGTTGAAGGATTAGCTTCTAGGGATCCCACTTAGTGTGAAGGTTAGGGCATCAAATTTCCGGAGATTCCACCATAGGAAATCCACCAAAACTTGAGGATCACTAGAGGAGACACTAAGGAAGAGGTCTATCCAAGCGAAACTCAAAACACATTCCTTTAATGGATTTCGCACCAAGCCCTAAAGAAGCCTCTTTATCCTTAAAAGGGATGAGGAAAAGAAGGTGAAAAATACGTGAAAAGAAGGATGGTTTATCAATTTAGGAGTGATCACCAAGGATTAAGACCAACACCTAACAATTGCGAGAATTGGAGTCAAGGATTATCTTGATATGGTAACTTCGCTCTTCAAGGAAACCTAGAAGGAATTTCACTACCCTTAATAGAAGCTGCAACAAAAACGACTTCTAGATATTTATACTTCGATGACACTTTTGGAGTTTCAAGGATGCAAAATGCAATAGAATCTCTATGAACATTCATTCATTCATTATCCATGAGTAACACATGCAAATTTCCTAGTAACTTTAATGTTTAAAAAAAGTTTCATTGATTAAGGCACATTTAAAACCATGAGACAATATTTCATGCATTAGACATCAACCAAAATAAGAAATGTAGCATTAAACATCACTTACAAGACAATAAAGAATATATCCATCCGTCAAAATGCCGAAGAGAAGCTTCAAGAATGATAGCGAAAGTAACCAAACATCAAAATCATCCAACTTGTCCAAATTCATCCTCAAATTGCAGGTCCAAAATTCTCTAATTAGAGATTGAAAATCCAAAGTGTGATGGATAGAATGAGACTAGGTCTCATCTATTTATAAATGAGTTATGAGTTCAAAAATTATAAGATAAAGCTCCTCCAGTGCCTAAAATGTCTAGTAACCCACCCATGGTTACGAACCAACCATGATAGCTCAAAAGGTGAATCGAATAAGACTTCTTCAGCCAACACAAGGCTGACGTGGAAGCCTAGGATGGTAGTATTGAGGCCTCATGTGCTAAGGATGAGAGTGAGGGCCTAAAAAATAAGGAATAAGAGGGGGATGCCCTCCAAATGCTGCAAAACATCTCCAAACCCCTATTTGGGCTCCAAATGGGTCTCATGGGTCTCCAAGTGGCTCATAATCAAGTCGATGCTCCATCAATTAGGGCTAGAAGATGACACATGCCCTCCCATGTTTCCCTAGGAAGGACAAATCCTCCTCTGGGCATTGCATCAGTTGCCAAGTGTCGGGTGCAATGTGTAGCCGACTGGGCAACGTGGTTCGAGTGCATCATCATCTCTGTATAACTGGGGCACGAGCAAGCAAGTAATGGTTCTAAAGAAGCCCATGGTGTGACAATCAATGCTCTACAAGGCTGGAGGTCCATGGTTCTCAACTCTCACCGTATAAATGCCATTGTGATCCTTTGGAGGGTTTGGGTCCTGTTTACGGAGGCCAAGACCAAGATGCAAACCCTCATGCAATCTTGTATAAGATCCAATGCATCTCGTCACCTTCCAATACAATGATTCATTTGTGCAATTGCGTAAATAAGCTTGCTAACCAAGGGTAGAAGTGGACACTTCATAGTGGATTCCCTTCCAAATTTGGGCTTTGAACATGTGCTTATTACCTCCCTTGGCTAAAGAGCTTAATGACAGACCCTATTAGGTGGCTTCAACCTCCAAGGGAATGGCAGGTCCAAGGTACACCCATCAAGTGGCAGGTGTCATGTGAAATGATGATGGAACAGAGTGGGGACAATGGGAGGGCTCCAAGACACATGCCATGGTACAAGGGTAGCTATGATGATGGAGGCCCACACCTTAGGTGTATAAATGTAAGGAGGGAGCAATCATGGTACATGAGTTACCCCGAGCTCTGTTTTTCCACCCTTCTCCATTTGGCTTTTCCCTTTTATTGATTTTTCTTCATTTAACTGCTCGAGGCTCAAAGGGGATTAGAGCATGATGTGTAAGATGTAACAATGATTACCCACTTAAGGTAGGGCAGTTCATCGCCCACCAGGGGTTGGGACATCCATGGGTTCCTTAATGATGTAAGGGGCACTCATAGGGGCCGTAGGAACCAGGGTGATGGCGATAATGATAAGGGGTAGAGCTCATGCTTGGATTTTGTCCACGTGTTAAATTTGATTGTCGTGGCCATATTTTGCATCTTATGGTACATTTCCTTTTGTATGTAGTTATATTATGCTTTTGTCTTTCTTTTTAGCTCCATCAACCTCCAGGTCATTATTCCAGGCGCGACCCAAGTTGTGGACAAAGGGAGGAGGAGGTTAACAACTTGTGTATCCAATGGACAAATGTGGACCCAGAAGAGGAAAATGTGAAAAAGGCTTGTAATGAGTCTAGGGAAGTGAGACATGGTATCACGAAACGGGACCATGCAACCAAAATCAGGGTTTCCCATGTAGTGCCACTTCTAATGCTAGTAGCTAATAAAGGAGATCCCACAGTACTAGGATACAAGATTAACTCCCCTAGTTGAGGTAAGGCAACAAGGGTATAGTCAAAGCCCGTTCTTTCCTCCAAATCCCCCCACTAATCCATGTCCAAGTGTGCCCAAGAAAAGCAAGCATAAACACCCAATTGCATAATGAAAATCACACCTTCGGGATTGGAAGGCCCTCCTTCAAACATATGTTCATGACAGATGAGCGAGGGCTCACAATAGCTGGCTTAGGTGGCAGAGAATGGTAGCACATTGAGTTATCAGGTGGTTGCAATGGGCTGCTGGCAGCCGACTTAAGACAAATCTAGGAGAAAAATTCTCGTAGAGGGGTCACCCACTGGTGGTGGGTAACAGTTTGTTTGAGAGAACAAAAGTAGCCTTCGTATGTTTATCTAGAGCACATTGCTTGCTTACTCCTTCCTATTGTACCTTGAAGCTTGATAATCGCTGCACTAAGTTGTTCAAGAGAGGGAGCACTCCATAATGTAAGTAAACAAAACGTCTATGGAAAAGTTCACACTACTTGGTACTATTATGCACTAAAACACCATGCTTAATTGTATTTGGTTGCAATCTATAAAGACCTCCAACTTAGAGATCTTTTGCCACAATATGGGTTTTGTTGATTTTTTGTGGCTATGGTCGGTATTCATGCCGGTCCTCAAAAAGGAATTAAAAGGAAGAAACTTATAATATAAATTTGAATTTAATTTGCCTCCAAAATACTGAAATTGACCCCAAAAGATCAGGTTTGCTAAGGGGCAAAGACACCAGTTTCGGCACTGTCAATCACTATGTATTGCCATTCGACCTCATCTCTTGGAGACTAATTGAGACCATCATATCATCATCTGATTTTCTGTTCACACATATGAGTTAAGGAGGAGCTTCTGAGGCAGTTTGGCCGAGTTTGTTTTGACCTACGTTGACCGAATTTTCTGAGTCCAGTAGACCAAATTTATGAGGCACATTCAATCGAAATTCTAAGGTCAGCTGACTGAAATTTTGAGGCCAATTTGTTGAAATTTTGTAGCTGCTGTTGGTATTTAGGTCAACAAAGTCAAAGGAAAAATATTTATTATTTTATTGTTCAAGTAGGCTCCAAAACTGTCAGGTCGGCCCCACCAATTGAAGGGGTTGGACCCTTGGCCAAATCTCACATGATTGGACACATATATATTGACATTTTGACCTCATTTGGCATCAATTCGGATCTCACGCAAGAGAAATTACTCATCTGTTCACACGTGCGAAGGAGCAAAAGAAGTCTAAGGTTGACCACTGAATTCTGGATTGAAGTTTGAATCATTGACCAACATTGACTTTGGCATTTTCTGGGCTGCGTTGGCTTGGAATTTTTGATTGGTTAAGTTTGCTAATGCTCATTCACTTGCCTTGATACCTATTGTTTCTCTGGGTAGTGTGTGTGGTGATATATGACAACCTTAGCTATCAATTCTTCTTTCTTTGACTCCATATTCCCTTTTATGGCCTTGCTGGTGGTTTTCTTCAAATGTTTTTGTAGGCTCTTCTTCTAGTTCAATCCTGGGCTCTTCATTTGATTTGTCATTAGGTACTACAACTCGTTTCCTTGCAAGGATTTCTTCATGTGCTCATTGGCCCTTTTTTGCTTAGTAAGATAAATATCTTGCAATGCAATTTTCTTTTTCTTGTACCATAGTTTCAGAAAATTCATTTGCACAATAATATTAACTGTTCCGACTGAGTCCATCCAGGAATATCCCAAAACAATGTCTACATCATATATATATATATATGTGTGTGTGTGTGTGTATATATATATATATATATATATAACATAAAAAACTGAATGCAACACACATCTATCCATTGTAATTTTTAAATCTTCAAAAATTTGAGCATTTTTGTTGATTTTTTGTAGCAACGAGAGGTATTCCCGTATGGCAAAAGGGGTCTCCAAGTTGGCCTAGAAAAATTAAAATAAAATTTATTTTTGGAGTGTCAAGTTGGCCTAGGAAGGTGAAGGGACATGTCCCTTGGGTTATTTCACCCCATTCGACAAGTATAAATAGATGATGTGATGCCTCATTTGTTCGCCATCGAAGATCAAGTATGATCTGATTTCTAGGAGGTCTATCTTCTCTCTCTTGGATAGTCTCACGTGTGAGGAGGGAAGACGATTTGATCTGGCCCCCCTGACTGAAGTTTATTGAATCTTTGACCAGCCTGTTTGACCGAGTATTTGACTGTTGTTTGACTGAGCTACTTGACCAAGTTTGACCATAGAACAGGCTGAGTTTGATCACATGTATGAAGAGTTGACCGCATGACTTAATCGCAGGGCCAAATTTGATTAGGGCGAAAGTTTGACGAGTTTGATTTTTTGGCAGCTTTGATCAGTGTTGGCTAGTTGTTGATTTTGACCAGATTTGACTGGTATTTTGACTTGAATATTGGCACAGATTTCTAGACATTGTTTATTTGTAAACCTTGCTCAAGAATAATTTCTCCTAAAGGAAAGTTGTTGGGTTTCCTAGGGTAAATTTATTCTCTCTATTGTGCATGGCTGTCTTTCTGCGTTCTTTACTGTTTTCGTTGCATTTACTGTTGAGATTTTCTGAAATTTAATTATTCAATAATAGCAGAGGCATAAATACTGATTGAAAATCATTAGGAAATAATTACCTGGTCGAAAATTGTATCTACTGTACATCTTGTAAAAAATCACAATTTTCACCCTCATGCCATGTGCTTTGAATATTCTTTGTGGGTACTTTCAATCTTTTAGCTGGATCAACATTGAGGGAATTATGCTTGCTAATAGGGTTTATAGAAACAATAACCTTTTCATGCTAAATACTTTCATAAACCTGTAATATGACGTTTGCGTATGAAAACAAACCCTTGGTTCTTTCTTTACTCTACATTTTGTATGAGACCACTTGTCTAAAAATAATTTTTCATATGCTTAATTAGAAAGTTCCATCATCTTGCTATCACTTGATCACTACCAAATGGTATTGTTGCCAGAAAATCTAGCAGGTCCAATGCAAAGGCTCAAAGGTCCTTCTCTTTAGTGGATTTAAAACAACAATGGGGCTAAGTTGCACTGAAACGGATATGGGAACGGATACGGATACGGGGTTTGAAACGGATACGACAAATTTTCAAAATATGAGGATACGATACGGCAAGGAAACGGCATGCATATATATATATATATATATATATATATATATATTTCATATTACCATTCATCTTTTAGAATCTAGAATCTAGAATCTATATCTAAAAATGCATAGTCATCGTCATGAATTCAACATAAACAAATCATCATCATCAATTCAGCATAAAAATTGTCATCATCATTAGTGATTATTATAACATTCAACATATTATCATCATCATTAATAATGTAATCAGAAATGCAACAGCCTTTGTGCTTTCGGGTCCAACTCCTTCAAAGAACGTGTCATGCATGGCAGATGATATCTATCTTCCTTGCATGACAATTAAAAGGCCCATGGGATCATTGGGATATTCCATCAAGACCTATCTGAACATTTCAATCTTCTCAATGTCAGCTTGGTCTTGTGACTATATGCAGGCACAAGATTGGCTAGAGAAGATTTGTTATATTGGAGGGATTTATGAAATCAAAAGCAAAATCAATGACAATTAACAAAACCTTAACCAAAATGAAAATAAATCGCTCAAATAAATCTCTTTACGAAGACATTCATCAAACCCCTTTATTTGCATTTTTGAACATCTATCTTTTTCTTAGTAAGAATTTTTGATAAATATATGGAGTGTTGTTGTTTCTAAAGATTTAGAAAAGATTTTATGAGACTCTGTTTATAGTGAGTTTATTTGCAAATCTGATTTCTTCATTTTTATTATTTATTTATGGCTACGCAAATTTTCAAGCTTTTTAACATTTTAAGGGTGGATTCTGATCACAATTTTCGTGGATCCGTTTTACCGGAAACGGATCCAAAAAAATTTAAATCCCTTGGAAACGTATCCAATTCCAAATCTAAAGTTTCTGATTTTTTGAAACGGCACAAAAACGTTTTTACAGTGTTTCAGACAAGAATCGTATCCGTTTATGTATCGGAAACGGGGATCCGCGTTTCTGGGAAATTCTTCAGGAGTTTCCGGTAACTTAGCAATGGGGGCTCCGCTAAATCACCTATAAAGATACTCTAATACCAATGTTGCACGGGGACCCATCCCTCCAAAAAAAGTCATGTACCCTGCGTTTCGGGCACTTTTGGATCCTTAGGAAGCATCCCCAAACTACTAGGGACTTCATTGGGGACTCGAGGATTTGCTGGCTGCCCCCAAGGCATTCCAGAGAGATTTTAGAGACGTTTTGGAAAGATTTCAGGGATGTTTTTGGCAGATTTAGAGGGTTTTTGGGCAGATTTCAGGTTTTTGGGCAGATTTCAGGAATGTTTTGCAGAGGTTTCAGGGATAATCCAAGCATATAGCTTCAATTTTAAAATTCATGGACGTTGATGATTGAACAATATGATCATTTTTCTGATTCATTATTCTTGGAATGCATTGAATTAAATTTTTTGTTTTAACTCAAAATATGGGTTTCAATTTGAAGTTTTGGTGATTCAGATATTGTATTTTCAATGGTAAAATTACAAGAAGCAACATCCATGTTAATAAAATAGAAAATACAATGTTTTAAAAGGCTAATCCTTTTGGTTATTTTTCTTGTTCTTTCTCATTTTTCGGATCATCTCAGCTTTTACATAATGTGCATGGGTTTTGAGGAGTCATTCAACTTCAATGCTTCCACCTTCCCAACCCCAAGCATTGTGAAAAAAATCAGATAGTAGTGAATTGGATTGGTAAATTCCTATTCAATCCCCTTCTTAATTTGAAATATTAATTTAATATATATTTAAAAAACCAAAGTATTTTATATTGGCTTTGAACACAACTATAAAGTTTGCAAAACCTATTGAAAATGGAATGCCTTTTATGTCTAACATATAGTCATCATTAACAAGAAATATGAGGAAAAAAACTACTATAAAGCTCATCTCTAGTGGCCAATAATAGAATGTCACTCAACCCTTTTTGAATTGTTTGAGATTTTAAGTGGCGAGTGTAAGGGTTGTGCATAATACTATAAAGTATAACTTGTTATGCTTACAAGCTTGAAACAACAATAAATGTTAATATTGGATTATATATATATATATATATATATAAAATTGCCGTCCCTTGAAAAATTTGGGGCGTGTGCACTAGCTGTTCCGGGGACACGTCCCCCTGTCCTCGCCGTTCCACCGTCACCAAAACCAGTGCAACATAGTCTAATACTAGTCCTCGTGGTGATGAGTATTAAAAGTATATTGTTAGATCGAGTATTAGCAAGGTCTACGATGGATTAGGTTTTATATGCTATGATTCAGGTGCTTTAATCTTAGACCACTAAATAGGTTGCTATAAGTTAGGGTTTTTGTGATATTCAATATTATGGCATTCAATGTCCTCTAGCAGCCTTAGAAAAGACCTAAAAGTGATACTCGATAACAAAGGAGCAAGACCTTCCAATAGAGGCTAAGTTTAGGTTAGGGTTGATAATTCTATGGCTGTTAGGTATGCATAAACAACAATAAAGGAGTGATGTCAACCCTATTTTGGATGTTTAGGTTATGCACTATGCTAAATTTTACTCTTAAACAATTTATAAACGCAATTACTAACTTATGAGCCACCCACATGCATTTAAATTGCACTTTTATGCATAAATATGTCGTAGAAACCTTAGCGGCTGCCCTAGCCATCTAGGGGAGAGAAAAAGAGATAAATTTTAATAAGATTTATGGTGGATCAACACACACTAGACCAACGCATTGTCCTACTAGGGTTTAATGGAGTCTTTATGGCAAAAATTCAAGGGACGCATATTGATGGAGTAAGGGGGATGCCTAGGGCATACACTTTTTAAACCCTAGCTATTTCTCTTGTGAGGGGAGAAATTAAATATATGGGTCAAGACTTTAAGAGCTTCCCTATAGGGCTTAGAGGGATATTCTTACAAGCAATATTGAAGCAAAATTTTAACAATAATGAAGCATTTAGTCATAGTATAAATGAAACCCTACTTAAAACATAAAGCATGCAAAATATCAATAATAAGACAATAAACTCACACAATCTTCCACAAAATGCACTTCTTTCAATCCAAGAACAATGTCTCCATGCAAAAATCACTTCCACGAGATCCATAAAGTTGCACCCAGGAAGATCACATCTTGCACATAGTAGCAAAAAAGGCTAGCTCACTCTCTCATAGAGGAAAAGGATTTGATGTATGATGATGATAAAGTGAAATGAGAGGAGGCTCTATTTATATGACACTTATCCCACTCATTTCTACAATAATTCAACTACAAAAACCCTATTGACAAGTTTACTTTATGTGTTCCCTAAGAAAGAGGTTACAAGTCTACCTCATAACACGAAAACACAACAAAAGTGCCATAAATGCGCCACACATGTCAGAGCAAATCCTTCTCAAGCACAACAAAATCCTCCAAATGAGCTCTAATGCCACAAAAGGTGTCATGTAGGCTAATGAGCGCTCCGTACTCCTGTCTCCAAGATGTATCTCAAAGATCATGTGCAAGCCTCCAAAGTGCCTCATTGCAGTTGTGAAAATTTCTGAATCTATACAAATGGAAATCCTACTGTAGTCACTGGTTTATCATCTCCTACTTGTTATTTCATTCAACAAGTTATTTAGTTATAAACAATTATGAAAAACACTAATGCAGACTGCACTGACATACAGATCATAAACTGAAACAATAGATGAGACAAACAAACAAGGGACACCATTATTTTTGAACAACACGTCCCCGGAAAAACCGAATGCGGGAAAACCGGGGCAGTAGATAGAGGGTTTGTATTATTAAGCAAGCAAAATCTGAGTACAACAGGTTGCCTCTCACACCGGCTAACCTTTCAGAGAATTCTCGACAGCAAGAAATACATATGAGGGTTTACCTCGTTCTCCAAGTCACAACTGATCCATTGAGTGGCTTGACTCCGGCAAACATTGTGAAATCCCAACGCAATCACTGCTTGGGCCAGCATCTTGCCTCTAGGAGACCGCGTCACCCCTTCTGTTGGATCGATTTGCTTGAGGAATGTTGTTGTTCAACCTTCCTGTCTCGGACTTCTGACGAATATCCTGCACTGCCACTGCAAGAGACCCTCATGGCCTGGGCTGCGTGGGCTTCTGCGCTGCCTCTCTGCCACGTACTCTTTGGCTCAGAATTCCTTTCCGATCCAAATCTCTGCTTCTGGCCCTCTCACTGCAACTCAGATCACTAGTTCGATTTTCTCAGCAAACCACGCCCCAAAACAATCGAACTGATTTGATCAACTTGGTGTGTCTCCAACTGACCCTCAAGCCTCGTCTTATACTTTTCCTGTTGATGAATCAACGACCGAGATTAAGTCCCCAATCAACGGCTAAGATTAAATTAGACTTGATCCTCGTTTCTTAGAAGCTTCTCACCCATATTTTTATTAATACCCATTAATATTTTTATTTTCCTAAGTTTAGATTGAGGAACACCATTAAAAATATTAATTATTTTGATAACTCACAATTTGGGTGGAATTTCTCAAAACGATTTCTGGGTCTTGGAGATCTCATGTATTCTAGCCCCTCCACAAAATTTCGGAGCTAGAGCACATCCGATGCTATCCAAAATCAACACTCCCTCTTAGCGAGGAATGTGGTCTAGCAATACTTTCCAATAGAAGCATCACATTGATCCACTGCATTGGTCCTCTGTGCTGCTGATGCTTGGCCTGTTGCCCTTCATCCACTGCACTGCTGCATCTTGTACTGCTGCCCATGACACTGCCACTGTCACTGCTGCATCTGTACTGCAACTCCCTCTCAATATGCTGCATCATGTTGCCCATAGCACTGCCACTGCTAACTGCTGCACTGCAACTCAATTGCTGAGAAGTAAGCAACTGAAAAGCCACCCAAAAGTTGACATGTTGGTCAGTCTGGATACCCTGTGATGCTGAAGCTACCTCTGCTGCTAATCTGTGCTGACCCTCTGCTACTATTGCGCTGCTGTAATATGCTCTGTGGCTCTTGCATTGTTGCAACCTCCACTGTGCTGCTTAAGACTCTGGCACCCTATCTCTGCCACTGTTTGCTTCATCATTCCTCGCACCAACTGACTCTCGTCATTTTGCTACTGTCATTAAGTGCTGCCGTAGTCGTATGTGATCCATGAGTTTGGACACCTCAAGGATCTTGCTCTCATGTAGTCCTCTTGACTATAGCTCAATGTCGCCCCACCTCTTCTCCAGAGGTGCATGAGCCCTCATGGCACAATCCTCGTCATCGTCCTCCTTGTCACCTTTCGCTGGAGCAGCCTTCGAGTCAGACTTCTTTTCCTTGCCCTTCTTCCGAGGGCACAAAGTGGCGAAATGTCCTAGTTCCCCACATCTGAAGCATCTGACTTTGGTTATGTCTTTCTTTTTCCTCTTCTGCTACATTAGCTGTCTTGCTGATGCGAGAGCTGCATCCTCCTCTTCCTCCTTCTTGACTCTAACTCCTTTGCCGCTACTTCCTGCCTTGGTTAACCGCCCGATCTCTTCCTGTGGAAGAGCTACCCACATCTCCTCCCAACTGGGAAGAGAAGCCCTGCCCAAGATGCTTTGGATAAAGGTCTCCAAGTCTTTAGTGACTACATTCAGGGTTGTCCTGACCATGAACTCAGGATCTGACGTAGACCCCACAGAAGTCCGCTGGTCTCGAATCCCTTGCAACCTGAGAAGGAAGGGATCAATTTCTTCTCCCTTCTGCATCTGATATTGTCTTAGTTGGTTCTCAAGCAACATCTTCCGTTGGACGGAAGTTCCCTCATACAAGGTGGTCAAGGCCTCCCACATCTCCCTTGCTATTTCCTTTTCAGCAATTTGTGGGACCACATGATCCTTGACCTCGTCTAAGATCGTGCATTTCGCCTTTGCTTGGGCCTCCTCACATTTCTTGAGAGGATCAACATCGACCGGTACAACCACCACTTTCAAGGCATAATCCTTGATGCGATTCTTGTCCAAGATTGCCAGGATCCTGGCCTTCTAGATGACAAAGTTGGATGCTCATTCCAATCTGTTCTGATCCCTCAGCCAATTAACAACCATCTCTGCTCAAACAAGTGTAGAACAGGTTCTCTTCTCCCTCTCTTACTGCTGCCCCAGCAAGACTCGGATCTGGATTTCTTTGGCACTAGAAATCCTCTAAGGAACAAGTTCTTTCTAGACTCCCTCTGAGTCTTGATTTCCTTCACGGAAATCCTCTCGCCAAATAATGTCGAATCACCGCTTTTCTAATCCTCCTTTGTTGTTGCTCAACAACTCGGACTTAGATTTCTTTTGGCAAGAAATCCGTCAAGGCAGTGACTCCCTCTACCTCGGTTTTGTCTCCACAAACACTATTTTGCAACAATAGTAACATCATCCCACTAGCACCACATATCAAATCTGCACTGCTCCTACTGCCCCGACAACTGACTGATCTGAGCCCCTTAGGCTCTGCGTTGGCCCATAGAGATGAGACAATCACTGAGTGAGCTCCTCTCGGCTACTGCATCTCCTCCTCCTAGCTCAGAAAGCTGACGCAGGCACTAAGTGAGCTTCTGCGTCACTCCTCTGGTATTGCGTCACCCCTTCAGCTGCTCTTTTGGCTCTGAAACAACGTTGTCACTCGGGACAACGGCCTCTCTGCAGCAGATTCGTTGGATCTCCCAGTGGATGGCTTCAGTGTCCTGTGATCTGCAACACTCTGATACCATGTGAAAATTTCTGAATCTTTACAAACAGAAATCCTACTGCAGTCACTGACTTATCATTCTTACTTGTTATTTCATTCAACAAGTTATTCAATTATAAACAATGATGAAAAACACTACTGCAGACTACATTGACATACATATCATAAACTGAAACAATAGATGAGACAAACACACAAGGAACACCGTTATTTTTGGACAACACGTCCCCCGAAAAACTGATGCAACAGATAGATGGTTTGTATTATTAAGTAAGCAGAATCTGAGTACAACAGGTTGCCTCTCACACCGGCTAACCTTTTAGAGAAATATCGGCATCAAGAAATACATATGAGGGTTTACCTCGTTCTCCAAGTCACCATTGATCCACTGTGTGGCCTGGCTCCAGCAAACACTGTGAAATCCCAACGCAATCACTTCTAGGGCAAGCGCCTTGCCTCTAGGAGACTGCGTCACCCCTTCTGCTCAATTGATTTGCTGGAGGAAGACTGATGTTCAGCCCTCACGACTCATAACTTCGCTTCTCCGGCAAAATCTCGGACTTTTGACGAATATCCTGCACTGCCACTGCAAGAGACTCTCTTGGCCTGCGTCAGCATTGCGTGAGCCCCTCTTGGGCTGCGTAGGCTTCTGCGCTGCCTCTTTGATGCTATTACTGCCTCTCTGCCACGTGCTCTTTGGCTTGGAACTCCTTTCCGATCCAAATCTCTACTTCTGCCCCTCTCACTGCAACTCAGATCACTAGTTCGATTTTCTCAGCAAACCATGCCCCAGAAAAATCGAACTGATTTGATCAACTTGGCATGTCTCCAACTGACCCTCAAGCCTCCTCTTATGCTTTTCTTGTTGATGAATCAATGGCCGCGATTAAGTCCCTAATCAACGACTAAGATTAAAACAGATTTGATCCTCGTCTCTTAGAAGCTTCTCACCCATATTTTTATTAATACCCATTAATATTTTTATTTTCCTAAGTTTAGACTTAGGAGCACAATTAAAAATATTAATTATTTTGATAACTCACAATTCGGGTGGAATTTCTCCAAACGATTTCTGGGTCTTGGAGGTCTCATGTATTCTAGCTCGTCCACAAAATTTTGGAGCTAGAGCACATCTGATACTACCCAAAATCAACAGTTGTCATGTCCATGGTGCCCAACATCACCCTCAAAAGAGAAGGAATGGTGATGTGGCACTCTCTAACTCAAACTTTGCGGCTCCAAGGTGATGTGCAAGCCTTGCCCTGTCATCTCAAGGATGATGATCATCATCTGAGCTATAGAGCAAGTGATGCCCATCAAACAATGTCAAGGCCAACTTGGGGGCATCTTGGGTCCATTGGGCAGATAGTTGATATCTCCAAAACCAAGGTTCATGGGCTCAATGTTTTAGCAACTGCGGGTACCTCAGAATGTTAAGCATCATGTGGGTCATCAAGTAGCCCAATTCTTTTCTCTAGATAGGCAACATTGCATCAACAAAATCAATCTCTCTCCTACAATGGGTAAAACAACCTTTGTTGCTTTGCTGAGAAGGTGGGACAATCACCTCAAGAGGCCCTTGCTACTGTGATGAGAGCCACTTTGACAAAATCCACTCAAGGTCGAGTGAAAGTCAACAATGATTAGGTACAATAACCATGATTTCATCCATGGATTCATCATGCTGGACCATACTTAATGCTAGAGGTACAATAATACTTAACACAATGATCACTTTCAAATATCTAACTAGATCGAGTCCCATATAAGTGTTCCCTCCTTATGTTAGGAATGGTTAGATGGATAACCCTATTAGCTATTTCCATCCCACAAGGGGAAGTGATAGGTCCCAAGTTAGCCCATCAATCCATAGGTGTGTGTGAAGATCATGTAGACGAAGTGGGCATGTCTTCAAGGTAGGGTGCAATAGCGAAGTGACCAGGTAATGGTGGTCCAACATCCTCAGAGTATAGATGTAAGGAGGGAGCAATCGTGAAAGCATGAGTTTCCCCTTTCCTCGACTTGCTTTTTCCGCCCCTCTTGTGTGTCTTTTACTTCATTATGATTATGCATTGATTTGGGTGCATAACTTAGGAACCCAAGCTTGTTTTTGAGATTTAGCATTTAATACCCCTTAATGATGAGGTAGTTTATTGCTCATCAAGGTTGGGACAATAAAGGCTTCCTTTATATAGATGGAGCATCGTGTGCTCGATGAGTCAAGTGATGGCTAATGATGGGGGTAGAGCTCATGCTAGGCTTTTTCCCACATGTTAATCAAATTTTTTGACCATTGTTTGCATTTTATTCTTTTTATTTCATTGTGGCTTTCTGCTTTTAACTTTCTTTTAGCTACATCAACCTCCAAAACAAAGTTTTTTGACCTAGACTCAATGATGAGGATGAGAGGGTGCCAATCCCCATGACTAATGACCAATGGCTTGAGGAATGGAGATGGAATAACGGGAAAGATAAAAAGTGGTAAGTATGGGATACCATGGACATGCTATTTGAATCAAAGCCTCCCTACTAGTGTCCTTCCCAAAACCTCGAGGCCTCAAAGGAGGACCCACTGGACTAGAGTCAAAGACTAACCTCGTAGGTGAAGTGGTGGAACTAGAATATAGTTAGTATCGATCAATCATTTGGATCACCCCTTGATTCATATTAATATGCTCTAAAGATTAAGTGAAAGCACATAATTACAACATATCGATGGATGACCCACCTCCCTTCAAGAAGGAATGCCATAAGGGAGAGAAAAATTTGGTTGGAGCAAGAAGCGGAGGATTTATGGCATCATCATATCATGCATTGATCAATATAGCTATTGGCAGGTTGGCTGTCCAAGGAGAAGAGAAGTTTTCTCTTATGGGTTACCCAGTTTTTGGTGAGTAACAGGTAGGATTTTCTCTGAAACCATAGCGTAGACTATTGCCGCAAAATCTAGTAGGCCATACAGAGGGGTACCCTACAAGGCTATTATTAGACCAATTTCCAACAATATGGTGATGGCCCATTTCCAACATAGCCAAAGTCCCTTGGATTTTCACCTATGGGAGGAGTCTCGGTATAAGGTCACCTAATAGATATTTTGGGCCTAAAGGCACAAGGTGACAAAAGTGTCTCCAAGGGAAAGACATAAATTTAGCTACAAGGCTCCAACAGGAGGCAATTCACTTTCCTTGAAGAGGCCAAAATTAGGGCAAGGAAAAACCTAGGGTTTGATTGATAGGTTGAGATTTGGAATGACCAAATGTCTAGGTGCAAAGAAAGGGTTGTCCACAATGTATTCCATCAAGGTTAAGGCACATGAAACCCTGAAGAAGCCCCCAAGTTGAAGCTATAATCAAACTTGGTTTTACCCTAGGGCAAAAAACTTGGGGAAGGGAAATTATGGATGAAAATGGAATGAATTCCCACCAAATGGGAATGATTTTATGGCAACCACTCAACCTTCGATGTTTAGACTTTCGAAGACCCAAAAATCTCTGTCCTTGTGAATTTGCACTAAGCCCTAATTGACCACATGGCCTTGAGGGGGCGAAAATTTAGAGAGGGAGAGTTCAAATTTATGGATGAAAATGGTTTGATCACCAAGAGACATGGCTTTTGGTAGGTAACATGTAGCATTTTCTTT
Organism: Pinus tabuliformis; assembly: GCA_031772625.1. Classification (NCBI taxonomy): domain Eukaryota; kingdom Viridiplantae; phylum Streptophyta; class Pinopsida; order Pinales; family Pinaceae; genus Pinus; species Pinus tabuliformis. Next base: position 179,893,607 of record CM062815.1, read on the forward strand.
GAAACCATAGTGTAGACTGTTGCCACAAAATCTAGTAGGGCTTAGAGAGGGGTACCCTACAAGGTTCTTATTGGAAAAAGTGACAACAATGGGGTGATGGACCATTGTCACCACAACCAAAATCCCCTGCTCTTTATGGATTTTCACCAATGGGAGGAGTCCTGGTATACGGTCACCTAACAGATATTCTAGGCTTAAAGGCACAAGGTGACAGAAGGGCCTCCAAGGGAATGACACAATTTTAGCTACAACGAACCAATGGGAGGCAATTCGCTTTGCTTGAAGAGGCCAAAATTAAGGCAAGACAAAACCTAGGGTTTGATTGATAGGTTGAGAGTTGGAGTGACCAAAATCTAGGTGCAAAGAAAGGGTTGTACACAATGTATTCCAACAAGGTTAAGGCACATGAAACACTCAAGAAGTCCCCAAGTTCAAGCTATAATCAAACTAGGGTTTACCCTAGAGCAAACAAGTAGGGAAAGGGAAATTATGGATGAAAATGGAATGAATGTGCACCAAAGGGGAATGATTTGTGGCATTTGGTCAACCCTCGGTGTTTAGAATTTCCAAGACCCAAAACTTCATGTCTTTGTGAATTCACATTAAGCCCTACCAAAATTTAGAGAGAGAAAGAATTCAAATTTATGGATGAAGAATGGTTTGATCATCAAGAGACATGGCCAATGCTTAACCCTTGGGTTGATGGAGTGTATGGAGGAGATAGATTAGCCAACTCTTGCAAAGGAGTAAGGATGTTTGATGCACTAGCACAAGCCCTAACTATTTCCAAGGAGTAAGGATGTTTTGATGCACTAGCACAAGCCCTAACTATTGCCTTTGTGAGGTATTAAAGTCACTTAGGAGAGCTATAATCAAGAATCACCAAGTGAATATCATTCACATTTCATATATGAGTAATGCATGCAATTATGACATCTAGATTCTATAATATAAATTCTCCATAAATTAGGGCACAATAGAAAATCCTAGATTATCAATCCAAGACAACTTACAAGATGAAGCATTGCATTACCAATCCAAGACAACTTCTCCAAAGCTAAGCGAGTAGCTGTTGATTTTGGGTAGTATCGGATGTGCTCTAGCCTTGAAATTTGGTGGAGAGGCTAAGGCACATGAGATCTCCAAGACCCATAAATCACCAAGATGAGGAGTTATTAAAATAATTAATATTTTTAATAGGTTCCTAAATCTAAACTTAGGAAAATAAAAATATTAATGGGTATTAATAAAGATAAGGGTGATAAGCTTCTAAGAGACGAGGATCAAGTTTGTTTTAATCTTAGCTGTTGATTAGAGACTTAATCTCAGTCGTTGATTCATCAACAAGAAAAGTATAAAAGAAGACTTGAGGATCATTTGGAGACACACTGGCAGATACTCAGTATCTAGAGGAAAATCGGTTTTCAAATAGAAGGAGATCGATTTAAGAGGGAGAGTTGCAGGGTGGAGGAAGAGGAGGGAATCGGCAACAGTCAGGGACTGAGGAGGAGGTGATGCAGGGGTATTGAGAGGTAGTGCAGAGGGAGACGCAGTCTAGGGGAGACGCAACTCTCACGCAGGCCAATGCAGAAGGATGCAGAACCACGCAAAGTGACGCTGAAGTGGGAGAAGGGTCTCCAGGGTATCAGAAAATTTCTAGGGGAAAGTCTCAGATGTTTTCTCTTAGTTTCTCTGTAAAGTCATTCCATGTAAAGCAATTGTCCTTGAAGATTAATAAAACCCTAATTTGCTACACCAGTTTTCCCACATTGGGTTTTCTCTGGGGACGATTGTCCAAAAACAACTGTGTTGATGTGATTGGTTCTTGTGCATGTATTTTTCTCTGTGTAATTATGTGATAACTGCAGTAGAATTTATTTTAATGTTTGCTGAAGGGATTTCGTAAATAACTTATTGTGAAGAATAAGTAGGTGAAATAAATCAGTTGCTGCAGTAGAATTTCGGGTTAGAAATTTTCACAGTAGCTCCAATAATCGAGTACATTCCATAGGTCACATCTTGCCAAATAAGAGAGGCTGAAATTCTCCTAAGAGAGGGCGAGTTGTCCAAGAGATGATGATGAAAAGTGATTATGTCTTCTCCTCTATTTATATGAAGAGGTCCTAATCAACCTAAAAGCCCTTAGGAAAACAAGTAAAATCATAATGATGCATTGGGTTACAAGCCAACCCACGAGCTTAGACAAAATTCAAATGATTAGCCCACATGTGTGAGACGTAAGGTCTGTTCCCACTTGAATCCACACCTGGAATTATCGTGGAGAAAATATTTAACTCCATTTGGTGTTTCCTTGGGGGCAAGTCTCAAGTTAAGTTGTTGTCACTCAAATCCCAACTCCTTTGTTTAGGCTAACTCCTAGAGAAGCGAAGGGGAGTGGACCTTACAAGAATAACTAAGGCTCAACTATTTTAAAGCCAAATAAGGTTTTTATTTTCTCGGAAAAAAGCGCAATTTTATTATCAAAAGAAATAAAATTACATTTTGTAGATACATGCTGTGCATGTATTAAGAGATAAGGATCATATGGATCCATCACAAAAATGGCTTAACACCCTCATAACTGAGCAAAAAAAGAAAAAAACCTAGCTAGAGTGCCTAATAGTCGGTGTAGTTGTAGAAGTCATCCACGTTGCCTTTCTTCCCTTTCTTCTTTTTTACTTCCTTCCATACCCTTGGGGTAGGTTGGATGACAGGGAAAGCCATATCCTCTGAGTTTTCTACAGGGACGAGCTCTGTTAAAATTGGCAACTAGGGCCAAACTCCATGTGGGTCATCTTATTAATGGCAGCCAATATTTTTCTTGGATCCCTCTCATCGAGAGGTGTAGGATTGATTTAAAGATCATCCGATTCCGATAAGTATTCATGGAGATATGAATTTATTTGTGTTATGGGACAATTCGTCAAGGTCGGCCAACAACCAAATAAACCCCACTTGTGCTCAACGTTTTACAATAAATAGAGGTGCCTTGAAAGTCATTTGTACACACATCCTCATGGTGATTTCTTCCTCTCAACTTGTCTTTGGGTTTTGGTGGGAAGAGAGATCTAAAGAGGATATGCTGCCCTAGAGGATGCCCTAGATCCTAACGCTATCATGGAGGATATTTTAACGCAGTAAAGGAAGCCTACATAACACAACAATGAGAGATCTAATTGCTGGTCTAAAAGAAAAGCCCTACGTTGCCCTATACACAACCCTATGGAGAAGCCCTGATGCTGCCCTATGGAGAAGCCCTAACGTAACCCTATGGAGAAGCCCTAACATAACCTATGAAGAGGTATACGCAATCAAGAAGGTCAGCAATGTAAGCCCTCAATGCAACCTAGAAAAGGGTCTCTACCTTAAATGGATGCCCTAGAACCTTAACGCAATCTATGGATTGCCCTAACCGCAGCAAGAGAAGGAGGCTCTAAGACAGCGTGGAGGAGGCTTGAGTTCCTCAATGGAGGCCGACTTAATTGTTGGAGTAGTATCTTGTTTTTGGGATAACAATGATATAGTGTTGCAATATTCAAGGGGCAGCTGTAAGATGTTGGGACAACAATGATATAGTGCTGCAATATTCGAGGGACAACTGTAAGATGATGGGACAACAATGATATAATGCTGCAATGATCAAAGGGACAGTTGCAAGATGATGGGACAACAATGATATAGTGTTGCAATATTCAAGGGACAATTATAAGATGTTGGGACAACAATGATATAGTGCTACAGTATTCAAGGGACTGCTGTAAGATGATGGGACAACAATGATATAATGCTGCAATGATCAAAGGGACAACAATGATATAGTGTTGCAATATTCAAGGGACCGCTGCAAGATGATGGTACGACAATGATATAACGCTGTAATGATCAAAGGGATAGCTGCAAGATGATGGGACAACAATGATATAATGCTGCAATGATCAAAGGGACAACTGTAAGATGTTGGGACAACCATATGATGAGACAAAACAATAATGGGACAACAGTATGGTACTTGGTGCAGCAAGTACACGAAGCAAGCAATAGTACAACAAGCATGCAAGGGTCAACAAGCATGCAAGGTACATCAAGCAAGCACATAGGACAATATGGCAACATGGTGCAACAATGGCACATGATGCAGTACAGTGATGGGTACAGTCATGATTGATGAAGCATGATGAGATGGAACATAGTGATGATGAGTGCAACATGGTGCAGCACGGTGAGGTGCAACATGATGATGAGATGCAACACAGTGATAGGTGAAGGAGTCACCTTGGAGAATCAATTGAAGCAGCATGTCTTCAACTGATCTCATGTATCATCTTCTTAGAGATGATTTATGCTCTTATCTAGATAAGTCAAAGTGTTGACTTCTGTTGTAAATGTACTATCTCTCTCTCTCTCTCTATTGAACTATTGAAGATCATATAAGAAGAATGGACGAAGGGTTTCCCCCCATTAGGGTTTGTCCTTGCTAGTGCCACATCTTGTGTCCTCTTGTCTTGGCTTGTCTTCTGCGATTTATATTTATGTTCTATCTGTAGTTTACTTTAATGCTGATGTGATTGCTAATCTGGAAAAGATATTGAGCTAACTGTGAAAATTGAAATAAATTGCTCTAGCATAGAACATACCTAAACTTAACATGGTATCAGAGCTGAGGTGAAGACAAAGCCCAAGCAAGAGTGAAAGAGCAATCACCGAAGACAACTGGGAAAGGACAAAAGGATCAATAGATTCCTCATCCCTCTTCTAATTCACCATGGGTGAAGTCGAAGCAGAGAATATTATCAGAATGAAGCAGCGGAAGTTTCGGATGGCCTACCTAAAGATCACTTCAAAGGGAAGTCTGGATCTAAGGAAAGGCAAATGCCTTGGTTATAATAAGTTTGGCCATTATGCCAAGGAGTGTCCGAGGTAGGGACACATCACTTGATGATGATAACAATCATTCTAGGGACATCTTCAATGATCAGAGGAATGACAGGTAATGCAGGTCATCAAGGAAATGACTGACTCTTCAGAGAAAGCAAGGAACCCTAGGTATGAAGAATCAAATGTTGTTTCTGATAAGATAAAGAAGCGTTATCTTGTATTGGCCCTCTCCTTCAGATTCTTTGGGAATCTGGCTTATTGATTGTAGTGCTTCAAGGCACCTCATCGGATAGAAGGGTGCTCTCTCGAATTTGGTAAAGATGGAAACAACCATGGAATTATACTTGGAGTCGATGCCACCTATCTCGGAAAGGGTGTAGGAAATGTTACCCCTCAATTGAATGAGGGTAACTCGATTCATTTACAAAATCTCTTTTATGTACCTGATCGCAAGAAGAACTTGGTGTCCATTTCGACGATGGAAGTCAAAGGTTTCAGGGTGGCATTCATCGATGGAAAGGTACGTGTTTGAAAATAGAATTTCAAAGATGCTTTTATTCATGGGTTCAGGGTTGGCAATTTGTATCAAGTTGTAGGATGGTCCATTGGGGACCATGTCAATTGACATATCTCATCTATAACACCGGAGGTATACTTATGGGGCCCTACCCGGTGTGAGTCAGATGGTGACAGGGATGCTTGAATTCAAGAAGAGCATGAAGGTACATATCTGAGATGTATCGAAGGAAAATCCTACAAGGGGACCATTCCCCTCATGTAGCAGGTCCACAGGTTTGGAACAACCCGAGGAGTTTGAGATTCATGATCGGGAATCTCATGTATAAAGGTGGAAGAAAGCCCTCTATGGCTTGAAGCAAATCACCCCGAGTTTGATATGAGAGGATTGATAACTGTCAGATGAAGCTGAGATTCACTAAGAGTGAAGCCGATCCAAACCATTGTTTGAAGGTTGTGGATGATAGACCTCTCATACCGACACCTTCTAAGAACGATCTATTTCTGATAGGTGCAGACCCTCTCACTTGCAGAAGTAAGAGGGAGTTGGATTCCGGATGTGGAATGGTAAACTACAACGCCATGACTACCTCGAGGATCTTAACTTTCAGAAGTTATATGGTGATGATGCTGGACCAGATTTGGGAAATGCCTCTGAGTTTCATAAACTCATTTGCATTGATGTTCTTGGTGAACTTTCGTCCGAATATATGTTTTGCAGTTAGCATGGTGAGCTCATATTTGGTTGAGCCTCAGTGGGTTGGTGCCAAGAATCTTCTGAGATATCTTTGGGGCACCATCTCTCATGGATTGAGATACACTACCGGAAATATGAAGCTGCATGATTATTCGAATGCTGACTGGGCAGGCAGTGTGGAGGATCACTAGAGCACTTCTCAGTGCTGGTTCTCTTTGGATTCTACTTCGATATCATGGATGAGCAGGAAGAGGAAGTCGATTGCTATAAGCACCGCCGAGATCGAATACATAGCTACGAGTATGATCTCGTGTGAAGCTTCCTAGTTGTGGAAGCTCTTCAGTGAATTGTTTGTACACATGATGAATACCACTGTGATTCTCTGTGACAACCAGGGAGGATTTGATTGTTGAGGAATCTCGTATTCGATGATTGCTCCAGTAGATAGACATCAGATACTACCTTATCTGGGATATGGTAAGTCGATGAGCGAGGAGGCTCCATCGCATTGAGACAGATGTACAGGTCACAGACATTTTGTCAAAGCCCCGGGGAAAGGTCAAATATGTGACTTTCCCGAACGACTTGGAATCGTTGAGAGACCTTCTTATAAGGGTCCTGCATGTTGCATGCGATGAGCTCTGGGGGGCTTGGGGTACTTACTGGAGTGACATACGACCACAGGGCGACTCACCCTCCCTTGGTGGTGCGTTATGTATAGGGTGAAAGGTTCAACCTTCCCCTGTGATACCCCGTGACGACTTTGGGACAGGATGATTAGTTCTCCTGTGGCGACTGTTGGATAGGATGATTCGTTCTTCTGTGGGACAGGATGGTTAGTTCTCCTGTCGAGGCATTCTACCCATGCAGTCTGGGACTCATGGGAAGTACCTCTCATCTGATCAATGAGCAGGGAAATGGGGTTCGGGACCATAGTAGTAATATCGATGGACGCATTGTTGTATCTACCGTATCCCCTATGCTAGAATGACCTCTATTGATCTAGGATCAATGAAACTGATCTGGGATCAGTATGAGTGGTTTGAGACACGCTCTTGTGATATTGATTTGGGATCAATAAAACTGACTTCGGGTCAGTAAGAGTGATATGACACTCTCTTTAGATGAAACCGACTTCGGGTCAGTAGAGAATGGTATGAGACATTCTCGATCAATTCTTCTTCTTCATGGTTCAACAGAGTAGAGCAGAGAAGAGCAGTGCAGGGCACTGATGGCAGAGATAGTACAGTCGGACATATGGATTAGCGGATGGAGTTCTCCCTAGTTGAGAGGGAGTGTTAAAATTGGCAACTAGGGCCAAACTCCATGTGGGTCATCTTATTAATGGCAGCTGATATTTTTCTTGGATCCCTCTCATCGAGAGGTGTAGGATTGATCTAAAGATCATCCGATTCCGATAAGTATTCATGGAAATATGAATTTATTTGTGTTATGGGACAATTCGTCAAGGTCGGCCAGCAACCAAATAAACCCCACTTGTATAAATAGAGGTGCCCTGAAAGTCATTTGTACACACATCCTCTTGGTGATCTCTTCCTCTCCACTTGTCTTTGGGTTTTGGTGGGAGGAGAGATCTAAAGAGGATACGCTGCCCTAGAGGATGCCCTAGATCCTAACGCTATCATGGAGGAGATTTTAACGCAGTAAAGGAAGCCTACATAACGCAACAAGGAGAGATCTAATTGCTGGTCTAAAAGAGAAGCCCTACGTTGCCCTATACATAGCCCTATGGAGAAGCCCTAACGCTGCCCTATACACAACCCTATGGAGAAGCCCTACTGCTGCCCTATGGAGAAGCCCTAGCATAACCTATGGAGAGGTATACGCAGTCAAGAAGTTCAATAATGTAAGCCCTCAACGCAGCCTAGAAAAGGGACTCTACCTTAAATGGATGCCCTAGAACCTTAACGCAGTCTATGGATTGCCCTAACCACAGCAAGAGAAGGAGGCTCTAAGACAGCATGGAGGAGGCTTGAGTTCCTCAATGGAGGCCGAGTTAATTGCTGGAGCAGTAGCTTGTTTTTGGGACAACAATGATATAATTTTGCAATATTCAAGGGGAAATTGTAAGATGTTGGGACAACAATGATATAGTGTTGCAATATTCAAGGGGCAACAGTAAGATGTTGGGACAACAATGATATAGTGCTGCAATATTCAAGGGACAACTGTAAGATGATGGGACAACAATGATATAATGCTGCAATGATCAAAGGGACAACTACAAGATGATGGGACAACAATGATATAGTGTTGCGATATTCAAGGGACAACTGTAAGATGTTGGGACAACAATGATATACTGCTGCAATATTCAAGGGATAGCTATAAGATGTTGGGACAACAATGATATAATGCTGCAATGATCAAAGGGGCAACTGCAAGATGATGGGACAACAATGATATAATGTTGCAATATTCAAGGGACAGTTGCAAGATGATCGTACGACAATGATATAACGCTGTAATGATCAAAGGGATAGCTGCAAGATGATGGGAAAACAATGATATAATGCTGCAATGATCAAAGGGACAGCTGTAAGATGTTGGGACAACCATATGATAAGACAAAACAATAATGGGACAACAATATGGTACTTGGTGAAGCAAGTACACGAAGCAAGCAATAGTACAACAAGCATGCAAGGGACAACAAGCATGCAAGGTACAACAAGCAAGCACATAGGACAGTATGGCAACATGGTGCAGCAATGGCACATGATGCAGTACAGTGATGGGTACAATCATGATTGATGAAGCATGATGAGATGCAACATAGTGATGATGGGTGCAGCATGGTGCAACACGGTGAGGTGCAGCGTGATGATGAGATGCAACACAATGATAGGTGAAGGAGTCACCTTGGAGAATCAGTTGAAGCAACATGTCTTCAACTGATCTCATGTATCATCTTCTTAGAGATGATCTATGCTCTTATCTAGATAAGTCAAAGTGTTGACTTCTGTTGTAAATGTACTATCTATCTATGTCTCTCTCTGTTGAACTATTGAAGATCATATAAGAAGAATTGACGAAGGGTTTCCCCACATTGGGGTTTATCCTTGGCTAGCGCCACATCTTGTGTCCTCTTGTCTTGGCTTGTCTTCTGCGATTTATATTTATGTTCTATCTGCAGTTTACTTTAATGCTGATGTGATTGCTAATCTGGAAAGGGTATTGAGCTAACTGTGAAAATTGAAATAAATTGCTCTAGCATAGAACGTACCTAAACTTAACAAGCTCCTTTTCAGATTTAGAGCTCTCTAGTTCACGAGGTCTTTTAGTCCTAGCATCGATTCATTCTTTATTGCCACTATGTTAATGATTACAGGATTTGGTCACTGCCATTTTTCTATTTTGATTTGGACCAATGGTCTCTGATGGAGGCTCGACTTGAGTGGCATGTTCGATCATTTCTTCATTTTCTGCGCTGGGGGGATCCTTTTGGTCCTCCTCTTCTTCGTTATTTGGGAAAGGGGGCTTGTATGGCTACTAGATCTTGGTTTTAGTCTGCATCGCCTTCCTTTTGTTTGCTGATTTTTGGCTAGAAGAAAACTATCTTGTAAATGTCTTGTTTTGTTGCATAAACAACACTTGAAGGCCATGTTTTCATAATCAAGATTCTATGTCCACTGGAAGTGTCAATTTTTCAGCTACATGTGGTAAGGCGACCCCTTGCTTAGGTCGATCTCACATATGCGGGCATAAGTGAACAACCCCTTTGTTGTTTGCTCACTCTCTGTTTTGATGAATACTCTCAGTGCATTTCCGATGTCTTCAGTAACTTGGTGGTGCCAGAAGGGGAGTGGGAGGTTTGGCGAGCGTGCCCAAACAAGCATTTTTGTCACTTCCATGGTGGATGACTTGAAATTTGGACACCAGGGCGTAGTGAGTAACCCAAGTCTTCCTCCAGGATTTTCTAGTAATTTGCTTTTGAGTAGGGATGTACTATGAAGAAGCCTTTCGAGCATAAGTAGATGGCACATTTTGTGGTCCAATTTGTGTCGATCCACTAGTGAAGAGCTTTGATTTTAGGCCAAAAACCGTTAATTCTATAGATTACAATTTCTTTGTGAAAATATGAAAACATATTGTTTACCTGAGGGTTCTTGTTCTCTATCTTTGGGATTTTCTCCATTTTTTCCACAATGTAAGGCCCAGGAAAAGACACAACAGGCGCTTTAGTCTTAGCTTGTCCAACACCTCCACTGGCTACTTCTTTGTATGAGAGTGATGGGATTGGTCTTGTTTTTCCACATAGTCTCGAGATCAAGGAGAGAGTGGACCCTTTTCTTATCTTATGATCTTTAAGAGCCCTTTTGTCTTGTAGCAGTTTCCTTCCTGAGTTTTTTCTCTACTATTGGGAGCCCCTCATGCTGTTGAATCTTGTATTTGAGGCTTTCCACTGAATCCTCGTCCTCAACCCATATCAGATTGGATCTGCCTGAGAGGGTTTTTATAGATATTTGGAAAGTCCCATTTTCCTTTATGAATATTGGAGATTGGATCACCTTAGCACTAGGATGGATCTTCTTGTCCCCAAGTAGGGAATCTATCTATTCACTGGCTACGAGGAGTGGATCTACACCTCCTACGGTTTTGAGACTCTTCCAGTTGAAATAAAACTAGATCTGGATATGTGACTAGCAGATCCCTGCGCGTAGAAGGGGAGTTGATCGATGAGCAGCTCTACAGGGCACACTCGTAGTAGCCGCCACAAAAATTCCACTTTGCCGCTATGGATTTTGGCATTGTGTGCCTTCTGAAAGGTCTGTCCCTTCTCTGCAATAACTTAGAGACCCAACCCACAAGTGGTTTTACCAGAATTGAACAATGACTTACTTTTGAGGGGATTTTGCGCAAAGAAGCAATGAATGAACCCTTCCGTGGGATGGTATGCTGTGAGTCTTTGTTGTCGCAACAAGGCCATATTGCATAGCATAGCGTGGGCGAGGGAGTAATGGTGGTGCCATGCAGAGGGCTGTAGAGAGAAAGAAAACTAACCCTAGCGTAGTTTGTAACCTCTGTTGTGCTCCCTGTTGCTTGCTCCATTTCAAATCTGCATAAGGGAAATTCCTAAAGCTAAATAAGTTGAGTTCTAGGAGTTAAATTAAATGATAAAAGATACATCCAAATTAAATCAATATATAAATTGTAGCAAATGAATTCAAAACATCATAATAACAATAACCATCCACAAGTTAAGATATTGCAATAATAGACAAGATGGATCAAGGTAGACTAGTGCCAAATATTAAGGTACTTGCAAAAGTAAATATTCGAAGTAAACATATGTCGTGAAAGTAATGCTTGGAAGAAAATACTTAATAAATAAATGCCTCAAAGTAAATGCTTAGAAAGTAAATGTGGCAATAAAGATAGGCAAGTACAATAATGTTCAATGTAAAATACTTAGAAAAGTGAATACTTAGAACAAGATGCTTTGTTAAACAAAATGTATGTACTTGAAATAATGACAACTCCTTCAGAGAGATAGATAAGCTTTTTGAACATAGGAAGCAACATGAAATGAAACTCCAAGTGCCAATGCTGCAATGTGAATGTATGAAATGTAATCTTGGCTGATTTTAAATCAAGTTATATTGCAAATTGGTTAGTTGTAAATTGAACAAGTTTCAATTGAACTTCTTCCCCAGACCTTATCCTCGTCAGAGCCACGATCTTAGAATAAGGAGTCAATAGGGGATGAAGGGTCCCTAAATTACTACTTGAACCAACCAGGCTGGAGGTAGATTTATTATTGCAAAGACAACTTTGAAAATTTGAATCTAAGCAACAAAATTGCTTGAAATGTAACAATTGACTAAACTAAAGAGCAAATGACCAGATTGGTGAATGAATTTGCAACTTAAACTCAATGGATAAAAGATTGGACAATGAAAACTAGATGCAAATTAATGAGATGTTCTACTCTACTTTAGTTTCGCAAAAATTGGAAATGACTCAAGCATCACAATAGAGACTTCGCCAAATGTGGAAGGGTGGTTGTTTAGTGGAAAAAAATCCCCTAACTCCCAAGAAAAATAAATTCTTTATTAGACCCCCTTATAGGAATGAGGGATAGAGAAAGAGAGTTTATAGCAGATCCGTTTGGTAAAGGGACTTGAATGTTAGGATATTCCGACACATAGGAAATAGTTAAGTTCAACTTGGTCTAGTATAGAGTTAGGTAAAGTGTGTTTCTTTACTGTTGTACATTTTGTAACTTACAATCCGACGGTCACGATATGTAGTGATCCGACGGTTCACTCTCTCCTCGGTATTACCGACACTTGATCCGTGGCTTGACACCCGATTGGTCCATGAGTTCTATTTAAAGCGCATGGAGGGCCATTGTTTGGGTAATCCGTGCATGAGAAAAGCTTATGTAAATTTTCATTCTTTGATTAATAAATTGCCTGAAGTGGCCGCGTTGGCTCAGGCCGTGCACTGTTTCCCTCTTTGAGGGTTTTAACCACGTCAAAAATACTGGTGTATTGATCTGTGATCTGGTTGTGAGCGGTGTCCTTTTGGTGTTCTTTCTGAGGAACTTACCCTGTAAATTCCTACATGGTATCGGAGCTATTTGAGGGCCGCGTCCGTTGGTGATCCAAATCTGAAGCCGGTAGAATTGCATGCGGCTGTCGTTTCCTAGATCTACTGTTTCTGACTGCTTTCGGGCCGAGAGGACTACTCTGTTGTGTTCGGAGCATCTGTTCCAGTGATGAACCCCTTTCGTTTCACGCGAAAAGGTTTCCGGTAGCCCTATCTGCGTCATTTTTAAGATCTGGAGGTATACAGTGTTTATCTGCAGTTTACTGTTATTTTCTCTCTGGTTATTTCGGTTTCTGTTTATTTAGCTTTTTTTATTACTGGATCTATACCTTTTATTTCTGCGTATGCTCTTTGCCCTGCGACTTTGTGGGATCTGGGCAAATCAGAAACAGAAAGGAAGTTTTTTTTTTCATGCGTATGCTCTTTTCCCTGCACCTTAGTGTGATCTTGGAAAATCATAAACATTGAGAAAAATATTTAGTTTCCGGCTAAAGCTAACTTCGAGCCGTAAGGTTCGTTTTTCTATGCATATTCGTGTTGGGTTTTGTGTTTTTGTTTTGTAGGAAAAAAGAGCTTTCTCAAGGCAAGCACGCAACCCAAGGACCCCCCCTTCTCTCTCTCTCTCTCTCTCAAATTTTTTGTATAGCTCAATTGGTTCAAAGCTATTTTAAGAGAGTAGAGGTCTTGGGTTCAAATCTCCATTTTGTGGGGGCGTTTTAAGAAGTATACCCAAGTGCGCAAGGTTAAGGTTAAGAAAGAAGATAGTAACCTTATTTATTCCATCCTTACTAAGTTGGGACCAACCTACTCTGTATTTGTTTCCACCTTCCATTCTACAAGGGAAGCTTTCATTTGTCAAGGAAAAGACTACAAGGCCCCTTCCTTTGACTCTTTTTGTGATTCTTTAATAAGAGAACAAGAAAAACTCTTACACCTTGGTCTTCTTAATCTTGGAAACTCTTCCAAGAAAGCGTTAGCCGCCCAGCAGCAACCAAATTCAAAGAATCCTAAGAAGTCATATCCTAAAAAGAATGGTCCTAAACCAAACAAGGGTCCTAAGCAAACTCAGCCTCAAAATGAAAGATCATTTCAGCAAAATGATAAGACCAATAAAAACAAATGGAAGAAGACTGATAGACATTGTAACTTTTGTAATCGAGATGGCCACTTAGAATCTAAATGCTTTAAGAAGATGGAAGCCGCAATGAAGAAACATAACATCCATGTGGAGCATTCTTCAACTTCAACTTCAATTTCATCTTCAGGAATGGCACTTTCTGCATGTCGTTGTCAATCGTATCAGTCTGGTTATGCATTAAATGTATCTTCTTTTTCTCATTCTCATGAGTGGCTCATTGATTCTGGAGCCTCTTATCACATGGCCAAAAACAAAGCCATGTTTTCTTCTTTAAATGATTTTAACACCAAAAGTATATATGTTGGTGATGATAGATCTCTTAATGTTGTAGGGACTGGAACTGTTCATCTAGACAATGGTCAGTTTAATGATGTACTATGTGTTCCAACCTTATCCTGCAACCTTCTATCTGTATATCAGATAACTCATTCAGGTGAAGGTAAAATTGTTGAATTTTCACCTCATGATGTTGTAATCAAGGATCTAAGAGATCCTAAACAGATTCTAGCTACTGGTATTGCTGATGATTCCACAAGGTTGTATAAGTTTCACAACTTTGGGTCATCAAATCTTCCCTCAGTATTTGTTGCTCATAATGATGAAGTGAGCAAACTTTGGCATGAGCGATTTGGTCACTTAAACTATCGCTCCCTTCAGCATCTATGTAAAGAAAATATGGTGACAGGTCTTCCTATGGTATCTTGCAGAGATGGTGTTTGTTCGGGATGTGTACTCGGAAAACATCATCGGGATAGTTTTGAAAAACGTGCCTCTTGGCACGCCTCAACCCCTTTACAGCTTGTGCACAGTGATTTATGTGGTCCACTTCCTGTTGCTTCATTCTCTGGCTGCAAGTATTTCTTAACTTTTATTGATGATTTCTCCAGGCGCACTTGGGTATACTTCTTAAAACTCAAGAGCGAAGTATTTAACACATTTTTGGCCTTCAAAGCCTTTGTTGAAAAACAATCTGGACATCAAATTCTTAAGCTAAGAATTGATAATGGTGGAGAATATGTTAAAAACACATTCATCAACTTTTGCACCGAAAATGGAATTCAAATGCAACATACTGTTCCATACACTCCACAACAAAATGGTGTAGCTGAAAGGAAAAATCGCACCTTAAAGGAAATGGCTAATTGTATGCTGCAATCTAAAGGACTCAGTCTTAGTTTTTGGGCCAAAGCAATTAATTGTGCAAATTATATAATAAATCGCACTCCTACTAAGGTTCTAAAGAATATCACTCCAGAAGAAGCTTGGAGTTCCATTAAACCAGATGTAAGTCACTTTCGTGTTTTTGGAAGTGAAGCATGGGCCCATATTCCAGATGAAAAGCATAAAGCTTTAGAACCTAAGAGTGAGAAATGTACTTTTGTTGGATATTCTGAAGATGTAAAAGGTTATAGACTTATTCCATTTAAGTCCAAAAATGTTATCATTAGAAGAGATGTAAAATTTGATGAAAATAAATCGGCCTGCGAGCCTAGTCCGGCGGATGTGCCACTTCTTCCTATCTCTTCTACTTTTGAAAACATTTCTTCTTCAGATGATGAAAGTGAGGATGACAATCCTCCCCCACCTTCTCAGGATCCTCAACTTCCACGATGGGTCCGTGCTACTTGGGATGCAACAGGTGATCTTGCCGGTGATCCTACAGATCAGCGACGTACACGTTCTCAGTTTGAAAGAGCCTCTTCTTTACTGGCTCAAGCTCCAGTAAATCATGATCCTGACACTTTTGCAAAAGCTTCAGGCCATCCACATTGGGAAGCAGCTATGAATGAAGAATATCATTCATTGTTGGCGAATGATACATGGGATCTTGTTCCTCTACCAAAGGGATGCAAACTTGTTAGATGTAAATGGGTTTACAGAACCAAGTATGGACCAGATGGCAAAGTTGATAAACGTAAAGCTCGTCTTGTTGCTAAGGGCTTTTCACAGGTTGAAGGCATTGACTACACTGAAACCTTCTCCCCTGTTGCCAAAATGAACTCTATCCGCCTTGTTCTTTCCCTTGCTGCCTCTTTAAAATGGGAAGTCCATCAGATGGATGTTAAATCTGCCTTCTTGCATGGGGACTTGCATGAAGAAATCTATATGGAACAACCCATTGGCTTCATCCAAACAGACTCCAGCCTTGTATGTCGACTTAAGAAATCTCTTTATGGTCTCAAGCAAGCTCCTCGGGCTTGGTATGCCAAAATGGATAGCTTTCTTTTAGAATCTGGCTTTTCTAGGTGTTATTCTGACAATACTGTCTACACCAAGAAAGTGGGCAACTCTCTTATCATCCTTGTTCTTTATGTTGATGATCTTATTCTTACTGGTAGTGATCCCAACCTTATAAACCATGTGAAGTCCAGCCTTAAAAAGAAATTTGAAATGAAAGACTTAGGACACTTACACTATTTTCTCGGTCTTCAAGTCTTGCAATCCAAGGAGGGTATTTCCCTTTCCCAGTCCAAGTATGCTTGTGATATTCTTCGTCATTTTCACATGGAAGACTGTAAGCCAGGCCCTTCTCCCTTTCAGTCTGGAGTCAAACTTTCAGTCTCTTGTACTTCTCCTGAAGTTGATGCTACCTTATACCGTCAACTTGTAGGAAAACTCTTGTATTTAACCCATACTCGTCCTGACCTTTCCTTTGCTGTTGGCCTTGTTGCTCGTTTTATGCAAAACCCCCGTGAAAGTCATTGGAAAGCAGCTAAAAGAATACTTCGTTATGTTCGAGGTACAGTACAGTTTGGGATTCATTACAGTGCCAAAGCAGCTCCTCTATTAGTCGGTTTCACTGATTCTGATTGGGCTGGTGACCTTGATGATCGGAAGTCTACTGCCGGTTATGTCTTCACTCTTGGTTCAGGACCTATTACATGGGCTTGCAAGAAATAGGGTGCCATTTCTCTTTCATCAGCAGAAGCAGAGTATCGTGGTGCCGTAGAAGCTAGTAAGGAAGCCTTGTGGCTTCGTCAGATCCTGTCAGAATTTGGCTTTCAGCAACAGCATCCGACTACACTTTGGTGTGATAATCAAAGTGCCATTCAGCTATGCAAAGATCCAGTCCAGCATCAGCGCAGCAAACACATTGAACTACACATGCACTTCATCAGAAAGCTCATTCATGACCATGTTCTTGAAGTGCAATATTGTTCAACAGATGATCAGGTTGCAGACATCTTCACAAAGGCTCTCACAGAGGCGAAGTTCACTAAACTTCGATATATGCTTGGAGTTCAGGAAGTTGTCACTAAGGGGGGATAGGCTCTAGTGCCTCCTTCCTTCTCCTATTGTGTCATATTTGTAAATCCTTCAATCCTATCCCAAGTTGTTCTTAAGGGGGGATGTTAGGATATTCCGACACATAGGAAATAGTTAAGTTCAACTTGGTCTAGTATAGAGTTAGGAGTTAGGTAAAGTGTGTTTCTTTACCGTTGTACATTTTGTAACTTACAATCCGACGGTCACGATATGTAGTGATCCGACGGTTCACTCTCTCCTCGGTATTACCGACACTTGATCCGTGGCTTGACACCCGATTGGTCCATGAGTTCTATTTAAAGCGCATGGAGAGTCATTGTTCGGGTAATCCGTGCATGAGAAAAGCTTATGTAAATTTTCATTCTTTGATTAATAAATTGCTTGAAGTGGCCGCGTTGGCTCAGGCCGTGGACTGTTTCCCTCTTTGAGGGTTTTAACCACGTCAAAAATACTGGTGTATTGATCTGTGATCTGGTTGTGAGCGGTGTCCTTTTGGTGTTCTTTCTGAGGAACTTACCCTGTAAATTCCTACATTGAAGAGATGCTTTGGAGAGAATTTACAATGGGATCCCTTAAAGGGATCAAGTACTCTTCTCCAAAAAGAAATTTGCAAGTTAGAAGCAATCTGAAAAACAACTTACAAATGGCCCTTTGGGCAAATTCCAAGGATGAGAGAAAAATCTCTTTACAAAGTTACAATGAATTACAAAAGGCTCTTCCAAAAGATAAACTTTCTCTGCAAAATTTCAATGCTTTCTCTGGAAGATCCTTGGGTGAAAGAAGCCCTTTAAAGGGGTTTATAAGGTGCAAATGGAGGTTTTGAATCAGCTATCCAAAGGTAATCTTTTGAATGTTTTAATCCTCCACCAACACTCTTCTTGGACTGCCCAAAATCTGCAATAGATCAGCAAGATGATTGGTTTAGAAAATGTCCAAAAAATGGTCTAAACTACTTAAAATCATTGACATATAAAAGGGAAAAGATGTTAAGTTTAAGAGATTAAATCTCTATGAATTTGCTAAGAAGTGACCAAGTAAACTTGGTCTTTCTTAGAAGAATGGATTGTTGTTAAGACAACAATCCAAATGAAAGCCTTAATGCCTGATTTTTTATTAAGATCAAAGGGAAATATTAAGAATTTTGAAATTGCAGGTAAAAGGTTGGAAGAATGAGTCTTGATGGGTTTGTTTTCCAAAGTTTGGTTCAATCCACCAATGCTACTCCTCTTTGCACTTTATGGTCTGCAAAACAATCCAGCAAACAAGCCAAATGATAGATGCCAAAAACAAAGTTTGGACACCTGCAATATTAGTACCAAATCTTGACCAACAATTTCTTAGTAAATCTTATATAAATTAAATGAACTTTTTACTCTAAGACATCTAAGTAGAGTTGAGTTTAATCAGCTCTTTTTGGCTGATTTGTGACTGTTGGGACAGACAGCAAATCAAGACTTTAATCTGCTAAATTTGACAATGTAGTACTTGTTGAAGTGTTGTCATTGATGGCAGAGGGATCTATGCTATGTTCAAGAACAAACCATGGAGTATTGAACCGCTGACTTGATATCCCTCAACTTCCAACACTGTCAATACTTGCATTCAAGGCATTTCATGGCTTTTCCCATTTGTGGATGGTTATTCACTACCAGGTATCTGAAGCATGAAAATTTTGACATTTAATGGCTTATAAATAATGTCATCGATCCCAAATCCCTGAAGTTTCAGTGTGAATGAGAATATGAAATCTATTTCCTTGCCTATGTTGGTCACTCATCAAAGGTGGTTAAACCAACTATTCTACACCTGATGATCTACTTAGACAAATGCTGAAAATTCGCTGTTTGAAGAGGTGGCATCTTGTAATCTATGGCTAAAATTTGGAAATATTGCAGCTTTCTCTATAAACCAATTATGACTGTCTAAATTTCAAGATTGACACTGAACCTCTCTGAAAACAACAATTTATATCTTATCATGAGAACAAGTCGGCCCTCATGTTGGCCGTATGCCAAATAAGTCAACCTACAAGATCATGTCAGCCCTCCTAGAGACGTGATGTTTCAGTTGATCCGAATAGTATATATAGAAGCTAAAGTTTTCCTCCATCTGTGCCTCCATTCATCCAAGCAAGAAAGAAAAGGAAGAGATATGAATATGAGGAAAAAGAAAGAACGGTTCATAACTCGTGAACCTCAGAAGCTAATCAAGAGAGAAAAAGACAGATGTTTTTGGGATTTTTGGTTATATATATATATATATATATATATATATATATCTATATATATATATATATTTTTTTTTTTAATTTTTAATTTATTTTAATTTGATGACATCTCGGGATCCGTTTTTGAACAATTACCTTGGAGCAGATCATGGCCCTAGCCTGAAGTAGATCTTGGCCTCTTGACAGATCAGACCTTGGCCTCTTGACAGACCAGACCTTGGCCTTTTGACAGTAATCCTGTAGCTCGGTCTGGTTGAGACTTATTTCAACCCTGCAACAAAATCTCGGACCTGTGACACTACAAGCATTTCAGATCTATGGGCACAGACCTTGGTCCTTGAAAGAAGCTCTGAACCTGTGACAGACTTTGCATATGGACCTGTGGAAAATTTCAGAATTTCAGCCTTTGGGAACAAACCTCATTTTGCAGACTTGTTAACAGGTCTTTGAAAGCCATCCTTGAAGTTGAAGACCTCTGATGAAGACACTTTTGAAGTCTTGTTGGAACAGATTTTAGAGGACCTGTTGTGGAGATCTCGAAGCCAGACTTAGATTTTTGGAGCAACCCCTCTTGTATACTTTGGAACGGAGTTGAAGACCTTGACGCCATCATTGGAGTAGCTTTTGTTCTGACCTTAAGGCACTGTTGAAGAGACTTGTTGGGCAGCTTCTAGAAGAATTGTTGTGCAAACCTTATTGAAGACATGTTCAGCAGATTTCAATTAGCCTCATTGAAGACTTATTTGTTGCAGACTTGGACCATAATTTGAGGTTTGGTTGAAGCTGTCCTAGAGCAGACTTGAAGATCTTTTGGAGAACTTTTTGAAGCAGCCCCAAAAGCCCCCTTATTGAAGCAGTCTAGGGGCAGATCATCGAGCAGACTTGAAGTGTCCGTTGAAGATATTTATTGAGCAAACATGTAGACTTTTGAGCAGAATTTCTAGCCTTCTTTGAAGCAAACTTTGGAAGCTTTCAAGAAGCAGACCATGTAGATTATCTGGAGAACTTGTTGAAGAAGCTTTTGGAAGTCTTGAAGCTACCTTGAAGGATTGAAGAAAAATGAGAGGTTTGGAGCCCTAGAGGATTGGAGTTCTCATATGAGGTTGGAGCCTTGTTGAGACTAGGTTAGAGCCAAGAAATTAATAAATATAGGTGTAGTTTACACAATGAAATGAATCAACATGCTATTCAACTGAGAATCACATATGAATTTCAATTCTAGAATGTAAATTAACAAGAGGTTAACAAATAATTGCTAACCTTCTCCTTTGGACAACATTGTCCCTATCAAGGCCTAAACTACAAACTCAAGGCAATGGCATGAAAACACAAGAAGGTTACCTCAATATGCTCCAAGCAAACCACATAAAGCACTAGATCATGTACCTCCAAAGTCATTTTATTAACAACAAAAGTGAGACAAAATTACAATATAATTTTCCTAAGCTCTTCAAGCTTCCCTCTCCAAAAATGAGAGCAAATGAGCACAATTTATAGAGTTGGAAGAGGCCTAAGAGGCCAACAATTTTCTCCAAAAAGATTGCTGATTGACTGCTTGTAGGTGGCAGCAAATGCCTCAAGTTTGGCTGAGCAAACAACCCCTTAATTTGTTGCATATCAGTCCCTAAATTTCTGTATATTAGTTCTTAAAGTCTGGCTGAATATGGTTGTCATAATCAGCCCCAAATCTGCTGTCAGATCAGTCATAGTTCAACCCCTCTTTTTAGCTGTTAATGGCCCTCAAAATGTGGGATTCGATCCCCTTTTTTATCTGTTGAAAGGGGCAATTCGTCCCCCGTATCTGGAAGCCATTATTTTCACAAATTCGTGGGCTCACTTAGCATTCCAAATCAGCCCCCTTAAATCTACCATGATGCCACATCCCTTGAGTTGATTTTTTGACTTGGAAATATGATTTTTATGCGTTTCCAGATATTAATTTTTTGCAATTGGCTTGTCTTTTCATCCTCAACTTTGGGAAAAGTGGTTTTCATGGGGAATTAATTATTTTTTTGATGCCAAGTGGGTCTTAAGGGAATGTTGGCATCTTGAGAATGAATTTCGAACTCGTATATGCCAACAAGATTTCCAAAGGCCACTTATTCACATGATTACATAGAAATTTAATTAAAAATCCCATTTTGCGGGACTTTTTAATTATTTAAAAAAAACCTAGGAAGATTTAGTCAAATTTTGTAAGACTTGAGATATGACCTAGCATGGTAATATACATTGACCCTAGGCATCAGGACACATTCAAGGCTCAATTATCAAGCTGCACTTTAGCTTTGGAGGTATAGGGCTGAAAAATTTGACTAGTTATTTATCGCTAAAAGCCGAAAATAATTGGTCCGGTAAAAAAACACCCTAGAGTGGACTCACTTAGTAACTAGGTCCCAAATTTCCTAAGCCTATTACATAAGTTCATCATGCTAGCATCCATTTATTATAATTCCCTCGTGGGGGTACGAAATTTTATAGAAGAAAGTATAGAGAGATGAGAGAGAAAAAAGGGGCATAGGTGCCCTGTCCCTGTTGGACTTCTGAACATTTGAAAATTTGTCAAGTGCCTCTTCAATTGGGCAGTGAATTCTCGTTCCTTGCCATGTGCATATGAGCAGGTAACAAGGTTTAAAAAGGCTGTTATCATCCCTGTGTAGAGCTCCATGTGGCACGCGTTGAGTCTGTAAGGTGCTATAGGTGATGTAGATGCCTTCTAAAATCATGATGTGGGGCTTGGCCCTCAAATCTCTGTCAAAATCACTATGTGGACCCAAAATCCTGTTTGGGGCAGAAAAGGTGGTCTCTCGGGTCTCCAAATATTCAAAATGCTCATCTCTGCTCTAATGTTGAGGGTTTTGCAGGTGGTACAAGCCCTCCCTTGTCTCAGAAGGTGAGACCATATTTGTTTGGGCTCTGGATTAGCTGCGATCCCTCAAAGTGTGCAAAGGCCAACTTGCAAACATGCTAGTCTAGGTGCATCACCCTGAAGAATCATCAAGTGTAGTGCAAAGTGGCAAAACATCTTGGATGCAGAAGGTGTCCATGGGTAGGATTGAAGTGCTGCTAATGCCTAGAGATCCAAGGCTCTCAATGCTTCACCTGTGGGTGCCAACATACTTCTCTGGGGCCTGGGTAGCTGTGTGTAAGGTGCCTAGGTCATAGGTTGCTGAACGACTTGACAATCACAACATAAAGTGTAGTGAAAGCAACTAGTCATTAGGTACAATAATCATTTTTGCATCTACGTGAAATGTGC
Organism: Pinus tabuliformis; assembly: GCA_031772625.1. NCBI lineage: Eukaryota > Viridiplantae > Streptophyta > Pinopsida > Pinales > Pinaceae > Pinus > Pinus tabuliformis. The sequence goes on from CM062815.1 coordinate 179,916,162, forward strand.
TTTCATGTAAAGGGCTACTTGGTACTTAGAATAAGAATACCCTTCCAAAATCAGAGCCTTGAACTAGCAATGGTGTTTTCTCCCTAGGTAGGAGTGACTAAAGGACAACCCTATTAGGTGTTTCCAACCTCAATGGGGAAGTAACATTTCCTCAGTCCACCCTTCAATTGATAGGTGTTAGTGAATAATGATGGTAACGGAGGGGAGAAGTCTTCATGGCCAAGTGCCATGGTCAAATGGACTAACATGATGGAGATCGAAATCATGAGTGTATAGATGTGAGGAGGGAGCAATCGTGGATGCATGAGTTACCAACTCAATCTTTTTTTTCCCACCCCTATTGTGCACCTTTTACTTTTGCTTGATTTTCTTTTATATTACTGCTCGTAGCTCAAAGGGTTAGAGCTTACTTTGAATGATGTATAGCAGTTGTATTGCCCCTCAATGACGAGTTAGCTCATTGTTCATCGGATTGGGACATGCAAGGGTTTCCCTTTATGATGTAATGGAGAAACATGTGCTCAGGGACCTAGTGATGGCCATAATGAATGAGGTAGAGCTCATGGCTAGGCTTTTACCCATGTGCTAATGTGTATTTTCCGACCATCTTTTGCATTTTGATATTCTTTTATTTTGTTTTGTGGGCATAATATGCTTTTTCCTTTTCTTTTAGTTGCATAAATCTCATAGGGAAAAGTTCTAGGCCCTACCCAGGTATGTGGATGTATGGGTGCCAAGTCCCAGAGACCTAGTGGTCAGTTGAACCCAAAGCATAGAGGTGTAATATGGGCTTGTAATGTAAGATGGAAAGTAGTTAGTATGGAATAGGGATAGATGGAACACACTATCTCAATCAAGGCTTCCTTAGTAGTGCCCCTCCTATACCCATTGGGCCAGTAGGGGAGGTCCCACTGGACTAGGATTGGAGATTAACACCCCATTTAAGCCGAGGGAACAAGATCATGGTGAAAACCCCTTATTCTTTCTGGTCACCCTATAATCCATATCAAAAGCCCAAATACAAGTAAACATAAGCGCCTGATGGCAAAATGAATAAAGTACCGTTAATTGGAAGCCCACCTTCATTCATGTGCTCTTTTTAGATGGGTAAGAAGGTATATGACTGATGCAAGTGACAGAAGTAAATTGGAACATCTTAAGCTAGTGATGGCTGTCAGAGGCTACATGGGGTGGCGACTAGATGTGAAGAATAGAAGAAAAGTTTTTTGATTCTCCTATAGGGTCACACACTTTCTTTGGAAACATTTGGCTCCAATTGGGACATGAGCTCACCGTAAAGTGCGTGATCCATATGCTCGTACTCCAACAATCATTGGGCTTGCAGACATGTAACCTACACATCGCAATCAACTTTTTTGGGAGCATGTGTACTAGGCGTAGGATATCACCCATGTTTTATATGAAAGTAATAAATCCATACAGAAAAATATCTATTCTAAATGCAATCTAATCTACATGAAACATGCTATGAATGGTATCATAATGCTAACACAACATGTAATGCACCTACACTATTATAATATGCATGACCCAAGTATAGTCATATAACCAATGCAACCAACATATTATTAGATCAACATAACATATCTTTTCCATATGATTCATTATGAGGTAGAACAGGAAAATATCACAATCACCTTTGAAAGATTGGCACGTTGAATGACAAGGGTGGGAGGTGGGAAAATAACACGACCATGTATGATGAAAAAGAGTCACGGATGAGGAGGGAAAAGAGGAATTCAACTTGTGCCATTGGATCCTTTCCCACGGCTTGAATATGGAGTGATCAACAATCAATCTTGTCGCTCAAATTATACAGGTGAATGCGGCAACGACTCAGGGTAGGGGTTGTCACTCTGATCCCTGCCCTCTCCGTTCTAGTTGTCTCCCAACAACAGGCTATGGGGGGTTGTCCCTGTGAAATGTGTGGATGAAAGACTTGTTGGGAATCGATTAGTCCGGGGGACACAATGGAATGGCCTAGCAACCTGGTTAATGATGATTCACAAGTTAATTATTAGCATGATTTAATTAGATTATTGGAAAGACTAGTGCCTTATGGAGTCAAATCTCTTGCAAAAATATAAATTATTTACCAAGTCACCGGATGAACAGTTGTTGCTTAGGATGCACACTATCTTATATGAAATGCGACACTTAGATATATGTGCGATGCAAACTCTTGGTTAATTTTAAATTAGATGCCTATCTAAATAAGTCCTTTCTCATAGCTATTTAGAAGCTAGTCTCAAGTGTAGGTTGTAGAGAGAAGCCTAGGGAAGATAACAAAGGCTATATTAACAATACCCCCCTTGGAGTTATAATCACTCGATGTCTCTGGCGTTGCAGAGACTATGGCTCTGACGACTGCAAGGTCGTCGTTTTAACCACACGTGAAGGTCTATACTTCGCAAACTAGGTGAGAGAGGTGGTCCTATCGACTTTCAACCAAGCTTATGCTTGGAGATAAATTTAGCAATGCACTACTACTAAATTGCAAATGCAAGATGAGTGATAAGCCTTAGTTGAGATTATAAAAATTTTAAGTACTCTGAGACAAATTAACGATATTCGATTTAGAGTAATAAAGGAAAGTACTTATCAATGGCAATGGCAATCTTCACCAAAATCAATGCTCAATGAACAAATTAGATTATCTAATGACAAGTAGAGTGTAAGGCAATTCAACATTATCAATCTCACAATGGATAGTTGCTTCCAAATGACAATAAAATGCACAAGTGCCATTCCTCTCTTAACAATGTCGATGTGCCCAAATGTCAATGTTTCAACAAGATATCACAATTAGTAATTCTTTACATCACTTAGATTTTCAAGATTACCCTTATCACAATGTGGTGATTTGACAAGTGCTTTAAGAGTGAGTTAGATTGCATGATTATGATTTTAGATGTGAAGCTCATTCGCAAAAAACAAGTTAGTACACTTATTACCAAAGTAGATCCCCGTACCGTACGGCCTGGAAACGCGTTTCCGGCCGTACTAGGGGGCGTTTCGCCAGGGGAAACGAAACGAAACGCGTTTCCCCGTACCGTACGGCCTGGAAACGCGTTTCCAGGCCGTACGGGCCACGTTTCCCCAAAAAACCATTTGTTTTTTAATTTTTTTTTTTCTAATTTGTTTTTAAATTTTTTTAGGGTTTCCAAGATGTTCTAGAAACCATTTCTAAAGTTATAAAAGAGCAGTTTCTCTCATTCTCTCACCACACTATTCAGCAAGTCGTTTCTCTTGGAGATTGGCAGTTGTTTCAGCTAGGGTGTTTTGAGCAGTGAGCAAAGTAGATTTCAGCAGCAGGAGAAATTGGTGCATCATCAGCAATTGGTGCATCATCTTCTTCAGCACCACCATCCACTGTTGAGCATTCTGCTGCTTCTATTTTTGATGAGGATTGTTATGATGAGGATTAGTCTTTTGTGACTTGTCTCTATAGTTCTTGCAGCCTTATAGTCTTTATTGTACTTGCAGCCTCATATACTAATATAAATAAAGGCTGATTTTGGATTTTCCAATTCCTATATTTTTATTTTCATTATGTGATTATTCATGACTCATGAGTAAATGTGATGTAAATTTAATCTTAATGTTTAAATGTAATAAATTATAATCATATAATGTAAATGTATCATTAATGCTTTATGATTGCACATATATATATTAATAATTTTTATATATATTTTATATATATATATATATATATATATATATTCGCGTTACCCCGTTTCCAAAATTTGGGGAGGTCGCGTTTTGTATCGCTTCCCGTTTCGGAAACTCGTTTCCGTTTCCCCGTTTCGTGCAACTTAGGATAAATCATAACAATGACATGTAAGAGTTCCTTTAAAGTCCAATGTCACAATAGATGTTAGCAATGTATTGATGCTTTTCAACAAGAGAACATAACATTCATCAAATTTGTATGTAAGAAAACTTGCAATTGGAAATGCCCACACAATGTTACTCTTCAATTAGTGTTAATGACATTTAAGAGAGCAAGAGCAGACTTAAGAGAGCAGCAAACTAATCTTATGTTGAGGAATACCAATTCAATCAAAATGCCAATTTGACTTTAGAGCACTTATCTTCTTGTTAAGAGAATTGAGTTGCACTTACTTTGCCAATTAGATGAGATTGCAAACAGTGAGACACTTATGAATGCAAGAGATGCAAGAATGCAATAAGATGCAAATATGAGGGATCCAAGAAAGTGATTACAGCAGTGAGAGAAGCAACCCAATTGACACCCAAACAATTACCAAAGGTGCAAAAGGATGCAAGGTGTGGATGCCCAATGGATGGAGATGACTGTCAACTCCCTTTACACCACTGTTATGTCAATGATCAGACCTTATGATGCGTATATCAGACCTCAAACTAGTGTAGCAGTCCTCCCAAAATATCACAAGAGATGCCAAGTAATGCAAGCCCAACCAATGCAAATGATTTTCTAATGATATGAGATGATTATTGGTTAGCCATTATGCCACTGCTATGCATTTATATCATTGCTGTAGGTGACTTATTGTACCTGTAGATAATATATCAGACCTTGAAATACAGCTATAGTCCTCTAAAATTCGGTTGTAATACACCAATATAATCGCAAGATCATTGTTTATTGCCTTAAGTGAATAATTAATGAGTTTATGGTTGTTTTAGGTGTGTTTATGCTATGAACATACCACTGTCAACAATATACTTCAGAACTATAGATGAAACGATGATAAGAGAGGAGGGATAGAAGGTCAAACCACTAGGCCTAATGGCCTTGTTGGTGACTAGTTTGGCACTTAGGAATTTTACAGTGAACTTATCCACGTGCAACCACAAGTATTAGCTCCAAAATTGCTTGAGATGTCTGCAAAACAAGATGTTAGTGCCAACAAACCAATGTAAACACAATCAATCACTGAATGAGGGCTTGAATAGGGCTAAATAGGCCAACGATGAGGCTAGGGGCTAGGAGAAGGGCAACGATGGAGGGAGAGAGGCCTTGTAGGTCCACATTTAGGGCAGAGAAGGCCTAGTGAGGCCACGACAACAAGGGAAGGAGGCCTTTAGGCCTGTGGCACTAAAGAACAGCCCTCCCAGGGCTGCCGTCCAAGGGAAAGAAGGCCGCCGAGAGGGAAACCAAGGCCTAAATGGCCTGCGGGTGAGAGGAGGAAGGCATAATGGCTTGTGACACTTCCAAAAGAGGCCTTAGGAGGCCTGCGACAGAGGTTAGAGGCCCTCTAGGGATGCCAGCAGGGGGTAAGAAGGCCACAACACAAGGAAAAGAGGCCTTTAGGCTTGCGACTTAGGAAAATAAGGCCTCGGCTAGGCCTTAGAGGCCTTAAACAAACTCAGACCTCTGCAAAACCCTCAAACGTTAGCTAAAACGTGAAAAATTCATCACCAAATACCAAAATTTATCTCTTAGGGCCCGCGGTGCCCTTTTTTGCTTGAGCGTTGAGCATGGAGGATGGATAGAGGCTAGATCTTGCCTTCCTAGGCCTATATCTACCTCAAAACCCCAACAATTTTGCTCAAGAAGGCCAGACGTCTCACTTGGATGAGAGAAACCCTTCAAACCCTAGCCTTAGGGTTAGTTCCTCTGCAAAATAATTCAATCTCTTTGATGGCTTGAGGATTCACCTGTACAAATGAATAGAAAAAATTCCGAAAACCCCAATATATACAAAAAAAGTCAAAAAACCCCAAACGCCACAAAATTAAAACAGGGGTTAGATTTGTTTACAAATATAGAATATTTAAAAATTTCAAATATTAGCTCTCATTAGCAAATTAAATCTTTGTAGCCCAAGATTAAATAGAAATTTTGAGAATTTTGAAATAAATATTATGGATGAATAATTTCGAAAAATATAACTGGCCAAAACCCTCCTGCAAAATAATTCATCACAATGAAAGCCCAGAGCTCAAACAAGGTCAGTCCTTCCCCACAGTCTGTGAACTTGGAGCCCAAGGGCTAGAGTACCTGTAAATCTCTATTCAATCTTAAAGATAACTGTTAGATCATATAGTGAATCAGATCACCTAAGATAACTCGTACCAATAGAATGTTCTTATCACCGACAAATGAAATAACAATTAGCACAATATAGAGCATAAACAATAAACCACTAGCAAATACCACAGATCAACAAATAGAAGAACACCATGAACTGAAACCCCAAAGTCTTTCTATTATGAGAAAAATAATACCAGCGGAGTAGAAGCTCAGTACAACAGTAGAAAATTACTTCACCCAAAGATGGGAAATAGAAGCTAGAGAACTTCTTTATATAGAGAAAACCCCTCCAAGTGGATAATAACGGCTAGTTGGCTTTATCCTTGTCAAATCAATCTCATTTGTTGGAAATAACTTGATTTTCTTTTAATCTCCATCGTCGATTTTCTTTTAAATTTTTGAGGAAACCTTTGAATTTCTCTTGAAACTATTTTTTATTAATCCAAAAATTAATATTTTGGATCAATATCCTCAAAAAAATGATTTTGACTTAACCACCAAGGTCCAAGTGTTCAAAATTTCTTAAAATATCCATTTTTCCCTTGGTGGAGGACCTCCAAAAATTGATTTATTTTGACCGACGAATTTTTGATTATTTTCCACTTGGAAAGAAATTAATTTCTCTATAATTATTATTTGACTCAAAATTAATTAATTTTCTGGCTTAGGATTTTTATTTAATTTTGCTAGAAAAATTAATTATTTGATTCTAGAGGGGATTAATAATTTTCCAACCTTGAATATTTTAGCCATGGTGTCTAACTATGAGTAACAATGCACTAAAATATATTTTACATCAAAATAAATTAATTCAACCCATAGAAGGGGAAATACACATTTAAATCAGACCCTCATTACATTACCCAATTCTACCACACAATATGATCTAGTATGAAACCAAGTATGTTTATAATAAAGTAATTTAGTTATGGTGTCTAACTATGAGGGACCATGCACTAAAATTATTCCTAAACACACTTTTACAAGGAATTGATAAACACTAGGACTCACCTAAGACTTTGTCAACTCATTCCACCCTAGCTTCGGAGTTTAAGCTGGAAGAAAAACTCTACCGATTATACGTGTTTACAAACACACATTTAAGTGAGGTTAAAAAACTTCCTAGGATGAAATCCTTTGCCAAAATCATAAGCTTACCTAGGCGTTGTTACATAATTAAATGGTCATACTACCATACTTTACAATAGACTTTGTAGAACTTGGGTTTACAATGATGAATTTCATGATGATAGATGACTTTGATCTTTTGAAAATTTTTGGGTTTACAGGAGTCACCAGGGTGAATTCAAAATGCCTTGAGAGATGCTTGCTTCACCCTACAAGCATTGAATTTGGAATTTTAATGAGGAACAAGGGCTTTATTCTTCCAATAGTCACCAGAAGAGGATGTATCTTGTCCTTAGGGATGAAGCTAAATCTTCAAATTACAGGGAGATTGGCTTGTTTCGGTCCCTGGGAATGACACTAAATGTTGCCGCAAAATCTAGTAGGCCTTACAAAGGGGTACCCTACAAGGCTATTACTAGATCAAGTGACAACAACGGGGTGATCCCCACTGTGACCACAACCAAAAGCCCCTGCTCTTTATGGATTTTCACCAATGGGAGGAGTCTCTGTGTAAGGTCACCTAATTGATATTCTAGAGGTACAAGGTGACAAAAGGGCCTCCAAATGAAAGACACAATTTTGGGCATAAGGTTCTAAGAGTAGGCGATTCACTTTCCTTGAAGAGGCCAAAATTAGGGCAAGACAAGACCTAGGGTTTGAGTGACAGGTTGAGAGTCAGAATGAGCAAAGGTCTAGGTTCAAAGAAAGGGTTGTTCACAATGTATTCCAACAAGTTTAGGGCACATGAAACCCTCAAGAAGCCCATAAATTGAAGCTATAACCAAACTAGGGTATACCTTAGGGAAAACTACTAGGGCAAGGGAAATTATGGATGAAAATGGAATGAATGCCCACCAAAGGTGAATGATTTTGTGGAAACCATTCAATCCTCAATGTCTAGACTTTCCAAGGCCCAATTTTCTATATCTTTGTCAATTCGCGCTAAGCCCTAGTTGGCCACTTGGCCTTAAGAGGGCCAAAATTTTGAGAGAAAATTCAAATTTATGGATGAAAAATGGTTTGATCATCAAGAAACATGTTTGGTGCTGGGTCCTTGTGTTTATGGAATCTATGGAGATGATAGATTAGCCAACTCTTGCAAAGGAGTAAGGATGTTTGATGCCCTTGCACAAACCCTAACTATTGCCTTTGTGAGGGATTAAAGTCTTTTGGGACAGCTATAATCAAGAATCACCAAGGGGACTGTCATTCACATTTCACATATGAGTAACACACACAATTATGACATCTAGATTCCATAATATAAATTTTTAATAAATTAGGGCATAATAGAAAGCCCTAGATTATCAATCCATTCCTTACATCAGACATGAGCAAAAAGATTATTCAAAAAATAGGCAGACTTACAAGATGAAAATGCATGAACATTCCATTATCAATCCAAGACAACTTCACCAAAGGCAAGCAAGTAGCTCCAGTAACCAAGAACATTCATCTTGCCAAAGAAGAGAGGTCGAAATTCTCCTAAGAGAGGCTAAATTGTCCAAGAGATGATGATGGAATGTGATATGTCCTCTCCTCTATTTATATGAGGAAGAATAGTTCCTAATTAGCCTAAAATCCCTTAGGAAAACAAGTAAAATCATAATGGTGCGTTGGGTTACAAGGCAATCCACTGGCTTAGACAAAAATCAAATGATTATCCCACACTTGTGAGCCATAAGTCCTAAAAAGGCTGATGTTAGCCATGTGTAGAGCTCCATGTGGCATGCGTTGAGGCTCTAAGGTTCTATGATTGATGTAGAAGCCTCCTAAAATCATGATGTGAGTGTTGGCCTTCAAATCTTTGCCAAAATCCCTCGGTGGACCACAAATCTAGTTTGAGGTAGGAAAGGTGGTCTCCTAGGTCTCCAATTGCTGAAAATTCTCATCTATGCTCCAACGTTGAGGGCTTTCCAGGGGCTACTAGCCTTCCCCTGTCCCAGCAGTTGAGACGATCCTCATCTGGGCTTTGAATTAGTTACCATCTCTTAGAGAGTGCTATGGCGGCTTGGGAGCATTGTAGTCCAGACACTACATATTGAAGAATCATCAAATGTAGTGCAAAGTGGTAGAACATCCTTGGTGTAGAAGGTGTGCACGGGTAGGTGTGAAGTGCTGCTACTGCTTAGAGTCCCAAGGCTCTCAAGGCTTCACTTATGGGTTGCAACATACTTCTTTGGCGCTCGGGTACTTGTGCATAAGGTGACTAGGTCATAGGTTGCTGAATCACTTGACAATCACAAGATAAAACCTAGTGAAAGCAACTACTGATAAGGTACAATAATCATTTTTGCATCTAAGTTTACCTTGCTTGCATGTAAAGGGCTACTTCATACTTTAAATACGACTTCCCTTCCAAAATCAAGGGCTTGAACTCACAATGGCGTTTCCTCCCTAGGTAGGAGAGGCTAAAGGACAACCCCATCAGGTGTTTACAGCCCCCAAGGGGATGTAACATTTCCTGAATTCACCCTTCAATTGATAGGTGTTAGTGAATAATGATGGTAACAGAGGGGAGAACAATTCATGGCTAGGTGCCATGGTCAAAGGGACCAACATGATGGGGATCCACATTGTGAGTGTAAAGATGTGGGAAGGGAGCAATCGTGCATGCATGAGATACAAATTCGGCCTTTATGTTTCCATCCTTGTTGTGTGCCTTTTACTTTTGCTTGATTGTCACTGAATTTGAACCTGAACATGAAACAGGTGACTCTGGTTGAAAGATGGGGATACATGGTCCTGGAAGAATATTTCCTCACACTATCTGTTTTGTTGAAGTAAATTTAATGTAAAATAACTAGATGAAAACTGGAGCACCTATGCCAGATATATTGCCTTTCTTCGACATATTGATGGTTCTGTTGTTATTTCCATAAAGAAATTCTGTTTAGTCATTTGACAAAGCTGGCAATGGGTGGAAACAAAAGGTGCATATTTCTTTGAATATCATGCGGCATGGTGTCAACCGGTGCTATTGTTGTCTATGATGGATACATTTAAGGTTCTTTTGTACTGGAAAATTAGTGATTTATTCTGACTAGAGCTGCATGATCTGTATTCTAACTTTTGTTATTTTTAATTGCCGTAAATCATTCATGAGTTGACCAACATTCTCCATGTCAAGGAAAATAGTGCTCCCTATTCATGGTACTATGCTATCGTCTCTTCACACGCACAAATCATGACTAGAGCATGTTCATTCATTTCAGTTTGATCTTTCATGTTTTATTATATGATGGAACAGTTATTCACTGGACTAACTTAACTGATTTTTCCTCTAAATAATTTCGTGAAATTAGTGATATTTGTAGACACTTATATTTTTAATATTTGCAGATGAGATGAGCTGAATAATAAATTTTGTCAGGAATATTATAACTTTCAGAACATTGATCTATTGGGTTTTTCATGCCTACATCTTTTGCTTTTTACTGAAGTCCATATATTTGTTCAATATACAATATTCTGTTCCTTTTTAACAAGTGATTTTGTTGTGTCAGCAACCGGAACTCCTCAAGTTGAAAGAAGCAATCTCTAGGATCACACAAAAAATTAAGAGCAGCGGGAAAGAATTGGAGAAAAAGAAAGAAGACCAGAAAAAACAGGGAAAAGAAATAGCAAAGCTTCAGAAAGAGTTGCGTGATGTGACAGCAGCCCTGAACGAATTGAATGAACAAGGCCAGGAAGGAGGGGGGACATTGCAGTTAGCTGATAGTCAGCTCAAGGAGTACCACAGAATGTAAGACATACTGGATTTAATAAGTTACTGTTTAATTGAAATCCTTCCTTTCTTTGTGATGAGAGGAAGTAGCTTTCAACAATTTATGCTTCAGCACCTGTGTTTTTTCCAAACTTCAGATGAAATATTTATACGTACCAATGTTTTAGAGTAAAGGCATATTGCACTTGGCTTAAAAATTTATTGTGTAATTGAAATCTTTCCTTCCTTTGTGTTGACAAGAAGTAGCTTCAACAATTTACGTTTTAGCGCTTGTGCTTTTTTTGTGCTTCAGATGAAATATTTATACATACCAATATTTTACATTAAAGGCACATGGCAGTTTGGTGTAATAAATAATATTTGTTGATATGAAACACAAGTACGTAATTGTTTGTATCCCCAACAGATATATAATCTTGTGCATTTTGTTAAAATCAGATTTCAAATTCATATCAGCTCTGAATACATCCTTTTGGTACTTAAAGACTAATATGCCTTTTATTACACAATTTATGAACATACAAATAAAAATTTAGACTGCTGAAGGTTGTTTCTTATTTCTTCTGCCTCTAAGAGCACCTGTATAGTCATATTAATAGATAGGATCAATACAGATGGTTTAATGACATCTATGAAATCCTTGCTACTCATGGTAAGGTTATTTGTTCACTTCTTTCTTGGTCCTCTAGGGTCTCAAGTTGTTCCTTTATTATACAATGTAGGTGAAAACACTGCCTTTGGTACTGAACCTACACACACACACACACACATATATATCAGTGAAGCACGACCCTTATAAGACCCTTCAAGATTTGCGGGTCTTGACGAGTATTATATCAAAACGAATCACTCTCATAGAACCTGCGCATAAGACCCTTACCCATAGTTTTAAAACTCCGACTCCGACTCCGACTCGGCCGAGGATCAACTATGACTCCAACTCCGAAACGGTAATGACTCGGCCGGCTTGATTTCAATGACTCGGTCGTTGTAAAAAATACATTAAATATTTATTTATTTAATAAAAAAAACATAATTTTAAAGATTTTAAACATAATTTTAGAGATTTTCATTCATGTTTCCAAACACACAGCATTATAATATAGATGGAAGACAACATATGATCAAAGTAGGCTCGTGAACCAATCCATTATATCAAAATGGTACCCAACGGCAATACATAGTCAAATGTCATACATGATCAAAGACTCAAAACAAAAAACACATAACCAAGGAGGCTAGAAATGGCCTCTACAACAAAAGTAAACTGTGACCAGACTCCAATACTAGTACTACAACAACTGGCTAGTAGCTACTACCAGAGGAGCCAAGATCATGTCGATCAATCTCTGGATCATCATCAGAGTCAGACAGGGGGTCCATGGCTCCTCCTCATCATCATCATCTCCAATTGCAGCTGTAGACGTGGTACCACTAGCAGGCTGTGCAATTGCAGCAGATGCAAGCTGAGATAGAGTAGATATGCGACTGCGCTTTTGTCGTGGTTGAGTAGAGGAAGCACCTACAACTGGAGTCCTTGCTGGCTGTGAGACTGAGGCTGGTGGATTGGGATCTGCATTCAACTGAACAGCATGTTCAAGTTCAATTGATGTCTTGATATCTAAATCTAAATCAAGATCCTCATCAAGATCAAACTCTGCTGGATGACTCTCCACTACCCAATCTGATGTTGGATCAATGTCTTCCAACACAATGGGATCTGAATCAGGTCTTTTGTTCAACAAATGGTTTCGTCTGAGCCGGAGGTTGTATTGGACATAAACTAGATCATTTAACCGTTTTTTATCCAAACGGTTTCTCTTCTTTGTGTCACTTGGGAGCAGGGGCGAAAATGGGAGCGGGAGCGACATTTTCAGAAGCTCCTGGTTTGGGAGCGAATCCCAGAGGAGTTCAACAACCAATGTCACTAACATCAAGGTACATAGAGGGATTGGTGCTCTTGATTAAATACGAGTTCCATACCCTAATACATGACAAAATTCAATGGAAACATTGCAATCCTCCAATCCTGAAATCCTGAAAAACTGATAAGTCTGATGGATTTTGAATGAAATCTAAAATTCTACTTTCTCCATATGAAATCCAATGAGGCCGAAACCACTCTCAAACATCCTGAGTCATTTCATGGTAATGTTAAAAATTTAAGTAAAAGGATGAAAATGAAGATTAAGGAGAATGTCACTTTTACTTTAAGAATTTAACATTACCATGAAATTTGAATAGCATATCAATAGTAGAGAGCATTTGAGTGTGTTAAATAGGGTTTGGGAGGGGGAAATGGACCCCAAATGACATTTAGCAAATTCATATAACACCTTGGAGTCGAAACCAATCAGAAATCACCTTAAAAATCCATTAAAAAAATATTAAATCGCTGTTTAACGTGTTCTGGGCCGGCTTTTTGTGACTCGGCCGAGTCATAACGGAAACGGTCGAGTTGGGGCTGACTCGGCCGAGTCATTCAATCACATAGCTCTTGGTTTTCCAATTTGTTTGAATAATGTCCAGGTAAAAGTTACATTGTACAGTTTCGATACAGGTTTTGACTTTCTTCTAGGACAAGATTTTTTGAATGATCTATTGCCTGTCACTTTTGGTAAAGGCACAGTCACCTTCACAACTCCTGAAGGACCAGTCAGCTTGCCCTCTTCTAGTGATTATCAAATAAGAGTACAGCCGACAGACCAAGATTTAGTCCACCACAGTCTCCAAGATCTAACCAAGATTAACAGAATTGTCAAGAATGCAGAACTCCATGGTCCTAAGACTTTGGAGAAAATATCAGACAAGCTCCGGAAAGATTGCACTGCCTCTAGGCCTGATGCATTCTGGACCCGAGAAAAGTATTTTGTGGGCCTTCCTTATAAAGAGAATTATGTTCCAAAGCCACAGAAAGCCAGTGCTAATCATATGAGCCCCTCAGAGCAAGACTTATGTCGGCAAGAGATAGCACAATTATTAAAACAGAAACTGATAGAGCCTTGTAAAAGCCCTTGGGCTTGTCCTGCATTCTATGTGAATAAACACAATGAGCAGAAAAGAGGTAAGAAGTGGCTAGTCATCAACTATAAAGCTCTGAATGATGCCTTGTTACCAATCCGCTATCCTTTGCCTAACAAAGAGCTATTACTTGCGAAAATTGCTAATGCCAATGTTTTCAGCAAATTTGACTTAAAAAGTGGTTTCTGGCAGATAGGCATTCTTCTTGATGCTAAGTTGCAGGAAACGTGGGCAGGGGGTCTGTTTCCCCAGGGGAAACGAAACAAAACTCGTTTCCCCGTACCGTACGGCCTGGAAACGCGTTTCCAGCCATACGGCCACGTTTCCCGAAATGGAAACGTGGCCGTACGGCCGGAAACGCGTTTCCAGGCCGTACGTGCCACGTTTCCCTAAAAAAACACTTGTTTTTTAATTTTTTTTTTTTTAATTTGTTTTTAAATTTTTTTAGGGTTTCCAGGTAGTTCTAGAAACCTATTCTAAAGTTATAAAAGAGCAGCTTGGCTCATTCTCTCATCACACTATTCAACAAGTCATTTCTCTTGGAGACTGGCAGTTGTTTCAGCTAGGGTGTTTTGAGCAGTGAGCAAAGTAGATTTCAACAGCAGGAGAAAGAGATTTCAGCAACAAGAGAAAGAGATTTCAGCAGGAGATTTCAGTAGCAGCAGATTTGGCTCAGCTGCAACCATATTTCTCTTCTCTTTTCTGGCGTTTCGGGGTAGTCTCAGCCACAGATAATAATGATTGCACATATATATAATAATAATTTCGGGGTAGTATCATTCATGCTTTATGATTGCACATATATATAATAATAATTTTTAAATATTTTAATATATATATATATATATATATATATATATATATATATATATATATATATATTATATTCGCGTTTCCCCGTTTCCAAAATTTGGGGAGGTCGCGTTTCGTTTCGCTTCCCGTTTCGGAAACTCGTTTCCGTTTCCCCGTTTCGTGCAACTTAGTCTTGATGATAGATACAAGACTGCTTTTACAGTCCCTCATGGCCATATCAATGGACTGTAATGCCTTTTGGTTTGAAAAATGCTCCATCAGAATTTCAGAAAAGGATGGAAGACATTTTCGGTGGAGAAGAGTACATAATAGTCTACATAGATGATTTGCTTGTTTTTAGTAGAGATGTAAATAGTCACAAGGTCCATTTAGAAAAGTTTTATGAGCTGGTTTATAAGCATGGTCTCGTTCTTTCAGATTCAGAAGAAAAATTTCAGATTGGTAAAGTCAGGATAGATTATTTGGGACTGCATATAGAACAAGGACATGTAAATCTGCAACCTTATGTTCTAACCCATTTATTGAAATTTCCTGATGTTATTTCAGATATTAAAACATTGCAGAGATTTCTTGGTTGCCTGAATTATATAAGACAATTTTATGAGAAACAAGCAGATGACACAAAAATTCTTCAGAAAAGATTGAAGAAGCAAGCAGTAGGATGGACAGAAGAAATGACCAATGCAGTCAGAAGCATTAAAAGCAAAATCACAGATTTGCCAAAGCTTAAGCTGCCAGATACTAATCTTCCATTTATTCTTGAGACAGATGCTTTGGATCATACTTGGGCTGCAGTATTGTTGCAGAAGCATGGGAGAAAAGAACTGGTGTGTGCCTATTCCTCAGGTACATTTGATGATACTGAAAGAAAGTATCCTTCTTCACATAAGGAGATACTAGCTGTCAAGAGAGGAATAAAACGGTTTCATTTGTTCCTAAAATGTGTCAGATTCTTAGTCAGAACAGATTTGAAGCATATGAAGAGCATTTTGGCAAACAAAAGACTGCTTGAACAAGGAAGTACCAGACTATTGAGATGGGCATTATGGCTTGATGGTTTTGATTTTGACATAGTCTATAAATCTGGTGCTGAAAATTATCTTGCTGATATGCTCACAAGAGAAGGTTCACAAGAAATTAAAGAAATCAAAATGTTCAGGCCATTGCGACAGGATGAAGCATCAAGTTCAGACCAGTCTAGAAGAGTCAGTCAAGTAATAGTCTGTAGTCAATGTCATTACCATTTCTGTTGGGATTGTTTTGTAAAAAAGTTTGAGTCATTGCCATTAAGTCTTAGGGAATTAGTTCTGCAAAAATGGTTTGAGTCTGAGGATAGCATGTGGTCATATGCTAGAGAGCTACCATATAGAGAGAGACCTTGGAGAGTTTATTATACTTTGTCCAGAGAAGTAGAGCCTTCTTATCTTGCATTCATCCAGAACACTGACTGGACTTGGCATGATTACTTTACCATTCATCAAAAAGCCATAATACATGGGTCTGTCAAGGTCATTTTCTTTGCTATAAATATAGATAGTGTTGTCAATTGGTGGAGTCCTTGGTTCAAAACCTTTCTGGTCAAGTATATGCTGAGAGTCAATTGGATGTTAGAACATGATACTGAGTGTACTCTTACTGCTCTAAAATGGGAATTGCATATAGCCGCTCAGAATGATCATGTCATAGAATTCACATTAGTTCATCAGGATTCCTTGGTAGTTGCAAATGAAGAGGACCAATCTTTCAGTCTCCTTGTAAGTTTCCAGGGTGGGATTTTTTTCGATGAACAATACAGACCCCAAAATTTGTATTCATTCCCATTTTATTGTTGTTTCAGAGAATATGATCCCCCATGGCTATATATCCCTAATGAAGTTTTCGCTCCAGAGTTAAATGGCTTAGCAGATCATGAGGAAAGAGAAAACAGTGACTGATTGCAAAAGATCACTCTAATGAAATCTTTGCATATCACTTCAATTGATATAGAATAATTGCTTTTGGTTTCCGTGGGATTTGGTCCAGTTAAAAAATCTCCACTGTATAAATACTTTTGTCACTTCAATAATTGCTTTTGGTTTCCGTGGGATTTGGTCCAGTTAAAAAATCTCCACTGTGTAAATACTTTTGTGAAAGAGCCGATGTCCTAGATTCCGACCAAATTCGTTTTCCATGTGTCAAGATTCGGTCCCCATATGGCTTAGCCTTTAAGGGATGAGATAACAAGTGGTTGTCCCCACTTGCCCAAATCTTTGCTTTTAGTACATTTCTTTAGTCAGTACTTGTTTCATGTATACCTCATTCTTGTACTCCTACATTCAAACTATGATATCTTGCATGATAATCTAGCCGAAAGCAGATTCTTCTGGTTTCCAGTTTCCAGTAAAAGTTATGAGCGGATTACCGGTTCAAAGGCTATATATTACTAGGCCTTGTATTGTAAAATCCATTCGGAAATTTATGAAGGATTGTTTTGGCTAAGTGTTATCGTTATATGAGTCTCATTGATATCTGAGTTTCATTCTTGTTTTCTGGTTTTGGTATTAAGTTCTCTAGCTCCCTGCTCTGCATCTGCGAGATTTATTCTTGATCTGCTTGCATCACGGAGTCATTGACTCAATGACTCGGCCGAGTCATGGCTGACTCGGCCAAACTTACCGTTTCAAAGGCCGAGTCATGGCTGAGGGTATCGGCTCGGATCAACTCGGCCGTTTCGGTATTGAAACGACCGTTTTTTAAAACAATGCCCTTACCCATGCTGACTCACATAAGACTCGCGTTGACTTGTTGGCTCGTATACGACTCGTACGGACC
This sequence comes from Pinus tabuliformis, assembly GCA_031772625.1. Taxonomy (NCBI): domain Eukaryota; kingdom Viridiplantae; phylum Streptophyta; class Pinopsida; order Pinales; family Pinaceae; genus Pinus; species Pinus tabuliformis. Next base: position 179,933,708 of record CM062815.1, read on the forward strand.
CGTATAAGACCTGTCCCTGGCAACAAATTTCGATTTTTGTTTATTTTTAATTTTATTTATTTTTTATTTTCTGTATTTTAGGGGGCCCCGGGGGGCTTTTTATACATATAGAGGTCCAACATGAACCAAATAAAATTAGTGGTAATTTAAACATGATAAAAATTATGTCCCTAACATAAGTTGCAGTACAAAATTATTTTATTTAATAAAGACCAATCACTTGTCCACATCATTGTAATGATAGTTAGGGAACACATCCATTCTCTCGACTAATTAGGAAATCCTAACAAGCACTCCTTGGTCATTTCCTTATAATGATGAATTTAGGTCTTGAATCATATTCTTGGACAACCTCCCACCCATGTTTGCTCCTACCCTTTTTCGCATGACGCCTTCTCTCTGAGCAGGACATAAGGAGAGCACTTAGAGCTATGTGTACCAACAAAGTAGGTGATGGGGAAGGGCTTTAGGCTGAATTCCTCAAGTAGGGCAGCTTGTCCCTTGATTCCCATATTGTCGATTTATTTAATCATTTGGTGTGATCAACCTTCTCCCCTGTTGGACTAGACACATTATTCATCGGATCCTCAAATCAGGGAGTAATACTGATCCAAACAACTACTAGACTATCACGGTGGGCCATAGATTCTCCAAGCTCTATGCCACAGTCTTACACTAGTGGCTTTATGAGGAGCTAGAGAGTTGCCATCATAGGGCTAGAGGACAAGTAGGCTTTTGCCCCAATTAACAAATGATTGATCACATCTTCACACTCCACGCTATTATTTAGGAGGCTCATCATCACTCTTTGAAGGTCTACAATTGTTTCATAAACTTTTGGAGAGCACTTGACACGGTCCTGAGAGAGACACTCTTCTTGTGACTCTACGACATTGACATATTAGAGACGTTATTGGCAGCTATCATGAGATTGTCTGAGTTAGTTTTGGGAAACCTTAGGTTAGGACATGGTCTTTCAGACTTAATATAGAGTAGCATTGGGGTAAAATAGGGGTGTCCCCTCACCATCCCTCTTTGGGATTTATTTTGATGAGCTAGAGTCCTTTCATCATTTGTATATATAGGAGGGGGATGGTTATCTACATTAGGTGTTGATCTCCCTACTCATATTCATTGATGATTTGGTCTTGTTGGCTTATAGCTACAACTCGATGCACTAGCCAATTTTGTGATCTTTGACAACTAATGACTAGCTTGGATAAAAACAAGGTTTTGATCTTCAATTCCTTGAAAAACTCTCTTACAAACTTACATTTCTAATACCAAGGGGTAGAGATTGAGGTCACCGCAATGTACACTTACTTGGGAGTACAATGCATGGGGCATCATTTTGGTTTTCGATAGGCCATCTAGCCTCGAGTTAGTAAAGGGTATTGTTCCATGACCCTCATCGAGAGAAATTTTTTCTAGAGACAATTTTAGGACATCTTGACCAACTTTATCTCATGGAGGCGATTATTAGAGACATAGTTCTCTAATGGCTTCGAGACTTGGGGACTGAGCTCGTTGTAAGTAGATTGGGATAGGTTAGAGAGCATACATACCTTGCTTCTTGTTATGCTCATCATCCAATATAAGAAGGCGATTCCATAGCAAATAATTTAGGCAGATTTTAAAGTGCACCCTTTTTGCCTCGAGGTCATTTTCGCTTGGTTTCTTTCCTCCAAAGAGTCTGATCTCTCGGAGACTCTGCCATTGGGAGAGAGAGGTATCCCTATCTTGCACCTTGCTCCTTGGAGGCTCTCATTTCATATTCTTCTTCAGGTGGGACATGTGGTTGGTTCTCAAAGGCGTCTTGGATTTTTCAATCGATCACTCTCTCTAGAGCACTTTCCCCCATTCAGATTCTCCCTTGATGCATTACACCATCTCTTATCAACTAGACAAACACTGAACCAAGCTATCATAGAGGACATCTACAAATTATATGTTTAGGTCACATAGACCTTTAGTACGACGAGCTTGGGCTTGATGGTGTCCTTTTTTCTAGAGCACTTTTTGGAGTTGCGAGATGGCATCATTGTCTACCCCCCATAAACACACAAACATTGGATGCACTTATTCAAGATCCCTTTGGGACAACTCTGGGTCGACTCCCATTGACTCTGGATAGAGACAAATCACCATATACCATGATCTGATAAGATTTGTCAGGTCTGCCACCTTTAGGAGCTAGAGAGGAACACATGGCTCATCTTTTGCTGCCCCTTATACTATGAGATCCGAGGAAGCTATCATTATTGCCTTTTTAGGAACTCTGAAGGCTGCCTCTCGACTTTCTTTCAGTACTAGGACTAGGGATGCTTAGTCCTCTTCATCAGGGATATTTTCAGCCACATATCTCAGCTCTTGCATGCCATGCCCCACTATTGGAGGACTGAGCTGATTACCTCATATTTCCTTGTTGATTCGTTGTATTGAATCAACAAATGACAAACTGAGTCCCAAAATGCACCAACCAATAGGATGGTGAGACCTTGGGTTTCTCCTCAGCCTCTCCCTCTAGGAGTCCACCCGATCTCATTGAGACAAGTTTTGAGGTCTCAGTTCACACATCAGGCCACATATTATCGAAGCATCAAAGAGATCAACTCTAGATGGCTCCAAACTAGAGCACCTCCCACCTGTGAGTCTATCTCTCATGTCAAGGGGAGCAACCAAATGGCTGAATATGATAGTTGCCCCATAAAGCCCCCTTGACATGCTCTAAAATTTAAATGCCCTGTTGAAGAGGACACCCCTCTTTTAGAGGGTAGATTCATGATTTAATCAATGAAACATCAATCTTTTCAACCATTGAGTGGAAGGCTTCTCATCAAGAGACTAGTGCTTCTACCACCACATTGCCTCATTCTAAGTAAGGGTGTTCCTACTTTGGCCTCTTTCCTTGTTGCATGTCATTCATTGAGCCTTCTTCAGTGTAAGGGGTTTGCTCCTTTTTCTTTTTGAGTGAATAAAATAGGTCCATAATGCTACTTGTCATCTTCATAAGAAAAATATCTCTCATTTGAGGGCAATGCCACATCGCTTATTTTGTGTGAAGATTTTTCTTCCAAATATGTAAAAAGGGCCTTGAACAACATGTGTTCCTACCCAAAAATACCTCCATTAGAGTTAATTTTCACCCCTTTTTGTCTTCAACATGCCCTAGCCACCTCTTGAAGAGAGTGTTCAATCTTAAGTGGGCCTTTGAGCAAGTCCAAGTGCATTTTAGTGTCAATTGGCAACTTCCCAAGTAGGGTATTTCTTCTTTAGTGCTTGTTAACCTGTTTGCTTACTACATGTTACGTTGTTGACGTCTAGTATGGTAGTATGTTCACGTTCAATGGCTCCCTTCATAGTTACATCTTCCATTCATGCGGTCTTGAGCCTTGGGTTCAACCTATATGTAAGGCTTTCCATCTTTGGTGTAATAAAAGGCAATGCAAGCCCATGAACCCCTACCTCAATTGTGCGTCAAGTGTGATGTCTCCGAGAAAGCCTCCATCATGCCTTCAATATTCTTCCACACCTTTGTCCTTGCCCAAATGATGAGGTGGTGTTCGGGAAAGATAGAACAAGGTTCACAACCTCAAAGTTTCTCCTGCAACCTTTAATCGTAATTGAAATCCGTAGATCTCCTGCTGTGCTAGTGAGAGAAGGAAGCCCATGAAAATGCAGAATGACTCTTGTTTTTTTAGGGGGATAACAACGTACCAATGTTTTAAAACTCAAACTCGGACTTGGAACCCACCAAAGGCAAGCTCCGACTCAAACTCCGACTCAGAATCGACTCTGACAAGTTGATTTTAATGACTCGGTCTTTGTAAAAAGTACATTAAATATTTAATTTTTAACGGAAAAACATTTTTAATATTTTCATTCATGTTTCCAAACTCAGAATTAGAGTAATAGAGAGAAGACAACATATGATCAAAGTATGCTCATGAATATATCTATTATATCAAAATGGCACCCAATGCATTGTCCAATACATGTGATATATGTAGATCGAAACAAAAACACATAACCAAGGAGGGTCTAAATGGCCTCTACAACAAAGCAATACAACTGCAGGACTACAAGTCACTAATACAAAATACTATCTCATTGATCAACATGATTAATGATCAATCATTAGTGGTCACTACTGCTAGAAAAGACAACATCATTTGGCTCAGACTCTGAATCAGAGTTAGACAAGGAAACCCATGGCTCTTCCTCCTCTTCATCAAGATCTCCAATTGCAACTGTAGAGGTAGCAACACTAATACTAGCTACACACTGAGATAGATGAGCTATGCGCTTGCGTCTGCTGCTAAAACCAACTCAATGTTGCTCCAAAAACCTACTCCAACTACTCACAGACTCCTCACAAATGCTCACACAAATGCAATGAGATAACTGTGAGGAAATATGATGGTGTTGGGTTACCTTTATAGGCGTGGGAGAGGGTTAGAGGGGCTAGGGTTTTATAAAAACTAAAAAATATAATTTTTGGGGTTCGCAAGTCCATCTTTTTTTGATGTGGCTAGGCTGGTCCGGTTCAAGTTGGACACGACCGGTTTGGTACTAGACCGAAAGGGGTATCGACTGATTGAACTGATCGAGTCCAAGTTGAACCGACCGATTTTAAAAACATTGCTCCCTACCAATAAAATTATCACATTTCTATTTGGTTGACTCCAAGTAATAGTTTGTTCCTCCCAGATGTGTCTCTGTTGTTATTGGTGTGATATCAACATCCCATATCTCTGATTCAACAATATATTTGAATTTTCTTCTTCGTTTTGTTGTGATTGTCATAGATTGTTACTTGTCTACTCCTTCCTCCAAATGACTAACAACTTGGACTACAACGATTTGTAGATGGCCCCCTGATCACCCATAACTCCAACAATGATCTCTAAAATCTTGAGTTTCTTTCCAAAGGTAGGACTCATGATGTCATGCAATCCCTGAAAACTTTGTTCTATTAGCTAGAAAACATCCCTCATAATGTCATCATTGTAAGGGAGCATAGGTGAAGTTATTCTGATAATCTCACTGAGACAAGAGGCAACTGTAAGTCTGACCCCTTTACAAGTGTGATCCAAGAATCTCCACTTGATCAAGGCAAGCATTGTTGGTTTTAGTGCCCAATTTAGAACCCTTAAATCTGATTGGCTCACCTTAGAAAGATGTGAATCCAATTTCTCCAGATGAAGGGGGGTTTTCGCGGTCATCTTCACGTTTTTCAAACCTGACCCAAGTGCATAAAGCCAATTTCACACCTCCAATTCTTTTTGCAAATCCCTTATTTGTTCCCACTGTAGGATAGCAATTACCTTTTTGAAAAGGGTCTGCCGTTTTGCTTTGTTCCTTGGCCCCAAGAAGCATTACAACCTAAATAACGAAGTGATGTCTTGCGCTGTTGTTGATTCCTTCTTCTCTCTGTCATTTAAGGCCTTTACGATATTGTCCATTTATCCATTATTTAAAATCAAATTACGACTCAAGACTTTACAACATGACACTTCACATTCACCCTTCAATTTTACAAGGCTTATGTATCAATACATGTTAAAATTTGGTAGCTCAAGGATGAATTTTTCCTAGAAGAAATCATATCTTCCAGTTCTGTTTGAAGCACCTATAATAAAATTTCATTTTTGACAATTCTAACATGACCTTCCAAAAATAGTAAGTCACATCTCAATTTGGAAGTGACTTTCCAAAAATAGAAAGTCATGTCTAAATGATCAAGGATGATCTTGACATATGGAATCTTCTTTAAAATCAAATCAATCATGGTTATACAAGTCAAAAATTTATATTTTATCCTTACTAGTATTATTATTATTATTATTATACTATTTTTTATAAAATAGTCTAAAGTCATTCACCTTTAATGGATTAATAAAAACAAATTCACAATAGTTTCATGGAATAAGTCAATTAAATTGAGAATCTCTCACTTGGCAAATCTAACCTCTCTCTCTTGGAATAAAATAGTAGCTCCACACTTAAGAGAATGCAAATCTCCCTCACTAATACAATGTATGGAAAATGTAATATTCCTAATGGAAATATACAATGATACACAAAGAAAACATAACCAAAAACACAGAAAACTACTCAAGCATCAGAACACCATTTTAAAGCTAAAAACTATGCTGCTGAGCCATTTTATTATAATATGAAGCGGGTATAATGAGGTGCTGGAAATAGTGCACTTGGGCTTGCTCAAGGCAAGCTAACTAAGCCCAAATGAATAATAAGAAGTCTCCCTCAAATGTGTTGTTTCTTTATCCCCTGGCTTTGCGCTGAAATGCCTAGAAATACGCTACTCGCACAATGGATTTGCTGCTAGGTACCTCTCTGGTGCTCAGAAAATTTTGGGAAATTAATGCTGGCCTCTCCACCATATACCTAGAATAACCCACAAAGGAATTGGCCAATGCTTGACTTCATAAATTCGGCCCATTTCCCCTAACTCCTCTAGCTGCTGGCTGAATTGGGACCCCCATTTGACCCCTCAAATCTGCCTAGAAAATTATGCCAAATTATTTTTGAGGTCTTTGTCAAAAGCCCAAAAAAACCTAGAAAGGGTTTGTCCTAGTTTTGACGCTCCAAAATTGACCCCTAAATGCTTGGCCCCTCCTCCACAAGCAAAAGATGTAACCTGCAACAAATTCTACGTTTGTTGCTCCTCAAAAACGCTGGGAAAGCACCCACAAGACTTCCCCGAACTCCACCTCAAGTTTCAGCCCCTATCTCCCTTCACTCCTCAACCTCCCAACGTGCCTCCTCCAGGAACTACGCAGTCCCTGCGTTGCTACAACTTTCCCTGCTGTTGTAACTCGTCCTCCGTGCTGCTACTCCCTTGCTGCTGTAACTCGGCCTTCCTGCTGCTATTTTCCTTGCTGCTGTAACATGGCCTCCTTGCTGTTACTCTCCTTGTTGCTGTAACTCGACCTCCTTGCTGCTATTCTCTCTGCCGCTGTAACTCGACTTACAGCTGTTGTAACTTGGCTCATTGCTGCTGGTACGACTTGGGATGAAGTCCATTGAAGCAAGGGTCGTCCTCCGTGCTGCTACTCCCTTGCTGCTGTAACTCGGCCTTCCTGCTGCTATTTTCCTTGCTGCTGTAACATGGCCTCCTTGCTGTTACTCTCTTTGTTGCTGTAACTCGACCCCCTTGCTGCTATTCTCTCTGCCGCTGTAACTCGACTTACAGCTGTTGTAACTTGGCTCATTGCTGCTAGTACGACTTGGGATGAAGTCCATTGAAGCAAGGGTTGAGATCTCTGCTTGGAGACAATCGTGTGCTAAACAGTGCTGCAAACTTGGCTTTAGCTCAAGCGTGCTATGTCAAAGACACAATTTCTAAATAGTTGAATGAATGCCCAAAATGAGTGCCTCTTGCTCTATTTATAATTCGTGTCTCCTTCTCTCCTTGTGGTCACCACACTCTCTCTCTTCCTAATTCACACTCCCATTTCTTTCCTCTCTCTTCCAAGAGTTCGAGTCCCCCCCTCTTGGGTCGAATTTCTCTTTCTTGTGGTCCCCACTTTCCACTAGCGCTACAATATTCTCTTTTCCTCCTAAGTCACAGTGCCAAACAACAAATATACATAGAACATAGAATAAATGCATCAACTCAGCTGTATTATATTAAATCAATTGAAGATGATTACAGGGTGATACAACATAACTGAAAGTAGTTGAGATGATGATGATATCTAATAACAACTGCAAACAGAATCTAACTAAAACTGAAGACGAAACTCTCATTCTAGCAATCGTCCTCAAATGGCCCTCCAAATGATCTCCCAACTTCCTAGTTCCAAACTCTCCCAGATGGTGCAGTCCCAAAGAGTCTCACTCCAATGACTGCGTAGTCATGGAGGAGATGACGCAGTCTTGCGTGTGATGAAATGAGAGTTGCGTGTAGGATGGCCCTCTTGTCTGTAGCTGCCCTCTATACTCCTGAAAATGATGAAGGATGCTCTTGTCTCCCCAACTTCTCGGAGTACCTCACGCTGTGACTGTGCAATCCCTGCGCTGTTGTTACTCCCCTTGCTGCTGGTACTCGACTTACAACTGCTGTAACTCGTCTCCCTGCTGCTGCTACGAATTGAGATGAAGAAGAACTCCCTTCTAGGGCTGGCACTCGAAGTCCACCGAAGCAAGGGTTGAGATCTCCGCTCGGAGACACTCGTGTGCTAAACATCGTAGTAACCCGGCTAAGCAACTCGAGCAACTAAGATTGAGTTCAATATGTCAAAAGATGAGATACCGAAATGAGGAGAGTTGTATTCCTTAGATAGATTTCGTGGAGCACTTTTCCCTCCATTTTCCCTCCATCGTGGGTCCGATTTCCCCTCCATGCAAATTGAACTAGGGAATGTGTATTCTCCTAGTGTGGGTGGCCCCCACGTACAAATTAACCCCATCGAAATAACTTCTACTAAGTCTAGCCTCCTAATTCCCTTCAATGCAGCCCGTTCCCCCTATTTTGAGCAAATGGTTCGTGCTATTAATGATGGACCTCAAGGGTATAAAGCTCTTGGTTATGAGAAGCTCCGAACTATATTGGTGGACACGGAAAAAACCCGTTTTGAGAAGGCAATGGCACCCTTGAAGGCATCTTGGAGTGTAGATGGATGCTTAATTGTCATGGATGGATGGACTAATTGTAGGAATCGTCCATTAATGAACATCATTGTCTCTTCCATCTTTGGCCCTTATTTTCTTAGGGCCATTGATTGTTTAGGTCAAGAAAAGAACACTATGCTCTTAAAAGACCAATTATGTGATGCCGTTGCAAAGGTGGGGCCATTCAATGTTGTTCAAGTTATTACTGATGCAGCTCCAGTGTGCAAAGTAGCAGGGGAAATGGTTCAGAAGGAGTACAAGTAAGTGACAAGTTTCAAGTTTCAAGTTTGATTTATCTTCTATTTAAATTAACATGAATTACATTTTTAATTTTGAGTACAAGTTTGATTTGTTTTAACTTTAGTCCTTGATTACATTTTGATTTATTAATATTTTAATTTTGTCCTTGATGTACCCAGACATATTTTTTGGACACCATGTGCAGTGCATTCTTTGAATAATGCATTGAAGGACATTGGGAAAATTGAATGGATTCAAGCATTAATTGAAAATGGCCGCAAAATTCAAATATTTATATGCAACCATCATCAGTCACAAGCCATTTACCACAAGCATGCAAAAATGGAGCTTTTTAAACCCGCAGATACCAGATTTGCAACTTATTACATTTTACTTAGACGGCTTGTGGAGATGAAAGAGGCTTTATTTGCCACAGTTGTCAGTGACATGTGGGAACAGTGGAGGTTATCTACCTTAGATGCAGCTTTGGAGGTGAAGAGGTTGACTTTGAATGATAATTTTTGGGTTGATGCCAAATTTGTTGTGGAAATTATAGAACCAATTTGTGATATGATCCGCTATGCAGACACAGATGGCCCATGTTTATGTGAGATTTATGAGAACATGGACTCCATGTGTGAGAGGATTCATACCGTCACAGATAGGAAGGATCCTACTTTATGGCCACAACTGAAAGAGTTTATACATGGGCGTTGGAATAAACTGAACACCCCTCTTCATATGGCAGCTTATGTAGTTAATCGAAAATGGTATGATCCCACAACAGGAAGGAGGCTTCCATCCCAAGATAGAGAGGTGTTCAAAGGATTCTTGAACGTTGTTAAGAAAATTTATAGTAGTACAGAAGAAGCCTTTGACATACGATCTCAGTTTGCCCAATTTTCATGTGGCCGAGGTGTCTTTGGTTCACATGCATCTTTGGCAGATAGACGCAAGAAGAAGGATCCAATTGATTGGTGGTGGCTTCATGGTGTTGATGCTCGTGAGTTGCAGCAATTTGCCATACGATTACTTAGACATGTAGTTAGTTTGTAGTTCCTCATCTTCTTCAAAATTTGAAAAATTCTCAATTAACTATAGGAAATTAATTTTAATTTTTAAATTTTCATTTTAGTTTTAGTTTTTATTTATAAAATTTTAATTAATTTAATGGGCTTCCCCTAATATTTCAGGTAGCTAGTTCTTCATCTTGTGAGAGGAATTGGAGTACTTATGCCTTTATTCATTCAGTAAAGAGAAATAGGTTGGGCTCAAAGAAGGCAGAGAACTTAGTGTACATTCATAGCACACTTCGTCTCATATCTCGAAAAGACCCTGGGTTCAAGGAGGGTCCTTTCAAGAGATGGGACCAACACAGAAATGATGCTGTGTGTGTGGACGAGGAGATACAACTAGATGGCCTTATTGAGCTACCTCCAATTTCTATGGATGAGCAAGAGCCCCAGGATGAGAGTGATTCCTACTTGGAGAGCATGCTAGTTGAAGATCTAAGTGATGTTGGTGACATGGATGTTGATGACATGGCTTGAGGAAGCCATTGTTCATTAGGCTTTAGCTATTTTTATTTTAGTATTTTAAAATTTCCTAGTTCATGTTTGGAAATGCCTTAAGGCAAATTTTGAATGTAGTATGACAATGGACATATATCATGATTCATGATTCTTATTATTATGTAAACACTGAACAATTTTTTGGTGATAAATTTTGAAATTTCAATGTGAATGTTGAATGTTCAATTATGTGCATGTTTAAATGATTAAAGTTTTCTGGTTTAAAGTTGAAAAATATACAAATTCAAATTTCATATATATTATTAATTATAATTTATAAATTTATAATTTATAAAATATAATTATAAAAATTTAAACCCACGCACCTTGTTTCAAAAAATGTCTTCCTTGTGCCTATCCCCATCCCTGAACCCACGTTTCCTGGCAACATAGCCTTTCTCTTTATATTTTTCCTCTGTTAGGAAAGCTTGCTAATTGCTATAGGATTACGAAGGAAACTTCAAAGAATAGATTGTTGGCATTATGATTCAGGTTTGGCTGTTGTCCTTGATGGCAACTCACTCAAGTGGCAAATCACGGTTTAGGCCCTCAAAATGATAGAAAATGAGATACCCGCAGGTGCGCTTAACAAAAGTTGCGGACCCGCAGGTGCCCCGAACAAGAAGTGCGGGCATACCCGCAGGTTCTCCGAACAAAAGGTGCGAGCGTCAAATTCACTCACTCCAATGCAGAAAAGCGTGCGCACGTGGGAATTTTTATGATTGGTCCATGGTATCTAGTCCGACGTGTTTGATCCTTTGGTTTTGGTCCGTGGTATTGCATCTAAAATATTGAACCCCGGTTTTTGGGTCCCTTGTATTGACTTTCTATGGTTTTGATCCATGGTTTGAGTAAGGGCTTGCCTATAAAAAGGAAAGGAGATCAATTGGCTAAACATTCATGTATTGAATATCTTAAGGAGAACAAGATCTGAAATAATTGTAATCGGTTGGTGAGTTAGAGTTGACCTTGAGCATGAGAAGACAGATCAATTGAGGGGTCGTGATCTCTTTGGCGCATGATCGGATCTGTGGATCTGACAGTCTGTGGCACATTGGAGGACTGATAATTTGGCTCTATTTGGAGGTCCGCAGGCGATCCACAGCGAAGGTGCGGAGGCACGCAGTCCAGCAGAAGCCGCAGGTGCGGAGGTACGCAGTCCAGCAGATGGATCAGGTGCGGAGATCTGCAGTCCAATAAACGGCGCAGTGCCGAGGTACGCAGTCCATCAGAAGCCGCAGGTGCGGAGGTGCGCAGTCAAGCAGACAGATTAGGTGCGGACATTCGCAGTCCAGTAAACGACGTAGGTGCGGAGGTGCGTAGATCAGCAGACGAATCAGGTGCGGAGGTACACTGTCGAGTAGACAGAGCAGGTGCGGAGTTACGCAGGCTAGACATAAAAGAACTGCGGATATTCGCAGGTTTCTATTGGTTAAGTTGTGGACTTTTCTTGAAATATTTGTTCGCTGCCTTTTGTCTATTGCTGCAGAGTTCTGGGTTTAGATTACTGGTATTGCTTTTCTGGTTACTGCATTTTGAGAAGCTATTGGTTGATTCATTAGTTGATTGTAAAAGGAGATTGGTTGATTCACATGTACTTGATGATTATTTGATGTTCATGGATCCAATCTGAAAATTAATGAAACGCGGTCCTTGGAAGAAAAGAAGTAGGTCAGCACCTACGTGCTAGTAGCTCAGCTAGTACAAGAGCAAAGGGGGTTGTTGCTCCCTTCCAGGAGAGACTGGAAAACGAGAGAGGGTTGTAGCTCTTTGCAGGTTGCAGCCTGCGTACTGGTAAAGGACTGCACCAGTACAGAATCATTGTAAAAGAAGTTTCTAATTGAAAGAAGATAGAGACATATTGCAGCAGGTGGTTTTCACCCACATTGGGTTTCCACCTTATATCTGATGTTCTTTGGTGTGACTGTCTGTTTTTCTTGTTCTTGTTCATTATTATATGGTACTTACATTCAAATTAATGGTCAACATCTGAAGAATAAATTAAATTATAAATCTAGAGGGAATATTGAAAAGAATTTGATAACACTGATTCACCCCCCCTCTCAGTATTATTTCCAACAATTGGAATCAGAGCAGGTCCTTCAGAAGAAGCTTGATCGCTTGAAGGAAGATCTATCATCATGAGCAACTACGAGAGAGAAGCATCGATCAGGCCACCAATTTTTGATGGGACAAACTTCGTATATTGGAAGGTAAGAGTCACTGCCTATCTTCAATCTCTTGGTACAGAAGTCTGGGATATCATAGATATAGGGTACACTTTTCCGTCAGCAACACCTACAGATCCGGCTGGTAAGAAGCAATATGAAACAAATGCAAAGGCTGTTAATACTCTATTAGGATGTCTATCTCAATCAGAATTCGTCAAGGTTATGCAATATAAATCCGCAAAAGAAATATGGGACAAGATTGTTCTGAGCTATGAAGGACATGAACAGGTAAAACGAGCAAAACTTCAAACCCTCAAAATTCAGTATGAAAACCTTAGAATGCACAATTATGAAAGTGTGGCTAACTATTTCCTTCGTGTAGATGAGATTGTTAATTGTATGAAAAATTTGGGTGAAGAAGTAAAAGAGGCTGTTGTGGTTGAAAAGGTTCTAAGATCCTTGTCCCCTAAATTTGAATCTAAAGTTTCTGTAATAGAAGAAAAGAAGAATCTACGAAACTTCACTATGTCACAGCTGCATGTAATTCTGACCGCTTACGAAATGAGGAAAGGAGGACCATCAGACAGAAGAGAAGCTGCATTCAAGGCTTCAGGCAAAGGAGATTACAATGAGTCAGGACATCTATCAGAAGAAGACGAAGAATCAAATTTTGTCAAGAACCTTCAACGGGGCGCTGGAAGATTCAGAGGTAAGTTACCTCTCAAATGCTTTGCTTGTGGAAGAGTCAGTCACTATGCTGCAAAGTGTCCTCATAAAGACAAGGTTGATAAAGGTAAGGAACATGTCAGATGGAACAAGAAACAAAATGTAAATAAGAAAAGTTATTACACTCATGAAGACAGTGATGGACTTTCAAATAGTGACGAAGATGAACAAGGTAACAATTATAGACTCCTAATGGCTTTTGAAGATGATGATTTCATGAATGTTATAGATGAAGAAGGTCTGTATGAAGAGATTTCTAAACTCAAAATTTGTTTAGAAGAGAAAAATATGATTATTGATACTCTGCAATTCCAACTGGCTGAAAAAGAAAAACTTCATGAAAAGTTAGAATGTGAAATTGTTGGTCTTAGAAAAGAGATTGAGAAAACAGAAGCTCTTAATCTTAAATTTGTTAAAGGATCTGAAACTCTGGATGAGATTATCAATGTGCAGCGTTCTCCAGTGATCAAGACAGGTCTGGGATATAATGAAGAAGCATTTCAAGCATCCACCTCCAAAAGTTATCTTGATGCAGCAAGGAGGAGCGAGCAAAGGCCTAATAAAAATCATCAGGTAAATCAGGGACAGTTTACCTCAAGAATGAACAAAGACTATCAGGTAAATCGGGGGCAGTCTACTTTAAGGACAAACAAAAGCTACAACCAGCCTCAGGTAAAACCTTCTCAATTTGCCTCAAGAATGGATGTCAATAGAAACTACAATCATTTGGCTGGTAGATTTGATAATCACAAGAGTTTCTTCAATGGCTAATGTTTCTCTTGTCATAAATTTGGCCACAAAGCAGCTCAATGTGTTGCCTATAAGACAATCATGACTAGAGAAGCTCAAAAACAAAGGAGCATGACTGGGATCGTGAAAAGAACCTACAATAACTTTTATGCTCTTGAAAATGAAATAGAATGCTCTATTTGTAACAACTTCGGTCATGAAGATTCTGAATGCAGGAGCAGGTTTCGACAGACAACTCAGAAGGAGCAAGCCTCAAGTGTCAAAACATGGAGAATGAAGGAACCACAACCAGAGAGATGTGGTATAGCTTTATATGCAGAAGGGCAAGAAAATCAATGGTACATTGACAGTGGCTGTTTGAAACACATGACGGGTGATAAGGAAAAACTCCAGTCATATAGTGCCTTAGAGAAGGAGAAGAAGGTCTCTTTTGGAAATGACACCCCTGCGCTCATAAAAGGTAAAGGTTTTGTTCAATTGAAAGAAAAGGTCAAAGCTGGAAATGTTATGTATGTTGATGGGTTAAAGCATAATTTGTTGAGTGTCAGTCAGATGTGTGATCAAGGAACGGAGGTAACATTTCGATCAAATGGATGTAGTGTTCGTGATCTTGATACAGGAAAAACAGTGATCAAAGGCATAAGGACTCCAAATAATTTATACATATTCAAAGAAGGACAACATCAATGCTATCTAAGCAAGAACAATGAACATTGGTTATGGCACAGAAGATTGGGGCATCTTAGCTTCTCACAGATAAGGAAAGCATGAAAATACCAGGCAGTTCGTGGTCTTCCAGACATCAAAATTCCAGACAATACAATTTGCAAATCGTGTCAGTGGTAAGCAAACCAGCACTAACTTCCCTGAGAAGGAAGGATCAGCTAGCAGGCCACTTGAACTTGTCCATACTGATGTATGTGGCCCATCTAGGAAAAGGTCACCTCGAGGAGAAGAATATTTCATATTATTCATTGACGACTTTTCCAGGATGTGTTGGATAGGACTTATGAAGCACAAAGATGAAGCCTTTGAAAAGTTCAAATTATTCAAAGCCTTGGTGGAGAACGAATCAGATCACAAAATCAAATGCCTCAGGTCTGATAGAGGTGGGGAGTTTACCTCGAATGAATTTTTCGACTTTTGTGAAGAACATGGAATAAGAAGGGAATTCTCTACAGCTAGGACTCCTCAGCAAAATGGAGTGGTGGAAAGGATGAACAGAACAATTCAACAAATGGCTCGTGCTATGCTTGATGAGTCTGGAACTCCCGCAACCTTCTGGGGTGAAGCCGCATTTGCTGCAGTTGTTATTCTCAACAAGACAAATATTCGGGTGAACAGCACTCAAACTCCTCATGAACTCTGGTATGGTGAGACTCCTTCGGTAAAACATTTCAAAATTTTTGGAAGCAAATGCTATATTAAAAATAATGATGAAAATCTACGCAAGTTTGAACCTAGAGCAGATGAAGGCATTCTCCTTGGTTATTCTCCTCACAGCAAGGCGTACAAATGTTACAATAAAAGGCTTGGAAGAATTGTCGACAGCATTGATGTAGTAGTGGATGAAAAAGAAAACACTCCCAGGCAGGTAAGATCTGAAGACTTCGAAGATGATGAGGACTATCCATCAACATCAAATCAGATTCATAATGAAGAATAACCCATGAGGCACCATAGGAACAGATAAGGATAGAAGAAAAGACTCCATCCAGGTACGTTCAAAAGAATCATCTAGAATCTCAAATTTTGGGGCAAAAGGAGGTAGGCATACAAACAAGAAGAACAGTTGCAGAAGCTTCAAGCTATTTGGCATTACTTTCCCCCACTAAACCACAAAATGTAAGAGAGGCATGCAAAGATGAATGTTGGGTCAAGGCAATGGATGAAGAACTTGAACAGATTGAAAGGAATAGCACTTGGGAATTGGTTCCTCGACCAAAAGATAAGAATGTCATAGGGACAAAGTGGATTTTCAAAAATAAACTAAATGAAAATGGAGATGTGGTTAGAAACAAGGCAAGACTTGTTTGTAAAGGATATGCGCAACAAGAGGGCATAGACTTTGAAGAAACCTTTGCACCAGTTGCTAGACTTGAGGCTATAAGAATGTTTCTTGCTCTCTCTAGCTTTCAAAAGTTCAAAGTATTTCAGATGGACGTAAAATATTCCTTTCTGAATGGAGACTTGAATGAAGAAGTGTACATTGAACAACCAGATGGGTTCATCCTTGGAAATGATCCAAATCTTGAATGCAGGCTCAAAAAGGCTCTCTATGGTCTTAAATAGGCTCCTAGGGCATGGTATTATCGGTTGGATAAATATCTTCATCAACAAGGTTTTATAAAAGGATCAACTGACAACAATCTATATATAAAGGTTGATAATGAAAAGTTGCTAATACTTGTTGTGTATGTAGATGATATCATCTTTGGTAGCAATGAAGAAGACATGAGTCAAAAGTTTGCCTTGGTGATGCAAAAGGAGTTTGAAATGTCCATGCTTGGTGAGCTCACATATTTCCTTGGTTTGCAAGTCCAACAAAACAAAGACGGTATTTTTCTATCACAAACCAAGTATCGCAAGCAGATCTTGAAGAAATATGGGATGGAGGATTTGAAACCAGTATTTACCCCTATGGTGAGAGGATGCAGCCTCAGCGCGAATGATGAGTCGGCAGCAGTACATCAACCAACCTATAGATCCATGATTGGAAGTCTGCTTTATTTGACAGGTACCCGACCAGACATCATGCATGCAGTGGGAATTATTGGAAGATATTCAGGCAAATCCAGAGGAAACTCATCTTCAGGCAGTTAAGAGAATCTTCAAGTACCTTCAAGGAACTCAAAACTATGGCTTATGGTATCCTAGAGATACAGATCTCACACTTCATGCTTATACAGATGCAGATTGGGCCGGAAGCGTGGATGACGGGAAAAACACTAGTGGTGGTGCATTCTTCATGGGTCCTAGATTAGTATCTTGGTTCAGCAAGAAACAAAGCTCTATTGCATTATCTACAGCTGAAGCAGAATATGTAGCTGCTGCATCTTGCTGCACACAACTCCTTTGGATGATGCAAACATTGCAAGACATGCAAATCACTTGTACTCCACCTATCTCCATCTTCTTTGATAATACAAGTGCAATCAGTATTTCAAAGAACCCTGTCATGCATTCAAAGACCAAGCACATTCCAATCAAGTATCATTTTCTTCGGGAACAAGTACTTGAACAAAAGGTCAAGTTGGAGTATGTTCCCTCTAAGGAACAAGTTGCCGATATACTCACCAAACCGCTGCCTAGGGAGACCTTTGAATACCTCAAGCAAAAGTTAGGGGCAGTTGATGCATCATCTTGCTGTTGAATCTTGTCTGTTTCAGAGATTGTTGGTTGTACGCGAGTTTCATATGGGGTATACACGTACATTCGCTGGTTTATGGATTGATCGAAGACCGAATGGCACAGGTTCAGGGGGAGCATATATTCTTCTAATAATGCATTGTTGGCATTATTGTAGAAGATCTTGGAGGAGCATGTACAGAAGGAGTACATGGATGCTGATCTGAATATTGCTGCTAATGTTTTGTCTCTATGTCTTATATTTCTTTTGTCAAGGTCATGTAACGACCTATGTCTGGGATGAATAATGTAATTGGTTGTCATATGTAAATTTCTGATGTAACCCCACTTGGTTGGGAGGATGATCCCCACTTGGTTGGGTGATGAATGTATGTATAGAGTCTTTTGCTGTTAGGAAGGTCATTTGGTGTATGGTGGTTTATGGTTCTTCTTGAAGAAAATTTCTTTTGCAGATCTGGCCTATAGTCAGGGGGAGCATGATCAGCATAGCAAAACAGAGTTTTCAGCATGGTCTCAGGGGGAGCATAACCCTTTGCCCTTGATGACAAAGGGGGAGAATGACTTTTGAGGATCTTGGGGTTGCCATCAAGTCCAAAGGGGGAGTTTGCTGGCATTATGATTCAGGTTTGGCTGTTGTCCTTGATGGCAACTCACTCAAGTGGCAAATCACGGTTCAGGCTCTCAAAATGATAGAAAATGAGATACCCGCAGGTGCGCTTAACAAAAGCTGCGGACCCGCAGGTGCCTCGAACAAGAAGTGCGAGCATACCCGCAGGTTCTCCGAACAAAAGGTGCGGGCGTCAAATTCACTCACTCCAATACAGAAAAGCGCGCGCACGTGGGAATTTTTATGATTGGTCCATGGTATCTAGTCCGACGTGTTTGATCCTTTGGTTTTGGTCCGTGGTATTACATCTAAAATATTGAACCCCGGTTTTTGGGTCCCTTGTATTGACTTTTTATGGTTTTGATCCATGGTTTGAGTAAGGGCTTGCCTATAAAAAGGAAAGGAGATCAATTGGCTAAACACTCATGTATTGAATATCTTAAGGAGAACAAGATCTGAAATAATTGTAATCGGTTGGTGAGTTAGAGTTGACCTTGAGCATGAGAAGACAGATCAATTGAGGGGTCGTGATCTCTTTGGCGCATGATCGGATCTGTGGATCTGACAGTCTGTGGAAAATTGGAGGACTGATAATTTGGCTCTATTCGGAGGTCCGCAAGCGATCCACAGCGAAGGTGCGGAGGCACGCAGTCCAGCAGAAGCCGCAGGTGCGAAGGTACGCAGTCCAGCAGACGGATCAGGTGCGGAGATCTGCAGTCCAGTAAACGGCGCAGTGCGGAGGTACGCAGTTCATCAGAAGCCGTAGGTGTGGAGGTGCATAGTCCAGCAGACGGATTAGGTGTGGACATCCGCAGTCTAGTAAACAGCGTAGGTGCGGAGGTGCGCAATTCAGCAGACGAATCAGGTGCGAAGGTACGCTGTCGAGTAGACAGAGCAGGTGCAGAGCTACGCAGGCTAAGAAGCCGCAGGTGCGGAGGTACGCAGTCCAACAGACGGATCAGGTGCGGAGATCCGCAATCCAGTAAACGGCGCAGTGCTGAGGTGCGCAGTCCATCAGAAGCCGCAGGTGTGGAGGTGCGCAGTCCAGCAAACGGATCAGGTGTGGACATCCGCAGTCCAGTAAACGACGTAGGTGCGGAGGTGCGCAGTTCAGTAGACGAATCAGGTGCGGAGGTACGCTGTCGAGTAGACAGAGCAGGTGCGGAGCTACGCAGGCTAGACACAGAAGAACTGCGGATATTCGCAGGTTTCTATTGGTGAAGTTGCGGACTTTTCTTGAAATATTTGTTGGTTGCCTTTTGTCTATTGCTGCAGAGTTCTAGGTTTAGATTACTGGTATTGCTTTTCTGGTTACTGCATTCTGAGAAGCTATTGGTTGATTCATTAGTTGATTGTAAAAGGAGATTGGTTGATTCACATGTACTTGATGATTATTTGATGTTCATGGATCCAATCTGAAAATTAATGAAACGTGGTCCTTGGAAGAAAAGAAGTAGGTCAGCACCTACGTACTAGTAGCTCAGCTAGTACAAGAGCAAAGGGGGTTGTCGCTCCCTTCCAGGAGAGACTGGAAAACGAGAGAGGGTTGTAGCTCTCTGCAGGTTGCAGCCTGCGTACTGGTAAAGGACTACACCAGTACATAATCATTGTAAAAGAAGTTTCTAATTGAAAGAAGATAGAGACATATTGCAGCAGGTGGTTTTCACCCACATTGGGTTTCCACCTTATATCTGGTGTTCTTTGGTGTGACTGTCTGTTTTTCTTGTTCCTGTTCATTATTATATGGTACTGACATTCAAATTAATGGTCAACATCTGAAGAATAAATTAAATTATAAATCTAGAGGGAATATTGAAAAGAATTTGATAATACTGATTCACCCCCCCTCTCAGTATTATTTTCAACACTTGGAGCATGGAAACAATTCCAATACAAAGAAGCCCTTCAAGCATTGATATTCTACAAGGTTTGTTGAGAAGCAACTCCAAGGTATCCCTTAGACTATAACTATGTTATAAAGTTCTCTTCATAAAAGGTATGTTCATTCTATTTTAAATTTGCTCTATATTAATAACATCATTATGTCTATGGTTTTGAATTGTAAGAGATCTTGTTTGGGTGATTAATCATTAGATTGAATCTACCCTCATTATATTTTGATAATTTGTATGGAACCCTAAAAGGTTATCTATAAAACCCTAACCTAAGACTATGTCTATATTTATGAAAGCCTAGTCTACTTAGGGTTAATGATGAAGTCTATAAATCCTGTTCTCTTGATGTTTAGAGTCTTGGTATTGTTATAATAAAAACCCTATCCCTTTAAGGTTTGTTGTTAATGTTTAAATGAAACCATAGACCTTTAGGGTTTATGACCAAAACCTTTGAAATGTCTATAGTAAGATTCTAGGGATAAAACCCTAGGTGTATATTCGTTTGTATGACCAAAAACCCTAGTATGAATAACTTGTTGTATAACTAATTGTCATGTATTGATGTTTGTGTCCTAGGTTTACCTAGTAAATATTGATGAGAAATGCATCCTCGATATGTATATTCGAGTATGCTAACCCAATGTTTTTAAAACCGGAACCGGTGATCGGACCGGTCCACCTAATGAACCGGTTTACCGACCGGAACCGGTCTAACCGGGACTGGTTTGGTCTAAACGAACCGGTTTTAGAAAAATACATTAAATAATTATTTTTCAATGAAAAAAACTATTTTTAAGATTTAAAACCATGATTCCAAGCCAATAGAGACAAAATATGCAAAGATTGCTCATTTATATACCATGTAAAGGTGAATATATCAAAATGGCACCGAGTGCAATACATATCATCGACAAAATACATAAGCAATGAGGCTCTAAATGGCATCTAGAGTGCAAAAACAAAGCCTACAAACTATGGGGCCAGTGGCCTACTACAAGACTTCAGTGTAGACTCTACATATATGATAATAGTAATACTATAATAGTGATCAACATTATCACTTGAAGTTGAAACTTCTCATGAGTCTCAGTCATCATGATCAAACTCAGTTGGTTGAGTCTCGACTCCCAAACTTTGCAGTCACAAACTTCTCTATTGGTTCAGTGACTTGAGTCTCAAACTTCTGAAGGTATTTTGCCCTATTATTTCATTTGGTGCTCCACATGGCTTTACATGGCCTCCTATCCCAGCCAAGTGTTGCTTGAACCTGTTAATACCCCCTCCTTGAATGGATTTTTGGCAATATTTGCAGATCATTTTGCCATCAATCATATCACAATGAGCCCATGCAGTATCTTTGGCTTTTGGAGGCATGATGACTCTCTGGATGGTAGATCATAGAAGTGAGAAGTTTATAACACATAAAAAAAATTAATTCATGGACAACAGTCAAATAAGGAATTTTCAAGTGCAAATCCTTACCTGGAAATGCAAACTAGCTTCCTTAGCCTCCTCTTGAAGATGGCAACTCCACTGACAGCTACACACTATCTCCAAAATAGTTCCAACTCCAACTCCAAGATGACTACTTCAGCAAAAACTCAACACTCTCCAAGCTCACAAACAAACTCACAAACACTCACAAACACTCCAAATCAGTTGTGTGAGACAAATGAGAGTGAGAGGGGCCTCTTATAGCTTGGAGAGGGTGTTTTTGGAGGGAAAACACCCTTAGTTCCCCCCCAAAACCCCTAAACCACAATCAGAAAACTGCTTTTTGCAAGTTATGGTGGGCATGCCAAAAACCGGCCGGTTTAGGACGGAACCGGCCGGTTTGATACAAACCGGCCGGTTCCGTCCTAAACCGGCCGGTTTTCACCGGTTAGGGCCCAAAAAAGGTGAAATGCAAGGTATAACCGGGTTTTTTGGCCGGTTCGGACCGGCCAGCTTGCTAACCGGCCGGTTTGACCGATAACCGGTTTTTCAAAACGGTTTTTAAAACACTGTGCTAACCTAATTGTTGTTGCTCGTGTAAATTCTAGGGTTTGTAACAAAGCCCTAGTAGATATTGATATTCTAGGATATGATGCTATTGTTTTCGATATGATTTAGTCTAGGGTTTGCATCAAACCTAGTAAAGTCTAGCATTGTTGAAACATTAGATGCATAATAGAATTGTTATTTGATTGAATTGCTAATATTTAAGGCTTTGTGTCTCTAAGATGGAATCTAGGGTTTGTAATGGATCATAGTAGAATTTGTCACATATATCTGAAAATAATATTGGCCCTAGATAGAATAAGATTGATCTAAGTTGCTTTATGTTGTAGTCTAGGGTTTGTAACAAAACCCTAGCAAGAAGTTGAAGTTTAGAAGTATATGTCTCTTACTGTTTATGAACCTAACTACGTTTAGGTATTTGATGTCTAAAGTATTTGATTGTTTTGATGGTTCCATTATATTGACATAACTTTGATAGTGTTAACTTCATATATATTTTTGGTTGTACTTGATATTAAAGTTTTATAGATACACATGATGTCCGTATGAGCATGATCAAGATGACCTTGATGAAGTTATGAAAGATTGAAGCTTCTCCAATGTCATAGAACTAGGAGGTGATCTCCCTAAAGTTGAGAGGAAACCTAGATAGAAGAAAGGGTATATTTCCCCAGTTGAGAGGGAGGGCATATTATGACAGTAAATACTTTAAAGTAAGCAAAAATAATATTGATGTATATGAAGTTACAAACAGAAGACTTGAGAATTACTGAGGCTATATTTGGTGCTGCTACAGAGGTGGTAGAAGAAAGCTTCCGACAAGATGTATTTGGATAACTTGATATAAGCAACATCCGAATGAATGAAGACCCCGAAGGTTTGTGTTTACTTGTATGTTTGAAAGTTTATTACTGATTGGGGTTATGATTGTATAGGTAAATTTCTCCATGAAGAAAGTTGATCACTTGGGAAGAATGCTTGGATAAACGGATATATCTAGTTTATTAAGGAGAGTTGAATCATCTAATGGCGGATGCTTGGGAGGACATCTGGCCGGCCTATGTGTGTTTGATGTCCTGATCCCGAAGAGGGAGGGTGGCATTGGTCTTGGAGCTTGGACCTTGGATACGCACCTAGATCCTTGGGTTGATGGTTAGCAAGTAAGCCTAATGGTACCTAGAGTGCCTGAAAGCTTGGGTCCATCTTAGTCCCACCCGGATAGATAACTCTGGTCAGGTATCTAGTCCGTGGCACTGAGTGTGCCTGAACTCTTCGTAGTTCATATTGGAGATCTTCCTTGTACCTCTATGTGGTTGTAATTATGAGTACCTCCCTAGTTAAGAGGGAGTGTTGAAGAATGTAAGTAGGTTCAGTCTTCATAAATGTATTTAAGTCACAAAATAATGTATTTATCGAAAGAAAGAAAAATGAAATTTTATTATTATTAAAATTGATGTATTAAAGCATGGGTTTCATGCTTGGGTCAGTTGTTTTTAGGTCAAAGCCTCCATTGTAGGCTTCTAGGGTTTATGTCAAGTGTCCTTGTCTATGTCATCATGTAAAGAACCCTTCTTGGGAATTATTTGTCAAGAAAGAAATTTATTTTCAATTAAAATAATTCTTCTAGGCCTCCTCCACCAAGTTGGCCTCAAACTGGACAAGTCAGCCTAAATTTCAAGGAAGACAAGGAAGAAGGATAGTTAAGGCGAACAAGGTCTCTCACTGGCATAAGAAGTCAAAATTTTCTCTCTCTTTCCCACATTCGTGAAGCTGTTGGAAGGGGGCCGAAATTCTGCAGTTACTGGGAGGCTGAAATTCTGCTGCTGGGGAGTCAAAATTCTGCAACTGGGAAGTCGAAGTGCTGGATTGTTGCTGGGCTGAAGCTGCTGGATAAGAAAAGGCTACTACATCATCTTGGAAGGCTGACTTGGTGGAGGAGGAAGTTCTATTGGTCTAAGGTCTTGGTCCATCTCAATTTGAATAACTGAAGGAAGAGTTCTTGACTGGGTTTTCCTCTATATAGGGGTTTTAGCCTTGGCTGTCCGCCTACATCTGGTGTCCTTGATCTTCATATTTTTCATTTGATAATTGCTTGATGAAACAAACATAAAAGAAGAATATAAGAAAGTTAATAAGAACATAAGAATATCACAAGTAATTATCAACATAAGAAAATCTTTCTGTCTTTCTGATTGATGTTATCACATCTTTAGTACTGATACTCTTTTATCAATATAAGTAATTGTGGTACAGAAAATTGAATGTTTCTGTAATGCCCTTTTCTTATTGTAGTTTATTTTTCCCATTCTTTCTTTCTCTTAATATCTTCTTTATGTTTTTTGAATGGTTTGCACACACACACACAAGGTGTGATACATCAAAATTTTATTATGTTGCAACCTTTGATTTCCTATAAAGAAACGGCACTTGAATTGCTAGCAACAATTAAACCTTACAACATGCAGCACACACCTGCTGGTTGAACGTTACATTCATAAGACTGAGATAAATGTTGATTGTTAACAGAATAATAAGTAAGAACCTACTGTTTTGTGTCTAGAAGATGGCAAAATTTATAAGTTTATTTTATGGATTTTTGAGTACACTTCAGCTTTAGTAGGCATTTTGGATTAACTTTTACTCATGATTGAACGATGACTCTAATTTATATGGTGCCTCTTTAAAAAATACAAATATAAGGGTTTACAAATAAGGGCTCAATTTTTGTTCAAATATGACATATAGATGTTCATTAAAAATGTATTTGCAGAAAGCAGGAAGCTGGTCTAAAAACTGCAAAACTGAGGGATGAAAAGGAGGTATATGATAGCCAGCAGCAAGCTGATGTTGAGGCTCAGAAGAACTTGGAAGAGAATCTTCAACAATTAGTTAACAGGGAGCAACAGTTGGCATCTCAAGAGGAGCAAATGCAAGCTCGGTTGAAAAGACTTCTCGACTCATTTGGCAAAAATACAGAGGAACTATCAAAAGTGCAGACTGAACTGGGTCAAATGCAAGATAGACATCGTAAATCCAGGTAAGTACTGAAGACAGTCTGTAATTATTTTTGTTTTGTACTTTTGCACTACGAAATTTTGAAATCTGTTTTTATATATTTTAAATACTATGATAGGAAAAACTCATATTCTTAAATCCTTCAGGACAAAATATGATAACTTGAAGGCAAAGGTTGATGAAATAGAAGTTCAATTGCGTGAATTGAAGGCGGACAAGCGTGAAAGTGAACGGGATGCCAAGTTATCTGAGACTGTTGAAAGCTTGAAGCGTCTATTTCCCGGTGTACATGGTCGAATGACAGACCTTTGTAGGCCTATTCAGAAGAAGTATAATCTTGCAATTACTGTTGCCATGGGAAAGTTCATGGATGCAGTTGTAGTGGATGATGAAAATACTGGGAAAGAATGTATCAAGGTTGTCCCTTTTCTACCTGTTTCTTTTGTGCTAGTGAGTAGTAGAATTTGCAATCACAGTTTCTGACTTCTTTCATACTTTTAACACTTTCAATCTTCTAATTGTAATAGGTCAGATAGACTGGTTGATCTGAGGGTATGCTTTTTTGTTTGTTTGTAATATTTAATTATATGTATTTGTAAAACCACTTCTTTTGGATATTTATACGTAAATAATAGATATTAATATGTAAATAATAAATACTATGTACTCAAGTTCAGCCACCATTAGCACTATCTGCGAAGATTAGAAATGCACACAATGTAGATAATAAAATTCTTGAACTGCCTTATCTAGCAAAAGTTGGTCATAATGCCAATAGGGAGGAGAATAAAGATCCAGTAATGTAGATATCAAGAACACTATAAAGACAAATGCAAATAACAAAAAAAGAGGCAAGGATATCAGAGGATCGCATAAATATTAGGCTTCAGCATGCACAATGCTTGTTGCTAGAGTGTTGTTATGATTGTTATTGTGTGGTATCACCATTTTCTATCATAATTTCTCTGACCTATCATTTTGTAGAGTGTTGTTATGAAATTGTGAGTTTTTGGCCTAGCCGATGTTTGCCTATTTTTACTGATATTTTCTCAATTTTTACAATTTTTTGGTTTATCGGACCCTTGCTGACTTTATCCCGATGATGATGTTTGCAACATTGGTCTAAAGTGCAGAATATTGTTGATGAGGTGGCAATGGCCAACCTCTTAGTTTCACATGTCTTGAACTGGGTGTGTAGGAATTCACATTTTTGGGTGACAGATTGTGTAGTAACACCACCTGAATTCATGGTCATCAGAAATTAATCTAGTGGTAAATGTTGTTGTGAGCTGAGCTTTGTTTCTGGGTTATATGTAAAAAGTGTAAGCCTATTAAAATTAATTGATATTATGGTCATCTGCATATAATTTCTGTCAATGTGAATGTCTGTGTAAGAGTATGAATGACTGTTTTGTGTCCATTTTTAAAGTGTATTATATGACATTGTATGCTGTCATATCATTTATAACATAAACTAGTCTTTGCTATCAGATTTAAGCTTATGCTTTCTGATTTTCTCAGTTTTGTCGCTGTGTTTGCAGTATCTAAAGGAGCAACGACTTCCTCCTCAAACCTTTATCCCCAATCAAGTAGTCCGTGTGAAACCAATACATGAGAAGTTGCGCACACTGGGAGGGACTGCAAAACTAATTTTTGATGTTATTCAATATCCCTAAATAATAAATTCATTGTTTTAGAAACTTTAAACTTTCATTGTTTTTGAGACTTGGAACTTTTACTTCGCTGAACCTTTAAGAATTGCAAACTTTATTCCTTTACAATGACACGTTTGATCCGGCATTAGAGAGGGCTATTCTGTATGCAGTGAGCAATACATTAGTCTGTGATGGCCTTGAAGAGGCTAAAGCTCTTGGCTGGGGCAATGAGCGCTATAGAGGTAATTGCTATAGCCTATAACCATTGGGTGCTTTATCTACTGATATTGTGATGGATTTGAATGGTTATAAATTGTCATGAACTTTTTTTTGATGCCTGGCAGTGGTTACTGTGGATGGTATTCTGCTTACAAAATCTGGTACGATGACTGGTGGAATTACTGGTAACATGGAAGCTAGATCCCAGAAGTGGGATGATCGGGCAATTGAAGGTTGTCTCGACTCTCAATATCCCATGTTCTACATTTAGTTTCTCGTTTATGAACATTACTTTTCCTGCAAAGCAACAGTCATAATAGGTGTTCATGACTTTTGTTTTGTGTGCAGCTCTTAAGAAGAACAAAGAACGTTATGAATCAGAGATGGCAGAGCTAGGATCTGTAAGAGAAATGCAGATCAAAGAGGCAGAAGCAAGTGGGAAGATTAGTGGACTTGAAAGAAAGGTTCAGTATGCTGAAATTGAAAAGGTAGAAAAGTCTCATATTAGCTGTTTCTAGAAAGGGCTTATATTCGTTGTCTCTGAATATAGAATGTTGCTTTTTCTTTTAAGAATTTCATGTGGTAATAAATCAATGACCTAATCTGTATTGCTCGCAATATATGCATATGTAGAAACGTTATCTTTATAGCCATAATATTGAAAGGGAAATCTCCACAAAATCACCAAATCCACAACCTAAAAAAAAGTTTGTTGTTTTGGAGAATTCAAATAGAATGCTGAGGCTTATCATGATTCATAACCCTACAACTTGTCTTCTACAACCCCTGTACTTTGAACACAAGTATTATTTCACAGTAAAGGATTGTTTTGAATATTCATCACAAACATTAGTAACAAAAATGATGTGAGAAAGATAAATGAGTGCCAGCTGCTCTAACGAGCTCTACTACCTTGCCCAAATGGTTGTCTTGATTTCCTCCATGGATTTATCACTTAATTATTTTACAAGAAATATTTCACTTTGGAACACTGTAAGATTTTCTGCATGTAGTTTTTATTTCCTGTTTGACATATTTGAACTTTGAGGTACACTTGAAGTTCTCCTCCATTGGTCTTGATGCCTTTTTGACATGTAAACAGCTTCAGATCTTCTTCAGATGGTTTTTCCCTGGTTTGTAGCTTGTCATCTAAGTTGCATGAAATGCCGAAACGTTTCAGAGTTTCTGAAACAGGTATGCTTAGAAATGTCACCTACCAAAAATGGAAATGTCGGTCGAAACGTCATATATGTATATATATATATATATATATATATATATATATATAAAAGTGAATAACACATTATCTTGCAAGAAAAAGGGAATAAGACTCATAGATGACAATTTAGAAGGTAAAACAAGTCTATATTAACACTCTAGTAGATGATTACATGATGGTTGAGTTTCGGCCAAGTTTCGGAGTTTCAGGTATGGGTACGGTCCAAAATGCCAGATTCCTTGAAGTTTCGTGCAACATAGCTGGTCATAGATTCTTTCCTCTCATCCTCATTCTAGTTCATTTTTTTCCTTGTACCAAGAAAACTCTCTCCCTGCTGTTATATCGTGCCCCCTCTTCCTCCTACCTCTCTCTATAAAAATGTATATATTGAGGTTTTTGACTTATTGAATGTTTATTACTTTTATGATGAAACTTTGAGTACCATACACCCAACATCCAAAAGATGTTTCATCTGCTGCAGAGTAACACCAATTGGAGAAATATTCAATTACATCATAGTATATTTGATCATAATATGCTTAAATTAAAGTTCTACAATCCTTTTTTGGTTTTGTTTACATACTGGAAACATGATTACAAGTTGACTATGCCACAGAGAGGCTACACATTAAAAGCCTTGAAGTGCAGCAACTATGGCATCTCAAAAATGAAACTGAGAGTTTGTCTGTTAAACATGAAAGAATAATACATTTTTAATATAAATAATTTTTAAAGCCTTGCTGCTTAGCCATAGTTAAGTAACTCAAAGACAAAAGTACTCCACTGTCAACTGTCAAGAACTGAAAGTATTTTTTGTCTTCATCATAATAGCAGTATTTTCTTACTAAAAATGCATCCACTGGACATGTATTTTATTAAGTCCAAGTGTACCACCAGCATCTGATTGCAGAATTCTGTCTTCAATTGGATGAAAGATTGGGACTCTATTAAAGAGCAAGCAGGAGGCTCTTAGCTGACATCATCTACCTCAGTCTCGTCAAGAAGATCTCATACTGACCCTGTACCCTCAATGCTGGCCAGGCATCACCATCAGCATGCTCTTGCTCTACACCAGAAGTAACACTTCTCTACTGTGCTACTGTGATCTACACAAACAAATTTGGGGGAATGGCTCTATCTTTCTCTTCTGCTGTCATATCTAGCAGAACCCTACCTCCCCCATTGAGATGGCTAGGAATGATGAGCTTGTCTAGGCCCTTAACAATATTTGTCCTATGATTCCCAAAATTAAACTGGTCACTGCTCAACAAATTATGAAATAACCTTTCTGGGACGTTTCTAAGGTTGAGAAATCCCTACATTTGACCCTTATTCCATTAACCTGAAAAGATTCTTGGACAACTGCAGTAAAAAGTATTATTTGCATGTAGAAGTTGGTGAGTCTCCGCTGCCTATTATTCTGTGTTACTGGATTCACGGGGTCTTGATGCCGGATCTGCAGATCCACGTTTCAGATTTGGATGTGGATATGGATAATCAAGGTTTGTGTAGGATCCACTACATAAATGGATCCTTCAAACTTGGAAACGTATCTCGTGCTACTTGTTACCACTCAAACCAGCAGGGGACCTAAAGGGGTTCCTAAAAGGGCAACTGCTAGGTTAAGGGCAATAGTGGAGGCTTAGCCGACTGTCACCACAGCTAAGTCTCCCTGCTCTTTACAGACTTTCACCGATGGGAGGAGTTCCGGTAGTGTGGGGATCACTTGTAAAGTGTACGTCAATGGACAAGTGATAAGTGACCCTAGAAACCCTTTCCCAAGGATGGAATGAAGAATGGAACTTGCTTGCTGTTTAAGCAAGGGACTTGGTCCACCAGGGGTAAGGGGTGAAGATTGGAGGGTTGAGGGAGAAGGAATAGGCTTACAGGCAAGGTTCTCAATCCCTATAATCCTTGGGGAAACTTGGATTCCCAAATGATCCTTAACAAATAATCTTTGTTGAGAAGTGGGATCACACAGGGCCAAGTGGACCCAGTCCAGGTTTAGGGATGGAATGTAGCAACCAATACTGTTCCTATCCTGAACAAGGTGAAAGGAAAGGATTAGACAAGAATGTTTACTTGTAAAGGTTGAAATGGTCCTGTTGAGGTCTAGCCTTGGGGATGCCTAGGAAAAATTCGATCCTAGAGCTAGGGCTTGGGATTCCGTAAGATTCCACTATTAGAATTGCCTCAAATTTGGAGGAGAAGGAGGGGACCCACTAGTGCAGTAACCTATAGGAGATCGAAGTTTTTCCTTGGGTCAATTCTTGACAAATTGATGCCTTAGGTGACGTAATGGCGCTCGACTTGGGGAAGAAGGGGAAAATGGTAAAAAGAGGGTTACAATGATCACCCTTTTTAAGGGACCAATGCCCACTTCACTTGGGGATATGGAGTCAAGGATGGTGATGAGTAAGAACTTGGTTTCTTGATCAAGGAGGCCCAGAAAGTCAGTTTCATCCAATGTTGAGAGAAAGAAAAGAAAAGTCACCTTCAACATTTATACTTCAAAGAAAATGATGCAAGCTTATCGAGACAAATAATCTCTTGGACATTTCATTCATATAACAATGACCCATACATTAAGTTAGCTAAAACATGCTCAATTCCACATTTCGATTATGGAACAACTAGCCCCAATTTTAGCAGTATGCAGCAACAAGAATAATAACATGAAAATTTACTTACAACATTATAAAGTATATCCAACTAGGATTTTGTTCACAAGACAAAGCTCCAAGACAAGATAAATAGCCCAAATCCATATGTCAAAATTCATCCATCTCCAAAAAATATCCTCCAAGGAAAAAATGCAAAGTTCTCTATGATTAGAGAGATCCCAAGTCAAGTGATGATCCAATTGAATGTATCTAACATCAATATATAGCCTCCTAAGGATTTCGAATTAGCCTATGGGCCTACATTAGCCCCTAATGATAAAATAATGTGCAAATAAAATCCCTAATTGGTGACAAGCCCACCAAACTAGCTCACAAGTGTAAAAATAAGCCTCTCAAGGGGCCAAATAATAATATTTACATGTCGTAGGGCCCTTCGAAGGCATAATAATATCTAGAAGTGCCATATTGAGGAATCAATTCCTCAGAATATGATGGACAGGAGGGTGACCCCTTGTGTCTAAAGTGTAAAAACACCCCTCCAAGATCAAGTTGGCCTGATAGCTAAGATGTCGGCCTCATTAGGGCATGTTGGCCTTCTTGGAAGCCTATATATAGTAGAGAATTCAACCTCCTATGGACATTCATTCTCTCACTCATCATCCAAGCGAAGAAGAAGAAGAAGAAAGGCGAGCGAAGGAGGAAAGAAGGAATAAGGATGAAGTTTTGGGTTGGTTTTCTCTCTCTCTCTCACGTGCGAAGATAAGGCTAGGGTTGTGCTAAGAAGTCGGCCTCATTAGGGCATGTTGGCCTTCTTGGAAGCCTATATATAGCAGAGAATTCAACCTCCTATGGACATTCATTCTCTCACTCATCATCCAAGCGAAGAAGAAGAAGAAGAAAGGCGAGCGAAGGAGGAAAGAAGGAATAAGGATGAAGTTTTGGGTTGGTTTTCTCTCTCTCTCTCTCTCACGTGCGAAGATAAGGCTAGGGTTGTGCTCCAAGTTGCACGAAGCGCCAAAAAGTTTCGGAGTTGTTAATCAAGGTTGTCATTGATGTCAATATGACATTGACCGAGATGGCAATATTTCGTGTGATACATGATGCTGCCCTAACAAACCCTAAGTGAATCCCCTAAGCATGAAGATGATGAAAATTCCCTAGCTATATATCTCTATCTATATGATGACAAGCCCTAAATAATTGATGCATGATCTAATGAAGAAACCCTAGACATACCCTAATGAAAAACCTCCAAGGCAAAACCCTAATCCTAAATTCCTAAACCCTAACCCTAAGTTACTAAGTCCTAAATTACAAACACCATATACTATACAAGTATTACCTATACACTTAAAAGTATTAATTTGAGCCACACCTTAACTCTTGAAATATATATACAAGAAATATATATAGGGGACATATATACTTGAACATTTCACTAATCTAAAATCATGGGGCATTATTAAAAAAAGTGAAAAGGTAACGTTGTTAGATAATGACCCCACAACATTTCCTAAAAACGTTGATTTCTAACCATACATAGTTAAACAATGTACACATTGGACGCTGGAGGTATGTGTTTCATATTAGTGTTGAATCTGTCTAATATTTGTGGGCTCCACTAAATCAGGTTGGATTCTCTAAAAGATGACGTCTCTCCCTCATTAAATTTTATATAAATAACCAAATGTCAATATAAAATCAAAATACCTTTGACGGTACGTGTAGTCTCTGAAATGTATTGTACGCTGAATGTTGCATATTTAATAAAAAAACTATGAATTAATTACATGCCGACTCCACCAAAACATTAGTCGGTTTTATAGGTTGGCTTTCTTTATGATGTTGTCCGTTTAAAAATGTATGCATATAATTATATATAAGTTATGATGCGTTGAAATGAATGTGGAGCATACAGATCTGGAAAACAAAAAAAATACGAAGAAAAAGAAAACCGTTACCTCTTGTGAACTCACAAGGAATGCACTTATGGAACGGTGATGATATGGAACAACAGGCCGAAAAAAGAAGAATTCTGGGTTGGTCTCTCGTTGGAGTTGTTGTGAAGCTCAGACTCACCAGTAATAAACTTTAAACAGACCTGTGATACCTTGAAGCCTGGAGTTACAGCATTGGTCGCACATGGAAAAAGTTTTAAAAGGCTCAGATTATATATATACTAAAGCAACCTGTGGATGAAAGGCACCTGTGGAAGGTTGGTTGAAGGTGTTAAACTGTGAAGAAAAAACACTTCGGATCACTGTAGCATGGACTCTGTAGGCAGTGAAGAAGCTCGATCTGCATAAACTCGGTCCTGTAGCAGATAGCCTCAGACCTTTATCCTGAGAAGGCAACTGAACAGTCATCTCTTGGTAGCTCGATGTATCATCTCAGAAATTCAGATTACAAATCGGAATTGTTTGTCAGTGCAGACTTTGGATCACTGTTTGTAAAGCTCGGATTTGTGTCTTTATCATTAACCTTGGACTTAGAGCAACATTAACTCTCAGACCTACAGTGATCATTGTTAAATAAAGGACAGTCAAACCAGCAGTGGAGGCCTAAGAATAGTCCAACATCGTAAAGTAACAATAAGTAGTCACTGGTGGAGGCCTAAAACATTGGACAGTCAAACTCAAATTGATTGGACATAAGAAGAGTTGAATAGTGAAAAATTCTGTTGAAGGAACTCAAGTAAGTACATTACTCAATGTTATTAAAGAAGATCTTGTGGAGTGGCTTGTTGAAGTGAAATTGAAGACTCTTGAAGAAGTTATTTGAAGATCTTTGGTTGGGTACCATGAAGACACTTTGAAGAATTTGTGGAGACCTTGTTTGAAGTCTTTGTGGAGTGGTCTTGAAGAAGATCCCAGATTGGAGCCCTCTTGATGAGTAGCCTTGACTGACCTTGGAGACACTGTTGAATACATTGTGGTGGGATATCTTGAAGATAACATCGAAGACCATGATACATCGCTGATGTCATCATGGGGTAACTTGGAGAAATTGTTTGGGTATGATCAAGAGCATTGGTGACACCTTCTAAGAAATCAGGGCTGTCATTGATGATGTAGCGTGGAAGACTACAGTGAAGTTGGAGATTGACATGGCTTGTTGAAGAAGATATTGGGAGCAGTGAAATACTATCAAACACATCTAGACAAAGTACGAGAGTGGGTTGGAGCCCAAAGGGTTGGTGCTTGGAGGTTGGAGCCTCGAACAACAAGGTCAGTGCCTTGGAGAATAGGGTTGGAGCCCTAGAGGATCGAAGTCCTCAAGAATCCAGGTTGGTGCCTGAAGAAGATAAAGGATTGGAGTCCTTGGGGTCGGCGCCTTGAAGGATAGGGTTGGAGCCTTAGAGGATCAGAGTCCTCAAGAAACCAGGTTGGTGCTTGAAGCAGATATAGGATTGGTGTCCTTGGAGTCGATGCTCCTAAACTCAAGGTTGGTGCCTTGGATAAGATAGGGTCGAAGCCCTAGAGGTCAGAGCCTCACTAAAGTCCAAGTTGGAGCTTGGCAACAATTTTTGTACTCATTCATTTGTACTTGATTCAATTAATAAAAGAATTTATTCTTATCATTGTTCATTTTGTGTTCTAAATATAAGTGATCTAACTGGTAAAAGTATCAATTGAAAAGAAATACTGATTCACCCCCCTCTCAGTATTTCCAACAAGAGTTTCCGAAACGGGTACGTTTAGAAACGTCACCTCCCAAAAAGGGAAACTTTGGCTGAAACGTCATATATAGAAAGAAATAAAGAAATTTATAAATTAGTGATTAACACATTATCTTGCAAGAAAAAAGGGAAATAAGACCCATAGATGACAATTTAGAAGGAAAACAAAGTCCATATTAACTATCATAGATGATGAAATGATGGTCGAGTTTTGGGTATGGGTACGATCCGAAATGACGAGTTCCTAAAAGTTTTGTGCACCATAGGTTTTGCAGCTACAAGGTCGAACTTTTCAAGTTGCAGAAACAAGGTCGAAATTGGTGGAAGAAAGGACTATTAGGTCACCTACTAGCCCTAGAAGATGAAGCAGCCCAAGCAAAGGAGAAAGGAAGCCATGGAAGCCCTAATTTCCCTCACACGTGTGGAAGCAACAACTGCGGCACGGGTCAAAAATTTTAGACTTGCAATGGAGGTCGAAATTCTGTAGCTTGTGGTCGAAGTTGTGTAGCCGGAAGAGATTTGACTCGATTTGACTTGGATAGGAAAAGCACATCATCAAGAAGGTCTGAATTGGTGTTGGAAGGGTCGTGGTCTTGGTCTAGAGGTCTTGGAATTCATGATTTGAAGAATCTGTAAGAAGAGAAGAGATTTGTGGGTTTTCCTCTCAAGAGGAGAGGTTTTGGCCTTGCCTTGCATCCTACATCATGTGTTCTTGTGTACTATTGATCTTCATGTTTTTGGTAGCTGTTTGATGATAAGAACAACATAATAACAAAATAAGCTAATAATCAAGAAAAATAAAAATACATCAAAAGAAGTTATCAAGTCTAAGAGAAATCACCCTAATTGTAGCCCCATTGATTTTTCAACACTACTACCCCCTGCTCTTTATGAATTTTTACCAATGGGAGGAATCTCGATTTATAGGTCACCTAAGAGATGTTCTATACTTAAAGGTATTGTAGAAATTTTAAGTCTTGTAGCCCCACACAGTTTCAATTTGTTTCACACATCAAGTTTAATGCCCAAACCCCATGGTTCATTTGCTGAGATTAAACTTGAATTTAAATCGCAACTAAAACACTAGAAGCTACCACTACTTTTCACTTT
This sequence comes from Pinus tabuliformis, assembly GCA_031772625.1. Classification (NCBI taxonomy): domain Eukaryota; kingdom Viridiplantae; phylum Streptophyta; class Pinopsida; order Pinales; family Pinaceae; genus Pinus; species Pinus tabuliformis. The sequence goes on from CM062815.1 coordinate 179,969,199, forward strand.
CAGTTAATAATTTCCCAAGCATGCAGAAAAATTTAGACACTAATTTTTGGAGAATCAGACCCTGAAAAAACCCTGAATGGAAAACCAGTAGGAAATGGATTTTTATTTGCTTTTTCTTAGAGAATTTTTTATAGCATTGAATACACATTAGGGGTACATATCTCCATTGTTGAAATACTGGTCAACTTCTAGAAACTCTTGCTGCTGTCCTTGAAACTTGTGCCACTTTCCAGACTTTGACTGCCTTAAATTTCATGCCACAGTTGGCATTTCTTTGCCTCGAAAATCTTGCCACTGGATTGACAATTTTCCCTCAAAAATCGTGCCCATATGACAAATGTCTGTTGTGAAATATGTGCATTTAGATTGATTTCTTCTCCTCGATTTTTGTTCATGTTAGACCGACTTTTCCTCCTTCAAAATTGTGCTATCAAACCAGCATTAAATGCAGTTTGACCCTTGAAATTTGCGTTGCTAGCCTTGAAAATGACACTAAGGAACTGTTGTACCTTGTCGGTTTTTGTGCACCCTTCCAACCTTGGGATTCGTGCCTGTACTTGCCTTCTCTTTGCTGTAAATTGGTCTCTCCTTTAGCAAATGACTATCTCAACCTTCTCCTTGCTTATCTTTTTCTCCGCTCCTCTTCTCCAAGAGCTACACATGAAGAATGAGCCTCCTCTTCCCTTTTTCCTCTTAAGTTTCCATAAGGATGAGAAGACCTGTCCCTAAGATCAAGGGTTGACGTTAGATCTTAGCTTCTCTTGATCAAGGGTGGAGATCTAATATCACATTGACCCCCTCTCTTGTCTCCCTGACCCCCTCTAGTCACTTTAATAACTTGTTGTACCATGTACCTTTTTGCCTCATAAAGTCACTTTAAAAACATAAAATTACTTTAATATTATAAAGTACAATGTACTTTTAGAACTCATAAAGTGACTAAAAATTCACATGACTTTAATGATCTCATAAAGTCACACTAAAAAGGTGCTTTCAGTTGTTTTCCTAGGCTTTGGCAAAAAGCACTAGGAAACACCTCCTTTGTACTTTTTTGAATAGGTATGTGGTGACTTAAAGACTTCTAAAGGAGGACTCAACATAACAACAAGGTTCAAGTGATGAAGAAGAGGCAATTTGCTTCCCTTAGATAAGCCAAATTAGGGCTCACTAGAGCTAGGGTTTGAGTAATAGCTTGGAAAAAAGAATGTCCCAAGGTCATGGTGTAAGGAAAAGGTTTCGAACAATGAGTATTAGCACAACAAAGGCACATGAAACCTTCAACATGTGCTCAAGTTGAAGCTTAAACCAAACTAGGGTTTTATACTAGGGAAAACAACTAGGGCAAGAGAAATTATAGATGGAAATGGAAAGAATGGCTAGTAAGACGAATGATTTTGAGGCAATCACTACAACCCTTGATTTTGAAACTATCTAGGACCAAAAATTCCCATTCTTAGCTAATTCGTACTAAGTTCCAATTGGACCGCATAGCCTTAAGAGGGTCGAATTAGAGAAAAGAGAGAGAGAAATTTAATTTGTGGATAAAAGATGAATTGATCACCAACAAGACCTGGGCAATGCTTAGTCCTAGGGTTGATGGAGTCTATGGATTTTTAAGAATGGTGAAAACTTGCAAAGGTGTACAAATATTTTGATGCCCTGGCAACAAAACCTAACTATTACCTTTGTGAGGGATCAAAATTTACTTGGGAGAGCTAATGTAAGATTCACCAAGGGGGTTGTTATTCACATATCATACAATGAGTAATGCATGCAATAATGAGACCTAGCTTCCATATAATTGATATTCAATAAATTAGGGCACAATAGAAAAACCCTAGATCATTAATTTATTCCATACATTAGACATAAAATCATAAATTTTCAATAATAAAACACTTACAGGACAATATGCATGTACAATCCAATCATTGATCCAACGAAACTTCTCCAAGATCAAGAGTATAGCTCCAATATAGATAATGCTCCATAGATCACTATTTCTCCAAAGTTTCAAGAATGCCAAAATTCTCCCAGCGAGGTCGAATTGTCACAAGTGATGATGATTAAAAATGAAAGTCTTCTCTTCTATTTATATGAGGAGGATGAATTCTAATTTAGCCTAAAAGCCCCCTAATGGCAAGTTAAATCACAATAATCCCTTCGGTTACAAGCCAACCCACTAGCTCTCAACATATTCGGTAAGAAAAGCTCACACGTGTTAGCCGTGAAGCCTCTATGGCTGATGTCATCCATAATGTTGAAGAAACTTCCTATAGTTGTGAAATATGAAATTTAATTTGCTAATTTCTACCACAAGAATCTTTTAGACATTTGCTGAAAATAATAATGCACATGCACATCAAAGGACAGATAATTTTGCTCAATGACCATGGAAAACCCCAGGGGGAGAACCCCAAAATGATAATTATATTTTCTTTTCCTGGAGTAAATTTCACACAACAAAATTTATGGAGAAATTACGACATTTAATGAAGTTGCTGTCCTGATCATACAACCATTAATATAGCTTCTTTAAATGCTAATGACGTCACCCACTGCGGTTGACATCACTTGTAAGATTGCCTCGATTTTTGTGCTTAATCTCCAGTAGAAAATCTGCCTTCTCTAATTCAGAAATTCAACCCTCCAAGGAAGTGTTCAAAGCCTCATCTCTCTCTCCTCATCATCTCATCAATCTCGCATGAATGAATGTTTTGGTTTGTCTGGCCTCTAACCCTAATTGTGCTCTTATAGGCTCTCATAAGAGATCAATGACTCAAATTCAATCTTAATGAATGGTTGAAATCATGATCCAAGTCATGCTCACATGGATCCCCAAAATTTTCTTTATGAGAAATTTAGAAAACACACTTGTGGTTTAAAAGCACTTTGACTTTGTATTTCACAAAATCATTTTGTAAGTCCTTTTTATGCCTTTCACTTTAATGCTAGACCTTACATTTAAGTAGGTTCAAACACCTTGTAAGGTACCTATTATCAATTTATCACTCAATCTAGCATGGGTCCTAAGAGGGGTTCCAAAGGGACAACTACTAGACCAAGTGGCAACAATGGGACAAGGACCCATTGTCACCTCAGTCGATGCCCCTTGCTCTTTACGAACTTTTATTGATGGGGGGGTGGGGGTCCTGGTATAAGGAAATCACTAGGAATGATGAATCAATGATGGGATAGGTAGTGATTTTTAGAGCCCATTCACAATAGAGAGCCAAATAATAGGGCTTGTTTGTTTTGGAAGCAAGGTGAAAGGCTCTCTAAGAAAGGCTTAAGGGAAGCTTAGACCTAGGGGTTAGAGGTATTCCTTAATGAGGGATACCCTAGACCTAGGATTTCTTTAGAAGCAAGGTTTATAAGTGGCCTTGTAAGATAATAATGATAAAGATGCAGAATCACAAAGGAGCCTTCGGAAGGTCCAAGTTTGACCTAGGGTTTATATTTTTTATCTTCCTTTCAATGGTCATGCAAGGCCAAACAAGGAGGATGAGAAGGGCCTCGAGAATGATGAACTTCCTTTGAGTTTTCTAATAATGAGGCCCTTGAAATCTACCTTAACCTAGGAGGAACCTAGACAAGTATGTTCTTATGGCTAGGGCTTGGTGTATCTCCCAATCTGACCGTGGGAATGACCTCAAAATTGGAGGACCCCTTGAGGACACATCAACGCAAATGGCTGCCAACTCGTTCCAAAATTGGATGGCTACAAAACAATTTGCTTGATGCTCTAGGAGACCCACCAAGGCTACGGTAGAATTCAAAGGAAAGGTAAGAGAAGAAAGTTTTGGGGTGATCAACAATGGATTGTGGACTAGTGCCTTGCTTTTTGGAAAAAATGGAGTCAAATGATTTTGGCTAAACCATAGTTACAAATTCAACACTCCCTCTTAACTAGGGAGGTATTCATAACCACTGTAAATTGTAATAGATGTTTTCAAGTTGAACAAATTTCTCTAAAGAAAAAGTTATCCATTATTACTAGCATCATCATTTATCATCAACATCTTGCTAGCGGCGATATTCGAGTTGGTACCAAACCCATGGCAATGTCATCCGTATATTAGGACTCACTCCTCTCGAGTGATCGATCCTTGAATTCATGGCCACTAACTAGGCCAATTAGCTGAGACCTATGTTGCAGGAAATGTGGTATAGAGGTTCGTTTCCGTACGGAAACGGGTACGAAACGCGGAAACACGTTTGGTACGGCCGTGAAACGCGTTTCTGGCCATACTGCCACGTTTCCCGAAACGGAAACGTGGCCAGTACGGCCGGAAACGCGTTTCAGGGCCGTACAACCCACGTTTCCTCATTAACTTGTGTTTTTTTTTTTTAAATTTGTTTTTAAATTTACTTTTAGGGTATGTTAGTGACTTCTTGTTGCTTCTAGATGTGTGTCTAAAGTTATAAAAGTGAATTTTTGCCCTAGTGTTGATATGCAGTTCATCAGGAAGTTTGAGGGATATGCAGTTCATGGTAATGTTAAATTCTTAAAGTAAAAGTGATATTCTCCTTTATTTTTCATTTTCATCCTTTTACTTAAATTTTTAACATTACCATGAAATGACTCAGGATGTTTGAGAGTGGTTTCGCCCTCATTGGATTTCATATGGAGAAAGTAGAATTTTAGATCTCACTCAAAATCCAACAGACTTATTTGTTTTTCAGGATTTCAGAATTAGAGGGATTGCAATGTTTCCATTGGATTTTATCATGTACTAGGGTTTGGAACTTTTATTTAATCAAGAGAACCAAGCCCTCTATGCAAGGGAAACTCCCAATAATCAAGATCATGTAGGGCACTAGGGTATGAAACGTGTATTTAAACAAGAGCACTAAGGTCGTTCGACTATGTAGGAGGAGACTCCCAATACAACAGTGGTCCTTCTAAAGAATGGGATGTGGATGCAGAAAATCCTGATTTGGATCTCTCTCTTGCAGCCTTATAGTCTTTATTGTACTTGCAGCCTCATATATTAATATAAATAAAGGCTGATTTTGAGATTTGGATATATAATAAAGGTTGCTTTTGGATATTCCAATATTTTTATTTTCATTATGTGATCATTCATGAGTAAATGTGATGTAAATTAAATCTTAATGTTTAAGTGTAATAGATTATAATGTATCATTTATGCTTTATGATTGCACATATATATATATATATATATATATATATATATATAAATATTTTCAATATATATATATATATATTTTCAATATATATATATATATATATATTTTCAATATATATATATATATATTCGCGTTTCCCCGTTTCCAAAATTTGGGGAGGTCGCGTTTCGTATCGCTTCCCGTTTCGGAAACTCGTACCCGTTTCCCCGTTTCATGCAACTTAGGTTGAGACCCTCAACTAGCAAGCTCTCTCTCACCTTTCCTGGTGAGCGCTGTGGGTCAAGACCTCACTCAACACCTTCCTGATTGGTTATCGGGTCTAAATGTTGAACAAGACCTCACTCGACCCTATCCGGTGTGTAATTAGGGTCTATGACCTCACTCCACCCTTCCAGTGTGTGATTAGGATCCATATGCTGAAGGACATCACTCCATGATGGTTGGTGTGTGATCATACTCTTCTCCTCCAAGAGACACTCACTCAACATTGCCTGTTGAGCCCTTTGGGTCTCTTTGACCCATTCTTCCTTTTAGGAGAATGTCCATCCGTGCTATAGACAATTTAGCACTCCTTCTCAACAAAAGGGGTAATTTGTACGAGTCTCGACTTGTGTTTGAAGAACATGAACTTGTCCCTTGATAACGACTTCATAAGAACATCAACTGTCCGCTCATCAGTGGAGATGTACTTGAGCCTTATTGCTCTCCTTTGCACCATGTCACAGATGTAGTGGTACTTGATCTCAATATGCTTCGAGTTCCATATGCCTCAAATCCTTGTGGTTGCTCTATGTAGACCTCTTCCTCAGTTTCTCCATTAAGGAAAGCAGTCTTTACATCCATTCGATGTAGTTCCCATCCCATGGAAGCAGTTAGTGAAATGATGGATCTAATGGAGATGTACCTGGCAACTAGAGTAAAAGTATCATTTTAGTCTTCTCCCTCTTTCTAGGATAATCCTCGATCCACAAATCATGCCTTGTATTTGTCGATACTCCATTTGTAGCATGCTTAAACTTGTATATCCATTTGGAAGTTACTGCTAACTTGCGCTCAGGCCTTGGCACAATCTCCCAGACATTATTCTTCATGATCGATTGGTATTCCTCATTCATTGCTTCCTTCCACACTTACTGACTAGGTGCTTCTTCAAACGTGGAGGGTTCTTCATGGAGGGTTCCTCATCAATAAGTTGTGTCATGAGGGTTGCATTGCTGGGGAACCTCTTAGGTTTCTTCACCTCTCCAGATGTGCCATCAGGAGCTGCATGCCCTTCAACCTCTTCCAATGTGGATCTATAAGCCATGCTGGTCTCTTCTTGATCTCTAGAACTATAGCTTGTTTTGCTGGATCTTGAGGTCCTACTGGCCTTCCAGTACATTCTGTAGAACTTGAATGTTCCTCTCTTGAGGTCTCCTGCCTTACTTCATCCAGGGAATCTACAGAGACTTCCTTAGACCTCCAATATGCCACTCTTTCATTGAAGGTGACTTCTCGGCTGACCTTAATTCCTCATTGTTTTGGAATGTAAATTCTATAGGATTTTGACGATTCACTATATCCAACAAATATTCCTTTCTTTCGTGAAGGCTCAAGTTTGTTCCTCTTATACTCAACAACATGAATATATACAGGACAACCAAAATATCTCATGCGCCTGACCTCAGGCTACATTTTAGGGAAGGCTTCTTCAAGAGTCATACCTTCCAAAACTCTATGAGGACTTCGATTTTGAATGTATACATCTATCTGTGATGCTTCGCCCCATAAGAACAAGGTCATATCCAAATCATGCATCATGGCCTTGACAAATTCTTCAATGGATCTGTTCTTTCATTCTGTTACACCAGTTTGTTGTGGATTATAGGGGACAATTAGCTCCCTCTTAATCCGAGTCTGCTTGTAGAAAGCAACAAACTCCTTTGAGGTGTATTCTCCTTCATTTCCAGATCTCGGTATCTTGATCTTTTTACTTGTCAAGTTTTCCACTTCAGCTTTGAATTCTTGTAACTTGTTGAATACGTCATCTTTTGCCTTCTAGAGATATATCCATGTCTTATGAGAGAAGTCATCAATGAATGTCACATAGTACAATGAACCACCACGTGATTTTTCGGGAATTGGACCACACACATAAGAATGAATCAAATCCAAAGTTTCTGTAGATCTATTGTTGTTGTTTGGAAATGGTTTCTTGATGTTCTTCCCGAGAGCCAGGCATTTGCATAGACCATCATTCTTTATCTGTCGTTCAGGAACCCTTGACACTATTTTACTTAATTTAGGCAATGCTCTAAAATGAAGATGTCCATACCTGCAGTGCCATAAGTCACTTGGATCTATTTCGTCATGTATTAATGCTTGATTTGGTTGACTCATATGTCTATACAGTCTTCCATCACGAATCTCGATAACTATACCATCATTTAGACTGGAGCCTTTTGACCACACAATTACTTTGCCATCCACAAAAGAACCATATCTCCTTTATCTTCCAAACAAGAAATAGAGACAACATTTTTTTTCAAACGTGGTACATAAATGACATTGCTGAGATGAACATCGCTACTAGATTTGAGCTCTATGAATGCCTGTCTAACTCCTTCAACTGCATAGGTGTTACTGTCTCCCAATTCAACCCTTTGAGACAACTTTTCTGTCATGCTTGAAAGATTCCTACGCTCTCCAGTCACGTGTCTTGATGCTTCACTATCTACCAACCACATGTTATCATTTGCAAAGGAACTTGTCAAAGCAGAATAGTGGAACAAATCTTTTTCACGTTTGGGCTTCTATGGTTTTTCATCTTCTTCAACTTCTGCTATGGAAACATGTTGTTTCCCTTTTCTTTTCTTGTTATCCATATTAGGACAATCTCTCTTGAAATGTCCATAGTCTTGACAACCATATCATTTTATCTTTGACAAGTCTTTCTTCTTCTTAGAGGAAGAAGATCCCTTTCTTGAATACTTATGTTAAGGTCCAAACTTCTTCTTTCCCTTGTTCTTGAAGCAGGCTGCAAGGGCTTGAATATCTTCATCTTGATGATCTCTAGTCATCAATCTTGCTTCTTCTTGAGCACATGATGTCCGTAATTGCTCAAATGAAGGAGCTTCTTTCCAACTGCTTATGCCTTCTGCAAATCCATCCCATGATCTAGGGATACCATTGAGTGTTGTAGTCACAAGTTCTTGATCGGGAATTGATTATGCAATAGTTTGAATTTGATCTCTGATTTACGAAATCCTCACAAAGTATGAGGCCATAGTGTCGTCATTAGTCATTTTTGTATTTCAAAGCTCATTCTTGAAAGTCATGGGTTGAAGATGTCCATACCTGCAGTGCCATAAGTCACTTGGATCTATTTCGTCATGTATTAATGCTTGATTTGGTTGACTCATATGTCTATACAGTCTTCCATCACGAATCCCGATAACTATACCATCATTTAGACTGGAGCCCTTTGACCACACAATTACTTTGCCATCCACAAAAGCAACCATATCTCCTTTATCTTCCAAACAAGAAATAGAGACAACATTTTTTTTCAAACGTGGTACATAAATGACATTGCTGAGATGAACATCGCTACTAGATTTGAGCTCTATGAATGCCTGTCTAACTCCTTCAACTGCATAGGTGTTACTATCTCCCAATTCAACCCTTTGAGACAACTTTTCTGTCATGCTTGAAAGATTCCTACGCTCTCCAGTCACGTGTCTTGATGCTTCACTATCTACCAACCACATGTTATCATTTGAAAAGGAACTTGTCAAAGCAGAATAGTGGAACAAATCTTTTTCACCTTTGGGCTTCTATGGTTTTTCATCTTCTTCAACTTCTGCTATGGAAACATGTTGTTTCCCTTTTCTTTTCTTGTTATCCATATTAGGACAATCTCTCTTGAAATGTCCATAGTCTTGACAACCATATCATTTTATCTTTGACAAGTCTTTCTTCTTCTTAGAGGAAGAAGATCCCTTTCTTGAATACTTATGTTAAGGTCCAAACTTCTTCTTTCCCTTGTTCTTGAAGCAGGCTACAAGGGATTGAATATCTTCATCTCGATGATCTCTAGTCATCAATCTTGCTTCTTCTTGAGCACATGATGTCCATAATTGCTCAAATGAAGGAGCTTCTTTCCAACTGCTTATGCCTTCTGCAAATCCATCCCATGATATAGGGATACCATTGAGTGTTGTAGTCACAAGTTCTTGATCGGGAATTGATTATGCAATAGTTTGAATTTGATCTCTGATTTACGAAATCCTCACAAAGTATGAGGCCATAGTGTCGTCATTAGTCATTTTTGTATTTCAAAGTTCATTCTTGAAAGTCATGGGTTGAGCAACATTCTTAATAGTGTAGATATTTATTAGGGCATTGTACATCTTCTTGGAGGTATCATGCTTTGCAATGTATGGAATGAGATGGTTTCTAATGGAGCCTACTATTAGACTCGTGGCAATGATGTCATCCTCCTTGAACTTCTCTTTTCCAGCTGCATTAGTTGTTTCAATAGTCTTTCCTGTCACAATATCCAACACTTTGTTTTTGGCAAGAATAAGATCTATTATGACTTTCCAAGCTTTGAAATTTGATGCTCCCTCTAGATTGTTTTCAGATTTCATGGAGGAAGCCATAGATGCCAATGTACAAGAAGGATTTTAATAAAATGCTCTCTCTAGGGTTTCTGCAAGAGTGATCACAATGTACCTTCCTTTCGTCAACAAGGCTCTGATACAATGTTGATTTTCTAGTGCAATTAGGGTCAGTGTTCCATGGGGACTCGCCCCCCCTAGGGGTCTAGTTTCCTCGCTCCCCTGCGCTCCGGGGACTTGGGGACAAGTAGGGGTCGTTTCCCCACGCTCCCAAAAATGAGGAAACTCGGGGGGACGTGCCAGGGGGTCGTTTCCCTTTCCTGAGGGGGCGTTTCCGAAAAGGGGGACGAGAGGGGAGGAGGGGGGACGAGAACACGTTTTAATTTTTAAAACGAAACTAAAATTTAATTAACTTAAAACTAAAATTTAATTAACCTTAAAACTAACGCTCTTAACACTTAAGCGTAGGGTTTCATTGTTTCAAACTTCAGTTTTATTATGTTATAAAGCCGCAAACTAAGACCTCACACCCACACACACACAGTGGAAGCCTGAGACCTCACATGCACAGCTGAGACCTCGCACCCTCATACGCACAACGGACTCTTGAAAATTTTGACTCTTGATGTATCAGACTTGACTTTAATCTTTTATAATTCTATAAAATTTGGACTCTTGATGTATGATGTATCAGACTTGACTTTTATAATTTTATGCCAATATTGAATATTCACTGTTCAGTATTCAATGTTCATAGTAGGAAGTGGAACATCAATATGGTTTAAACTTTAAACTTTAATCATAATTTATGATGTATGATTATAAATTAGAATTTTAAATTTATATGATATTAGATAATGATATTCAGATCAATGATCATGCTTTGAAGCTTTTCAATTCAAACTCAATTGTCATAGTGGACTCAATTAATAAATTATATTTTATATTTATAAGTTTTTAAGACCCTGAAGCTCCCCCACGTTTCCTAAAAAATGGTGGGGAGCTTTTGCATAGGCCGCTCCCATGCCCCCTCGCTCCCTCGCCCCCTCGTCCCGGAACCTTGGTGGAACAATGATTAGGGTTAGCACAATATTTTTGAAATTCTGATAATTACTTTTGATGTAGATAATTTTTCAACTTATTCCAATATATCATTCAACAATTTTACTTCAGGAATCCAACAGTAAAGAACAATGGAATAATGGAGATCACAATGCGCAAAAGGGAGACAAGATTTACCCTGAGAAAACCCACTACAGGGAAAAACCCAACAACCTTTTCAATAGAGAAATTCTTCCTGTTCAATGAGAGTCACACCTAGAGCTATGGTCAAATCTAGTCTTCTCCTCCAAGTCAAGTCACCCAACACTAATCTTGCAATTTTCTCTTGATCTTGCACTTTTAGAATTTCAGCCCTTCTGAAATAGCCATTTTCCTATAATTTCGGTCCTGCATCAGTTGCCCCGGTAGCCAAGAAAAATTTTGGTCCCCTGCAACGATTGGCCCAAAAACTGCGAATCACAGAGAGAGAGAGATTCCTCCACACGTGCGAGTTGCAAGAGAGAGATAGGAGAGAAAATTCAGCCTTCTTCTTCATGCTTCTTTGTCCTTCGCCCACTTGCCCAGAAAGTGGCTTTAGAGAGGAATGCGAATTACCCAAATGAGGAGGTTGAACTGCCTTTATATAGTAGTTTGTCTAGGGTGAAAGGATGTGTCTTTTGGCTAGGGCCGACTTGACTTGGAGAGAAGCTGACTTGTCACTTTTGGAGCCAAAATTTTTTATTTCAAAAATTCAAATTTACATATTTTAAAAGTCACATTGGGACTTTGACTCAAAATAGATTTTCCTTTGACTCAGGCATTTATAAATATGCTTTAAAATGATAAATATAATTACATCAAATGACCAAATGTACATTATGAAGACTGACCATAGTTACAAATTCAACACAGCCTGGGGCAAAGTATCCTTGACCATCACTGAATCCTCCTGGTTGCATGGATACTTGTTGTCATCTGGTCCTTTTTCGGGTTCATGGATGGCATCGAGAAAAGACTGGTACTTGTCACTCCAGGATGGTGTTTTGGATGGGTTGTCTCTTTCTGAGTCTTTATAAACTCGGCAGGCCATCATTTCCTTGGTGTGCCAATACAGGTCGACCATGGGAAAACATAAGGTCGTTTTGCAGCTGATGCTTACGATATAGCATCCTGTTTAAGCTACAGTGTCTATTTTGAGAATTTGATAGCTTAGGAATATTAGTGATTCGTATTGTCAGTTTTAGGCAGTGATGTAGAATTATTGCTTTCATCGTTTGATTCCTTTGAAATAACTTTGACTACAATATAAATATTCCGCATGAGCAGAGTGCCAAAAGCAAACACAAATTAGATATTTTCTCTTTTCTTTCTGTCATATTACATTATTATGTTCTTCTCTAACAACAATATCTGTGGCAGAAAACTATAGAGGGAAAACTATCAAAATTGCAGCAGGAGAGAGCAAATATTAAAGTGGAGATTGACCGACTGAAACCTGAGCTTGAAAAGGTAGCTCCTCATGTTTTCTCAAACTGGCCTTTTAAATGTTTCTAGCATTGGCATGGATTTGGTTCTAATGACATACATTTTTTGCATGTCCAGTTGAAAGGACTTACTGCCAATAGAACCAGGAATATTACAAAGATTGAGAACAGAATTAATGAGATAGTGGACAGAATCTACAAAGATTTCAGTGAGTCAGTAGGAGTAGCAAATATTCGTGAGTATGAGGAAAACCAACTAAGGGAAGCACAAGAGCTTTCTGAAAGAAGGCTTAAGCTGAGCAGTCAGATGTCAAAACTGAAGTACCAGTATGTATTCTCAAATGCCGTGTTACCTTGAGCTGCTCTGTGCTAACATGCTATTTTTTAATTCCGATTACTGAACATTCTGTATTTTGCCTTTGGTATTGGTCATTGCTAAAATGTACATGCATTTATGTTTGATATGATCTCTTTCATTGATTGTTTGATTCTCCCTGCAAACTTTAGACATCTTGATCTGTAGCTTTCTGCAGAAAATGGTATTGTTAATTCCAAATCAATTGCCTCTTTATATTCTTCATCACTGTATGTCTGAAAAATCTTGGAGGCACTGTCAGGTTTATAGACTTCAGAGAATTTGGTGTGAGTTCTTCTACACCCTCCTAGGTTTGCACGTATGGTGATTGCCATTTCAAGGCTATCTGTGCAAGATTGATATAATTTTCCGACTACTGTTTTTTCTGTTATGGTTCTAACTGGAGTTGCATAAGAGTTAAGATTCCAAACTGCTTTTCTAAATGCTTGATCATTGTTCTTTCTAGGATTGCATGATTTTATAGAAATTTCTCATCGATAGGTATGAATCACATTGCATCAATATATATCTTAAGATGAAGCCCTATTAGTAGATGCATGCCTGATGTAAGTTCCAAAGCATGCATGTACAAGTTTACTGAGAAATTGAAACTATATTAATGTCTTTGGATGCTCAAATACTATTAATGAGTAGAGGAAAAGTCATCAAGTGTTGATTTTTGCAAAGGTCTTCTTAGCTGAAAATTACTTCTAATGATTTGATTTTTTTTATTACATAGAAGACATCAACAGTAGAAATATTTATGATAGTAGGATCATAAGAGAGCCAAACACATGAAACACAGAATTTTTGTTAATTTTAGGCAACAATGGTATGTTTTATGCTTTGGAACAATTTTACTTCAATTACTTTATGAGCCCAATATCAATTTCAGTTTAGCAATCACATAAACATGTAAGTAAAATGCTGATAGAACATAAACATAAACAGTAGAAGACAAGCCAAGACAAGAGGACACAAGATGTGGCACCAGCCAGGGACAAACCCCAATGTGGGGAAACCCTTGATCAAATCTTCTTTTAGTCTTCAATAGTTCAGCAGAGAGAGATAGTACAATTTACAAATTCTGATAATTTATAACAGCAGCAAAAGAGCCCTAACCAGAAAAGTCAACGCTGGTCAACAGGGCAGATTTCTTCCTCAATTCAGCTCGGTCAAACCCAGTCAACTTTGGCCTCCAACAGCAAGTCTAATCAGCCCAAAACAGTCCGAAAAAGTCCAGTCAAAACTGGTCAACAAAAGTCAACCCTGTGGCCAGCCCTAGTACAGTCAATGCTGGTCAAAATGGAGGTTATATTGCCTTGGTTCTTGTGCCCAGATCTGCAGCCTGCTAAGACAAAATTCCTCCACCCAAAATCACATCAAAAACAGGTCAACGCTTGGTCAACGCGCTCAAAACAGCCTCTGAAATTTTCGGTCAAATCTGGTCAACGGTGAAACAAAAAAACCCACCCTTCCCTTCGCAGGTGTGGAGAGCAGCTTCTGATTTTTGTACCCAATCAAAGTAGGGGAGAGAAGATGAGTGAGTCAAGTGTGTCCAAATGAGGAGGGGGCATCATGTATTTATGGGCTAACATTGAGGATGAATAGATGTGACTATTGGGCTTTTGAGCCTACATGAGTTTGCTGGCCGACCTTGACAATTTGTCCATAATGAAAATAAATTCTTAACTTCATTTGTACATCTCAGAATGGGATGATTTTTAGATCAATCCTACACCTCTCGGAGAGAGGAATCCTAGAAAAATATGAGCTGTCATAAATAAGATGACCCATGTGGAGTTTGGCCCTAGCTGCCAATTTTAACAATTTTACCATGGGAAAACCCACTTGGGGAAAAAAACCAGCAACCTTTTCCTTAAGAAATTAGTCAATTGAACAAGAGATACAATGTGATTTTCCAGTCAAAAACAAAGTCAAACTGACCACAACCACACCTACGTCAAACCTGGTCAACCAGAGACAAATTTCGGCCCCCTGAAATCTCGGCCCTCAGAAATCGGTCTGCTGCTGCTTCAGAAATTAGGTCTGCCTGAATTCTCGACTTGCCCTTTAAAGTTTAAACTCGATCCGTCCTTGTCTTTCTCCTCCTTCGCTTGAACATAAGTTAACCTTTTCTTGAACAGAAGTAATCCGAATTGCCTCCCAATTGATGAAGTCTAATGGGTATATCTAGTGATTGCATGAACCCGAAGTGGTGTGTCCAAAGGGTCAGGCCGACTTGACATTCTTGGAGCCAAAAATTCAAATTTAGAAATTCAAAAATTCCCTCTTTTTAAAGCTGACATAAAGAATGTGTCTTGGATTTATTATTACATATATTTGAAGGGCCAAAATATTAATTATGAAAACTGAGCATAGCAACAAAATTCAACAAGAAGTGAAGTACATCTAATGAGGAAGTGCTTGATTCATTTGTTGAGAAATTTTAAGTGTAAAAGAAATAGAAGAGAAAAATGAGGAGAGGGGTAAGATAAATGTATTAATGTCCAACATGTCGCCCAATGTTGGTCAGACTCGAGTGCAACAAATGTGAAATAGTTGGAGTGTGAAAACAACACCTATCTCCACTCTATTAATGTTGGTATACGAGCAACCATATTGAAACATTTACACATGGAAAGATCATATAAGAACCGAATATC
Source organism: Pinus tabuliformis (assembly GCA_031772625.1). Lineage (NCBI taxonomy): Eukaryota > Viridiplantae > Streptophyta > Pinopsida > Pinales > Pinaceae > Pinus > Pinus tabuliformis. The sequence continues at coordinate 179,984,500 of CM062815.1, forward strand.
CATCAAAGCTTACATTGTATAAATTACAATATTAATACATCACACACTCTCTTACTTCAATACAATACATGGCTTCTCATTATATGGCATTGAGGTGCTCATAACAAAATTTTCAATATGGCTAATTGGTTCAACCATTTCCATATGTAAAAATCTCCATAATATATTTGTAAATATCTCCATAAATGTCTTAGCTGATTCCATGTGATCTCTATCCCTAACATTTGTCATTGTCCACTTCTCTCATCATATGTAGACTTTCTTAAATATTAATAATTTCATTATATATCATCAATCATCTTCTGCACTCTTCATCATCGTCAATCTTCTTCATCTTCATTTGTATCTTTGATTGCCATTATCTCTTTGTATCAATATGAACTTCTTTCTTTGATAATTCTGGATATTGAGTCAATCATATGGGCTGCATCATTTTCATATAAAGGATTTCTTTAGCTTACCCTTCACCATCCCATGTGTTTTCTATGGATTACCCTTCAACCATTACATCATACTCAGGGTTTTCCTAGCTTGCCCTTAACCATTACAATTTCAAAGTGATTTATATCATCAAGTAGTTTTCGCTTACCATGAACCATTCATTACATCAAGTGGTTTCAGCTGACCACAAACTTCCATCTGTCATTATGAAGTGGGTTTTGGTTAATAACAAACCTTCCTCTACAAAGTGGTTTTTGGATTACCATGAACCATTACAAGAAGAATACTTATGCTTCATTTGGCTCAAGAAATGACTCAATAAATTGACAATTATTTCCTTAACATGTTTGAATTTTAAGGATCAATTCATAAACTTTAAGTTGGAGATATTGTTGTACATTTGAAGACTTTACCTTGTAAAATATTTTGAACAATAGAAGTAATTTTCTGCCATCCAAGCACGTCTATCCAACCACATTGTACTTGTATATGAGGGTTTGATATTTCTCTATTTCAACACTTGTGAATTTGTAAGGCCACAAACACGACAACAATATAAATTCCAACTCTCAACGTGTATATGTCCTTTTATGCCACAATGATTGCATTGTTGTTCTTGCTTCTGCCCTTGATTCATTGTACTTTTATATGTAGATGGTTCACCTATTGTCAATGTTTCTGCCTTCACAAATTTGATATTTGCATTGCTCGTTTGACCTTCATAAATCTGGCCTTCATTTTTGTGCCTTGGCCCTCAACACATATTTGTATGGGGTTTCTGAATGCCTTGACCTCTTTTACCTAATCCCTTGCCATCAAAGCCCATTTTATTCAAAAGTTTGGCACCAATTCATTTAGTATGTTTCTCAAAATAACCTAGTTCATCATCTTCATCTTTAGAAATATCACTAGGATCAATATTCAAAGCCTCAGAACAAGAGAGAAACATATGTACATTATTGTCAATCAAATGACAAGTATCAATAGAACTAGCAATCTTTTGAATTAGTTCATTAGTATCTCAAATTTTATCACACTAGGGGGAGAGGAGACACTGAGAAGTGCTTGATATTTGGGAGAAGATCTTGGTTGGCTAAGGCATAGTCAACAACGTTGTCCCCTGCACACCCCCCATTATTGGGGAACCAAGTAATGTAGCCTGAACTCTGAAAGGAAGGAATACCATTTAGGATCAATAAGCCATAAGATTCACTTAGCTTGTCGTAACCTGTCAAGAGTCTAGAAATTGAAAAGGTCATCATTGATAAAAATGAAGAAATTTCTTTCCTCAAGAATCACAATCAAAACCTAATTGCGAATATGCACATATTAAGATGTTAGAAAGTGAAAAGAAGTTGTCACCAACAACACTGGAATGACTTGCAAGGAATCAATGATAAAAAAAGACACTGTTGTAAATAAATAATAATTAAAATAAAATAATTAATAATTAATTATAATAAGTCAAGACTTAGGTCATGACTATTCAGAAAAGGTTCCCTAGAGGTTGATGCAGCTAAAAGAAAAAGAAAAAGCATAATTTGGTCACACTCAGCAGGAAATGTACCATAAAATGCAAAAGTTGGCCGGGGCATACACATTTAGCACGTGGGAAAAAGCAAAAGATGAGCTCTACCCCTATCATTATGGCCATCACCCTGGTTCCTAGGGTCCCTTATATTGACCCCTTTAATCATTAAGGAACTCGTGTGTGAAAATTCCAAACTGGAACCCTATTGCAGCATCTGGAAATTATTCTCTTAATTGTTAATTTTATTTAACAATTTATTTGCTGTTTGCTATGGCAAATATTGAATAAATCACACTACAACCTTCAGAAATAAAATAATGTGGAAGAAAATAAAATGCTGGAAGTTTAGAAATGCTACCACACACACTTAAAAATAACACATTTATTTTTGGACAAATGTCCCCGGGAAAACCTAATGCGGGAAAACCGATGCAGTAGCTGAGGGTTTTATTATTATGCAGCAGTGAGAAACTTTGAGTACAACTGTATGCTGAAATCTGGCAATCTTACAGAGAAAACACTGGCAAAAATCTGGTGAGAAAATTTCCTCACCCCACAGGGAAACTCTCGGCATGACTTGCCTTCAGAAATTCAACCATCTGACCCTCTGCATAAGCCTTTGTGTTGCTTTGCGCAACTTGTTAGATGTCTAGCCTCAAAGTGGTCCCTGATGAAGTTGTTCTGCCTTTTGTTGACTAGAAAGACACTTCTCCGACACTTTGGGACTCCTTCCCGGCCTCTGGAACTGAAAACGTCAATCCCACTCAGAAATTCGACTTTGCCTCTAAAAGCTATTGCGCTGCCCCAGCGTTAGCCTCTTTGTGGCTCTCCCGCCTCTCTGCAAATGCACTCACTGGATCTAGAATGCCTCCTCTAGCCTCAATGTCTTTCCGCCTCTCTCATTGCTTTGATCTCTAGCTCTCTCTCCGACAACTCACTGCTGCTACTCTGGAAATTGATTTGCTTAGAAACCGAACTTCTCAATTGTTATCTCCATCACCACATCAGCCTCCTCTTATAATCCTCTGTTGGAGCATCAACGATGTTAAACACAATAATGGCAGAGGCATAATATGAAGGATAAGCCTTGAATTCATTATTATTCACAACGATATATATTTACAGTACATTGGAGTGACCCTTGGTTTCATATTCCAAATGGTCTCTTGGAATCCCTTTGACTGTTCAGCTTCCACACCAACCCTTATAGGATTAGGTGTCCAACATTCCCCGCCTTAATCCAAAGGGGTATGTGTGAGTCCAAGAAGAGAGTTGTAATAAAAAATGTGCAACAATGCATGGTAGCACTAGGCTGAATGTGCTCTTTGAAATGTTGGCATAAGGTGGTGGTTTAAGGATGAGCACCAACACTGGAACACTTAGTGCAGTTCCTGTAACTCTTCCCGAACTGGCATGAAGTTGACGTCTTCTGCTAGAGGAAGTGCTCCCGATGTTTTGAAGAGGGACACCTTCAACTTGGAAAGGGAGGTCTCACACCACATAAAAAGGGAGAACCTCAACCTAAAAAGGGAGGTCTCAACCTACGGTGGTTTAAGGATGACCACAAATTCTAGAATGCTTAATAGAATTCTTGGAACTCTTCCAGAACTTGTAAGAAGCTAAAGTCTTCTCCTAGAGGAAGTGTCCACAATTCTTTGAAGAGGGAGAAGCTCAGCCTGAAAAGGGAGGTCTCACCCAGCATAGATGGTTTAAGGCCGACCACCAACCAATGGCATGCTTAGGGGCATCTCTGTCTTTGGCTACAACTTTGAATTTGGTATGGCAGGTTGTGGCTTAGGCTCGCTTGATGTGGCTTTGAAGCTTATATATCACCATCACTTCCCCCCCTGTCAGATACAAGGTGAGAAGATGAAGAGATCTTAGCTGCAAGACTTTTCAATATTCGAGAACAAATCCTGTTGTATGAGCGAAATATCTTCTTGGCTATTGAAGCCCATTGCCAAGAAGCAATCCATCCAAGATGAATCTTTGTTCTTGCAGGAGGCTTGTTTTTGAAGCATCCATTTGAAGAATGAGTGTGCTAACCACAATGCTTGCATGGGTGAAGATCAAAACAATGATCTTTCACATGGCCAACTCGATCACAATGTTGGCATTTGACAACTTTTGGCTGCGAATGTGGAGGAGAAAAATCTCGAATAGGTGAAGGTGAACTGTCATAAAGAAATTCAACACTCTGAAACTGGGTGGGCTTTGAGTAATATGGAATATAAAAGGATGCCTCCTTATCATATCCAAGACCTGTTCTGTGCTTGTTGTGGACAAGCTCTTCCCAAGGTCTAATGATGGGCTTGGGAAATGCAGATTGAACTTTGGCATCTGCATGCAAATTTACTCCTTCATTGGCACTGAATCTGAATGAACTTCAACTTTATATTCTTGCTGCTGATGGGAGTCTGTCTCAATGTTCTGAACAGAAATAGGGTCAAAATGATGACTCCATTGTTGTAATTCTGCTCCTTGAAGCTGAGTCAAGCTCCAAAAAATCTACCTTCTCCTGTGTATATTGCAGACCTGTTTTAATATCACAGAGAGAGTTCTTGCTAAGGTTTATCATCCCATCGTCTTAGTATTCACAACCGCTGATTCCATACATTCCATGTATTTCAACGTTGTCCATATAGTACATTGAATCCTCCACGTCTACTATAAAACATTGCGCCATTGATACCTCCTCACACAGTTATATAATACATCGCATACCCCTGCATCTCTCAAACTTGGTTATATATTATACCATACCCATACCATCACGAGTCAGTCTTCTCATTAGTTGCAGCCCTGCGGTCCTAACTACCCTATGTCATACTCGTAGTCTCGACATGGGCCACTCTCTTTGCACCAACTTCAATACCATTGTTAACTCCGCCGCTCCTACCACTGGTTCTCAAACATATATCTAACCCCAGTGACGTTGTTGTTTGAATCTTCACATATCACAGTGGAAGGACTATTGTATCATATACCCAAAAGCAGTGCAGGCGGTAATGCCGCAAATGGTAATCTACCGTTTCACATCCAGTAAATCAGATTTGGTGTTGATTGACGAAACATTGTTTGTAATCACCACCAGCAAAATATATGGATATAATATGATCTCCAAAACTTGCGCATTGCATTTGTCAGGGTTTAGCATTCAGGAGTTGCCTCTGACACCATTCAGGAGTCAAGTATATATGTTATATAAATGAGCAGCTTGGAGTCAACCAACATGGAATTTCTAATCATTACATATGCTTATTCGTACAACTTAAACTTCAACCCAACATCATGAAAATCAAAGGCGGTACTTTACAGTAGATACCACAGCGGAGTCGAAGGCTGTATTAACATATGGACAACGATTGGGAGGAGTATTATATATACCATGGACTAGCATATATGTGAGCGGTGAGATTTACAGGATGTCAAATGCAATAGTGAGCCGACATGGAAACATAAGGAGATCACAATGGTATACGTAGCGGTGTGATGGCCACCACCAATACATTTGCCATACACTGATTTCAATATATAAACCAGTCTTCAAACAAAGTATAGCACAACGCACAGTCTAAAAAGAAGAGTTGGCATACCATTCACCACAGTCACAACGCCTTCTCACCGCAATACATCACTTCCAGGCAGCAAACCTTCGACACTCTCATGCTTTGGTAGAAACAAGAGTTATAAGTCTAAAATGCGACTTGTGCTCTGATACCATGTTAAACACAATAATCGCAGAGGTAGAATATGAAGGATAAGCCTTGAATTCATTATTATTCACAATGATATATATTTATAATACATTGGAGTGATCCTTGGTTTCATATTCCAAGTGGTCTCTTGGACTCCCTTTGACTATTCAGCTTCCACACCAACCTTTCGAGGATTAGGTGTCCAACAAACGACCAATATTAAAACACAATCGATGGCTAGGATCATCTCTGGATCAATCCGTGTGAGTTTCTAGATGATTCTCCCCTTGACTTAAATAATATTGATTAATTAACCATATTCCCTAAGTTTAGACTTAGGAAATATTTAAAAATTGGTTAATAATCTTATTAAGTCATTTCTAGGCAGAATTTCCAGAAATGATTTCTGGGTTTTCGAGATCTCATGTATTCTAGCCTCTCCGCAAAATTTCAAGGCTATAACACATCTGATGCTACAAAAACTAACACTCCCTCTTAGTGAGGAATGTGTTCTAGTGCCGCACTTCCTGCCACAACACCTTGTCTCTGCATCATCTCCTGTTACGCTGCCGATGTCTGGCCATACTGCCCACCAACCACTGCGCAACTCTGATATACACTGCATCTGTGCTGCTGCTGACACTGCCATACTATTGCCAACACTGCAACTCCCTCTCATCTGTTGCTGTTGCAAATGCAACATCTGCAACTAAAGAGCTTCCAAAATATTGAATCAACTATGATAAGTATAACACATCTGTCACTCGAGTCTTTCACTGTTGCTAGTATCTGCACTATCATTGAAGAATCTGCGTTATTGCTAAGTCTGTATTGCACTCCTGACTGCTACTAGTCTTTTCAACTGTCACTCGTTCTCTAACTGCATCAAATGCCATTGATCCATCCTGCTACTGAGTACTATGGGCCCTAGTAGCAAGGCATTGATCCATGAGGTGGACTCCTCAAGGATCCTGCCCATCTGTAGCACTCTGGGGCTACAACACCAAGTCACCCCACCTCACTCTTGGACGTATATCGACAAACATAACAAAGTCTTCCTCCAGCCTGAAGGAAGGCAATTGATTTCTGCAGAAGCTACCTGTTGGTCTTGCCTCTCCTCCTTGTCTTTCTTCCTGAGAGGACATTGGGTACTGTAGTGACCAAGCTCACCACATCTGAAGCACTTGACCTTCGACAAGTCCTTCTTCTTCTTCCTCTGCTCCCCCTGTCCCTCTCTGGGACCCTTAGACACGAGGGCCAGATTCTCCTCCTCCTCCACCTGCTTCGATCTGCTACTGCTGCCACCGATGGAGCTCTTCAATAGAGCTCGTCTCAACTCCTCATGCTGCAAATTGGCCCACATCCTGTCCCACGTTGGCATGGTACCTCTGCCCAAGATACTTTGGACGAATACCTGCCACTCCTCTGAGACATTGTTGAGTGCCAATCACACTAGTTTCGTGGGTTGAGGTGTTGCCCCAACGATTGACAACTGGTCTTGGACCTCCTGAATTCTAGTGAGGAAGGGATCTATGCCTTCCCCCTTCTGCATCCTGATGCATCTCAACTTCTCCTCCAAGTACATCTTCCGCTGCTCGAAAGTACCTTGGTATAGTGTGGAGAGAGTCTCCCACATCTCTTTGGCAGTTCCTTTGGCCGCTAAATGTGAGACAATATGATCCCAGACTTTGTCTAGGATCAACCGCTTCGCTTGTGCAATCTCCTTTATGTACTCTTTCAATTGATCTTCATCCATGGGAATTGCTACCACTGCATCAATATAGGCATTCAGGCTATATTCATCTAGAAGGAAGGACATTTTTGGCTTCTAGATGACGTAGTTGAAAGTTGCATCCAACTTGTCCTAATCACGAAGCCCAACAATGACCATCTCAATAATCTTTCAAAAACTTCCTCTTTCCTTCTGCTCAGTTGCTGCTCTGCTATTCACACTCCCCTCTAGAGTGAGAAGATCTGCTCACAACATCCGCTGATCTGCGAGGAAAAAAACGAACTTCTTGAGACTGGAAGTTCCATGAGGACAATTTTCCCTCTGTGTGTGCTGTTCTCTCCTCCACTCAATGTTGGCTCTGCTCTATCGTACTACTGCAAAACACTGCGTCCAAATAGAGATCTTCTTAACGAAAAATCTTAGCTTCTCACTCTGCCTCTGGAATTACTCGATCTAGTAGGATCAAATTTTTCTGCCTGTCACTTAGAAAAATCGAACCTAACTTGGCTTCCTGGCAGAACGACTGCGCTGCCCTTGAGAATTTCGGCCTACTACCCTTGCTGAGCAACAAAATTCCATTCCTTCGTTCTTGATCTTTCTAGGCAATCAATTGTGCTCTGATACAATGTTGTAGGAAGCTTCCCCAACCCCCCCGGTTCTAAGGCTCGAAGCGCGTCCCGTATGGATTCGTACAGGAAGCGTCCTTGGAAGCGCGGCTCCAAAATTCGGAAGCGCGGTTACGCCTGTTTTGGATGCTTCCTGGAAATTTCCGAAGCTTTCCTCCTAAGCGCGCTTCCGAATCTCCGAAGCGCTTTTCGTACGACGCTTCGGCCGTACGAAGCGTGGCGCTTTGGAGGGTGAAGCGTACGCTTCCTGTACGGTTCCGTACGATTCTACAACTAATTAAAAAAATTAAAAACATGAATTAGAGAAATGCTTTATAAGGAAAATTCATACCACAATGGACATACCTGGATAAGAGCATCCTCTAATTGCTCTAGTCACAACACTCCATCCTCCAAATTGGGCTCCTCTGGATTCTTGTCCCAAATCAACAGGTCTTTATTAGACTTTGCATCTTCACAGTAATGGGACAACAATTACAAGTTGTAATGAACATAAACCAAGCTCTCTGCCCAGTCTAAACTCAACTTATTCCTTTTAACACTGTGGATGAAAGAATAAGAGCTCCAACACCTCTCTGCAGAAGAAGTGTTTGCCACCTGTGATAGCACCCGCAATACCAAAGTCTGTAGAAGTGGAGTAGCCCCTCCATGCATGTTCCACCACTCAAGAGAAGAAAAAGTCTCTCGATCTCTAATTGCATGCATGTTCTCAAATGGACCAGTGTTAAGCGTATAGTTGCTCAACTGTCTTCGTACCAAGAGCCTCCTCCTCATCGGGGATTAATTTACTCAATGCAGCCATATATTTTTTGTGAACCTCTTGATCTTGGTGTGGTTTTCTCCTGCTTCTCCTTAGGTGCTGGTGTTGAAAGCCATGATGGATGATAGTATTTAGGTGTCAAAACATATGCTAATGCATGCAATGGAACATTTAGCATTTCCCATTGGTTTTCCACCTCTGCACGAATATAATTGTACAAGTTGATATTGTTGGCATTATGATACATATGTTGTACTTGATGGCAACCCACTCATCTCAGATAATAAATTATAATGTAGAGAAAAGTTCACGCACTTATATGCAGAGAAAAGTTTATTTCATGTAGAGAAAAGTTCACGCACTTTTATGCAGAGAAAAGTTTATTTCATGTAGAGAAAAGTTCACGCACTTTTATGCAGAGAAAATTTTATTTCATGTAGAGAAAAAGTTCACGCACTTTCATGCAAGGAAAAGCGCGTATATGTTGGAGAACTTACCTTTGGTCCATGGTAGTTAGTCCTTGGTATTTGAACCTATGGTTTTGGACCATGGTACCTCGTCAGAAGTGTTAATCCCAAGCATTGGGTTCGTGGTATTGGTTTATTATGGTTTTGGTCCGTGGTATTGCATCCAAATGTGTTGATCTCACGCACTTTCATGGTTGGTTCATGGTATTAGTCCAACAGTTTTTTTGATCCTATGGTTTTGGACCGTGGTGTTGTGGAAGGCCTAAGACTATAAAGGAGGAAGGAGATCATTTGGCAAAGTATCATCGAATGAATTGAATATCTAATAAGTGCTAGATTTGAAATATTTGTGATTGGGTTATGGTGCAGATCTGGATCTGAATGAAGGAGGAACCTTAGCGCATAAAGAAGAATAAGTTCTATTGATGGGTCATAATCTTTATGCTTGAATAATAGTATCTTTGTATGATTTTGATCTGTTATATGAGGCGCATGCTTGATCTATAAATTTGACAATCTGGGTAAATTAGTGTCTGAATATTTGAAAGAAGGAATTATCCTTTATAGATCTGCACGCAGGTTTCAGGTTGTTGAAGTAGCGTATATCTTTAAATTATGATCTAGCTGCCTCTGTCTATTGCTGCAGTATTCTGGGTTCAGAATTTGGTGTGTGGTCACTGTTACTGTGTTCTGGGTACAACTGTCAGAGAAGTGTTTACTTGATTCAGTGCTAATTGGGAAAAGGAAATTGTTTGATGCAGATATACTTGATGATTGATTGATTTTCATGGATCCAGTTTGAAAATTTATGAAAAGTGGTCCTTGAAAGAAAAGAAGTAGGGGGTTGTAACTCCCTTCTAGGAGAGAGAGTTGTAGCTCTCTGCAGGTTGCAGCCTGCGTACTGGTAAAGGACAGCACCAGTACAAAATCATTGTAAAAGGAGTTTCTAATTGAAAGAAGATAGAGACATATTGCAGCAGGTGGTTTTCACCCACATTGGGTTTCCACCTTATATCTGGTGTTCTTTGGTGTGACTATATGTTTTTCTTGTTCATGCTCATTATTTTATGGTACTGACATACAATAATTCAAAGTATAAATATATTGAAAAAGAATTAGATAATACTGATTCACCCCCCCTCTCAGTATTATTTCCAACAGATATCTCTAGGCTCAACAATGTCTTTAATCTGCCTCAACATGCTATCCATTTGCTCATACACCTCCCCAATTACTGGTCGATCTGAATCTCCAAACTTGATCATGTAATAAATTGGTTTGGTGAATTGCAAAACATATTTAACTTGTGACCAAAAGTAAATGTCAAGAACAGTGTCCAAATTAGTTGTAGAATCGTACGGAACCAGGTTCATGTCTTCTACAACTAATTTGGTATTTGGGATGTTTGTTTTGAGTATAAATGCATATATATATATATATATATATATATATATAGCAGATGCTTCCATAGACGCTTCGCTTCCTATATTTTTGGAAAATGACGCTTCTGCGTCCCCGCTTCCAAAAAACGTCCCCGCTTCGTGCAACATTGCTCTGATACCATGTGAAAATTCCAAACTGGACCTTATTGCAGCAACTGGAAATTATTCTCCTAATTGTTAATTTAATTTAATAATTTATTTGTTGTTTGCTATGACAAATACTGAATAAATCACACTGCAGCCTCCACAAATAAAATACTGCGAAGGAAAATAAAAAGCTAGAAGCTGAGAAATGCTATCACACACATGAAAATAACACAGTTATTTTTGGACAAAAGTCCCTGGAAAAACCCAATGCAGGAAAACCGGTGTAGTAGCTGAGGCTTTTATTATTATGCAGCAGTGAGAACATCAAAGTATAACTATATGCCGAAATTTGGCAATCCTACATTGAAAATACTGGCAAAAATCTGGTCAGAAATTTTCCTCACCCCATAGGAAAACTCCTGGCACGACTTGCCTTCAAAAATTCAACCTTCTGACCCTTTGCGTCAGCCTCTGTGCTGCTCTGCGTAGCCTACTTGACGTCTACCCTCAGACTGGTCTTTGATGAAGTCGTTCTGCCTTCTGCTGACTGGAAAGACACTTCTCTGGCACTCTAGTACTCCTTCTCGACGTCCTGAACTGAAAACGTCAATTCCTCTCAGCAATTCGACTTTGCCTCTAGAAGATGTTGCGTTGCCCCACTGTTAGCCTCTCTGTTGCTCTCCTGCCTCTCTGCAAATGCACTCGTTGGATCTGGAATGCCTTTTCCAGCCTCATTGTCTATGCTCCTCTCTCACTGCTTCGATCTCTAGCTTTTTCTCTCGTAACTGACTGCTGCTACTTTGGAAATCGATTTGCTTATAAATCGAACTTCTTAAGTGTTTTCTCCATCACCACATCGACTTCCTCTTATAATCCTCTGTTGGAGTACCAACGACCAAGATTAAAACATAATCGATGGCTAGGATCATCTATGGATCGATCCGTGTGAGTTTCTAGATGATTGTCGCCTTGACTTAATTAATATTGATTAATTAACCATATTCCCTAAGTTTAGATATTTAAAAACTGGTTAATAATCTAATTAAGTCATTTCTAGGCAGAATTTCCAGAAACGATTTTTGGGTTTTGGAGATCTCATATATTCCAACCTCTCCACAAAATTTCAAGGATAGAACACATCTGATGCTACACAAACTAACACCGTGATTGCCCCAACCCATGGTGGGTGATGAACTGCCCCACCTTAAGGGGGGTATTCACTACTGTATCTCACACGTCATGCTCTCATCCCCTCGAGCCCCAAGCAGTTATAAAAGAAACATCAATAAAAGGCAAAAGGCATATGAAGAAGGGTGGAAAAACAAAGGCTAGGGTAACTCATGTACCACAATTGCTCCCTCCTACATTCATACACCCAAGTGTGGGCTTCCCTTATTTCAGCTACCTTTGTACTATGGCATGTGGCTTGGAGCCTTCCCTTGATGCCCATTTCGTTCCACCATTAGATTGTGAAATTTTCAACCTCTATTGCAGCAACTGGAAATTATTCTTCTAAATATAAATTAACTAACAATTTATTTGCTACAACAAACAATGAACAAAATTACAACTATAAATTTCACCACAAAAATTTTGTTGAAAATAAAATGCTAGAAACAGGTAAATTCTAGCACACACAAGAAGTTTAACATCGTTATTTTTGGACAATTGTCCTCAGAAAAACCTAATGCGGGAAAACCAGCGTAGCAGATGAGGGTTTTATTTTTATTCTTCAACAACAAATCTAAGTACAATAATTTTGATGCCAAATTGGCAATCCAATTTGAGAGAATCATTGGCAAAATAATTGTGAGGATTTTTCCTTACCCCACAATTGATTTCAACTATCGAAACTGGCCCCTTAGCAATTCATACTTCCTTCTATGTCAACCTCTGCGAAGTGCTTGTGCATGCCTTGCATCTGCCTCTGGAAACTTCTGAAATCTACAACTCTGCTTCTCTCTAGCTCTGGAGCTGATTCATTGGTCCTCCTGATAAAAAATCTGGGCCACCAACTATTGAATCGATTGCTCCTCTAGCTAGATCGAACTGCTTTGCTGTTGCTGCTCGCACAGTCCTTGCGCAGTCTCTCTGGGCAAACTTGCACTCCCTCAATTTGACTCTTTCGGCACAGGAAACCTCCCCAGGAATACTGCTTCCCTTCTCTGCCACCTGCTTCTTGATCTCTGGCTCGAATCCTCCAGCTAAATCACTTTGCTACTAGAAAATCGATATGCCTTGATCACTGAGTGTCTGCACTGGTTCATCCTCCATCTACCCATTGAGTTCTTCTTATAATATTCCATTGAACCTCCAACAACCAAGATTAAAACTTAATCAAGGGCCCATGTTATTTCCCAGTCGATTCATGTGAGTTTCTAGATGAGTCACACCTTATCTCAATTAATACTGATTAATTAACCAGATTTCCTAAGTTTAGACATAGGAAATATTAAAAAATAGGCTAATAATCTAACTGAGACATTTCTAGGTGGAATTTCCAGAAACGATTTCTGGGTTATGGAGATCTCCTTTGTTTTAGCCTCTCCACAAAGTTTCGAGACTAGAACACCTCTGATGCTACAAAAACTAATCCTCTCTCTTAGCGAGGAAGGTGTTTTCTCCCAAGTGCTACACATCCTGTCTCTATACCACCCTCTGTCACGCTGCTGATGTCTGACCACTGCCCACCAACCACTGTGCAACTCTGATGCTGCATTCGTGCTGCTGCTGACACTGCCATACTGCTACCAACTCTGCATATGCATTGCAACTCCCCCTCATCTGTTACTACTACAACAACAACAACTGCAACTGAGAAGTATCCAAAATACACTGTCCCTGCTACTGAAATGGGTTCTGCACAATGCCAATATGTTCTCTGAAATAAACGGACTTAGCCCTACCTAGAGCTTTTGTGAGTATATCTGCAACCTGCTTATCTATGGGAACATACTGTAGCTGGCCTGCTCCATGCTGCACTCAATCTCTGATGAAATGAAACCGAATATCTATGTGTTTTGACCTGTCATGAAACAATGGATTCTCACAGAGCTTGATGCGACTCTGATTATAGTAGCAGACATTGGTTGTCTCCATCCTTTGCCTGAACAAGCTTACCAACAACTTCCGAAGTCATATAGCTGTGCACATAACTGTGCTTGCTGCCATATACTCTGCTTTTGCAAAGCTTAGTGCTACTGACTTCTGCTTCCTGCTACACCAAGAAATCGTTCCTGATCCAACATTGAAGTTGTACCCAAAGGTACTTTTCCTGACCACTGAACTGCTTGCCCAATTCGCATCTGTGAATCCACATAGTTTGACGTTATCCCCTCGGGTGTATCTCAACCCATACTCGATTGTGCCGCACACATACCTCAAAATATGCCTCGCTGCTACCCAATGTACCCTCTTCGGTTCTACCATAAATTGACTCAGGGTATTGACCAGATACCTGGCGAAGCAGATACCTAGCCTAGTGTTGACTAGATACCTGGCGAAGCAGATATCTGGCCTCGTGTTGACCAGATACATGAGAGAACTGATGAGCTGTCTATACAAGGTGGGGTCAACATCTTTGTCATCAGATGCGTCTATCTTCTTCTAGTTGGTGATCATGGGCATAGACATGGGTCTACAATCCTGCATTCTGAATCCCTTGAGAATATCTGTAGCATATCTTCTTTGCCTAAGTAAGATCTCCCCGTTCTTCTGCCACACTCCCAATACTAGGAAATAGTGCATCAACTACAAATCCTTCATATCAAACTTTGCTACCAGGTTCCTCTTGTAGTCCTCTATGAGCCCTAATGATCTTGTCCGGAAGAGATCATCCACATGCAATACTAGGATGAGTGGCTCACCCTCTACCATCAAATAGTAAGGGTTGGGATTTGCGTCACTCTTGACGAATCCCATCTGCTGCAATTAGCTGTCAATCTGACCATACCATGCCCTGGGAGTCTGTATGAGCCCGTGTAGAGCTTTCTTCAGTATGCACACATGAGTGTGCCTTTCATGAGTCTCGAAGCCCTTTGGCTTTTCTATGTACACCTCTTCCTCTATCACCTCGTTCAAGAATGCTATCTTGACGTCCATTTGGTGAATCTGCCATCCCATCTGAGCTGCTAAGGATATAACTGACCGAATAGAAGTGTATTTGGAAACTGGGGTGAAGGTGTCCTCATAATCTATCACTTCCTTATGTGCATACCCTTTTGCCACGAACCTAGCCTTGTACTTCTCAATGCTGCCATTTGCAGCATACTTGATCTTGTAGATCCATCGAGAACCTACAATTGACCTGTCCTCAGACCCCGACACCACCTCCCAAACGTTATTTGTCATGATAGAGCTGTATTCTTCTACCATGGCGTCTACCCACACTTAATGCTATGCTGCTTCCTGAAAGTTGGAAGGTTCTGCAACTTGAGCTACCAATGCTTGATATCTGTCAGACTGTCTGTGCTCTCTCTTGTTCGTTCTAGGAGCTCCAACAAACTCCTCTGCATTTCTCAATGTCTGACGAACTTCTTTGCTGGTTCGATCACTAATGGTGGGAGGCTCAACCAACTCCTCCTCATCTTGCCTCTACTGCTACGTCTCCTTAGATCTTACTGGATCCCCAACACTTGAGGAAATGCTAGTACTGATCACTGTATTGGATCCCTGTGGCTATCCCACTGGTGGTCCTACTGGCTGCCTCTGTGGCTGGACCAATGGAGCTTCAACTGGCTGATTCTGATCACTTGCAGGCATCTCATGAGATCTCTTGAAAGCTCGATCTTCGACGAACTTTACGTCCCATATCACTACAATCTTCCTATTGCTAGGAATGTATATCCTGTATGCCTTGGAGGTTTCACTATACCCAACGAGAAACCCCTTCTCTACAGTTTGATCCAATTTGGTGCGCTTCTCATCTTGCATGTGGCAATAAGCAACGCTGCCAAAGATCCTGAAGTGACTAACTTTTGGCTTCTTCTCTGTGAAGACCCCTTTTGGCGTTTTCTTACCCAATGCTCTATGAGGCGTGATGTTTTGAATATACAATGTTGTGTTACATGCCTTTGCCCATAGAAACTTGGACAAATCCTGGTCATATAAAATTGCATTTGCAGCCCCATCTATAGTTCTGTTTTTTCGCTCCGCTACCCCATTCTGCTATGGATTGTAAGGAGCTGTCGACTCTTTTCTGATGCTTTCCTTCGCACAAAAGTTTGTGAAGTCTTTATCAATATACTCTCCACCATTATCTGAGCAAAGCACCTTGATCTTCTTCCTTGTCGCATTCTCCATGAGAGCCTTAAACTCCCTGAAAGGATCAAGGACCTCATCCTTGGTCTTCAAGAAGTAGATCCAGGTTTTCCTGGAATGGTCATCAATAAAGGTGACGAAGTATTCAGTCCCACTAAGAGCTCTAGTGGACATCGGGCTAGAAATATCTGAATGTATAAGTCCTAACATGCCATTTGGTCTGCTGTGACTTCTTGGGAATGCTGCCTTAACATACTTTCCAAGCACACATCATTATGTTCATTGCCAAGTACCGGAATCCCTGTTACTGTCTCCCTGAGCATCTTGTGTGCTCCATGGTGTAGCCATAACTCATTCAATTCCTTCCAACTGCTAATGTTATTGCCTATTAGTTCCATTGGAGAGTCAAGCTGCAACCTGTACAACCTGTTGCTTCGAACTCCAATCTGTTTCACCCTCTTCTAGCTCAAGTGTTTGACAAAAACTTTCTTCCCTACAAAGTCGATATCATATCCTTTATCTTGTCACTGAGATACTGAAATCAGGTTGATACCCAATCCTGGCACATGTAGTACATTGTAGCCCTGGTGCTTCCCTATGACTCCCTTTGAAAATCAATGGTACCTCTCCCTACTGGAGTACACTTTGTTCTGCTTCCCATTGTAATTTGGAAGTCCATCTGCTCCTCCTTGTAGCTAGAGAAATATTCTCTAACCCCTCTCATGTGAGCTGACACTCCATTGTATATATAATAGACACCTTGTGAAGTTTAGCCTAATAAGCAAGCAAATTCGTCCTCTAATTTGGACGACAAATATGAAGCTCCCTGAATGTCAATTCTGTCCATGGTCATACTGAGAACAAATCTGTGTGCTATTTCTCTTCCATGGATTCTTCTCTAGTAAATCGCTGCAAAAACCCTTTGTGCCCAAACAAGAAAGCTGCTCAACCAAAATACTGAGTTGTTGTTTGCTCCCTTTGCCTGTCAGAATCGCTTTTCTGGACAAATCGAATTTTCTTGCAACTGCCACTGGAAAATCAAATCCTTTCCTAGCAATTCGCACTTCCTGGCTACGCACTGCGCAACCACAGAAAATCTCGACCTATTGCTCCCTCTGAACAACGAAATTTTCTTCTTGCGCCTCTAAGCTTACCGCTCTGATCAACTTAGCTTTGATATCATGTGAAATTTTCAACCTCTATTGCAACAATTGGAAATTATTCTTTTAACTGTAAATTAATTCACAGTTTTATTGCTACAACAAACAATGACTAAAATCACAACTGCAGTTTTCACCATAAAAATTCTACGGAAAATAAAAAACTGGAAACAAAGAAATTCTAACGCACACAGAAGAATTTTAACACTATTATTTTTGGACAATCGTCCTTAGAAAACCCAATGAGGGAAAACTGATGCAGCAGATGAAGGTTTCATTATTATTCTTAAGTAGCAACTTTGAGTACAATAATTTGGATGCCAAACTTGCAATCCAATTTGAGAGAATCGCTGGCAAAATAATTGTGAGAATTTTTCTTCACCACATATAGCTGATTTCAGCTCCCGAAATTGGCCCCTCAACAATTCGTACTTCCATCTGTGTCAACCACTGCAAAGTGCTTGCACAGGCCTCACTGTTGCTGCCTTTGAAAACATCTGAAATCTACAACTCTGCTTCTCTCTAGCTCTGGAGCTGATTCATTGATCCTCTTGATCAAAATCCTGACCACCAACGACAGATTCGACTGCTCCTCCAGCTAGATCGAACTGCTCTGCTGTTGTTGCCTGCACAGTCCTTGCGCAATCCCTCTGGGCAAACTGTCTGACTCTTTCGGCACTGGAAACCTCCATCAGAATATTGCTTCCTTTCTCTGCCACCTGCTACTCAATCTCTGGTTCGAATCCTCCTGCTGAATCACTCTGCTACTAGAAAATCGATCTACCTAGATCACTTAGTGTCTGCGTTGGTTCATCTTCCATCTAGCCATTGACTTCTTATAATCTTCTGTTGGACCTCTAATGACCAAGATTAGAACTTAATCAAGGGCCCAAATTATTTTCTAGTCAACCTGTGTGAGTTTCTAGTTGATTCACACCTTATTTCAATTAATGCTGATTAATTAACCAGATTTCCTAAGTTTAGACTTAAGAAATATTACAAATAGGCTAATAATATAATTGAGACACTTCTAGGTGGAATTTCTAGAATCCACAAACGATTTATAGGTCATGGAGATCTCTTGTGTTTTAGCCTCTCCACAAAGTTTCGAGACTAGAACACCTCCGTTGCTACAAAAACTAACATATATAATGTGTCGCCTACCGCTTGATGGATATACCACGGACATGTCACCCCCTTTAGAGGTAGAAAACACTTATTAGGGTCCTTGGTTAACCCCGTTATTTAGCTTGGAGACACCTGCACATGCTAAAGCCCACTATGGAAGGGCATGCCACTATGAAGTGTTCATTTGGTCCCATGATTTGTAAGCTCTTTTACTTGATTACTCTTTATTAGAATATCTCTATTTAGTATTTAATGCTCAGTCTTTTAGCTGTTGCTATTTTTATTCTTTTAGCAGTTTCTTAGATGAAACTGTTTGTTTCTATATTCTATATAGAAACCTGATGTTTCTATTATTGTAAATATCCTTGTATTATCATTGAGCTGTTTGCTCCTGGTTAATCAATTCATTCAATATTCTTTTACATGCGTGTTTCGCACTGTTTTATGGTATCGGAGCACAGGAATTTTTTTCGAAATAATTTTTCATAGATTGAAAAATTCAGTAGTTCATTTCGAAACTGCTCTCAGGGTCTGTAGATTTCTTGATCTTCATTCCTTTCTAAGGTCGAGCCCTCTGTAAGCCAGGTAGCCTTCACTGAGTCTTAGCCTCGGCTTTACTCATTGTGATAAAAGCTTACAGTCGTCAATCTCGATACAGAAAGGGATTCATCTCCTGCATTATCAGTTTATGAGGATTTAAATTTGTGGCGGTGCTCAGAATCGCGAACAGTTTATTTGTTTTGAAGTCGTGTTTATTTTGTGGCCACCCGATCAACAAATTAGGAAGCCGTGCAGGACCGCCGACGCCTTTGAAGAATCAAGATTCGAAACAGAGCTGTGGGGTCTGTTCTGAGGAGGGTTCCGGATCCATTCGAATCGAGGCACGCCAGAATTGTATCAAAATTCCGGCACTTTCCAGCGGCACCAAAACTCGACTCGAGTTGCGAGGAGAAAACCGGCGAACGCTGTATCGAACCTCCGATTTACTTTGTCACACGGGAAAGTGGCATCACACTCTTCGCTCACACAGTTCGACGCTCACGGGAATATATCAATATATCAATAATCACTCAGTCTTCGCTCAGCAGAGTAATCGCACGTCTGAATCAAATCATAGTTACGGCAAACCTCCGAATCACGTCCCATGGAGACCTTACGTCACGTCCCGGCAAACTTACAGCAAACCTGCTCACGTTTTTTCCAGAATCGAGTCCGTCCGAGACCCGATTGTGCCCGCAATTCATATATATATTAGCTAAAACGTGAAGGACGTGCAGAACGGGATCCGAGTCACCATTTATTTGCTGAGAAATCAAGTTTTTTTTTACAGATTGAGATTCTTCAGATAATGTGCCGGCAGTGTCCCGTAAGTCACCATTTATTAGCTGAGAAATCAAGTTTTTTTAACAGAGCCGAGATCCTTCAGATAACGTGACGACAGTGTCACGTAAAGGTATTTTCCAGCTTCACGGTTTTTGCTTAGAAATTGGATTAAAGTTTATTATGATCTTATTTGAAGCGGTGGGACCAGAATAAGCATCACAGTTATTTTTTTTTTAAGCGTGATCAAACCAGCATCACAGTCATTTTTAAGTAAGCATCAAAGTTATTTTTTTGAAGCAGCATCATAGTCATTTTTAAAAGTGGCGTGATCAGATCTGAGTAATAATTTTTGTGTGCAAGTCTATTTCTTTCACAACAGAATTTATTAACAATTTGGTACAGTCATCTTGAAAGAAGATTTTTAAGCAGGCAGCTACACTTTGTTGTGTGTCAGACTTCTGTATTTAACTTTGGGAAAATGGCCACGCTCACCAATCTGATGTTAGAAGGAAATCAAAGCTTTAATGGCAGCAACTATAACATTTGGAAACAAAGAATGCTGACCATTTTTGAATACAGGCGTCTTGATCAACTCATTTTGGGCAAAGAGCCTCGTCCCGGTACAGCTGGTACCGATCAAGATAAATTTGATGATCGAAATCGGGAGGCTGTTATGCTTCTCAAGCTCTTTGTCGCTGATGACCAGTTACCACAGATTCCCTCTGGCAAGACCGCTGCCGAAATCTGGCAACAGTTGAAAGAACTGCACGAGACATCTGACAAAAGCAGAGCATTTTTTCTCAAAAATCAGCTGTTCTCCATCATGATGGATGAACATATGTCTTTACAGGAACATCTCAACAAAATTAAAGACATTCGAGATCAGCTCGAAGCCATTGGTCGGACCATGGAGGAAGAAGATATGGTAGTCATTACTCTGAAGAGTCTACCAAAATCTTATGAACACTTCATAGAAACAGTCAACATTACAACCACAAATGTTGATCTGAAGTTTCCAGATCTATGTACCAAACTTCTGCAGCAGGATCGGTGGAAACAACAGTTTGGTAGTGGTACTTCATCAGTGCCCTCGGAAATGCATTTGCTGCAAAATACCAGTCCTCTCAGTCTTTTCAGCAGAAAGGTTCTCCTCAGTCTTTTGATCCTGCTAGGAAGAAAAGTGTGCAGTGTAACTACTGTCACAGGTTCGGTCACATGAAGAAAGATTGCCGACAGCGGATTGCTTCTGAACAGAAGAAACAGGGAGGGCCAAATCAGACAGCGAATGTTGCAGAACATTCAGAGCAGACAGATTCTGCCTTTTACGCCTTTATGGCTAAAAGGTCTTCAGAACATGTTCCTTCCTCTGCATGGTACATTGATTCTGGTGCATCACGCCACTTCTCTCACAGGCGTGACTGGTTTATTGACTTATCACCTTTCAGTGATTCAGTGGTATTTGGTGGAGGTGAAAAGTACAATGTAGCTGGCAGGGGTACAGTTCAAATTCAGTCTGGTAGACGCACGCTCATATTTCTCAATGTATACTATGTTCCTGGTATGGAGATTAATCTGCTATCTGTCAGCCAGATTATGAGGAATTCTCCTCAGCTTGATGTTGTGTTCAGTGCACATAAGTGCTCCATCATTGACAGGGAGACCAGTCTAACAGTTGCTGTTGGTCTAGAGGACCATGGTCTATACAGGCTACTTGACACCGGTGACTTTCCAGAAGTGGCTCTAGCAGCACGTGTCTCTCCCATCAGCACTCTATGGCATCAGCGATATGGGCATCTCAATATGCAGTATCTCGCTCAGCTCTCTCGGGAGGGACTTGTGTCAGGATTACCTGATATTCAGACTCAGCAGTTGGGGGTATGCAGCGCCTGTCAAGCGGGAAAGCAACATCGGTCTTCATTCAAAAATGGAGAATCTTGGCGCGCATCTAAGGTACTTCAGTTACTTCATGCTGATATTTGTGGTCCTATGAATACAACTTCTATCATTGCTTGCAAATATTTTTTACTTATTGTAGATGACTTCAGTAGAAAGATGTGGGTGTATTTTTTAAAAAATAAATCTGATGCTCTTAGTACCTTTCAGAAGTTTAAAACCTTAGTAGAAAAAGAATCTGGTTGTAATATCATGACCCTTAGGACCGACAATGGGGGGGAATTTTGTTCCTCAGCTTTTGCCAACTTCTGTGATATTCATGGCATCAAACGTCAATTCACCACACCTTACACTCCCCAGCAGAACAGTGTTGTCGAGCGTCGCAACCGCACGGTTGTTGAAATGGCTCGTTCCATGTTACAACACAGGAGTGTTCCAAACAAATTCTGGGCTGAAGCAGTGTTTACTGTTGTTTACCTTCTTAACCGATCACCTACTCAGGCTGTTAAAGGGAAGACTCCTGAAGAAGTTTGGTCTGGTCGTAAGCCTAAGATCAGTCATCTCAAAGTTTTTGGCTCAGTTGCATATGTTTGGATTCCATCTGCTAAGCGCTCTAAGTTGGATCCCAAAAGTCAGAAACTCATGATGACAGGTTACAGTGATCATCACAAGGCCTATAGACTGATCGATATAGCCACTGGTCGTCTTAGCTCCAGTCGAGATGTAGTATTTGATGAAGACAGAGGATTCTTTCAGTCCTCTTCTTCTGAGCAGCGTTCTGAGGATCAGCCTCACAGTGTTCTTCTTCCAGTCAGTCCACCTGATGGGAGGGATGATGTAGCATCAGTGTTTGATAATACGCTATCTGAGCTTCCTCCATAAGCTAACCCTCCTCTTGCTGTCCCTATTGCTCTTGAGCCTTCTCCACCTCCTTCTGATATTGGTTCCTCTACTCCTGATATAGGTTCTTCTTCTCTTCGGCCAAAATGGTGGGCTAAAACCATAGGTGATCTCCGGGATGATGAGCTCCTTGAAGGTAGAACTTCTAGACATAAGAACAGACAACAGTCTACAGTCAATTTTGCTCTTATGGCTAACCTGCACAGTATTTTTGAGCCTCAAACCTATTCAGAGGCTAAGGGTACATCTGAGTGGGAACAGGCTATGGAAGCTGAATTCCAGAGTCTTCAGAAGAATCACACCTGGACACTTTCTGATCTTCTTGCCGAAAAAAAGCCCATAGGCTGCAAATGGGTGTATAAAGTGAAATACAAAGCCGATGGAACCATAGACAAGTATAAAGCTCGTCTTGTGGCTCGAGGGTTCTCACAAAAGGAAGGCATCGATTATGAGGAGACTTTTGCTCCTACCGCCAAGATGAGTACCATAAGGCTTGTTCTTGCTCTAGCAGCTCAGTTCAATTGGAAAGTTCATCAGATGGATGTAAAGAGTGCTTTCCTAAATGGTGATCTTCAAGAAGAAGTCTACATGACGCAGCCTCCAGGATTCAAGGTCGCTGGTCAAGAACAGAAAGTGTGTCGGTTAGCTAAAGCAATCTATGGATTGAAACAAGCTCCTCGGGCTTGGTACATGAAAATTGATCAGTACCTGACAGATCAGGGTTTTCAACGGAGCCCATCTGATGCAAACCTGTATATCAAGCATACTGGTGATGATATCTTGTTTGTGGTTGTCTATGTGGATGATCTTATCATTACTGGCAGCTCTGCACATTTGATCCATGGGATCAAACAAGATCTATGCAGCACTTTTGAGATGACAGACTTGGGACTTCTTCATTATTGTCTGGGGGTGGAAGTGTGGCAGACTGAAAATCAGATCTTTCTCTCTCAGTCCAAGTATGCCAAAAATCTTGTGGAAAGGTTCAGAATGCAGGATTGCAAACCGACCACGACTCCTATGGAACCAGGGATCAAACTTTCAGCACAGTCATCCTCTCCCTTGTGGATGAAACTTTATTCAGGCAATTAGTGGGCAGTCTCATCTATCTTACTGCTACCAGACCTGACATCAGTTTTGCAGTAAGCTACATTTCTCGCTTTATGTCAGCTCCTAAAACTGATCATTGGATAGCAGCAAAGCGGGTGCTACGATATGTGCGTGGTACTTCTGATTATGGCCTCTTATATACTCGCAGCTCCAATCCTATTCTCAGTGGCTACACTGATTCTGACTGGGCCGGTTCGGTTGATGACCGTAAATCTACAGCTGTGTATGTGTTTAGTCTAGGATCTGGGGCTGTTACTTGGACTAGTATGAAGCAACAGGCAGTGGCTCTCTCCTCAACAGAAGCAGAGTATCAGGGAGCAGTTAAGGCATCCTGTGAGGCAGTTTGGCTTCGTCGTATGCTTGCAGATATGCATGTTTTCCAGCCAGGGCCTACTCCTTTGTTTTGTGATAATCAGGGAGTGCTCAAACTTGCCAAGAATCCAGTCTTTCATGAACGAACAAAGCATGTGGAAACTCATTGCCACTACATTCGACAGCTAGTTGAAGATGGCTCAGTTCAGTTGCACTATGTTCCCACAACAGAGCAGCCCGCCGACATTTTCACCAAGCCTCTTGGTCCTGATAAATTTGTAAAATTCCGCGGGTCTATTGGTGTTGTAAATAGATTGAGCATTAAGGGAGGGTATTAGAATATCTCTATTTAGTATTTAATGCTCAGTCTTTTAGCTGTTGCTATTTTTATTCTTTTAGCAGTTTCTTAGATGAAACTGTTTGTTTCTATATTCTACATAGAAACCTGATGTTTCTATTATTGTAAATATCCTTGTATTATCATTGAGCTGTTTGCTCCTGGTTAATCAATTCATTCAATATTCTTTTACATGCGTGTTTCGCACTGCTTTACTCTTGTTGTGCTGGAGGGCTAGGGTATGCATTGGATCCTATATAGGATTGTAGATGGGTTTCCATTTGGGTTTGGTGTCCTTATACGGGGTCCAAGCCCTCCAGAGGTTCATATTGGCACTTGTAGGGTGAGCATTGAGAGCGATGGGCCTCCACCATAGCAAACAACAAATCACCACTTCACGGATCCATCAACACCATTCATTTATTGCTTGTGTTCCACCTTTTGGATGTTAATGATGCAACTGGACCACCATGCTCAACCAGCGTCACACATGCACCACACACTTGGCAGGTGTTTTAGGGCCCAAATGAGGATGTGTCTCACCATGGGAGACAGAGGGAGGGATTATGTCATCATTCTAGCCCTTACAGATGGTATGCCGACATTATTGATCCACTTGGAGACCCATGAAGATGTCATTGTGCCCCACACCCACTTGGGCACACCAGATTTGTTTGGCTTGGATATCAAGGGGCCACGGCTTTGATCACTATGTTTGGAGCCTATTCTCTCACATTGGCACACTTTGGTCTCCATTAGGTCTCTTCAAGGGCCAAAGGACTCATTGTATTTACTATTTTTCCCTCTTGAGTGGCTTATCTTTGTATTATGGAGCTATCTTGGTGGGCTTGTCACCAAGTCATGTCATTATTATACATTATTTTATTATTTGGGGCTTAATTAGGCCTATTTAGTCAAATTGAACTCTTTAGGAAAGATATAAATTGATGAGAGCTCATTTGAATTTCATCATAACTTGGATTTTGATCATTTGTTTCTTTTGGAAATTTCTCTTGGCCTTTTTATGGCTGAATTGGAGATTTAATGCATTTCAATGTTTGGAAGAGCTAAATTTCTTGTCTTGGAGCATCGATTTCTTTGCATCTTGATGATTAGAATAATTTCATTGTACTTGTGACTATTTTTTTCGTACTTATTTGTAATTTTGTCTCATAAAATTGTCTATGGAATATTTTCGTTCATGACGCTGGTGTCGCTGCTCTTTAGCTTATGCGAAATTGCCAAGCTTGTCTTTGTGAGGAATTTTTCATACGATCATGTGAAGTATGTTGAATTATGGTCCTAGGGGTACATGAATATTCATGAATTGCCTTAATAAGTCATCATTTGTAATATAAAGAAGTATAAATTTCCCTTTGTAACCTAGTTATTTCTTAGGCCATACGAAGTTGCTTGGGAACTCCTTGGTTGGAATTAAGCCTATATAAACATTGATTTTGTTTGACTCCATTCTTCGAATTGGCCAGGCATTGGTCTAGTCCTAAAGTGATCACTAAAGAATATTGTTCTCACCTTCACTTCCTCTGTTTAAGCCCTAACGTAGTAGGCCTCCTAGGGCATCATCTTAAAATCAATTTTAATGATTGAAAATCCTTGAAGGTTGGTCCATTGCTGCGCTGGGGTCTTCTTGAGAGGTCCTCGAAATTTGAGGTCGATCCCAAGGTGGAATTTCAAGATATTCCAAGCCCTCTCTTGAAGACCGTTCTCTTCGCTAAGTGTCCTTTGGTTACTGGTTTCATTAAGATCATTTCTCTTAAATTCCAAGAAGAATTCTATTCCTTTGATCCTATTCTCCCCCTTAACTTGGTAAAGATCATCCATTTGTTGTTCGAATGCAAACCCTTGACGTCGTTCGGGCCCACATCGGCTTCTTTGTGGCCCCACTACATTATAACTTCAATTTCACAAAGGTCAATTAGAAACCCTAATCTTCTAGGATTCCTTGATCTTGGGCCCCTCTTTTCAAGTAACACTCCTCAAACCCTAGGTCTAAGCGTCTTCTTAGCCCTTCTAAGAAAGCCACCCATCTTGCTTCTATAGCAAGCAAACCCTTTATTTGGGCCTCTCTTGTGAACAGAGTTCAGGAATCTCCCCACATCCTACCATTGATCCATCCATTCTAGTGATTCCTCTCATACCAGATTCTTCCCATTAGTGAAAGTCTGTAGAGAGCAGGGAGCTTTAGCTGAGGTGACAGTGGGCTATCGCTCCATTGTTGCCACTTGAGCTAGTATTTACTCCATAGGATCCCTTCCTAGAACCCCAACTAGTTTGATTGGTAACATTTTTGGCGCCATTGTCGGGGACACAAGATGTGTGTCTTGTTCCCTTACGACATTATTGATATATCAGTTTTGCGATTCCATTGGAAGAACGAAGCCCTAGTTCTTCATTAGACTTCAATGTTAATGCTTGTAGGGTGAAGCAAGCATCAATCAAGGCATTTGATTCACCTTGGCGACTCCATTTTAATCCTAATATGCAAAATCATTAAAAATGGCTTATTGTCAAGAAGAAAATACCCTTGGTTCTCCATTTGCACAACTCAATGATCAAGACTTTGAAGAACTGCAAAACACTGTGGATCAATATGTTGAGTTTTGTGAAGAATGTTGGAGAACATGGATAAAGAATTCGTAGTTAGATTTCATAGCATACAGGGCAAGCAACTTTACTTAGAAAAATATGCCTATGAGAAGGATGCTACTTGTCTCTTTGAATTCGGTAGCCAAACATGTGCTTTTAATAATCTGACTGACCTTGTCAATGAAAAATATTATAATCAACTGCAAAGCCCCATAAAATGTAATCAATTGGATGATCAGGGTAACCTTGGAGAAAATTCAAGTGTAGAGGACCATCATGAAAGTGAGGGATATGTGGAGGAATGGAATCAATCTAGAGAAGATCCTGATGGCCATAATCCCGTAGAGGACCTTCAGGCTGCTAATTTGAGGATTGAGAATAAGCATGGCATGAATGAAAACCCCATTGAAGTCCACAAGGATGAACACAATGAAGTGGGGACTCTCATTCAAGAGAGGGCGTTTGAAGATATGAATATTGTAGCTCCTTGTGAAAATGACATTTTTGATTTCTTATGCATTACCAAGGGAAAATGCGATGTGGGCAACCATCATTTTGACAACAACCCTATTTATGACACTGATAAGGAAAATGAGGTTGAAATTGATTCCCCTTTTCTCTAGGACATTACTCATAATGATATGCCTACTCACACCATTGTAAAAGAGGATCATTGTTTTCCTGTGCATAAAGAAGGTTTATTGAAAATAGTTGGCCCCATTTATGACACTGATGATAAAAATGAAAAAGGCCTTGTTTTCCCATGCCTCCTCCAAGATCCTAGTAGCATAACTACATTATCCACGAACCCTTGCCTTGCCTATTCTCACATTATCACCATTATTGATGATCGTTTTGCCCCTCCTAGGTATGACGTTGAGGAACCACCATCCATTAGATGTATCCCTCCTTCCCTCTCATACCCTCAGGATTGTGAATATGATTATTCCATTGAGCAACCAATTTGTTGTGCCCTTTCGTGTCCCTAGTCCCATTTTCCTTCCCATCATAACCTTGTGGCACCCATGAGGCATAACATTATGAAAAGTGGTTGTGATAGGGAGTTCTTGAGTATGATCATCCATTCTTCCATCCTGTGCTTAGAAGAGAAGCTCCACACTTCTAGATTGACTTATTTTTCCTCTAGAACTTCTTTTTACTTCAAATGGATATCATATTTTCCCGCCTCCCAGCCACATCATCCTCCATGTGATTGTATCCATATTGGTTTTGGGATCAGCCGCATGAATAATCATATAGGCAGACAAATTTATATTCATCTGATGATATGTTAGTTGCACTGGCTTTATGATTACACTTAGCATTTGTTTGGGATGATATGCATGTTAGGGTAGGATGCATCGCATATTGATTTTTCATAGTAGAACTAACATCATATGATATTATCATGCTAGAATCGTTGCATTTAGATTGAATTGCATTTAAAATAGAAATTTATCTGTTGTTGATTTTATGGTATAATATTAAGCATGGGTGATCATAGGACACCACAAAAACATGCTGCCCTGTGTATTTGATCTTTGATATGTGCAGGTAACTGGCCTGCAGTGCCAAGAGATTGATGGTGTTCTCATGATCTCCCCGTTCGAGTACATTCGTGCACTCTTCTATGAGATGATGTCCCAGTTAGAGCCAGATGTTACCCACCACCTGTGGCTAGTATCCATAGGTGAATTTGTTTTCTCCTAGATGCTAGTATCCATAGGTGAATTTGTTTTCTCTTAGATGGTCTTCAACCAGTAACAAACAACCCCTTGCATCAACCAAATAGCTAGATGTGCCACTATCTCCACTACCTAAGCCAACCATGTGGTTACTCGCTCATCTGTTATGATCGTATGTTAGAAGGTGGCCTTTCCAACCCCAAAGGTATGGCTTTTCATTGTGTAGTTGGGTATTTTTGTTTACGTATCATGGACACTTTTGGGCATGGATTGGTGGGGGTATTCGGTGGAAGAGTGGGTTTGGTTTGTACACTTCTCTCCTTTGTCCAATTTGATGGTTAGCCTTGTATCCTAGTCCCGTGGGATCTCTTTTATTGACTTCTAGCTTTAGGGATGGCACTACGTGGGAAATCCTGATTTTGGTTGCGTGGTCCCGCTTTTTGATACCATATACATCACTCCCCTCTACTTATTATAACCCCATTCACCATATTTCCCATTCGGGTCCACATTTGTCTATTGGGTCCATAAGGAGTTAGCCTCTCCCACTCCTTGTCCATACCTTAGGTCGGGCCTGGAACGATGCTCCAAAGGTTGATGTAGCTAAAAGAAAAAAGAAAAAACATAATTTGGCCACTCTCAACAAGAAATGTACCATAAAATGCAAAAGATGGTTGGGACATACACATATAGCACGTGGGAAAAAGCCAAGCATGAGCTCTACCCCTATCATTATGGCCATCACCTGGGTTCCTAGGGTCCCTCATATTGATACTCTTTCATCATTAAGGAACCCATGATTTAAGCAAAGTCTTTCGGTAGAAATCACATAAGAGAAATATTTGGCTGATGCGTTTCGAACCAACAAGTGTGGTTCATCATCGGGACCAGATGAAGAGGCAGACCATGGCAAAGGCTTAAATAGAGAGCAATGTAGAGACAAAATTTCAAGTAACGACTATATTTGAGCAATAATATTGAAATTATGATATTATTTTATTAATATATTAAAAACAAATATTATTAAGTAATGGCTATATTAAACGGCTAGTTTTTGAAAAGAATATTTAAATAGTGATATTAGTTTATTAATTTATTAAAAATATTAATAGGTAATGTCTATATTAAACGGCTAGTTTTTGAAAAATAACATTTAAATTAATTTATTAAAACCAAATATTAGTAGTTTTTGAAAAATAATATTTAAATAATGATATTAGTTTATTAATTTATTAAAAAATATTAATAAGTAACTACTATTTTTTGAAAAATAATATTTAAATTAATTTATTAAAACCAAATATTACTAATTTTTGAAAAATAATATATAAATTATGATATTAGTTTATTAATTTATTGAAAACAAATATTAATAAGTAACTGCTATATTAAACAACTAATTTTTGAAAAAATGATATTTATTAAAATAAATAAATAAATAATAATAATAATAATCAAAGTCAAACACTAAACAAAAAGGGAAGTCAAAAATTAGAAAAACCTGTCAAGACCCTAATCGAGACAAGATCCTTTAATAAATAAAATAATTAATGGAAATAAAATAAACTAAATTAAAAATAATTAATGGAAAAATAAATAAAATAAAATAAATATATACACAAGTCAAAAGAAATATATATATATATATATATATATATATAAATAAATAAAAATAAATAATATATATATATATATTCAAAGAAAAGTAATCAATAAATAAAACAGGGTCAACAATAAAATATGGGGCTGAGGTCCATTAAACAAATAACAAAAATACTAAAAGGAGTTAAGAACGAATAGGATGATAAAATACATAAAAAACACGAAGGATCAAGAAAATAAACTCTAATGAAGAATAAATCAACAACAAATACTATAAAAAGGACACCAATACCTACATAGATAAACAAACAAACAAAATAAATCCCAAAAAGAAGCCTAAAAAACTAGGAGGACAGGACAAGGACCCAACTTCTATTAATATTCCAACCATCATTTCTATTCAAATTATTGTCGCAACCCTTGATGGGTGATGAACTATCCCACCTTAAGGGGGGTATTCAGTGCTATATCTCACACATCGTGCTCTCATCCCCTCGAGCCTCGAGCAGTTGTAAAAGAAAAATCAATAAAAGGCAAAGGTATATGAAGAAGGGTGGAAAAACAAAGGCCAGGGTAACTCATGTACCACGATTGCTTACTTCTACATTCATACACCCAAGTGTGGGCTTCCCTTATTTTAGCTACCATGGCATGTGGCTTGGAGCCTTCCTCTAATGTGCATTCCATTCTACCATTATATCACGTGCCACCTATCGCTTGATGGATATACCATGGACATGTCACCCCTTTTAGAGGTAGAAACCACCTAATAGGGTCTTTGGTTAACTCCTTTATTGAGCTTGGAGACACTTGCACATGCTAAAGGCCACTATGGAAGGGCATGCCACTATGATTTGGTTCCATGATTTGTAAGCTCTTTTACTCGATTACTCTAATGATTTGTTGTATTGGAGGGCGAGGGGACGCATTGGATCTTATACAAGATTGCAGGTGGGTTTCCATTTGGGGTTTGGTGTTCCTATCAATGTTATCGGAACTGAATTGGTCATCGAACCAGAAAACCTTGTGGACCGGGAACCGGTTAAAACCGGACCAGAACCAGAAAAATTCGAAAAAAACCAGTTTACCATAAACACATAAAATATTCATATTTTAAAGAAAAAACAAGTATATTCATGTGCATCCATATGAATCCAAACCATTTATACACAAATATGCAAAAGTTCTCATTTATATAGCAAGTAATTGTGCGTATAACCAAAATAGCACTTAGTACAAAACATCGATGAACCAAAAATGTTACAAACATCAAGAAGCGGGCTCTAAATGACGTTTATAGTCCAAAATAACATGATAGATCATAGTATTATACTACAACCTACAATACTACAAGCTACAACTACAACAAATCAATGATCAAATCATTAATCATCATCAAAATCATCATGATTCCTGATCATCCTGCTCATTCTCATTTGAGGAATGAGTAGCATCCAAGTCTGCAATGGAATTATGGCTTGGTTTTGGCCCTGAAGCTGCTATTGGTGCTTCTGATATATCTGCCTTTGCATCCTGTGGAGGTGGGTCCAAGTCCAACCAAGAAAGGTCTTCATTGTCAAATGTTGGTCCTTGACTCTCGACAACCCATTTTGATGTTGGATCAAAGTTAACCAGGAGAATGTTGCTTGATTCAGGGGTTTTATTTAGCAATTGGTTGCACCTCAACCTAAGGTTGTACTGAACAAAAACCATGTCATTCAACCGCTTTTGTTCCAAACGGTTGCTCTTCTTCGTGTGTATACGCTCAAACACACTCCAATTCCCCACACCCTGAAGCACTACATGTCTGGCTCAAAATTCGAAGTGCAAATTTTTGCAATTGACGACATTCACTACCAAATTGTTGCCACTAATAAGCTGCAAAAAGGGTGGAAGGAAAAAAAAATTAGCAAATGAATTTTTAAGTAAATTATTAATATAAGAATTTGCAAATTTTGACAGTTCTTACCTGGAGGACTCTTTGTTCTATTTCTTATAGCCATATAAATTCCAAAGGTACCAATACTCTCAATGAAATTCAAGAGCTTGTTATGAATTTGATCTTGAACCTTGGAATCTGGGATTATGCACTGAATGCATTTATACAATCTCCCTAAAACCTCCCCATTAGCCTCAAAATTTGTAGTCTAATGGTACCTTCAGAATTCAGAAAACAAAAACATATTAATCAAGTCAACAAAACTAAAAGTTAAAAGTTAAAACTTATAACTTATAAGCAATGAGCATTGAAATCCAAAATTACATAACTTGGATTTAAGTAGTAGCCGGCTGCATGTAAATATCTATGGAGTTGTTTGTTCCATCTTTCATCAATGATTCTCCATAGAGGAATGTAATTTTGTCTTTTATCCCCATATGTGGCCTTTATTTGTTCCTTGGCCTGATCCATGGCCTCATAAACAAACCCCATGGCAGGTTTATCACTATCCACCATCCGCAAAACTCCGACGAGCGGCTCACTAAATAGGACAATCTCCTCTGCCTTTGACCAAAATCTTTTGTCAAATACTTTGTCAACCATTTGTTTCCCTTCAACCTTTTTTCTCCATTGAGATGAATTCCATTCATCAGATGAAAACATCTTCCTCAAGTTCGATTTTTGTTGAACAAGAGATTGCAATGAAAGGAAGTTGATTGCAAATTGTGTGATAGCTGATCGAACAAGCTCTTTACCCCCTATGTGCTTTCTCATAAGGTTCAAAATCTCATAAGGTTCAAAATCCATGAGTGGTTGTAGATGTACCTGGTTATAGATTTTGCATCTTCCACACACTTCTTCACCCACTCAATTTTGCCAATATTCTCAAGCATGAGGTTCAAACAATGGGCTGCACATGGAGACCACCAAATGGTGGGGTGTTTTGCCTCCAACATCTTTCCCGCTGCAACATAGTTAGAGACATTATCTGTGATAAATTGTACAACATTTTCAACCTCTACTTCCATAACTCCATCATCCAAAAGACGAAATAGCAATTGTGCATCCTTCACCTAATCAGATGCATCAATAGATTTGAGAAACATAGTACCTTTTGGACAAGCAATTAAGAAATTTAGTATGGTGCGAGATCTACCATCAGTCCATTCGTCAGACATAATTGCGCATCCTATTTTGGTCCATGATTGCTTGAACTCTGTTAAGGTACTCTTGTATTCTTTGGACCTCATTTTGTAAAAGTGGTTCCTTGATATCATTAAAGCTAGGGCCTTTAAAGCTTGCTCCACATGAAGCTATAACATCGATCATGGGCTGATAATATGCATAATTAGTAGCATAAAAGGTATGTCTGCATCATACCACCATCTAACAATGTATTCATATGCAACCTCCTTCTCTATCTTCTTCCATTTATCATCAAGGGTTGGTTGAGAACCAAGGGTGGTGCGGGGCACAAAGGAGTGAATCCTCTACAGGTTGCTGTCCCCTCAAGTTAAAAGCACTTTTACCCTCTCCAACTCTAGCAGGGAAACTAGAGGAATCTTCAAAACTGAGCACATATTCTTCAAAATCAAGGTCACTAAGCAATGCATCATCCTTTTGACTTTTGCCTATATCTTTTTTAATTCTTTTGTTTTTTCTCTTTTTTTCATTGCAAGGTTCAATTAAACTTTGCATCTCTACTTTAAGATGATCAGAAACATTTTCACAAGGTTTTACTTGCCCTCTCCAATGTGCGAGATGTTCTTTGATTCTATGGATTCCCCACTCTTAACTTTTTTCCCACAATAGTTGCAAATTTTTACCCTTTGTTTATTTAAATGGTAGTGAACCCAAGCTAGATCATTCTTGTTTTTGGGGGCCACGAGGAAGAAATGAAAAATCTGCATAGAAAACCCTAGGGTTTTGAGAATTGTGTGGCATTTTTTTTAGAGAAAAATAAAAGAGTAGAGACAATGAAATACCTGAAGAAGATCTGTAAATTTTGAGAAGAGAAGACACTCCAACCAATCTGAAAATAAACTCTTCAATTAGCTGATTCAGCTCCAAAATTTTCCTCAGGAATTTTCCAACTAAATATCTCAAAATAACCCTGAAAATTTCAATAATTGTTGAGAAAAAATAGAAAAAAATAACGGGCACAATATTTTTTCCAAAAAAAAATTATGAGTCCAAATTTTGCATAAAAACACTAGGGTTTTAAATTTTTTAGGGAAAAAATATATTTTTGAATAAAAATAGAATATTAATGGTTGAAAAAAATACCTTGAATTTCCCTCTTAATTTTCTAAAAAAAATCAGCTCCTAGAGTAACCCCTACAAATCTGCATTAAAATATAGCGGTTTTTATTTTTTTGGACAAAAAAAAACTGATTTTTGGAGAAAAATGAAACAAAAAAATGACAAAAAATTTCCTTGATTTACCCTCTAATTTTTCTGGAGAAAATCAGCTCCAAAATCCTCTGAAATCAACAATGTAGCAGCCCCAACAAAATAAAAGAAGTTTCTTCTACCACCTCCAAAAACCACTGAAGAAAACCCAAAGATCTCTTGAAAAAAGAAATTCTTTGACGTAGCTCGAAAATCTTCCAACCCAATAGCTCTCTAAGACTCAAATCAGCTCTTCAAATCTGCAAAAAATCTCTCTCAGAACAATCCTGCAAAAAACTCCCTGAATTCTTTGCACTGAAAACTCAAGAATTGCAAGAGACTCGAATGAATAGTGTGAGTGAAATAGAGGGGGGGGTGGGGGTAGATTAGGTTAGAAAATAGGATTAGTTATTAGAAAAAAGAATAAAAAAAATAGAAACGATTTTTTATTGCCCAGGCCATGCAGCCGTGGGCCTCATAGACCAGTGGAACCAGTTCAGACCGGTTTGGTATTGAACCAGTGTTTTTCAGTTAGGAGGGCCGTTTCGGATTGGTTTTGACTCCAAACCGGTCAGATCGACCAGTTTTGCCGGAACTGGTTCAGTTCCAATAACATTGGTCCCTATACGGGTTCTGTTGAGAAATCTAGGGTATGGATAGTTAAAAGATTTCTTTGCTTGATAATTGCTTGTGATATACTTTAC
Source organism: Pinus tabuliformis (assembly GCA_031772625.1). Taxonomy (NCBI): domain Eukaryota; kingdom Viridiplantae; phylum Streptophyta; class Pinopsida; order Pinales; family Pinaceae; genus Pinus; species Pinus tabuliformis. The sequence goes on from CM062815.1 coordinate 180,019,634, forward strand.
TTCGTAGCTTATGATCTTTTCTTCGTTATGTTATTATTGTGTTCTTTTCATCAAGACAAATACCAATAATAAAAGACAAGTGATCCAGTATGTAGGCTTGCCAGCGAGGGCCAAAACCTCTCACCTCTTGAGAAGAAAACTCGATCAAAATTCTTCTTCTAGATCTTTAATTGACGAGTACCAAGACCATGAAACAGACCCTTGACTCTAGTATCGTCCCAAGAACCTTGCCACTATCCTTGATGCTCTGCCTCTTACCTTTGACTTCCTTTCTTGATCTGGAATTGCTCTCCTCGACTCCTTCTAGAGAAACTCAGTCTCTATCCTTCTGTTAGGGTCCCACCCTAACCCCCTTATTTATGTCATGGGATCACGTCATAGTCAAGAGTCAATAAAGCTCATATTAATATTTGTAAGTGGTTAACCCGCAATTAATGACGGGACCACAGTTAGTTGCAAATGGGCGGTAGTATTAGATAGATGGTAAATGGGCGGTAGTATTAGATAGATGGTATTAATAAAACCCACGATATTGGCTCGTGGTATTGCATGTATGAGTCATAAATAAAGGATAGAGACTCCCTGCAAGGAGCATTGTGTCTTGTTTTGTAATCGAGCTCTGCTCTATTGGAGGTTGCCCCCTCGAAGAGGCCTGTGAACATTTCTCTCTGAATAATAAAATCATTGCTATTCTGTGTTCTGGGTATATTTTCTTCGCATATTTTGTGTTATCGGTATCTTTTCTTTGCTTGGGTCTTGATTTGCAGGTTAAGAGCATAACAAGTGGTATCAGAGCACTTTCCGGGGCTCGGTGGGATCTCCAAATTTTAGCAAATTTTTTTTGGCTAGAGACGTGTTCCGGCGTCTTTAAACTACGAGATCTGTCGTTAAGCGCATAAACCTGTGGATTTGGGGAGGCATGCACGCAGGAAATACAAGAGGTGGTCACGTCTGTTGGACTCCCTTGTAACCCCTGTGGGTACCCCTTCGAGTAGTAGCGCATTAGACAGAACCGCGCACGGACTGTCTTCCACGTACCCTCTGGGTATATAGGAAGCCCCCTAGCTCCCTTGAAACCTCGCCATAGATAAACCTTCGGCCGTCTTGTTGCTACAGTACACCGAGAACAGCACTCGGAGAGATTACTCGCCCGTACGATAGGGTAGTCGGGTTGTACGGCTAAGGGTATGGTCGATCCTCCTTAGTTAGAGCCCTGAAACATTGGGCCGAGTACTACTGTCAGACCCTTATGTATATTGCGATCTGTAGCACCTGACACTCCCCAAGACCATAGTTCCCTTTCTATCGGGGGATCACACATCATCTATTCCAGATCAGCAGCAGCAGTTGTTCCACCATTCAGATCTCTCAGATCCACCAGATCGGATATTCCAGATCAGCAGCAGCAGTTGTTCCACCATTCAGATATCTCAGATCCACCAGATCGGAGTAGTTGCGAAGGGTTCTTGTACCTGGATATGATTTTCGCAGGACTTTTGGCGGCATTGACAGTTTGAGGATTTGGCGACTGCAGTATTGATCAGGAAGGAGTAAAACTCCATTAGGAGTTTTCCAAAAAAAAAAAAAAAAAAAAAGTCTGAGATCTTCCGGGGCGCTTATTGGTGACCTAGCCCATCAGTATCAGGACGATGAGCTGAGCAAGGTGGTACCATTCAATTTCTTAGTAAAAATTTTTTAGGCGGTCCCAATTTTTCATCAGGTTGGTGTATGGTAGAAACTCGCGCTCAAGCGATGGCCAATGAAAGGATCGACAAAATTGAAAACTATGTCAACTCCCTCCAAACTGCGGTGGACAAGATAGCACTTAACCTTCAAGGAATGAGTGACCACATAGAACTTGAGCTTAAAGGAATGAGTAACCAGATACAGGAGGCATTCTCAAAGGGCAAGAAGCCAGCCCACGAGGAGGCGTATAATGGCCATGAATACCATGAGGGTGAGTCTAGCCACTCTCCTCACGTTTGGCACTCCCATCCACCACCCAATCAGCGACCTCCCAAGTTGGATATGCAGAAATTTGACGGTTCTCACACGTCCGCATGGCTAGCACAAATGGAGCAGTACTTCCAATTGAATCATATCACAGATGAGGGGACTAAGCTTATGGTTGGCACCATGTACTTGGACAATGAACGATGGCAATGGAAGGAATGGCATCAGCGTTGCAATGGACATTTTCAGAATTGGGCCCAATTTGCCAAAACTCTTCGCAGTCGCTTTGAACAGGAAGACTCTTTTTTGGGGCGTCTCACTAAGCTCCAACAGACGGGTACAGTGGAGGAATATATTACTGCTTTTGAAGCCTTAGCCTTCCGCACTAAGGGTCTCACAGATGAGTTCTACATGGAATGCTTTATCAGCGGTCTTAAAGAAGCCATCAAAGCTCAGGTTCTACTCCACCACCCTCCCACATGGACAGAGGCTTGCCAGGTAGCCCGTAAGGTGGAACGTGCATTAACAGCCCAATCCAACCGCCCCAGCTTCCCCGCTAAAGGTCGTGCCTCACAGGCTCCCAATATGACTCAGACACTTAAGATTCAAAAGGTGTCACCTGCGGAAATGGCCGAAAGAAGGAAGCAAGGACTATGTTACGACTGTGATGAAAAATATTCCCCTGGTCATAAATGCAAAGAGCACAAGTTTTTTCAAATAGATGCCACTGACTACAGCTCCACAGAGGAAGATCCACCACTTGAGGAACCAAAGGCGATAGAAGAAGATAACCAACAAGAGATTGTATCTGATGAACCAATTATTTCGCTGAATGCATTGGCAGGAATTTCCTCCCCTCAAACTCTCAAAATCAGGGGTTTTCTTAAACATCGCCCAGTAATAGTCCTTGATTGATAGTGGAAGTACCCATAATTTCATCCACCAAAAGATCGCTGAAGCAGCACATTGTTTCGTCCGGGCAGTTTCTAACTTCCAAGTCCAGATTGCAGATGGGGGCACAATGAAATGTGAAGGTCGCTGTGAAAATGTCAAAATTCAAATGGGGGATTATCAATTGAAAACCCACATGTTTGCAATACACATGGGGGGTTGCGACATTGTCCTCGGCGCGGAATGGCTCCGCACTCTTGGGCCAATCACAATGGATTTCCAGGAGTTATATATGAGTTTTAAGCAGAACAACTCCACACATACCCTCCGTGGACTACAGGCGGGAGCCCCCTCTATCATCAGCTCGCATAGGATGGAAAAATTATTAAAAAAGGGCCATCATGGAGTGGTAGCTCAATTTAATGCCATCCAGGTAGTCGACACCATGCCCCCGCCAATTCATCCTGAGATGCAACAGATTTTAAATAAACATCGGATTGTCTTTGACAAGCCTCATGAGCTTCCACCCTCGCGAGGGGAACATGATCATAGCATCACATTGGTTCCAGGGGCCCAACCCCCAAATGTGAGGCCATACAGATATCCGTTCACCCAAAAGAATGAAATAGAAAAAATCATCAAGGAATTGTTGGAAGCAGGTGTCATTCGTCCCAGCATTAGTCCTTATTCATCTCCAGTGGTCATGGTCCGCAAGAAAGATGGGGAGTGGCGGATGTGTCCAGACTTCAGGGCCCTCAATAAGTTAACAGTCAAAGATAAATTTCCCATCCCAGTGGTTGACGATTTGCTGGACGAACTCAATGGGGCTCAATTCTTCACTAAGTTGGATCTTCGCTCAGGCTACCACCAAATTCGCATGAAGGAAGTCGACATTCCCAAGACAGCTTTCAGAACTCACGAAGGCCATTATGAGTTCCTGGTCATGCCATTTGGTCTCTGTAATGCCCCCTCTACTTTTCAGAGCCTTATGAATCACCTCCTCAAACCATATCTCAGAAAATTTGTCCTTGTCTTCTTCGATGACATCCTCATCTATAGTGGCACTTGGGCGGCACATCTTCAGCATGTAGATCTACTCTTGCAACTGCTCCGCACGCATAAATTATTTGTCAAGATGTCTAAGTGTGCGTTTGGCATGGAAGAAGTTGAGTATTTGGGCCACATTGTGGGGCGTGAAGGTGTCAAGGTGGACCCAAAAAAGATCCAGGCAATGCAAGAATGGCCTCAACCTAAGACCTTGAAAAGCTTGAGAGGATTTTTGGGTCTCACAGGGTATTATCGTAAATTTGTCCGCAACTATGGCCGCATAGCGAAGCCCCTAACGCAACTCCTAAAGAAAAATTCCTTCTTCTGGAACGAAGAAGCACAACAGGCATTTACCGCTCTCAAAACCGCCATGTGTTCCACTCCTGTCTTAGCACTACCGGACTTCACCAAATCATTTGTCATTGAATCTGATGCTTCGGGAACAAGTATTGGAGCCGTCTTAATGCAGGAAGGGCGACCATTGGCCTTCACCAGCCAACAACTAAGTGGGAGGAATCTGGGCCAATCTACCTACGAGAAGGAAATGATGGCCATCTTACATGCCGTCGAGACCTGGCGACCTTACTTGTTGGGGCGACGTTTCCAAATCCGCACAGATCATCACAGTCTTAAATATTTTTTGGAGCAACGCCTATCTTCCCCACAACAAAATAAATGGTTAGCCAAAATGCTGGGATATGATTATGAGATCATTTACAAGAAAGGGAAAGACAACAGGGTAGCAGATGCATTGTCGCGCCAATTTGAGGAGGAAAGTACTCTGCTCGCAATTTCACTTCCCATTCCAGACTGGATTGAAGAGGCTCGCAGGGAATGGTTTTCACATCCTGGGCTCTCTCAACTCATTTCTCAATTGCAGGTAGATCCTAATTCCAGCAAGGGCTACTCGTGGCAGAATGATATTCTTCGCTACAAGGACAGAGTCGTAATTTCACCAACATCCACCCTCAAAAGTCGCATTTTAGCAGAATTGCACTCATCTCCCATTGCAGGACATTCGGGCTTTCAGAAGACATATGCTCGCACCAGAAGATCATTTTTTTGGGCCGGCATGAAACAAGACATCCTTACTTTCGTAGCAGAATGTGACGTCTGTCAACGCCACAAAGGGGAAACCATCCACACACCAGGCACATTACAACCATTGCCCATTCCGGCGTCAATTTGGACGGAGGTCTCCATGGATTTCATTACAGGTCTTCCAAAGTCTGGGAACATGTCAGTCATCATGGTGGTTGTGGATCGACTGTCGAAGTATGCTCATTTCTGCGCCCTACCCCAACCATTCACACCCACTTTGGTTGCTCAAACTTTCATGGATCAGATCTTCAAATTGCATGGCATGCCCACTTCTATTGTGTCCGACCGCGACCCCATCTTCACCAGTAATTTTTGGTAGGAGCTCTTCAGAATACAAGGCACTCAACTCAAACTCAGTACTTCATATCATCCGCAATCAGATGGTCAAACCGAAGCAGTCAACAAATGTCTAGAAACCTACCTTAGGTGTTTCACTTCAGAAAAACAACACCTTTGGGTACAGTGGTTACCTCTGGCGGAATGGTGGTATAACACCAACTATCATGCCACTACCAAAATGACTCCCTATGAAGCAGTCTATGGACAACTTCCGCCTTCCCCTACTTCTTATCTCACGGGGTGCTCCAAAGTACAAGCCGTGGATCAACTCCTACAACACCGCGCAACCATGCTTGCCCATCTGCGCGAGAATCTTCATCAAGCTCAGAACCGTATGAAGCAACAGGCTGACCAACATCGCTCAGAGCGCCAATTTCAAGAAGGGGATCAGGTCTTTTTGAGGCTACAACCATATAAGCAAACATCACTCAAAGACAAGGGTTGTCAAAAGCTCTCTCCAAAATTCTACGGACCATACCAAGTACTTCAGCGCATTGGAGAAGTGGCTTACAAGTTGGCTTTGCCACCTACAGCAAAAATCCACCCAGTTTTCCATGTATCGTGCCTCAAGAAAGTGATTGGGAACAATTGTCGAGTTCAAACTAGTCTACCTGAACTGGACGAAGAAGGGTCAATCTGGCTTCAACCTAAACATGTTCTAGACACACGAGAGAAGCACCTGCGTGGCCGCATGCTTAAGGAGGTCCTCGTCAAATGGAAAGACACCTCTCCGGAAGATGCAACTTGGGAACCAGCCACTATTCTTCAGCAGTTTCCGCAGCTTTAGCCTTGAGGACAAGGCTAGTCTTAAGGGGGAGGGCATGTTAGGGTCCCACCCGAACCCCCTTATTTATGTCATGGGATCACGTCATAGTCAAGAGTCAATAAAGCCCATATTAATATTTGTAAGTGGTTAACCCGCAATTAATGACGGGACCACAGTTAGTTGCAAATGGGCGGTAGTATTAGATAGATGGTAAATGGGCGGTAGTATTAGATAGATGGTATTAATAAAACCCACGATATTGGCTCGTGGTATTGCATGTATGAGTCATATATAAAGGATAGAGACTCCCTGCGAGGAGCATTGTGTCTTGTTTTGTAATCGAGCTCTGCTCTATTGGAGGTTGCCCCCTCGAAGAGGCCTGTGAACATTTCTCTCTGAATAATAAAATCATTGCTATTCTGTGTTTTGGGTATATTTTCTTCGCATATTTTGTGTTATCGGTATCTTTTCTTCGCTTGGGTCTTGATTTGCACGTTAAGAGCATAACACCTTCACACTGCTACTTCTCGACTTCTTCTAGAGAAACTCAGTGTCTATGATTTCACTGACTTCCTCTAGAGAATCTCGGTCGCTAGATCTCTATCTCAGATACCAAGTATCCAAAAGAATCCTTCCTTTGTTGTCCCAGAAGAAACCTCCTTCACTGCCCCAGAAGAAACTTCTTCTTTGTTGCCCCAAAAGAATCTCTTCTTCGCTACCCCAAAGAAACCCTTCTTTGTTGATCTAGAAGAAACCTTCTTCGTTATGCCTAGAAGAGTCCTCCTTCGCTAGCCTAGAAGAAACCTATCTTCGCTTGCCCTTCTTCACTTCTTCTACGCACTTCTCTTGTCCCCTTCTTTGCACTTCTGTTTCCCTTCTACTTCACACTTCTGCTTGTCGAGATCAAGTCGAGTTGCTTGCCTCTAATGGAGGCTGAGTGTGGCTATATATACACCTCAACATATGTCCTTTTGGCCGACATGATAGCTAGAGGTTAGGCCAACTTCTTCTAGAATGTTCTTCCATTGTTGTAGGCCGACTTGAAGAGAATGAGTGACAAGGTCTTGGAGGATGCTTTACATAGAAAAATTTGACTTTATACAAAGTGTAACATGACTTCATTACATGACAATGACTCTAACATTTTATGACTAGATGACAAATAATTCCTAAAGACTCTCAATGGGAGTCTTGACTCAAAAACAAAATCTCTTGCTCATGAAACCCATGAAGCAAGTCAATATAATAATTTTATTTTTCTTCTTTACACTTCATTACATAAAATTATAATTATATGTCATTATGAAGACTGAACCTAGTTACACTTTTCAACACTCCCTCTTAACTAAGGAGGTATTCATAATGGTACTTGGACTTTGTCAATCTTAAGAATTTCTCATAAGAAGAATTCAGATTGGTAACTCATTTGTATATCATTATATCAACCAACATTGTTACATAGCAAGGCCTTGACTAACAACTCCTTATCTCCACAAGATTTGAGCTCAATGCTGGCGAGACCAATGATTTATACACACCCTCATCATTGTCTCTCTCGGAACATATCCCACCCGGGTTCTCTCAGAGTATGTTCCATGAGGACTATTCTTCTCTTGGACTCCCCAACCCTCAAAGAATATCGGTCCTCCACGACTACTCTTTCTGTTGGATACCCTATCTCATCCTCAAAGAGCATCAGATGCCAACTGATTACCCAATCCTCCATTCTGTCTTTCCAGGTGAAGACCAGAATATCATGTCTATCTCTCGCTCTCAAATAGGGAGGCCATATTCCAATAAGGAATGTTCTCATTCCTACAAAAGGAATGTACCTAAGCTCCCTCTTGGCTTAGGAATTTCCAAGTTTCTTCCAAGTAAGAAACTTCTTTTTCCGGCTCCCTCTTAACTAGGGACCTACAACAACTCCTCATGTGGAACAACCAGCTGCATGAAGAACTCCTCTCTTCTATGATGTCATCAATTTATTTTGTCATGGAGTCTTCATCTTTTGGGTCACCTTCATAGGGCACAAACCATCCATCATTTTCATCCATGAGTTAGTCATGTCCTCATCTCACTAGAAAATGATCAATCAGATTTTTCATCTGACCTTTGCTTTATGTCATTCTGCCTTCATGCCATATTTTCCGGAAGGATCTTACATCCTTCAATATGGTCCTCTTGGAAGTCATCCACAGATCTTCCTTTAGGCAGTCCTACATAAACCCATCCAGATATTAGTTCAAAAATAAGAAATGAACACTTATATTTTACATGGCAATCTTCTGTTTATGAATGGAATTTTTATTTGAAGTACTTATGAGTTAGAATTTCAAGAAAACCCAAAATATTTCCATTTGGGACATAACAGTGGTATCAAAGCTGGTGTTCTTGCCAGCCTGAGGGTTTATTACAGATCAATTTTGAAGGCCGAGATTGAGGGTTTCATAGGATTGTCAAGTGATTCACCTAGTGTTGAAAAGAAGTCTATCTGCCAGAGAATAATTGTTCATTTTTTCTGGCACGTCATTCCTCAGAAAACCAGCCTATTATTCAAAAGCCCCAATCATTTCGCTTAGGGCCAAATTCTGGAAGAAACATCTATTTCGTGAAATAATTATCTTGTTAGTAAAATTCTTCATTGAGTAGGTGATTCATTTGTGCATATTATTGCTGATCTCCGGCGAATATTTCAAGGGCATATTTCTAGTGGAACGTAATAATTTGTGGGCTCCGTCAAATTTTTTTTTATGCCACATCAAAAATTCCTTGGTGAAGACAAGCCGGGCATAATATTTCAGAACACATGTTTGGTGCAAGTCGACATGCATGGCATTTCTCTATTCTGGGCACGAAAATTAACCAATGCTGGAGAGTGGTCAACGTAGGTTGACTCCACTGTCGATCGTGGTTGAGACAAATCGGTATAAGCGGGCCGAGAAATGTAGTTGTCAAGCATGGGAATGTAATCGTAGGTCAAACCGGGGTCGAATATTTAAAATATTACTGAGTGTGTGAGATTTGTAGGATCCTCAGCTTCGTGAAACTACAAGGGAAGTCGAATTAATTCCTTAGGCAAGTAGCAATTGTCAGCCGAGTCACATTGATACAAATTGTGGAGACACACTTTTTCTTTCAGCAGTCATTCATAACGAAGGAGGGGTCGTGTTATCAACCATACTCGAGCCGCATTGACTCAGTGAGACCGAGCAAGAAGCTTACGTTGTTGTGCCAATTCCCGTAATATTTTGTGCTGACAGATATCGTACTGTCATTAGAGCCTGCGTTCATTGGAGTCAGTGATATGGACGATGTAAAATCCCTAGTGCAATTGAGTCAAACCGACTTAAAACAACCAAGATACAGTGGACTAACAACTTGGGCAAGTAAACCATGGTCAAGTTAAAAGAAAAGTCAACCGATTTTTTTTCAGACATTTGAGTTGCTATAATCATCCACGAGTGGGGCCACGGTAGAATCTAATCACGCCTAGGCGATGTTATTGGCCACCATGGGAGCAACGGATCAGACACGGGAAATAAACTGTATAGTGATTGACTGTGTGATATTTATATCATGTGGGCCAGTTGTATATTGTTCTTTGCACAGAAGTGAACGCAGAAGCTGATTGCTACTTTGCTGGACAGAGATCAGACCCACCGCAATAAAGGAAATTAATCAAGTCACCTGTAGCTGACCACAACAGGTAGGTATGGAATGGTGCCATGGCTATTAACAAATGGTTTGACTAGTCTGAGTGTGAAGGGAGTCCTTGAAATCTTAAGTTCAACGTCAGAGGAGCGTGGAGACAGGGGTTAATGTCTGAGGGTGCTAATATTGGTTATATACCTGTAGCAAATTGTTGTGTATAGCAGAACACTGAATGCACTTGTTTGGAATGATGTACGTCAAATTGAATTTATGATATGGTCCTTCATCAAATTATATATTCGCTATGTATACAAGATGAGCTGTACGTTGTGAACCAAAGCTTGAAGATGAGATCATTGTTTAGTTTTCAGGAAGTATGAAACAGAGTGGCAGTGAAATAGGGGTGAGCTGCTTATGGAAAGAGGACAAATTGTGGACAATATGAGATGTGAATCTATTGAGGGCCAAGCAGCTTATGAACCAGAGACTATAGCTTCCAAGCACTGGTAAGAATTGCACAAAATTTCGAGTGAGAAGGCTGCAGATTTCTTGAACATGGCATTTTACCAAGTTCCTTTTTCACTAAGTATTCATGGATTTCTCCTCGCTGGTAGCTTGTAAAGTTGTCTTTATGCTTCATATTATTTGATCTCATGCTTGGTATTAAGTCTAGTTGTTACTGCTGTTAGAGTTTAGTCAGTTAGTGAGTATGATACCTGTCAGTAAGGGTTATCATGAGCAAATTTGGGTTAAGGGTTTAGGCAGAGTTGTGTCAAAGTATAATTGCTGGAAATTGTCATTACACTTGTATTGTAATATGCCCTGTGTTGTCATGCCTCTAAAGTAGAAGTATACGCTGGTATGCTACCAAAGCATTCATGTATTATCATGAAATATGTCATGAACTGAGTCTTGCTTGAGTATGATCTCAATATTGTATATTACTAGGATTTGTCAGTGTTAAGTCAGTTGGTCATTATTGTATGCTTGTTATCAAAGTTTGGTATAAGTCAACATAATGTACTTGTCACCATTGAACAAAAACATGGATCAAGCTTTTAGAAACTCCCTTAATAAACAAACAACAACAAACAACAAACCTTTCTCAAAGGGAATCTATGCCATTCTCTAGAGAGAACAACCAAGGGATGTGCAGAAGGGGCAGGAAATAGGACAAAATCCTTGCACTTGGGACAAATTTGAAACATATGAAGGCCACATGGAAAGTCCTTTTCCAATTGGATGAACTGGATGCATTTCTTTCTGAAGTGAACCAGTTAGAAGGGAAGAAACTAATTTGGGCCCTAAAACCAGCGATGCTTGCTCTCATACACCACAAGTTCTTGGAGGAATCTTGTGAGGGGATTAGACTTCTAGTTGCATCTTGTCTCAGTAACATCATGAGACTAACCGCCCTTATAGCTCCTTACAATGATGATGTTATGAGGAGAGTTTTCAAGCTGATAATAGAGACTTTTCAGGACTTGGACAACAGTGCATGTTCTACTTTTGGGAAGAAGCTTGAGGTTCTAGAGATCATGGCCATGTTTAGAACATATGACATCATGCTTGATTTGGGGTGTTATGACTTGATCTAGTAGATGTTCCAATGTTTCTTTAACATTCAGAAACATCACTCTAACATGGTCAAATCAAACATGTTGTCCATTTTGTCTTCAGTTATGGGAGATCATGATGACATTTGTAGAGAGTTGCGGGCTAGATTGTTGACCATTTGGAGGAGAGAACAACTGGTTTCACTTGTTGCTTATGAACTAGTCGAAAGGTTGGTTGAGCAAAATATTGAGCAAAATAATCAATATTTACATTCAATAAATATTGATTATTTAATGAATATAAATTATTAAATTAATTATAAGAGGAGATCTAATTTACCAAATGACCATTAGTTTTAATGACAAATAAGAAACTACTATTAATAAATATATGATATACCAATGGTATTGAGTTAGTTTGAGTTAGTCATTTTTTAGAGATATACAATTATTAATAAACATGTACTTTAACAATCCTCAATTATGGTATTTACCTAATGTAACTAATTTCTAAGAATATTATTGATACTATTTGTTTGTTTTTTAATAATATTGGAATTAAATTTTTTTAAGTAAATATAGATTTTTTAATAAACATAAATTATTGTATATAACTTATTGTTTTAATTTCGAATGGGCCATTATATTTAAATAATAAATAAAAATGATATATTTTAAAAAACAAATAGAGAAGATCTAGTTTACCAATGGACCATTAGATTTAAATAATTATTATTAAATAAATATACAATTACCTAATGTAACTAAATTCTAAGAATAATAGTAATTTAATACTATTTGTTTGTATTTAAATAATATTGGAATAATAATAAATATAGATTATTTAATAAATATGAATTATTATATTAGATATAAGTTATTAATTGAATGACCATTATAATTAAATAATAAATATGGATTATATAAATATTATATATTATTCATTTTTTAAACGAATTCATTTAGTTAAATTAACAAATGAATTCTTTTAATATACAAGTTACCTGATTTAACTAATTTCTAATAATAATGAATTATATTTGTTTTTAGATATACATATACATTTATTTAAATTAACAAATGAATTCTTTTAATATATTATTTACCTGATTTAGCTATTTTCTAAGAATAATAATAATTAAATATATCTAGAATATTAGTGGTTTGACAAGGATCATTAGGTCAAAATTAGCCATTGGCAATATAGCCGTTGGAATCTCTGCATACTCTATTTAATCAAGCGAAGCCGGATTGGTTCTTCAACTTGTCCTGACGATGAACCACACTGGTTGGTTCGAAACGCGTCGACAAAAGATTGGTTATGTGATTTTGCCGAAGATTATCTAAACAATGTTATGGATCACAGAAGTCTAAATTCCTTAATATTGAGTTTTTCAGGAGATAGTTGACCAGGGAGGAGCTACTCAGGTGTGGGGGATCATGCAACAGGAATGAGCTAAGGAGGAAGGGACTTTGCTTCATCTGTCGGGGACCTGACCACTCATGCTTGAGTGACATTGAGGAGATGATAGAGGTAGAGCAGGTGGAGATTCCTTTTGACCTTCAGGGTGAGGATTCTTCTTTGGATGAGTCCATGGATTCATACGAGGATGCCTCCGAGGGGCACGAGTCATGTAGAGTTTTTGACAACTAGCCAGATTTTAATGATGAGCAGCCAGTGGACCCTATGGGAGACATTCAGGATGGTGTGTCACCAGTGATGAGTCAGCATGAGCAGCATATGATGAAGCATGAGTCAGCTGAGGAGGATGATGCACATAGTATGCATGATGAACCTTTTGGGGAGAGCCAGTTGGAGGCAATGTTTTAAAACTCCGACTCCAACTCCGGCTCGGCCGAGGGTCGACTCCGACTCGGTATCAACTCGGCCGGCTCGATTTCAATGACTCGGTCATTGTAAAAAATACATTAAATATTTATTTTTTATAAAAACACATAATTTTAAAGATTTTCATTCATGTTTCCAAACACACAGCATTAGAATATAGATGGAAGACAACATATGATCAAAGTAGGCTCATGAATATATCCATTATATCAAAATGGCACCCAATGCATTGTCCAATACATAAACGATGATGATATAGAGATCAAAACAAAAACACATAACCAAGGAGGCTATAAATGGCCTCTACAACAAAAGTCCGTGACCAGTACTACTGGCTACTGCTAGAGTTGCCAACATCATCTGGCTCAGTGTTACTTGGAAGTTGGGAGCAGGAGCGAAAGTGGGGAGCGAGAGCGAAAACGGGAGCGGGAGCGACATTTTTAGAAGCTCCTGGTTTGGGAGCGAATCCCAGAGGAGTTCGACAACCATTGTCACTAACATCAAGGTACATAGAGGGATTGGTGCTCTTGATTAAATACGAGTTCCATACCCTAATACATGACAAAATTCAATGGAAACATTGCAATCCTCCAATCCTGAAATCCTGAAAAACTGATAAGTCTGCTGGATTTTGAATGAAATCTAAAATTCTACTTTCTCCATATGAAATCCAATGAGGCCGAAACCACTCTCAAACATCCTGAGTCATTTCATGGTAATGTTAAAAATTTAAGTAAAAGGATGAAAATGAAGATTAAGGAGAATGTCACTTTTACTTTAAGAATTTAACATTACCATGAAATTTGAATAGCATATCAATAGTAGAGAGCATTTGAGTGTGTTAAATAGGGTTTGGGAAGGGGAAATGGACCCCAAATAACATTTAACTAATTCATAAAACACATTGGAGTTCAAACCAATCAGCAAACACTTCAAAATTTCATTAAAAAATTGTCAAATCGCTGTTTTGATGGGGTTACAGGCCACTGGTTATGACTCGGCCGAGTCAATACAGAAACGGCCAAGTTGGCCGAGTCATGGCTGACTCGGCCAGTCGAATCGTTCCAAGGGCCGGGTCACAGCAGAGGGTAATGGCTCGGATCAACCCGGCTGTGTCGGTATCGAAACGACCGTTTCTTAAAACAATGGTTGGAGGTACATATTGAGCTTGTGATGGAGGAGGATGGGAACCACCCTTGGGGTTAGCCATTGATGAGGAGTAGACAAATGTATAAACATTTAGCAGGGTAGTCTTGCAGGAGACTAGTAGATGGCAGGAGCATAGAGTTTTCGATCAGAGGAGGGAGGAGTTGTTGGAGATGGTGGTACATCCATCTTTGGGCTTACCTATTGATGCGGTGTGGAAAGGTGCAGTGGTAGCAGGTAGAGCTATAGTATTTCTAGGACACAATCCTCTCCAGGAGTTCATGGACAGGGCTTGTAACACATCTTGTCTGCTTTTGCCTATTATAGTGAGAGGGGTGGGTTTCCTTAGACAGATCTGGTTGATTGACCAGATAGAGCATCATCAGTTGAGCAGGGACCCATATCAACGCATTATACTTGTTCCTTACATAGGTGTCCATGCATTGGATTGGCAAGAGATCATGAGCCGGTACCCTATTGATGGAGTACCATTTTTAGTCAAAAGCACTATACTACAGGAGCCCTTAGAGGTGAGGGATATTACATGCTTCAATTGGAAATAGGATGTAGGCTTGCCACTCATCAGTATTTTAGCAGAACATCAACATGATGAGATTGACCTTGGTCTATGCCATGGGTTGGATTGGAGAGAGGTGATGAGTTGGTACGCAGTGGATGGAGCAACATTCATGGTTGGAGTTATAGCACAGCAGGAGCCATGGAGCCTTGATACTTGTTCTCAGTGGCATTGGGATTTAGGAGGATTTGTTGATGACAGGTTCAGTTAGAGATTGGTCTGGGATCCGGGCATTGAGGGGTCCGTTCATGGTGGGTTGACACAGGGGTAGAGCATCACCCAATGGTTCGTATGGGATCCGGGCATTGGGTCTCAGTTGCGTTGGGCCACAGATTTGGATTGTTTGAAGGCAAACAATCTTGGGGTGGGAGGATTTGTAATGTTCATTTTTCTAGTGTTCCTTATGGCATGGTTAGGATGGACTTTCAGAGTTGGGGGCAGACAGGTCACAGGTGCAGATTGGTGTCATCAGCGGGCCTAGGGGCTTTTGGAGGGGTTTTGAGGAGTTTCTATCAGGTCTGATGGCATTCGCTTGTTATATTCCATCATCCGCACAATTTCCTTTTCGTTTCGGTGCATTCCAACAACTTTCAGAAAACAGAGTTATTATTGGGCTAGACTCATTTATTACGCTTAAGGTGGCATTCCGGGAGGAATACTTGGCAGAACACCTTAGTGTAATAACTCGTTGGAACCGGAACGAGAAGATCTACATGATGGGATGGTTCTCTATGAGTTTCAGTGACCTGGGGAGACATGGTGGCCAATTTACCCTTTTCCCGCATTAAAAAGAATATTTTAATTAAAATAAAAGAGGGAAAAGTGCTCCATGATTAAAATAATAATAAAATAGGAGGTTCTAGAGGGGTCCATCAGATCTATAAAAGAAAAGGAGGAGGTCATTGAAGGACATCTTGGATTTATATTTTCTTCTTGTGCAGAGGTTTGAGAACTCAGTTCTCTACTTTAGCAGTAACCCCAGGATGGAAACCCTTAGGTCATTTAGAGAGATTGGGCGAGCACCCATCTCCCCTTGGCAAATTCATCCAAAATTCACAGGAGAGCTTAAGAATGGCAATTCAGTTTAGTTTTGGTGGAGGGCGAGGGTAGCATTGGAGCAGATTCTTGAGGCCAGTTCTATCTCAGCTATCAGTTGTTTTGACACAGAAAACCCCAGTTTTTATATTATAAATAAAGCTGAGATTTCCTTCTGCTCATTATTGTTATTTGCATGTTCTATGTTGTTAAATTTTACATGGCAATCTTTTGTTTATGAATGTAATTTTTATTTGAAGTATTTCTGAGTTAGAATTTCAAGAAAACCTAAAATTGTTCCATTTGGGACATTACAATTTCCCAAAGATATCCTTTGTCAAGGGTCTCCATCTTTTTCCGACTCTTATCAGAGTCTTCATATCTTTCTGAGAGATATTCTAGTCAACTCTTCTTGGACTCAGATGTTGAATGCCTTTTACCTTTGTTGCATACTATCACGATCTCTTCCTTTCTTTTTCACACTTCATCCCCAGAAGCTTCCAATTAGAGTTCCTCAATTGTGGTCAACTTCCTCATGATTCATATGAGAACATATTATGTTGATTTCATCTAATGTGACTTATGCCTTCCTGCATTCTTTCGGAGGAGGATATCGCTTCTTCTTATGATCATATTTCCTAAGATGGAAGTAGTGATCATATTATCTGCAACCATATGACATGACTTTCATAATAATCTATGTAAGTATACATACCTCATATTTCTTTCGGTCATCCAGACTTCCTGTAGGAGCTTTATTTGAACGAAAAAACTTTATCCTTTAGACCTACTTTTTTGCTATCTCATCATACCATCATCCCTTGAATCCCACGAGTTGGAATTCCTGAAGAAACTCTTTTTTCCTTTTTAAATTGGCGAATCTTTTGAAAAGGATTCCATCAGAGAAACTAGAGGATCTTTCATATCCTTACTTGACGATGTTTCTTTATTGACTATTGTATGATGATCCCAGTCGACGATGACCTCTACTTCTAAGTGTCACTTTGAATTTCAGTGAGCTTTCCAAGAGCTCTTATTCTTTTTACTCAATAGAATTTCTTTCAAACATTATTTCTGCTACTCATGTCACAAGCTCTTACTTCTAATGTTTCTATCACAATGCTATTTTCTAATCTGATGCATCCTATCTTATATACATTGCTTCCTATCTATAATTTACAAGTGAAAAGTACCTTCTAATGAAGAAGATCATCTCAGTCATAGTAGAGATCTTTTACTTCTTCATTCTTACACTTCTTTGACTCAAGCTCTTTCACTTCTTCAGTAATGTGGGCTTCTTCCCTATTCCTCTTGTCCTTACTATGTTTAGGACAATCTCTTCTATAGTGCCCAAGTTCTTGACATCCATAGCATCTTACCTTATCCATGTTCCTCCTTTTCTTTTGAGGACCAAACTTTCCAAATTTCCCTTTTTTTCTTGCCATAATAGTGTATGCTTGATTATGCTCTTTTGGTCCAACATCAACCTTTGCCTTCAGTCTGGTTTCTTCGATCTTACAGAGTGACCATAGATCTTGAAACAAAGTAGTCTCTTTCTTTCCATATAAACTTGAAGTGAAGTTACCCCATTCTTTCGGTATTGCATTTAGTACCATTGTGGTCATCTCTCTATCAGACATGACTTCTCCCAGCTCTTGTAGTTGATCTCGAATTTCTGATATCCTCATAAAGTATGAGGCTATTCCATCTTCCTTGGATATCTTCAGTTTGTAGAGTTCTTGCCTTAATGAGATTATTTCTTCTGCAGTACTTACAAAAAAAACTCTACCAATTTGTCATATATAGCTTTTGCAGTCTCCAACTTTGATACACATGGGATTAGGGAGTCTTTTATAGATTCTATAAGAAACTTCGGGGCTCTCACTTCTCCCTTCATGAATCTAGCATGCGCTCGAGTATCTTCCATTAGAGGTTGGGTTATTGATCCCTTTATGTGATCCATGACCTCATTCTCAATAATATTTGGGTCTGTCCTTTTCTTCCATGCAAGGAAATTTGCAGCCCCAACCAATTTATTGATTTCCTTGCAAAAAGACATTTTGTTATTATTAGATATAGTCATAGACTTACTTGAGAGATTGATGCTTGCTTCCTCCTTAATCTTGATGTTGGTAGAGGATTTTCTTCTTGAGAGATTGATAAGAGAGAGCTTGATTCACGATCCTTCATGAATGATTTAGTCTACCTTCTTTCTTGAAGATGGTTTCAAGACTCTTGTTGGTGTAGATTTCTTTGATCTAGGGTTTTGAAGATCTTGTCCTTGGTAGCCCCTGATTCTACTATGATCCTTCTTCGATGCTTGATTGGATGGCTTGGGGTTGTTCGACTTGCTTTGACCTTTCTATGAAGGTCGATTCTCGTGTCAACTTGCTTTGAATGCCCCTTGCTGACTTCAACACCTAAGCTCTAATACCATGTTGAGAAATCTAAGGCATGGATAGTTAAAAGATTTCTTTGCTTGATAATTGCTTGTGATATACTTTTACTTCTTAGCTTATGATCTTTTCTTTGTTATGTTATTATTGTGTTCTTTTCATCAAGACAATTACCAATAATAAAAGAGAAGTGACACAGTATGTAGGCTTGTCAGCGAGGGCCAAAACCTCTCACCTCTTGAGAGGAAAAACTGATCAAAATTCTTCTTGTAGATATTCAATTGATGGGTACTCAGACCATGACATAGACCCTTGACTCTAGTATCCTCCCAAGAGCCTTGCCACTATCCTTGATGCTTTGCCTCTTCCCTTCGACTTCCTTTCTTGATCTGGAATTGCTCTCCTCGACTCCTTCTAGAGAAACTCAGTCTTTATCCTTCACACTTCTACTTCTCGACTTCTTCTGGAGAAATTCAATCTCTATGATTTCACTGGCTTCCTCTAGAGAATCTCGGTCGCTAGATCTCTATCTCGGTTACCAAATATCCAGAGGAATCCTTCCTTAGTTGTCCCGAAAGAAACCTCCTTCACTGCCCCAGAAGAAACTTCTCTTCGTTGCCACAAAAGAATCTCTTCTTCGTTGCGCCAAAAGAAACTCTTCTTCATTGGTCATAAAGAAACCTTCTTCATTATGCCTGGAAGTGTCCTCCTTCACTAGCCTAGAAGAAACCTATCTTCGCACTGCCCAAAAGAAACCTATCTTCGCTTGCCTTTCTTCACTTCTTCTTTGCACTTCTCTTGCCCCCTTCTTCGCACTTCTGTTTCCCTTATACTTCACACTTCTGCTTGTCGAGATCAAGTCGAGTTGCTTGCCTCTAATGGAGGTCGAGTGTGGCTATATATACACCTCATCATATGTCCTTTAGGCCGACATGATAGCTAGAGGTTAGGCCGACTTCTTCTAGCATGTTCTTCCATTGTTGTAGGCCAACTTGAAGAGGATGAGTGAAAAGGTCTTGGAGGATGCTTTGCATAGACAAATTTGATTTTATACAAAGTGTAACATGACTTCATTACATGACAATGACTCTAGCATTTTATGACTAGATGACAAATAATTCCTAAAGACTCTCAATGGGAGTCTTGACTCAAAAACAAAATCTCTTGCTCATGAAACACATGAAGCAAAGTCAATATAATAATTCTATTTTTCTTCTTTACATCTCATGACATAAAATCACAATTATATGTCATTATGAAGACCAAACCTAGTTACACTTTTCAACAGGGTCGAAGCCGTCCAAAGGGTCATATTAGCACTTGTAGGGTCAACGTTGAGAGCCATGGTTCTCGGCCATAGTAGACAACAAATCACCACTTCATGGATCCTTCAACAACATTCATTGATTTCTCGTGTTCCACCTTTTGGATGAGGATGATGCACCTAGACCACCAAGTCTAGCTAGCTTCACACTTGCACCACGCACTTGGCAGGTGTTCTAGGGCCTAGATGAGGATGTGTCTCACCATGGGAGATAGAGGGAGGGCTTATGTCATCATTCAAGCCCTTACAGATGGTATGTTGGCATTATCGTTCCACTTGGAGACCCATGAGGATGTCATTGTGTCCCCACACCCACTTGGGGACACATATTATTTGCTTGGATATCAAGGGGCCACCCCCTTGATCACTTTGTTTGGAGCCTATTCTCTCACCTTGGCACACTATGGACTCCACTAGGCCTCTTCAAGGGCCCAACGACTCATTGCATTTACTATTTTTCCCTCTTGAGTGTCTTATCTTTGTATTATGGAGCTATCTTGGTGGGTTTGGCACCAATTCTTGTCATTATTATACATTATTTTATTATTTGGGGCTTAATTAGGCCTAATTAGGCAAATTGAACTCTTTAGGAAGGATATAAATTGATGAGAGCTCTTTTGAATCTCATCACTTGGGTTTGGATCATTTGTTTCTTTTGGAAATTTCGTTGGGCCTTTTGATGGATGAATTGGAAATTTAATGCATTTCGATGTTTGGAAGAGCTTAATTTCTTGTCTTGGAGCTTCGATTTCTTTGCATCTTGATGATTGGAATAATTTCGCTATACTTGTGAGTATTTTTTCATGCTTATTTGTAATTTTGTCTCATAAAATTGTCTATGGAATATTTTCGTTCATGAAGTTGGTGTAGCTGCTCTTTAGCTTATGCGAAGTTGTTGGGCTTGTCTTTGTGAGGGATTTTTCATACGATCATTTGAAGTATGGTGAATTATTGTCCTAGGGTACATGAATGTTCATGAATTGCCTTGATAAGTCATCATTTGCAATATAAAGAAGTATAAATTTCCCTTTGTAACCTAGTTACTGCTTAGGCCATACGAAGTTGCTGGGGAACTCCTTGGTTGGAATTAAGCCTATCTAAACATTGATTTCATTTGACTCCATTCTCCCAATTGGCCAGGCATTGGTATAGTCCTAAGGTGATCAAGAAAGAATATTCTTCTCACCTCTTCCTCTTTCTAAGCCCTTACCTAGTAGGCCTCCTAGGGCATCATCTTAAAATCAATTTTAACCATTGAAAATCCTTGAAAACTGGTCAACTACTACACTGGAGTATTTTTGAGAGGTCCTCCAAATTTGAGGTCGTTCCCATGGTGGAATCTCGAGATATTCCAAGCACTAGCTTGAATACTGCTCTTTTCCCTAGGTGTCCTTTGGTTAGTGGCTTCATTAAGATCATTGCACTCAAATTCCAAGAAGAATTCAATTCCTTTGATCCTATTCTCCCCCTTAACTTGGTCAAGTTCATCCATTTGTTGTTCCAATCCAAACCCTTGGCCTCGTTCAGTCCCACTTGGGCTTCTTTGTGGTCCCATTACATTATAACTTCATTTTCACAAAGGTCACTTAGAAACCGTAATCTTTTAGGATTCCTTGATCTTGGGCCCTTCTTTTCAAGTAACAGTCCTCAAACTCTAGATCTAGGTGTCTTCTCAACCCTTCTAAGAGAGCCACCGATCTTGCTCCTATAACAAGCAAATGCTTGTTTTGGGCCTCTCTTTTGAATATGCTTCAGGAATCACCCTGCATCCTTACCATTGATCCATCCATTCTAGTGATTCCTCTCATACTGGGACACCTCCCATTGGTGAAGTCTATAAAGAGCAAGGAGCTTTAGTTGAGGTGATAGTGGGCTATCGCTCCATTGTTGCCACTTGACATAGTAATTTCTCTATAGGACCCTGTCCTAGGACTCCTGTTAGTTTGAGCGGTAACAAGCATCATACGCACAAAATTTTACCACTAGTAATGATTATGAGCTAGAAAGGCTTATGATCTCATTGTAACGGTCTTAGAGTTCCACACCATGTAGCCATTGTAATTATTATAAAGTGGTGCCACTGTTTAGAGTAACGAACCACAAAGTCAAGAGGTGCATGATCACTGTAATGATTGAACCATATATACTAATGCAACATAGATATATACATAGTGTGTCCCAAAGATTTAATGTGAAGATTAGATATGAAAGCAAGCCACTATATAGATCCGAGCCTCCAAGATTAATTCAAATCATAGACAATGTGAGTTACAATGTAGAGTATGCTATACGATCGTGAATATGTGTGCCTCAGAGTGGTAAGATACAAAGTACAACGAATTGTATATATAGAAGTAATGAGCCCCTGTTTAATACGAAGATGCTAATGCGAGCCTCAGGAGAATGTATTGCTGACCACAATGTGTTTATTCATTGCGAATTCAAATATCGATAGTTTCGACATTCAAACTTCTTAGATACTTGCGAATATTTAGTTCAGATCAAAAGATCAGATTTTGATTAGGGTTTTCACAGAGTCCTTTTTAAGGATGCCAACAAAAATGTGATCTTCAAACTGCCAACCTTAGCTTTGAAACCATGTTGAGAAATCAGTTTGACTGTATGTTAGGTTAGATTTATCTTCTTTGATAATTGCTTGTCAATATTGTTGGCTTCTTATTAATCTTTATTATGTTTTTTCATCAAACAATTACCAACGTACTAAACATGAAGATTGCAAGAAACAGAGCACAAGATATAGGCTCCTAGCCAAGGCAAAAACCCCACAAGGGAGAACACCCATAAAAAATTCTCTTCTTATAGAATCAGATCAAAGTGAGATATCCAAGACCCATGACCTTAGAAAGACTCCAACCTTCAAGATCCCAAGTCAAACCCTCCTTCCTCATAGAAAATTGTTAATTTTTGGCAACAATGGTATGTTCTATGCTTTCGAGCAATTTTACTTCAATTTCTTTATTAGCCCAATATCAATATCCAATTTAGCAATCACATCAACATGATCGTAAAACACAAATAGAACATAAACATAAACAGTAGAAGACAAGCCAAGACAAGAGGACACAAGATGTGGCACCAGTCAGGGACAAACCCCAATGTGGGGAAACCCTTGATCAATTCTTCTTATAATCTTCAATAGTTCAACAGAGAGAGATAGTACAATTTACAAATCTGATAATTTATAACAGCAACAAAAGAGCCCTAACCAGAAAAGTCAACACTGGTCAACAGGGCAGATTTGACCGTCATCAATTTAGTCAACTTCAGTCAACTTCGACATACAAACAACAAGACGAATTAGCCCTCAAAACAGTCTGAATCAGCCCAGTCAAAATCTGGTCAAACAGTCAACCTGCGGTTAGCCTTAGCCGTAGTCAATGCTGGTCAAAGTCAACGGATTTCCTCGATTTCTGTGCCCAAAAATGCGGCCTGCTGGGACATAATTCTCCACCAAAAATCGCAGTCAAAGAGTTCAACGCTGCTGGTCAACGCTTGGTCAAATTGTCCTTAAAATTCGGTCAACGCAGTCAATGCCCAAAACAGAAAATTCCCCTTCTTTCCTTCGCACGTGTGGAGAGAGATGCTGCCCAGAAATGCGAACCCAATCAACGAGGAGAGAGAGAGAGATGTGTGAAGATGAGTGTGTCCAAGTCACCTTCCATTTATATGCCATGTTGACGATGAATAGACGTGACTGTTGGGCTTCTGAGCCTACATAAGTTTGCTGACTAACCTTGACAATTTGTCCATGATCAAAATAAATTCATAACTTCATTTGTAGATGTCAGAATCGGATGATCTCTAGAACAATCCTACACCTCTCGGAGAGAGGAATCCAAGAAATATATCAGTTGTCATAAATAAGATGATCCATGTGGAGTTTGGCCCTAGTTTCCAATTTTAACACAAATCCATCAACAACAAGAGACCAACAACATGTACAACTTCAAGAACAAATTTTCAACAAAAGATGTGTCAAGGTAGAACTTTCAGAAATCCGAGCTTAATAGAAACCCTTTTTTTCTTGTGAATTTCACACTTCACCCTTCCTTCTGTGATATTTCAGAACAGGTCGTGCGAATTGTGTGTGCCGAAATGAGCTTAATTCACTCTCTCTTTATACTGTCTAGAAGGGTTCAAATATACATGTCTTCTGGGGCAGGGCGACGTGGCATGTAGAGGCAATTTTGACCCAAATTACATATTGAAAATTTCCTTTTTGAAGCTATAAATAAGCGTTTGACTTTGACCAATACAAATAATAATGAGCATGAAAAACATGCTTAAATAAAATAATAATTTGACTTGAGGCACCCCTGAGCCTACATAAGTTTGCTGGCCGACCTTGACAATTTGTCCATAATCAAAATAAATTCATAACTTCATTTGTACATGTCAGAATCAGATGATCTCTAGATCAATCCTACACCTCTTGGAGAGAGGAATCCAAGAAAAATATTAGTTGTCATAAAACAGATGATCCATGTGGAGTTTGGCCCTAGTTGCCAATTTTAACACAAATCCATCAACAACAAGAGACCAACAACATGTACAACTTCAAGAACAAGTTTTCAACAAAAGATGTGTCAAGGTAGAACTTTTAGAAATCCGAGCTTAAGAGAAACCCTTTTTTTTCTTGTGAATTTCACACTTCGGCCTTCCTTCTGTGATATTTCAGAACAGGTCCTGTGAATTGTGTGTGCCAAAATGAGCTTAATTCACTCTCTATTTATACTATCCAGAGGGGTTCAAATATACATGTCTTCTGGGGCAGGGCTAACGTGGCATGTAGAGGCAATTTTGATCCATACATATTAAAATTTTCCTTTTTGAAGCTATAAATAAGCGTTTGACTTTGACCAATACAAATAATAATGAGCATGAAAAACATGCTTAAATAAAATAATAATTTTACTTGAGCATGAAACAATGTTGCACGAAACGTCCCCCCCCCCCCTCTCCCCCCCAAGAATCCAAACTAGGAATTGCATCCTGTATAGAGTCGTGGGGGATCTGCTGTCAAATCCACGGTTCAGAATTTCAAAACTGCGGATCAGGCTGATGAAGGCAGTGCCTTGAAATTCAGAACCGTGTTGGCCCGATTCACGATTCCAGATTTCCGAACTGTGGATCTAACGACAGATTGGGCACGGATCCATATGGATCCCAAGCGGATCCGAACAGAGTCGTGTGGTTCAACAGGGTTCTAAATATTTTTTAATTTTTATTTGACTTAAATTGGGTTGGGGCTTCTCAAACACTCCCAAGGTGCTCCCTTGATGCTCCTTATATGCTTCCTAGATGCTCCGTCATGGTAATGTTAAATTCTTAAAGTAAAGGTGACATTTTCCTTTATTTTTCATTTTCATCCTTTTACTTAAATTTTTAACATTACCATGAAATGTCTGAGGATGCTTGAGAGTGGTTCCAACCATAGTTTTAAAACTAGGTCGGCTTGAATCGGACTCGGCCTGGTTGATCGAGCTAGACCCCTGCTCAGGCCGACTCGGTAGAAAAATCGGTTCAAAGGCCATTCCGCTACCAAACCGGCTGAGTCAGACACCGACTCGACCGGTTTAGTGACTGACCGACCGGCTCGATTGAGCCCATCATAACCTGGTTGCGTCAGCCCGTGGCGGGAAAGATGGACTTGAAAGGCAATTATTTTTTGGTTCAGGGTTTTCCTCAATGCATCTACCCTCTCCGAAGTCTATAAAAGTTACCCAACCCCCTCACACTTCCTCACAGCTATCTCATTGCATTTGTGTGAGCATTTGTGAAGAGTTGGAGCAACAGTGAGGAGCCTCTTGGGCAATCATTGGAGCAGCAGTGAGGATCTTCTTGGGCAATCATTGGAGCAGCATTGAGGAGTTGGTTTTTGGAGCATCATTGAGGAGGCTAGAGGATTTTTTTTTTCACTTCTCAAATTTTCCCTTGCTTTTTTTTTTTGCAAATTTGGAAATTGAAAAGAGTAATTTTTCTAAAAGAAATGAACTTTGAAGAGTTGCTTTTTTTTCATTTTCAGGCTTTTTCCCTTTCATTTCCAAGTCCAAATGTCAGAAAATGGCTCTTAGAATGAAAGATGCTGCTTGGGCATATGTTGAGAGGATTGATAATCAAATGCATTGCAAATTTTGTCATAAAAGAATTGAGGGAGGTGGAGGGGCATTCACAGGATGAAACAACACTTGGCTGGTATTAGAGGTCAAATTGTTCCATGTGCAACACTAGCAGAACATATTGGGGAAATTAGGAAGGAGTTCCTAGAAAAAATTGAGAAGTTTGAGGAAGAAAAAACTAGGCAAAAAGAAAAAGAGGATGAAATAGAGAGGAAGAGGTGTATAAAACACATGAAGGTTGCCAAGCCCATTATTGATTATGAGGGTTCTTCATCTATCCCTTGCACTGATGCATCCAACCCCTTTTGCTATGTTCCTTCCCCTATGGAGTCTATTCAAGAAAAGGGTAAGGGTAAAATTAAAAAGAAGAGTGATATCAAAAGTTATTTCACAGTCACACCCTCCTCTCCCTCTGATAGTGCACATGGTCCTCAAGCTAGTAGAGGTCAAATGCAACCTACTTTAGATGACCATTGGAAAAAAGAATTGAGATAAACTGCTTGTGATTACATAGCTAGATGGTGGTAGGATGCTGATATCCCTTGCAATGCTTCTTGTTCAGCATATTATGAACCTATGTTTGATGCCATATTTGCTGCTTGAAAGGGCTTCAAAGGCCCTACTATGCATGCGTTAAGGGGATCTCTTTTGCAAAAGGAGGTTATGTCCATTGATGAATATTTGAAAGATTTCAAAAGCTCATGGGTGAAAACAAGATGTACCATCATGACAAATGGATGGACTGATCAAAGGAACCGTACCATCATAAATTTTCTTATCTTTTGCCCACAGGGAACTATGTTTCTAAAATTAGTTGATGCATTTGATAAGGTGAAAGATGCACACTTGTTGTTTCAGCTTTTGGATGAAGTTGTTGAATAGGTGGGGGTGGTTAATGTTGTTCAGATTATCACAAATAATGCCTCTAACTATGTTTGTTCTTGCTGGTAAAATGTTACAGGAAAAACACAAAACCATCTTTTGGACCCCATGTGCTGCACATTGCATAGACGTCATGCATGAGGATATTGGTAAAATAGAGTGGTTCAAGAACACTATACACCATGCGAAAAACATAACAAACTATATCTACAGTCACTCATGGATTTTGAACCTGATGAGGAAAAACACAGGGGGCAAGGATCTTGTTGGCCTGCCATCACTAGATTTGTGACTCATTTTTTGACATTGCAATCTATGCTTCCCCAACATAGAATCTTGTAGAGGATGTTTTCCAATGATGAATGGAATGGATGTCAATGGGCTCACAAACAGGATGTCAAAATTGTGAGAAAGAAAGTTAATGAAGACATATTTTGGAAAAAGCAAGCAGAGATTGTGAAGGTTGTTGAGCTACTAGTTAAGGTGTTGCGGTTGGTGGATGGGGAAAGATTGGCTATGGGTTTCATTTATGAGGCTATGGATCAGGCAAATGAGCAAATAAAGGGAACATACAAGGATAAAGTGGCTAGGTATGGGCCCATTTGGGAAATCATTAATTAAAGATGGAACAATCAACTCCATCACCCTATACATGCAACTGGGTTTTTTCTGAACCCAAGGTATCATTATAAAGCTCTGGAGGCAAAAGCTTTGATTGGGGTGGTTAGAGATGGATTGATTAAGAGCCTTGAGCGCATGATCCTTATTGAGAATGAGCAGTTGGAGATACACCGACATAGCACTTCTTTTAGTAGAGCCACAGGTACCTTTGGCAAGAACCTAACAAGGATTACAAGGGAAGCAAATGAGCCAGGTAAACAATTTCAATTTTCAAATTCTTATTTTGTTAAATTGTTTATAATTTGAAAGTTGGATATAATTTGTTGAGATAACTCATACAACTATGTGTTTTGCAGCACAATGGTGAGAGGCATTTGGAACCAATGTTTTAAAAAACGACCGAATCGAATCCAAAACGACCGAGTTGATCCGAGTCGTTGGGATTTTTTGTGACCCGACAGAAAAAACGGAACGGGAGGCCGAGTCATGACTGACTCGGCCGAGTTATTGCATGACTCAACCGAGTCAGTCATGACTCGGTCAACCCGGCCGGTTCTGCAATAACTCGGCCTAGTCAATGAATGCGGCCTGTAACCCAAAAAAAATGCGATTTTTCATATTTAAAAAAAAAAAGTTTAACTATTAGCTGAGTGTTGGGGACTCCAAGATGTTTTCTAAATTAGTTAAATGCTATTTGGGGTCCATTCCCCTCTCCTAGTATTGATATGCTATTCAAATTTCATGGTAATGTTAAAATCTTAAAGTAAAAGTGACATTCTCCTTAATCTTCATTTTCATCCTTTTAGTTAAATTTTTAACATTACCATGAAATGACACAAGATGTTTGAGAGTGGTTCCGGCCTCATTGGATTTCATATGGAGAAAGTAGAATTTTAGATTTCATTCAAAATCCAGCAGACTTATCATTTTTTCAAGATTTTAGGATTGGAGGATTGCAATGTTTCCATTGAATTTTGTCATGTATTACGGTATGGAACTCGTATTTAATCAAGAGCACCAATCCCTCTATGTACCTTGATGTTAGTGACATTGGTTGTCGAACTCCTCTGGGATTTGCTCCCAAACCAGGAGCTTCTGAAAATGTCGCTCCCGCTCCCGTTTTCGCTCTCGCTCCCCACTTTCGCTCCCGCTCCCAAGTAACACTGAGCTAGATGATGTTGGCAACTCTAGCAGTAGCCAGTAGTACTGGTCACAAACTTTTGTTGTAGAGGCCATTTATAGCCTCCTTGGTTATGTGTTTTTGTTTTGATCTCTATATCATCATCGTGTATGTATTGGACAGTGCACTGGGTGCCATTTTGATATAATGGATATATTTATGAGCCTACTTTGATCATATGTTGTCTTCTATCTATATTCTAATTCTGTGTGTTTAGAAACATGAATGAAAATCTTTAAAATTATGTGTTTTTATAAAAAATAAATATTTAGTGTATTTTTTACAACGACCGAGTCATTGAAATCGAGCCGACCGAGTCGATACCGAGTCGGAGTCGGAGTTTTAAAACATTGTTTGGAACAAAAACAATTAAATGGTCTAGTCTACGTCCAATACAACGAAGAGAAATTGTTTGGAACAAAAACAGTTAAATGGTCTAGTCTACATCCAATACAACTTCCGGCTAAGACGCAACCAATTGATGAAAAAAAGACCTGATATAGATCCCATTGTGTTGGAAGATATTGATCAATCATCAGATTGGGTAGTGGAGAGGTAACCAACAGAGTTTGACCCTGATGAGGATATTGGTCTTGATTTGGATTTAGAGATGGAGGCATTACAACATAATGTTCAGTTAAATGTAGATCCACTAGTACTAGGCCCAACCCCAAGTCCTCTAGTTGTAGACACTTCCTCTACTTAGCCACGACACAGGAGCATAACTTGTCTATCTCAGCATGCAGCTATTGTGCCTGCTAGTGCTACTACTTCTATAGTTGCAGCTAGAAATCTTGATGAGGAGGAGGAGCCATGGGTTTCCCCGTCTGACTTTGATTCAGAGTCTGAGCAAGATGATGTTGGCTTCTCTAGCAGTATTGATTAGTGATGTTTTGTTGTAGAGGCCATTAAGAGCCTCCTTGGTTATGTGTGTTTGTTCTGATCTATATATATTACATGTATTGGACAGTGCAATGGGTGTCATTTTGATATAATAGATATATTCATGAGCATACTTTGATCATACGCTGTCTTCTCTCTATATTCTAATGTTTTGAGTTTGGAAACATGAAAGAAAATCGTTAAAATGATGTTTTTTCATTAAAAAAATAAATATTTAATGTATTTTTTACAAAGATTGAGTCATTGAAGTCAACTAGGCCGAGTTGATACCGAGTCGGAGTCAGAGTCGGAGTTGACCCTCGGTGAGTTCCGAATCCGAGTTGGAGTTTTAAAACTATGGTTCTAGCCTTATCAGACTTCAAATGGAGAAAATAGAATTTCATATCCTATTCAAAATTCAACAGACTTAACAGTTTTCAGGAATTTAGGATCAATGAGATTGTGGCATTTCATTAGATTATATAATGTATGAGGGTATGTATTAGCATTTAAACAAGAGCACCAAGCCCTATATGTACCCTAGTGTTGGTGGTGTCAATTGTTGAACTCCTTTCTCATGCTCTTAGCAAAAAATTACTTTTCAATCAAGTCAAAATCATCGATCAAGCATGTTAAGCTTTTTCTACAATATTTAAAGGCTTGGATTAGGTAGTTTGATCAAAATTGGGCAATGTTGACTAATATCCCTAGACAATCGAGGTAGAAGCAAAGGCTGGACAAGAGGAGAAGAATCTAGATTCTAGATGGTTGATGCATCTAAATGGTTGATGCTCGAATAATTAATCATTAATGTACAATGGATGCCATATCTATCTTGATTTATGTACAAATATGCATGCTTCCATATTGTCTACAATGAATTTGGTATTTTGGATGTTTTTTTTTTTATAATATAAATGCAAATATATATATATATATATATATATATATATATATATATATATATAGTAAACACTCATGAGATGCTTCACTTCCTAGATTTTTGGGAATTAATGCTTCTGCGTCCCCGCTTCCAAAAAAATGTCCTTGCTTCATGCAAAACTGGCATGAAACCCATACTTTAAAAATAAAATTTCTTTTTCTTTTTTCTTATTTTACATGATATATAATGACATAAGCACAAAGATAATTATGAAGACCAAACCTAGTTACATTTTTCAACATCGAGAAGGCGACCCAACTCCATTGTTACAGTACTGGAATGAAGACCGATGTACGAGACTTGGTTGATCGAAAGTTGAGGGCAAGGTGGCCGTTACAAAAGGTAGAAGGCCTTCAGATCTTTGAGGTCTTGAACATACATGCCGTTTGGAAGACACATTGACGACAAGTTGCATTAGAGAAGTCGTACTGTCCTCACGACGCCCAAGGCGTTATTGGCCAAGGGCCATTTTTGTAACCACACACACACTATATATATATATATGTGTGTGTATATATATATATATATATTAAAAATGTTCCTTGAAAAGAGAGGAAGGGCAAAGGGGAAATAATTGTAAAGACTGATTGCCTCTTTAGAAGGCCATGCCTTGCAATATTTTGTAAATGAAGGCTTCATTTTGCTGATTAATATGACTTTCTTATCCAAGAGATAGATGTATCATCCTTGTTTGGTAAATTGCGTGCATTGCATTTCTTGAGTCTTGCATGGTAACATATATTTATGAGTGCCTGGGCTCTTATAAGATTTATGAAGTAGTTGGTTTTCTTAGTGCTTATATTTGTTGCTTGGTCGTTATCTTGGCAGGTTCACAATCGTCTTGTTCTTAGCTTACATTTAAGCTATGTTGCACGAAACGTCTAGGAACACGACGTTTCAGGCCGTACCCGTACCCGAAACTTGGCCAAAACACGACCATCTATATAATCATCTATGATAGTTAATATAGACTTGTGTCTCCTTCTAAATTGTCATCTATGGGTCTTATTCCTTTTTTTCTTGCAAGATAATATGTTATTCACTTATATATATATATATATATATATATATATATATATATATGACGTTTCAGCTAATGTTTTGGCCGACATTTTCATTTTTGGGAGGTGACGTTTCTAAACGTACCCGTTTCAGAAATTCCGAAACGTTTCGGCGTTTCGTGCAACTTAGCATTTAAGTGAAGAATTCAAGTTATGTTGTCTAAGTTTTATTTAGTCCGACAATAAATTTCCCAAGTCCTCCATCAATTAACTTAAAGAATCGAATTAAAAATAATGAAGAATGCCGCTAACAGTAAGTTGATAACTCAGTTAAATAAACAAAAAAAACAAAAGCAATTTTTTGTCCTCTATGTGGCAACCGATCCCACATACTGGTTGGATGTCACCACACCAAATGAAAGCAAGTCTAATTGGGACTTGCGATCGGGTTTCCTCCCTTTGTTGGTGGCATTCCAGCAAAGGTCATATTTTGCCTGTCAATGCTGTGCAAATGGAAGAGGACTGTGGCATATCATCATGACTAAGCAATGTATACGGCTGTTGGCTGGCTGGCTATCCAAGATAGGAGAAAATTTTTCTCGGGGTTACCCAATTTTGGTTGGTAACATGTACTATGGATTCTATTAATACCTTCATTAACATGCAATGTTTTCATATATTTTGCAACTAATTTGGCATTCTGCATGTGCGCATATATATATATATATATATATATATATATATATATATATATGCACATGGTCCCTGGATGCTTCACTTCCTATATTTTTGGAAAATTGTTCTCTTGGTCTGCTCCACACTCTGGCAACATAGGATTTAGAACATGTTCTGAAAAGAAAGTGGCATGTGGCTTAGGCACATAGCCTAAAAGGAGAGGCATGTGGCTTAGTATGTAGCCATTTTCCAAGTTTTGTGAAGTCTTGGTTGTGGGGCTATTTCTGCTTTGGAAATGGATGGCCGTTTAGGCATTTTGGAAAACTTAGGTTAGGGGGGAAAGGAGTGCAAGATATCGTGATAATGAAGCAACATTGTTTGCAGCATAAATTTTTTAAGAAACTTCGTTGGGTTTTGCTTAACTGTTGTTGAGAAAGCCAATGAAAGTCTTGAATTCACAGAAATATAATTCACATAAATCTTCAGGGAGTTGTATCTAAATAAGAAGTTATATGGTGTAAAGTGATTTGTAATCATGGGTCTATTATAAGTGGGAAAAAGGTGTTGTGAAAATTGTTGTGATTACTTTGTTATTTGGTCTGAGAGAAAAAGTTCAGTGATCTTTGAAGGTCTTTCAATAAGAGGTTCAAAACACGGGTTTTGTCAATACTTACAAAGATAGTAAAATAAGTTATGTTGCACTAGTTTTGGGGATGGGGGACGGGGTTGGGGACGACTATATATATATATATATATGCAAAATTCAATATTAACATTTGTAGTTGTTTCAACCTAGTGTTATGCACAACCCTCACACTCGCCAATTAAAATCTCAAACAATTTGAAAAGGGGATGAGTGACATTCCATTATTGGCCACTAGACATGAGCGTTAGCTTTAGGAAACCTAAGTGTAACTACTTTAAATTTGTAACAAGGTCCATGAACAATCTATCAAGGAGAACTGTCTTTATATTAGTTTTTTTTCCTCATATTTCTTGTTAATGATGACTATGTTAAACACAAAAGGCATTCCCTTTTCAATAGGTTTTGCAAACTTCTATACCTGTGTTGAAAACCATTGTAAAATAATTTGGTTTTCTAGATATTAAATTCATATTTCAGATTAAGAAGGGGATTGAATAGGAATTTATTAAGCATTTAGTACTCAATCCAATTCACAACTATCTGATTGTTTTCACAATGTTTGGGGTTTGGATGATTGAAGCACTGAACTTGAATGAGTCCTCGAAACCCACATACAATATGTAAAAGCTGAGATGATCCTAAGAAAGAACAAGAAAAATAACCAAAAGGATCATCATTTTAAAACGTTGTATTTTCTGTTTTCTTGACATGGAGGGTGCTTTTTGTATTTTTACCATTCAAAATCCAATATCTAAATCACTAGAAATCCAAAATGAAACCCATCATACAAAACCCATGTTTTGAGCCGCAACTTGTACAAATAATTTAGATTCAATGCATTCCAAAAAAAATGAATGTGAAAAATGATCATATTGTTCAATCATCAATGTCTATGATTGTCAAAACTGAAGCTCTGTGCTTGGATTATCCCTAAAACCTTCCCAAAACATCCCTGAAATCTGCCGAGAAAACCATTGAAATCTGCCAAAAACATCCCTAAAATCTGTTCGGAACATCCCTGAATTCTGTCCGGAACGTCTTGGGGATGGCTAGCAAGTCCCCAAGTCCCCAATGGAGTTCCCAATAGTTTGGGGACGTTTCCTAAGGGTCCAAAAGTCTCCGGAACGCGGGGACACAGGTTACGTGAGTATTTTTGGGTGGGGACGGGTCCCCATGCAACATAGAAAATAAGTATTGTTTTTCTAGTCCCATACATTTTGTGACTTTAACCAGTGGGACACAAATAGTCTTGTCTGCTCGTGGGGTAGCTCTCTTGTTTGTAATTGTTTGTTTTCCATGTAATAGTATGTCAAAGTCATATATTGTACTTTCTTTGGCTTGTTATCCTCAATGCGTTTACTGTTTCCTCGTATCAAGTTCCATGATTTCAATTATCGGAATTTGGCTTCGGAATTTGGCTTCGGAATTTGGCTTCCTTGGTGATATTAGCTGCATTTAGTTGATTGCATTTCTGTGAGTTGTGGGTTATTTATGGAGTGTTTAATGCCAATCCACTTTGCCATGGAAACACGTTATTGCTAACTTTGTGTTCCTTTCTCATCTTGTTGGTAATATGGGTTTGTTTCTAAACTATTGCAGGCTGGAGTACGAGCAGAGGCGCGATACTGAGGCTCCAATCAAAAAACTAAATGCCTCTCTAATTACATTGGATGAGGAGCTTAAAAAAGTTCAAAATCAAGAGGCTGAAGCTAAATCAGCAATGGATGATGCCATACATCAGCTAGATGAAATTAAAAAGGAAGCTGAGGGTATTGTCTTCCAATCTCCCTTTATGTTTTTTGAAGCTGAAACTCAGTAAGAATAGTTGTTTTCCTTCCAGTTGGCTAAATCAACTTGAACTTTAAGCATCATCTAATCATATCTTTTTATATCTTTCTTTTGTAACAAATGTCGTAGGCCAACTGTATTGTTTCATAGCTTTCCTAGAAATTTGTCATATATACATATAACTCAGTTATAATTTTGTATGGAAGGAAAAGTTTTCTACATATTGATGACCTGCATAATTAGAAGTTAGTTTCCCTTTCTGTTCAAATTGGTTTGTTTTAAACCTATAGAGTAAGGGTCTGTATAGTGGTTATTCATTTCCCCGAAGTCAATTTTATATCCAACTTAGAAATATCATCAAACGAGAAGCTTAGTGTTTTAGAAATCAGAGGAATCAATTAATGTTTGATATTCTTTTAATTTGATCTTTAACTACTTAAATTGCAGAGCATATCCTTGATTGGACTTGCACCAGCAATTTGAATGCTGAATTTAAAGGTTGTTGAAAGGGTGGATTGATTTTTCTAAGATCATGAGAGGATTGGGCAAGTGCATTTTTTAACCTTTTTAAGCATGGGGGTGTTTTCTTTCCTATTATTGAATGGTATCCTACAAAATCAAATTGTATAAATAAAATCCAACACTGAGGTTAGCTGAAGACTTGGTTCCTCAATCTAGTCAAATTCTATTGTATTTAGGGTTGCCGATTGTTACCCACCAAAAATGGGTGAGTCCTAGGAGAAACATTTCTCCTATTCATCTCTTCCAGCCGCAAGCCAGCAGGTCCTCAGAGCCACTTTGTAGCCGATGCAATGTGCCATTCATATTTCTGCCATCTACATTAGTTAAGAGCACATGTTAGAAGGTGGTATTCTGATCAAAGGGCACTTTATTCATTATGCAATTGGGTGCTTATGTTTGTTTGCATTTGGGCATGTTGACAAGGATTATGGGGTGACTTGGAAGGAAGAAGGGTCTTGGCTGTAGTCTTTTTCCTTCACCTTAAATGGGGGGGTTAATTCTCTAACCTAGTCCAGTGGGATCACCCCTAATGGCCCATGGCTTTAAGGGGCACTACTTGGCAAGCCATCTATACCTATTCCATACTTACCACTTTCCATCTTAAATTATGAGCCCCTATTCTACCTCCCTTCCTCAGTTCAAATGATCATTGGTTCATTGAGATTTGGCATCCACACATCCTCATACCTTGGGTAGGGCCTGGAAATGTTAAAAATAATAAGGGTACCAAGGAGGTGTTTCCTAGTGCATTAGCTTTTTTGCCTAGGAGGACAGTTTAATTACCTTATTAGCATGTGACTTTATGGGTTATATTAAAGTCATGGTGTAAAAGTTGCTTTATTTGGTACATGTACTAGGTACTTTATATTAATGTCACTTTATGTCATAAAGTGATTTTATGAGAAAAAGTACTAAAGTACCTTTTAATACTAAAGTTACTTTCTATTTTTAAGTTAGCTTTTTGGGAGGAAAAGGTATAAGGTACAAAACATTAAAGTGACTAGGGAGTTCATTAAATGGGGGGGACCATATAAGAAAGTGGGTCAAGTGAGGGAAATGATCTCCACCATCGATCTCATGGGCTGAGATCTAATTTCAACCCTTGATCAATATGGTTAATGTTCTCCTTTCTAATGAGAGACAAAAAGGGAGAAAATGTATTGTAATTTGTATCTCATTCATTCTTCAATGTGCATTTTGGAGAAATGAAGAGAAGAGCAAAGGGAAGCGGAGGAGTTCGCTGAGATAGCTAGGCTGAGAAGGGGGAACACAAGAAAGACTCTTAAACCCATGTTTACCAGCAGAGGCTTCTAGCACGCAAATCATGGAACTCGTGTAGTGACAACAGGCCAAAATTTCAGGCGGTTTCTGCACTGGGTTTTTGAGGAAGTCTGAGAGGAATACTCAGTGAAAATCTTGGAGAGATAGCGCTGTCTTTTACAGCAAGTTTTCTTCTGACATAGAGATAAGTCTGCAGGTCGACTTTACACATTTCTGCATGCTAAGTTCTAAGGAGAATCTAAGAAAAACTTGTATGCAGTCCAAGGCCAAATAGGAAATCTTTTTGCACCAGAATCAAGGCAGATTTTGGAAGGAGATTTCTACAGGACAAAGGTTGATTTCTGTGTAGAGAAGTTGACTGTGGCCTGAACTCTCATTTGTCAATAGTCTAGAACAGTGAGTAAATCTCAAGAACTTGAGCTGGAGCTGTGACACTTATTCCAAGGGAACAGGCTTCATGTTAAAGGGAGATAAGTAACCTGATATGCTCATGCTGTCTAAATTATTTTCTCCAAAAATAAGCTAATATAATCCTCTTCTCAGTGCTGGTTTTTCTAATTATGAGGTTTTTCGAGGGTCATTGTTGACCAAAAATCACTGTGTAAAATTTGTGTATGCTTTTGTTATCATTTTCTTATCAGTTAGAAACTTAAATGAAGTAGAGTAGTCCTGAATGTTTTCAAAATAATTTGCAAAGAAGTTTTATATCAACTAACTTGTTTGGGGCTATGAGCATTAAACACTATGGGAAATCCTTGTAACTGGGAGGGCTACATAGAACTAAAATTTGTACTTGGTATTAGAGCCTTTGAACCTACGGTGAAGGAACCTTCAGTTGACAAGAGACACTAACAAGTAAAAATTCTGCTATAAAACAGTGAACCAAAACTGCCTACATATACCAGAGTACAGTGGTTGATACTCAAATTTGAGATTTTGTGTTTGTTGAGGGTCATGGCGACTGGTTTGAGGATGGAGGATAGATTGAGTGGTGCTGATAATTTTGGCCCCTGGAAGAAGAGGATGATGTACTACTTGAATAAGTTGAAGTGTGGGACATACTGGAGAGTCATGTGCAACCTCCAACTGATCCAGCTAAATTGGTGGACTTCAACAAGAGGAATGTGAAAGCAAGGAGAATCATTTATGATGCCATCAAAGACCACCTATTCCCTCATGTGATAGGAATGAAGTTTTCCTACGAGATGTGGGATTCCCTTTTCACACTTCACAGGAGCTCTAATGCGGATAGGAAGATGGTGTTGAGACAAAAGTTAAGAAACACCAAGATGACCAATACTGACACCATGACCTCATACCTCAATAAGATCACACAGGTGAGAGATGAGTTGGCTGCAGTGGGATGGATTCATATATGACATTGTGGTTGGAGAGCATTTTCTAGATTGTATGAGGATGTGGGATGATTTCATCCAAGATGAATCCAAGAGGAGTGCCAAGTGTAGTAGTCTATGTGGTGGGGCAGATGAGGAGGAGAGTGTTGCGCTCATAGCTAAGGGGAGGAAGTGTCAATTTTTGTAGCATCAGATGTGTTCTAGACTTGAAATTTGGTGGAGAGGCTAGAATGCATGAGATCTCAGAAACCTAGAGATCGTGCTTGGAAATTCCATCTAGAAATGCCTTAATTAGATTATTAGTAAGTTTTTTAATATTTCTTAAGCCTAAACTTAGGGAATATGACTAATTAATCATAATTAATTAAGTCAAGGTGTGAATGTTCTAGAAACTCACACGAATTGACTTCAAGTTAATTCTAGCCATCGATTAAGATTTAATCTTGGTC
Source organism: Pinus tabuliformis (assembly GCA_031772625.1). Taxonomy (NCBI): domain Eukaryota; kingdom Viridiplantae; phylum Streptophyta; class Pinopsida; order Pinales; family Pinaceae; genus Pinus; species Pinus tabuliformis. The sequence goes on from CM062815.1 coordinate 180,057,630, forward strand.
GTTGAAGTCTAAACAAAGGATTATAAGAAGAAGTCGATAGGAACTTGGAAAAGAAACTTGAGTAGTTCGATTTCATGAGCAAATCAATGTCCAGAGTAGCAGCAGTCAATTGTCGGAGAGAGATCCAGTGAGATCGAAGCAGTGATCGAGGGGCAGGGATAGTGAGCTGGAGGAAAGATTTTCCAAATCTGGGGAGGCAACGACAAGTGAGTCGAATTATCCCAGAGAGGTAGCGCAGAGGGACTGCATAGTGCTTCAATCAAGCAGATTGGTTTGGTGAGGAGAAAAAAATGTTCTCAGTTCTAGAGGCCGGGAAGGTGTCCCAGAGGGTCGAAGAGATGATTTTCTCAACTTCCAGAGGTAGAACGACTTCATTTGAGCCCAATCCAGAGCAAGCCGTCCAGCCAGCTATGCAGAGCAGTGCAGAAGTTGATGGAGTGCTCCAGGAGGTGAATATTTAATAGGGAAAGTCCAACCAGAGATTGCCTGTGGGAGAAGGGTAATTCCCTTTAGTATTTTACAAATATTTTGTTGTTGTTTGGATAGCCAATTGGGCATCCATAGATGACTCAGATTTCACTGTTGCATAATAAATAAAACCCTCACTGCTGCACCGGTTTTCCCAAGTTGGGTTTTTCCGGGGACATTTGTCTAAAAATAACTGTGCTATTTTATGTGTGTGTGTTAGCATTTCTTCTGAGGTTTATTCTTCCGCAATTTTATTTGTGTAGGTTGCAGTGTGAGTTATTCAATATTTGTTGTAGGAAACATTAAATAAATTGTTGAATTTCATCAGTGAACGAGTATTGTCATTGTATCAATGACAATACCCCATCGAGCTGTTGAGAAATCAAGGGCAGCTAGATCAGGGAGATTTCTCTTAGTTTGATCACTGCTTGTGATGTTCTTTTACTTGATGTACTTTGTAGTTAGCTTTTTCTTTACTTGATTATTATATTGTTTTTATCATCAAAGAACTACCAAACTATGAAGATCAATGAGACAAGAGGACACAAAACGTAGACTGCTAGTTAGGGCCAAAATCTCTCCTCCTTAGAGGAAAACCCGGAGGAATTCTTCTCTTCTTATAGAATCTTCAAATGACGAATTCCAAGACCTAAGACCCTTGACAAAGACCCATCCATGACCAATTCAAACTTCTCCTTGACGAATTTGATTTGCACAAAGTCGACCCAAGTCAAACATGCTCCAAAACTGATGCAACTTCTCCTTCAACCCCAATTTCGGACTTGCAACTTATGACTGCAATGTTCGGCCTTCTTGCAGAAACCCTAGCTCGCACGTGTGAGTGGAATATGGTAGAATATGTCTCCTTTCTTCTTCGCTTGGGGATCTTCTTTCTCCTTAGCAACTCGACCTTGAAACTTGATTTTTATCAACTGAAACTCCAGCTTCTCTTGACAGGTCTGCAATTCTGTCTTGCTGCAATAAATGTTGCCCTAATTCCTCCGCACGTGTGAGAGATTGTAGCCCTAAAACAATCCTCCAATACTTCAATCCAGTGTTGATAATATCGGTATCGGGAAAATATCGGCGAGGGTCCAGAAAATATCTTATCGGCAATATCGGCGAAAATATCGGCAAAATATCGACAAATATCGGCAAGCATAAAAAATGCATAATATATTCATTTTTTTTCAGATTTTTAAACATATAAAGCAATAACAACATGAAATAAACACATTGGCACATAAATATGAAGAAAACACTGATATATATGATGTCAAATAGAAATGATACATCAAAGGCGATACCAAATCCTGCTGATCCCTGATAATTGTCCATTCAAGGACTCAAATGTGGAGAACCAATACAAAATAACATCACATATATAAAAGTATCTCATCATCATGAGTTATATGTAGCATAACAAATAAAACTAGCAGCTATCTATCTGAAATCACTGCCCTCTCCCCCTTTTATGGGAAAACATGATGGGTTGTTTGCCAGGCCTGCCCCTAGTAGTAGGAGGCCCTGACCCTGCCTCTGCACCTAATGTCAAATAATGAGTGCTAGGTATGGGGCTATGCTCTCCTATATCTATAGCAGATGGTGTTGATGCTGATGCTCCCGCAGTGTCCTCCTGCTGCTCCTTTGAGTGCCGCTGCTCCTCTGACTCCGAGTCCTCCTCTTGCGGCCCCTGCTCTAATGGATCATCTGCCACTGGCTCTAACCATGAAGGTGACTCCTCCAAGAGGGGCTCCTCAGACTCCACCCTCCACGGAGACAATACATCAATATTGTCTAAGCTAAGTCACATGACACGAGGACACGAGACGCGGAGGACACGTAAATACGAGTATTCAATATGAAACGCAACGACCTGGAAACAAGACACGGGGGACACGTTTTATATATATATATATATATACCGAAATATAGTTTTTTATCCATATTAAATTGCAGGTTGCAGCTTATCTAATCAAATTAAAATATAATTACTTCTCAAAGTTCATAGTTCACTTTAAAAAAATAAATAGAATCAAAATTTACTATTTAGAAATTAGAATGTGATATGCTTGGTCTTGATTCTTGAATATTCAATGTTCATTGTTCATGTACAACTTACAAGCACATAAGAAAATAACTAAAGTCTAATCCTATTGATTTCCTCTGCCCCTCTTGCGAGAAAATGCCACAGCTTTCCCTTTCCCTCTAGATGTAAATGCTGGTGCTGGTGGAGTTGGCAGTGGAGTTTGCTATGCTCTAGAAGCTGAAGAACTAGAAGTAGGAGCTATAGGAGGTAGATCACGTCCTCTACTGGTGGCAGGGGTAGCCTGGGCAGGTGGTGTCACTTGGAAATATTACAATCTCCCAATCCTGAAATCCTAAAAACTGATAAGTCTACTGCATTTTGAATGAAATCTAAAATTCTACTTTCTCCATATGAAATCCAATGAGGCCGGAACCACTCTCAAACATCCTGAGTCATTTCATGGTAATGTTAAAAATTTAAGTAAAAGGATGAAAATGAAGATTAAGGAGAATGTCACTTTTACTTTAAGAATTTAACATTACCATGAATAGCATATCAATACTAGGGCCTAGAACACTCAAACCCTCCTTGGCAGCAACCACATAGCTCTCCCCTTCCTTCTCCAGCAATCAAAAATGAAAACGATATGAAAAAAAACCAAAATCGGATTTTTATAGGCCATGCGGAAATTTTTTACAGTCACCGGGCGATATTTTCGATCGTCGCGCGATATTTTCGGAAATATCGGCGATATTTCGGAAATATCGCGATATAAAATATCGCCGAAAATATCGCGATATTTTGTCGGCGATATTTCGGCTCGCCGAAAATATCGTGATATTTCCGAATATCGCCGATATTTCGGCGATATTATCAACACTGCTTCAATCTATCTTCCTTCTCGTTCTTCTCTTCTTTGCTGGTTATTAGGCTTCTTATTCTTGTATTCGAACTTGAGTGAGTGCCTTTTCCAAATGAAGTCGAGTTCCATCTTATAGATAGGCTTTCATGAGATTCAAACAACCCTAATGAGGTCGACTTGTCTTGGAGGGAGTCTTATGACACTTTTTGACTTACATTAATTCTCTTGACATGATACAATATGCCCAATGGGGTCTTTTACATATTACAATGACTCTTTGACACCTAGACTTTATGACAAAGCCCTAGAAGCACTCAATGGGTGCTTGAACTATAAATAAAATGACCTTGAGCATGAAACCCATGCTACAAAATAACAATAATATTTTTTTTTTCTTTTTACATCAAATACATAAAATCAAATTTACATATGACATTATGAAGATCGAACCTAGTTACATATTTCAATACTCCCTCTTAAATAGGGAGGTATTCATAATACATACGAGGTACATGGACATTCTCATACTGAAGAATTCTCATATGAAGAGTTGGATTGGAAGCCATCTCGTAAGTTATCTTTTTAGCTTATGTCAATGCATCTCTTCATATCGACCAACAGTGTCACAGAGCAAGGCCTTGACTAACAAATCTATCTCTCCATAATCTTAGAGCACAATGCTGGGAGACAAATGATTAATAGACACCTTCATCTCTCAAGGCACATACCCCCTCCGGATGTTCACAAGGTATGTCCTTCTAGGACCATTCCCATATCGGATTTACACATCCTCATGGAATTTCATCTTCAACTACTCTTACATATTGGATGCCCTACCTCATCCTCAAAGAGTATCGAAATTCATATACTTACCCACTCCTCCATTCTTTCTTCATAGCATGAAGACAAGAATGATGTGTCTATCTCTCCCTCTCAACTACGGAGGATCTACTCATTCCTATAAAAGGAATATACCCAGGTTCCCTCTTAACTAGGGACTTGTTATCGACAACAACTATCTGCTCTTTGGTGGAGATCATGGTACTATCAGCTGCTTGTAGAGCTCCTCCTTTCGGTTTCATGTCATGGATGAACTTCAACTTCTTCATCATGGAGCCTTCTTCTTCTAGAACTTCTTTGTAGGGCATCGACCATCTTCTCCATCACTTACCTTCAACGAGCCATAGTGTTGAACCAATAGTCATGTCATCCTTTTCTTCATCGGGAAGCGACCTTCTATTCCACATCTGGTTATCCTTCATACAAATACCTCTTCCAAGTCATGTTTCTTCAGGATCTTCCATCCAATCTCATGAGTACTGGTTGTAGGTGACTTTCTACAACCCTCTTTCGGTAGCCCTATTTCAACCCAACCAAATGCTTTCTCAAAAATCAAAATGAACATTAAATCAAAGTTACCTCTTTTTGATGGCCTTTTGTCATGACTTCCACTTCTAGCAGCATCAACATCCTTTCGCAAACTGTATGAATCCATCTCCAAGACATACATTACCAAGGTTTTCCTTGTCCAACATACATATCAGGGTCTTCATACTGTCTTCATGGAGATGTCATAGCTAATCCTTCTGGATATCAAATGTTAATCACTTATCTTATCTTACGTGACTATAGATACATCTTTTACAAACTCTTATTTCACCTTCACATATTGCTTTCTCAGGATCTTCTATACATGGTTCCTTTATCATAGGAACCATAGTTGCCAACCACCTCATATTTTTGATGAGGTCATATTATGTTGATTTCATCTCGTCAATATGTAGAAGAGTTCAAGGCACATTGTCTGCATGCCTTCATGCATCATTCTAATGGAAAAGTTTCTTCTTGTTTCATCATGCTCATGAGATAGAGCATTTTAACCATTCTATCTGCAACTATATGATGACATGACTTTATTTATCTATTACCAAATATATACATACCTCTTCCTTCATGTGGTCATCTAGACTTCCTTTGGCAACTTCCTTTCCTTGCTTGAAGATGAAAAGGAATACTAAAACAAACTTAACATGTTGCACTCCTTTGTCACCATCCCTTCCTCCTTCTAATTAGTGGATTTGGCAAAAGTGGAATGTAGACTATTTGTGAGACACTTTTTCTAAGTAGAGGTGAATCTTTTAACAACGATTCTTTCAATCTTGCTAGATGACTCGCTTCAACCATTGCTACTTCGATTATCCTTCTATGGTTCTAATGAAGATGCCATGAGCTATTTTCTTTCTATTATGTATGATGATTGCTTCAACCGTATAAACTTCTACTTCAGTTATCCTTCCATGCCTCTATGATGATGTCATCTCAATCTCTGCTATAATGCATCCTATCAAACGTGTGATGCTTTCCATCATGACAACTATCTTCTACAAACTGAAAAGAACCAAGTGTATGATGTTATCTCAGTCATAGTAAAGGTCTTTCACCTCTTCCTTCTTTGATTTCTTCTTTTCAGGTTCTTTTACTTCTTCGGTGACATGGGCTTCATTTCTTTCCTTTCTCTTCTTGTTGCCCTTTTTGAGTTTAGGACAATTCCTTTTGAAATGCCCATATTAATTACATTCATAACAATGAATCTTAGACATGTCAATTTTCTTTTGAAATCTTTATCGAGATTTCCCTTTCTTCCTTGCCATAGCTGCATAGGCTTGAGTTTATTCACTTGATCAACATTGTTCTTTTCCTTCAATCTGGTTTCTTCAATTTTGCATAATGACCATAGATCATTGAATGGGGTAGTTTCCTTCTTTCCATAAATATTGGATACAAAGTTGCCCCATTCATCTGGTAGTGAATTGAGCAAAGTGGTGGTCATTTCACGATCAAACATTACTTCTAACTCTTGTAGTTGATTTCTTATTTGAGATACCCTCATAAGGTATGAGGCTACCCCTTCTTCCTTTGATACCTTCATCTTGTATAATTCGGTTCTTAACGATATTATTTCTCCTATAGTGCTTACAAAGAACAATTCTACCAGCTTTTCATAGATCTCTTTCGATATCTTCAACTTTGATACATAATGGATGGGAGAATCCTTGATTGAATCAATAAAGATTCTTTGAGCCCTTATTTCTCCTTTCATGTACTATGATAGCGCTTGAGATTGCTCTTGAGAAGGTTTAGTGATTGATCCCATGACATATTCACTAACTTCATTTTCTATGAGGATCAAATCTAGTCTCTTCTTCCATGCAAGGTAATTCGATGACCCAACAAGTTTGTTGTTCTCCTTGCAGAAAGAAGTCATTGTACATAGAGACATAAAATATATAATACTCACTTGTCAAGTGAAGATTCTCCTTTGATGATGATATCTTCAACTAGATACCTTCTTGATGATGTTTGCTTTCTTGATCATATTTTCTCTTCAAAAAGACAATGCTTCTTTTTCTTGATGGAGAGAGATGATTTTCTTCAAGGATGTTTGAGATGTGATCCTTTCTTCAAAGTGAGGGAGATCACTTTGATTCGTTTGTTGACGACAAAGTGCTTCTTGTTGCTTCCTTTGGATGTAGAATGTAGAATGTGGAGACTTCTCAAGATGCTTCAAATGTGTTAAAGTCATTCTTTCCTTGAGAAGTAGCGTCTTTGAGGTCTTCTTCTTTTTACAAGAGTTATTTCCTTCAAGATGATGTGTAGACTAGTCATTCTTCATGTACTTAGCTCTCCTTGATGATTTGACTTAAGGCTCCACTTATGCGTGGCCCTTATGTATCCTTCATCAATGGAGTGATCTTCAAGCTGCCTCTTCTTCTTGTCACCTTTGCTCTGATTCCATGTTGAGATATTAAGGGCAACTAGATTAGGGAGATTTCTCTTACTTTGGTAACTCCCTGTGATGTTCTTCTACGTAACTTGATGTACTTTGTAGTTAGCTTCTTCTTGATTATTATAGTGTTCTTATCATCAAACAACTTCCAAACTATGAATATCAATGAGACAAGAGGACACAAAATGTAGGTTGCTAGCTAAGGCCAAAACCTCTCCTCTTGAGAGGAAAACCGACAAAGATTCTTCTCTTCTTATAGAATTTGCAAATGACGAATTCCAAGACCTAAGACCCTTGACAAAGACCCCTCCAAGACCAAGTCAAACTTCTCCTTGATGATTTTTCTTCTCACAAAGTCAACCCAAGTCAAACTTCTCCAAAACTGATGCAACTTCTCCTTCAACCTCAATTTCGGACCTGCAATTTATGATTGCAATGTTCGGCTTTCCTGCAGAAACCCTAGCTCACATGTGTGAGTGGAATATGGTAGAATATGTCTCCTTTCTTCTTTGCTTGGGTATCTTCTTTCTCCTTAGCAACTCGACCTTCAAACTTGATCTTTATTAACTCAAACTTTGACTTCTCTTGACAGGTCTACAATTCAGTCTTGCTGCAATAAATGTTGCCCTAATTTCTTCACACTTGTGGAAGATTTTGTTGAAATATGTAACTAGGCTCGGTATTCATAATGACATGTAATCATGATTTTATGTATTTATTGTAAAGAAAAAAATAAATTTATTATTGTCATTCTTGAGGCATGGGTTTCATGCTCAAGGGAAATTTATTTTTAGGTTAAGCACGCACTGAGTGCTTCTAGGGCTTGTCTTTGAGTGAACAAGTTATAAGAGTCATTGTCATGTATGAAAGACCCTTTTGAACATGTTACATATTGTAAAGGAAAATTTATTTGAGTCAAATTAGAGTCAAAGACCCTCCAAGACCTTGTCATGGTGCCTCAAGCAAGTCGGCCTACATGAAAGGTCAAGTTGGCCTCAAGGAAGGAATTCATACCCCTAGAAAGCCTATAAATAAGAAGGAACTCGACCTCATTTGGACATACAACAAGCAAGTTCGATTTCCCCGAGGAAGACGCTGGAAAGGGACGAAAAAGAAGAAGAAAAGCAAGATCGAGGTTTTTGGGTTTCTCTCTTTCTTCTATTAGGGTTTCTAAAGTTGTTGGGAAACTCAAAGTGCTGGTAAGTTTCTAGGCAAGTCAAAGTGTTGGATAGTTGTTGGGGTCAAAGTTGCAGAAGAAACCATTGGGTCAAAGTTGCAGAAGAAATTGCTTGGTCAAAGTTGCAGAAGAAACTACTGGATCAAAGTTGCAGAAGAAACTGCTGAGTTGAAGTTGCAGAAGAAACTGCTGGGTTGAAGTTGCAGAAGAAACTGCAGGGTCAAAGTTGCAAAAGAAACTGTTGGGGTTGAAGTTGTTGGAGTCGTAATTACTGGAAAGAAAGCTGATCAAGGAGAAAGGTTGACTTGGTCTTGGAGGGGTCTTTGTCAAGGGTCTTAGGTATTGGAATTCGTCATTTGAAGATTCTATAAGAAGACAAGTTTTCTTGTGGCTTTTCCTCTTAAGAGGAGAGGTTTTGGCCTTGGCTTATCCTACATCTTGTGTCCTCTTGTCTCATTGTTCTTTATGATTTGGTCGCTGTTTGATGATAAGAACGCTAAATATAATCAAGAGAAAGAAGAAGGGAATTAAGTTAAGTAAAAATACATCATAAGTAGTTATCAAAGTAAGAGAAATCTCCTAATCTATCTGCCCTAGATTTCTCAATATGGTATAAGAGCTAAGGTGACAAGATAAGGAAAGGTAGGTTCAAGAAGGACCATCAAAAGGAGTATCAAGAAAGATCAAGACATCAAAGAGGACATTGAATCATCAAGAAGGGATACATAAGGGCCGAACAATCTAAGGAGTATTAAGAAGGACTATTCATTTCAACGATCAGACCATCTAGAAGCAAGAAGAAGAAGAAGACCTCAAGAACCCCACCTCCACTCAAGGAAAAAAGGTATACACATTGAAGCATCTTGAAATCTCTACATAAAAGAAGAAGCATCAATAGAATCAAGGTGTTCTCCCTCTATTTGAATCAAGAATCTCATCACAAGCATATTTGAAGAAGGACATCTATAAAAGAGGCGTTGTCATCTTCAAGGAATTGAACATCATTATCAAAACAAGAAGGCATCAAGTTGAAGATATCACCATCAAAGGAACATCTTCACTTGACAAGTAAGTATCCTTATATCTATAACTAAATCTACTATCAAAATGACTTCATTTTGCAAGGAGAGCAATAAGTTGGTTGGGTCATCAAATTTCCTTGCATGGAAGAAGAGGATAGATTTGATCCTCATAGAAAATGAAGTCATTGGACATATTAAGGGTTCAATTGTCGAACCACCAAAAGAAGAAGCTGAAGCTCTAGCAAAGTATATGGAGGAAATAAGGGCTCAAAGAATCCTTATAGAATCAATCAAGGATTCCCTCATCCCTTATGTGGCAAAATTAGAGAAGTCAAAAGACATCTATAACAAGTTGGTAGAATTATTCTCCGTAAGCACTGCAGGAGAAGTAATATCTTTGAGAACCGAGCTATATAAAATGAAGGTGTCAAAGGAAGAAGGGATAGCCTCATATCTTATGACGGTGTCAGAAATACGAGACCAACTGCAAGAGTTGGGGGAAATAATGTCTGATAAAGGATTGACCACTGTGGTGCTCAATGCACTACCTGATGAATGGGGCAACTCTATATCAAGCATCTATGGAAAGAAGGAAGCCCCCCCATTCAGTGCATTCTGGTCATTGTGTAAGATTGAAGAAATGAAGTTGAAGGCAAAAAGCAACGTAGGACCAAGCAAACAAGTTCAAGCATTTGTTGCCATGGTTAGGAGAGAAGGAAAGTTTGGGAAGTTTGGTCCTCAGGAATAAAAAAAAGATTGATATGTCAAAGATCCATTGCTATGGCTGTCAGGAATTTGGGCATTTCAAGAGAGATTGTCACTGAAGATGGACAACACGAAAAGGAAAGAAAGGAATGAAGCCCATGTCACTGAAGAAGTGGAAGAACCTGAGAAGAAGAAATCAAAGGAGAAGGAAGTGAAAGATCTTTACTATGACTGAAATCATCTCCTTCACTTTGTTCTTTTCAATTTTTGTGAAAGATAGCTATCATGGTAGAAAGCACTGCAAGTGTGATAGGATGCATCAGAATAGGAGATGGCATCATATTAGAAGCATACGATTAAAGCAAGAACTCATGAAATCATTATAGAAGCTTGAAAGGATAGATGAAGTAGAAGTTTACATGGACGTAGTAGTCATCATAGAAAGGAAGTAGCTCTTGGTAACCTCATTAAAATCATAAGTAGTAAATATGAAGAAATTCATCTAGCATGATAGAATATAGAAAGAACTCATCATACATCATCATCATTAGAAAGGAGCATTTGCAGAATGAGGATAATCAAGATGCTCCGTTGGAATCTTCATTAAACGGTTCACTTCTACTTGGAAGAAGCAAGTGTCTCGATGATTATTTTACCTTATGTGGGATCCATTGTTTAGAATGATGATGGTATGGTGACAAAGGATTGCAACATGTCAAAATGGTTGAAGAACTTTCAAGCAAGGAGAGGAAGTTGTCGAAGGAAGTCTAGAGGACCAAAAAGAGAAAAGAGGTATGTATATGTTTGATAGATTAGGTCATGTCATCATATAGTTGTAGATAGCATGGGTGAATGCTCTACCTCATGAGCATGATTAAAGAAAAGGGATCTCTTCCTTTGGAAAGATGCATGAAGGCATGGTTCACATATTGACAAGTTGAAATCAACATAATATGTCCTCATATGAAATATGAGGTAACAAAGATGAATTAACTATGGATGCAAGTTCCTGGGGAGCAATATGTGAAGAAAGAAAGAAGAGATTGTAAGATGCAACTATAGTCACATACGAAAAGATAAGAAATCAACATCCGATGACTAGAAGAATTGGCTATGACATCTCCATGGAGAAGGTATGAAGACTCTGATAAAGTCTGTAAAGGAAGGAGACCCTTGACATTGAATGTCTTGGAGATGTATTTATGAATGTGCAAGATGTTGATGTTGCAAGAAGCAAATGTCATGATGAAAGGCCATCACAAAAGGTAACTTTGATTTGATGTTCATTTTTTATTTTTGAACAACATATGGATGGGTTGATATAGGGCTACTGAAAGAGAGTTTTAGATGTCACCTACAACTAGCACTCATGTGGTTGGATGGAAGATCTTGAAGGAAACATGACTTGGAAGAGGTAGTTGTATGAAGAAAAGCCAGATGTGGATTGGAAGATCACTTTCTAATGAAAAGAAGGATGACATGACTATTGGTTCAATCCTATGGTTCGTTGAAGGAAAGTGATGGATGGTCGATGCCCTACGAAGAAGAACTAGAAGATGAAGGCTCCATAATGAAGAAGATGAAGTTCATGACATCGAAAGGAGGAGATCTACTAGCAGCTTATAGTACCATGATCTCCACCAAAGAGCTGATGTTGAACAAGTCCATAGTTAAGAGGGAGCCTAGGTATATTCCTTTATAGGAATAAGTTGGTCCTCTCTGACTAAGAGGGAGTGACAAATATGGTTCTCTACTTCATGTGTCATGCACTAGACCAAGACTAATAGCCGTATGTCTTAGTGAAGGCCATGAGGAGAGATAGACACATCATTTTTGTTTTCATATTGTGAAGAAAGAATGGAGGATTGGGTAAGCATCTGAGATTGATTCTGATACTCTTTGAGGATGAGGTAGGGCATCCAAGATAAGAGTAGTCGAAGAGGAAATTCCTTGAGGATGTGATAATTCTAAGATAGAAATTGTCCTAAAAGGACATACTCTGTGAACCCCTGGGTCGGGTATGTGCCTTAAGAGACAGTGGTGATGCTGTCTGTCAGTATTGGTCTCGCTAGCATTGTGCTCTAATCTTGTGGAGAGATAGAAGTATTAGTCAAGGCCTTGCTATGTGACAATGCTGGTTGGCATGATAAGATGCTCTCGTATAAGCTAATAAGAAAGCTTATGAGACGGCTTACCAATCCAACTCTTCTTATGAGAATTCTTCAATTTGAGAATGTCCAAGTACCTTGTATGGATTATGAATACCTCCCTAGTTAAGAGGGAGTGTTGAAATATGTAACTAGGTTCGATGTTCATAATTACATATGTAATCATGATTTTATGTATTTATTGTAAACATAAAAATAAATTTATTATTGTCATTCTTGAAGCATGGGGTTCATGCTCAAGGGAAATTTATTTTTAGGTTAAGCACCCATTCGGTGCTTCTAAAGCTTGTCTTTGAGACAACAAGTCATAAGAGTCATTGTCATGTATGAAAGAACCTTTTGGGCATATTACATATTGTAAATAAAAAATTACCAAGTCAAATTACAGTCAAGGACCCTCCAAGACCTTGTCATGGTGCCTCAAGCAAGTCGACCTACATGAAAGATCAAGTCAGCCTCAAGGAAGCAATTTGAAGTGCTAGAAAATTGTTGGGCAAGTCGAAGTGTTGGATAGTTGCTGGGGTCGAAGTTACAAAAGAAACTGTTGGGTTGATGTTGTAGAAGAAATTGTTGGGTCGAAGTGGCAGAAGAAACTGTTGGGTCAGAGTTGTAGAAGAAACTGCTGGGGTCGAAGTTGTTGGAGTCGAAATCGCTGGAAAGAAAGCTCATCAAGGAGAAAGGTTGACTTGGTCTTGGAGGGGCCTTTGTCAAGGGTCTTAGGTCTTGGAATTCGTCATTTGAAGATTCTATAAGAAGAGAAGAATTCTTGTGGGTTTTCCTCTAAAGAGGAGAGGTTTTGGCCCTGGTTGGTTTCCTACATCTTGTGTCCTTTGGTCTCATTGTTCTTTATGATTTGGTAGTTGTTTGATGATAAGAACACTAAATATAATCAAGAGAAAGAAAAAGCTAATTAACGTAAGTAAAAATACATCATAAGTAATTATCAAAGTAAAAGAAATCTCCTAATCTAGCTGCCCTAGATTTCTCAATAGATTTTAGCCCTAAAACAATCCTCCAATACTTTGATTTATCTTCTCTCTTGTTCTTCTCTTCTTTGCTGGTCATTAGGCTTCTTATTGTTGTAGTCGAACGTGAGTGAGTGTCTTCTCCAAATTAAGTCGAGTTCCATCTTATATATAGGCTTTCATGAGGTTCGAACAATCGTAATGAGGCCGACATGTTTTTGCTTTGGACGACTTGTCTTGGAGGGAGTCTTATGACACTTTTTGACTTACAATAATTCTCTTGACATGAAACAATATGCCCAATGTGGTCTTTACATATTATGTTAATTTTAGGTATGTTCTATGCTTAGAGAAATTTACTTCAATTTTTCATATTAGCCCAATGACAATATTCAGATTAGCAATGATATCAGCATGATAGTAAAGTGTAGATAGAACATAAACATAAATAGTAGAAGACAAGCCAAGACAAGAGGACACAAGATGTGGCACCAACCAAGGACAAACCCCAATGTGGGGAACCCTTGATCAATTCTTCTTATATTCTTCAATAGTTCAACACAGAGAGAGAGTACAAATATACAAAACTGATATTTATGACAGCAGTAGAAAATCCTTGACCAGAGAAGTCTGTTGGTCAATTTGGACAAAATCTTTCATCCACGAAGCATCCACAGGAAGCTCATCAAACGGAGCCAAACATAGTCAAACCTTGACCCAATATATCTTCCAAAACGTTGTTGTCTTCAAGCTGTACTAGTTGTCACTGCTACATTTGTTAGTGCATCAAAATTCAATCCTCATCCTTCAACTGATTCTCCAAGGTGATTCCATCACCATGCAACTCCTCAACTCAAAAATACTAACCCTTGACAATGGCTCTGTCCATTTCATATTACAGAAGCAACATACAACCCTCCAATAGTCATCAAGATAACTTTAGATCTCAGTAGTATTGTCTCACAAGACAACTCCTAGATTATGTTGAAGATCTGGGCATATAGAGGCCCTCATACACCCATACGAAATGCTTGACTGTGGTGTTATGGCCTGTGGCCTAACACACAGTGTTTAGTAAGCATATTCATTATTGTTGTCCCTTCAATAACACCCCAACAGGCCTGATACTATGCTCCTCTAACTCGGTCCTCTTGCAAGAAGAAACCAACCTTATATTGTCACAAAAGAGATGCCCAAACCATGCCACTTTCACGCTGACAACCTGCTGTGTTTATGGCACTTTAGGTATCGGTTAGGCCTCCTCTATACAACGTATAGGGGCCTCTTTGAACAACGATTAGGTCCACCCTTAACTGCGGATTTAGGGCCTCCTCATTACAATGTATAGGGCTTATGTTTCACTGTTGATCAACCCTCCTTTGCTGCGGGTAAGGCTTCTTCATAAGTGCGGGTTAGGGCATCACTAAACAACAGATTAGAGTTCCCTTTTATGCTATGGATTTAGACCTCCTTTGACTACGACCAGACCTCTTCCTTGATAGCTGCTAGGGCTCTCCTTAATTGCGGCTAAGTCTCCTCTTTTACTTGCGGCTAGGGCTTTCTTCATGACTGAGTCTATGCCCTCTTGGTGACTGATTAGGGCATCACTTGACCCTCCTTTCTCTGCAGCTAGATGACTTCCTTCTTGACTGTAATTTAGGGCAGCGTATAAGACTAGGGCACTCCCTCTAAGACTCCTCCTTCAGGATTGCGTCTAGATCTCATTAGGGCAGTGTATAGGTCTCTTCATGACGGTGGCTAGGGCACTCCCTTTAGATCTCTCTTTCATCAAAACCCAAACAAAATGAAGAGAGAGATCACAAGAGATGAGTTTCAAAATGACTTGAAGACCTCTTCTATTTATAATAAAACATTGAGGACAAGTGGGGGTAATTTCGTTGTTGGCCGACCTTGACGAATTGTCACATAACACAAATAATTTCATATATCCATGAATACATGTCGGAATTGGATTATCTTTAGATCAATCCTACACCTCTCGACGAGAGGAATCCAAGAAAAATATCAGCTGCCATAAATAAGATGACCCACATGGAGTTTGGCCCGAGTTGCTAATTTTAACACTCCCTCTCAACTAGGGAGAACTCCATCTGCTAATCCATCTGCAGTCCGCGCTATCTTTGCCATCAATGCCCTACACTACTCTGCTCTGCTGAACTATGAAGAAGAAGAAGTGATCGAGAATGTATCATACCATTCTCTATTGAGCCGAAGTTAGTCCCATATAAAGAGAGTGTTTCATACCACTCTTACTGCTCCGAAATCAATTCCAAATAAAGTGAGTGTCTCATACCACTCTTACTGATCCGAAATCAGCTCCAAATAAAGACAGTGTCTCATACCACTCTTACTGATCTGAAATCAGTTCCAAATAAAGAGAGTGTCTCATACCACTCTTACTGACCCGAAGTCAGTTACAATTGATCCCAGATCAATATCATCCTATAATAGGGAGTACAGTAGTACACGATCCGTCCATCGGTAGTACTATGGTCCCTATCCTCATTTCCCTGCTCATTGGCTAGATGTGAGGTACTTCCCATGAGTCCCAGACTGCATAGGTAGGATGTCTTAGCAAGAGAAGGATGAACCGCTCATTCTTCTTACATGTTGCCATGGGGTGTCCCAGGGGAAGGTTGAACCACTCATCCTGTACACAAAAAATCACTAGGCGAAGGTTGATCCACTCACCCTATGATTGTGTCTCAATAGGAGAAGGATGAACCACTCATCCTGCCTACATAGAAAACCACTAGGGGAAGGCTGAACCACTCACCCTGTGGTTGCTCATCGCTCCAAGAAGTACCCCCAAGCCCCCCGGAGCTCTCAGAGCTTGATGTCCATATCATACAGGACCCTTAGGAGAGGATCTCTCCACGACTCCTAGTCATTCTTGGAAAGCCTGGAATTTGACCTTTCCCAGTGGCTTCGTCAGAATATCGGTGACCTGCACATCAGTCCCAATGCGAAGGAGCCTTCTTGCTCCTCGTTGTACCATATCCCAGATAAAGTGGTACCTGATGTCTATATGCTTGGAGCAATCATAGAACACGGGATTCCTCAACAATCGAATCTCACGCTGGTTGTCACAGAAGATCATGATGGTATCCAACACATGTCCAAACAGCTCACTGAAGAGTTTCCTCAAGCAGACAGCTTCAAACGAGGTCATACTCGTAGCTATGTATTCGGCCTCAACGATGATCAAAGCAATCATCTTCTGCTTCCTGCTCATCTAGGATATCAAAGCAGAACCCAAAGAGAACCAACACCTAGAAGTGCTCTTGCGATCCTCCACACAAGCTGCTCAGTCAACATCAAAATAATCATGCAGCTTCACATTTCCGGCAGTGCATCTCAATCCATGAGAGATTTTACCCTGAAGATATATCAAAACATTCTTGGCACCAATCCAGTGAGGCTCAACCATATATGAGCTCAACATGCTAACTGCCAAACATATATCCGAATGAGAGTTCACAAAGAACATCAATGCTACTATGAGTTGACGAAACTCAGAGGCATTTCCCAAATCAGGTCCGACAGCACTACCACATAACTTCTTAAAGTTAAGCTCCATTGGAGTAGCCATGGGCTTGTAGTCCACCATTCCTAACTTGAAATCCAACTCCCTCTTACTTTTGCAAATGGGAGGGTCTGTACCTATTAGAAGAGGCCGTCTTCATAAAGTACCAGTATGAGATGTCTATCATCCACAACGTTAATGCAATGGTTTGGATTGGCTTCACTCCTAGTGAATCTTAGCTTCATCAGATAGCTATCAATCCTCTCATACCAAGCCTGGGGTGTTTGCTCTAAATCATAGAGAGCTTTCTTTAACTTGCATACATGAGATTCCCGATCATGAATCTCAAACCGCTCGGGTTGTTCCACATCTGTGGTCTTGCTATTACATGAGGGGAATTGTCCCCTTGTAAGGTTTCCTATGGTACATCTCGGACATGTACCTTCATGCTCTTCTTTGAATTCAGGCATCCCTGTCACTATCCGTCTCACATCGGGCTGGGCAAACCTCTGATGCCTATTGAAGACATGATATGGTCCCCATTGGACTTCCACCAATGTGATACAAAGTATCAACCTGAAACCCAAGAGTAAAAGCATGTTTAAAATTCTTTTTCCAAACACGTACCTTTCCATCGATGAATGCCACCTTGAAACCTTTGTCTTCCATTGCTGAAATGGACACCATGTTCTTCTTGAGATTAGGTACACAAAGAACTTCTTGTAAATGAATAGAGTTACTTTGATCCAGTTGAAGTGTAACATTCCCTACACCCTTTACGGGATAGGTGGCATCATCTCCAAGGATAATCTCCAAGATTGTTTCCTTCTCTATTAGATTAGAGAGCGCTTCCTTGTATCCGGTGAAGTGCCTTGAGGTACCACTATCAATAAGCCAATTTCCCAACGAGTCCGGAGGAGAGGTAGTGGAGAGGGCCAATATAAGATAATACTCCTTTTGCTTATCAGAAACAACATTTGATTCTTCATACCTGGAGTTCCTTGAAGAGTTGGCCATTTCCATGATGTCCTGCATTCCTTTGTCCTTTGCCATTATACCTGTCATTCCTTCGATCATTGAAGATCCCCTTGAAATGATTGTGATAATCATCATGAGATTTGTCCCTTCTTATTTGGACTTTCCCTCGCATAATGGCCAAACTTATTGCAAGCAAGGCATCTGCCCTTCCTTCCACCCTTAGATCCAAACTTTCTATTGAGGTGACCTTTAGGTAGGCCACCAGATGCTTGTCAATGGAATCTCTGATAATCTTCTTTCCTTCGACTTCATTTGGTGCATTTGATGGAGGCTTTGGGATTTTAACCTTCATGAAATTCAACATTGCTCTTCCAATGTCAGATCTAGTGACATCTTCCATCCGTGATAGTCAGACTTTCCACGGAGCTTGTCTTTAGCTGGGAAGAGGGATGAGGAACCCATTGAGCCTTTGACCTTGTCCAGTTGTCTTCGGTGATTGCTCTTTCACTCTTGCTTGGGCTTTGTCTTCACCTCAGCTCTAATACCATGTTAATTTTAGGTATGTTCTATGCTTAGAGCAATTTACTTCAATTTTTCATATTAGCCCCAATGACAATATTCAGATTAGCAATCACATCAGCATGATAGTAGAGTGCAGATAAAACATAAACATAAATAGCAGAAGACAAGCCAAGACAAGAGGATACAAGATGTGGGACCAACCCCAATGTGGGGAAAACCTTGATCAATTCGTTTTATGTTCTTCAATAATTCAATAGAGAGAGAGATAGTACAAATATACAAAACTGGTATTTATGACAGCAGTAGAAAACCCTTGACCAGAGAAGTCTGCTGGTCAATCTGGACAAAATCTTTCATCCAAGAAGCATCAATAGGAAGCTCATCAAACTGAGCCAAACATAGTCAAACCTTGACCCAATATATCTCCCAGAATGCTGTTGTCTTCAAGTTGTACTAGCTGTCACTGCTATCATGAGTTAGTGCATCAAACTTCAATCCTCATCCTTCTACTGATTCTTCAAGGTGATTCCATCACCATGCAACGCCTAAAAAATATTAACCCTTGACAATGGCTCTGTCCATCTCATATTACAACAACAACATACCACTGTCCAATAGTCATCAAGATAGCTTTAGATCTCAACAGTATTGTCTCACAAGACAACTCCTAGATTATGTTGAAGATCTAGGCATATATAGGCCCTCATACACCCATACGAAATGCTTGACTGTGGTGTTATGGCTTGCGGCCTAACACACAATCTTCAGGCAGCATATTCATTATTGCTTGTCCCTTCAATAACACCCCAACAGGTCTGATACTATGCTCCTCTAACTCGGTCCTCTTGCAAGAAGAAACAAGCCTTATACTGTCACAAAAGAGATCACCAAACCATGCCACTTTCACGCTGACAACTTGTTGTGTTTAGGGCACTTTAGGTCACGGTTAGGCCTCCTCTATACAACGTATAGGGGCCTCTTTGAACAACGATCAGGTCCACCCTTAACTGCGGATTTAGGGCCTCTGGATTTAGGGCTTATGTTTCACTGTTGATCAACCCTCCTTTGCTGCGGGTAAGGCTTCTTCCTAATTGCGGATTAGGGCATCACTAAACAACAGAGTAGAGTTCCCTTTTACGCTGTGGATTTAGACCTCCTTTGACTGTGGCCAGACCTCTTCCTTGATAGCTGCTAGGGCTCTCCTTACCTGTGGCTAAGTCTCCTCTTTTACCTGTGGCTAAGGCTTTCTTCGTGACTGCGTCTATGCCTTCTTGGTGACCAATTAGGATATCACTTGACCCTCCTTTCTCTGCGACTAGATGACTTCCTTCTTGACTGTAATTTAGGGAAGCGTATAAGACTAGGGCACTCCCTCTAAGACAACTCCTTTAGGAATGCATCTAGATCTCATTAGGGCAGCGTATAGGTCTCTCCATGACTGTGGCTAGGGCACTCCCTCTAGATCTCTCTTTCATCAAAACCCAAACAAAATGAAGAGAGAGATCACAAGAGATGAGTGTCAAAATGACTTTAAGACCTCTTCTATTTATAATAAAATGTTGAGGACAAGTGAGGGTAATTTGGTTGCTGGTCGACCTTGACGAATTGTCACATAACACAAATAAATTCATATCTCCATGAATACATGTCAGAATCGGATGATCTTTAGATCAATCCTACACCTCTCAACGATAGGAATCCTAGAAAAATATCAGCTGCCATAAATAAGATGACCCACATGGAGTTTGGCCCTAGTTGCCAATTTTAACATATTACAACGACTCTTTGACACCTAGACTTTATGACAAAGCCCTAGAAGCACTCAATGGGTGTTTGACCTATAAATAAAATGACCTTGAGCATGAAACCCATGGTACTAAATAACAATAATAAATTTTATTTTTCTCTTTACATCAAATACATAAAATCAAATTTACATAAGACATTATGAAGACCGAACCTAGTTACATGTTTCAACAAGAGCAATCACGTTTTTCATGTATTTCTCATTTTTTGTGTAGCAGGGTTCATCGAAAATATGCAACATGGGTACTCCTTGGATGGGGAATCAAATTCCACATCCATTGAGTGCTCCGGCTCGAAATTTGAGTAAAACCGTAGGGAGATAAGTTGAAAATACAAGTTGAAAAAGTAGTTTATTTTTTAATTTTTTTACTCCAAAAAAAGTGAATCATCCCCCATGGTTGACATCATCATCTTGAATCCTATTGGTTCTTATAAAATTGATTTTGTTTGTACATTTTTGTTTTGAGGGCCATTTTAGACCTCAAAATTTCTCTAATGATTGAATTTTCCCTAGGTGATTCCATTTGCCCATTTAGAGCAATGCATTAATCTAGGTGGTGTTGGTCAAACTCTATTCTTTAATAAATTCTCCTACTCTCTTAAACTGGTTTATGGGAAATATTGCTAAAAGAGTAATTTTGTTTTGATGTGTCACTATTCTTTAAATAAGAATTGCACTGAACAGTTGTCTAAAAGCAAAATCTAGCATTCTTTGCATATTAAACCCTGTTTCTAGGGTTGCTGTCAGCATTCTATTGCTAATTTATGTTTGTTTCAGCCATAAAATCCCCATTGTAAACCCTAGATCCTTCATATCTAATTAAAGTCTTGATCCTTTGCAGATCTATCATTGTAAGACTTTTTCTTTGCGCTATTATATGACATCGCATGCCCTATCATTGAAATTTTGCAAAATCCGAACTTATAACGGCCCTATAATTCACTTAATTGGTCTAGCGATAGAGTGTCTAAATTTTGGTAAAGATTACATCATCCCTCTAGGCTCTTTCGATACTATATCCCAATCCCTAGATGTCATCCATCACTTTGAGCTATTCTTATTGAATATCCTTTAGGTGGTCCTTTTTAGGGAAGCCTCCCTTGTGGTTGAATACCACTAAATAGCTGGACAAAGGCTGCTGAGGTGACAGTGGCAGTCGATCTCCTGTTTCCCTGAGGTTTGGATCTGCGTAGTGGTGCTTTGCATTAGGCCTGCAATATTTTGCGGCAACATGTACTTTACCTTTTTGTACATGTTTTCTAAACTAAAGGTTTCATATCTAATACTGACAAAGCCTTCATGGGAATCTCTGATTTGTTAAGCCCCACAAGGTTTCTACATGAATTGAACACGATGCTAACGTTTGACTTCTTGTTCTGATAGAATTTCTTTTGGCACATTGTTTGCCATCTCTTGCTGCCCTTCACTTTGATGCATGGATGTAAGAGGTTTGATATAAGGATTATGCTGATTTTCAATATGTTGTAAATGGTTTAATCCTGAAACAGAATATTTAAAATTGAATGGATAACTAGCCATATATTTAAAACCTGATTGCTCAAACCTTCTATCTCTTTCCTCCATAATCATTGTTTTGTTCTTTTCTTCTGATCAGTGTGTGTTCTTTATTTGTTGATTCTTTTTGGAAGGTTGCCCAATCAAGGGAGTTCATCAAAATCTGAAGAAACCTGATAATATCCAACTAGATACTGTCACAAGTTGCTGGCCAGATGATCTCATTGAATTCATTTTGTTGTTTGGCGTTACTAATAAAAGCAACCGCTGATGATTTAAAAAAAATCTGACTTGCTACTTTCAATTTTAAGTATTTGTAATATGTACATGGTTTCAGGGCAGAAATCAAAGGCAGATGAGTGCGAAAGTGTTATACAGGATCTGAAAAAACAAGCTAGCAATGTCACAACGAATATTGGAAAACTGAAGCGCCAGATTTCTGCCAAGGTCAGAATTTTTTTATGGAGGTTTTGTCAACCTCTGCCTTACTATGCGATTTCAGTGGCTTGAGTCTTTTTCTTACGCACTGTTTTGTCTTACAGGAAACACAAATCGAACAGCTAAAATCTCGAAAGCAGGAGGTACTAGAGAACTGTGAACTGGAACAGATAAAACTTCCTACCTTAACCACTCCCATGGAAACAGATTCATCAGGACCTAGTTTTCCAACAAATTTTGATTACTCGAAGCTTAGCAGATCTCATCAACAGGTCGAGCATAGTTTCACTCCCATGTTTTACATTCCATTTAGTTCACATGGTTTCGAGGATAATTTAAGCTTGGATTTTATTGGGCTCGATTTCATTTTTATTGATTTAAGGGTGCCATGTTTCTGCAGGATCTGAGGCCAGCTGACAGAGAGAAACTTGAAGCAGAATTTAAAAATAAAATGGATTCGATGACATCAGAAATTGAGAGAACAGCACCTAATTTGAAAGCATTAGATCAATATGAGGCTCTGCGTGAAAAGGAAAGAGAAGTAATTGAAGAGTTTGAAGCAGCGAGGAAAGAAGAGAAGGAAATAACTGACAAATATAATTCTGTAAAACAGAAGAGGTTTTACCTTTTTCTCTTTGTATTTGTTACAATTAGCATCCAGAATCAAGAAACTATGTGAACATTTTTAACTATCTAGTAGTGGTATTTTCCATTATTGTTCCTTTTATCTTACAACAAACTTGGCGTTGATCTTTAAACATGCTATTAAAAATGACTGGACTTTACAATATTTGGGTACTCATGGTCCTCTGTGATTAATCATTATTGGTTACAGATATGAAACATTTATGGATGCATTCAACCACATATCAACAAACATTGATAAGATCTACAAACAGCTGACTCAGAGTAATACGCATCCTTTTGGAGGAACGGCATATCTGAGCCTGGAAAATGAAGATGACCCTTTCTTACATGGTATCAAGTACACAGCTATGCCTCCAACAAAGCGCTTCAGAGAAATGGAACAATTATCTGGAGGGGAAAAGACTGTTGCTGCTCTTGCTTTGTTGTTTGCTATCCATAGGTTTGTCAATAGAGTCAGATGTGCTTTATGGATTTATGATATTATTTCAAACGATTAAAATGCTCAACGAAAATTGTTTCTGTGGTCTGTTGCATATCTACAGTTTCAGGCCTTCCCCTTTTTTCGTTCTGGATGAAGTAGATGCAGCATTGGACAATTTGAACGTTGCTAAAGTTGCAGCTTTCATCAGATTGAAATCCCGTGATGAGAACAAGGATCAAGATAAAGATGGTGTTGGCTTTCAAAGTATAGTGATCTCTTTGAAAGATAATTTCTATGTTAAAGCTGACGCATTGGTGGGAGTTTATAGGGATTCTGAAAGAAGGTACACGGTTGTCATAAATCTCAATAGGTGGTAAGACTATTGGTAAAATTATGAACTAATTTTTTTCTTGTTTGTGTGGTGCAGCTGCTCCAGAACTCTAACATTTGACCTCAGCAAGTATGGTGATACATAAACTGTTGTAAATGGTATCAACATTTCTCTATGTAGTTTGCATTTTAAGTTCCAAATGACAAGTAACATGTATTTTCTGAAAGTAATTTTCATTGAAATTTTATGCCAATGGTAGTGTATATTTATCAAATTTCAGTATATGGAATTTGGTTTGTGCATGCAAGAATGAAATTGAGTTTACCAATTGATTGCTTATATGCTCAATTATGTCCTGCCAGGTTATTGTTGAGAAACCAAGCGTATGGTAGATAAGGCTTGATTCCTCTTACTTGATAATTACTTGTGAATGTTTACCGACTTCTTATTACTTCTTAAATGTTCTTCATTAAGCAATTATACAAATAATAAATCTTTCAAGAAAACAAAGGGACGAGACACCAAAATTAGGCTCCAAGCCAATGCAAAACCCCACAAGGGGGAACCCAACAATCCTTCTCTTATAGAATCAGATCAAATTGAGATATCCAAGACCAAGACCCAGACCAGAACTGCCACCAAAAACTCCAAGTCCAGCCCTCCTCCAAGTCACCCCCAAAGTCAAAGTCAAAGTCGAACTGGTCAACTTGAAATTTCGGCCCCAGAAATTTCATGCCTGCAGTAACAAATAAAAATTCGGCCTGTACATAGAACTCATTCTTCACATGTGTGATCTTCTTCTTGTCTTTTCTCTCTTTTTAATTCTGTATATTTCTTTGTTAGGTGCGGAAAGTACTTATTGTGATGATCATTAATTGTCCTTTAAATGGGTCGAACTTTCCTTTATATATAGATGTCCAGGAGGTTGAATAGGTGTCTGTTGGAGGACTGGGCCAACTTGCTCATTTGGTGGACTTTGGTTCAAAACAAAAATTCAAATTCCTTTTTCTTACAAACGTTCATATGTGACATGACTCAAATACATTTTCTTTTGACTCAATAAATTCTTTTTGACTCTATAAGCATGAAGAACATGCTTTGACCAAAAATAACTTATAATAATGAATACAATAATACATCAATGATGGATTTTACATTATATTATGAAGACCGACACTAGTTACAACTTCAATAGTTATCATTTATGAAAATGGGCCCGATTTTACCCTGTTCATAATATTTTCATTTACTTGGCGTTCTTACACAAAAATGACATTGTTACAAGTGATCAAATTTGTTCTTATGTAGAAGGATAGTTTGAATTGTCCTCGTGTAATAACTCATCTTAATCTTTACCCTTCAATTCAACACTCATAATATATTTAACATGAATGAACTTTTCTAATTGGTTTGTGGCCAATAAGATCACTGATGCTGACTTCAACACGGTGGATGGGATTTGTGGCACCTCTCTTGTAATCAACAAAGGGACAATGTTTAATAAGATACAATAATTTTACTAAAGTTACAAATGACTAGAAATATAGGTCAATGGGACTAGGAAGTGCAATCAATTATATTAAGTTGTGGTAGTGCACTAGGTTACTCTAAAAGCATAAACAAAACAAAATAGATGAGAAATAGGTACTTTATTAAGATGGAAAAGGGGGAGAGAAGATAGATAATCTTATTAATGTCCAAAAAGGTCAATTGGACTAGAGAGCACAATCAATGTTCAATAAAGTATGTGAGTGTTCAGAGCACTCATGAATTTGCTTGATGAAATTAGGATGAGATGGAGTAGAGAGTGAGGACAGAGTATATCTTGTGGCATCAATCACTAAGAAGTCACCAATACATTGTTTGATGTTGTTGTTTGGAGAATGCACATGGTTGAGAAGACTTGCTTGGGTAACCTAGGGAGGAGAACAACGGTCACAAGCAAAGACAGTCGTAATATTTGAGGCCGAAGGGAAAAATCTTATGAAGTGGTTGTGCCCTAGATTGGATTGTTGATTAGGTCCATGCTAAGGACAAGTACCTCTATCCTTGTGGGGACGAGTTCACTGGCCCCAAAGCAAGAAGTTGTACATGGTCCCACTTATCTAGTACTTTTGTGTGGGCCGCTAGATTTCCTTATTGTTTAGTTCCACAAAGCATTGAAGTGGCTTGAAAGAAGAGGAAATTAGTATGATATGGTGGGGTTTGAAATAAAGTTGTGGTTTTCCCTCTAAGAGCCACTAAGTTATACATGTATAAAGCTAGATAACTGTTGTTAGGATAACAAGTGAAAATGGAGTGGAATACAATACGATTACAAAACTTAATTGTGATATATCCTTCAGATCTCGTAATATGTTGGGGCACTTGAAGATGAGATTTTCCTTAAACACGTTTTTCAAATTGCATGACTAGCATATCCTCTCTTAGTGGGATCTAATGTTCAAACACAATCCAAAGTTGACAAAAGAATCATTGAATTGTTTGAGGGGAAACTCTAGGCCATGAAACCAATGATATCAAGTATAGTTGAGGTTAGTGATAAGAGCCTAGGAAGAGGAGATCTAGGTAGCTTTTGTGTACTCTAAATAACTGTCTTCCTTGGCATTACTACTTATCTCTTGTTGAGGGGAATAAAACCATTCAACGTTCTGATTAGTTTAGAATGTACGAGGTTGTTACTTTGCATACAAGGTGACACTACCTTAGTAGTCTCTCAAATGGGTTGTTTAACACAAGCACATATTTTTCTAAACCCAAGTCTCACATGCACTTTGCATTTTCAAAGATTGAGGTTGTATCTTGAATTCCAATATTTGATAGGTTTCTATTTGTGTGAGCTCAAGATATGCATCCTCATGCTTTGTAACTTTAAGGTGCATATGAAACCCATGATTAGATGGGTCTTCAATGATTTACATATTCAAATGAACCCAATACAACACCTAGGTTCAATGCACCATTAGACAAGTGTTGATGGATACCCTCACCTCCACTTTGGTTATGAAGTGCCTTTCCTCTCTCAGTGCAAAACTCTTCAACCTAAATAGAAAGATCACTTTTTACCATGATAATGTTGGCTTTTGGTTACTCCCAAAGTGGTTCACCTAGCTGAGGGAGTGCTTCATGTGATGTGGATGGCTTGTGGTCCCCTACCTTCTTTGTTGCATTTTGGTCAGCTTACATTTGAAGAGCCTAGTGGGCGTATTCTTTCCTTGGGATCAATGCTAAGGAGGTGCACTTCTTGATGTGGCAATTGGTGCATGTGGTGGTTTGACATGTTCTACAAAGGTGCACGTGTTGTGAGGAGGATTAGTAATTGAGACATGTGGAGTGACCTCCTTAGAGGATGACATTATGCGCTTATTATAGGTTGGGCATAGGTCCCTAGGAGTATTGGAGCTACCTTGTAGATATGTTGAGGAGGAACACTTGAGTTGAGGAACCATTCTTGGAAGGCACCCTATCTTGCTTAGAGGAGTGCTTGATATGTGGATTCCTAGACTTGGAGTTTTGTAAATTGTATTGTGACATGTTTCATTCTTGTCTGATGTAGCTCTCTCCTTGAGGTATTGTTGACATGTGTCCTAATGTTTACTTGTGGACTTGGTTAATGTATTATTGTTTACCTTTTTAATTGATCATATGTTGAGGGAGGAAAGTGATTTTGTTGTAACTTGTTTTATGTCTTAGAGATGTGATAGTTGGTGTGATGTAGCTATGTGGAGAATCTTGGAAGAATTGTTGTTTACTCTATTACAAGGATAATTCTTGTGAGAGGCATGTGTTAGGGTTCCATGACTTGTGTGATGCAAGTGAAGTGTAATGCTTATGAGGTGCAAGTGTGGATTTAAGGGTTGGATGTGAAATTTCCATGAATGCACCAACTGGAGTTTAATCTTCTAACTATTAGTAACTTATTTGTTTACGACAAATAATGATTAATTCACTGATGCATTATTCATAATAAGGCCGTTGCGAAATAATAAAACATGAATTGATAAATAGATGCACACACAATAAAATTAACATCATTATTTTGGACTAACACCCTTGGAAAAACCCTAAAGGGAAAACTAGTGCAATAGATGAGGGTTCGTTTTATTATGCAACAATTTGAAAATTTTACATCTAAATGGCCAATTAGCAATCCTCCGGCAAATATAGATCATAACTAGCCAAATCCATTGCAGATCTTAGATCTCTGAAAACCAACTCGACCCTCTATCCAACCACACACATTCCTTGCTAGCTACTCACACATCTGCCCATAATCGCACTAGTGGCTTTGGATTCACTCAGACTTCATGGAAACTAGCTCTAACCAAGTTGTGTTGCCTCCCTCTGTCACTGGAAGCCACTCACTCTGCCTTTTGGAAATAGATCCAACCTTTAGCCACTGATCTGTGGCTCTTCCAACAACTCACACAGGGGTTTCTAGCTATTCGCACTACTTGTATGACCTCCTCTACAGATGTATTTAACCTCTCTTTTTCTGCCACTCAGGCATTGAAAAAATTACTAGGAATCTCTTCTTTGCATCTCTACTCTCAAATCTCTGTTGCTTCCTCTTCCGTGCTCTTCCCCTGGCTTGAATTACGCCCTTGGTAAAGGCTACAAACTTAGTAGCATGATCTGCCTCTCACCATTGATCACTCTAATGCTCTCCCCATGCCTTTCAACCTACTCTTATAATCTCTCGTTGGAGTCAAAATGGCCACAATTTAATTTCCATTGACGGCTAAGATCAATTAGATTTCATCAATAATATCCTTTTGAGCAATCTTGAACATCCTTAATTAACTAACTTTAATTTACCACTTTTGCTAAATTAGAGTTACGAAATATTTTAATAATGACAAATTGAATTAATTGAGGTGTTTCCCAAGCTTATCTCGCGAAACCTTTTTTAGGTTTTGGAGATCTAGTGCTCCTTAACTTCTTAGCATCATTTAAGACTAGAATATCTGTCCAATTCTACATAATTTAAAACTCCCTCTTAACAAGGAAGGTATTCTTTACTATACCCATCAGTTCCCTGAAATAAAAGAACTTGCCTCTCCCTACAGTCTTCATGATTATATTTGCGACCTGCTGTTTTGTGGGAACATGTTGTAGCTAGATTGCGCCACGCTGTTGATGTGTAACTTTTGTTGTACCTCCCTTCTTCACATCTCAACTGATTTAACTCCTTGCCATTGGAAATCACTGAAGAAATCTTGAAACATTGTCCATCGACCACTATGCATACTCTAATCCACTTGCTAACAACTGTAGTTGAATCCATTTCTGGTCTACTGTGTCACTACAACTTGCTCTACAATTGTTTCCCCAATCTCTGATTGCAACTAGCTCTACACTGTCCACTAAGTATCTGACTATGCTTAACTGGCTCTGCAACTACCTCTCAAGCATTTGATTGCAACTAGCTTTGCACTGTCCCTCAAGATCTAACTGCACCTTGCTGACACCTCGATCCTCTTGCTACTTTGATTGTGGGCTCCTGTAGCAGAGATATTGATCCATGTGAATAACAACTGGATCTAAACTAGAATTTTTGCTGCTAACCCATGGATCTTTCCCATACTGATACTTTGAAGCATCATGCTCCCCCTCCATCTGGAGGTATCACTGCTATCAATGTGAATTCCTCCAATCTAGAGGTCAACTCGTCGATCTGTTTCGAATATGTTGTCTGTTGCTACCCTTTCTTGTCCATCTTCCTCTTTGGACACTGGGTGATGTAGTGACCAAACTCACTACATCCAAGACACTTGACCTTTGACACATCCTTTTTCTTCTTCTCTCCTCCTTTTGAGTTTTGTCCTTCATTGAGACCCTTCTTCACCTTCCCTCTTCTTGTAAGTACTACGTTCTCTTCTTCCTCAACTTTTGGTCCCTCGCCACTACTAGTGGTAGAACCTTTGATGACACTGAGCCTTAACTTCTCCTAAGTGAAGTCACTCCACAAACGTTCCTGATTTGGTAGCTTATGTCATCTAGTGATTCCTTGAACGAAAGTTCACCATTCCTCGGTAAACTTGTCTAGAGATGTCCACAACAGTTCACTATCTGTTGGCTTCTCTCTTGCATCTCCAAGTTCATCTTAGACTCCTTGAATCTTGGTGAGGTAGGAAGTTACGCTCTTACCCTTTTTCATATTTGTTGTCCTCCACTTCTCCTAGAGAATCATTTTATGATTCTCAGATGGATCCTATTATAACTTCACAATAACATCCGAAATGTCCTTTTCCATATTTTTCTTAGCAATATGCGGGGTAATATGATCTCGACCTCCGTCTAGGACCATTCTCTTAGCTTTGGCCATCTCTTTCTTGAAGTTTTCCAACTGTTGTGCATTTGTTCGTTTTGCGATGACATTTGTCTTGAATTTCTTCAAACCATGCTCATCCAATAGGAATTGCATTCAGGCCTTCTAGATGCCAAAGTTTGAGGCTCTGTCAAGTCTATCTTGATCCCCTAGTCCTACAGAAGCTATATCTGTGAAACTAAAATAAATGGAGAAATCTCTTTCGGAAATCTCCTCCTTTTGGTAGCTTAGCCCGACCTCTTTCTACACTCACACTCCCTCTAGAAATGCATAGATCTGCACTGCACCTTCGATGTCCTTCCCATAACTCACACTATTTGCTTCTCCTACTAGGTAACTCGCTCTACCTCCTAGAAGTCCTCCTCCGAACTCTGGCACATGCACTGCTAACTTTGAAACTCATACTGGCTGGATTGAAAAGTCTACAACAACCTTCTCCTTCTAGAAATCACGATTTCCTTTCCTGCAATTGGAAAACTAGAAACCCTTTGAGAATTTCTGAAAATTCCCTATGTATGCTTTTCTCTTCCTACGCTGGGATGGTTCTCCTATTTGAAGCTCATTACCGAGAATGCCTTACCTTCCTTCGCTATGCTCAGGTACGCCGGGGGTGGGGGAAGGGGGGTATGGGGATTACTTATCTAGCTACTCAGGCCCTGGATCACCTCCACGTATGAATAGTCCTTTAGCCATTCACCCAACTGTTAAGTCACTTTCCAGTCAAAATCAATCTATTTCATGGTGTCATTGGGTCAAATACTAGAAAGAAATGTAACTGCAAACCCTTGCTACAAATTTCTGTGCCCAGATATACTCTACGAAATCACTGATATACTCATCAGAGTCTCTTCCCAGCAACGACCCTACATGCTGCTACTGCTTTTGAGACCAATCGAGCTTTTCCTTCACCTTGAACTAGAAATCGATTTTCTTGCCCTAGAAATTTGCAATGCCTGGTTGGCCTAAAGCAAATTTGGAAATATTGTGCTAAGATCTCCCTATGAAACTGCACAATTTTGCTTCCTTCACTTCTTAGCCTCTAGTTTGATCAACAATGCTCTGATACCATGTGAAATTTCCATGAATGCACCAACTAGAGTATAATTTTGACTACTAGCAATTTATTTGTTTACGACAAATAACGATTAAATCTTGATGCATTCTTTACAATAAAAATGTTGCAGCGTAATAAAATAGGAATTGAGAAATAGATGCACCACACAATAAAATTGACATCGTTATTTTGGACTAATGTCCCCGGGAAAACCTCGAAGGGAAAAACGGTGCAACAAATGAAGGTTTATTTAATTATGTAGTAATTTGAAAATTTTACATCTAGATACCCAACTAGCAATCCTCCAGAAAATATAGATCACAACTAGGATAATCCATCAGAGATCTCAGATCTCCTCTGCAAACCAACTCGGTCTCTATCCATCTACTCACACTCCCTGCTGGCTACTCACACCTTTGCCCATAATGCACATTAGTGGCTTTGGATCCGCTCACACTTCCTGGAAATTGGCTCTAGTTGAGTCGTCTTGCCTCCCTTTGTCACTTGAAACCACTTGCTCTGCATTCTGGAAATAGATTTGGCCTTCAACTAGTTATCTGTGGCTCTTGTAGCAAACTTGCATTGGGGTTTCTAGCTATTTGCACTTCTTGTACAACCTCCTAAGTAGATGTATTCGTCCTCTCTTGTCCTGCCACTTTAGCACTAGAAAGATACAAGGAATCTCTCCAAATCTCTACTCTCAAATATTTGTTGCTCACTCTTCTGATGCTCTTTCCTTGGCTCGATCTATACCCTCACTGAACACTCCAAACTGGGTAGCTCGACCTGCCCTTATCCCCAAGTCCTATCTACTCTTATAATCTCTTGTTGGAGTCTCAATGGCCACAATTTAATCTCCATTGACGACTAAGATCAATTAGACTTCATCAATAGAAGCCTCTAGAGAAATCTCGAACATTCTTAATCAATTAACTTTAATTTATCACTTTTCCTAAGTTAGACTTAGGAAATATTTTAATTATGACATTAAATTAATTAATGTGTTTCACAAGCTTATCTCGCGAAAACTTTTATGGGTTTTGGAGATCCAGTTTTTCTTAGCCTCTTAGCATCACATGAGACTAGAACACATGTCCGATGCTACACAAACTAACATTGGATAGTTGGTGTGATGCTCACTCGTTGGCCTCTTGGAGACACTATTATAGCTTAGTGGGATGCTTTGCTAGGCCTTGTTGCTAGTTAGAGTCAAAGTAATCATGGACGCCCTAGTGAGCGTTTGGAATGCTTTGTATAAGTCCTTGGTTTGGATAATATAGAAGGATTTGATGTACTAGCTTTGGCAAATATGAGATATTGTACTATACCTTCATATTGTGCCATTGTTGTCATAAACTCTTATCGAAGATTTGGTTTTCTTGTGTTTTGAGCAAGTTTAAGGCCTTTTTGATATGTTGATTTATTTGGAAAGAAAGTTTGAAATGTTGAGTGATTTGGTATGATTAGAGAACATTATTCCTGAGTGTGAAAACATAGGGAATTAAATAGTTGATGCCTATGCCAAGGTTGTACAGATTGTGGAGGATCTAAATGGTCCACGCATGACATATGACTCTAGATTAATCTAGAGAAAGACGTTGACAACTAAATTGAATAGGTTAGGGAGCTTTTTCCACACACACGTACTCTGCATAGCTTCATATCCTTCTCCACACTTGGCATAATAACTATTTGTTGATACATTGTGCAAAGTGATTAATAATAAGTGTCTTCCATTGTTTAAAAACCAATATTGTGTGAAAGGAAGGTGTGTAGGAGACTGTGCAGGGAGGAGAATACATGCAGAAGTGTGGAACTTTGTGACAGAAGATTGTGTTTGTTATTGTGCACACTTGTTCTTCGACGGAAATCAAAAATTAAAAAATATAAGTTTTATGAAGCTTTTGTAATGTAATTTTAACAAGGAATGTCTCCGTTGTTGCATTTTCCATGTGTTCATCATGCATTTTTTAACATGCACGTTGCAAACACATACTCAATTAGTTCTTGAGCGGGCTTGTTACAAATGGTTTTTCTCAAAGTTGTTTTGTACATGCTCTACTAAGTAGTTGTCTTGCTAGTTTTTAGAATCGATAGGGAAGAGTGTTGTAAGTATTGTGCGTTTTGCTTATTCACATAAGAATTATGCACATAAGCTATTTTCGAAAACAAGGAAATTTTTTACGATATCTTTATAATGTATATTGTTGTTCTTTTGTTTTGTGATTCTAAATCTCATTCTTACATAAGAGTTTTATAGAATTGATGTGGATATATGCACATGCTATTAATGTGTGTACTTTCTGTTGGATTAAAGGTTTTATGTATAGCCATACTTTGTTGTTTGTTTCCATGCATGTTTATGTTGTGCTTATCATGGAGCAATAACTCGGTGAATTTAGAACATGTTTGAAGCATGATTGCTAAAGCATAAATGGAGAAGCATTTGTTTTTTATAAAAATAAATTGTAGGGATGAAATCCTAAGGCAACATAATCCATTTCGTTTAAACAATTTTGCATATGCTGTAGGAGATTTCCTATTCAATGCTATGTGAACTCTATTGCATTTTAGATACACGTCAAGAGATTTATGTGACAGAACGATAGAACATTTTAGAAATTGTTTAAATGAACAAAATGTAAAGAGATACTATCTTATGAGCATGAATTGAACATAGATGCATTGATACAGATGCATAGTGTAAATAATCTGAATGATTAGTTGGAAAGGATGAAAAAATCAACTTCAACTTCTATTGTGGAAGGATGAGGACATTGGGGACATATTTTGTATACATTGGTTATCGAGTTGGCTAAAAATTCCCATAAGACTTTGGTCAAGACAATAATGAAAAACTATTTGCTTTTTAATTCAAATTTAAACAAAGAAAGTTGAGACTTATTGTTCCATGACGAAAATCCATTTGCTAGACATTTTGAAGCATTTATGTGCAAGAAAAAATGTTTAATAAGAACTTATCGTGAACATATAATGAATATAACAAAATATGAAAAAATAGAACATAGATGGATGAAAATAGAGAAAATCATGATTAGACATGTTTGAGAGATTTTCCGGGTTTAAGAGTATTTACAATGAAAGTTGTTTTGAAACAATATGTTAATAGATGGAGAATGAATATGACGTTTCCTATTTATGATGTATAATTGCATATACTTTTTGCAATGCAATTATGTATAATGATTCGTTTGCATTAAATTGCGTAAAAAAATACATAGACGAAGATGCAATTAAGCAATTCCATGGAATAGTAGATTGGTAAGGATACATTATACAATTAACAATGCCATATAAAAAAAAGAAAATAAAGGGTGGCCTTTTTGTTTATGATTGGATATGGTATATCTTGAATATAACTATATACATATGCTCTATTGATACGTTGGTTGTTGTAGTTGAATTTCATGCATTCCAGAAAGATAACAATATTCCATGTTATGTAATTTGGAATGAGTGTAGGTCATTTGCATTATGAACCTTTGAAAAGAATAGTACAAGAGAAAAACATTTCATGTTGTATTGATGCAATTAATGAAGAACAATATATAGAAGAATACTATAAAAATTATTTTGAGGATAATGCGAATTGGTTTGAAAACATGAACATAGATGAAGATGTCATAGAAATTGACATAGAGCTTATCTACGCAAACAAGAGATTGCGGCGATCATTGCATCAACTCAAAAAACATATAAGAAACAATGAAGTTTTTGAAACAAATCTAGTTAGAAAACCATGCAGGCAATTGAATTCAAGCTTTAAAAACATAAACATAGATGAAGATACTATGGAACTTAATTCAAAGCCTATCAATGTAAACAAGAGGCCACATTCATCGTGGCATCAACTCTAAAAATACATAAGAAACAATAATGCTATCTAAACATGTGTAATTAAAAAATGATTGAAACGACCAAAATCAACACAAAATACAATATTTCCAAATAAACACAATAAATTGTTACATATGTTCGATTATATATTTGAAACAATGGTCGAACAATAATATTTTAAGAAAATACAAGATGTTTCCATTTATAATTGTGCAATATGTAATTAAACTTGGTTTAAAAGAGATGTCATATAAAAACAATTGAGCAATGCGTCGAAAGATAAGTGTATGTGCAAAAAAGCATTAGACAATGACAAAATTATCAAATTTGCAGTTCCAGAGCAAATTAGTTGTAATAGACAAATTTCCATGGCCAAAGAACTTTATAATTGAAAGAAAGACTAATATCACTAATATTACCATTTTTGCAAATATGGGAGTTTGGGCAGCGTTTTAGAAAACCACAATTGACATTCAATGATGGAATAATAATGGATCTGCCAACACATCTCGAATTTAAATTGCACTTCCTTGTGACATAAATGAATCTGTACAATGGTTGTGGCAATTAAAAGACATTTTGTGTTTAAAAGCATATTTGCTAGTAGGCAAATACATGTTCATAAAGTCATGAAGGCATTGAACCAATTGTGTAAAACTCCACTTTATAGACTAGAAAATGTTAAGAGTAAACAAAGATTGGAAACAAATCTTTGATAAAAAAAATGATGCAAATGAATGTGATACAAATTAAAAAAGCAATGATGATAATGATCACTATGATGAAGAGCCAATAACAAAGACATTATTACATGGATTTACTGATTCATATAGTATATATGATCTTCGTAATAATCAAATAAACATTGCTTCAGATGAAGGCTATAGGTCCTTGGACATTTTTAGAGATAGGTATTCAGAAAATATGAGCTTTCCCACATTGTTTTACAGGAAAAAACTACCAGACAATGTTACGAAAAACTTTACATATCATGATATTGATCGATAGGAAGGTTTGCATCAAGATCACGATTTTCTGTATCATATAATGAATTTGTTTTAAAAAACAGTGTGTATTATCCTTGGTCAAGTATTCAGTTGTATTTGGATGCATATAAGAAATGATAGTTAAAAGGAGGAAAATTAATAGGTAGAGACATTAAAACAAAGGCAAATTTGAAATGCATTCTAGTGTTGAACATTGGGTATATGGATCTGAGACATACAAATATCACTATACTACTTTTTGCATTTAGACATGAACTTATATGCAATGATCCAACAGTTGGGTCCACTGACTTTCTTTGGCTTGTTTAGCAGTGTTGAACATATCTGGGAGCCTTTAGTAAAGTCTTTGCAACAAATACATTGAAAGAAAAAAACATCTACTGAAAATGAAGTAGAGGAATTATCCGAATGGAAAATGGCATCAACTCATGGTACTCATCCACCCATATTATTCATCGACCCATGGAATTTACCCATGGTATTGTAAATGGCATCCTCCCGTGGTATTGTAAAATCCACCCATGGTATTCATTCACCCATGGAATTTACTCATGGTATTGTAAATGGCATCCGCCCGTGGTATTGTAAAATCCACCCTTGGTATTTATTCACCCATGGAATTGACCCATGGTATTGTAACTGAGAAATACTATAAGTAACAAGTCACATTTTGTAAAAGGACAGGTTGTCCGCTACAATGTAGCCTTTATAGTTTAGAGGCATGTAGCGACCACATCTCTTCTCAGAGATAAGCTACCATCGCCCTAGCTAGTTTATTTTCATTACTATTTTAAATAAAAGTTTCTTTGTGGTTTTGTTGATTGGGCATTCTCCTATTTTTCTTCTGGCAATGCAAGTTCTCAAATCTTGGGGGTCTCTCCTCCCAAGATCCATTTCAATTTCTTAGATCTTTGGGGCCTCCCCCCAAGATCCCGATCAGTGGTATCAGAGCAGGTTATGATTCCATGGGAATGAGGATTTGATGCATATTTCAGTTTCAAATTTTGTAGCAATATTCAACAAACTTCAGGGATGTGCTACAACCTCCACAGAGCACTTTCTTGGGTCAAGCAGGAAGAATTTTTTTCTCATTTTTTTGTAGGAATTTTTTTTGGGTGGCGACTTTGCAGATCAGATCTGAAACATTTGGTACACAATTTACAAAAACAAATACCATATTTGGATTCCTTTCGAAAAATCACCCAATTTAAAAAAAAAATGGGTCGAATTGGAGTTCGGATGTGGGAAATATCACTGATTTAAAATCAGCTATTTTATCAGAATTTTTGTGACGTCGGAACTGTTGCAGCACGAATCTGAGATCTCAGAGTGTCCAGATAGGGATTTCCAACTCATGGGAAGATGCAAAATGATCTTTCTGCTTCTAAAAACAGGTTATAATAAATATTCTGAGTTATATTGGCTGAGTTATGTCCATTTTAACTTTGGAGCAGCATTCGGAGTGGGTTTCCATTGGAGACGTGCCCTCCCACCCCACTTTAGTAGGCACCTGCTTCACATTCATCAGTTTCAACATAGCAGCATTCGGCTTGGGTTATTTGGAGACGTGCCCTCCCACCCCAGGCTATGTAGGCACCTGCTACTTCATCAACAACCAACATCATGGTTATGGGTCAACCGCATAAAATCCTTGTCATCGAAGTCCATTTGCTAGGCCGCACACTGTCAGAATCACAGTTGGTCACAAGCATTACAGGGTATCTCTATCCTCGGATCTTCGTTTATCAGGGTTTTGGGTTAACCACATAAAACCTTTATCTTCAGTGGCTCTTCATATTCAACAGAGGCTTTGCAAGAGGGAACTTTATGCAATGGGGACCATTGCTTCTTAAGGAGGGAGGAATGATCCAAATGGAAAATGGCATCAACTCATGGTACTCATCCACCCATATTATTCATCGACCCATGGAATTTACCCATGGTATTGTAAATGGCATCCGCCCGTGGTATTGTGAAATCCACCCATGGTATTCATTCACCCATGGTATTGTAAATGGCATCCGCCCGTGGTATTGTAAAATCCATCCTTGGTATTCATTCACCCATGGAATTGACCCATGGTATTGTAACTGAGAAATACTATAAGTAACAAGTCACATTTTGTAAAAGGACAGGTTGTCCGCCACAATGTAGCCTTTACAGTTCAGAGACATGTAGCGACCACATCTCTTCTCAGAGATAAGCTACCATCGCCCTAGCTGGTTTATTTTCATTACTATTTTAAATAAAATTTTCTTTGTGGTTTTGTTTATTGGGCATTCTCCTATTTTTCTTCTGGCAATGCAAGTTCTCAAATCTTGGGGGTCTCTCCTCCCAAGATCCATTTCAATTTCTTAGATCTTTGGGGCCTCCCCCCAAGATCCGGATTAAGGAAGATGATATTGATAACTTGATTAGAATTGAGCTCATTACTTGTGTACAATTTCATAGAAGTAGAATGAGTGCTCTACACTGGTTAATTTTACATTGTCCAAGTACTTTGGTGATGTCGTTGACTATTTCTTTGTAACAAAATTCCAAAATCGAGAAAGCCAACAAGAACATGGTTTGCTATGGATGAAAAATGCTCCTATCTCTAGAACAAGTACAAACATGGAAATTGGAAGTTTTGTTGACAAGTACTTATGATTCAAGTAAACTACTTGTAAATCTGAAAACTATTCAACATGATAGTACAAGCATGGCCTGATAGCTTTGCTCAACATATTCCATTAATTTTGGGTGCAAATATTGATGCTCATTTTGTACTTGACTCATATGCTACAACTACTTATTGCAATTCATACATGACAAAGCTAGATAAAAAAATGGCGTCAATGTTTAAACATGTATGAAGTGAATGTCAAAAGAACGATGGTGATATCATAAAAACAATTGCAAGGCTTGGAAAATATTTATTGAACTTACAATAAATGTCTGCACAACAAACTGTATATATAGTGTTGTCGTTGTCACTGGATACTAGTTCAAAAAAATGTGTAATTATTAATAGTTCAGCAATAGATGATCAAACATTTTTACTAAAAAAATCAAAAGAGTTGTAGTGTGAACCGAATGATTCTGAAAACATAACATGTTTATCAATTATCGTCTGCTATGTGCAATGACTAGAAAAAATTGAACATGTATGCTTAGCAGAATTTGCATCATGCTATATGTAGTGCCTCACTCTAGTTCACTGACTCTGATATGACATTAACATTGATATAGCCTTAAGGCTCACACATTATTCTTTGAGGACCTCAAGTTGAGGATCCAGACACTTG
Source organism: Pinus tabuliformis (assembly GCA_031772625.1). Taxonomy (NCBI): domain Eukaryota; kingdom Viridiplantae; phylum Streptophyta; class Pinopsida; order Pinales; family Pinaceae; genus Pinus; species Pinus tabuliformis. The sequence continues at coordinate 180,096,557 of CM062815.1, forward strand.
ACTCTACTATAGTGGATGCCATGGTTATGTTACTTCCTAGTTGATGTTATGCTGATGATAGTTTTGATGGATATGTATGTTTTCTATTGATGTTATGATGATAACTTTCATGGATATGTATTCTTTCTACTAATGTTATGATGACAATAGTTTTGGTGGATATGTATGCTTGATAATGATGTTGTCATGATGATAGATTTGATGGATATGTATGTTTTCTACTGATGTTATGATGATGATAGTTGTGATGGATGTGTCCATTATGTTAGCTACATACATTAGTTCTGGTTCACGATGAACAATGATGTGGATGACTATGTCATGTTGGTTTAACATATGCTATTATGTCAATGACTAACACTATGAAACATTGCTACTGATGATTATCGAGTATGACAAGAAACCACCAGATGTACTTGCATGTGATGAGTTGACGATATATAGTTTGATGGAATTTGAATATTTTGCTTTTGAAATTTTAAAGTTTAGTTTGAATCTTGCTATAACTTCTAATGATATGTTAGTGGCTACAAGCATATGTTAGTTTCTTGGCCAAATGACTCACACATGGGTGATGGGGCTGCACAAATAAATGAAATTGCATAGGAGGGGTGGGACAATGTTCCTGATTTTACCCGCTAAGTCTCCCGCCATGACTTGGGCCAGAAGGGTTGGGACACCTTCGCCTTGAAGATCACGATACCATGGGGGCAGGTCCCAAATTGGGTTGCTGACAAGGATTTCACTAGGGGGTGTGCATCAAGTTAGATTCCTTGATCCCCAACATCATTAGTCTCACTATGGAGGGCAACACGAGAGATGATAGTGGTCTCTATTGTTGCACCTAGATTTCCCCCCTCATAGTCACTGGATGTTTGAAGGGCAATCGGCATGGCACTCTTGGAAATTCAAGGAAGTTGTTGAAGGGCACGATTGACTTGGATCCCTTGGCATTAAGAAGAAACTGTTAGGCATGACACCCTTGGAAATTCAAAAGGAAGTTCTTGAAGGGCATGACTAACTTGACACCCTTGGCATAAAAAAGAAGCTACTAAATATAATCAAGGCATGAAAATCCTACTAATTCACATTAGGTGGTAAATGAGGTTAGAACCAAGACAATTAAATCAAAAATAAAACTTGAGGTAAAGGGAGAATATGAAGAAATAAAAATAGTGTACCTTGAGAACTCTACCCACCCTTCCCATGTTGGAAAATATTAGGTAGATAATGTAAATAAATATTTTAAATAGGTAAAAGGGGGTGGAGGGGGGTGAAAAGGGACATAGTTAATTATAAAGATTAATCCTAATATAGTTAAACTTCATTAAGAGAAGAGGGTGGTGAATTAAAATAAAGATTAATAAATTGAAGTTAGAGAAATTTAGAGAACTTCCATGTGGCAAGAACCAACATAAGAATATCCATCTAAGAGGCAAATTGAGTTAAATTATGAGGTAGTTAGGAGACCAAGTCTGAGACTTATTAGTTGACTTCAATAATGAACACAAATTAAGGAGTAGGAAAGGGGGATCAAGAGACAACTAGGAGAAGAAATAGGGAGTCTTGTTGGGGTAAGGAAAAATATTTTTTTTTAATTAAAATCTAAGTAAAAGAGGGTGACACATGGGTGGGTGAATAATCAAAATTTTGGGTTAATAACAATAATTAATTATTCATGAAGTGCCAAGTGTCACCTATGAAGCCGCCTATAATAGAAGGGGCAAGCCATGGGAGAAGAGACTTTTTGCTTACCCTATTGTTGGATGGATGTGATTATGTCATTGTGAGTGGCTACGAGCTATAGTGAGTTTGGTGTGGTGGAAGTCTTTAGAGAGGGAACTTTTGGAGCCAAGGAGTGCTCACTTCTATCATCTAGCTCACTTCCTCTATTGTACAACACCATTTCAGCTTAAGGGTCCGTGGGGAAAAAGAGTACCCAAAGAGTAGGTTGGGAGGTCAACGAGTGGGTCACTAATGTTTGGTCGCTTCACATCAATATTCACACTTGGATGCGAATGACAAAAAAGGAGTGCAAGCAGCGACAAGGCAAGATTGAATCTCGTCTCCAGGTGAATGGTACCTGCTGTATTTATGAAGTTCTGTTATAAGATTTTGTTGTGTATATGGTTAATTGAATGTAAAACTGTTGCTATGTGGAATGTATTGTAATTCATGGATGTTTGATGTAAATGGCTTAATCTCTGAGTTTCCAATGTTGGTAGGTGTTAAGGTGTTCATGATCATGGTATGGATATTGCTAGCTAATGATTAGTTAAACTGAAACTACTTGTTCTCTTAAGGTTGTAATCTAAGCTTAATCGTATTGTTTATTTCTTTCGTTAAAAAATAAAATAAAAAAATTTAGTGTTGTAGGGAGGGTCCTTACACTTGGTATCAGAGCCTAGGTTCAACCTCTAAGACCTATGTACCCTTCTTTTTGCTTCTTTCTCATTTTGCTTCTTAATTTCTCTTCTCTTGCATACTCTATTTTATCTTGAAGCCGACAAGCCTTTTCTTTTGGATTGTATTTTAAAGCCTTCTACAAAATCTGCACACTCCTTTCAACAATAATCTGATCAAGTTTTCAAACCCTTTTAACCCAATCTGTTAGTTGTTTGGTCCTTCTCCCATAAACCCTAGATTAGCTATGTACGATCCTGCACAACCTTTAGGACATCTAGTGAACCTTATCACAATTGAATCCTTGTGCTTTAATCAAACCTTTTCAAACACCGGAATCCTATGTATTGGTCTGCTTTGAAATTGTAAATCAAATGATGAGATTATTGTAGCAGAAATTTTCATTCCATTCATATATTATTGAAGTTTGAAAAGTTTGATTATTGTTAAAATTGGAAATATGTAATCACGCCAAATTCACGAGATGTCGATTTGAGAATGCCTTAACAAGCTGAAGAGAAAGAGTTTCGGTAGAACTCGAGAAATACTCAACACGAAAGACAGAATAGAGGACTTCACAAAATAAAATGCAATAAATTACATAAGACCGAGAGAGGGGGTTTTTCTATGGAAAATCCTCTTGAAAGACGTAAAAAATAAAGGCGTGTAAAATTAAACGATTGTGAATATTTACACATGTACTTTGAAGTCTAAAAAAAAGGAGAATAACAAAGTAATTTTACGTGATAAAGAATCACAAGGTGAAGTGATTTGTTTTCAAAATTACTTTCAAATGGTAAATGGATTTCTGTTCAGTGGGCTTTACTTTTTATTGACAAGATGCATCATTTCTTTGTTCGACCACATATTTTGCATAGTAATTATTTATGGTAATACTTTCACTTAATTATTTAAGGTAATACTTTCACTTTATTGGACGATTTAGTTTTTAAGGTTTTTTTGAAAATATAGGTGAATTTCTTTCTTGGAACTTTTTCCAAATTTGTTTATTATTAAAATTCTCATCTATCTATTAGAAATATAATTTAATATTTACTAGTTTATTTTATAAAAAATAATGGGTAATCAACACCCCATTTTTGTCATCTACACCAAAATCTAACAAAATAACAAAGTTGGAGTTGTGATAGATCTAGTCTTCTGTTTTAAGCTAAGGTTCTAGCCTTCTAGGTCATTTGAGAAACTACAAAAGAGGAAGGAGAAGAAAAACCCCATGGAACAATTCTGTCATGAACGAAACTGTGACTATGGTGGAATTATGCCCTAGAGTTCCCGGTCTCCAAGTCGTAAACTTTTGTCTCTTTCATGGTGCCCACTGGGCCAATACCATCGACAATGTAAAGGTGGTTTCCAATTATTCCCCATGTAAAGGAGCCCCAGGGGAAGAGTATGTTAGGATCGAGAGTCCATTGCCTGGTGGCCGTGTTGAAGATGTGAATGCCATTGATGGTTGAGTATGAGGTTGAGTAACTGTCGACGATGAGGATGAGGGGGCCATGGGAAACGTAGGCATGGCCATCCATAAACAACTTGTTTACACCAGGGGAAGTGTTTGGGGAGAAGATGATTAAGGTTTTGGTGGTAGTGATTAGATCGATTTGCATGCACTCAAGCAACAAATTTAAATAGATATGTTGGACAAAACATGCAGTGGAACTAATCATAATATTTGTTTACCCAACAACTCACAATTACTTAAACCTGATGATTTGACTAAATTGATAGCTAAATGCTACATTAGATACCAGATCTTTTGCGATTTTAGTGTGGATCCATAACCACGTTTCGATAGGTCCAATAACAATGAACTGTGGATGTTTTCGACTTTAGCTTTCACAACTTGAGTATTTGAGTGTAACAACCCTAAGTTAAAAACTTCATGTAATAAAGTTAATGAAGGAAAAATAATAAATAAGGCCATGGGACACATATTCCAAGTTGAATGTTGGGCAAAACATCCTAGTGTGGGTGTTCATTTGGTTAATTATGGCTAAGGAAATTGGCAAAGGCATTTGAAAACAAAAGAGACATAAATTGACATTTTATTTATGAAAATAATGGCATTAGGGGAATTTTGAGGTTTAAAATGGACCTCATAAAGAAATTATAAAATAATAGTGGAAATAATAGAATAAGATTAGATTACATCATCAAATTTTAGAGGAAAAAAAAAAGAAAAAACTATTTTCTCAACTCGTATTTTCAACTTATCTCCCACTGGGTTTACTCAAATTTTGAGCGGGAACACTCGTTGGATGCAAAATTTGATTCATCATCCAAGGAATACCTTTGTTGCATACTTTTGATGGACCCTGCTACACGAAAAATGAGAAATACATGAAAAACGTGATTGCAATCACAAATTTTCATGTATTTCTCATTTTTCATGTAGTAGGGTCCATCGAAAGTATGCAACATGGGTACTGCTTGGATGAGAAATTAAAATTTGCATCTAACGAGTACTCTCACTCAAAATTTGAGTAAAATATTAGGGAGATAAGTTGAAAATACAATATGAAAAAATAGTTTTATTATTTTGTTATTTTTTTTACTTTTTAGCCCAAAAATGGTGAATCATCCCCGATGGTTGACATCATCATATTGAATCCTATTAGTTCTTACAAAGTTTATTTTGGTTGTACATTTTTCTTAAGAGGCCCATTTTAGACCTCAAAAGTTCTCTAATGAAATTAGGAAAAAAAGAAGGTGAAAGGTCACAGGTTGCATGTGAGGAGGAAAATGAAGGAAAATAATGGAAAATTTAAGAAATTAGAAGCCTCATTAATAAAAAGGCTTTTGAGGACTAGTACACAACTTTTGTTAGTTCAGTTTTGAGGTCTCTCTCTATTCTCTCATACTCTTGCACACTTAGGTTATTCTTGAAGCACTCTAATATTAGATCAAGAAAAGCAAAGGAAGGACAAAGAAGGAAAAGGGAAGCAAAGATCAATAAAGGAAGAGTAGGATCAAATAGCTACAATGAGATTACTTGTGGGTATTGAATTGCATGTATGATTTCCTTTCTAGTTTTGGCATGCATGGTACATGCATGTGTATATTTGGTTCTCTTTCTGTCATTGGCATGGGTCTTATCATGTGTGATAGTGGATTTCAGCCTTGCCTTTCCATTTCCAGATAGCCATGGTGTGATGGGGTTCTCTTTTACTTGGTTGAGCTGGATTGTCAGATTGTTTCGAAACTGAGTGGGGTGGTCTCAGGAGAAAAAATACAAGGCCTAGGAATCCCTAGACCGGTGAAGGTGGGATTGTGGTAAAACAAGATTGTGTGTACCTCGATTAGGCCTAGGAATTCTCGGCCGGTTAATAGGGGGATATACGGTAAAGCCTAGAGGTGTATGTCCTTGATTAGGCCTAGGAATCCTTAACCGATGAATGGCGAGATATACGGTAAATACTAGAGGGTGGAGTCTCGTTGGGCCTAGGAATCCTCGATCGGTGAATGGCGGGATATACGGTAAAGCGTAGAGACTAGAGATGGACAAATTCCTCACGGTTTAGGTGGAGAGATCTAGAGGCATCCATGCTTGTATATGCCTAGTGATCCTTTGATGGTGGGATTGCGGTAAATCCTGGTAGTGTATGTTCCTTATTTTGGCCTAGGAATCCCTTGGTGGGATTGCAGTAAAGCCTGAGGAAGCCTTGATTGGTTTTGTTGAGTCCCCAATTTATGCTTGGAATATGGCAAGAGGGTGATTGACTGAATAAAGGTTTTGGTTTAGCCCAATCTATGGTCGAGTGGTATGTGGAAGTCCCTGACATTGGATTTTGCATATGTTAATAAGAGATTTTTTCCTCTTGTGTTTCATGTGTGAATGTGCTTCCTATTATGTGATCTTAATGGTTGTTCTACCATTTCTATTTTATTGGTTATATGCTGGTTATAAGCATGGTTTTATGACAGATCTTAGTTATGGCTCTCATTATGTTTTGCTTAGTAAATGAATGAACAATGAATGCATGACCTAATAGATGATAATGCAACTATTATGAGAGGACAACGGTCCTTCATGGTGATTCTCAGATAAGTATGAAGTCCCTATGCTTAGATGTGTTTATATGACCTGTAGATTACATGTTCGTGAAGTGTTTGACAAAACGTCTGTCATGGATAGGCCTTGTTAGATAAGGTCGTTGTTAAAGTTTTACATTAGAGGCCTTGTCATCATGTTATTTATCATTTTTGGAAGTTTCATGAAGTTCTGGGCAGTGGCCTAAGCCTTGGCCCTGAAAAAGTGGCTCAAAATCCAGGGTCACTGGCACAAAACTACCAGAAAAAGGTTGCAGTCGCATGGATTCCTTGTTGTGCATGCGACTGGAGAGTTTCTGTCACATGGAGGGCTTGTCATCAGTGCAACTGTGGCTCTTGATCAGTTAAACAACAAGTTGTCTAAGGGGTTGTGCACCTGGAAGGGTTGGTTGGCTCTTGAAAGTCTTGTAGCATCTGAGGAAGGTTAGATTGGTCTTGTCTCGTTGATTCCACTTAAATGTAATTAGGAAGTTGAATCATATCATAGTAACTCTTCCTCACATGTTTACCCCGGTGGATCGGTTAGCTTGGGTAAATATGGGAGGAGGGTCATTAGGGGAATTTTGAAGTCTGAAATAGGCCTCCTAAGAAAAATGTACAACCAAAATAGAATTTATAAGAACCAACATGATTCAAGATGATGATGTCAACCATGGGGGACGATTCACCATTTTTGGAGTAAAAAAGTAAAAATATTAAAAAATAATAAAATAATAAAACTACTTTTTCAATTCGTATTTTCAACTTATCTCTCTAAGGTTTTACTCAAATTTTGAGTGGAAGTACTCAGGTGAAAAAATTAATTCCTCATCCAAGGAGTACTCATGTTGCATACTTTCGATATACCTTGCGACATGGAAAATGGGAAATACATGAAAAAAGTGATTGCAATCACATTTTTCATGTATTTCTCATTTTTCATGTAAGGTCCATTGAAAGTATGCAACATGGGTGCTCCTTGGATGAGGAATAAACTTCTGCATCCAACGAGTGTTGTTGCTCGAAATTTGAGTAAGCCCATAGGGAGAAAAGTTGAAAATATGAGTTGAAAAAATAGTTTTGTCTTTTCTCCCTCTAAAAGTTGATGATGTAATGTAATCTTATTTTATTATTTCCACTATTATTTTATAATTTCCTTAGGAGACCCATTTTAGACCTCAAAATTCCCCTAATGGTTACATATGTGTTTATATGACTAGTAGATTACATGTTCATGAAGTATTTGATGAAATGTCTGTCGTGGCTAGGCCTTGTAAGATAAGGTCCTTGTTCAGGTTTTGCATTAGAGTCCTTGTCATCATGTTATTTATCATTTATGGGAGTTTCATGAGATTTTTGGCAATGGCTTGAGTCCTAGCCCTGAAAAAGTAGCTAAGAATCTAGGGTCGCTGGCACAAAACTACTTGAAAACAACTGCAGTTGAATGGATGCCTTGTTGTGCATGTGACTAGAGGGTTTCAGTCGTATGGAAGGCTTGTCATCAGTGCGATTGGGGCTCTAGATCAATCAAACAACAAGTTGTCTAAGGTGTTGAGCACCTGGAATGGTTAATTGGCTCCTGAAGGTCCTGTAGCATCTGAGGAAGGTTAGATTAGTCTTGTCTCGTCAGTTCCACTTCCTTAATTGTACTTGGGAAGTTGAATCATATCATAGTAACTTTTCATCACATGTTTACCCTAGTGGAATGGTTAGCTTGGGAAATGTGAGAGGAGGGTGTTATAGAGTGGTATCAGAGCATGGTTCACCCCTTGGACTAGATGGGTGGAATATGAATATCATGCATGCATGCTTGTTGTACATGTTCTTGTTATGTATACATGGTGATGGTCTCTGTTGCAGTTGTGTTTTTATGTAGCAATCGATGATGTTGTTGTTGGGATGTATTTGTCGTGAATGCATGCTGGTTGAATACACATTTGTTGTGCATGGTTGTTGTCTATATGGATATATGCATTTTGTGTTATGGTTATAATTGTCATGCATAAGAGCATGGTATGCGTTTGGTGTTTTATTTCATGATGTTTATATATTGTTATGATTATGGTTATACATGTATCGCGCTAATCTAGTTGATCTTGAAGACAAGATATCCTCCCTTGAACTATATTGAGGTATGTTGGTTATGTTTATGTTTTGGTTTCATTGACATGGTATACTTGTAATAAGAAAATAAAAAATTATTAGCAAGATGGTAGACTATAGTTCACAAGATTCTCCCCATAGATCCGATGAGAAACATGTTCATAGGTACTCTCCCAACATAAAAGACACATTGAGAAGTCTAAAGGCATAAGTAAAAAGTTTTATGGAAAATAATGACAGGATCATTTAGGCATAGGAAGAACAAGAAGAAGTTGATACAGTCATCCTTTAGAGTCTATCATATTTGTAGAGACAAGGACCATTTAGGATCAGTCATGGATAGGAGGATAAGACTAATGGGGCATATGGCAGTAGGTCTCATGGTGGTCACAAGTCAGATAAATATGGCACGATCAGAGATGGTAGGTTCTTGGATACAACAGATAGGAGAGGTGATGAACATAGGTTCTATTCTAGTTTTGGTTCTGATAAGTATCATGATCATTGTCATTCTCATCCTTACAGGAGGAGCGACAGAGGATATTTGCCAGATGAGTTCAAGAAAGCAAAGCCACCTACCTTTGATGGAGATTTGAAGAAACCGAAAGATTCAAAGGCATGGTTACTTGGGATGAAGAATTTATTCGAGTTCGATGAGTACACAAAGAACATGAAGGCCCGAATAGATATCTTTAGCTTCAAAGGGAAAGCAAACATCTGGGGGGGAAGATGTGAATCGGGTTAGAGACATCTGGACAGAAGAGTTGAGTTGGCATGAATTCAAGAGACATTTCAGGAAGAAATATTTGTCAGAGGTACAATGATAGTAAGGCCAATGAGTTTTATGAGGTAAAGATGGGATTAATGACAAATGAGGTTTACACGACCAAGTTCTTGGAATTGTTGAGGTATGTACCATATCTCAAGGATGAGAAGACCAAAGTTCAGAGATTTTTCAGTGGATTACCATTAGAATTTAGAGTTTGGATTGAGTATGATGAGATTTGGTCACTTGAAAATGTCATTGGTAAGTTGAAGCACTATTATGAGCAATCGAAGTGCAAGACAAAATCTTAGTAAGGTTGGAAAGATAAATACAAAGATAAAAGGTAAATGGCGGTAAAAAAAAACAATACCACAGGATGTAGGTGAGAAATAAAATGCTGCACCTTACAATAAGTTCAATATAGTTGGATAGGGACATGAGTCACAGTTTGGAGGGCAGCATAATAGAGGTGATGGTAATGGAAAATTGCAGTGTTGGACATGTGGAAATGAGCATTTTAAGAGAGATTGTCCAGAGAATCAGGGTGACAGACCTCAGATTTATAGTGCACAGAAGCGCAGACGGTTGGGGTTGTTGGGCAGAGCGTTCATCGTATCTATACGGCATTGGATAATAGGCAAGCGAATCACTAGGCTTCTATTATCAAGATGGATGATAAGATTTGTGATCAAGTTGTTTCTATATTGATTGACATTGGATCTAATTATAGTTATGTTAACCTTGACTTGGTGGATACGTGTAGTTTGAATAAATAAGTGCATGTAGAATATTGGTTAGTGCAGGTGGCTATAGGTACAAAGGAAAGAGTTCATTATTGGGTAAGAGCTTGTGCATTTGAGTTGAATGGTATGCCTACATCAACGCATTCAAATGTACTTCCATTGGGATCGTATAGTATGCATTTGGGTATGGACTAATTGTATCTTCATAGGACTAAGGTAGATTTTTATGATAAGGCTATTGAATGCTTGGATGACAATGGAGAACAAAGAATCTTACAGGGTAAGAAGAAGGCAACATCAGTTAGAATGGTGATGGCTATGCAGGAAAATCTTAGTCGTAGAAAAGGGTGTGTTATTTGTAGTGCTTATTTCTAGTGATAAAGGTAAGAATGTTGAGGATGCATAGGTGTTATGAAACCAACTCACAAAAAGATAGAAAAGAAAGATAAACGCCTTAGAATTCAACCTCTTCGAGGGGGCAACCTTCTTTACATAACAAAAATGAACAATTCTTCGATGATACAAATGAAAAAACCTCCTTTCTATATATAGGAGTCTAAGGGGTCACAATATAACCAAAGCCGACCTAACAATAATAATATAAGGGCACAAAAATAATAATAATAGGCTTCTATGGGGCACAATTATAACAATACGGGGACAATAGGGGCACAACAATAACAATAAGGGATACAATGACAATAGTAATGGGGTGATCACTAGTATTATAGGTACCTAACAAGCCCCTCTCCTTCAAAAATGTGTTGTCCTCAACATTTGAGTAGTTCTGGATGCTTCTGTATACAATTCTCATCCTCCCATGTGGAATCTTCAACGTGTAAGTTCTTCCATTTGATGAGATACTCTGAAATTGATCGATTTCGCAGCTGTTGAGTTCTTTTTTCTTTGATTGCTTCAAGTTCCAATATGATTTTCCCTTCTTCATCAAGTTCTGGCAATATTTTTTGAACTGGGAGCTTGTCACCTATAACCTTCTTTAAGCATGAAACATGGAAAACTGGGTGCACTCGGGAAGCTGTAGGAAGCTCCAATTTGTATGCCATTGTACCTATCTTTTGCAAAACCTTGTACAGACCATAATACTTTGGCGATAATTTATTATCCTCCTTAGCTTGCTTGAGGGACATTTGTTTATATGGTTGTAGCCGTAGGAATACCCAATCACCTACATCAAAAATTCTTTTGCTGCGATGTTGATTTGCATGTTGTTTCATTATATTCTGCGCCAAGGTGAGGTTATCCTTTAAGAGTTGGAGAACTTATTGTTGATACTTGATGTAATCTTCCACTGCTTTAACCTTAGAATTTTCTCTTAAATATGATGTGATGGATGGTGGATGATATCCATAAAGTGCCATAAATGGGGTCATTTTTGTTGCAGTATGGAAGGAAGTGTTATACCACCATTCAGCTAGAGGCAACCATTTGACCCCTTGTGTCTGTTTATCAGATACAAAGCAACGAAGATATCCTTCCAAACATTTGTTTGCTATCTCAGTTTGCCCATCAAATTGAAGATGAGAAGATGAGCTATGAGCTAACTGAATACCAAGACAAGAAAATAATTCTGTCCAAAAATTTCCAGTGAAAATGGGATCTCTGTCGCTTACAATAAACTTTGGGTTTCCACGTAGCTTTTGAATTGTTTCCATAAATGTAGTAGAAATTGTACTCACTTTAAATGGATGAGATAATGCACAAAAGTGTGCATACTTAGTAAGTCTGTCAACTACCACCATGATAACACTCTTTCCTTCGGACTTGGGTAAACCTGTGATAAAACCCATTGAAACCTCCTCCCAATTGGTGGGCTCCAGTATTGCAGCAATAATGCTGCAACTACTGGAACTCCCTTCCTTAATTTTATCAACCCGGTAGTTCGTAACAAACTTGGAAGCGACGGTGCTGTATGCACAAGTACTAGCTCTTGCCGCAGTTGTCACTTGGTCAGCTGGCACAAGTCCTCTAGGAGCTTAAGCCAACTTCTATGAGCTCTTAGAAGAAGCTTTTTAACTGATGGATGGAAGCTAACTCAAAGGAAGCTAATCTACTTGTGGAAAGAAACTAAAAACCAAAAAGAAACGCAAACCCTAGCAAACCCTAATTCTACCAGCTAGTCCTACTGACGCAAAGGAGAGCATGAAAACTACTGACAGAGATGCCATTACTTCTATGAAGGTAAAATACATGTGTCTAGACTACCTCTATCTGAAGAAAACATCTTTTTGTATTTTTTAATAAGTTGTTAGAGTTATCATGCATGTGCTTTTAACTATTTTTTTACTGTGCAGAGGTGGATCAAGGAGGAGAAATGCTTGGAAAAGGTTGAGAAGGTTTAGAGAGGGTCTAAGGAGTCCCTAACACCCTTCCAGAGAGTTTCACAAAGTTTGGCTATCAAGAAACCTCACTTGTGAACTTCTACAGGAAGTCTGCAAGGGTTCTACAGGATGTTCAGAGATTTCTACAGGATGTTCTGTAATTTTCTATAGGATGTTCTGAAAAGAGGATTTTGGATAATGGATGGAGGAACGAGTATGGAGGTGAAATAGGGGTGTAGGGGAGTTCAAGACTTGGAGGATGGAGTCAAGGAGTGGCGCAGATGGTGAGATTTATTCAAGGAGGGATGAAACGATGTTGCACAAGAAGATGAGAATCATGGCAAAGTAAGAGAATGAGGCAAATGTAAGGTAAGGGTTCTAAGTGAAGGATGAAATAGGTAGGTTGGATGGAGTATGTGTAGGTAAGGACGGGTAATAGGTACTCTGCAAGTGGTTTTTCAAACTGCACAAACAAACACTTATAAAACCTATGACCTAGTTACTTTACTCTATTCTGACCTAAGTAACAACAAAAGGAAATGAACAACAATTTATTCGAAATGAAATGCGTGAACTAACTTATGCAACTAAGAAATCATCAACTGAAGCATTTAAACACTACTAATATCAACATCTACAAAAGAGGATTCCAACACTAAGAATTGCATGGCAAAGCAAAACAACGTTTTTGTTGGCAACCAAGTCACATTGGTCCCAGCTCATGATTCGGGGGAGGTGAGATCCAAGGTGTTTGGTAGCCTTTTTCTGAAGATCTTCCCTATGATTAACCTATCAAGCAAATCTGAACATGAAAAACCTTTTTAATCATCAAAAGCAACCTAAACAACAACACAATATTTAAATCTAAATAGTAGATTTTATTTTAAGAATGCAGCAAAGACACATGAAAGTAAAAAAAGGAGGTACTGGGCACTTGAGATGGGCCCAACCCCAAGAGCTACAACCTCCTAAGAGAGATTTAGAGCTGGTGCAAAGCTGGATTCATCTTTATTGATCAAAAGAAATGTTACATTCCAAAAACTGTACACAAGGAGAACTTGAAAATGTGTTGAAAGCAAAGCTAATCTACTGCCTAAAAATCGAACTACAAAATGACTACAAAATGAATACAAAAATGACTAACTACTGGCTAACCAAAATGAGGCCCTAAGCCTTCTTATTTATACAAATTGAGGACCCCAACAATCCTCCTAAACTTTAAGGACTCGGCTGCCCAAAACTTGTAGTTAACATCAGTCCTACTTGACTTGCTTGGCTGCCCTTGTGCTAATTGATTTGGTGGCCCTTGAACTCCGAGCTGATGGTGGAGAATTCGAGGTAAGGGCCCATAAATGAAGGGGACACCTTCCTACAAATCCTCTCCCTTGTTCTCCCACGAATTTTGCTGCCAAGTGCTTATTAAAACCTTCAATTTTGTCTCCAAATTGACCAAAAAGGCTACACAAAGCACACATTAGACTTGTTGGCATAATGACTAACCCAATTCACTCTATTAGCATAAATCTAATAAAAAACATGCAATAAACTAATGAGAATGGTGGATTAAGTCGAATTAGGAGGTTGAATGAGCCCAAATAATTATCCATTTTTGGGGCTCATCATCACCCCCCTACTGAAAGTGTTGCTCATCCTCTGAGCAACCAATCTATGTCCTCATCTTTGATGGCCCTGGTGGCCTCCTTGTCATGCTAAGCTTCTGAAGTGATGTCCCCTTCTCAGTCATGAAAACATGCTTTTCTCTCTGCTCCTTCCCACTGCCTGTGCTTCTTTTCCTAGAGAATTCTCAACTTCCTGTAGAACTGTCTCAGCATCCTGTAGAACTGTCTTTGAGTCCATTATCTAAATTCTCTCTTTCCAAGTGAAGGTTTTTGGCTTCCTCATTGATAGGTGATGGACATCCTTGAAGGAGGCTCCTCCTTTTGTTTAGCTTTTGTGTCCTTAATGACAATTTTCTCCTTTGTCTGTGGTTTGGGTCTGCCCACTTTGATCCGTGTGCTCCTTCTCACCTTAAAATGCATGGAAGGCTCCCTCTTTCACTTCTCCTTCTACTTGGGGGATGTGCTTAGGGTGGCCAACGCAACTGCTACCTCCCTAGCTAAAATCTCGGCCAATTTCTCCTTCTGTTGCCCTTTCCCCAGACTTCCTGTAGAAAGTCCTGTAGAAGCAGTTTTCTGTCTTCATGTAGAAACAATTTTCCCTGATTTGGCTTGCATGGCTGGGGGTGCCTTCTCTTTGACTTGTGTTGTGGTTGCCTTGGGTGTGACAACTCCCATTTGGGTTTTCTTGGCCTTGTTTCCAGCCTTTTTCTCCCTCTCTGTTTTTGCTGTTGTCTCCTTTTCTCTCTCATGCTCAGCGGTCATGTCAAATTCCTCTTTTTCCTTCTGTTCTTCCTCTGTTTTGCCCTCTGTTTGCATGTCTTGTGCTCCCTAATCAATTTTCTTCTCAATTTCTTTAGTTGGCATGGTGTTGAGTTTGTGTTTTAACCAAAAAAAGAGAAAATGCTCAAGTGGAAGAAAACACTGTCAATCACTGAAATAGAGGACAACTAAATTCGGTCTTTTTTTTTAACCCAAGAAGGAATTTTTCACGTGCTCTTTACAACATCAAATGGCAGTAATTACCTTGTGTTAAAACTGCTGTCACCTCGAATTGGTTTGTCTGTTTATGAAAGAAAGTTTTCACAGATCAGAGCATAAGACATTGGTTTTCTCACACATTGATAGATATGTAAATTTGGGTTTTCCCACACACAGGTTGGTCTGCTGCATGTCTTCCTTGCAAGGGAATTTTTTATTTTCTTCTTTTTCTTTTTAAAACTGATGAGGAGATTTCGGAAGCAGATGAAAAGAATGGGTAAACTCACTGAATCATGCAGGCAGGCTTCCACTGTTCTCAGTGCACATTCAGACTTTTTACTCTCATTTTTCAATTTAATGTCGTGTTCGATTTACCATTTTGCACCAACAAATCATGCACAAAGAAGTTTCCCTGATCCTACCTTGTGTGGAGCTTGAAATTCACCTAAAATCCCAGGTTTTCTTTTTGCATGGCCGTTTTCTGTGTTTCCTGTAGAAGACTTCTTGTAGAAACGCCTGTAGAGTGCCCCTGCGCCTTTGAGCGAGCCTGATACGCAACAGAATCTTGAAGACAGGTAGAGAAACTAATAGAGGATGACTAGTTAATCGTTTTGTGCATACTTCAGTTGAGGATGTGGCAAGTGCAGATGAACAACAATTTGTGAGTTTCAGCCGAGCCTTCTTTAATTGTTGCGTGATTTGTGGTGAAGGAGTGAGGTGGCCAGGTGTATGTGGCCACATGCAGACGACAGTGCTGTGATGAGTTGCATGTCCTCTTCTTGTTAATCAGTTGCACTGGAGTTAAAGCCTCTACCACTGTCTGTTTTTTTTTTTTTTTCACGTGAGTTGTCTAACACGTACGCTGCATGATTCCTGGCTGATTGCTAGAGAATTGGACAAGGAACTATCGGCTTAATCCCACCACTCCATTCGTTCATGCAGTTCTTCAATTAGATTCATGCAATAGAGGAACAAGTTTTAGTCACGTACCTGAAGTCAAATGGTTGCTGTGAGGTGCTTTTTGCTGCTGCATGCATCTGTTTCGGTGGTTGCATGATGGATCCTTTGTGCTATAAGCTCTTTGCTATCTAATGTGTGGTTATTTTTCTTGTGCAGGTATCCTCTAGCCGGATCTAAGCTGCATGAGTTCGTTTCCACGTTCAGATCTGCACCCTCAAGTTGCTGCTGCTGAATTTTCACAGGACCAAAACTTGTTTTCGCCATTGCTCCCGAATGATAGATCGGATCGATCTGAAACTTGCTGAGCATGTTCTTATCATCATTATGCACCTCCCATTGCAAAATTACGATCAATGGATGCAAAGATTTCGAGAAAAACAGAAAATGGCTGAATATTTTAGAGATCAATTTCTCGGAAATCTTGCATCGGAATCGACTGAAACTGCTTGGGTAGGCTACTATCACCCATGTGCATCTCCCCATGAAACAGGTTTTGAAATGGATGCACGGATATGGAGAAAATGCAAAAATGACTGACGGTGATGGAGGCGGATTTCTTGGAAACCATGCATCAGAATGGGCTGAAACTGCTCGGGCATGTTGCCATCATCCCTATACAATTCCCTATAAAACAGTTTTTCAAATGGATGCATGGTTTTCAAGTGAGGGAAAAAACAAATTCTGTTCTAGGTATTTTTGCTTCAAGGCATTTTGTAGTTTTGTTGCATGGTAAGGAAAATGAACTTGGGTTGTGATGCAGGCATGGAGATGATGGAGGAGGAGTTTGAAAATTGCAGAAGGACTTCTAAACCCTTGAGGAAGCTACCATGTTCGCCAAACTACTTTTTTTCAATCCATTTTTAACTTCTTGTAACTTCTACAGGAACTTCCTGTAGAAAACACAGTTTTGAGGAAAGAAGCACAATGACATGGAAAAAATGATGGAAAAGGGTGAGGGATGGAAAAATGGATGTGTGCAGGCCTCATGGACATATTCCTAGCCTTCGGGTCCTCTTCGAAGATCAATTTGGATTTTTTGTAAGCTTCCTGTAGAAGACACAGAACTTCGTGTAGAAAACACAGTTTTCATAAAAGAAGCACAATGAGGTGGAAAAAATGATGGAAAAGGGTGAGGAATGGAAAAATAGATGCTTGCAGGAATAACCAATAGATTACAAGATTTAGATTCCCTTCCAAAATCGAATCTGGCTCGCTTGAAGGTTCTATAGGATGTTTCCTGTAGAAATACAGAACTTCCTGTAGAAGGCACAAAAATTCCTTTGTCTTTGTTTTGAGTGATCCTCCTGACCTGCAATGTCCTTCTTGCAACCTGCAATTATCCAATGGAAATTAGGTTTATTTTTATTTCTCTTTTTCTCATTTTTTTTTGAAAAACAACTAGGGCGCCTCATGGAGGTTTTCACCCTAATTACCTGCCCTGGGCGCCTCCAAGGGAGGTTTTCACCCAGAGATCTTATTCTCTTTTCTCTTTTTTCCCAACCCATTGCCTGCCTCATGGAGGTTTTCAATCAATGAGCCAATCTAAGGTGCCTCCGAGGAGGTTTTCACCTTATATTTTTATTTTCTTCTTATTTTCATTTTTTCTTTATCTTTTTTTTTTTTTTTTACCCTACCCTACTTGAAAAACAAAATCATTTTCAAGTGTAAGAATACTTCCAATGGAGCCATGTGCACATTGATATTAGAGACAAGATGATGTGAAGGCTCGAAATGCATGCTTTGACAGGTATCCGGATTTCAGAGACCAAATGATCTAACTTTGAAGGGATCAAACATAGCTGAGGAAGAGAGTACCACTGCAACTTAGTGACCGTCTGAAACCATATCTCAATATAGCTATGATATCCTTAGTCCTTTTGCTGATCTATGTCATTCTCCATATCTTCTTCTATCATGACCTTCACATC
This sequence comes from Pinus tabuliformis, assembly GCA_031772625.1. Lineage (NCBI taxonomy): Eukaryota > Viridiplantae > Streptophyta > Pinopsida > Pinales > Pinaceae > Pinus > Pinus tabuliformis. The sequence continues at coordinate 180,114,443 of CM062815.1, forward strand.
TTCCTCTTTGTGCTAATCTTTCTCTTGATTGCATGGAGGATTTGATGGTACCCATGAAGGAGCTTTCTTGATCTCTGCTTCTGATGTCTTCTCTTCATTAAGTGCAGCCCATGGTTCTTTGATCTTTTCTTTTGAATCTTCTTTTGCCTTTGGTCCTTCAATGTTGTCAATGTAATCTCTGTTTTTCAATATTCTTCCTGAGCTATGGTGAAGATCATTGAGCTCAAGAGGAGTCATTTGCACATGTTGTGCCTCAGCTTTGCAATTGGGTTGAGCTGCTCCATTGTATGGTTTTGGAAATGGTGGTACGGGTAGTTGAGTGGGGGTGTATATCTGAGATGGATGTGCATGGGGTTGTGGTTGGGTAGGCATGTGGGGCTTCCTTGGTGGAGGAGGAGGCGATGGTTGCGGTTGAGCAGGTGGTGGAGGAAAATGAGCGGGATGAGAGTTGTACTGGGGCCTCCACCCCTGATGAGGTGCATTCCACTGAGGCTGTGGCTGAGCATAAGAGTGAAACGAATGAGCAACTGGTTGGGCATAATATGGATCTGTGAAGGAACAAGGAGGAGGTGTGAACCAGGAAGGATGAGCAGAGGGACCCCAAGAAGGCATGAAAGTGGTTTGATAGGGGTCATAATAGGTCTCGGGTGTCCCTTGCAGTTCCTGCTGGTAAGATCTAGGTCCATGCAACGTCCTTTGGTTCATATAATAGAGTGATTCAGTGGCTCCTTTGGCTCTCTGATATGCAGATTTGATTATGGGTAAGGAAGGGCACTGGTCTGTGGGATGGTATTCTTCACAGACAAAACACACCTCTATGGAGTACAATGGACATTCGTTCCTAGAATGCTTTCTAGTGCACCTGGGACAGAAGATGGCCAAAGCCCTCTTGGCTTCCTCTTGCTTCCTTTGGATCTGCAAGGTATCCAGTTGCATGGCAAGAAACTGCCTCATATCACTCTTGAAATTTTCGATCTGATTTTCAAATTCGTTTTTGGATAAGGAACTGCTCCCAACATTTATGCTTGTAGCCATTTGCTCCAGAGGAATGGTTTCTTCTTCTTCTTCCCTTGAGGTTCTTCAAATATGTCTTGCTGTCCACCTAAGGGTTCTTTAATCACAACCATCGAAGAAGACAGAATGTTGGCTATGTGAATCAGTGGGGGCGTTGTGCAATCATTTTTCTAACTTATCTCTACTCCTACAAGGCATGAAATGAAATCTTTTTGGTTGATTTTTGCTTTTTTCTACTTCTACCTGCAAAACTGAAATAGATTGAACTGCAACTAACTATCTTGCTAAAATGAAAATGCGGAATTGAAATGAAAGCAAGAAAGGACTAATCTATTTTCCTCAAATGAAATTGCAGGAATGAAATGCTAGTCTACGCTTGCAGAATTGAAATGCTAATCTACGCTTGCATAAATGAAATTGCGAAATTGAAATGCTAATCTATGAAAGCGGGAAATGCTAATCTACTTTTGCATAAATAAAATTTCATAATGGGAATGAAATAAACTACTTAGCAGAAGATTGTAGTGGAAAATAGAAGAAAAGCGGCGATCACCAATACTCTGACGCTTCCCCGGCAACGGCGCCAAAAATATGGTGGGCTCCAGTATTGCAGCAATAATGCTGCAACTACTGGAACTCCCTTCCTTAATTTTATCAACCCGGTAGTTCGTAATAAACTTGGAAGTGACGGTGCTGTATGCACAAGTACTAGCTCTTGCTGCAACTGTCACTTGGTCAGCTGGCACAAGTCTGCTAGGAGCTTAAGCCAACTTCTTTGAGCTCTTAGAAGAAGCTTTTTAACTGATGGATGGAAGCTAACTCAAAGGAAGCTAATCTACTTGCGGAAAGAAACTGAAAGCCAAAAAGAAACGCAAACCCTAGCAAACCCTAATTCTTCCAGCTAGTCCTACTGACGCAAAGGAGAGCATGCAAACTACTGAAAAAGATGCCATTACTTCTATGAAGGTAAAATACATGTGTCTAAACTACCTCTATCTGAAGAAAACATCTTTTTGTATTTTTGAATAAGTTGTTAGAGTTATCATGCATGTGCTTTTAACTATTTTTTTTACTGTGCAGAGGTGGATCAAGGAGGAGAAATGCTTGGAAAAGGTTGAGAAGGTTCAGAGAGGGTCTAAGGAGTCCCTAACACCCTTCCAGAGAGTTTCACAAAGTTTGGCTATCAAGAAACCTCATTTGTGAGCTTCTATAGGAATTCTGCAGGGGTTCTACAAGATGTTCAGAGATTTCTACAGGATGTTCTGTAATTTTCTACATGATGTTCTGAAAAGAGGATTTTGGAGAATGGATGGAGGGAAAAAGGTGAAGGAACGAGTATGGAGGTGAAATAGGGGTGTAGGGGAGTTCAAGACTTGGAGGATGGAGTTGAGGAGTGGCGCAGATGGTGAGATTTGTTCAAGGAGGGATGAAACGATGTTGCACAAGAAGATGAGAATCACGACAAAGTAAGCGAATGAGACAAATGTAAGGTAAGGGTTCTAAGTGAAGGATGAAATAGGTAGGTTGGATGGAGTATGTGCAGGTAAGGACGGGTAATAGGTACTCTGCAAGTGGTTTTCAAACTGAACAAACAAACACTTATAAAACCTATGACCTAGTTACTTTACTCTATTCTGACCTAAGTAACAACAAAAGGAAATGAACAACAGTTTATTCGAAAAGAAATGCGTGAACTAACTTATGCCACTAAGAAATCATTAACTGAAGCATTTAAACACTACTAACATCAACATCTACAAAAGAGGATTCCAACACTAAGAATTGCATGGCAAAGCAAAACAACGTTTTTGTTGGCAGCAAAGTCACATTGGTCCCAACTCATGATTCCACTGAGGGGGAGGTGAGATCCAAGGTGTTTGGTAGCCTTTTTCTGAAGATCTTCCCTATGATTACCCTATCAAGCAAATCTGAACATGAAAAACCTTTTTAATCATCAAAAGCAACCTAAACAAGAACACAATATTTAAATCTAAATAGCAGATTTTATTCTAAGAATGCAACAAAGACACATGAAAGTAAACAAAGGAGGTACTGGGCACTTGAGATGGGCCCAACCCCAAGAGCTACAGCCTCCTAAGAGATATTTAGAGCTGGTGCAAAGCTGGATTCATCTTTATTGATTAAAAGAAATGTTACATTCCAAAAACTGTCCACAAGGAGAACTTGAAAATGTGCTGAAAGCAAAGCTAATCTACTGCCTAAAAATCGAACTACAAAATGAATACAAAAATGACTAACTACTGGCTAACCAAAATGAGGCCCTAAGCCTTCTTATTTATACAAATTGAGGACTCCAACAATCCTCTTAAACTTTAGGGACTCGACTGCCCAAAACTTGTAGTTAACATCAATCCTACTTGACTTGCTTGGCTGCCCTTGTGCTAATTGATTTGGTGGCCCTTGAACTCCGAGCTGATGGTGGAGAATTCGAGGTAAGGGCCCATAAATGAAGGGGACACCTTCCTACAAATCCTCTCCCTTGTTCTCCCACGAATTTCGCTGCCAAGTGCTCATTAAAACCTTCAATTTTGTCTCCAAATTGACCAAAAAGGCTACACAAAGCACACATTAGACTTGTTGGCATAATGACTAACCCAATTCACTCTATTAACATAAATATAATAAAAAACATGCAATAAACTAATGAGAATGGTGGATTAAGTCGAATTAGGAGGTTGAATGAGCCCAAATAACTATCCATTTTTGGGGCTCATCACCAATGTTGGCTTGGAATGGATAAAAGTTGTAATAGATCTGGGGTCTTAGTTGTTTCAAATTTGCTTTGTTGGCAAACCAAACATTCCGCCACAAACTTTTGGCTATCCGATTTAAGGCCATCCCAAAAAAATTCCTTCTTAACCGTGTGGTAAGTTTTTAGAAATCCTGAGTGCCCTCCTAAGGGAGAGGTGTGCAATTCCCTAAGAATATTTTGTTTGAGTTGGGAATTCTTACATAGGTATAACCGATCTTTGTACCATAACAAATAATTTTTCCAGCTAAATGTATCATATATACTAGGATCTTGTTGTAACTTTTGAAGGAGTGCCCACACTTCTTCGTCATTCTTCCATTCATCCCTTGCTTCATTTATCCAATCTGGTTGGATAATAGAATTGGTGCAAAGAAATGCTTCCACATCCTCATCCTCTCTTGAGAGTGCATCTGCCACAACATTTTCCTTCCCCTTTTTGTAGATGATTTCAAAGTCATAACCCAACATATTTGTGACCCATTTTTGCTGCTCTTCTGAAGATAATATTTGTTTTAAAAAGTATTTAAGACTATCATGATCTATTTTTACCTTGAAGTGTCTTCCCATTAGGTAGGGTCTCCATTTCTTAAGTGCATGTAGTATTGCCAACATTTCCTTCTCATAAATAGCTTTGTGTAAATATTTTCCTTTGATTGGACGACTTTCAAAAGCAATGGGTCTTTCTTATTGCATTAAAAAAACACCAATTCCATTTCCTGAGGCATCACATTCCATAATAAAGGTTTTTGTGAAGTCCGGCGTAGCTAAGACCGATGCTTGGCAAATTTCCTCTTTAAGATGTTCAAAGGCCTTCGTTGCTTTTGGAGTCCATGAAAATGCATCTTTCTTCAATAATGTTGTTAGAGGTGCTGCTATTCTCCCATAATTCTTAACAAACTTGCGATAATACCCTATCAACCTGAGAAATCCTCGTAGATGCATTATGGATGTGGTGATTTTCCATTCCTTAATGGTTTTTAAATTTTGCTAGGGTCTACCTTAACACCTTCATGAGATACAATATGACCCAGATATTCCACCTCTTGTACTCCAAAGAAACATTTGGAGATTTTTGAATATAATTTTTTCTCCTCCAATAGTTTGAGCACCTTGTCAACATGTTGAACATGATCCTTCCAAGACTTGCTGTAGATTAGTATATCATCAAAAAATACTAACACACATTTTCTAAGGAAGGGTTTGAAAATGGAACTCATCAAACCTTGAAATGTACAAGGTGCATTGGTAAGGCCAAAAGGCATGACCAAAAATTCAGAATGACCCTCATGAGTTCTAAATGTTTTTTTGGAATGTCTTCAGTCTTCATTCTGATTTGATGATATCCTGAACGAAGATCCAACTTGGTGAAGTAAATTGATCCATGCAATTCATCCAATAATTCATCAATGACAGGAATGTGAAATTTATCTTTAATAGTGAGCTTGTTGAGCTCCCTATAATATGGACACATGTGCCATGATCCATCCTTCTTGTGAACCAATACTACTGGAGCAGAGAAAGAACTTTGACTAGGTTGAATTATACCAGCCTCTAGCATTTCTGCAACCATACATTCAATTTCACTCTTTTGGGCATAGGGATATTTGTAAGGCTCGATGTTTGGAGGAACACTTCCTAGAATCAAATGAATAGCATGATCATGTTCACGAATAGGTGGGAGGCCTTTGGGAGTCTCAAATACCTTGGAATGATTGTCCAAGACTTTTTGGAGATCTGGAGAAATAGATGATTTCGATGTGGGAACCTCTAGTGAACATAATTGTGCAATTATGCCACGTTGTTCTTTCTTTAGAAGCTTTGTCATTCTGTTAGAGCTGATTATCTTTCTTGGTTTCCCTGCGACACCCCTTAGTTCAACTTCCTTTTCTTCTGAAGAAAATTTCATGAAAAGTTCTTGAAAATTAAAAGCTATTGTACCAAAGGATTGTAGCCATTGGACTCCTAGTACAACATCAACGCCACCCATTGGAATGGAAAGCATTGGGCTATTCAATACATATTCTCCCATGGATAGCTTGATATTATGGCACTTTCCTGAGCAATTTATGGTTCCTCCACTTGCAACCATCACTTGACACTCTAGTGCTGGATACAGGAAGCAATTCAATTCCTTGGCTATCTTACAATGAATAAAATTATGGGTACTTCCTAGATCAATCAACACTATTACCTTTTTCTTCTTGATATGCCCTTCTATCTTGATTGTTTGAGGAGTGGTAATTCCATCCAATGCATTACAAGATATAGTCGGATTCATTTCTTCTTTCTTTAGGGTTTGTTCCTGGTGTATATCCTCTTCTTTTGTTGTTTCTTGTTCATTTTCTTCCTCCTCTTCACAATCTATGTAAAATAATTTCTTCTCATCACACTTATGACCTTTAGTGTATTTGCTATCACAACTGTAATAAAGCCCTTTTTCTCTTTTTTCTTCCAATTGTTGTGGTGTCAACCTTGTAGGTTGTGGATGGATAGGGGCAAAAACACTTCCATCTTTATGATTGTGAGTGGTTAGCTTCCTTGTTGCCATAATTTTTCTTTCCATTTTTCTTGCCAACCTGAATGCCTTCTCCAATGAATCAGGTTCCCAAAGGCGAACCTCATGTTGGATGTTATCCTTAAATTCCCTATGAACACATCAATCCTATGCTCCTCTGGAATATCTTTTACCCTTATATTCAGTTTTTTGAAGTCCTAAATGTGCTCTATCATTGAACTCTTTTGTTTGAGATTTATCAATTGACTAAAAAAAGTGCCGCTTTTTGTATCCTCATAATGTGTTATCATTTCATCCGTAAAAATAGCCCAAGTGAAAATTTGTTTACGAGAGCAAAGCCATCGATACCATACAAACTGATTTGGTTCCAAATATAAAGCTGCAATGCGTACCTTTTGTGTGTTTTGCACATTATGGAGATTGAAAAATTGCTCCATCTGTAGTATCCATGATACGAGATCCTTGCCATCAAACTTCCTCATATTGATCTTTGGAACATGGTGGTTCTTCGATCCAATGTTATGTTGTGTGTGGAGCATGATTGTTCAGAGGTCTTTGTTTCAGCCGGATGTATACCCCAGGAAGTTTGTACACCCCTCCACGTGGGGGGGTGCGGGGGGGACTTGTCCCCCCGCGGGGGTCCGGGGGGGCCGATCGCCCCCGGCTGAGGGGTCCGGGGGCCAGCGGTCCCCCGGCGGGGGCTTGGGGGCAGCGCCCTTGAAGCTAAAAACAAATTTAAAATTGCCTTGTAAAAGTATAGTAATTTATATTCAATCTTGGTCATTCATTAGGCGGATGATCTGACGGTAGAACTTATGTTTAGTTTAGGGTTTTTTGCCCTAGAAGGCAACCCCTCTCTTTGTATGAGGGTATTGTATTTGAGGCTGTGTGATAGATGTGTATTCTTTGAGCGAGAAACATAGAGGTGAGACTGTGAGAGAAAACAGAGGATATTACAGTGGATTTGCTGTAGGTTGTGTCTCTTCATTTTGCTGGATAATAGAAAGGAAGGACTGGCTGTTCGGGGTGGGCGTAGCCCAAAACTAGGTGAACCACGTATATCTATGTCTCTCTTGTTTTGTGCGTTTTCTGTGTTTATATTTCTGCAATATTTTATGTGTTCCATTGCTCCGTAATATATAATTTTCTAACAACTGGTATCAGAGCCGAAGGTATATTTGGCTGATAAACTCGCAGGAAAGAAGGGTTCCTGGTTCGAGTGGGAGCAACGACGGAAGATGGTAAGTTTAGGGTCGAGAAATTTAACATCCAAAACTTCTCGCTGTGGAAGATGCAGATGGAAGATTATCTATATCAGAAAGATCTATACCTACCATTGGGCAGAAAAACAAAGATGCCGACGGGTATGAAAGATGAAGAATGGAACCTTCTCGATAGAAAGGCACTCGATGCAGACGTTGTCAAAACTATATGAAAAACCCTTGGCCTCAAACAAGGTATTTCTTACGAAACGGTTATTTAATATGAATATGTCGGAAGGTGGATCTGTTGCAAACCATTTAAATGATTTTAATACAGTTACAAGTCAGTTAAGTTCTGTAGGGGTAAACTTTGATGATGAAGTTAGAGCTCTGTTATTCTTGTGCTCATTACCAGAAAGTTGGAATGGTTTGGTAATGGCCATTAGTAACTCCGTTTCTGGATCTAGTACTTTAAAGTTTGATGATGTTGTCGGTGCTATCCTTAGCGAGGAAATGCGACGGAAAAGCTCCGGTGAGACATCGGGAAATGCTTTGAGTGCAGAGTCTAGAGGAAGAAAAATGGAAAGGGGAAAGAGCTCAGGATATCGCAGTAAATCAAAGAAAGGCAGATCCAAGTCCAGATCGGGGATAGTGTGCTGGAAATGTGGAAAGAAAGGACACCTAAAGAAAGACTGTAGATCTCGGAAGGGAAAAGAAAGAGATGCACAGCAAGAAAACAATCATGAAGAAAATGTGACAGGTGAGGTGTTACAAGATGCTTTGATTCTTTCTTTCGAAAATATTACTGATTCCTGGGTGGTAGATTCAGGGGCTTCATTCCATGCCACACCTGATAAGAAATACTTTCATGACTATGTTCAAGGAGATTTTGGACAAGTTCGTCTGGGTGATGATAAACCCTGTAAAATCATTGGAATGGGTAAGGTTCTTGTAAAACAGCAGAATGGAAACCAATGGCTATTAAAGTAGGTAAGGCATGTTCCAGATCTAAAGAAAAATCTGATTTCAACAGGGCAGTTAGGCGGTGAAGGTTGTGTGACAACTTTCACAGATAAAGCTTGGAAGGTCACCAAAGGATCCCTGGTAATAGCAAAAGGCGAAAAGGTTGGTACATTGTATTTATGCAATGGTATTTCTAACTCTGTTAATGCTTTAACTTCCAAAGGAGCAGATGCAGCATTATGGCATCATAGGCTCGGACACATGAGTGAAAAGGGGATGAAGATTCTTCACTCAAGGAATTTGTTGCCGGGTTTGAAGAATGTTGATTTGGACTTCTGTGAGAACTGCATTTATGGAAAACAGAAGAGAGTCAGATTTCTCAGAGTTGGGAAAGAAAATAAGAACGAAAAATTAGAGCTTGTGCATACAGACGTATGGGGACCTGCTCAGGTATCATCTATCGGTGGCTCTTGTTATTATGTTACCTTTATTGATGATGCAACTAGAAAAACTTGGATTTATTGTATTAAGAATAAATCTGATGTATTTGATACTTTCAAGAAATGGAAAGCTTTGGTTGAGATTGAGACATGAAAGAAATTGAAGTGTCTTAGATCAGATAATGGAGGTGAATATTGCAGCAAAGAGTTTGATAGGTACTATTCAGAACATGGAATTCGCAGAGAGAACACAGTTCCAAGAACACCACAAGAAAATGGTGTGTCAGAAAGGATGAATAGAATAATCATGGAGCGTGCAAGGTGCATGAGATTGCATGCATGATTGCCTTTACAGTTTTGGGCAGATGCTGTAGATACTGTTGTTTATCTAATAAACAGAAGGCCCTCAAGTTCCTTGGATGGTGGTGTTCCGGAGGAAGCATAGACAGGTAAAAAGGTAAACTACTCCTTTTTAAAACCTTTTGGTTGTGAGGCCTTTGTCCATATTGATAAAGAAAATAGAGCAAAGCTTGAGGCAAAGTCAAAGAAATGTACCTTTATTGGATATGGTGTTAATGATTTTGGTTATCGCTTATATGATTATGAAAATCACAAAATCATTAGGAGCGGAGATGTAATATTCAATGAAAAGGTCTTGTATAAGAATCAATTGCAGGAAAAGAAGAAAGAAAACGAAAACAAGGAATACGCAGTTCTTGATGACATCACTGAAAAGTTAAAGGTGCCTGAAAATAATAATAATCAACAACAACAACCACCACAATAGCAACAGGCACCCCAAACACCTGAAAGTGGTGTTAGAAGATCTACCAGGATAAGTAGACCCCCTGAACGATGCTCTCCTTCATTATATTATTTATTGTTGATTGATTCTGGTGAACCCGAATGTTATGAAGAAGCAATGCAGGTTGAAAGCAGGAAGAAGTGGGAGGTATCCATGGAAGAAGAGATGGACTCCTTAATGCATAACCAGACTTGGGATTTAGTCAGGTTGCCTGCAGGAAAAAATACATTGAAGAATAAATGGGTTTACAGGCTGAAGGAAGAAGATGGAGGAAAACAGAGGTACAAAGCTAGACTTGTGGTGAAGGGGTTTGCACAGAAGAAAGGTATTGATTTTGATGAAATATTTTCTCCTGTTGTTAAAATGACTTCAATCAGAACTATTTTAAGTCTTGTAGCAGCTGAAGATTTGCATCTTGAGCAGTTAGATGTAAAGACAACCTTTCTCTATGGGGATTTGGAGGAAGAGATATATATGCAGCAGCCACAAGGATATGAGGTGAAAGGGAAGGAGAAACTAGTGTGCAGGTTGAAGAAGAGCTTGTATGGCTTAAAACAGGCTCCAAGGCAGTGGTATCTAAAATTTGACAAGTTTATGTCTGAACAAGGTTATACTAGATGTCACTCTGATCATTGTGTTTATCTGAAAAATCAAAATGATGGCAGCTATATTATATTGTTATTGTATGTGGATGACATGCTTGTTGCAGGATCTAACATGCAGGAAATAAATGTACTAAAAAGAAAATTGGCAAATTCATTTGCAATGAAGGATTTGGGAGCTGCAAAACAAATCCTTGGTATGAGAATAACTAGAGACACGAAAAATCGCAAATTAACATTTTCTCAGAATGAGTACATACAAAAGGTGTTGAAAAGATTTAATATGCAAAATGAAAAACCAGTTAGTACACCTTTTGCTAGCCATTTCAAACTTAGCAAGGAAATGTTCCCAAAGACCCAAGAAGACATGGATTATATGTCTAAAGTTCCATATGCATCAGCAGTTGGAAGCTTAATGTATGCAATGGTTTGCACAAGGCCTGATATTGCACATGCAGTGGGAGTTGTAAGTAGGTACATGAACAATCCACGAAAGGAACATTGGATGGCAGTGAAATGGATTCTCATATATTTGAAAGGTACCACAAATCAAGCATTATGCTTTGGTGGTTCAAACATTTCTCTACAGGGATATGTTGATGCAAATATGGCAGGTGACAAAGATAACAGGAGGAGCACTACAGGATATGTATTTATTGTTGGAGGAACAACTGTCAGTTGGGTTTCAAAAATCCAAAGTGTTGTTGCACTTTCAACAACAAAAGCAGAGTATGTTGCTGCTACAGAGGCTAGTAAAGAAATGATTTGGTTACAAATGTTTATGGGTGAATTGGGTAAGGAGCATGATATGGGCACGTTATACAGTGATAGCCAAAGTGCCATTCATCTTGCAAAGAACTCAACATTTCATTCTAGGACTAAACACATACAACTCAAGTACCATTTCATACGATCAATGTTGGAAGATGGAGAGTTGAAGCTGGAAAAGATACACACTAGCCAGAATCCTACAGATATGCTAACAAAAGTTGTAACCAGGGAGAAACTGAGAATATGCTCAATTTCAATTGGTCTTCAAGGATGACGATGAAGATGAGAAACAGTCAGGTCCAAAGAGGAGTCATTGTCCAACAAGTGAAGCAGCGGTGGAGTTTCTACAATCATTTTCCAAGTGGGAGATTGTTGTGTGTGGAGCATGATTGTTCAGAGGTCATTGTTTTAGCTGGATGTATACCCTAGGAAGTTTGTACACCCGTCCACGTGGGGGGGGGTGCGGGGGGGTCGATCGCCCCCGGCTGGGGGGTCTGGGGGCCAACGGTCCCCCGACGGGGGCTCGGGGGCAGCGCCCCCGAAGCTAAAAACAAATGTAAAAGTGCCATGTAAAAGTTTAGTAATTTCTAATCAATCTGGGCCGTTCATTAGGCAGATGATCTGACGGTAGAACTTATGTTTAGTTTAGGGTTTTTTGCCCTAGAAGGAAACCCCTCTCTTTGTATGAGGGTATTGTATTTGAGGCTGTGTGATAGATGTGTATTCTGTGAGCGAGAAACATAGAGGTGAGACTGTGAGAGAAAACAGAGGATATTACAGCGGATTTGTTGTAGGTTGTGTCTCTTCATTTTGCTGGATAATAGAAAGGAAGGACTGGCTGTTCGGGGTGGACGTAGCCCAAAACTGGGTGAACCACGTATATCTGTGTCTCTCTTGTTTTGTGTGTTTATATTTCTGCAATATTTTATGTGTTCCATTGCTCCGTAATATATAATTTTCTAACATGTTAAAGTCTATGAAATTATGATTAACATTTATTTTTTTCTCATCATGAGTTTCCTTTACTACCCTTTCACCATTAGTAAGCATTTCTTGTAGAAACTTTGTTAAATATTCCATTTTAGCTTCCATTCCTTTCTTTAAATCATCCATCTTAGCTTCCATGCCATTCATCTTATCTTCCACGCCATCCATATTAGCTTCTACGCTTTTCTTTAAACCATCCATCTTAGATTCTATGCTTTTCTTTAAACCATCCATCTTAGCTTCCGCATCATACATCTTAGCTTCTATGCCTTTCTTTAAATCATCCATCTTAGCTTTTGTTAATTTTTGTGCTAGTGAAATTTGTTGCACTCGGTCTCGTAATTTTGATATATCATGTTGCATTTCTTCCTCTTCTTCATGAGTCATGCTAGAGCTTTCAGGTTTCTTACTAGGTGTTTCCATTTTCTTTATTCGACGCATCAATTACTGATAATAATTCTTCACTGTGCCCTTTGAATTCCTTCAAACAATTTTTCAAACCAAACTTATGCAAAAATTAAAAAAAAACTACACACCTTTTTTCACTTTGTAGGAGCTCGATATTGAATCTACTGTATCTCTATAATTTTGGATCTCCAAGGTCTAAAATTGCTTCCTGATGTAACCCTTTGAGCACTCTTTCTAGCCCCATAAGTCTGATCAATATTGGATTCTCCAGTGAAGAGTTATGTGAAATCTCCCACTATGGCCTGATTATAGACTAGTTCAGTAGAGCGAGCTTGTACGAAGTGCCACGTGTCACTGTTTTGACCTTAGGATCTAAAACTGATACACATAAAACTACAGTCCTTCTTGCTTCTATAGCTTCTTATGAAATTTCAATATGATGTTTAGAAAACAAGTTATGACGATTTTCCCCAGGTCACCTGTTTGAGATATAATTCGGGATCTTGTAAAAGCCATAACTTCCTTGGATCATATATCCGAAAATATAGCAATAAAAGATCGAAAATTCAGACTCGAGGTTCAGAGAGATTTTGGCTCAAATGGGTTTTTGTTTTCGCTTCTGAAACGTTGCAGAAAAACAATTATAGCGAAAATACCACGATGACCTGTTTGGAGCAGCGAAACCCTAGAATCTAACCTCTGATACCAAATGTTATGAAACTAGCTCACAAAAAGATAGAAAAGAAACATGAACACCTCAGAATTCAGCCTCTTTGAGGGGGAAACCTCCTTTACATTACACAAATGAACAATTCTTCGATAATACAAATGACAAAACCTCCTTTCTATATATAGGAGTTTAAGGGGTCACAATATAACCAAAACCAACCTAACAATAATAATATAAGGGCGCAAAATTAACAATAGTGGGCTTCTATGGGAAACAATAATAACAATATGGGGACAATAGAGGCACAACAATTACAATAAGGGATACAATGACAATAGTAATGGGGTAATCACTAGTATTATAAGGACCTAACAATAGGTATTGAGCAGGTATCTGGTTTTACAACAATTTTCGGATTTATTTCCTACATATATTTCAGAGTTTTTGCCTCACAGGGACGTGGACTTTTCTATTGAGTTGGTACCAGGGGCAACACCAACATCAAAGGCACCATACAGGATGAGCACACCAGATTTAGTAGAGCTGAAGTTGCAGTTGAAGGAAATGCTTGACAAAGGGTACATTAGGCCAAGTGTATCATCGTGGGGCGCACCAATATTGTTTTTGAAGAAGAAGGATGGTGTTCTCAGGTTGTGCATCGATTACAGATAGTTGAACAAGGTAACAATCAAGAACATCTATATGTTGCTGAGAATAGATGAATTGTTTGATCAGTTGAAGGGAGCAACAGTGTTATCGAAAATTGATCTGAGATCAGGATACCATCAGGTATGCATCAAAGAATAGGACATTTACAAGACTATTTTCTGGACCATGTATGGGCATTATGGGTTTGTTGTAGTTACTTTTGGTTTAACTAATCATTAGGGGAAATTTTATCCTAAAAGTGCCCATGAATTTTTCATGTACATAATATGTAAACCAATCAAAATCCTTTAAATTCAAAAAATGTACATGTAAATGTTTTGGAGGGAAAATAAAAAAATTACTTCTTTTAGTTTTGTTTTTCGCTTATTTCCTTATAGGTATGCTCAAATTGTAAGTGTACGCACTTGTTGGATGCAAAATTAAATTCTGCATCCAATGAGTACCCATTATGCATACTTTTGAGAAGACCCACATTGATAAAAATTGAAGACAAATTAAAAAATGTGGTGAACACACTTTTTTAATGTATCTTCAATTTTTATCAATGTGGGTCTTCTCAAAATTATGCATATTGGGTACTCATTGGATGCAAAATTTAATTCCACATCCAACGAGTTCCTACACTTGAAATTTGAATAAACCTATAAGGAGATAAACCAAAAATACAATTAAAAAAAATTAGTTTTCTTCTTTTCCCTCCAAAATTCATAAATCTTATTTTATTATTGCTTCGTAGGAGGACACTTTTAGGCTGAAATTTCCTCTAATGGTTCCAACTACTTTTATGTGCTTGATGAATAGTGCGTTGTGTCCTTATCTAGAAAAGTTTGTTATTTTGTTTATTGATGATATATTGATATATTTTAAGAATGAGGAAGAGCATGTCGAACATTTAGCAGCAGTGTTGAGATTGCTAGGAGAGCATTAGTTGTATGCCAAGCTTAGAAAATGTAGTTTTTTTCAGACAAAGGTACATTACTTGGGGCATGTGGTCTCCAAGAAAGGCAAAACAGTGGACCTGAAAAAGATAAAGGCTATTACGGAATGGGAAACTCCTAGGAATTTGAATGAGGTAAGGTCATTTATGGGGTTAGCATGTTACTACAGGAGGTTCATCAGAAACTTCTCACAGATTGATTTTCCTAGTACATCGTTGCAAAGGAGAGGTAATAAATTTGAATGGAAAGAGGAATGTGCAACAAGTTTTGAATAGTTGAAGCAATTTTTGACAAATACTCTAGTTCTTAAGATTGCAAATCCAGATAAAAGGTTTGTGGTGTGTACAAATTATTACAAGAGAGGAATTGGTGGAGTCCTTATGCAAGAGGGACAAGTAATGTGATATGAATCCAAGAAACTGAATGAGAACGAGCAAAATTATGTGACACATGATCTTGATTTGGTAGCTATCATCGATTCATTGAATATGTGGATACATTATCTTTTTGATGGGAGGTTTGTATTGATGAGCGATCACAGTGGATTGAGATACCTATTTGGCCAACCAAATCTGAATGCTAGGCAATCCAGATGGTTGGACATGATCAGTGAGTTTGAATTTGAGATCATGTATATTAAGGGAAAGGAGAACAAGGTTGCAGATGCTCTTAATAGACGGATAAAGGTAAATCACATAGCATCTTTGAGTTCCTATGGGACGGATTTACAAGATTAGATCTTATAGGAAGGACAATAGGATGACAGGTATAGAGAGTTTAGGCACATGTTATAGCAAGGTATAATAGATGGTTTTATCAGTTTTAGGGACAAGATCTATGTGCCGGAAAATGGTGAGCTAAATAAGCTTGTCTTTTCATACTAAGCCATATTCAGGTCATCCAAGATATTATAAAATATTGACAGCCGCGAAGAAGTTCTACTATTGGTTGAATCTGAACAAGGAAGTGGCAAAATTCGTGGCTAGATGTTTGGATTTTCAGGAGGTAAAGGAAGAATGTAAGCATTGAGGTGGATTACTACAACCTATTCCAATTCCAGAGTGGAAATGGGAGGTCATTTCTATGGATTTCATCACAGTTTTGGCGAGGACATCTAGACATCATGATTCCATCATGGTTGTGGTGGAAAAATTGAAAAAAGTAGTGCACTTCATTCCAGCGAAGTCTACTTATTCAGCTAGTGATGTGGCACATGTATTCATAAAAAATGTAGTGAGGTTGCATGGTGTACCGAAGAAGATTATGTCAGACAAAGATGCTAAGTTCACTTCTAGGTTTTGGAAAGAGTTATTTGTAGGTTTGGGTACAAAGTCGACCTTCAGCACAAATTATCACCCACAGACAGATGGACAAATGGAGAGGGTCAACATGATTTTAGAGGACATGTTGAGAATGAATGTGATTCATCAACAGTGGAAAGGGGAAGAGTATCTTTCACTGGTTGAGTTTGCTTACAACAATGGGTATCAGGAATCACTGAGGAAGAGTCCGTTTGAGACACTTTATGGGTAGAGTTTTAATACTCCCATAAGTTGGAGTGATCCAATGAACAGGGTGTTGATAAGACCGAACATGTTGACAGAGATGGAACAAGAAATGTAGGTTATCAAGAGGAATCTAAAGGCAACACAGGACAGGCATAAAATATATGTAGATCAAAATAGGTTGTTTAAGGAGTTTCAGGTTGGGGAACATGTGTATTTGCGCATCAAGCCCAAGAAGAGCTCCTTAAGGTTTGGTTCATGTGCGACGTTAGCACCTCAATATTGTGGGCCTTTCAAGATCCTAAGAGGATTGGACCAGTGGCCTAAAGACTTGCACTGCCTCCGACAATGAAAGTCCATGATGTTTTCCATGTTTCATTGCTTAAAATATATATAATTGATGTTGATCATGTTATTGATTGGTTTGTATTGTAGGTGGAACCAGAAGGAGAATTCCATTCAGAACTTCAGTGTATTTTGCAGAGAAAGATGCTCATGCTTTGGAACCAAGCAATCGAGCAAGTTTAAAGTGTAGTGGAAGCAATTTGGGCTCGATGAAGCTACATGCGAGATGGCTGATCAGATGTGGTCTATGTATCCTTATCTATTTTCTGGTTGAGAAGATGGATTTTGGTATATGTATATATGTATATGGATGTAAATATCGCCATGAGTTGTGTTATAAAGCTCCAATAAGAGGCGTGAGTGTCATTTTGTTATGTTGTCATGTTGGTTTGATTTTCGGTAGGTTATTCATTGTAAATACTGCAACGAGCTAAGTTATAAAGTCCCATAAGCAGTATGTTTTGATTTTTTAGTAGTTTTTCTCATTGTAGGTGTCATTGGATGCCGAGGACATTGTTACCCTAAGGGGGAGGGGTCTGTAATAGCCCCGAGTTAAAAAGTTCATGTAATAAAGTTAATAAAGGAAAAATAATAACCAAGGTCACAAGACACGTATTCAAAGCTAAATGTTGGGAAAACCATCCTAGTGTGGGTGTTCATTTGGTTTATTATGGCTAAGGAAATTGGCAAAGGCATTGGCAAATGAATTTGAAAAGGCAAGAGACATTAATTGACATTTTATTTATGAAAATAATGGAAATTAGAAGAAAAGGAAGGTGAAAGGTCACAACTTACTTTTGAGGAGAAAAATGAAGGAAAATAATGGAAAATTGAAGAAATTAGGGGCCTCATTAATAAAAAGGCTTCTAAGGATCAGTACATAGTTTTTGTCAGTTTAGTTTTGAGCTCTCTCTCTATTATCTCTACTCTCATACTCTTGCACACTTAGAGTATTCTTGGAGCACTCTAGTATTGGATCAAGAAAAGCAAAGGAAGGAGAAAGAATGCAAAGGGAAACAATTATGAAGCAAGAAAGAGCAGGATCAAGCAGCTTCAACGGGATTACTTGCAGGTATCAAATTACATGTATTATTTCATTTCTAGTTTTGGCATGCATGGCACATGCATGTGTGTATTTGGTTCTCTTGTTGTCACTGACATGGATCTTGCCAGGCGTGACTGCTGAAAGGTGTAACTAGGTTCGGTCTTCATAATGACATGTGATTATTATTTTATGTAATGATATGTAAATAAGAAAAATGAAATTATTATATTGACTTGCTTCATTGGTTTCATGAGCAAGGGATTTTTTTGTTGAGTCAAGACTCCCATTAAGAGTCTTTAGGATTTATTTTTCATCTAGTCATAAAATATAAGGGTCGTTGTCATGTAAATGAAGTCATGTTACACTTTGTAAAAGGTCATATTGTCTATGTAAAGTATTCTCTAAAGAACTTGTCACCTAACCTCTTCAAGTCGGCCTACATCCAACTGTCAAGTCGGCCTAAAGACCCAGTGAAGAGGGGTATAAATAGAGGAACTCGACCTCCATTCTAAGCAAGAAGTTTGATCTCAATTCAGCAAAGAGAAGTGCAGAAGGAAGTGCAAAAAAGAGGCAGTGAAAAGGGTTTTCTCTAAGGCTACAAAGGACACTCTTCTAGGGTAGCGAAGAAGGAATCTTCTGGGGCAACGAAGAAGGAATCTCCTGAGGCAGCGAAGAAGGAATCTCTTGGGGCAGCGAAGAGAATCTTCTAGGGTAGCGAAGAAGGATCTTCTGGGGCAGCAAAGAAGTATCTTCTGGGGCAGTGAAGAAGGGATCTTCTGGATCAAGCGAAGGAGGCAGTGAATAGGTTTCTTTTGGGATAGTGAAGGAAAGAATCTTCTGGGGCAGCAAAGTAGAGACCAAGTTTCTCTAGAAGACCTAGAGATCAAGATTCTCTAGGGTAGTTGTGAAGGTGTAGTGTAAGAAATAGAGATCGAGTTTCTCTAGAAGGAGTAAAGAAGGAGTAGGTCTAGATCAAGAAGAAAGACAAAGGAAGGAAGACTAGGTTGGTGACAGGGTTCTTATAGAGGATACTAGAGTCAAGGGTTAGTGTCATGGTCTTGGTACTTATCAATTGAAGATCTCGAAGAATAAATTTGATCGGGTTTTCCTCTCAAAAGGTGATATGTTTTGGCCCTAGCTGGAGAAGCCTATATCCTGTGTCACTTATCTTTATTTATTTTGATAATTGTCTTGATGAAAACAACACACTAATAAGCTAATAAAGAAAAGATCATAAGATAAGAAGTATAAAGCATATCACAAGCAATTATCAAGTAGAGAAATTTTTAACCTTGAATGCCCTAGATTTCTCAACAGTGATAGTGGATTTCAGCCTTGCCTTGCCATTTCTAGATACCATGGTGTGATGGGGTTCTCTCTTAGTTGAGCTAGATTTATGGATTATTTCGAAACTGAGTGGGGTGGTCTTAGGAGAAAAAACACAACACCTAGGAATCCATGGACCGATGAAGGTGGGATTGCGGTAAAGCTGGATTGTGTGTACCTTGATTAGGTCTAGGAACCCTCGACTGGTGAATGACAGGATATACGATAAAGCCTAGAGGGTGGAGTCTCATTGGGCCTAGGAATCCTTGACCGATGAATGACAGGATATACGGTAAAGCCTAGAGACTAGAGACAAACAAATTCCTCAAGGTTTAGGTGGAGAATTCTAGAGGCATCCATGCTTGTATAGGCATAGTGATCCCTAGACGATGGTATTATAGCAAAACCTAATAGTGTATGAGTCCCACATGCATGCTTGGAATATGGAACGTGGGTGATTGGCTGAAAGAAATATTTGGTTCAACCCAATCTATGGTCGGGTGGTACGTGGAAGTCCCTGGCTTGGTTGGATTTTTCATATGTTAATAAGATATATTTTCCTCTTATGTATCATGTGTAAATATACTTACTATTATGTGATCAGGTTGTAATATCATTGCTATTCTGTTGGTTATATGCTGGTTATAAGCATGGTTTTATGAAATATCTTAGTTATGGCTCTCATCATGTTTTTATTAGTAAATGAATGTACAACCTAATAGATGATAATGCAACTATTATGAGAGGACATCAGTCCTTCTTGGCGATTATTAGATAAGTATGAAGTCCCTATTCTTAGATGTTTTTATATGACCTGTAGCTTACATGTTCATGAAGTTTTTGATATAATGTCTATCATGGCTAGTCCTTGTCAGATCAAGTCCTTGTTCAAGTTTTGCATTAGAGCCCTTGTCATCATGTTATTTATCATTTCTAGGAGTTTCATGAGGTTCCGCGCAGTGGCCTAAGTCCTGGCCTTGAAAAAGTGGCTCAGAATCTGGGGTCCCTGGAACATAACTTCCTGAAAAATGTTGTAGTCACGTGGATGCCTTGTTGTGCATGTGACTGGAGGATTTTAGTTGCATGGGGGGCTTGTTGTCAGTGTGACTGGGGCTCTAGATCAGTAAAAAAACAAGTTGTCTCATGGGTTGAGCACTTGGAAGGGTTGGTTGGCTCTTGAAGGTCCTGTAGCATCTGAGGAAGGTTAGATTGGTCTTGTCTCGTCGGTTACACTTCCTTAACTATACTTGGGAAGTTGAATAATATCACAGTAAATTTTCGTCACATGTTTACCTCAGTGGACTAGTTAGCTTGGGTAAATGTAGGAGGAGGGTGTTACATTGAGGATAACACTAAATTTCATTGTTATAGAAAACATATGGTAGTGAAGTCAGTTCTTGGGAAAGTGAGTATTTATAACATAATTTATACGTGTTACCCTGACTGTGTTATCTTGCAGTTCAAACAACCACATAGATACATGGAAATGTTCAATAATACTTTCTAATTAACAACGCCTAGCAGAATTGCAACGTGTACAATAACCAAGGTCATAACAAAAACCCCAAATCCTTGAAATATTTTTGAACCGACAAATATTTGGCAACAATTGTAGGCATTCTTCACTTTATGAGCATTCTTTTCTTTATGAATCGAACATTCTTTTATGGGTTGGTAAACCCAGAGTAAATGAAAAGACTTCTAGTGACCTCAACCAATATAAGACTAATCTAGTTAAGGGTGTTTTTGATCACTCTTTGTTCCTCTTCCAATGCTTCTCGTCTTATTTTTGTTTGTTTTCTTGGCGGATTTGTGGCTTGATGTTTTTGTTGTAGTAAGCCCCACTCTAGGGTGAAATGATAGGATGTATGTATGCATGTATACCTTTTTAACAATATGAAAATAATTATTAATAAACAGGGGTGCTTTGGAGGGATGACGACTCTGATTTCTAACCTAGTTCTCTTCCACTCTTTCTTATGCATCTTGTATCCAGTTCAGAATCGGTCTTCTATGCCAACTACTATGGTGGAACTTGGAAGCACATATTTACCCCACATTACTATTACATAAGAGATGGATGTTGTGAATGGCATGATGTGGATATGCTTTTTAATTAGGAAGGTTACAATCAGGGTGATTTCTCCTGAGTTTTAATTTGAGTATTTTCCTTCATAGAGAGATGACACCACAACTTTATCACTCTTCCGTCAGTGTTCATTATCTTTATCCAATGAGCAAAAGCTGCTCCTCTTTCTTATCAACATGTTACCCATCCCATTCTCGTCCTATTCCTTTGTATGCAGTATAACAATATACGATCTAAGTGATATTCGTCACCGATAGTATTAACCCATAACATTGCATGTAATAAAACTTTTAAACACAATATAAGTGGTATCAATGACCCATAACGTTGAATTATATATATTGTGTTGAAAATGTAACTATGGTCGGTCTTCATAATTCTATTGTACTTTGTAATTATGTATTTATTGGAAAATTGAAAAGAAGAAAAATAAAATTATTTTCAAGCATGGGTTTCATGCTATTTTTTATTTATTTGTTAGTTCAAAGCCTCCATTATAGGCTTCTAGGGTTTCTCTTGAGTCTTGAGAGTCTTTGTCACATTTATTAGACCCTTCTTGGGCTTTTATATCATGTAAGGAAAATTATTTTTTGGTCAAAACCACTATTTGTCACCTCCTCACCAAGTCGACCCTGCCTTGAAGAAGTCGACCCAGAATGGGACAATTTGACCCTGTGGAAGCAATGTAAATAGAAGAGGAGCCTGACTTATTTGGCATTCCTCCATTCACAAGTTCGATCTGTAGTTCAAGAGCAAGGAAAGGAGAGTGAAGTCAAGGAGAAGGAAGAAGAAATGAAAGGAAGACCAAATCAAAGTTTTTGGGGCATCTCTCTCTCATATGCGCGAGTTTTCTTGGGTTTTTGGACAAGTTATAGGAGCAAAATTTTTTGCAATAATTGCAGGTTTGAAATTCTGAGTTGCAGGGGGGTGAATTCTAGATTGATGCAACTTTAAAGGAGTTGACCATTGTTGACTAGAGAAAAATTTTCCTACTTGGAAGGAGGAATTAATTGGTGATTGGAGAAAGTCTTTGTCTTGGTCAAAAGGCCCTGTATTGTCTCACTTTGACTTGATTCTATTATTGAAGCAAATTTGACTTGGTTTTCCCCTTGAACAAGGGTTTTTCCTTGGCTGAGTGCCTACATCTTTTGTCCTTTGTTCTTATGATCTTCATGCATTTTGAATTAGTAATTGTTTGATGAAATATAAAATAATAAATAAGGAAAATAACCCAACACATATCACAAGTAATTATCAAGAAAAGAGGAATCAAACCTTAATAACTACAAGCATTGATTTCTCAACATGGTATCAGAGCTAAGGTGAAGGAAGGACTATTTGAAGATAAATTTGTTGGCTATCGTTTGATGGAAAGAAAGAATTCCTGAAAAAAGATCTCCCTTATCAATGGAAAGCTACTTGAAGATGGGGCCCAAAATCCTTTAAGGTCTCTTGAAAGTTACAATAAGCTTTGGAGTCAAGATTATCTATAATCTATCTAGAAGAATAAAAATTGGAGGATTCATAGTAGCACTTATAGGTACACTTAATGATGATAATACATGGATTATTAATAGTGGAGCCTCAAGGCGTATGACAAGAGAAAATGGAAAACTACAAACTTTATCAAAGGGATCATCATCTCATGCAATAGAGCTTGGAGACAACAAAAGCTTTGACTTCAAGGGTCTTCGATCTACCTTGTTGAAATTAGAAAATGTTGAAAGCTTCATCTCAATGACATCCCTTATGTTCCAGGTTTGAAAAATAATTTAATTTCTATTTCTTGTCTAGAAGATAAAGAAGATAGGATTGATTTTGTAGATGGAAAAATGCTTGTTTAGGGAAGGGACTCTAGCATTGATAAAACAAGGGCTATTGGGATTCGTGAAGGGAGGTTGTATAGAATTTTAATAATTTTTCCTCAAGCTCTTGTTCGCATGGCTATTAGTCCCTTTTAAATTTGGCATAGAATATATGGACACCTTCATTATAAATTTTTTCCCTCTTTAAGTAAAATGGTAAAAGGCATCCCTAACTTGAAGGAGGATCATGAAGGAGTATGTAAGGGATGTGATTTGGGGAAGAACATAAGAGAACCATTTTCAAGGAGTGACTCAATGTCTAAAGAAGTGTTATACCTTATTCATTTTGATGTATGTGTACCAATGGAAGATAAATATCTTGGATGCCATCTATACTGTGACCATCATTGACGATCATTCTAGGAAGACTTGGATTTATTTTCTCAAAACTAAGGACGAATTCTTTGGAAAATTGAAGGATTTCAAATCAGAAGTGGAGAATTTGATAGAAGGGAAGGTAAAGACTCATACCTGACTATGGTGGTGAATATACATCGAAGGAATTCACAACCTTTTGCATGGAAGAACGTATTAAGAGGGAAGTCATTATTCCCTATAATCCCGAACAAAATGGAGTAGTAGAAAGGAAGAGTAGGACCATTGAAGAATGCATCAGGACCATGATATTCGATCAAGACCTTCCAAAGTTCTTATGGGGAGAAGAAACAATGACAACAACCTACATACAAAATAGAAGTCCTTAGAATTATTGAGAATATGACACTGGAGGAAGCATTCTCAGGAAAGAAGTTGTATGTAGATCATATTTGTATATTTTGATGCCTTGCCTACATTCACATTCGAAAGGATAAAAGAAAGAAGTTGGAATCTACTATTGTAACTGGAATATTTGTTGGATATAGTCTTTCATCAAAGGCTTATAGAATCTACATAAAAGAAGATCGTAGAATTGAAGTGAGCAAAGATGTAATATTTGATGAAAACTTTGCATACAAGAAGTCCAAAGATATTCCTATTGAATCTGATGAAGAAGATATCCCACTTTTTGAAGAAGAAGAAGAACATGACAATGCACCTAAAAATCAAGAAGAAGAAGGACCAAGTGAACCCATTCAACCTACAATCATTCTTGAAACAAAGAAGAGGCCAAATTGGTTAAAAGATACACTTGAAGATGCCAAAGGACATGGAGCAACAAAAGGTACTTTCAGAGAAAACGATGAGGTACTCTGGATATGCAACATATATGACAAAACTAATTGAAGTAGAACCAACTACATTTTAAAAATCCGCTCATCATGATGAATGGAAGAAATCCATGCACCAAGAATATCAATCATGAAGAATGGCATTTGGGAAATTATTCCTAGACCTAGTGGCAAATTTGTTGTTACCTCCAAATGGATCTACAAAATCAAAAATGTTGTTGATGGGAGTATTTATAAATACAAAGAAATATTTATTGCTGGGGGATTCTCTAAAAAGGAAGGAGTGGAATACTAAGAAACATTTTCTCCTACAACCAGGTAAACTACCATTAGATCCTTGATTTATTTAACAGCGACTATGGGATGGAACATCCACCAAATGGATCTCAAAATAAATTTTTTAAATAGAACTATATATGAAGAAGTATACGTTGAACAACCAAAAGGTTTTGAGATACATAATAGGGTATCTCACTTCTGCAGGTTGAAGAAAGCTCTATATGTCTTAAAACAAGCACCTAGAGCTTGGTATGCTATAATGGATGCCTAGCTTTTAAGAATTGGATTCGTCAAAAGTTCTATAGACCCAAATATATACATCATGGTAGTAAATAATGAGCCAGTCATTATTATATTATATGTGGATGATTAACTCATTAAAAGTGTGGAGCATAGATTTCAATAGTGTAAGAAGATGTTGGAAACATAATTTGAAATGAAAGATCTAGGACTCATGCATTACTATTTGGGCTTTGGAAGTTTGGCAAAGACTCAGAAAAATATTTCTTCGTCAAGGAAAGTATATCATAAAGATTCTACAAAAGTTTGGTATGATGGATTCCAAGCCTTTGACAAATCCAATGACCACCAATTTAAAGAAATTAAGAAGTTTAGATTCTAACCTTGTTGATCCTACATGTTACCGTTAGTTGGTTGGCTCATTGATGTATTTGGTAAATACTAGATCCGATATGTGTTATCCAATGAATGTTCTAAGTCAATTTTAGTTAGAGCCACATCATGATCATTGGATAGCTTCCAAGAATATCTTAAGGTGTTTATGTGGGACTATTCATCTTTGCCTAAAGTATGATGGAAAGAAGATCAAGTTAGAATGTTTTACTGATTCAGATTGGGGTGGAAGTGAGAAGGATGGAAGAAGCACTAATGGTGGTTGTTTTAGTCTAGGATCTGCTATGATTTCTTGGATGAGTCGTAAAAAATATTCAGTTTATTTTAGTAGTGTTGAGGCTAAATATGTTGCTACTTATGAAGTTGGAAAAAAAGTAGTTTGGTTAAGGAAACTTCTATCAAATCTGTTTTGATGGCCCTGGGATCCCACAATTATAAACTGTGATAATCAAAGAAACATCAAAATAATTAAGGACCATGTGTTCCATGCTAGAAGTAAGCATATCAACAATACTTATCATTGTATTATAAGTTTAGTACAAGATGAGGTCGTGAAGCTACAATACATACCAACAGATGAACATGCAGCTAATGTATTGATGACATATCTTCCCAACAAGAAGTTCGTATATTTTAGAAACATGATTAGATTGGTAGATATATTTGATTTGGTTGAGAAGGAGGGGAAATTACCATAAAAATTCCTATATGATGATGGTACTTGGTGTTATGCGGGATTTAAGATTGCAGACAAAAGTATCTTGGCTAGGTTTGGTGGCTAACCTAGAACAATAGAAAGACAAAGGACCCAATGTTTTTCTTAAAGTAAGTAGATGAAGGGATGAAACCTACCTGGAATCTGTTGTATGTTTCACTCCTTCTTTGGCTTGAATGCTCCAATCCTAGCTCTAGCTGCCAAAATTAGATCCTGCACAACTAGACAACACAGACCAAGAAACTATGAGATCTATGTAGCATCATCTATCTACTTCATTCAACAAATCAACATGGTATTGAAATATATGAAATAATGACATCACATATAGGAAAATAAAGAAATATTTTTATTGATATAAATGAAGTGAGTTACAACCATAAATATGTGTTGATCTTGTATAAGATCTCCTCCAAGTTATTGACTTGTCCTTCCTTTTTCACAAAGTGCACCTCCAATCACCCTAAATGCATGAACGGATAACTCCCACAATAAAAACATAAGGGTAGAATCACTCTCCAAAAGCCAACCCTTTGCATATGGAAGGTTGTAAATTTATAGAGGAGTGAGGTAAGTTGGGAGTTTTTATCCTTTACCAATCTTGGGATTGAGATCCACTCTTGATGGGAGGATGATATCTAAGGATAAGGGATGGAAAATCCAAGGTAGGATATGATAGGATTCAAAAGTTTTATGTAAGATAAATGGTTACAACGGATCTTGGAAACTTCTAGAAATGGAGGCTTCAAGATTCTCTCTCTTTTTCCCGAATTTATAGAACCAACGCAGGTGCAAATGGGAGCAACCTGTAGGTGATTAACATAGGCCACAATGGAGCAACCTGTAGGTGAACACTATCTAGAAAGAGGCCAGGGAGCATTGGTTCTAAAACTGGCTCAAATAATGCAGTTTAGGGAAAAAACTTTAGGGAATGAGAGAGTCATGCATAGGGCTTTGTGCAATGATGATGTAAAGGGGGAATATAATGGTGATTGATCCCATTAGGAGGTTGATTGATTAGATGAGACAAAATAGCCAATAACAAAGTTCCTCCTAAAGCGCAAAGTCAGAAATGACAACTGATGATTGAAGTGATTTACCTTGTGACAAGTTGGGATCAAGAACAACTGACGAGATCGTCTTCTGCTACAATAAATTTACATCATGACATCGTTTTGCTAAGGGAGGCTACCCATAGTTAGCACATATGCTAACATAACATGTATAATGATCAAAAGACATGTCCATTGATGACTGATGGTGGACCCATGACTGGATGACTGTCAGTATGATGATGGCCATCATACATAATGACCTCTATATAATCCTGAAATTGCACCCCGGATGGCGGGAACTAGATCCGAGGTCTTCTATCTTGTTCACATGACCAATCAATGTACGAGTCTAACCATGTGAATAAATGAGTTGAATTGGAACATGGTAGACACTATCTGATTAACGAACAATGATGTAATTCGTTAACATATGCGAGAGAAACCATCGATGATGTTAATGGATCTCAAGGTACTCAAGTACAATCTATATGGTGTGAATAAATGATTTAATTTCAAACACCACACAAAATATTTTGGTCGAAGGCCAATGGTGTAAACTTGTCACCAAGAGCAAGGAAACTTGCATTAATGTATGAAAGCACCAAGGTATTGATGGGTGTTTCTAATTCAACTTCCTCGATAATGTGTTGATATCGATAGGAAGCGACCCATTGCAGGAGGGCCTTGATGTATCCCGCATCAACGACATGAAACGGGTATCATGATTGAGACAAAATAATCAGACACAAAACTGGATCAGGAAAGGAAAACATGGAATGGAGGCTTAAGAGTATTATAATGTATATCAACTGAATGACTTCTCTTGAACACAGTGGTAATGCTGAATGAATTTGGCAACATTGACACAAAAATAAAATGGAGGTTCTGAAAAAATGATACGATAACCAAAAGAAAAACATATTACCCAACCCAACAACGATAGAGATGAAGTGGAAGAGTTTCGTGCTCAAGAGTGACTCACTACCATTAACAAATGGAGTAACCTGTTTCCCCAATTTCCCAACCATACTAGTCAATACCTCTTTATTTCTTAACAAGCTTGAGGAGGATAAGATATGCTTGATTTGTAAGTCTATCCTTCGAATGAATCCTTTTGATAATATTTAATGAACCCAAAGGAGTGGTTCGGTCTTGTCATGATTGATGAGTCCAGCAATGGTGAAAAATCGACTTATTTTTCATGTTTAGAGAGTTCGAAAAAGAGTCGAAAAAGAAAACTCCAGATGTCCCCTTTTGTAGGTAGTCCCATAGGTCCGAAATGGTAGAAAACAATTCCCAAGAGAACTTCTTAGCCATGTTCGAATAATGTATTCCTCTTTCGTAATTTGTCTAACTTAGTTCAGAAAAGGGTTAAACTTATACTAAGTAGATGTATTTTCATTTACTTTTACGAGTTCAAAAATACAAGTGCTCGACAATCTTTTTATGTTTTGGGAGTTTGAAAAGAGCTAAAAGAGCACTGTAAGGGATTCTTTTTTCATAGATTTAAAGAGTCCGAAAAAGAGATAAAAGTGTACTCTTCGGTCAAAATAAACTATTTAAAGCACAAAAAAATTCGTTAACAGCTGGCGACCTACTAAAAGCAACATAAGAAGGATTAAACATACCTGTTTCATAGTAAAAATGAATCACGACTGGGTTTAAACATTAAATATGAATAAAATAATGAAAAATATGACCATATATACTCAAAAATGATTGTTCATCTTTACCATTTCACATTTAGCTTTAACAGTGAGAGTTCTGAGTAATTTTTTCCTCGATTTTCTGCAACTGATTGCGGCCAATCCAATTGATGATTTCAAGTACCATTACTTCCAAGTAGGAGATAAAACCTTTATGTTTCTTTCTGTGGTTCCATTTATAATTTCATGCAAAATTTATGAATTTTTGAGGCCCTAGGGTTCCAAAATTTCGCCCTAGGAATAACACAGGCCCAAATGGTTGAAAAATGCATTGCACCTAAGCAGTCATATACTACAGGCAGGGGTGCAGTGCTTTGGTTTGCTCTTCTAGGGTGCATTTGGCATAAATCTAAAGTTTGTTCAACATTTTTTCCTCAAAATTTGTCAAGTTTTTTGCATGAAAAGTATTGTAATGAATCACTTTTTGATGTTTCAGGGGTTCATCAACATAAAATGACTTTCGTATGAAGAGAAAGAGAACATGAGGAACATGATTTAAATGAAGAAAATGATCTTGCTACCATCCAAGCATTAAGGAACTGTGGGTTACTAAAATTATTTTGGCTTCCTTGTATGAAGCAAGAAATGGAGTTGTTAAAATACCTTGTTCGTTCATGGGATGTTCAAGAAAAAACATTCAGGTTTGGGGAACATCTTCTCGAGATAAAGGTAGAGGATATATACTTTCTGACAGGTCTATCTATGAGAGGTGCCCCCATATCTCTCCTAGGTGGGAGAATTGGTAGGGAGATAGTGAAATATTATATTGCCACCTATTTTAGACCTCGAACCTAGCCAACAAAGGATGGAAAGATCAATATAAAAGATGTGATCCCATTACCTTTAAGAACAATCCTATTCATTATCATAAGATTGATAGGTAGCTCAACATTACATGTAGCAAGTAGATCATACATGCAATATGGGTTGGAGTGTCTCGAGCCAATACTTTTCAATTGGAGCGATGGAGTTCTGGTCAACATGAAAGAACAATTGTCTAAAGCAAAAGAGGGAAAACTAAATAACTTTAGATATGGTGTGATATTAGTTTCCTTTGCACTAGAGTGGGTTCCATTAATTCAGTCTCAACATATTACACTCGATCCTATCAATCCAAGGGTGCCACATATGAGGAGGTGGATAGATCACATGTCTCGACATGCAGAGCCTTCGACGATCATCTTCTTACCAGCTTTCTTTAGATGGATACACAGATAATTTATTATGATCAACAACTATCCTTATGAAGGCATGGATTTCCGTGATGGCCTTGAGCTCCTGCTTCCTGAGGGTGAGGAATGGGGTGCTTTAAGTAATAAATTTTGACCTTTTAACTTTTAAAATTTTTACACTTTTTGTGTGTGTGTGTTTTTTTAATGTTTCTGAGACTAAACTATTAATGTTTCACGTAGATGTGGGACCAGTTCGACCTATTGGTGCTTCATATCTTCGTTGCGCAGATGAATGAAAACATGAGGAGGAAGTAGAAGCAACACAGGTTGCTGCAGTAGGATGAGATATGCTATGGGATCTTGATGTACTAGAGGTCCTATCAGAGGTAGAGTGCCACATGGAAGGGTTGAAACACGAGATTGATGAGACCGCGGTCGACCAGATTCCACTGTGACTGCAGCGATACGCTATAGGAGTGCCTAGTCGTATTGGTTGACTAATGCGCAAGATGGTTCATGCAGTGTCATTCTATCATAAGCACCTTTGATTTATTTACTTATATATTTGCATGTAGTTTTTTATATGGGCTATGTATGCTATATGTGTCTCAGGAACAAGTTTTGTAAAATCAAACTTCATATATATATATATATTCAACATTTTTGGGTTTCTATTGTATTTTCAATATGATTTGATTGAATAGAAAATTAATCACATCCATTGAAAATGTCTATCTAAAACATGATTAGCTAGGGCATCTATCAATGTGTTTAGATTTCTAGGAATGTGTTCATATTGTATGAAATCGAAATGTCTTTCTAGAAGGCGAGACCTTAAAACCATGCGTAATATAGTGGAACTTCTAACTGAATAGACACTAGCAAGTTGTAGTACTATGAGTTGTGAGTCAATTCTGACGACTAAATGACGGATACCATGTGCAATAGCATTAGATAGTAGCTCAACCACTGCACTATACTCAATGATGTTGTTGGTGGAGAAACCAATAAAAATCCCTTGCAAACTCACTAACTCGCCATTTGGAACAAAGATAGCCCATGTCACGGAAGATAAGTTCCAAGTACTATGATTGGCACCATCAACATAGCCGATACAAGTTTCAAGAGATACTGACATCCACAAACCAAATGTAAAAAGGGAATCAATAGAAACCGTGTGAAACTATGAAAAGACAGAATGAAAACACACTCAACACACCTATAGACAATATGTACATAGTGAAAACTACACTTGAGATCAAGCATAGTATTTTTTTAGGTACAACCCATTTCTAGGCTACGCCAGGGGAATTCCATCAAAATCTACTAACTCGTAGGCCCATTTTGCAAGGACTCGCTTGACAATGTATGGACCTAACCACATGGGTTGAAACTTTCCTGAACCTAACTTATCAAACTCCTGGTCATATAAAAGAACAAGGTATCCTTCCAAGAAGACATGAGGTTTGACACTTTTTTCATACTGCGCCTTGATGTGTCTTTTATGAGATTCATTAGCTATAACAACATCGTGTCGGGTTTCATCTAAATGAGTCAGATGTAAAAGATGCTCCTCCTCTACGGAAGTGGCAGGAAGAAGTTTGATAGCTAGTTTCAATGATGGAATTTCACATTCAATTGGGAGGATAACTTCCAGACCATATACCAACTGAAAGGGTGTAAATCTAGTAGAAGTCCTGACTGAGGTTTGGTATGCCCACAAAGCAACGTAAAGAAGCAAATTCCAATCCGACTTGTGGACCACTACCATGGGTTGAAGCATCGTCTTAAGAAATTTTTTGATGGCTTCAACCTGTCCATTAGCTTGAGGATAGTAGGGAGTGGAACGTTCATGGGAAAGTCCCAGTGATGAGCCCCAGAAATGGGTAATTATATGGGCTCATTTTGCCTCTTATTTCGACTTAACCCACCATTCTCATTAGTTTATTGCATTTTTTTGAATATATTTATGCTAATAGAGTGAATTGGGTTAGACATTTTGCCATGTAGTCTAATGTGTGCTTTATGCAGATTTTTTGGTCAATTTTGGACAAATTCAAGGGATTTATGAGAAAATGGCAGCCACAACTCGAGGAAAACAGGGAAGAGGATTTGTAGGGGGGTGTCTCCTTCATTTATGACCCCTTTCCTTGAATCCTCCATCAGCAACTCAAAGCACAAAGGTCCACATTCCAAGAGGCAGTCGAGCAAGTAAAGAAGGACTACTGTTTATCTCTAGTTCCAGGAAGCCGAGTTCCTTGATTTTAGGAGGACTGTTGGAGGAATCCATTTGTATAAATAAGGGGGCTTAGAGCCTCAGTAGGTTAGCCAGTCATTAGTAGATTTTCGTACTTTTGTGCAGCATTGTGTTCAACTCATTTTCGAGTTCCTTTTTGAGAAAAGTTTATGTAATGTGACTGCTATTTTTGATAATGAAGATGAAACAGTTTTGAGCCAGCACTGATCTCTTTTGGAGGGCTGAAGCTCTTGGGTTAGGGCCCAACCCAAGCTACCTAGAACCTCCTACTCTGTACTTATATGTTTTTGCTTCAGTTCATGAGCTAATTTCTGTTGCATAGGTTCATTTTACTTTGTTAGATTAGGTTGCTTTTGATGTCTAGCATAGTTGTTTTTTGTTTCAGTTGCTCAAGTAGGTTACTGTAGTGACAGAATAAGATTCAAAAAAGCCAACAATAGGCCCTGATCTCCTTTCTCCCTTCCCGGGACTATGATATGAGGTCAAGGCACTACTACTGCCACCAAAAACACAGTTTTTTCTCTTCCATGCAACTACTAGTGTGATAACTTGGTTTGGAAAGATTGATATATTGGTTCAGATTCAGTTGCCTAGATCATTTCTTGTTCTTTTACCATAGATCTCTCTACAATATTTTTTGTTCATAGGTTACTGTTCAACATTTTTTTTTTGTAGGTCAGAAATTACGTCAAGCTAGAGAAATTTCAGTTTTTAGTCCTTTCTTTGAACAATTTTTGTAAGTAGATGTGCAGATCTCTTTCAGGACACCTCAGCTCGCCATACATCCATAAAACAGCCCACACCAGCTCACTTCTCATAGATTTCCCAATTCATTCGCAACATTTCGTGAATCTGCCCTAATTTCTGCATTTTTCTCCATAAGCTTCCCTCTTGCCATTTGAACAAATCCAACCATCATGTTCTTTCTTGATCTTCCTTGACAAGCTCCAGACACCTCAACACCTTCATCTAGCCTTCAGTTACCCTTTCCCATCATTTTTCCACCTTCAAAACCTCCAAAAATAGCTCTCGGCCTCCTCTTGTAGATCCTCTTATAAATCCTCCTGTAGATCCCCTGCAGCCTCCTGTAGAATTTCCTGTGTGTGATTTTTCGAAGTCTGATCAATATGAAAGTCTTCAGAAGGGTACTAGGGGCTTCTTAGGACCTCTCTACACCTTCCTCCACATCTGCAAAAACCAAATCCATCCTTTATCACCACCAAACCTCTGCACAATCACAATCCGATAAATTCCAAGCATAATAATTTCACATAAAAACACTCAAAAGCACAAAAAGATGTTTTCTTCTCATTTCTTTTCAGAAGTAGCTTGAATAAATGAAATTTACCTTTTTAGTAGTCAATGACATTCATTTCATCAGTTTTCATCTCTTTTCCTGTAAAAGTAGGGTTAGTGGGTAAATTAGGGTTTGGTAGGGTTTGCGTCACATTTCAGTTTTTCTTCTCTTTCTACAAATAGAATAGCCTCTGTAGAGTTATCTTTCTTTCATCACAGTTAAAAGCTTCTTATTAGAATCCATAGAAGTTGGTTTAAGCTCCTAGTGATCTTGTGCCAACTGACCAAGTGACAGCCTGCAGTAAGAGCTAATACTTGTGCATACATCACCATTGCTTCTATTAGTGTCAGTCTTTCCAGCCTTCCTCCAGTGATCAAATATGCTCTTACAAAGTGGTCTCAGAGTGTCAAGTTCAAATTTTGTCATTTCAGTGAGCCTTCAAGCAAAATTTGGTCACTAGGCATTAGGTCTAGGGTTTGCTTTCACTCTTTTCAAAATTGCCCAAATGCCAATCTATGTCACTATTCAGTTGAGTCTATCATCATTCATAGGGTTTTCATCATCATGTCAAGTTCCAATGGGTCATTCTACACCTTGTTCATGCTTCAGTTGCACCTAGGCAAGGTCATTTCCCTCTCCTAGGGTTTTGAAACTAATTTCTCTTGGATGGTCAAATCATCGGAAAAACTTGAATCCTGATGTTCATACACCTTCCCCTATCTTTAAATTACCTTATCAAATGCTTCCCATCACTGAGATTCCCCAAATTCCTCATTTTTGCACAAACCCTAGTTTCTTGCCACAACTTGGCAATTTTCTAGGCTAGGCCTGTGTTTTGCCCTTTTGGACCCCTTCCCCTCACTCAATATCTAAGATTCCACTTTCCCCTACTTCCTAATATCCCTCCCTACTTCCAAAAATTTCCCCAAGAATTTAGAAGCCTCTTATCCCCTTCATTTAGCTTCATTTCGACAAAATCCCTTGTTCCACACATCGGGATAAGTTTCACTCAAATGATGTTTCTGAGAAATAAAAAATTAATTTGGGAAAACTGAGAGAGGTTTTTGTCCAAAACATGCCAAGGAAGAAAAATCTCCTTCACTTTTTACACAGGTGTCATGGTTTTAGAGAAATGTCAAAAATATCGTTGCCTCAGGAGAATCGAATGCACCTCTGAAGTGACCTTGGGAAAATCAAGTTTTCTCCTAGTTTGGTTGGCCAAATGACTTTCTTGATGCATCAAATGATAACTAGATACAAAGATCTTTCTAATGAGCTATCATGAGCTCAATTTGGAGTTGAGGAAGGCATTCAAACGTTGACTGCAACGGCACTCTGCCTTGAGGCAGCCTCATTTGGCACATTTTGACCAGTCTTGGGAGATTTGATTTTTGACAAGGAAAATGAACTCCAAATTGAAAAATTCCAGTTTTGTTGGAAATTAGACTCAAATACCTTTCCAAAGAGTTATCCTGCACCCAATTTGGACACCGAGAAGGCCTCCAAAAGCCTCCTGAAAAATGCACTATGTAGCTGAGTGCGGGCTACGCATCAGGGTGGGCGCGCTACGCACCAGGGGCGCGCTGCGCATCAACATCCTTTTCTCAGTGTAAATTTACTCGTGTGCTATGCACCAGGGGCGCACTACGCGTTGGGTGAGGTGCGCTACACGTTGGAGTTTATGCCCAGACTTTTCCCGAAACATATTCAAACACCTCTTCTCACGCATCAAATCACAAGTACAATTGAAGAACATGAAGAGGAGGCTTTGGAGGTAGACTTTGCTAATGCATACCTTGGAGGTGGTGCACTTAGTATGGGAAAGGTTTTCAAAATATGAAGGATATGCTTCAGGATTCCGTTTTGCTGGTGACTATGTTGATACAAGGTGTCATGATTTCTGTGGTAGGCGAGAAACAAGGATAGTAGCAATTGATGCATTAGGTCATCCTGGGGAGGGACAATTGAGATATCAAAAACTTATTCGAAATTCATGGCTATTCAAATTTCATTGATAAGTTTGGTATTGACACACAGCAACAATCTTGGAGCTGAAGAGGATGAAGAATGCTCAGGCAGTGACAAGAATGCTATCAGCAACAGGTTCAGTCAACAAATAGAAATTGTAGATGGTTAAGTGGGTGATCAACTACTTGGAGAAGCGCAACAAACAGCCGGAAGATGAACACACACTTTATAAGCTGCGGAAAATCCGGGAAGACCGAGGATTGGCCCGAAAGAGACCTGGTGATTTGACACCGATTGATCGAGAGTCTATGCTCATCCGGGTGAACACTCATTTGGAGAAATTGTTGGTGAAGGCAAACAGAGACAAGGGCATGCTTCGTCATATGAAAACTCACTATTGGGCCCGCGTGCATGTTTGCAAAGTGAAAATGAAGATCCTTAAGAGGCGATTGAGCAAGGAACTAAAACGGCGGAAAAGGCCCGATCCACTCCAAATTTTGGCCGAAGCCTCTTTGAATGAGCATAGTACTTGATTGGGGACCCCCAGCCCAAATTTCAAGAAATTTGGGGAAAATTTTGTCAATTTTGAAATTTTTGTATAAAAAACAGGGTTTTGGTCTCAATGCGTAGCGCGCCGCGCGCTACCCTGAAGATTGGGAGGTCCAAATCACGAAAGGTTTGCATTTTTGGATTTTTCATGATGAAATACATCTGCTCAGCCACTGCCAAGGCATTTCATCAAGATTTGGGTCCCCAAAAGGTCAAAAAACATGCAAAAAATGACCTCACTGCCCCTTTTTGGACACACAGGTAGCAATCTTGGGAGAATTCATTTTTGGAGGGGAAAATGGGCACCAAATTGAAAAATTGCACTTGGGCTGGAAAGCAGACATCTAGACCTTTCCAACAAGCCCACCTAAGGCCAATTTGGATGCCGGGAAGTTCCCCAAAAGTGGGTGGAAAGGTGCGCTATGCGTAGGGTTTTGGCGCGCTACGCATCAGGATATTTTCCAAAATTTTCATCTTCAGCTCAGGAAAACGCAACCAGTTTGACCAGTTTTGACTTGTGGTGGGATTTTTCACCCTCCTTGATGTAATTAATGGAAATTTATGTTGACTTGACATTTATTTACTTATTCTAGATGATTCATTCATAAAATAGCAAAAATTTAATGAATGAATCAGTTTCCTAGCATATAGGGGTAAGTTGTTTGACTACCTAGATTTCAGTTCCTTGTTTAGAATTAGTTCAAACAGCTCCTAGAATGATGAGCTCGACCCCTAGAGGCAAGGAAAGGGGTTAGGATGGTCTATATGATGTAATTTCTCAATCATTTTCAGAGGTGGAGTGGTTGGACTCTTGGGGAAGAGGCTTTGAGACTTTATTGTACATTTTACTTCGGCATTTTGGCAAAGGAAAGACCAGGGTTTTGCAGCACTGTTTGGAATTCTTGTGGCTTTATGTCTTGATGGTGTGCTTCTTTCAGTACTTGTAAGTTTGTTATGTGTATCATTTTCCTTCTCTCATCTTCTACAATTGAACAAATGATGTGTTAAGGTAGAATTCATAATCTGTAATGCTCTGCCTTTAAGTTTGTTTAATATCCTATGTTTTCATCTGTTTAAGGAGAATCCTTGAGGTTTTCTTGCTCTCCTTAGCTCCTCACCTGTCTGATCCATTCACCTCATTGCTTTTAAGGCATCAAACAATTTCCTACCTTTCTCCATTCAGACCTCTGCAGAAACTGTGTCTCATCCCCGAGCCCAAATTGCCTTTCCCATTGTTTTCAACAAAACCCTAAAAATTTGAAATCAAACTTTCCATATCAATTTACTAGCCTAAAATCAGTATTCTTTATTGGTCATCTCAGCCCCTTTGAAGACCTTTTGCCGAGATAGACCCGGAGAGAGCCCTATCCTGTCCTTGTAGGGCTAGCTACGAGGCTGAGCTTGGTTTGATGTTGCCTTGAGTTTTTGCCTTCCTCAGCCTGAGGCAAATTCGAGCACTAATAGCTTCCAAGTTTGTTACGAACTACCGGGTTGATAAATGTAAAGTAGGAAGCCCCAGGAGTTGCAGAATTATTGCTGCAATACTGGTGCTCACCATATTTTTGGCGCCATTGTCGGGGAAGCGTCAGAGTATTTTGTGATTACTGATTTTCTTATATTTTCTACTGCAACATTCTGCTAAGTAGTTTATTTCAGCAAAAGTAGAGTAGTTGTTTCATTTCAATTCTACAATTTCCATTTCAGCAAACGTAGATTAGGCATTTCCTACTTTCATTTCAATTCTACAATTTCCATTTCAACAAAAGTAGATTAGTCATTTCCTGCTTTCATTTCAATTCTGCAATTTCCATTTCAGCAAAAGTAGATTAGTCATTTCTTGCTTTCATTTCAATTCTGCAATTTCCATTCCAGCAAAGTAGATTAGTCATTTCCTTGCTTTCATTTCAATTCTGCAATTTCATTTCAACAAGTTCATTTCAGTTAGTTTCAATTTGTTGTTCAATCCATTTCAGTTTTGCAGGTACAAGAAAAAAAAACAAAAATCACTCAAAAAGAGATTTCCTTTCATGCCTCGTAGGAACAGAGATAATTCAGGAAAATTCCTACCCAACACCCCCACCACGTCGCTAAGTCACCCTTCTCTCTTCTTCAGTGGCAGTGATCCAAAAGAACATATAGGTGAACCACCAGAGATATATGAAGATCCTATAGCAGAAGAAGAGCAAGAAACCATCCCTCCTGAGACCATGGATGAAAACAGAAACATTAGAGGGAATGGGGAAAGAGTAGAGGGTACCTTTCCTATCTGAGAGACTAATGGGGACAGTAAAATGAAAAACATAAGTCCCTCAGCCTTACCTCACTTCTATGGGTTGACTATCGAAGATCTTGATACCTTCTTGTTTGAATTTGTTGTTATCTGTTGAACCTATGACTATGCAGAAGATGAGTAGAAGTTGAAACTGTTTCCTTCTACCCTCAAGGATGTAGCATTGCGCTGGTTCATGGGGTTACCTGGAAACAACATCACAACTTGGGCTCAGATGCAGCAAGACTTTAACAAAAAATACCGGGACTACTGTAGGTCAAAGGATACCAAGGAAGAAATCTTCCGAATGACCATGGGAAGTGATGAATCCTTAGAAGACTATGAAGAGAGGTTTCAACTCAGTTATAAAAGTGCCAGGTGCACACTTGACCCTGAATCTCTAAATTTGGTCCTGCTCAGAGGGGTCCCGGAAGACCTTCTAGATACCCTCCACTTGCTGGCTGGGGGAGACATC
This sequence comes from Pinus tabuliformis, assembly GCA_031772625.1. Lineage (NCBI taxonomy): Eukaryota > Viridiplantae > Streptophyta > Pinopsida > Pinales > Pinaceae > Pinus > Pinus tabuliformis. The sequence goes on from CM062815.1 coordinate 180,152,919, forward strand.
TACCAACTACCTTATGATGACATAAATACTGTGTTTAGAAACCATTCTAGGATAGCCAAAAAGAGAGGTAGGGGAAGTCAACCATTAGCTAGTACATCCTCATCCAGTTCATCTCTTAGAGGTGAATTTGAGAATCTGCTGGAAGATTTCAAGAGCGAGATGAGGCAGACTCTTGCCATCCAAATGGATACCTTGCATATCAAAAAAAATGAAGAGGAAGCCGAGAGGGATTTGGCCATCTTTTTTCCTAGGTGCACCAGAAGGCATCCTAGGAACGAATGTCCATTGAACTCTATAGAAGTGTGTTCAGTCTGTGAAGAAGACCATTCTATGAATCAGTGCCCTTCTTTGCCTGGGACTTAAAGCTGCATACCAAGGGGCAGAAGGAGCCATTGAACCACTCTATTTTATGAACCAAAGGAGGCCACATGGGCCCAAACCTTACCAACAGGGGATGCAAGGGAAATCCCAGACATATTACAACCCTAATCAAGCCACTTCCATGCCTTCTTGGGGTCCCCCTACTCATCCTTCTTGGTCCACACCCCCTCCTTGGTCATATCCATCTCAATACTATGCTCAACCAGCTGCTCATTCATTTCACTGTTATGCTCAGCCACAGCCTCAATGGAATGCACCTCATCAGGGGTGGAGGCCCCAGTACAACTCTCCTCCCGCCCTTTTGCCTCCACCACTTGCTCAACCACAACCATTACCTCCTGCTCCACCAAGGCAACCCCAAATACCTGCTCAATCGAACCCGAACCTGAATAACAGATAGTGCCAACAGATATATAGTGGAGAAACATCATGTCGACCTATGATGTGGAGATTCAGGAGATTAACCTACAGTTTTGGAAGGTTCTCCCAGATAACCAGCCTTCCCCTAAGGGGGATGAGGAAGAAAAAGAGGAAAGTGAACCAAAAGCCATTCCACCCTTTCTTGAGAGATTAACTGGAACAACACAGCCTAGCCCAGAAGAAACTAAACTTTTGGGAGAATTGAAACAGTTATGTGTAAAGATACCACTTCTCCAAGCCATAAAGGATGTGCTTATTTACAACAAGATGATCAAGGAGAAGTGCTTCAAGCACTCAGGCAGGCGCAGGAGAGATGCTCCAACTATTAACGTCATAGAACAACTGTCTGACCTGATGTTGGGGTAGGTAATCTGTTTGAAATATCTAGACCCTGGAAGCCCTGTAGTCAATGTCCACATCAATGGCACTATAATCCCTCATACCCTGATTAATCTAGGGGCTGCCATTAATGTGATGACCAAGGACACTATGCTCAAGCTCAACCTTCAGGGCTCCCTGAGAAATACCACAACAGTACTACAGTTAACAGACTGCTCCACCGTGAACCCCTAAGGGGATTTTGGAAGATGTAATGGTCTTCATCGACTCTTGGGAGTACCTTGATGATTTCCTAGTTCTCCAACCAAAGGAAAAGCTCACTGGGTATCCTCTGATCCTGGGAAGACCCTGGTTGGCTACTGCAGATGCCTACATCAGTTGTCAAGCTGAGAACATGATAATCAAGAATGGGCACATGTCCAAGCAGCTAGTCCTATATCCTCCTGCCCAACCTTTGTTAGAACATGATTTACCTCTCTGGTTGGAGGAGGAAGATGAGGATGAAGTCTATTCCGCACCACTATGTGAAGTAGAAGCTACCATGGGGGGCCCACAAACCGAGGATGATCTTATTGAAAACTTGATTCAGAATCCACCCCCCAGTGTGTTGCCATTGGAAGAGCTGGTGGAAGAAACCCAAGCCAATCCTTTAGTTGATCTCTAAGTGGATGATCCGACCTCTCTCCGAGTTAAGAATGTGGAATTCGGCCCAGAAAGAACCTTGAATATCAACTCCTCCCTATCCACCTCTCAGGAGAAAGAACTGTGTGGCTTATTAAGAAACCACTTGGATGCTTTTGCTTGGAGCTATAAGGAGATGAAGGGAGTGCACCCTTCAGTCTATATGCATCACATTTACATTAAGGAAGATTGCAAACTAGTCAGGCAACCTCAAAGGAGGATGAATCTATCCCTTAAGGACATTGTCAAAGAAGAACTACAAAAGTTACTAGATGCAGGATTCATCTACCCCATCTCTGACAGCGATTGGGTCTCTCCTCTGGTGCTAGTGCCAAAGAAAAATGGGAAGTGGAGAATCTGTGTCGATTATCAGGAACTAAACAAGGCCACCAAGAAAGAACATTTTCCTTTGCCTTTCATAGATCAAGTGTTAGATGGCCTGGCAGGGAAGAAGTTTTTCTCCTTCCTAGATGGGTTTAGCGGGTACATCCAGATCCAAATCAGCCTGAAAGACCAAGATAATACCACTTTCACTTGTCCTTGGGGTACCTTTGCATACCGAGTTCTTCCTTTAGGATTGTGCAATGCTCCCTCCACTTTCCAGAGAGAAATATTGAATATATTTGCTGAACTGGTTCATGATGTAGTGGAAATCTATATGGATGACTTTACCCCTTATGGTTCTAACTTCCAGGAAGCTTTGTCTAACCTAGGAAAAGTTTTGGACAAGTGTCTTGAAATGAACCTATCCCTCAGTCCTGAAAAATGTGAATTCCTGATGATTGAGGGGATTGTGCTAGGTCATGCAATCTCTCAACAAGGATTACTAGTGGACCCCAACAAAATTGCCATCATCCAAAGGGTCCCACCTCCTCAAAAGGTAAGAGATGTTCGAAGTTTCCTAGGTTTAGCAGGGTATTATAGAAGATTCATTAAGGATTTTAGTAAGCTAGTCTCTCCATTGTTTGGTCTTTTGGGAAAAGATGCTAAGTTCATATGGACTAACAACTGTCAAGAGGCTCTGGATACCTTGAAAAGTAAACTGGTGACTGCCCCAATTTTGAGAGGTCCAAACTGGTCCCTACCTTTCCACATTCATATAGATGCCTCGAACAAAGCGATAGGAGCAGCCTTAGGAAAAATTGATGAGAAACTGCCTTATGCCATATATTTTGTAAGTAAAAACTTGTCGAAGGCAGAATTAAACTACACTGTAATGAAAAGGAGCTCCTAGCTATAGTCCATTCCCTAAATTAGTTCAGACACTACATCACTGACTATCAAACATTTGTACACATTGATCATGCTACAATTATGTATTTAATGAAGAAACCAGATGTGAATGCTTGTATTATTAGATGGTTACTTTTATTGTAGCAATTTGATTTAACCATTGTTGATAAGCCGGGTAAGGAAAATGCTGTTGCTAATTTTCTGTCTAGAATAGATCTCCCTGTAGGTGAAGAAGGAATGGTGGATAATCAAATGCCAGATAAACACCTATTTTCTATCTCAGTACTCTCTCCATGGTTTGCTGATATAGCAAATTATTTGGTTTCAGCACAGTTTCCGACACACCTGTCCTCAAAAGAGAAGAACAAGATCGTGAGGAAAAGTGCCCCATTCACCTGGATTGTGGGCAGTCTCTTAAAACTTGGCCCAGATCAGATTTTGAGGAGATGTGTCAGGGAGGAGGAAGTTTTTGACATTCTCCTAACCTGTCATGATGGGCCCTGTGGGGGCCATTTTGTAGCAAAGAGGACTGCCTTCAAAATTTTGCAAGCAGGTTACTATTGGCCCACTCTTCATCAAGATGTAAGGAGATATATCAGCCAATGTGACCGATGTCAAAGGATGGGGAAACCTACTCCAAGGGATGAGATGCCCCTGCAACCTCAAGTGACTTTTGAGCCATTTGAGAAGTGGGGCATGGACTTTGTGGGTCCTGTCAATCCTCCTTCAAAGCAGAAATCTTACATCATTGTGTGCACTGATTATCTGATAAAATGGGCAGAAACAAAGGCGATCAAGGTAGAAACAGAAGAAAAAGTAGCTGAGTTTTTGAGAGAGAATATATTCTACAAGTTTGGATATCCAAGAGAATTAGTCACATATCAAGGGAGTCAGTTTACCTCCAATCTGATTGAAGACCTACTCACACATCACAAAATTAAGCACAGAACTTCCACCCCTTATCATCTGCAAGAAAATGGACAGGTGGAAGTCACTAACAGAGCTTTGGAAGGAATTTTGACCAAGGTAGTGAGCAGTAGCAGAAAAGATTGGGCAGATCGATTGGTTGAGGCCACTTGGGCCTATAACACCACCTGGAAAACCACCACATGGTTCACACCCTATGAGCTGGTCTATGGGAAGAAGGCTTTGCTGTCAATAGAATTTGAATATAACACACTAAGGATGGCAGCTCAGCTGGACCTAGATCTCAACCATGCACAAAAGGAAAGGTTACTTCAGCTAAATGGATTGGATGAACAGAGATTGCAGACCCTTCTCCACTCAGAGGTAGTCCAGCTTCAAAGGAAAATATGGCATGACAGACACCTCAAAGAGAAACAATTCTAGGAAGGATATTGGGCGTTGCTGTATGATTCAAGGTATAAAGATTTCAAGGGCAAATAGAGGACAAGATGGCTGGGACCGTACACAGTAGAAAAGTGCAATGACAAGGGTTCAGTTCTGATCAAGACCATCGATGATGAAGCCATCCCCATGCTTGTTAATGGGAATAGGTTGAAAATCTATAGGAAGCCCCTCTCCAAGCAAGAATTCATTGAGAATCTGAGTAAAACAGTGTTGGTAGTGGAGCAAGTCTTTGCCTCCACTCCACCCACACCTTAAAGTAACAAAAAAAAAAAAGAAAGAAAGAAAAGAAAAGATAAAGACAAATGAGGAAAATAAAATATCCCTAGGTGAAAACCTCCCCTAGGAGGCGCCCAGGGCAGGTAGTGAGGGTGAAAACCTCTTGGAGGTGCCCCAACGGTCTCAAAAAGAAAAAGAAAAAAAAGGAATAGAAAATTAAATTTTTTGAATGCATTGCAGATTGCAAGAGGGCCATAGAAGAAAAAGGGACATGGCCAAGCCGAATACACCTCTGATAGATCATTTCTCCATCACCATTGTCTTTCTCCAGTCCCTGGTCTCACATGTTTTGGAAATTATGCGCCCTACAGGAGGCTCTGTGCATTCTATAAGAGGCTCCTGTAGAAACCACAGAGGGCTTGAAATCAAGTTCAGAAAAGGATCAGAGGGCTAGAAATTTGTCCAGAGGACCTGTGGACCTCCCTGCCATCATTCATCCTCCTAACTTTCCAGTCCATACCTGCACCATTGCATTTCCACTTGCTTCTTTCTTCCCTGCACAGAAAATCCATAATCTTGTTTCTTTTGTGTTTAAAAAGAAATAAAAATAAAAAATGATGAAGGATGAACGAGCAACACCCTGAACTTAACGCTTACCTAGTGCATGCCAGCTTATTTTCTTTTTCCTTCAGGACCTTCCTCAACTATCTCTCCAGTCCCTACTCAAGCCTCAGCCAGAAGTTTAGATGGAGAAGTGGTTACAGGAAATCCTGCAGGATTCCTGTAATAGCTGATCCCCTTAAAAAATCAAGCTCTAGAGGCAGGGTCAGTGCAGCCACAGCTGTATAAAATGCAAAGGAGTCGGACCTGATTAAAGATCACCAGCATGACATAGCCAAGCCACCAATTCAGCAACCATGGGCGCCAACAGTAGCATCAATCCATGAACAGAACGCCAAAGTTTGAGCATGCAACAACACGACAACGACTATCAGGTAAGTGACTAAACCCATTCCTCTGTTGCATGAGTATAATTTAGGAACTGCATGAACAATTGAGATGTTTGCGATTAAACGAAATCGGTGGCCAGCTAACTGGCCACCCTCGTCCAGTTCAAACAGCGCCTCGTCTAGTTTAAACAGCGCTTCGTGGGTGCAATCGATACGTGTGTTCAGTCAACTCGGGAAGAAAAACTCAAAACAGATAGTGGTGGCGGCGTATAACGGGAATGATGGAAGTGATTGTGGGTAGGCGGCATGAAGTATCATAATGGCACTAGAGTAGGGACCAATGGTCCAGATGGGGATAATGTACCCTTCCTGCCACCTCACCTCGTCACCGCAGAACACGCCCGTAAGCTTAAGTACGCTGCAGTCGACGCCTTCATCACCTTTGTTTTCATTTGCATCGTCATGCTCTTGACTGCAACAACTTACCTACCACCTTCAGAACCTCGAAACAGTCACTCTCTGTCAGTTTCAAAACCCTTCCACTTATTGGGCTCTACAGGAGCATTATCGCACTCTACAGGAGCGGAAACACAGTCCTACAGGAGCCTTTCTACAGGAAGGCCAGTGAGCAGCTCTGCAGAGGAAAATTCAGGATTTTATGCCAAATTCGAGCTCGAAAAGGTAGGCTCAGTAAAACCCACTCTGCATTTCACATATCTACAAAAGGTGGTGGGATTCGAAGCGAAGTATTGAGTTGAAAAGAAAGGAAAAGTGAGAACAGAAGTCTGCCTGTGTTTTTTTTTAAGAAAATATATATAGTTTTTCCATTTACTCTCTGCACTGAAATACTATCTCTTTCTCCTCTGTGGTATTCTCCTCTGTAAAGAAATGATGCAACCATAGAAAATTAAGCCTGTAAAACAGTGAATTTGCATTGGGTAGTCTGCTTATTTTGTGAAAGGAAAAAACATTGTCTTGTATACTCTTTGTTTTTTAAGATATTGTTTCCCTCAAACAAGCCGAGAAGTAAATTAAGTTTGAGAACAGAGTTTGAAGGGAAGGAAAGTTGCAATCTATTTTTGTTAAAAAGAAGGAACACAAAAAGTCTCTCTGGTTCCAGAAAAGAAAACCTCAACTGTTCCTCTGTTTTCGGGTTTGAAATTTGCTGCCTTCCTCCTCACTTGAGAATTTCCAGCAGTCTTTGAACATCATGACAGGGGGTTTTATGAGGAAGGAGCCTATGAATTCAAATAAATTGCATGAACACCCAGAAGTGGTAGCCCTCTTTACCAAGGCAAATTGGATGCCTTTCTTTAAAAAATTTCATGGGTATGATGAGGAAGTCACAGAGGAATTTTTATTGTCTTTAAAACCCCATTCAAAAACCCATGCCACAGTCAGTTTCAGAGCTCTAACCATAGAACTTACACTGGAGTTTATCAGTAGGATTACAAGCCTCCCACTTTGACTCCCCTGGAGCAAAGAAGAAAAACCACTAGGCCAAGTTGCTAAGAAGACCTTTTTCTAGCCCAATGAACATCCTATGGAGAATAAGAATGGCATTAGAAGGACGAGTATATCTTATCCATGGGGTGAGGTCAGTTATCAGATCATGAAATATATCTCCTATGAAGGAAGATACAACATAGTCTATGGATATGATTTCAGACTGTTACATGAACTAAGATATGGCATGGACCTGCCTGCATCTAGAAAACTCAGTCTTCCATATTTTCTCCTCCAATCCTTGATAGAGTCTAGCACCAAATTGAAGGTAGGGGTTCTAGACCAATTGGCCCACCATGGGCTAATTAAATTTCTGGTGGAGGATGCCCTCCACACCTACACAATTCCCATAGCCTGGGAGATTTTTAGGAACATGACTAAAGAGGATGATATAAAAACTCTCACTGATAACCTTAGTCCATCTGGAAGTGAAGAGGAGGAACAAAAAGGGGAAGCTAAGAAGGAAATCCCTGAAGAAGAGGAACCCCACACAGAAGAAGAAAAACAAAGAGGAGAGGAGAAACATGACACCACCATAGATGAGCCTAAAGCAGAGAAGAAGACAACATCAAAAGCAGAAAAAAGTAAAGCCACAACAGAGAAAAAGAAGAGGCCAAGAACTGAAAAGAAGAAGCCCAAGACAGCTCAGAAAAAGGCTGCCACAGGAAAGGTAGAAACTAAACAAGCAGAGGAGAAAACAAAATTAGAGACAGCGGACACAAGACCAGCAGAAACAGGCAAAACCGCAGATGAAGAAGAAGAAGCACAACAAGAAGAAGTGTATCATGAGACACTAGCAAGAGAGGCAGCAACTGTTCTTGCTGCACTTCGTACTCCAGCCAAGCCCAAAGGAAAAAGGAAGAGACAACCATCTATGTACTTGAAGGCTTGAAAGAGCACCAAAATCAAGATGGGGAAGCCTCAGCCACCTTCAAAAGAGCCCATCATCATTGAGGATGTCCCTACTGCAACAAGGGAGGAATCTCCCTCCAAAACCCCCATCACTTACGAAAGAGGAAGTCCTAAGACCTCTACTTGGAAAGAAAGGATCAAACTAATGGACTCTAAAACAGTCCTACAGGAGGTGCAAACCTCTCTATAGGAGACATTGGCAAAGCTCCAAGAAACTGAAAAACTTGAAAAGAAGGCAGAAGAACAGACCAAAGAGGAAGACAAGGCAAAAGAGATACCAGAGCCTGGACCTCAGCCTAACTTAGGCTCCTACTACAACCTTCTGGAAGGTGGGAAAATCATCCCACAAAAGTTTGCAGTCCCTCTTTTCTTCGAGCTGGAAAAGGAAAGAGTCAGGACCCATACATGGATGTAGATTGCAAAATCAAAAGGGGTGGAAGACATTGGGCACATGGAAAACAAGTTGAGAGAGATGGGCAAAGAATTGAGCATGGTCAGGCATATAGAAAGCATCAGAAGAGCTCAATTGGAGGAAGAAAATGAAATGTTGAAGAAGCAGCTGCAAGAAAGGGAACCTCAAGGAGGAAATGAGTTGTCAATCTTAAAAAGATAGCAATAGGAAGGGGAACCCTAGACAGACAGTGAGACATTAAAAAGATAGCAACAGGAAGAGGAACCCTAGACAGACAGTGAGACATTGATAAAACAGCAACAGGAAAGGGAATCCCAGGTAGAAAATGAGGTGTTGATTTTGAGAAGGCAGCTACAGGAAAAGGAAGCCCAGTTAGCCTGCATGGCCAGCTGGGCTATGGAGGCATTACAGTGCAGGCAGCCAACCAAATCATATGCAGTGTACCTCAAGGATCAGTGGCTCCAATTTTAGATTAAGACACTGGCCTAGAGGGGCACAATACCTTTTCAGGATTATGGCCAATTCATGCATCTATGTGATCATAGTTCAGCTGAGGACAAAGCGAAGCTAGTAGAGTTTTACTTGCACAACATGGCACTTACTGACATGAACTTATGGGATCCAAATGCTGCATTGGGAGACTTGCAGCTGATGGCCATGGCATCTTGGATGAGCCATGAAGAGAAAAGGGCAGTAGAAATCCAGAAAATGATGGCAAAAGAGCTGAATGAACCCCTGATGATTAGAGCAGAACCAACAGAACCCATGGCTCTCATCTATGCCCACCAACACCTTGCAGCTAATCCTCAAGTTGTCCCAGACTATGTTGATAAGCAGGCCCAAGCTATTTCTCATTTCGAGGACATGGAGAGATTGTTTCGAGATGAGTGCAGTCATGCCTGCATGAGAAGGTGAAACACATTGCCACATAGCCTACAGATCAGGGAGTATCACTCCCAAAATAGGATGAGGGAAGCCATGAGGAGAGTGCCCCTGTATAAGCACTCAATGCAAAGTTTGAAGGCCAATTGGAGTGGCCTCAAATTTAGTCCTCCACTGCTACTAGGACTGCTGGAAGGAGTAAAAGAGGAGGATGAACATAAATAGTGGGAAGATGTAGATACAAAGGCAGGTTTCCATGATAAAGAGGAAGATATTACATCGGAAGCATGGGATGTCAGAGAATCTGCCAGAGCCATCAAGGATGAAGAGTTAGATTAGTTGCTCAAAGGATGAGTAACCCATTCAGTAGGGGGGTGATGATGAGCCCCAGAAATGGGTAATTATATGGGCTCATTTTGCCTCTTATTTCGACTTAATCCACCATTCTCATTAGTTTATTTCATGTTTTTGAATATATTTATGCTAATAGAGTGAATTGGGTTAGTCATTTTTCCATGTAGTCTAATGTGTGCTTTATGCAGATTTTTTGGTCAATTTTGGACAAAGTCAAGGGATTTATGAGCAAATGGCAGCCAAAACTCGAGGAAAATAGGGAAGAGGATTTGTAGGGGGGTGTCTCCTTCATTTATGACCCCTTTCCTCAAATCCTCCATCAGCAACTTGGAGCACAAAGGTCCACATTCCAAGGGGAAGCCGAGAAAGTAAAGAAGGACTGTTGTTTATCTCCAGTTCTAGGAAGTCGAGTTCCTTGATTTTAGGAGGACTATTGGAGGACTCCATTTGTATAAATAAGGGGGCTTAGAGCCTCAGTAGGTTAGCCAGTCATTAGTATATTTTCACACTTTTGTGCAGCATTGTGTTCAGCTCATTTTCGAGTTCCTTTTTTAGAACAGTTTATGTAATGTGACTACTATTTTTGATAATGAAGATGAAACAATTTTGAGCCAGCACTGATCTCTTTTGGAGGGCTGAAGCTCTTGGGTTAGGGCCCAACCCAAGCTTCCCAGCACCTCCCACTCTGTACTTATATGTTTTTGCTTCAGTTCATGAGTTAATTTCTGTTGCATATGTTCATTTTACTTTGTTAGATTAGGTTGCTTTTGATGGTTAGAATAGTTGTTTTTTGTTTCAGTTGCTCAAGTAGGTTACTACAGTGACTGAATAAGATTAAAAAATTCCAACAACAAGTCTTGATCTCCTTTCTCCCTTCGTGGGACTATGATCTGAAGTCAAGGCACTACTGCTGCCACCAAAAACACAGTTTTTGCTCTTCCATGCAACTGCTAGTGTGATAACTTGGTTTGGAAAGATTGATATATTGGTTCAGATTCAGTTGCCTAGATCATTTCCTGTTATTTTACCATAGATCTCTCTGCATGCTTTTCTGTTCACAGGTTACTGTTCAACATTTTCTGTTTGTAGGTCATAAATTAGGTCAAGCTAGATAAATTTCAGTTTTTAGTCCTTTCTTTGAACAATTTTTGTAAGTAGATGTGCAGATCTCTTGTAGGACACCTCAGATTGCCATACATCCATAAAATAGCCTACTCCAGCTCACTTCTCATAGATTTCCCAAGTCATTCATAGCATTTCATGAATCTGCCCTAATTTCTGCATTTTTCTCCATAAGCTTCCCTCTTGCCATTTGAACAAATCCAACCATCATGTTCTTTCTTGATCTTCCTTGAAAAGCTCTAGACACCTCAAAACCTTCATCTAGCATTCAGTTACTCTTTCCCATAATTTTTCCACCTTCAAAACCTCCAAAAATAGCTCTCGGCCTCCTCCTATAGATCCTCTTATAGATCCTCCTGTAGATCCCCTGCAGCCTCCTGTAGAATTTCCTGTGAGTGATTTTTCGAAGTCCGATCGCTATGAAAGTCTTCAGAAGGGTACTAAGGGCTTCTTAGGACCTCTCCACACCTTCCTCCACCTCTAAAAAAACCAAATCCATCCTCCATCGCCACCAAACCTCTGCACAATCACAATCCCATAAATTCCAAGCATAATAATTTCACATAAAAACACTCAAAAGCACTAAAATATGTTTTCTTCTCATTTCTTTTCAGAAGTAGCTTGAATAAATGCAATTTACCTTTTCAGTAGTCAATGAAATTCATTTCATCAGTTTTCATCTCTTTTCCTGCAAAAGTAGGGTTAGTGGGTAAATTAGGGTTTGCTAGGGTTTGCGTTACATTTCAGTTTTCCTTCTCTTTCTGCAAATAGAATAGCCTTTGTAGAGTTAGATTTCTTTCATCATAGTTAAAATCTTCTTCTGAGAATCCATAAAAGTTGGCTTAAGCTCCTAGTGATCTTGCGCTAGCTGACCAAGTGACAGCCTGCAGTAAGAGCTAGTACTTGTGCATACAACACCGTTGCTTCCAAGTTTGTTACAAACTACCAGGTTGATAAAAGTAAAGTAGGAAGCCCCAGGAGTTGCAGCATTATTGCTACAATACTAGTGCTCACCACCCAGCGTAGTAGTTAGTTTGATCATCATATGATTCCAGAAATGCTTTCCATGATTTGTAGCTATTACTTGTAGAAAACCAAACTGTGCGATGGCGTGGTTGAAAAAGAAGTATGAAACCATTTCACTAGTGTTGTTAAATGTAGGCACCACCTCAATCCATTTAGTAAAGTAATCAACTACGACAATAATATAACAATTCCCCTCGAAGGAGTGAGAGTTACATGTGATAAAGTTAATACCCCATTTCACAAAAGGACCAGCAATGATAACAGGATGCATACAAGGCTTGACAAAATTAGGTAAATATACATCACCGAGATTATCCTCAATGGAATCAAGTAAGGAGGAACTATGGTGGTGTTCGTCCCATGACGCATTTCCTGACATCATGATCTCCATGATGATTTCATCGGTAGGGAATAAACGCGAGAAAATATCAGAAGACGTACCATAATCCAATGATTTGTCTACCCAATTAAGAGAATCAAAGGAAGAAACTACACAAGATCAATAAATGGCTTCATAATCTAGCTCAATGGGGCTTAGCGGAATTCGATCGCCAAAACTTTGGATGTCAGTTTCATCTAGTACAGTCCATGGATTGACCAAGATAGTAGAAGACGCTATCATGTTGATATAGGCTACCGAAGATGAGTTATCAAGAAGGAGAGGAGGAGGGAGTGAAAAGGGTCCCATAAGTGAAGAATCCTTCAGCAATTCTGGTAGGTGACTAACTTAGTTGAGGAGAACCAGTACCCTTCCAGCAAGACATGGACATAATGCAAGTCAAGGCTCCCCCACCCATGATATAACGATGAATATGCTTACTAGGAATGATGAATTTGATTATAAAAGGTAATTGATCCGGAAGTCAAGGGGTATAGTTTTCATAAGAGAAAACAACGAGGTTGGAATCCGATGGATCCACACATCTGATAGCTAAAAGTAAAGCCTTATTTTGGGCAGGGTAGTTTTGCAACACCTCAAGAGTCAACCTAGCTGAGGCAAACTAAGCCAAGTCTTCAACTATGTTATAATGTTGAGCGGCTCTTGCACGAGGGTTGAAAGTTGACTTATGAATAATACCCTTTGGAGGTTTAATAGTCAATTCGGTAGGACTCAACGACATAGTGGAATCTAACGAGGACGGTGCCAAATTAGTTTGTTTATCAATATCCTGAACTTTTAGTGGATTCATATTACCATAATCCTTGTTCCGAGTAGCTACCAAAACATCGGATCTCAACTTTGAGGAGGAAAGCATCAAAACCGTGTTATAGGAAGATGGGTCCCGGGAAACCATATGAGTCTCTTGATTAGGAAATAGTTTAGTCAACACTGCAGGAGAAGTGGAGGACCTAAGAAATTGATTCACTTCAGTCGTGAGGACAATCACATGTAAAGTGTTCCTTGTTGCAAATCAAACAAGGATATCGAGGCTTCTGTTTCTCATCAGAAGGTGAAGTTAGTTTTTTATCCTGCAGAGAGGGATCTTTCTTTTTCTTACCTTTTCTTTCTTGTTGCTTCCAGGTTTCTATTGAGACTTTCCTTTATCAGATGAAACGGCATTTATCTTGGAAGCATAAGTTGCAGGAGGATAGGATTGAGGGTTTTGAGCAGATGCGGGTGGAGCAATATCAGATGGTTTACTCGCCATTTGTGAGCTGGTTGAACCAATAATTCCATCAACATCATGAGATTCTTTACTAGGCGGGGGAGGAACATTATTTGAAGGTCTTAGAGCATTTGGTATCTTAACATATAGTGTGCCAAATTGGGTATAAACCAAATCCAAATATTACGCATGAGAAAATACTTTATCTTCAGTCACAAATCCACCTTTGGCCACATCCTCTGTTATGGGTGCCAACAGAGATTTGGTAAACCATTCCACCAAAAATTTATGAGGAACATAATTTTTAACCAATCGAAAATGATGCCTCTACTTGTGAATGTGATATGAAATTTGAGTGAAATCAGATTGTTTGAAGTTGCCTAAAAATTCTATTCCAATTTCATATCTGATGGGCTACTAGAAGTGCATGAGGAAGGTTGTGGATAAGGAGATGAAATCATGGAATGAATCTCTAGGTAACTCAATATACCATTTAATAGTGGTACCCATAAGTGTTATTTGGAAAAGACAAAGTCGAATAGAATCATCGTTAAGGCAGTTTGATGAATGCCATAGATGATGAATAATCGACCACCAAGGCGAATGAGCAATGGGGTCATTGGTGAGTCGAGTCAAATCTGCCAACTCGAGAGAGGCCACAAAAAGGAAAATTTCGATTAAATTTTGGCGGAGGATGACCTAGATATGAAGGAATAAATTGAGCAACAAGCACTTGCGTTCCTGGATAAGGAGGGTTCTGGTAAGAAGGAACCTGGGTACCAGAATAAGGAGGATTTTGATAGACAGAATACAAGTGACCTTGTTGACTAGCCCCAGGGTAACCATGAATTTGATCGCCTTGAAAAGGAACCTGAGGAATACCCTGATAAGGTCTATACTATTTCTCGATGGTAGTTTTCATTGCCCCATGGTAAATAGGGTTCAGATAGTTATATTATGTATCAATCACTTTAGCCCAATTTACTTCTTTATTAACAATGCAACCAATTATTAGCAATATAATCAATCATAAACGTAACTGAAGAAATAACAGTGTATACAGTGACAAAGAAGGCAATAGCACAACCATAAGAGACAACAGATTGGTCCAAGACCATGGAAAAACCCCACAAGGGGGAACCCTTTCAAATCTTCTTCTTTAATAGATCGTCATAAAATGTTTTCAGTAGAGAGTACAATGAGCCCAATACATATGTTTGCAGTGGATACTAATTAATTAGTTCTACAAATCTACAAACCTATATAACTGCAGGGATAAACCTAGATCTACCAGATCATTGAAGCCAATGGAAGCCAACTGATAAATCCAAGATCAAATCCCTTGACGCTCTCAACAAAACTGTGTGTGTGCATCCAAAACTCTCTAGATGCTCTCTCTGCCATTGCGTGAGGGCACATGTAGTTGCTTAGACACTCTTAGGAAGACCCAATGTGTGCATATAGGGTCAAACCCACCAGATCTACTCAAAAACCCTCAAACACTCTCTTCCAGTTGTTATGCGTGTGTGGGACGGTCTGAATTCTCTAAGGACTACTCTATGTGAGCGCTCGAGGACCAACATCTTCAGATCTGCCTCTGAACCATTGGACACTCCCTCAAGCCTTTGTGTTAGCATCTAGGGATCTTTGGGCACTCCCATAAGCCTGTGTGCTAGCATCCAGGGACTAAAAAACCCAGTTCTGTTCCAGCGTCCAGAGATCAAAAAATCCTAAGTCAGAGCGAACCTTACAACTGTGATTTCAGACCCTTGCAACGAACTCTTTCCATCGAACTTGTGTGAACCAAGACAAAAGAGAAGAATAGAAGATGACTTAATCGTTGTAATGAAAGGAGATTGAGTTCACTTCTATTTATAGGCTTTTTTGAGGGTTCGCTTGGGGTTAAGGTTGACCTAAGAAATTACCCGTGTGGTTAGGGCTGACCCATTCCATAACGCATCTATGAATAAAATAATTCAAAACTTAACTTCTGCTTGACCAAAATCGGTGATATTTAGGTCGATAGGAATTTAATTCAAACATCATCTTGGTCATCTGAGCTTTCCATTGTGGAATTTGACCCTAGTTGCACTCCCTCTCAACTAGGAAGAATTCCACCTACCAATATCTGTCAGTTGATCTTCACATCAAACTGTAATGCTTTGACTATCTATGCTCAACTATATCTACTGAAACTTTCTCGAATCTAAAATAAGAATAATCGGGGAGAAATAAGTTCCACCCACACCAAGAAATAGGATAACTCATCATACAGAGGAGCACATCTTCGACCCTAGAATCTCATCGAGGAGCGCACCCTCAACCCAGAATCACAAAAGGGGAGCAACTCTCAACCCAATCCTATTTCATATTGATATTCCCGTCAATGACTCTCAATAGTCATGTGGTAGAACACCTACATCATAATTTCCTTGGGTTTTACGCCCCAAGCACACTCTCAACTCGCTAGCCAAATGAGGAACGATATTCCCAACAAGCCCTGCTTGTGGGTATGATTCCAACTGGGGTATAATCTGCAAAGACCAGGAAAGGGAGAAGCATTCTATGGCCCTATAAAGATAGGGGAGAAAATTATTCAACCCTATGGGTAACACATAGGGGAGTACCTTATTGTCTAGAGATTCCTCAACCCCAGGAGCCCTCTATCTTGATTCCTCGCCCTGGGAGCTCAAATAGGGTAGGAAGAGTTGGCTCAATGTCCTCCATCAATGATGCTCCATATCCAAAGGGGCCACATCCATCAGTCCAAGATGATATCTGAAGACTAAGAACTTTCCCATTGGTAATGCCTTAGTGAGAATATCTGCAATCTGTTCATCTGTGAATATGTGATGGAGCCTGACAGCTCCTCTCTGCACCATGTCTCGAATAAAGTGATATCGAATCTCAATATTATTGGACTTGTCATGGAACATGGGATTTTATGCCAAATGGATCCCACTCTTGTTGTCGCAGTATATCACTCTAGTGTCTAGGGCCTGCTCAAATATTTCTCCAAATAGATTTCTTAACCAAACTGCTTCACAACTAGCCATGCTAGCCACAATGTATTTTGCTTCGGTGGTGCTCAATGCTATATACTTTTGTTTCTCGCTCATCCATGATATCATGGTAGATCCGAGGCTAAAACAACATCCAGATGTACTCTTTCTGTTGATAACATTTTTGGCCTAATCAACATCAATATATCCATGAAGTTAAACATCTCCGAAAAAATATCTCAAGCCAAGTGTGATTGACCCATGCAAATATCTCAATATGTGTTTGGAAGCTATCCAATGTGTGTGGAGGGGATCAATCATGAATTGACTCAATGTGTTTACTACATAGCATATGTTTGGATGGGTGTTCACAAGGAACATTAGATCCCTAATCAATTGTCTATACTTGGATGGATTTTCTAAGTCTGGTCCTGCAACTTCTCCACATAACTTCTTGAAGTTCATTTCCATTGGTGTAACCATGGATTTGCATTTAGTCATTCCAAATCTTTTCAAGAACTTAACAACTTATTTTCCTTGTGAAAGGAAAATCTCACCAGGTCTTTGCCACACCTCAAGGCTTAAAATGTAGTGCATGAGACCAAGGTCTTTCATCTCAAATTCAGAGGCTAGCTTCCTCTTACATTCGATCATTAGAGGATCACTACCTATCAAGAATAGATTGTCAACATATAAAACCAAAATACATGGGATACCTTGGAATAGATTGAAATATATGTTGGGATCAACATTTCTTCTTGTGAATCCCAGCTTCACTAAGTAACTATCAATGCGTGCATACCAAGCTCGGGGAGCTTGCTTCAAACCATACAATGCCTTCTTCAACCTGCAAACATGTGTTCTTCGATCTTCCACTTAAAATCGTTGTGGTTGTTCAACATATACTTCTTCTTGTAACATGACATGAAGGAATGTGGTTTTTACATCCATCTGATGAAGAGTCCATCCCTGACTTGCAACAAGAGAAACTATAGAATGTATGGTTGTATATCGAGCCATGAGAGAAAATATGTCATCATATTATTTGCCCTCTTTATGAGAGAATCCTCGAGCTATGAACCTTGCTTTGTATTTTTAATGTTGCCATCAATTCCATGTTTGATATTGAATAGCGACTTTGAAGTCACAATAGACTTCCCATTCAGTCTAGGTTCAACATCCCATACATCATTTTTAATAATCAATTCATATTCCTCAGCCATAATATCCTTCCAAACTTGTTCTTTTATAGCTTCTTCGAATGAGGATGGTTCGGCTTGAATCATAGTGTTCATGGCTACAACATATCCCTCATACTTGCATGGTTTCTTTCTTTCTCTGAATGATCTATGAAGGGAAACATTTCTTTCAACATTTTGTAAAGTATCGCTGAGCTAAAGTGGTCTCTTCCTAGTAGGAGGATCACTTGGAGGAGGATCTAACAGATCCATAGGCTCTGTGGGATCATCATCGATATCAAAATCAGATACATAAGGACCATCTAGAATATCCCAGTCATCATTCTATTCCTTGGGAGGAAGAGGCAAAGGAAATTCTCTTGCTTTTCCAAGAGCTGCATCTTCATCAAATGTTATGTCCCTACTAATCTCGACCTTTCTCTGACTAGGAATATATATTCTGTATGCTTTAGAATTTTCATAATAACCCACAAATGTACCTTTTCTTCCTGTAGCTTCCAATTTGTTTGTTTTGTCCTTTGGCACATGAAAATATACAAGGCATCCAGATACACGAAGATGGCTAATATCAGGCTTGATACCTGTGAATATTTCTTCAGGGGTCTTGTTTTCTAATTCTTGATGAGGCACCCTGTCTTGAACATATACAACAATAGATGTAGCTTCGGCCCAAAGCCTAAATTTGGCATCTTTTGATCATGGAGCATGGCATGAGCAACCTATACTATAGACCTGTTCTTCGTTTCACCCAAACCATTATGTTCATGAGTATATGGCAGAATTGTTTTCTTTTTGATTCCTTCTTTCTTGCAAAATGCTATGAATTTGGGAATAATACTAAGAGGGGGGGTGTGAATCAATGTTTATCAAATCAATTAAATTTTTCTTTTCATACTTAAATTTGTATACACTACTTCTATGAAGGGAAATCGCGTGTGCATGCAACTGTCTTTAATGCAACCAACGTATATCAAGTGAACTTATGATTCAATTAATTCATCATATGTTGATATTTAATCAGTGCATCAATACTTTATTAACCATCTAAACAGTAACCATGTGTAGTAATAACGAAATAAACCATCACACATAAGCAACACACATGAACACCAAGATTTAAGGTGAAAACCTAATGTGGGACAAAAACCACCTGTTGTTGTTGTCTCTGTCTTATTTTAATATAAGAAAAACTTGTTTACAATCTTGTACTGGTGCAGACTCATACCAGTATGTAGGCATCCACCTGCAGAAGGCTACAAGATTCTCTCATTCTCCAGCTTCTACTGGAAGGGAGCTACAACCCCTAGCTCTTGTACTAGCTGATATGTTTACTAGTACGTAAGCGCTGACCTACAGAGGGCTCCAACCTTCACTCGTTACTAGCCGATATGTTTACTAGTACGTAAGCGCTGACCTATAGAGGGATCCAACCTTCACTCATTTTCCAGCTTCTACTGGATGGGAGATCCAACCCCCTAGCTCTTGTATTGGCCGATATATTTACCAGTACGTAGGCACTGGCCTACAGAAGGCTACGACCTTCTCTCTTCCTCCAAGGACCACATTTCATAAATTTTCAGACTGGATATTCCTGGTACATAACAACACAATATGAAGGCCACGTTTCATCCAATTTTCATACTAGACCCATCAACAACATTGAAGCTCAAAATCAATCACCACTGCAATACAACCAATCACTGAAAAAACCATCATCACTGAAGCAAATAACAATCAATCAATCTGAACATTTAGAACATTGTCACCAGAACATAGAGCAGAATCCAGAACTCTGCATCAACAACCAGAACCAACTACAAATTAAAAAACCATATTTCATAATGTATACGCTACTTTGAAGTACTGAACCAGCGTGTATACATGCGTTCACCAAGGCGAACCAACATATAGATATGCAAATACTAACTTAAAACTTCACATATATTCTAGACTTCAGTCATACCCAGATCATAACATTTACATAGTAAAACATTCATAAGCAATTAGATCTAGACTATCCATGATCATACCACATAACGATAATTCATTTCAGGTTTTATGATCCTGATCCATCATTAGATCTCATCCATCATCAACCACTTAGGTTCATCCTTAGTTCAGATTAAGAAAAGAACCATAAACCTATTACATGCATATTTTCTTTTGATCTAACTCTTCATCATATATTCATTACTTTCACACTTAGCCCTTTGATCATCTCCTCCTCATATACTTAGATCCTTTGTCAATACCTCGGACCAAAAAATCCGACCAATACCTCAGTCCAAAAACCTTGGACCAATACCTCAGACCAAAACTTCGGACCAAAACCTCAGACCAATACCTTGGAGCAAAAACCTCAGACCAATTCCTTAGACCAAAACCTTGATTTTCCATCCCATACACGCTTTTCTTTATGTGAAAGTGCATGCATATGTATATGCTCCTTTTGTTCTGTTAACCTGCATGTGTATGTTGCTTGGAAAAAGTGAACCAGCATATACTTCTTAAACCATTCTCTTTCCTCAATCTCTGGAGTCTGATCTGTAATCCTTGTTAACCTGTTGCATTGTGAACTGCTATCATTCATCATATATGTGAGTTTCCATCAAGGAAAAAACCTGTATCATAATGCCAACAATCTCCCCCTTTGGACTTGATGGCAACCACAACTCCAAGATACTCTCCCCCTTTGACATCAAGGGCAAAGGGTGGACCAAGATATTCTCCCCCTTTGACATCAAGGGCAAAGGGTGGACCAAGATATTCTCCCCCTTTGAGATATATTATGCTGTCCATGCTCCCCTTGAGTACATGCAGAGTCTGCAGAGATATGTTTCAAAAGCATAACATGACTCTATAACTCAACTAAGTGAGTGTGACCTCCCTAATACCAATGACTCATACATCAATCACCCAACCAAGTGGGGATACACCAATTTTGACTCATCCACCCAACCAAGTGGGGATATACCAAATGTTTATACATGACCGAAGTAGCAATTATCACATCATCCTTCCCATGCATAGTGGGGTTACAAATTAGGTCTTTACATGACCTTTACATCAAATGATATACATTACATTTATAACAAGGACCAATGATCTAAACAAGACCATGATAGTCATCAGCAACTATCATACACCATATATGATCTGCAACTATAAGTATCTGTCAACAACATCAGGATCAACATCTTGTATATGTCCATCATCAAGAGAGTCACCTGTATCAAAAAACTATGTGGATCAAGCAACATAAGTATCATCATGTACCAAGGTCTTCTAATATAATGCCAACAATGCATTATTAGAAACATATGCCCCCCTGAACCTGTGCCAACTGTTCACTGTCAGATTTGATCATTGTAAATATCAATAAGAATCATCAAGGCATCATCATCAATCAGATATACATCAAGTCATCAAAAACTTATGAGGATCAAAATCATTTCTAAATAACATCCATAAAATGTAGACATCAATCATCCAGACATAAAATATAATTGATAATTGTCTGAACCATATCGGATCACTTTTATGAGTCTTTCCCACTGCCTTTTCCTCAAAAACACCATATATGCGACTGTGCAACTTCTAACTCGTGTATATATGTGACTTGTCTTCATGATAACTGTGTATGAGAATCAAAATTATGAAGTTTTACACTTTTAGCTCCCCTTGAGACTATTATGTCTTTATACTATGCTATGCCACATATTTCTGACTGTACTTCCTTCTTCTTCCATACCTTGGAGTGTGTTGATGTTTTCTCCTTTTGGTATGTTGGCCAAAATTTGCTCCTGCATTCTTTTGCTATATACCCAAACTTGTTACAAGCATAACATCTTATATGTTTCATATTCCCTCTATAGCAGTCAATGGATTTGTGACCAAACATATTGCAAGAAAAACGATATCCCTTAATGTACTTGGAAGCTTTTGATCTTTCTGTGTGACAGTTATTAAATTGAACCATTCTACTTCTACATCTGGCTGCAACATGTCCAAAATTATGACATACAAAACATTCAACATTATTCATCAGAGGAAATAACTGACTATCACTTCCATAGTTAGGAGTAAATGATTTTCTTTGAAGACTTTCTTTCCTTGGTTGTTGATGGGGTTGACCTCTTATCTCCTTGTTGAGAATTTTAGATTTTGCATTGGAGTTCCTTTCCTCATCTTATGAGCTAGATTCACCTTCAATAGTTTCATGAAAACCGACCCCAGTTTGATGGTAGGAGACCTTTGACTACTAAGAATATTATCCAAAATCTTAGTACTATCTTGAAATCGTAACAGTTTATCCTTTTCTTCTAATTTACCTTTTAAGATATTTACCTCAACCTGATATTGCTCTTCCTTTTCTAGATATTGCTTCTTCATGATTTCTTCAGCCTTTCTTCCTTCTTCCACTTGTTTCCTTAATTTGAGAATCTCATTTTCTTATTCTTCATCTGCTTGAGGTAGTTCTTCATTCTGCTTATTTGAATTTTCAAGATCTTATTTTAGAGAGAGGATCTTAGCTTCAAGACTTTCATAGTAACTGGATCTATCTTTAAGTCTCTTGATTGTTGTACTCTTTTCATTTACTTCATTTCTTAATGATGTCACTTCATCCTGCAACTTTTGACATTGATCTTCCTTTTCCTTGTACTACTTCCTTACTTTGTTTCCTTCCTCCAACTGAGCTTTTAATCTGGTAACTTCTTCTTTGAAGGCACACTCTCTTTTGTTAAATAGATCTTGTTGATCTCTAATTTTATCTGTGAGTCTTTTAACTTCTGCCTCTATATTTCTTCAATATCACTTTCAATATCTACAACATTGCATGAATAGAGAAAAGTATCACCAGAAGACCAAAAATTTGTACCTGATACCTATTTTTCTTGTTCATCTTCAATCTGAGGTGATTCTGAATATGAATACTTGCTTCCACTGGATGGCAAATTGTCTCTCCTGTTGTCACTGTTCCTCTAAGATGTCTTCTTCTTTTGAGGTGCTTTCTTCTTTAGCTTCTTTCCCATTGTTTCTACGGGTCTCCTTCAAGCGATCAAGCTTCTACCAAAGGACTTGCTCTAATACCAATTGTTGGGAATAATACTGAGAGGGGGGGGGGGGTGTGAATCAATATTTATCAAATCAATAACTTTTTCTTTTCATACTCAATTTTATACACACTACTTCTATCAAGGGAACTTGCATGTGCACGCAACTGTCTTTAATGCAACCAACATATATCCAGTGAACTTATGATTCAGTTAATTCATCGTATGTTGATCTTTAATCAGCGCATCCAAACTTTATTAACCATATAAACAGTAACCATGTGCAGTAATAACAGAATAAACCATCACACATAAGCAACACACATGAACACCAAGATTTAAGGTGGAAACCCAATGTGGGACAAAAACTACCTGCTGCTATCGTCTTTGTCTTCTTTTAATATAAGAAAAACCTTTTTACAATCTTGTACTGGCGTAGACTCATACCAGTATGTAGACACCCACCTGCAGAAGGCTACAAGCTTCTCTCATTCTCCAAATTCTACTAGAAGGGAGCTACAACCCCCTAGCTCTTGTACTAGCTGATATGTTTACTAGTACGTAAGCGCCGACCTACAGAAGGCTCCAACCTTCACTCGTTTTCTAGCTGCTACTGGAAGGGAGCTCCGACCCCCTGGCTCTTGTACTGGCTGATTATGTTTACCAGTATGTAGGCACTAGCCTATAGAAGGCTACGACCTTATCGCTTTCTCCAGGGACCACGTTTCATAAATTTTTAGACTGGATACTCCTGGTACACAACAACACAATATGAAGGCAACGTTTCATCCAATTTTCATATTGGACCCATCAGCAACATTGAAGCTCAAAATCAATCATCACTGCAATACAACCAATCACTGAAAAAACCATCGTCACTGAAGAAAATCACAATCAATCAATCTGAACATTCAGAACACTGTCACCAGAACATAGTCACTAGAACACAGAGCAGAACCCAGAACTCTGCATCAACAACCAGAACCAACTACAACTTCAAACATCATATTTCATAATGTATACGCTACTTCGAAGTACTGAACCAGCGTGTATACACGCCTTCACCAAGGTGAACCAGCATATAGATCTGCAAATACTAACTTAAAACTTCACAACTATTCCAGACTTCAGTCATACCCAGATCATAACATTTACAGAATAAAGCATGCGTAAGTAATCAGATCTAGACTATCCATGATCATACCACATAATGATAATTCATTTCAGGTCTTATGATGCTGATCCATAATTAGATTTTATCCATCATCAACCACTTAGGTTCATCCATAGTTCAGATCAAGCAAAGCACTAGAAACCCATTACATGCATATTTTATTTTGATCTAACTCTTCATTAGATATTCATTACTTGCACACTTAGCCCTTTGATATTCTCCTCCTTACATACTTAGATCTTTTGTCAATACCTCGGACCAAAAATCTCAGACCAAAACCTTGGACCAAAACCTCAGACCAAAAACCTCAGACCAATACCTCAGACCAAAACCTTGATTTTCCATCCCATATGCACTTTTCCTTTTGTGAAAGTGCATGCATACGTATATGCTCCTTCTGTTCTGTTAACCTGCGTGTGTACGCTGCTTGGAAAAAGTGAACTAGCGTATACTTCTTAAACCATTCTCTTTCTTCAATCTCTAGAGTCTGATCTATAATCCTTGTTAGCCTGTTGCACTGTGAACTACTATCATTCATGATATATGTGAGTTGCCATCAAGGAAAACACCTGTATCATAATGCCAACATTGAAGACTTTGATTCTCTTTCCTAATTGATTTTTGATCAAGGCTTTGAATTCCTTGAACATTTCAAAGGCTTCATCCTTGTGCTTAAGGTAGTATATACATGTATTTCTTGAGAAGTCGTAAATAAAGGTGATGTAGTAGATATGACTACCAACATAATGTATAGGAATCAAACCACATATATCAGAATGAATGGAGGATGCCATTTTTTCTTGTTCTTACTAAAGGGAAATGGTCCCCTTGTTTTCTTTCTACTCACACAACCTAGAAAAACTCCATCATGATGAGCTTGAACATCGGGAATACCTAAGACCAACTTCTTCAACTTTGGAAGTGAATCATAGTGTAGATGAGCCAGCCTGCAGTGGCATAACTCACTCAAATGATTGGTATTATGAACCAATGCTAGAAGAGGTCTTCTAGTGACTCTATAGAGTCCTTCAAATCTCGATCCTAATATGAATACATCTCTCATAGGTGAATCGATAAGCCATGTCAAAAATTTTCCTTTGATGAAGGAAACCCTCATCCCCTTATCTTCCAATGTGGATATAGATACAAGATTCTTCATTAATCCTAGTACATACATAACATCATGCAGCAAAACTGATTCCGCATAATTCAACTGAAATTTAATGGATCCAAAGCCTTTCACGGGATGAGTGGATTTGTCTTCAAGAATGATCTTTAGCTTAGTCTCCCTCTCTACCAGATTAGAGAGGACTTCCTTGTATCCAGAGAAATGATGAGTGGTCCCACTATCAACCAACCAATTATCCCAAGAATCTAGTGGAGAAGAACTAATAAGAGTAGAGATAAAAACGTATTTAGATTTATTTACATCATTACTTTCATACTTGGGAGCCCTTGAATTCTTTTGAGGAGGGTGATCTTCTTCATGGTCACTTGAGGAGTCTCTTCTTCTTCTTTCATATATTCTATCACGATTATTCCTTTGATTTCCTTTTCTTCTTTTTTTATTGTTGTAGCTTTTGGTGTTGTAACGTGGCCTCTTTCTCTTCTCAGGATAGTGATGAGCATAATGACCTTTCTTGTGGCAATTAAAGCATTCAATATGAGATAATGATATGTCATTCCTTCCTTTTGTGTTTTGATAAGGAGGCTTCTTGATGGACCTCCTTTTGCCTTCTTCCTTTTGTCATGAGTAATATATGTAGCGAGCTCTCCCTCTTCATTCTTTTGAAAAATTCCTCTAGCTATCATCCTTGATTCTTCTTGAGTAAGATTCCCAACAATTTCATCAAATGACGGAAGGAAATTTTTGTTGTTGATTGTAGTAATGAAGGTTTCCCAAATAGGAGGGAGACCTCTAAGAGTCACAACTACTAGCTCCCCGTCAGGCAGGTTTTCTCCAACTCTCTACAATTGATCTCTAAGGTGAGAGATCCTCATAATGTAGGATTGAAAAACTTCTCCTTTGTTCATCTTGGTTTCCTTGAGTTGATCTTTCAAGTTGTTGATTTCATACATTCCGGCTATCTTGTCATACTTATCTTTAGACTTTCTTAAATTCAAAACATATGCAAGTAAATGATCTTGTAAACCATCAGTTATAATTTGCTTTTCTTTGGATTCACCTTTCTTGTACTTGTTCTTGAGGGAAGAAAAAGCATTTTCTAGAGGCTCGGGCATACTTCCTTGAATGTATTCCAACACATCATTGTTGTCAGCTATGATCTCCAATATGACTTTCCATGCAACAAAGTTTGATGCATCACTCAACTTTTCATGCTCCTTGAAGGTAGAGGACGATATCTTGACCTTGACTAGGCAATTTGTGTTTTGAAAATAAGGGCTTCAATGCTTGTATTCTTTTCAGCTTGTCCTTCACCTTAGCTTTGATACCATGCTAAATTTTCAAATAGTTCTATGTTGTATCAATTACTTTAGCCCAATTTACTTCTTTATTAATAATGCAACCAATTATTAGCAGTAGAATCAATCATAAACGTAACTGAAGAAATAACAATGTATGCAATGACAAAGAATACAATGAAACAACCATAAGAGACAACTGATTGATCCAAGACCAAGGAAAAACCCCACAAGGGGGAACCCTTTCAAATCTTCTTCTTTAATAGATCGTCATAATTTTTTTCAGCATATAGTACAATGAGCCCAATATATATGTTTATAGCAGATACTAATAAATAAGATCTATAGATCTATATATCTATATAACAATAAAGATAAACCTATATCTACCAGATCATTGAATCAAACTGATAAACCCAAGATCAAAACCCTGGATGCTCCCAACAAAACTGTGTGCGTGCGTCTGAAACTCTCTAGACGCTCTATCTTCCACTGCGTGAGGGTGTATGTAGCTGCTTGAATGCTCTCAGGAAGACCTAGTGTGTGAATTTTTGGTCAAACCCACTAGATCTGCGAAAACACCATCAAACTCTCTCTTACATTTGTTATGCGTGTGTTTAGGATGGCCTAGATGCTCTCAGGACTACTCTGTGCGAGTGTCTGAGGACCGACACCTTCAGATCTGCCACTTAACCCTTGGACACTCCCTTAAGCATTTATGCTAGCATCTAGGGCTCTCTAGATGCTCCCATAAGCCCGTGTACCAACGTCTAGGGACTAAAAAACCTAGTTTTTTGCTAGCATTCGAGGATTAGAAAACCCTAAGTCAGAGTAAACCTTACGCTTGTGATTTTAGACCCTTGCGCGAACTCTTTCAATCGAACTTGTCCGAACAAAGACAAAAGAGAAGAATATAAGATGACTTGATTGTTATGATGAAATGAGCTTGAGGTTGCTTCTATTTATAAGATTTTATGAGGGTTCACTTGGGGTTAAGGCTGAACTAAGCAGTTACCCATGTGGTTAGGGCCAACCCATTCCATAATGCATGTATGAATAATATAATTCAAAAATTAACTCCCACTTAACCAAATTGGGTGATATTTAGGTTGATTTTGGTCCTCTCGAAAAGAGGAATTTAATGCAAGAATCATCTCAGTCATCTGAGCTGTCCATTATGGAATTTGACCCTAGTTGCATAAATTAACAATTGTGCCATGTCGTACACAGTTTGTCCCACTGGAATTTAAGGACTACCTTGTGCAAGAGATTGAGATTGCAAAGGAACTTGTAAAGAATGAGTAAGTGGGACATGAGAGGTACTAAATACTAAAGGAATGGGTTGAGATGCAATCACAACCTGTACAGGTTGAGTCACATGAATTTGAGATTATTGAGGTAGAGATTGAGGAGTAGGAACTTGAGATGAAGATGGCACAGGTTGTGAAACAAACAATGAACCCAATATCAAACCAGGTTGAATGGGAAAAGTAGTTTTCCAAACACTAGAAACCATCCTAGGATAATGAGTACTATAATAAACTTGGTTACCAATTTGAGGTATACCAGCAACAGGTTCCCCCCTGTGAAAGGGGGAGGGGATGATGGAGGCTTTTTCCCTCCGTGTGGAGGGTACCCAACATAAGGATAGTTAGGTTGTTGAAGAGGACATTTCCCACTAACATAAGGGCCATCCTACTATTCAATCATTGGTGTAGGAGGAGGATAAGGAGAAGGCTTAGCATCACTCATAAGAGCAACGCCAGATGAAATTCCCAAAGTGAAAGACATGGGGGATGTCCATAAACTAGAAGATGCACCAGAGAAGGTACCAAATAAGGAATGATAACCTGGTGGGATAGACAGATCACCATACAAATTTTCCTTTGGTGATGTCGAAAACATAGATGTGGAAGCGACATTTGGTGTTTCAACCATAGCGGTAGACATAGGCTGGGAAGCCATATCAATTCCAGTCATGGTCAATAATCCCGATGTAGATTGTCACGTGAAATTCATGGGTGAGTCAAAAGAACTAGGAAAAGGAGTTTGTACAAGAGGTGGAGGAGGAAGAAGAGGATGGGTTGGATAAAGGAAAAGTCCCTCCAAATGAGTAGAAGGATGAGGCTCTTCTTGTGGGATCTCCTTGATACTCACAAGTCCAGGTGGAAGCAGTTCACCGTCGGGGCCGAGATATATGGTAGGCGGATCTGTCTGAGACAAAGGAAGAGAATATGGAATACTTGGAGTAACAGGTAAATATTAATGAGGCTCCTCAAGTTCGATGAACTCAGGAAGTAAAGTTTATGACT
This sequence comes from Pinus tabuliformis, assembly GCA_031772625.1. Classification (NCBI taxonomy): domain Eukaryota; kingdom Viridiplantae; phylum Streptophyta; class Pinopsida; order Pinales; family Pinaceae; genus Pinus; species Pinus tabuliformis. The sequence continues at coordinate 180,181,496 of CM062815.1, forward strand.
CAGGAAGGTCAGGTTCTATAACCTTAGGTAACAAAGTTTCAGGTAATTCAGTATCGATCATGTCAGTTTCACCGATAAGAGTAGATGTAACCTCAGGTTCAGTACTCAAGGGGACAGATGATTCTAGTTGATCATATTTAGGAGGAGGACCAGAAGTAGTTCCTGAGTTTCCTGATTCGGTAGTTTGTGTTCTTTTATGCTTCTGACGAAGGCCAGGAGTAGCCTCTGGTGGAGGAGGAAGCTTATTTTTCATTCTACATGAACGATGGAGTGGGGGATATTGTTGTTACATGTTGGATAGTAATTTATATTAACACAAAAAGAAATAAATCAAAAAGAGGTTAATCTAGGCATAAAGGATTACCAAGAAACTGTGAACTGCAATATACACCTTGACGAACCAAGGACTTAATGTATGACATCCAGTCTCCTAAAATATTGTTGTTAATGCCAGAAAATAGTACAAATGTTAATACAATATAAAAGACATTAAAAAGTGTCCAGAAGGGAGGTAGTAACCAACAACAACCCCCACGGGCATCGGGAAGGGGCAACCCTATCTAGGGACCTGACCCAAGTTCAACCTTAGCTAGCCAAACAAATCCATACACTATTGACCCTTTCAGCATCAGCCTGCGGAGTGCACATTGAAGTCTCACCCAAAGCAGTATGGGGGGATGCTGGAACCAAGTTTCCGTACCCTTGAGATGGTTGTGATGTCGGTTTTATTCCAACTATACCTACCTTCACACAGGTGGCTTCGCTCTCTGATCTATCCTTCAGTACCTTCGCGAAGTGTTACAATCAACTTTTGCACAACCCTAATAAGGGGTTGCGGTCCTTTTGCGGTGCTAGAGCAGCGATCTACGTTGTCTCTCAACTAGGTTAAGTATCTTACTTATCTTATTAGCAGATCTTAGTTAGCTTTGCGTAAACAAATGTTTTTCCTTACGTTCACTTAACCAATATATTTATACACATTCGCACATCATATAAGCATTAGAAGTGAAATTCACACCCAATATAATAGATGCATAAATAGGAAATAAATACGCAGAATGATAGAAAACTTCTCTTTATTAATGATTCCCAACGGTTATAGACTCGACTCGCCCTGCGCACTCAGCTGCAGGAGTCCGCGCACTCAGATGTGAACCACTAGGCCTCTGTGCACTCAGCTGCAGAGCCTCTACCTATGCTACAACCCAAAACTTAGAATTACACTTTAGAGCTATCTCGCATGCATCTTCATTGCTTAGACATTCTTGATTATTCTTCTAACTACCTAGAGCTTAGCTCTATTTATACAATCCCATGGTCCGCGGACCATGGTTAGATCTTCTACAACCAACATTACATTATCAAAATAAGGGCGGACAACCTTATGACTCTTTAACAACTACGCGCTCTACACCCACAAAATGCAGAGTCTTTACATTGGAATTACAAAATTGGACCAAAATCTGGGCTCTAAGCCCCAAAACTGCCCTTGGGGGATCTTGCACCCAAAAGGTTGTTGGCTTGTAGGGGCCTGGCCCAGGTTTAGCGTTAGTTAGACAAACAAATCCCTACACTATTGTCCCTTTCGGCATCAGCCTGTGGAGCGCGGACTGAAGTCTCACCCGAAGCAGTATGGGGGGGTGCTGGAACCAAGTTTTCGCACCCTTGAGATGGTTGTGATGTCGGTTTTATTCCAAATATACCTGCCTTCATGTAGGTGGCTTCACTCTCTGCTCTATCCTTTAGTACCTTCGCGAAGTGTTACAATCGGCTTTCGCGCAGCCCTAACCAGGGGCTGCAGTCCTTTCACGCTGCTAGAGCAGCGATCTGCGCTATCTCTCAACTAGGTTAAGTATCTTAATTATCTTATTTTTAGATCTTAGTTAGCTTCATATAAATATATTTTCTTACTTGCATTCACTTAACCAATATATTTATACACATTCGCGCATCATACAAGCATTAGAAGTGAAATTCATACCCAATATAACAAATGCATAAACAAGAAGTAAATACGCAGAATGATAGAAAATTTCTCTTTATTAATGATTCCCAACGATTACAGACTCGACTCGCCCTCCAAACTCAACTACAGAGGTCTGCGCACTCAGCTGCGAACTACTTGGCCTCTGCGCACTCAACTGCAGAGCCTCTACCTATGCTACGACCCAAAACTTAAACTTACACTTCAGAGCTATCTCGCATACATCTTCACTGCTTAGACATTCTTGATTATTCTTTAACTACTTAGAGCTTAGCTCTATTTATACAATCCCATGGTCTGTGGACCATGGGTAGATATTCTACAGCCGACATTACATTATCAAAATAAGGGCGGACAACCCTATGACTTTTTAACAACTACGCGCTCTGCACCCACAAAATGCGGAGTCTTTACATTGGAATTACAAAATTGGACAAAAATCTGGGCTCTAAGCCCCAAAACTACCCTTGGGGGATCTCGCAACCAACAGGCCCCCAACAAAAACATCGTGACTCACCCTCCAGTCACTCTGCAGGTGCGGAGATCTTAGCGCGAAGACCTCCCAGCTCTATTTAGATTGCTGCAACTTCGGCAACACACTTAGCGGCTACCTGCTGGACTTCCTCCACGCGCTGTCCAGTGACTGCTGTTGTTGAACTACTACCTCGAATCCTCTCCTGAGTTACTTGCAGTTGCACGAGCTTTGCTTCAATGGAGGTTCTAATTGTATACACCTCATCGATCCATGGCTGTAGGCGCGCTTTTAAGACTGCTTCTTTGTGCCGAGCGGCATCCACCTATTCCTTGAACGCCTTTGCCTATTGCATCCATGCAAGCCTTTATGTAAGGGGAACCGTTTGCGTGATCCCTTTTACCTCATCGTATTTCTGTTGCAGCTCGCGCGCCTCTGTCTCTAGGTGCTCAACATTCGGGTCCTCCTGCAGGGTAGTTAGGACCTCGAATGATTGTTCGAACAATTTCATGTAGTTTGTCACTACATTGTCAATTACCGCGATTGCTATCATAACCGTGGTGGTACGTTGTTCCTTAACATCCGGCGGGGTTGCAGGCTGAGCCTTCAACTGTAGTTCTGTGATCTACAGGTTCAGCTCCAGCTGAACCCTGGCCATCTTTGCTCTATCATCGCGCACCCCTGTGGCCAATTTACGGAGATGCACCTCCATCGGTTCTTCCACCTAAATTTCCAACTCTGAGACCATTCGGCAGGCTTCCGCTATCACCTGCATAATATACTAATTCTGCTCGACTGTCTCATTGCGCTGCAGGCCCAACTATTCACTGTTGATGTGCTTCTTGCTCATCACCTACAGTGCACGACTCTCCCTGGCTCAGATTTCTGCGGTGACTCCATCCTGTAAGAGGTAGAGTGTCTCCCGAGGGAGCGCAACCATGTTCAACCCTCCCCCTTTCAAACTATTAACCATGGATCTGTCGGCCTCTTTCTCTGTAGTAAGGCCCCCATCTGGTAGCATGATCGTATTGGTCACTCTTGTGTGCAGCATTTCTTCGGCAGCTGAAGTGCCGACTGCGAGGCTGGTGGACATTACGCCAGCCTTTGGAGTGAGAACCTGCAACTCCTACAAATCTATCTGAAGAGCCCCCAATACCAACTATTTTTGTTCCTCAAACAGTTGGAGGGCCTCCGCGGTGATAACCATCACTGTTTCTCCGATGTCATGCAAATCCCCCTTAGTCAGGGTGATTGGGTCATATTATCACTCCAGGAAACTCTTTGAGGTTGCAAATCAGAGATGCCTGGTAACATATAATCTTCAATATTGTTCTCTAAACTATTGGAATGAAAGATGGTTTGGATCAAGTTAGATAACCCTTCCCGCTCTATTCACACTCAAGACATGCATGAACACCCCCAACAACACAAGGATTTAGACTGCTAATGCTCAATAGTTTGTAGATTAATGGATAGATTGAGAACATTGGCTATGCTGGCAGACAACATACATGGACCTATATGAATGGCTTAGCTACAGGCAGTAAAATAACTCACTGACTATACTGGCAGATGCACATATAATCACACATATAAATGGCTAGCCATAGGCAGCAAAGAAGCTTGCAAATCTAGTATATCAAAGCAGAGATAAGATGACAGTTATCTGGCCATAAACACACAGAAAACCTGAACAAACTATTCAAGTGCAAGCATAGAACAAAAGAGAAATGGACATTAAACATGTAGCAGCAAAAGAAGCTTGTATTACTAAAGACTGTAGATGAGAAGCTTGAGAAAACAGGGGAGGAATAATCTCCAAAAGTTGAACACTTGTTACGTTTAGTTTTCTGCCTTTTATAGGCCCTTTACAATGCTCCTGAGCTTCTCTAGAAGGCTCGAAGTCTTAAACTTGTCTGATCTGTCCCATAACCGTTTGATTCTCTCAATAGGCAGGCATGGCTTGGAGATTTTCCTCTTCTAACAGAGGAATAACCATACTCAGATATTTTGGGCGGCCTGCTGTGATGTATGGGAGCTCCCTCATGCCAAAGATGCCCCATCATGTTTGTTAGGATGACTGCTGCACTGGCAGGGTCGTTAAGCTCCATGATTTTATTTGATTTGGTTTGAGGCGTGTAGTGGCCCTTCTCCTTCCCTTTCCGGGTTCTGTTTGCCGGCCGCTGTCCCTCTGCCGAATCCTTCTTCTGGTATGTAATCATAACTACACGATTTCTTTAAGGATGGATTTCTGCTTGAACCTGCAATGGAGTGGCTATTGTTCCTATGAAATCCCTGCACCGGTCCCTTTCAGACAATAGCTGCAAATGTTTCTTTTCTGTTATTGTGTCTGTTTGGGTCATAAACAACGAAAACGCTGCAATACCGCTAAATCCCGCCCATTTCTGCTTCATTTGGACTTTAAAAGTCCTCAAGACTGGTTCAATTACTATCGGGTCCGCCTTTGGCTTGCAATTCACATTAAAACAGGCTCCTCCTTTGTTTTTTAATAGTTGACAAATATATGCAAAACTACCACAAAACCACGAACAATGGATTTGGAAGATTTGAAATATATATATATATATATATATATATATATATATATATATATATATATATATATATATATATATATATATATATATATTGCTTTAGAACCCTTTCGGATCCGAAAACCCATCGCAATCGGTGCTTGCCAGGCATCCTTTATATTTCCTCATATTTCACAATACACAGAAAACATGCCTGAAACCATTGAAAATGGCTCAAGCGCGGATTTGAAAAAATATGTAATGGAGTGTTGTGTGGTCGTCGGGTCCGGCCCATCGGGTCGGAGGTATGCATATGTTTAAAGCCCCACCCCCTTGCAACTCGCCGATGCGATATCGATGATCGCTCATCGGCGGAGTCTTGTGCCCCAATTGCTGCGGACCCGATAATCTATCAAAAACAACTTATAACGCCATCGGGTCCGGCTTATCAGGTTGGAAACATATCATTTGAAGGCCCTGTCCCTTTGTAACCGCTGATAGCAATATTACCGCGGACCCGATATTTCATCAGACATAATTTATAGCGCCATCGGGTCCGGCCCATCGGGTCGCAAACATAAAAGGCGCATGCTCCATTGGAAGTGCCGATAGCGATACGCCGATGTGATATTGGCGATCGCTCGTCGGTGAATAATAAGGCCCCTTCGGTAAGTCCTCCATTGCAATACATCGATAACAATATCGGCGATCTCTCATCGGCGATGTATCATGTCGCTGCCACTACCTCCCTCGACCTGTGATATGCCGACACGATCTGGACCGTTGATCGGCCAGATCCAACGACTGAGATTAATGCGGGTCCATAAGCCTGTGCTTTTGATTTTAATATGGTTTTTTGGGTATCTTCACCTCCCGATAGTGTAATTCTGCCCTCCAAGGGTTTTTCTCTTGCAACTGTTTGATCGGTGGGCAGCTTTTTGTCATAATATGAGGATTTTAACCGCAAACATGGATATTGGGCATGATTATAAGTATATTTGCAGCCTTTGAGAGAATTTTGAATCCATTTTGATCCTTTTGCATAGCAAAGCTAACAGGTCGAACAACGTTTTGGTTTCCTTGGTATTCTTTCATGGCACTGTTTGCTCGTGTGGTCGCAGACGCTTGAGCTGGGTGGACGTCATTTGCGGGTCCATGCCACCTTGTTCTGTGTCTGTCTCTGGTTGAGTCAAAGGTAACTTATGTCCTTCGCGCTCTTCTTGTCCTGTTTTCTGTTGTTGTTCCGCCAACTTCGCAGCGTCGCACGCTACCTAGGCCTTAGCTGCTGCTTCTTCCTTTCTGCGCTTCTCCACCATCTGCGCCATCCAAAGTTTTGTCTCTTCTTTCTTGCGCTGCCCAGTGAACTTCTCTGTTTTCACTGTGGAGCCAGCTGGAGTGCGCCACTTCGGTGGCCAAGACTCAAGGACTGCGAATATCACATCGTCAGTTGCCAAATACGATAAATCATTCCACATCTTCGTAGGGTCCTTCTGCACCCTAATGAAGACATGGTGGAAGTCTGCTTTGAACTCTGCAAAGCTCTACAAACTGTTGTAGACTGTGGGTGATAACCATGACTTGCGATTGATCCCCATCTGGATATTCATCTCCATGAATATCCAAAATATCTTGCTCTCCTTTATCCTTTGCGCGTCCTTGGTCACCCACAGCGAAGCATACTTCGTTGTCTTTGGAAGGTCCAGCGCGACCGAAGGGAACTAGATATCTTTGGGTAGCTCCCATGCCACCAGTATGATCGATAACAAGAGCCATGCATAATGAAACATTTTTCCCTGCCCCTGTTCCTCGCGACAATTCGCAAGGAACTCGCCGCATAGATAGTTCGCCCAATTGAACTGGACCCCTTCTACACATTGTGCTACTAGTGCAACCACTGGCATGGGTACCTAGTCTACGTGGCACTTTTGCATCACCTTCCCTGCCAATATTTGTGTCACGACCTTAACTGCAAGGTTATTAATGCTAGAGATGGCATGCCCTCGCTTCTTCTTCTCCAACTTAAACTTCTTTTTCATCGCTTCTGTGAGGGCCAGTTCGCCACCTTTTCCCTCTGAAATGTTTGTTGGGTCCTCCCTTGAATAAGGTAGCAGTGTAATCCAGTGAATCAGATGGTCTGTGATGGGGATGGGCTCCTCCAGCCACAAGCATCCATCATGCACCAAGCAGAGAAGCTGCCTGATGACGAAGACAATCACTGGGGTGCAGTGGTAATGCGGCACCCAGAGCAGTTTAGCAACTCGGCCTTCTCTACACCTTTGAGCCATTTGCGCGGCTCAAATTCAATCATTCCAGCCACTGCGTCAACCTTCTGGTGCATTAGCTTCGTAGTCGCTAAATGCGAGAACTTCTCGTGGTTTGTGAGGTGCCAATCTTCAAATTTCAACACAGGAACCCGCCCCAAGTGCGGTCCCTCAAAGATAATATCTTCTGGGAGTAGTAGAGTTTGCAAAGAGCTCTTGCTATCATCTATATCCTTCGGTACCTTAGCTTTACCTTTTCACGGAGGAACATATTCAGGTAACTGGGTAATAGGGTCCGCACCCTGGGTTTCAACTTCCATCTCTTCATCCTCCTCTTCCACCAGGATTTCTTCAAATTCCTCCTCTTCGGCCTCCAAATTAATGGCCTTTCCATTTTCCTGCAATGTGAGCTTGGTCCTTAGTGGATTTCTGGGTGAGACATGCACTGGGATCATGGCCTGCTTATCCTTCTTAGGTCTCAGTGTTCACGGTGATTTAGGGACCTTAACGATTATTTCGATGCTCTCTGGGGCTTCCACTTCAGTAATTTCCTACACAGCTTCCTCGAATGTCACTACTCCTGTGTCCATGGCTTCTTCAGGTGTTGAAATAGCACTACTCCACAGTTCCTTTAGTGTCTCAGGTAATTTCTCAAACAATGAATTCACTTTAAGAGTCTCGAATAAGTGTTGGTTCATGAATATTGGAGCGCGCAACAACTCAATGCTCAAATTGCCAAGTGTTTTTTGTTGGACAACCACTTGTAATTTATAGTGCCCTTTGAACTTGAATTCGACCGTTCCCCCCACATTCGGTCCATTAATGCTAGATTGGTGATAGATTTTCAAGAATCTAACCCATAAAGTTCACTTTAAATGCCTGTTACCTGCACCATTTGGCCTCAAACCAACCATCAAATTGTGAATAGTGACTTTAACAGTCACTTTTTGATAGACCTGCTATTGGGTTGTATTATATTTTTTCCACGACTAGCCCACGTAGTGAACTAGGGGGTTAGACGAGGGGTGGAGCCCCCCCTTTGTTGCACCGATTGCGCAGTGAGGGGGTCACAGGGGGTTTTGAGGGGGGTGGGTAGCGCCCCTCTATAGGGTTTGGGGCAGTGCCCCAGGAAGATTTTTTTTGGACCCTACATTAGGTTGGGGGGACCTACCTATGGTTTTTGGTCTATGGTTTTGTACACGATGGTTTTCAGTCCATGGTATTGGATGCTTCGGCATGTATAAATATGTATTTTAACATTGAAAGGAACATAATGAAAATCAAGCTAGTAGTCTCGGTTTTGGGATCCAGGGGAAATCTTTGTGTATATGTGTTTTATGTGTTATGCTCTCGCATTATTTATTTTTTGTTCTTAGAATTCGTATGCAAGTAATTTCTGTATAGGGTTAAAACCTACATTTGGTATCGGAGCTATTTTGGCTTCAAGGGGATGCCTTTGTTGCTGAGGGGTTTCGCTTGGGCTTGTGGTAGACCCTGTTTAGTGGGAGATCTGCGGGATCGATTCTGGTGGTGAAAGAAGATGGAGAGCAGTGGAAAGATAAAGATCGAGAAATTTAATGGATAGAGTTTTGAGTTATGGAAACTCAAGATGGAGGATCTGTTGGTGGATGAAGATCAGTGGATCACGGTAGATCCAGGTACTAAACCAACATGAGTGTTCGATGAAGAATGGAAGAAGTTGGATCGGAAGGCTAAGAGCACAATACGATTGTGTTTCTCAGATTCACTATTTCTCAATGTATCAGGGGAAGCTATGGCGAAGGCTTTGTGGGAAAAGTTAGGGACTTTGTACCAATCTAAGTCTCTGGTGAATAAACTGTTCCTACGAAAAAAGCTGTATAACTTGAGGATGAAAGATGGAGACTCGGTGATAGAGCATCTGAATGCGTTTAATACTGTGGTAAGTTAGTTATCGTCTGTTGATATCAAAATTTCAGATGAAGATAAGTGCATTAGTTTGTTGTGTTCTCTACCAGATTCGTGGGATAGTCTAGTTATTTCAATAGGTAGCAATGCAACTGCCTTGCAGTTTGATGAAATAGTCTCATCCTTGTTGATGGAGGAGATGAGACATAAATATATGGAGAGCTAGAATGGTGATGCCTTGTCTGTACGATGATGGTCCTAGAACATAAACAAAAATAAGTCATCGAGTGGGAGATCTAAATCTAGAGAGAGATCTATGTCTCCAGGAAAACCTGTAAAGGTGGTGTGATGGAAATGCGGAAAGGAAGGGCACTACAAAAGGGACTGTAAATCTAAAGTTCCTGACAAAGGAAAGGGATTTGATGATGCTCCTTCTGTAGAGGTGAAAACCACCTCAGATGAAGGTGGGGATGTGTACTTGGCTTCTTCAAGTACACATGTAGATAATGAGGCATGGTTGATTGACTTAGGTGCATCCTTTCACTTCACTCCCCATAGAGAGTGGTTCTGCGAGTATGAGAAATACGATGGTGGTGATGTATTCTTAGGGGATGATAGGAAGGCTAGAATCGTTGGTCGCAGAAAAGTAAAGTTGAAGTTGCAAGGTGGAAGGGTTAGAACACTTCCGGGTGTTCTGCATATTCCTGCATTGGCCAAAAATCTAATTTCTGTAAGCAATTTCGATGATGCAGGTGTAAAAACAATGTTCGAGAAGGATACCTGCAAGATGGTTCAGGGAGCATTGGTATTGATATGGGGAGTTCATTCTGGAACTATGTACAAGCTGTAAGGTAGCACTGTTGTTGATGGGTGCAACAGTTTTGTTGTTCCGAAAAGTGGAGCAGAAAATCTAGTGGTCTCTAGAGAGAAGACCATGTTGTGGCATCAAAGGCTTGGACATATTGGAGAGAAGGGCCTTCAAATACTTCATGGTAAAGGTATGAGTAATATCTCTCTGGATTTTGATTTCTGTGAAAATTGTGTATATGGGAAGCAGAATCGGGTGAGTTTCCCCTCTGGTGGTAAGAGGGCGAAATAGATATTAGAGCTTGTGCACAATGATGTGTTTGGACATGTGAAGGTTACATCATTGGGTAAGTTTATGTACTATGTATCATTTATAGATGAATTCTCAAGGAATACATGGATATATTTCCTTAAGGAGAAATCTGAAGTCTTTGACAGGATTAAAGAATTTAAGGCTCTCGTGGAAAACTAGACAGATAAGAAGATAAAGGTGTTGAGGACATATAATGGTGGAGAGTTTTGCAGTAAGGATTTTGAAGAATTCTATAAGAAATGTTGTATAGCACGACGGAAGACTACTCCATATACATCTCAGCAAAATGGAGTTGCAGAAAGAATGAACAAGACGTTGATGGAAAGGGCAAGAAGCATGCTCAATGGTGCCGGGTTAGGACAGGAATTCTGGGCAGAGGCGGTGGAGACAGCATGTTACCTGGCCAACAGATTACCTTCATCAGCGTTGGAGGATAAGACTCCACAAGAGGTATGGACTAGTAAGAAACCATCTCTTTCACATATGAGGGTATTTGGATGTGATGCATATGTACATGTTCCAAAGGAGAAACGAACCAAGTTGGATAGTAAATCTGAAAAGTGCATCTTTATTGGGTATAAGGATGGTTTAAAGGGTTATAAGCTTTGGAACCCAGCAACAGGGAAGGTTGTGTACAGCCGAGATGTGGTGTTCAGAGAGGTGAAAGATGTTATTAAACATGAAGTCCAACCAAAGGAACCTGAGAAGATAGAGTTTGAGCTAAAGGAGGAAGAATCAGACTTTACAGCAGAGGAGGAATCAGAAGATGAAGAGCCACAAACTCTGGGTGTAAGAAGATCAGTTCGAGAAAGAAGGCATCCAAAAAGGTATAGTCCATCTACTTTCTGTTCAAATTTTGCTTTATCTATTACTGATGATGATCCCATAACTATGAAGGAAGCAGTAGATTCAGAGGATGGAAAACTTTGGAAAGAGGCCATGGTTGATGAAATGGCATCTTTGCACAAAAATGAGGCTTGGGATCTGGTGGAGTTGCCAGCTGGAAGGAAACCCATTGGCAACAAATGGGTGTTCAAGAAGAAGACAAATGCAGAAGGAAAGGTGGAGAAATACAAAGCTCGGTTGGTAGCAAAAGGTTATTCCTAGGTGCCGAGAATTGATTTTGGTGATATTTTTTCTCCTGTTGCCAAGATAACTTCTATTAGATTACTTTTATCTGTTGCTACTACTTTTGATTTTGAGGTAGAATAGATGGATGTGAAGACAACATTTCTTCATGGGGATCTGGAAGAGGAGATCTACATGAAGCAACCTGAAGGCTTTGCGATGAAGGGTAAGAAAGAACTGGTAGGCAAGTTAAAGAAGTCTTTGTATGGGTTAAAATAATCACCAAGGATGTGGTATCAGAAATTTGATACATTTATTTCGAGGACTTGGCTTCATCAGAAGCAAAGCAGATCACTATGTGTATTTTAAATTAATTGGTGACCATGTTATTTATCTGGTCTTGTATGTGGATGATATGTTGCTGGTTTGAAATGACGAAGAAATTATCCAGGATTTGAAGAACCAATTTTCCTCCAAATTCAACATGAAAGATCTTGGTGCTGCAAACTATATTTTGGGCATGGAAATTAAAAGAGAATAGGAAAAGAGGAAGCTCTGGTTAAACCAAAGGAACTATGTCGAGACAATATTGCGGAGGTTTAATATGCAGGATAGTAAACCAGTAAAGGTTCCTATTCTTGTAGGTGTAAAGTTATTTGCTGAACAATGTCCCAAGACACAAGAAGAGGAAGAGGACATGTCCCGTGTTCCATATGCAAGTACAGTCGATAGCCTGATGTATGCGATGGTATGTACTAGACCAGACATTGCACATGCAGTGGGAGTATTGAGCAAGTTTATGTCAAAACCAGGGAAGGAGCATTGGACAACAGTGAAGCGGGTTTTTAGATATTTGCATGGCACTAGTGATTATGGTTTGTGCTACCAAGGAAGACCAAGATTGGACAGAGTGTTGGATATTCATGGCTTTGTTGATGCAGACTAGGCTAGAGATGTGGATAAGAGAAGATCTACAAGTGGGTATGTTTTTAGCCTATTTGGAGGTGTAGTCAGTTGGATGAATAAGAAACAATCTATAGTGGCACTATCAACTACAGAGGCAGAATACATGGCAACCACTCATGCAAGCAGGAAATAGTTTGGTTGCAGAGATTGTGCTCAAGTATGGGGTTAGTACAGGGAGCTATAAGGATAGACTATGATAGCCAAAGTGCAATTTTCTTGGCAAAGAAACCTTCTTATCATTCAAAGACAAAACACATTGATGTTCAGTATCACTTTGTGAGGAATATGATAGAAGACAAAAAGGTGTTGCTGGTAAAGGTTGACACTTTGAAGAATACTGCAAATGCATTGAAAAAATTTATGAGCTCTGAGAAGTTTTCTTGGTGTAGAGAAACAATGGTCGTTTCAGGGCTGGATAAATGACTAAGCTCTCCTGTGGCCCCCTGTGGAAAGAAAACAACAAGTGGGATAATGTTGGGTTGTGTTATATTCTTTCCATGACTAGCCCACATAGTGAACTGAGGGGTTAGAGGGGGGGCAGAGCCCCTCCTTCGTTGTGCTGATTGCATAGCGGGGGGTCACATGGGGGGCGGGTAGCCCCCCTCTATGGGGTCTGGGGAAGCACCCTAGGAAATTGTTTTTTGGACTCTATATTAGGTTGGGCGGACCTACCTATGGTTTTCAGTCCATGGTTTTGGACGCGATGGTTTTCGTTCCATGGTATTGGATGCTTTGACATGTATAAATATATATTGTAACATTGAAAGGAACATAACCAAAAATCAAGCTGGTAGTCCCGGTTTTGGGATCCAGGGGAAAATATCTGTGTATATGTGTTTTATGTGTTATTCTCTCGCATTGTTTATTTTATGTTCTTAGAATTTGTATGCAGGTAATTTCTATATAGGGTTAAAACCTACACCTGCGCACTAGCGCAGCTGTCTTCGCACTGTCGCGAACCCTGTGACACTTCACTACTGCGCGCAGTCTCGAAATCGCGTAGTTCCCGGGCAGAGTATTTTATAGTCCTGCGCCTCCTTTCAACTACTTGGAGCACTAAGACTGTGCCACTTTCTTATAGTCACATCGTCAGATCGTTGGTGTATGGCTTCAAGCGACTGCCATTCACCTTTCTTGGGAAGGGTTCTCCATTTAACTTGACTAGCTGTACCGTGCCTCTGTCGGTAATCTCCTTAATAAGATATGGCCCTAACCAGTGCATCTTCAACTTTTCGGGGAATTTATCTAACTTACTATAATACAACAGAACCAAATCATTTACCTTGAATGTGTGCAACTTGATATGTCGGTCGTGCCATGCCTTTTCACATTGCTTTTGGACTTGCTAGTGAAATCTAGCCAAAAATTGTTCTTCTTCAAGCTCATCCAACTACGCGAGCCTCTCCTCCACTGCTCCGCGATCCGTCATACCTGTGAGCGCTGCTATGCGCAGACTAGGCACAATGTATTCCATAGGCATTATGACTTCCACTCCATAGACAAGCCTAAAAGGTGTATGTCCCGTTAGTTTCTTGCATGTCGTCTGATAAGCCCATAACACTGCATGTATGTGTAGGTCCCAGTCACTTTGTTGCACATTGCATACCTTGGTCAACGTGTTTTCAAGCACTTTTTTGAATGCCTCGACTGTCCCATTAGCCTGTGGGTGATAAGGTGTGCTCTTTTGATGATACACCTGAAATTCCTGCGTTAGTACGCTGATCGTCTCATTCAGGAAGTGTGTACCATGATCGCTCATCAAGATATTTGGACATCCAAATCGTGTCAGTATGTGTTCAAATAGAAAATTTGCGGTAGTCGCACCCATGCAATCCTTCACCGGCTGCGCTTCTGCCCAATGAGTCAAATACTCCATCGCAGTGATAATATGCCTCACACCTATCTTTCCTTGAGGTTTAATAGGTCCTACAAAATCTATTGCCCACTTTTCAAAAGGTTACAACGTCATTTGTGGATTCAAAGGCATTTCATCCCTCTGTGATGGCCTTCCTATTCACTGACATACATCACATGCCTTGCAATATGATTTTGAATCTTGATGGAGGGTTGGCCACCACAACCTGGTGCGTAGAATCTTCTGTGCGGTTGCTCTTCCTGCATAATGTCCTCCTGCAGTACCCCCATGATCATCCACGATGATGCTACTTCATTCAAACTCAGGTACATACCTTTGTAGTATTTCATCATTCCCCATCTTATATAGATGCCCAACAATGACAGAGAAATCTGCCACGCGTACCACTAATTCCTTCTTCTGCTGGACAAAGTATCCTTCTGGCGCAATTCCAGTTGTTAGAAAGTGTATTATATCTTCAAAATGTCCATCTGCGACGTGCATAGCGAAGAGTTGTGTGTCAGATAATCCTTCCTCCAAACTAGTAGGTTCCTCCCCTGTTTCGATGCGCGACAGGTGATTTGGTCCCGCGTTCAATCGTCCAGGCTTCACAACAACTTCAAAGTCGTACTCTTGGAGCAATAAAAGCCATCTGCAAATTCACCCCCCCCCCAACATAGGCTTATTAACTAGGTACGTTAGCGCAGAGTGATTTGTATACATCTTAAAGTGGCCTCCTAGCAAGTAGTGTTGGTACTTCTGGAGCGCATACACCATAGCTAGTCCCTCACACTCAGTGGTGGAATAATTCTTCTCTGCTTTGGATAATTTGCGGCTTGCGAATGCGATAGGGTGATCCAAGCCTTCTCTACCATCTTACGTCAGTACTGCCCCCAGCGCTATACACGACGCGTCGACATGTACATGGAACTCTTTCTTCCAGTTCGGGAAGACTAGAATCAGCGCAATAACCATCTTTTCTTTCAATATATCTAGGCTTTTCTTATAGTCATCGTTCCAACAGAACGTGACATCCTTCTTCAACAATTTTTCCATTGGTGTGGTGATCTGGGCATAGCCTTTGATAAACTTTCTGTAATATCTCGTATGTCCCAGAGTAGCACGCAGCTGTTTCACACTTCTCGGTGCTTCCAATTTTAGAATCAACGCGATCTTCACGGGGTCTACCATCAGCCCTTGTCTACAAACCACATTCCCTAATAGGTTCCCAAAAGGAACGAGAAACAAACACTTCTTGAGGTTGCGCGCAATTTGGTATCTTCGACAGGTATCCAGCATCAAGTGCAAGCTCGCTACATGGTTCTTAACCAGCCCAAATATAGTCCCGTCATCAAAATAGACCTCCAAGAACTTATAAATATATTCCTTGAATGCCACAACAACCACGTCCGAAGCGATAGTAGGCGCATTCTTCAATCCAAACGGCATGATAGTGTATTGAAAGCAACCCCACTCAGTCACGAAGGTTGTCTTGCTCCTATCCTCCAGTGCAATTTTGATCTAGTGGTACCCCGAGAACCCATTAGTGAAAGAATAAGCTTCCTAACCACCTACATTGTCCAACACTTCATCCGTGAACAAAGTTGGGAAAGGATCATGCACACAGGTGTCATTCAGTTTTTTGAGATCCACACATATCCTTATCTCGTCCCCCTGCTTCTTCTCTTGCACCACCATCAAACTTACCCAATCAAATTCCTCCATGGGCTCAATGATGCCTGCTGTGATAATTTTGTCTAGTTCTACACGAGCCTTCTCCTTGTATTTCGGATTTAAGCGGTAAGACCTCTGCTTAACTGGATTCACATCGGGCTTTAACGTGATCTTCATCACTCTTAGATCTTCGATTATTCCTTTCAAATCTGTAAACTTGGTCGGGAATAAGTCCTGATATTCACAGAGTAATTCAATGACCTTATCCACTATCACATTGTCGCAGTAGTCTCTGATCTTCACGAATTTTGGTTCTGCCTCCATACCAATGTTCATCTGCTTATTTTTCACCAGCGCGGTTATATCAGGTTTTTTAATCTGTGGTCCTTAAACCTCACGGTGGCCTTCTATTTCTGGAATGTTAATATTCCACAGATCCTCATCCTCCTCTTCAGCAATTATATTATAACATTCCAACGCGTGACTCAACTGAGTAGCCCATTCAGGCTGAATTAGGTCTAAAGGCTCCTGCGGTATTCTAAAGATGGTTGCTTTCACCTCTTGTAGCGCTTCATCAATACTGTCCCACCCATCCTCAAAACTGAAGGTCATCATGAATCCTTTGCGCAGGATATCCCATTCACTTGTCCCATGGTGGAGCTCTGCTTCTATATACCAGTTCATTGGTCTAACATCTAGGGTATGACAGAACAGGTGCACCCACTCAAGTTGTGGCTTTTCTCTATAGGTTTATGTCCACTTGGCCAAAAGCGCGCGTGGATCATCCTGCCCATCATACTTGTCTGTCAGTTGCATCTTAGGCTTCCCAAATCATACTCGCATCATTCTCCTACATTCATTCCAATCATTGAAGCTTCCTTTGTGCATACCCCACCATCTTGCGGGCGTAGCATGTAGTACCTAGTCCAAGGCCTAGAAGCGTTGCTTTTCTAGCACCTCCCTTTTGAATGCATCCAAGAAGGTATCTACCTCATTTAGACCATCGTAAGTAGGCAGATCTATTACTTCTGTCGACACGCAGTGCAGCGACTACGTCATCATGTTGCAATTCAACGTAGTTACTTCGTGTAACCGATTCTGCCATCGTTCTACTTCTTCATCAGAATCCGAAGTGTAAGAAATTGCACGCTCCCATGTAATTCATCCATCCATGGTGGGATTCACCCAGTCTTGGTCTTGCACTGTTATCTTGTAGATGCAGTCTAGAGCATCATCACTCTCATAGTCGCGGATTGGTTCCGTATAGTGCGATACTTTGGCAGGACCCAGGGGTATTATTACGTGCAATGACTTCTTCTCAAAGATCATCTTTCGCTTCTTTAGATTAATTACCCCATTCATATCAGTGGCCCAGTAAATTCCCAAGAGCGCGGGGTATGGATTGATGTCATCAACAATCTCTATTACTTCAAAATATGCCAGCGCGCTTGTTGCCTCAATATCCACAATTATTCCTTGCAATCGCCCCATGGGTGTGATTTTTTGTTGATTCACCATTCTCAGCTAAATCAGAGACCATTGCAGTGCAGGTCTTCCCATTCGCTCCCATGTCTGTTTTAGTAGAACATTCACATCTGATCCCAAATCCAGAATGACTGGATCCATCTTGTATTCTCCAATCTACATGGTGAGTCTCATTTCACACCTCGTCCCTATTTCATGTTTTTCGATCTTTCAGATTACATGTAGTTCTCCTAGCATGGTCCCAGCACATCTGTTGATGAGTTCATGTAACCCTTTCACAGCCTTACTATCGCGCAATAAATCCATACAGGTTTCCAAGAAAGTTGTGAGCATGGAGGGATCCATTTCTGGCTCAGGCTGATCTTTGCTTCCTGATGTGGAGGCCTCAGCGAAGCTCTTCTTAGCTTCCATGAAGGTTTCCCAAGCGCACTCCAAATCAAACTTAGCTTCTTTTTCCAGGGCTTTGTGAACCTAGGTAATGTCTTCCGGCTATTTCCCCTTGTCATCTCCCATCGCGATTCCACTTCGGAGCACTATATTTACGTTCGGATCTTCCTCGCACGGCTCAGACCTCATCATCTGCAGGTTCTAAGTTGAGGGAGGTGGTAGCGCTCCTTTGTCATGGATCCTAGATATCAGCGTAGGACAATATTCTGTCTCATGATCAAATAGTATGAAATACTTGCACGACAGACGTGTTCGATTAGTGTAATCACGGGCATAGTGTCCTGGCCCTTCGTAGTTGTAATAAATCAACCATTCGCGACCTCTACCAGGTCCTCCTCAACTTTGGCCTCTTCCGCGCCCCTGAAATCCTGTCCACGCCATTCCTACATTCTAGTCAAGGGGCCATGTTTCAGCCTGAACTCTGTAGGCGAGCGTTCTATCCATCATCAATTCATAGCTCTTGCAAATATGCTTCATCATGTCCCACCGACCTACAAAATTTACAGAGCAAATGTTGCGGAGTTTGTGTATACTTTTGTAACAAGTGGCAGTTATCCGTGGCATGCTTTTTGGCTACTTGACAGATAGCGCACCACAAAGTAGGCACCGCGCTAGGTCCTACTTGAGCTTCTGATCTTAGAGGCATCGATACTCCTCCTGCAAGGTAATTTGTAAAGATTGGGAAATGGTCTTTGTCATGACCCTGACTCTTGCATTGCATGCACCATACTTCTTCACACACTTCTAGTCAAACCATCCTATCCTGCTTCAAGCTTTGCATCTCAAGGCATAGATTATTTAGCTACGCATGAATCTGCTAAACTCTCAGATTAGGATCTTGCATCGAGGTCTCATGTAGTCTCATGGCAATCTCTAGGGCCTCTGCCTGAGTTGTTATCTTCTGCTACGACAACGCACTCCTCAAGTGCAGTAGTATTGAAGCTACAAACCACTCGCGATGCTGTCCATCCATTAGATTCATGTTTGCTTCACGAATTGTACATTTCAGCCTCTGATCTAGTTCCCAAGGTGTCTCACCTGGTAGCATCATGATTTCTTTGAATCCAATAATCGATTGTGCTTTAGATTTAGGCCTGCTAAATTCCTTATTCAGTGCTGCTTCGATGTCCACTACTCTTGCATTCGGGTTATCGTTGGAGTACTTAATATACTAGGTCAGTGCGCGATCCTGTAGGGTGCTAACCAGTGTTGCTTTCTTTATATGGTCATCTGTAACACCTTGAGCTTCCCATACAACCTTCACTACGAACCAGAATTGGTTCGGATCCTCATTTCCCAAGCCTTTGAACAAAGGCAACTTCACTGTGCTCGCCATACTAAATCGTGGTGGTGGTGGAGGTGGTACGGGAGAAGATGGAGGTGATGGAGGTGAAGCCGGTGGTGGTGTGGGCGGAGGTGGGATTCGCGGAATTCTTTATCTTATCAGATGAATAACACTTTTCTAAGAGACCTTCGCTAGCTCTTCCTCGTCCCCTCACGGAGGTGAAATCAAGGGGCTATTTTCTGGACCCTTATTTCCTTTGTTTTTGTAAATTCTTCCACTTCGTGTAGATGCGAACATCAAGGTAACTGCATAACCTACTTTTCGTACAACAACATTTTAATCCAAGTATTCAAATACTTTACGAACTTACCTCGCGGTCCTTTGAGAAAGCTTAGCTCTGCCTCGCTATAGCTAATCGAAGTGTCAACTACGAACTCAGTAACAAATCCTCCTATAATGCAATCAAGCCAATGATCAATGGTGCGCGCGATCTTATCCTCCGATGCTTCCAACCTTCGCACTAACTCTGGGGTCCACACAATATGACCATCAAGTTTCTAACTTCCTTGGCTATCTACTAGCTTCACGATCCACTCGTATAGCTCAGAAGGTAAGGACGTGAAAAATATTTCGTGGATCTCCATATACAGGTAGCTATCTAACCACTATTCTTTTGATAGTTGTGGGTTTCTAGTTTCCCATGCCATGAACTCGTGAATTCTTCTATTCAACCAGCCTTCGATTTCTTTCTTAGTTGGATTACAATGATATGACATCAAACATCTCTTATGTAGATTCTGGTGCCGGCAACGGAACCATTTGTTGGCTTGTGGGGGCCTGACCCAAGTTTAGTGTTAGTTAGCCAAAAAAATCCCTACACTACTGGCCCTTTCGGCATCAGCCCACATAGCACGGACTGAAGTCTCACCCGAAGTAGTATGGGGGGATGCTGGAACCAAGTTTCCGCACCCTTGAGATGGTTGTGATGTCAGTTTTATTCCAACTATACCTGCCTTCGCGCAGGTGGCTTCGCTCTCTGCTCTATCCTTCAATACCTTCGCAAAGTGTTAAAATAGGCTTTTACGCAGCCCTAACGAGGGGTTGCAGTCCTTTTGTGCTGCTAGAGCAGTGATCTACGCTATCTCTCAACTAGGTTAAGTATCTTACTTATCTTATTAGTAGATCTTAGTTAGCTTCGCGTAAACATATGTTCTTACTTGAATTCACTTAACCAATATATTTATACACATTCGTGCATCATATAAGCATTAGAAGTGAAATTCATACCCAATATAATAGATGCATAAACAAGAAATAAATACACAGAATGATAGAAAAATTCTCTTTATTAATGATTCCCAACGGTTACAGACTTGACTTGCCCTGCGCACTCAGCTGCAGGGGTCTACACACTTAGCTGTGGACTACTAGGCCTTTGCGCACTTAGCTGCGGAGCCTCTACCTACACTATGACCCAAAACTTAGACTTACACTTCAGAGCTATCTCGCATACATCTTCATTGCTTAGACATTCTTGATTATTCTTTAACTACTTAGAGCTTAGCTCTATTTATACAATCCCATGGTCCGCAGACCATGGGTAGATCTTCTACAGCCGACATTACATTATCAAAATAAAGGCAGACAACCCTATGACTTTTTAACAACTACGCACTCCGTGCCCACCAAATGCGGAGTCTTTACATTGGAATTACAAAATTGGACTAAAATTTGGGTTCTAAGCCCCAAAACGGCCCTTGGGGGATCCTGCGCCCAACAACCAGGGAACGATCAACAATAACCCAAGAAACAAGGCAAGAACACAAATCTCTAGACTAATCATTCATGTGTTATCTGTGGGGAATAAGGTCATTATACACACCACTGTCCTCAACTTCCTGACTTAAAGGATACAAGATAGTAGGGGGCAAGGAGGTCAACAAACTGTAGTGATGCAGGATCCCTTCCCCCATCAGGGAGTAGTTAACACACAACAACAAACTCCCCACCCTCATCCATCTGGAGGGAACCCCCATAACAATCCTAATCATGATATTTTCATGATAGGAGAGGATATCCTCCTGCAAACTTGGAGCCGAAGTTATGAAGCTCTCCCAGAGCCTAATCAGTCCACCTCAGCTACGAAAATACCTACAGCACCATGAACATTCCTCAACCTTCTATAGAATCTATGCCTAAAATGGTCAAAGGACCTTTATGGCGTGCAGGACACAACTCGAAAGCTGCTCATAGCTACAACCTAGTTTACGACTTAGCACATTCACCGTCATCTATGTCAACATTAGAAGTCCTACAAACATGCCCAACCCAATGGAAATACTTACTTTCCGCTCTAGGCACAATTGACCCATCCGATTCTCGCCTAATGGTCTTCGACTTGGATAAAGCTACCCCACGTCTACCATAAGACGGTTCTTTCAAAATCCTAGTCTCAGTTGAAAACATCAACATTCAACATTGCATCATCAACAAAAGGGCTTTCACATGTATCATGTTCGAATCCGGGTGGCATAAACTGGGATCCCCTGAACTCAAGCCTTCTGACATTACGCTCAGAGAATACGACAGGAACCCTTCTACTCTTGTTGGTCTATACCCTGGCATGGAAGTTAAGTTGGTTGGAAAAAATCTGTTAATAGACATCGAAGTACTAGACGCTCACTTGGATTACAAAATCCTACTAGGCTGAAGCTATATGTACGAGATGCTCGCAGTCGCCTCATCGGTTTTCAAAACAATGATTTCCCCCCACAAGGGAAAGATCATCACTATCGATCAAATCATATACTACGAGAAGGCAACCTCACCCAAACCTGATGGTGTGCTACCCTTAGTCTCATCCTCCCATGAGTTGATCACTACTTACATTGAGCTCAACTCGAACCAGCTTAAGCCATCAAAACTCCTAGGGATATTCCCAAGAGACCCTCTGGTGCTGCAAGAACTTTCCTCCAACACTAGAGCACCAGTGTGCATGATGGCCTCATAAAACACCACCCAAAATATGGAACTGGTTCTAGACACCATGCATTCTGCAACTATGGATTCCATGACCATACCTCATACTATTACGCAAACCCCCTTCCCCCCCCCCCCCACCCGGCTTTGTCTCACACCAAGTCATGGAAACCCTTACATTACCAAATATGGCTCTCACAATATCAGTTTGGTATATGGTCCCAATGACCATGTCGACTGATCCAGGACACATTCTGGTAGGTAGTATCCTTGTACCTCCATCTCAGGAAACCGTCCCTACTCGAAACTATCCTGCACCGACACCTACCGGGGCAAAAAAAAAGGCTAAACAAAATGGTAAAAGAGGAGAACCCTCAAACTCCTCCAAGTCCCTACAACCCTATGCGTTATGTGAAGAATTTGGGCACCCAACCCACATATGCCCCGAGTTATATGAGTTAAAAACCCTCATGCATGCCTCTAAAACATCGGTAACCTCAACTCCACCAAAAGGAGAAAAAGTTGTGCCTTTATGTAATAAAGAATTACACACCAACCATGCATGTACTATATGTGAAGAACATGGGAACTACACTCATCACTATCGTCATATCCCTCAATACCGAGATACATTAAGCACATTCATTCAAGCCTACATTAATGAGCCGATAGCACCAACCCAAACTTAAATGGACGATGGATGTAAGAACATCTTCTACCTTCACGAAGAACCAGTTTCATGATCTAAAAACCTTCCCCC
Source organism: Pinus tabuliformis (assembly GCA_031772625.1). Taxonomy (NCBI): domain Eukaryota; kingdom Viridiplantae; phylum Streptophyta; class Pinopsida; order Pinales; family Pinaceae; genus Pinus; species Pinus tabuliformis. The sequence continues at coordinate 180,204,273 of CM062815.1, forward strand.
AAAGAACGACATTAGCATGAACAACCAAATCCCTTCTCTGCACTACCATGTGCTCTATGCGATCACCCTACCCATCCAGTAACCTTTGCCCAAAACTATGGAAACTTTACCAAAAACACCCAGTCACCCAGGTTGCTCAAAGAAGAAAACCTAGACATCAACACCATGCATGCACTATCTACGTAGGAAACCATCATAAGAGAAGGTGCTCCCACCTTCCCAGATTCTGCAAATAATTGAGTTTTATACATCGATTCATGAACGAAAAATATTATATGCTAGACTCAGATACCGAGTCCACAGAACCCTTTCCCCCACCTGGGGAAGAAGGACCATAGATGTCTTATCTGTGTTTGAGGAGAAACAACAACCAACAACAAAGAAAGCCCCCTATCATCATACCTCCCATCACCACCATCAATCCAAATCGGGCCAAAAACGATCTAAAACCACCTGGAAAACAAAATCATCCATCACATGCGCCCTATGTGATAAACCCAACCATTTGACAGATGAATTCCGCGAACTGAGTAAGTTCAAAGACATATTTCGCTTAGTGTCCCAAATCCCACACAAGCATCTCTCCAACCAAGAGAAAATCACACATTGTTATTGTCGCATTTGCTCTCAATTCCAACACACAAGGAATTTCCAGTGTCTTCCATCGTTCCGTGCATCAAGAGAAATGCTAAAACCAACCCATACAAGGAGGCCATGTCGCACCAATACCATGAACCAGAGATGAATACCGCCACAGGATATCCCATCTTGTGACGTCAACGAGGCATCAACATCCCATACTATGAGCAGTACCACATCCCATACAATCTACTCGGTTAGTTCTGGGCTAGTATGTGGAAACTCTACCCAAACCTCTCATAACACTAAATTTTCCCCTATATCGCATGCATTTTCAATACGAAAATCCCTTCAAAATAATGAATCCCCACAAAAATAGGGTCAAAACCTCATTCGATCACAACATCATCCCTCAGACATTTACCGAGGGAGAGTTAGTCCTCCGCTATGATGTCGACCAGGAAGTAGTAGGACCTAGAAAGTTTGAAACCCTTTGGAAGGATCGTACATCATCAAACATTTCATCCTCAAGGGAGCATACATATTGACAGAGCCCGACGGGACTTGCCTAAAATATCCCATAAATGGTCTCTACCTAAAAAAAATTCATCCATAAAATGCTAGAGTAGACATGTATGCACCATGACTTATTTTTTTATGCTGATCACCTCATCATGGATTTACTCTAAAATAATTTTCTCATCACATGTCAACAGATGGATCTTCCACCAGTTTATCATCACGGGTTCACTGACGATGCATTTCGATGGTCACAAAACCTCACTGTTGCAACCTAGACTATATACCCTCCTAACCAGACACCTCGTCTCTTTAATGAAATTTGTATCGGGTCAGCGACCAACAATCAAGCAGAGTACGATGCTGTCATAGGCCTCTTGGCCAATGCCTACAACCTAGGTATCTGTCACTTGCATGTATTCCTTGATTCCTAGCTAGTTGTATCACAGTTAAACAAGACCTTTCACATCCATGATTCATGCCTTTTTCAGAAATATCTGCATGCACAAAGGTTAGCTAGATATTTTGATCATATCACATTTACACATATACCAAGGGATCAAAATCATACAGTTGATCACATCACTAATCAAATCCTAGACTGGCATGCATCACATATATATAACCATCAAGATACATAAAACATCAAAAAAAGATACATCTCAAACAAAATGTAGAAATACACAAGTATAGATGCATATAACATGTCATGAGAGCCGCCAAAAAATGTTCTCGTATATACATAAAAAAATCTATGAGTACAACAAATATCACATCATCCCCTATCCCACGACTAGGAAAAATAAGTCAACAAATATAGGGGAGCATCCTCATAAATGGGTGCTTTCCCTGGTACATACATAATATCATAAAAAAATCATAACCATCAAGTCTATCTAGGGCTCTGGTGGCCCAATCTCTGCATCTGGAGCCAAAATCGAACTAGCCATAGCCATCGCCATCGCCATGGCTATGCGGCGCAAAATTGGTCGGTGTGCCCGCTCTAGTGACATCGTTGTCTCAAAAATAACCTCCGCCAAGACATCCCATCCATCAATAGGAAACCCTCTATTCAAGTTCTCCACCTGACCCCATGCATCATGGTAGCTCAATAACTCTGCCTCAACAGCTGCCAAACGCACCTCTGCGTCCTCAGCACACACACCCCATCACTCTGCATCCTTGCCTGCTGCTACAATTCCACCCTCTCCGTAGGTCCCACCAATCTCAAAATAGCGTTGTTGCGCCAGTCACTCAGGGCCACCCCGAGGAACAGCCGGTGGCCTCACCACCCTCAGTCTCCGTGGAACAGGGGCATCCCTTGCAACACCCATATGCCTCAGACCTTGGCCTACCAAATAGGCTATTGGTCGCCCCCATTATCCTGAATTTGCAAGTAAACAAGCATGGTGTCAACATCATCATAAATAAAATATCATAACGATACATAAAATAACACATATGTATACAAATGCATAAATCAAAATATACCTGCTGGTCCCCAAGCATCGCCTTAAGGAAGACCATTATCCGGGTCTCCTCGGAAGTCCACTCCGTGATAAGGAAACTCTAGAATCAACTGAGGATTAGAGTTAAACCAATCCTCTATAGTGGCATTCCAGTAATGCCCCACCTCGCTACCCCTATCTCTTAGCATCGTACCTCCCCAATAATGCATACGTGGCTCCCTGGTAGGCCCCGATAGTATTGCTAAGACCAGACGAAGCATAACTACCCGTTCATACATAATGATGCAGAGCACACTCCCATAGCAGAAACTCCTGAGTGTAGCACGTTGCACCTGTGTAAGCTACGGAGATATCCATTGATGCAGTAATTGATCCTAATCGAAGAAATGCCTCGCCTGTAGCTGCTGCAATACCACTATATGGGGTCTTGATGCTCTGTAGGGGGATGCTGAGCCCACCAGTCTCACAATCATAGCCAACACTACTCACTCGGCTAGGTCCAACACAACTGCAATCCTAATACAACCCTCCACATAAGGGTTAGGCCCATAGTGAGCCTCACTCTCTTCCTTTGCCCAATGCCAAATATCCACGTGCCCAACTAGCAATGGATAAGGTAACACCTCCCCACAAGGAAACATACCAGTAAAAAAGTAAATATCGGTATGAACTGATATTGACAAATCTGTTAGCCGAATGACCATCACCTGACGATCCATATCCAAAAATCTGATTAAAAAACATAGGAACCTGTCCTGTGACCCCATCAGGGGGTTTCGAAGAAACTTCAGAAGCCCCCACTGCACCAGCAACTGGCAAGCTGTTGGATCCTTAGCCATAGTTGTATGTAGTCGCTCCCAATCCCTCTCCCTCCAAATCATCTTGCCAGTTAGGATACCATGTGTCAAAATTAACCCCCCAGGCTATTAAAAAGGGAAAATACTATGAGAAACCATTTTTTCTCATAGCTGCATGCCTATGAGCCTGACAGACACAATATCACGCGTCTGTTAGACCCTTAAGCCATAACGTCCAACACAACCACGACCGTGCACTTGTTTCTCAAACATGCACATGATTCGCGCATCTGTGTCTGACAGAGACGTCGACCATCGTACAATAAGATGGACAAGCCACGATGAATGCTGCGGGGTTTTACCACGACATTTCTCCCCTCAGATGCATGGTGCATGCGTCTAAGTAGGATTTTTACGCGAAATTTGTACACAAAACCCTAAGGTTTGGGCGGCGACCGTGCGACTCCAAGCGAGTTTCCCGCGTGGCCAAGAGAAATTAACCCTAAAAGGTTGTACAGGGGACCCCTGTATGACCTGCCTACCCTAAAAACTACCAAATTGATGAAGAGTAAGGTACAAGCTCTTACCTGGCTCTCCCCGTGTGCATCCCAGGTGCTCTGGTTGACTGCAATGGCAAGAAAAGCTCTAAGAACTCGCTCTGACGTCTACAACTCATCAGTGTAAATGATTGATATTTGGCCCCCTTAGCCCTATCTATTGCCCTCTTCGCCATCTTTTTGGGTCCATTATAGAAGCCTAGGATATCCATTGACAAAACCGGAAGAGACACATGGATCAATACCACGCCATCTTCATCATGGAACTCTCCGTTCTGACAATGGAAAAAATAATTTTTGGGCTTATCGTGCACTCAGAAGCTCATGTCAAGTTCTACTCTAGTTCTTTAATTCATAGCATTTAGTAAGTCACAGATTATATGTATGTTTTACACAATGCTTTCACTTGGGGTATTGGTTGTGTTTATTGCAGGAACATCACACACAATCCACTTCGACCAACACCCCGACAAGCAAATAACATAGTAGGTATCATTCTCCACTTAGAATGATAGGCTTCCTCTTATGATTTTCATATCCTGACATCATTTCTCTAAAATGCACCATAAGGTACCTCATCTTGACCATGTTTATCACCACCTTGCCTTCGTATATGATAAACAATTGTGTTGGTCGATAAACCCTCTGGCGCCCACCCCCACACCCCCCCCCCCCCCACCATGTCTCACTTCATCTTTGTAGACCCCTCGTCACTAAAAAGAGCCATGACCACTCACTTCGGCCTGAGAACCATCCCACTTACATGTCTTTAATTCATCCTCATTATGTTACACTCATTACACATGCACCACATTTCCCAAACCATCTCTGGTACTTTACGACGGATCTAGATGGATGCACCTCAACATCCTACATTTGGCCTATCATTGACCTGTATTGCATAGCCCATTTGTGTCACTTCATTCGCTTCACCAACCCAACACGGAGACCAAACAATGGGGCCCCCACCCTAAAAAAGAAACACCACACCTCCATACAAGTTACCGTCATTATGGGGCACCCATCTCCATGGTTGTACATCCAAACCACCCTCATATTCTTTTGGCAAGTGTACAAAGATTTTTTTAGGAAAAAGACTCCCACCCACATTTTTTTCTATTCATGTCTTTTACCTGGCAGCAGTTTCCAGTCACCCTTGGTCGAAGCTTACACCTCACCAAAAATCACTTTCCATTTTTTACGCTCGTTAAAACGTAGTTACACCCACCCTGGAAATCCTACCAACTCCAGGACCATCACCATCAGTAAACATGTTTTGTCTACTGCCATTTGCACATCAAGCTCTGACCTCGGGCCAGTTGTCCATATCCTCTTATATTGTTAGCTCTCACTATCATGCTTATCTGACCCAAGTTATTACAATTTGTTCACATCTCATATTGATTCCCCGACTCAGCATGTCGGGCAGTTAATGCTCCTCTACTATCGACTTCAACAATTGTATCCCAGGGTAGGGGTAGTACCTTGGATACTCCCCCCTCAAAGGGATATCCTATTGTAATCAGTTATGTTTTGATGGTGGATAATTAGAATAACACCAAATGGTATCAAAGTGAAAAAAGTTTGAATTTTAGAAATGGTGTTGGAGCAATGCAGTTTTCCTGACTTAATATCCTGTAAAATTATGTAGTTTTCCTCACTTAATATCTTGTAAAATTATGTGGTTATATTTTGATGTGTTCACACTTAATATTTAGGATTAAAAAACTATGGTGTATATTGTAAATAGAAAAATAGAGAAAACAAAAATACATTGAAATACTAATTCCAATAGTATCTCTTTAAATATTCATAATTTCCCTACATTGGTGGAATTATTCAAACTTGCACTGACATAATATCAGAGCTACATGTCTCTTTTAACATTTTTCTAAAATGTAACTCCTATTCCCTACCATTTTTTTTATGCATTTGGACAAAGAGTTCTCTATTGAATAATATCTGCGTTGAATCTATGTGAATAAGTGTGAACATGAAGCCGACCCGCCTTGGTCTGTTTATCTTTTGAAGTTTTTATGGTCATGCATCTCTATGAAGTTTCAAGTTTTGTGCGTTCAAACAGTATGGTTGTATCTTGCAACTGATTTGTGACACATATAGTTCATTGAAGCGTCGATTCTTGAAGGTTGTGCAAACTGTGTTCTTTTCATAGTTACCAAGTTCGAATTCGAATTCGATTCGATACGAAAAAAATTCGATTGCTTAAAATTTAATACGGAAAAAATTCGAGAGTAGACATCTACAAATATTTAAATATATTGTTTTTCTAATATTTTGAAATTTTAAAATATACAAATGTCTATTATTTTCTAATAGCATTAATCTAATCAAATCAAATTCTTTACTGTAACAATTAACAACAATATTTATATAGAATAAACTTTAAATATTATAATTTAATATTTACTCAAATTTTCTTGTATTTAAATTTAATGAATATATAACACATATTTTTGTTATATTAAGTGTCCTAAATAATCTATTTATCATTTTCCTTAACTTTTAACAGATTTTATTAACAACCTTACTTGAAAAAAAAAATACTTCCTAAAATCTCATCAATTAAAAAACCAACTATTAACCACTTTGCATTAACAACCTTGCTAAAAAACACATAATTCCTAAAATCTCATCCATTAAAAAGCGAACCAGCTTTACCATTCATTAAGACTTATATTAATGTGTCATCTCACAAGTCTTGGAAATTGGAAACTTAGAGATTAAAAAACCAACCAATAACAACCTTGCTATAAAAATATACTTCCTAAAATCTCATCGATGAAATTTACCATTCATTAAGGCTTAACCTGCCATCACACCGCTCTTGGAAAGTTGCTCTGATGTCCATCAAATCTAAGTTCGTTAATAGAAAGTTGAATCTGATCTTAACGGTTAGTTGTATGCAGTTTGATGGATGCGATTTTGACAGTTCGTTGTATGTAGTTTTATGGAGGCGAAAGGGTTTTTGAAGAGCAGATGGGGGACCTGGAAAACTGCTGTTCGCTGTTATCTCCTGTAAACTGAATCGGCTGTGGAAAAGGGTTTTTCAGGAGCAGAGGGGCGACGTGGAAAACTCTGTAAACTGAATTGGCTGTGCGGAAAACTGTTATGCTCTCTTGTAAACTGAGCATGACGTACCGAACTTCGAATTAACGAATTAATTCGCAAACCGAACCGAACTGCCGTATTTTCGAATTTTTTTCATCAATTCGATCGAATTTGGTAACTATGGTTCTTTTCTCTTTGTGTTGGTCGTTGCTAGAAATGGTATGTTGTGCGTTGAATTATTTGGGAAGGTTGTGTTGTAGATGTACGCTGGCGTTGAAGTGTTTGTAGGGTAGTTAGAAAAGAGTTGTAGTACATATATGTGGAGTTGTTTTTAGTGCGATTTTTCGGAGATTCTGGTGACGGAATTTGGTGGAAAAAATTGAGGTTAAATTTTGATTTGTATTATTTAAAATGGTTTTTTAACTGCAGCACGCTTTGATTGTGCAAAAATTACCTATCAAATTTGTGATTTCAATAAATTGCTGCCAGATTTTAGAGAAATTTGACAGCAAAAAGCCACCAAAAAAACCTCCAAAAAATCGCACGAAAAACTACACCTATATATGTTATATATGTCATAAATTAGGTGCATACCCTGCTTTGAAGTCTGAACGATCTGAATGGTGATGGCGAATGTATAACTTCTAGTGTTGTGTTGAATAACCCCTCTCCTCGAAATCTGAGCGCGTAACGTGAATTCCATGCCATGAATACCGTGAGTTTGGTATGTACGATGGCCTGCGTCTGTTTTGCGTATGGTGTGTTTGATGCATTTGGTGTATGTTGCATTGAAACTTGATATGTGTTATTTATATATGCTGTTTTGAGCCCTTTTTATGAAGGTCGTGTGGTGTATTATGGTATGATTTTTTCACAAACCGTGTATGATGAACTCTTTGTGCCTCGATTTATATAAGAGTCGATTAATATATGCGATGGGCATTGATTTATATAGGTGATGGTATCATTTTTTTTTTCAGCTTTGCATATCATTATAGTCCATTATGGGTTAATATATATCTTTCGTGATAGAGTTGGTGGATGACCTTGTATTTTTTAAGGATTTAATATTTTCTTTATATAGTATTATAACCTATTATTATAGTTTAAAAAGTCATATGTATAGAATGTACGTGAATATTTAATTAAAAAACATGGTATTTACTATTAGAATTGGTAAAATTTTGGGGAATATTATTCATTTAATCATATATATGTAAAAAATAGATGAAATACTAACTCTATCTCTCTAATGTTTTATGGGAGAAGGCAAAATCACAATTATTTTGCATGAGTAATGAGGATCCTTTTATAACTTGACGCATGACCTTTCACATCCTCAAGACTCTTGACTTTCCAACTCCTAATGAACCTTGGACTTTTACAATCTTTGGACTTCCAAATTACTTTTGGAATTACATAAGACTCTTGGTAGTACATGTCTTTTGGAATGCTATGGCTCTTTTGTCCATACATGACTCTTGGACTTCCACTTATTTGTCTTTACAACCAACCTAGATCCATCTTAACTTTGGATCTTTCAAGCGCCGAGAGGGATCAAATCTCTCAAGGTGAAAACCTCTTGTTTGAGTGCAAAACTTGAGGAAAGGTTTTCACCTTGAGAGATTTGATCCCTCTCAGCGCTTGATAAATCCGAAGTTAAAATGGATCTAGATTGGTTTGAGTTGTGTGCGGCCAAGGAAAATCTATGGAAGATATGATTAATTTTATCAATAATATTTAAATACATCTAATATTAATATAATCATTTTAAATATGCTAAATATGTATAAGATTATTTTAATTTGAAATTTGTCACCTCAGTTTGTTGAGATTATAAATATTGTTAATAACTTTAATGATGAAAAATGATGAAATACAAATTTTGAATGCAAAGTGACAACGTAATAGTGTTGAATGATAGGAAATGTGAATAAAAAGAATGTAGCCAATTACAAATAATCTTTATTGTGATCAATCTAAAACTATTTTCTTCTACTATTCTTATTGTCACCCTTATTAGTTTTGTCATATTTTCATATCGATTATATGAAAATGGCAGTTGAAATCGTAAACCATTTAAATCTTTAGCTCGAGTTGTTGTAGTAAACATCATACATTAGGCTCTATTTCTCTTTAATTTTAATAAGTTGAATTACTACAACACAAAAACCAATGTACATTGCCAATAATTTTTTGTGCTTACACTGAAATCAATGCACATTGTTAATCCAATCACTTTAAATTTAATGTAACATCATACATCCGATTACATCAAATCAGAAATCAACATCTACACTAAAATCAATGCATCTAATGCAAGCAATCAAATAATATTAGAAAACAACTTCTACACTAAAATCAATGCATCTAATGCAAACAATCAAATAAGATTAGAAATCAAAATCTACACTCAATTCAATGCATCTAGTGCAAGTAAGCAAATAGGATTAGAAACCAACATCTACACTTAAATAAATGCATTTAGTGCAAGCAATCAAATAGGACTAGAAATCACCATCTACACTGAAATCAATGCATTTAGTGAAAGCAATCAAATAGGATTAGAAATCATTTGCATTGAAATCAATGCATCTAGTGCAAGCAACTAAATATAATTAGAAATCAACATCTACATTGAAATCAATGCATCTAATGCAAGCAATCAAATATGATTAGATATCACCATCTACACTAAAATCTATGCATTTAGTGCAATCAATCAAATAGGATTAGAAATAATCTACATTGAAATAAATGCATCTAGTGCAAGAAATCAAATATCATTACAAATCAACATCTACACTAAAATCAATGCATCTAGTGCAAGCAATCAAATAGGATTAGAAATTTCCATCTACATTGAAATCAAAGCATCTAGTGCAAGAAATATTCTTCCTTCTCTCCCTCCTCCATCTATATCTATATCTCCCTCCATCTCTCCTTCTTTGACTCTCTATATCACCCCCCCAAACACAAGCTCTCTCACCCCATATTTATAAATCTCTCTATCCCTCCCTCTCTCCATCTCTCTCTTCTTCCCTCTCTTCACCTTCCATCAATATCTCTATCTCCCTTTATCTCTATATCACCCCCAAAACATACCTCTCTTTCTCCAATCTATCTATTTATCCCTCCCCCCTCCTCTCCCTCTCTCTCTCTCTCTTCCCCTTCTCTCCTCCCCTGCTTCTCTCTCTTTCCTCCTTTTGTCCTCTCTCCCTCTCTCTCCATATTCCTTATCACTCCCCCTTTCTTTGTCTATGTATTTCTTCTTACCTCCCTCTCTCCCCCCTCTAACTTCATCTCTCTTTCTCTCCCTCTCTCCACTCTCTCACATCCTCTCTCTCTCTCTCTCTCTCTCTCTCTCTCTCTCTCTCTCTCTCTCTTTACCCTCCAACTATGTTACTATATCCCTCCCTCTTTCCTTCTCTCTCCTTTTCTCTCCCCTTCTCTCCATATCTCTTTCTTTGTCTCTTTATCTCACGCTCAAACATACACACTCTCTCTCCATCTCTCCCTTGTCATTCCCCCCCCCCCTCTCTCTCTCCACTTCTCACTCTCTATGTCTTTCTTCTTCCCTCCCTCTCTCCCCCTCCAACTCCATCTCTCTATCCCTCCCTCTCTGCTCCTCTCATGCTCCCTCTCTCATCCTCTCTCTCATGCTTGCTCTCTCTCCCTTTCTCTCCTACCTCTCTCTCTTCCCCCATCACTCTCTCTCTCTTTTCCCTCCAATCCTTTCTCTCTCTCTCTTTTCCCTCCAATCCTCTTTCTCTCTCTATCTCTTTTCCCTCCAATTCTCTCTCTCCCCCCATCACTCTCTCTCTCTCCAACTATGTTACTTAATCCCTCCCTCTCTCCTTCTCTCTCCTTCTCTCCTTCTTTGTCTCTTTATCTCACCCCTAAACATAGACATTCTCTCTCCATCTCTCCCTTGTCACTCCCTCTCTCTCTCCACTTCTTACTCCCTATATTTATTCTTCCCTCCCTCTCTCCTCCTCTCTCTCAAGTCCTCTCTCTCCCTTTCTCTCCTACCTCCCTCTCTCTTCCCCCATCTCTCCCTCTCTCTTTTTCTCTCTCTACTCTTCAATCCTCTCATTATCTCCCTCCCTCTCTCCTTCTCTCTCTCCCATCTCCATCTTTGTGTCTCCCTCTCCCTCTTTTACCTTTCTCTACCTCTCTCTCTCTTCATTCCTCCTCTCCCATCTCCTTTAGTTTATATCCATCTCTCCCTTGTGACTCACCCTATCTCTCCACCTCTATCACTCTGTGTCTTTGTTATTCCCTCCCATATATATCTAGGGTTAATATATATCATGATATATTAATATATATTAGAATATAACAAATTTAATGTTGTATTAAATTTAATAATATATCTATATATATATATATATATATATATTGAATTCAGGGTTTTGTAATCCATAATGAATTAAGAAAAGTCTTTAGGTAGAAATCACATAAGAGAAATTTTTGGCCGATGCGTTTCCAACCAACAAGTGTGGTTCATCATCAAGAAGTGTGGTTTATCATCAAGACCAGATGAAGAGAGAGACCATGACAAAGGCTTAAATAGAGAGCAATGTAGAGACCATAATTTCAAGTAACGACTACATTTGAGTAATAATATTTAAATTATGATATTAATTTATTAATATATTAAAAACAAATATTATCAAGTAAAGTATATATTAAAAGGCTAGTTTTTGAAAAATAATATTTAAATTATGATATTAATTTATTAAATTATTAAAAAAAATATTAATAAGTAACGGCTATATTAAATAGGTAGTTTTTGAAAAATAATATTTAAATTAATTTATTAAAATAAAATATTATTAAAAAATCCTATTATTGGAAATAATCGAAAAAAAATAATCCAAAAATCAAAGTCAAACTCCAAACAAAGAGGGAAATCAAAAATAAAAATAAAATAAACTAAAATAAAAATAATTAATGGAAAATAAATAAAATAAAACAAAAATATATACATTTCAAAAGAAATATATATATATATATATATATATTCAAAGAAAAATAATCAATAAATAATCTTTTAATATTAATATTAGGGTTAATAGTGTTTTTTTCCATGGTAATATTAATATTAGGGTTAATAATGTATTTTTTTTGCATGGTATTAACAATAATTTGGCCCATGGTATTTGGCCTATAGGCTTCACCTAAATAAAACTTCATTTTTGAGTGTTCATAAATATAATGTGGATTACTGAGTAAATATAAAAAAAGGTTTATTTATATTTTTATTTGTTTACCACACCTCTTTTATTTACCATGGTATTTGGGTCATAAGCTTGGCATATAATTAGATATTGATTTCTAATCCTATTTGATATATTTTTATTTATTTACCATACCTCTTTACACCTCTTTTACATTTATTTATTTATCATACCTCTTTTATAAATATGGTGTTTGGACCATGGTATTTAGCCCATGGTATTAAAATGGTATTTGGCCCATAGGCTTCACCTAAATATTTTTTTGTTGAGTTTTAGTAAATATAAAGAGGTTTATGGAGTAAACATAAAAAAGATGTTTTATTTATTTACCATATCTCTAGTTTATTTATATTTTTATTTATTTACCATACCTCTGGAGTAAGTATAAAGATAGGTTTTGTTTATTTACCATATCTTAAATGTTTACGTTTCTTTATGTTGAATATGTTTATGTTTCTTTATATTGAATTAACATTTTCCCTTTGACACTGACTTTAGTAAAGAGTAAAATTGTTTAAAATTTTACTTAATTTGGAATTTTAATGTGGTAAATTTATTTGTTAAAGGTAAAATTATGATCCATTCAAATTCACATATATGATAAAGGAACTATTAAAAGCATGAGATAATTTACTATCCATTCAAATACATATTTATATTTTAATAATTAATCTTAGTCCATTAATAAGATTAAAAAGTTATACATAATTTAAGATTGGCCGACATTAGTTAACATTATTTTTATTATTTTTTAAGTACGTGACATACTTACACATTTTTATTATTTTTTAAGTATGTGACATACTTACACATCGCGGTCATACTGGACTGTAGAATGCGCTTCTCAGCAATGATTACATCATTACACCATAACCTCCACATCATCATGTGATGAGACATGACAAGTTGTTATATTTGATGTCTGGGACTCATAGTGACTAATGACATGGAATTTCTTTAGTAGGTGACATGGCTTCCACTTGTGTCTTTGTTCTGAATGAAGCTTCCATTCGTTGATGTCTTCACCCTCTGAAGGTTCTTTGATCTTATGGTGTCTTCAAGGTGCTTCGATCATCAAGATTTCAATGTGTTCTTTGTTCTTTGATGCTTCCTTTATCTGCCTTCTTTGCATAATCTTATTCAAGCATGCTTGCATGCTGTTCTTGAAATATCTGAATTTGCAATCACTCATGACAAGTAGCCGTAAGCATGAAAATACCTTGTTATAACATGTTTCATGTATATTTTTTGTTCATGCCTTAACAATGCACTTGGAAGAAGAAAGGAGAGCTTTTGGGCGCAAGGGCGCACTTTGAAAGGTTGAAGAGATGAAGATAAAAAGTTTCAGGGATTTGAGATGCACACATGCACTCATGTGATCAAGAGAGGGAGACACTCAAGGGAGGGCGTAGGGAGCATGTTTGAGGGAAAAAAGATGAGGCTTCAGGTTTCCCAAGTGCTCTGTACGCTCAAGGGAAATAAGGAGGGCGTATGGAACAGAGTTAAATGCTGAAGGGAAAGGCTTCAGGGATTTGGGGTGCGCTCATGTGCTCAAGAAACCAAAGGAGGGTGCATGGCACATTGTGACGAAAATTAGGGCTTCATGGTGCGCCCTTGAAATCAAAGGGACAAAGAGGGAATAAGGCACATTGCTAAAGGTTGAAGGTGTTAAGCTTTAGGTCTTCGGGGTGTGCTCACGCGTTCAAGGAGGGTGCAGGCCTTTGAGTTGAAGGAGTGCACTCAAAGGAAGACTTGGCTCTTCGTGGGTGCATTTCAGAACTAGGAAGGGGAAATATGCTTTAGGAGTGCACTATCTATTCTCTTGGAGAACAACGAAGGATTCTCTCAATCAAGGCTTAAGAGTGTGCTCATGCACTCCTTGCCTTAATCATTGGCAGAGGCCTTTCACTAGTCCGAGCCTTGGTGCAGAGAGGAAGTTCTTTGTTACTACTTAAGTGAACATGTTACAACATAGAGACCACAAAGAGTGAATGAGGAAAGAAGATTGGGGGGAGTGATAAAGGAGGATGCCACTATTGCTGGCATGTACAACAAGGATAATTTTAGGGGCGAATGTTCGCCCTTTGGCGAAATTAAGGGGTTTTAAATTTTTAGTGGGCGAATATTTTGTATCATAGTACATTTTTACAAATCACCTCAAATAGCCCACCTTATTTTAAGGGAGAGGGTAAAAAAGGTAAATTTAGCCCTTGAAATTAGGACTTACAACCTTCCATTCGCCCATTTTCAAGAATAGGTTTTATTTAAGTGAATCCATTCGCCCATTTTCAGGAATAAGTTTTATTTAAGTGAATCCTATGGGCCAAATACCATATTTATAAAAGAGGTATGGTAAATTAATAAAAATATAAATAAATGAGAAGTATGGTAAATAAATAAAACATTTTTTATATTTACTCCATAAGTCACCTTATATACATGTAAGGGTGTAAACAAATAAAAATATAAGTAAAGTGGTGGTATGGTAAATAAATAAAACATTTTTTATATTTACTCCATAAGTCACCTTATATACATGTAAGGGTGTAAACAAATAAAAATATAAGTAAAGTGGAGGTATGGTAAATAAATAAAACGTCTTTTTATACTTACTCAAAAGGTATGGTAAATAAATAAAAATATAAATAAACTAGACGTATCGTAAATAAATAAAACCTCTTTTTATATTTAGTCCATAACCCTCATTCTATTTATGAAGGCTCAAGAAAGAGGTTTTATTTAAGTGAATCCTATGGGCCAAATACCATATTTGTAAAAAAGGTATGGTAAATTAATAAAAATATAAATAAACGAGAGGTATGGTAAACAAATAAAACATTTTTTTATATTTACTCCATAAGTCACCTTATATTTACAAACACTCAAAAAATGGGTTATATTTAGGTGAAACCTATGGCCAAAATACTATGGGACAAATACCATGGATTAGATTGTTATTAATACCATGTAAAAAACCATTATTAACCCTAATATTAGAATTAATAAAAACAAAAATGGCACATGGTATTGACCCATGGTATTCACCAATAAAAACAAAAATGGCACATGGTATTGACCCATGGTATTCACTGGCACATGGTATTGACCCATGGTATTCACCTGGAATGTAGCCTATATAAATGGGGGAATTAAACCAGCATGTAGCCTATGCTAAGATTCACTGGGAATTTACAAAGTTTTATTATTTAGTGAAAGACTCGCCAAGATCTTACAAGATTTTATAATTGAGTAAAATATTCGCCATGACTGGTGAGAGATTCGCCAAAAAATTATATATACATATTATATTATTGATAAAATCGCCTTCCATTTTTCCTATATACCATGGAGATTCGACCATTTATTATATTTATAAATTTAGGGAGTTCTTAAAATTTTTCCTTATGTACAACACATGATCTGAAAAACCAAAGTATCACAATCTACATAAATAGTGTAGAAAAATAACTACATCAATCACCATAATTTCCAAACTTGGCGAGTGTCATTATAGCACATAGTGAATATCAATTGATAGTTAGATGATACACTTAACCTTTAATTTTCCCATTGGTCCTACCTTCATACACAATCATAAAAAATTTATTAACACTTAAGTGAGGGATGCCATGTATTAACTTAAAAGTCCATACTCATAATATTATATTTAATAAAAAGATGAATTAATTTTAAACTTATCAAATATATTATTAAATTCTTACATAAATTATTATAAAAAAATGTATACCGTTAAATTATTTATTGTTCATTTCATATATTATAAAAAAATTTAAATAAATAAAAATAGCCATGTAAAAAACACTATGCATGTGAATCGTGAATTTGAAAAGAACTCTGATGCATATAAATCGTTAAAATGAAAAAAACTTATGAAAAATCATGTGATTTCCATTGACATTTCCTTTCTATATTTCGAGGAGATGAGAACATTATTATTATATATATATATATATATATATAGTTAATACGTTAAACCAAAATCATATAAGATGAGAAGTAAGTGATATTATTTCAAAAAATCATTTATATATAATTAGATGATTTTTAATAACATTTTTTAAATGAGAAGTGAGTAAAATTACGCCAAAAGTATCATGCATATACATTGTTTATATGTTAAATGAAAATCAAATGATTTTCAATAATATTTTTTATTATATATTATGATGAAAAGTTTAATATGTAAAAAACTATTGAACAACACCCGAAAGAACTTGGGCTTCAATGTAATGGGAGGATTTTTCCATTGGCAAGAAGAGGGTGGTATTGATGGAAAATAATTGAGCAAGAGATTATAAAGAAGTAGCGATAGAATATAAAGGAAGTGGGAAAGCAGACTTATTCAATGTCTTATTTAACGAAATCAAAATAAAATGGAAACCTGACAATAATATAATTCAAAGGCTTTCTTTCCTGCAACAAAATCAAAACAAAATGGAGACATGCCATTAATATAATTTAAAGGTTTTCTTTCATGCAATGATGATGAAAATATAATTTAAATTTATATGTAAGTTTTTAACTTATTGTTAATTGAATACTTGGTTTGAAAATATTTTACACTGCTCCTAGTTTGAAGGTGCTATCGCTGTTGGAGCTGATTGATGAGGATGAGAGTAGTGAAAAATTATGCACTTCCTTCACCTCACTATCTCTCTGATCACATTGCACTTGCCGCCAAGTTTCAATACATTATGAAAGATCCTCGAAAGTATCGTTCGTAAGTTCCTCAGATTAGTGAAGGATCTTATTGACCTTAAGGACATGAACGGGGTTTATCCTATCGACCCTAAGGACATGAACGGGGTTTATCCTATTCTGTGTTCCTATGGGAACCCCTATATTAGGGAAACTGGACGCTCCATTAATTAGAGGATTAGTGAGCGTGCAGTTGACCTTAAACATAGGAGAACCAAGTCTTACGCTTTAGCAGAGCATGTGGAGAAAACCAAACATCATGTTTGTATAGAGGAGGCTAGTGTTATTGCTAGGGTTTCACAGTTCCATCACCGTAAATTTAGGGATGCCCTTCAAATTGAAAAGAGGCCGAGCAATCTCAATAGGGAGGACAGCTGGAAAATCAGTAGTCACTGTTAGGGATGCCCTTGAAATTGAAAAGAGGCCGAGCAATCTCAATAGGGAGGACAGCTGGAAATCAGTAGTCACTGGTCCTAGCCTTCACTTCCTAATCAGCTTAGTTGGTTTTCCCTTCGTTATCCCCTCTCTTTTGCCTTTGTTTTTTGGATGTGTGGTTTTATTAACCTTTAGTTTACGCTGATAATTGTAACTTAATTAATAAAAGGAAAATAATTACCGTAATATTTAAATCGATCTATGATAACATGTTTTTATTAAATTATAATTAAAATAATTAAACATTTTAACAATTTAAATAAACAATTAAATATAATTATAATTTAAAACTATTAATGATTTATTCTTACTATATAATATTAAAATCTATATCTATATCTATATTATTATAATAATAATAATAATAATAATTAATATAAATATAGAATATTTTTGTGCATGTTCATATGTCTCATTTTTTAATAATAGTATAACTAACTATTAATTTAATAATTATTTAAATCTTAATTTTAAGATTATTTTAACTTTTAATTTTTATTAAATATAATTTTGGTTTCTTTTTTTCCCTGAGTCCAATTTTACTAGCCGTTTCCTAGTCAAATATAGCCATTAGTTAGCCATTATAGCTATTATTTGGTTCCAAACGCGTTGACAAATGAATTATCATGTAATTTACGCTGAAAAATCTCATAAAAATCTTTTTTTTTTTCTAACATGAATTATCAAAATCTCAAAACTCACTAATTATTAGTATATTATAACTTTATAAATTGTAATTCCTTCTGATCAAATTTTCTAATCAAATTTTCATATTCTAGAAATACGAACTTATATAAAATGATATAAAATTTAATTATTAACATGTTAGCAACATTGAACATTGAAATTACCTATAATTTTCAACCCTTTTCAAGTGCATTCGTGGTAACTTTAGCCTGGGATTTCAATGTTTTAGTAAATTCACGATACGCAATTGTGCCTCAAGATATTTAACCTAGTGCTTTAAATAATGGTGATTTGGAAATTTTGATTTCTTATTTACCACCAGACAAATTGTAAAATCTTAAAAAAAGAACTTAAATAATCTAACTAGACCTTAATAGATAATTATGCATAAATGAGAAGTTTCTATTCAATCAAACCTTAACTAGATTATGCTTGATGTTGATTATGAATGGTTGGAGCAAATGAGAATTCCATCAAGGAAGATGCGGTTGGCCATATTGATTTCATAATGGTGGTGTAAATTTTTAGTGGGAAGGAGTGAATACGAAAAGAACAAAAGAAAACACAATACTAAGGAGATTTGATCAATCTACTTCCGATTATTAAAAAGTAGAATATGGGGATCTATAAAAAAAAATTTGTTTGCTCATTTTAGGAAAATCGAAAGTATATAAAAATATCAATCAAGCTAATGAGTTTAATAGAGATGGCATAAATCGACTTATTTAGGAGTAAAAAAGTCTATGGTTGACGCAATGGAATATCTCATGGCTAAATTATTTACCAATTTGGGTAGCTACTTTAGCTAGTGATCTCATGGGTTGATAACACTGAATGGTGGTTCCCACCATTGTTTCTCTTTGATCTAACAATGATTTGTAGATATTTGAATAAGTATTAAAAATTATTTGTGGGCAATGTGATTAAAGACACTAATGTTAATAATCTTTTTTTTATGTTTCATGGGCTTAATCTTGGTAGATGTCATAACGATGATATGAGGGTGAATGTGAGGGTTGAGATGGGGTAGATATTATGCAAAACATAAAGATGGTGTGATTTTAGTGATTAATATAAACTAGTCTCAGTATAAGTAAAATTACAAAATTATTGCTAAAAAAGGTGCAAATGAAATTTTATAATCAATAAGTTGGGATAATATTTTTCAAGGGATGCATTTTATATCAACTTGCTATGATATCACAAAACAAAAGATAATACAAATCAATATATATAAAAAAAAAAAAATCATAGGCTTTGTCTTTGGAATAAGGCTTTGAGAATTTTAATTTCATTATCAATAATGATTAGGTGGATGGTATGGATATAACTTCCATGGAATATTCTATATTATTAATGATAGCATAAACAAATAAAAGGTTGATATTTATCTCCAAAGTAGTTATGTCATTTTCCCTTTTTATTTAAATTGATTAATTAAAAAAATGTCATCTGAATAAATGTCATTTGAAGTGAGTTATGGTTTCTTGGGCACGTGGTATTGAAAAACCATGGTATTGGCCCATGGTATTGTAACAAAATCTATTTACAAATGAAGAATCTCCATGGTTAAAAATCATGTTCTATGTGTTTTAAATGTATGTGTTTAAATTATATATTAATTCTTTTTGTAATTAATGTTTTTTTTTTGTAAGCTGAGGTGGGACTCTTTCTATTACTATATAGAAAATAAAACAGAACATAGCGTCAAAACATATTAACTCGCCCTCATGGGGAAACCGAGTATTTTAGCCATCTAAAGTTTTTAATGGCCGACCAAAAATAGAAAGCCCAAAGTCTGATTATCCTTGCAAGATGAACTAAATAGTCCTGAGTACTCCTAATCCTACTGGTCTGCATAAAGTATATTCCCTTATCTAGAACATGCAAAAAACTATATTTAACTAGACTATGTACTTGCATATACATATCTTTTATCAGACATCTTTAGTTGCAGGTTGCTGGTTTGCTCCTTCGTCTGCTCCCTGATGTTCTCCCTTCAATAGCTGCTGTAATTCATCCAATTTCTTCTCTTGCCTCTCCAAAACAATGTGGATGAACCTCAGTTCCCTACGCAATTCAGGGCCTCCTTGCACTGTTTCCACCATCTCAGTAGCAACTTGCTCTAATGCTTTTGCTAATAGCCTTTTCATTACCCAGTAAATGTGGAGAGATTGCTTGAACAGAGACATTCTGCCCCTGGTGTTGCATGGGTCATGCAGTAAGAATTCCCAGTCCTCCATTTCTGCGTCAGATTGGCCTTGTAAAGACTCCTCCTCCAAATGCTGCATAATTCTTCTGACCTCTGGATTTGTATTCTGCTGATAGGCCCTCTCAGCCTGGTGAATTCTCTGCTCCATCGATCTCCTTGTTTTTTTGGCTGGTCCCGCTTCCTGCTTCAGATTCTCGCCTTTGTCGCCTTCATTCCTGCTCTGCCCCCGACCTCTCTTGCCGCCCGTATCCGTCCTGCTTCCCGCTCCCCTATCACTTCTTCTCCTGCCGTATCTTCTTACGCGTTCCACCTGCGGTGCTGGCTGATCCTCTTTCGACTGCTGGTTGACCCAACCGCCTGTTGCTCTGCCCTGTGCTTTATACTTCCTATTAGCTTCGCGACGGGGTTCTTCATCCTCAGAATCATCCTCAATCTCAAAAATTTCTGCCGGGAGCTCCTCTTTCGCAGCAGCCTTGCCTTTCCTGTCCCTGTTCTTGTCAGCTGCAATAGTCAGCTCCTCCGCCACCCTTGACCTCATCCTGGTTTCCATGCTATCTCCAATTATGTCACGGGGTATGTTCTGGTGCAGGATAAAAATTTTCCTGTCTCGCTGTCTCGCTACTGTCCTAACCTCTGCACGCTGAATTGGAAAGAAACTAACCTGCTGCCTTCCCTTACCCGTCTGGGTACTTATTACCTTTCTGCCATCAAAGTATGCCACTATATCGGCGATGCATTGCCGCCATTTATTATCCGGGATGTTGCCTCTCCTGGCCATCATTCCTTGTTTATCATTTACCGTTTGAAGTTCTGACATGCCGCTCCACCATCCTCTCCGATCGCATGCATTAATTATTTCGCGGTGGGAGTGATCCTGAGATGCCTTCCACACACGCCGCCGGTGTACTGCACTGTGCATTTTCATCATATCATTCCTCTGTCCATACTGACCTGCATTAATTAGCCGAGATCTCCAGTCCCACTCACCTATCCAACTCATTAATCCTGGCGTTCTCGCTCGTTGCCTGATCATGATCCTCATTAATAATCGTTGCCAAGTCTACCCAATCTCTGCTGGCACGCACCGCTTTCCATTGGCTGTCTACAATGCTGCCTCGTCCTTTACAACCCCAATTCGCCAGGAAGTCGGCCGCGCGGTTCCCATTCCGCCTTACATGGTTAAATAATTTGTATTCTATCCTTTTTAGCAGACCCGCTATCTCTTGGACAATTCCGGCAGTTCTCCAACTGCTGGTAATTCGTTCCCAATCTCTTCCATTGCTAAGTTTCTTCAATATTTCAATCGCGATCTGAGAGTCACCAACTATTTCCAAGTTTGTATAACCATTTCTGATTGCGATTCTCAGCCCCTGGTGGATCGCCCAAAGTTCAGCCTCATTATTCGTCATTTCCCCTCCCCATTCAGCATAAATCCACCTTACCTGCTTCTGACTATCGCGAAATATGCCTCCGAAACCAACATTGCCAGGATTCCCTTTCGATGCTCCATCAAAGTTTAATTTGATGAAGTTATCTATGGGGTAAATAAATTTATCTGAATTTTGGGCTCGCGCGCTATGTCTGATGTCCTGCTTATGATACACCATCTCATACTTTAAGTTTAAACTGTTCAGGATCATCTCCTCTGTTTGATTAGCCTTCCAGTCCTCCACGTTCCATTTCTCCACCAAGATTGTTTCCCTCATTAGACTAACCGCTCGTCTCCATATAGTTTCCGAATCTTTTATTTTGTCCTGGAATATCTGACGGTTCCTTTCTTTCCATATCATCCATAGCACGAAGCCTGCAATAAGATCCCAAGCTCTGCTAACAACTTTACATTGGAATTTCTCCTTGTTCCATTGGAAAATTATTGCGTTAATGTCTCTGGGAACTATCTCAGATTTTCCGAATATCTTTCTTGTATCCATCCATAATTTCTTAGTGAACGAACAATTAATTAGGAGGTGATTTCGGGTCTCCTCTTCGTTTTTACAGAGACAACATCTTGAGGGTCCACTGAAGCCTTTTTTTTGAATTCTGTCCCAAGTTAGGATCTTGTTCTTAGCTGCAAGCCATATGAATAGGGAAACTTTCGGCCACCAGTTGCTTCCCCAAATAATTTTCCATTCGAGATTCTCCTCATTTATAGCCTGTGTGTCCGCTAAGTAGTATGCCTCTTTGACGGTGAAAGATCCTTTCATGGAGTTCCCCCATCTAAGAATGTCCCTTCCTGTTCGAGCTCTAATTTTCCTGGAATCCACCTCTTTCATATAAGCTTCTTGTTTCTCTTGATTTAGCTCGTAGTCCCATTCAATTGGTTCTATCCATTTTCTCTAGATTCCATCCAATTCATTATCTTTCCAATAGTCTTTGACACATTTTCGATTTCCCCCTATTCTTTCCTGTAGTTGTTGGACCGTCTGAATTCTGTTCATTTTTTCCTTCTGCTGCCATTTTTCATCCCAGAAGTTGGCTTCCTCGCCTCCTCGAATTTCCCAGAATGTATGGTTTTCTACTATATCTCTGTTCTGTCGAGCTAGATCCTAGATTGTTGAACCCTTGTGGGTTTCTCTCTGTCTCAAAATGTCAACTATTGTGTCTGGCATATTGTATTTGAGTCTCCAAATGGCTTTCCACAGGTCATTACCCTCTCTTAACCATCGCCACCAGAGCTTTGCTCCTAACACTTTGTTGAGTTTTTCCGGGTCGCGTAAACCCAATCCTCCTTTTTCCTTCCTCTCTGTTAGGTGTTTCCAAGAAACTAGGGCCCATTTTTTCTGTTGATTCGCCCCTCCCCAGATAAACTTTCTCATGATCTCTCTAATCTTTGAACAGACTCCTAAAGGAGCCGCCATTATCGACAGAGGATATATGGGAATAGCTTGGAGGACTGATTTCGCCAGCACTACCCTTCCTGCCATGTTTAAAGTTCTAAAAGCCCAGTTTGCTACTCTGTTTCTCAATTTGTCCAAAACTCCTTGCCAATTTTTCAATTTTTTGGATGTGAAGTCCAGTAAATTCCCCAGGTATTTCGTAGGCAGCTCTCCTCATTTAAAGCCCATTAGTATTGTAAGATGAGTTTTAATCTGTTCCATAGTGTTAAATATAAATACACAGGATTTGTCTCTATTAATTTCCAGTCCGGAGGCTTCAGCGAATAAGTCCAAAATCCTCTTCAGCTGTCTCACTTCTTTTACAGTTGGTTCCCCAAATAACATAATATCGTCAACGAATTGCTGATGGGTTAAGGGCAGATCATTACCCCATAGCTTCAAGCCCTTGATTTTGTTCACTGCTCGTTCTTTTTTAATATATCTACCAAGGCCCTCTGCTGCCAATATGAAAAGAAACGGAGATAATGGGTCTCCCTGTCTAATTCCTCTAGACGCATTAAAAGTTTTTGAGGGGGTTCCATTAACAAGTATGGAGAAGTTCGGAGTTGTAATTAGACTATGAATCCATTTTACCCATCTCTTACTGAAGCCAAAACTTTCCAGGACTTCTTCCAAGTATTTCCAATTCAGTCTATCATATGCTTTCGACAGATCTAATTTAATCATCATGCCCTTTTGTTTTTTCATTTTTAATGAGTGGATAACCTCTTGGGTTACTACTAGACCATCTAGGATTTGTCTACCTTCTACAAAACCCGTTTGTTCAGTAGATATTAACTTGTCCAACAGGGGTTTCAATCTTTTGGCAATCAAGGTTGTTATTATCTTGTAAATAACATTACACAATGCTATGGGTCTAAAACCTTTGGCATCTTCTAAATTATCATTCTTAGGAATCAAAGCATAGAAGGTAGAGTTAATGGCAGGCCATACCTTCTGGTTCATCCGAGATTCTTCTATCAAATCTAGGATTTCTCTTCCCAGAAAATGCCATCCCGCTTGGTAGAATTCGATCGTGAAGCCATCTAGACCTAGAGCTGTACCTTTTTTATGGATTTTACTACTTCTTCTATCTCCTCTAAGTTGGCAGCTCTCATCAAAGCGTTATTTTGGTCTTCTCTAACTAATCATGGAATGGCCGAGCATATTTCCTTTATTGCTTCTGATCTGTCTACTAGAGGCTCAGCTAGGATATCTTTGTGATGTTCCACCAGCACTTGCTCGATTCCTTCTTGCTCAACTACTCTTTCGCCATTCTGGTCTTTGATGGATAATATCCTGTTTCTTTGTCTGTGTTGAATCATTGCCTGATGGAAGAATTTTGTGTTCCTTTCCCCTTCCCTTAACCATTTTATTCTTGACTTCTGCCTCCATAGAATTTCTTCTTGCTTTTGCCTTTCCTCTAGTTTTCCAAGAATTATCCCTTCTTCTCTAATGCTCTCCTCTGTCCTGCCTTCTATTATTATCTTTTGTTGCAGTGATTCCATTTCTCCCTCTAGTTTTTGTTTGTCCTCCATAATGTTGCCAAATTCCTCCTTATTCCATTTTTTGATTCTCCCTTTCAACTCTTTAAGTTTCAGTTGGAATGTATGCATCTTTCCTTTACCCTGAACTGTACTTTGCGTCCACCATTCTTCCATTTTCTTTATGAATCCCGGGTCCCTTAACCAAAAGGTTTCAAATCTGAAGGGTCTCCTTCCAAGATTCCTTTTAATATCCACCTCCAGTCTGATAGGCCAATGGTCAGATCCAAGAGATGGCATGATCTTAGCTTCAACAAAAACGTCCTTGTTCATAATAGTTTCTGATACTAGGAAGCGATCAAGTCTCGATGCTATCTGATTTTTTCCCCCCCTCCTATTGTTCCAGGTGCAGATTCCATTGATAGTTTGCATGTCTGCATGTCTTAAATCATCTATCATATCATTGAACATTTCCATGTATTGATCTGACTTTCTTATTCCTCCCTTTTTCTCCTCTAGGGATCGGATTAAGTTAAAATCGCCTCCTTTAATCCATGCAGACTCCGGATAAATTCTACGAATTACTTTCATGTTTTTTATAAAGCTTTCTTTTTCTCCTGGGGTATGTAGGCCATAAACCCCTGAAATGACTAACTTTTCTTTCGTTCCTACTATTCTACCAATGCCTGTAAGGATTCTGGTCATACTGGTCCAACCTTCTAGGATTATGTCGTTTGGGTTCCACAAAATTGCAATTCCTCCCGCAGATCCAATAGCATCTTGCCCCATAACTTTGTATTGAAGCTTATTTTTGTTGATTATTTCTTCCAACTACTGCACTGTAATTTTCGTTTCCTGAAGAATCATAATACTCGGTTTGTCCTTTTTCAATTTCTCTTTCATGTACCTCTATTTTCCTTTACTATTCAGACCCCTAATATTCCAGCTGATGATAATCATTTAAAACTTTTGAGAGGGGGGGAAGAATACCTCTGACAGAGGTATCACTTTACCTGAATTTATCAGTGTTTCTCCAACAGTCTGAATGGCTTCACTCAACATTTTTCGTCCTCTTTTCCTGCTGTTTTTTCCAGAGCCGTCCATTCCCATCTGACCATTCTCCTGTTCGCTTGCTATGGTTATCTGTTTATCCATGTTCTCCCCTTTTTTTTCCTTGTACTTTTGAAATGCTTCTTTGTACAGTTGTTTCTGTCTCTCTGGTATGAATCTGTTATCTAGGTTTTTCCATTCCTGAATTAACTGTTTCATGATTTTTTCCTCCTCCACCTCATTTTCCTTCTGGCTTTCCACTTCCATCTGGGTTTGGTTTGTTACTGTTTCTGACTTTCCCACAACCCTTTCTTCAGCTACTTTCCCCGTATCTGTTTCTTTTCCCTTTATTTCTTTAACTATTTCCATTGGCGTATTTCCAAGATCTTCTTCATCCTCCAGGTTCACTTCATAATCCTCGTTTTCGTCTTGGAGGATTTGAAACTTGTTTTGACTCGCTGTATTAAGGGGCTTTTCTTGTGTCTGAGTTTTGGAGCCATCTTTGCCTTGTTTCTTCCTTCTTGTAACCTGTTGAAAATCCCTATCTGCCTCTTCTATTTTTTCTGGTTCTCTTTGTTGTTCTTCTTGATTTCCATCAAACCCTTCCTCCTTATTCAGCAGACATTGTCTATATAGATGGCCGTATTCATGGAACTTGCGGCACCTGAACGGAATATGTTCATAGTCTATTGGCTGTTGCCAAATTTCATCGTGATATTCTAGCTCAATATATTATGGAAGGGGCTCTGCTATATTCATATATACACAGAGCCTTGCATATGATGTATACTTGCCTCGCTTTGTTGCCTCTGCTATTTTGACAAAGCCCCCGATTGTTTTCCCAATCCCCTCTAGTATTTCAGGATCCCAAAATTCCACTGGTAAACCAAACAATCTAACCCAGATTGGGGCAGCCAACATTCTTTCTTTTTCAGGGTTATATCTTTCTTCCCAGTATTTCATAAACAGACCCGCATTATTCATAAAATACGGTCCTTCCTCAAAAACCCTTTCTTTGTCCTCCAGATTCGCGAAGATGGCTGTAAAAAACCCTTTTGCTCCCAGTTTCAGATCTATATGTCCTTTTGGTCTCCACCTTTGATAAATCCACCTGTACAGTTCTTTCTCAGTTGGCCAACACCCTACAAACTTGCATATCAGTGCATGGTCCTTCATGTAGCAGTTATATTCCTCAAGTTTGTTGCAGGGTATGACATATCTAGGTTGTTTTTGTGCCCTTGGAAGACATTTCCCACCCATCCTC
Organism: Pinus tabuliformis; assembly: GCA_031772625.1. Lineage (NCBI taxonomy): Eukaryota > Viridiplantae > Streptophyta > Pinopsida > Pinales > Pinaceae > Pinus > Pinus tabuliformis. The sequence continues at coordinate 180,231,233 of CM062815.1, forward strand.
TTTTGCCATAGGTTACCCATCACTGGTGCATTATTCTCCTTCAGATTACGCTGCGTTCCGCTTGCACTAGTTTCACCTGCTACAACATTTTTATAGGAGGGGATCTCTCCCCTCCCCTGCCGATTTTCCATTTCCTCCTCAGCTCTAATACTTTTAATGTTTATCCTCGTTCCTCTGCTGAATACTTATCACTTAATTCGTTTATGCTCCGAGATTACCTTGCTCAATCCGCCTGCCATGCCTCTCTTCGACTTCTGCCCCACGATTTCCGCCTGCAGCTCTGGATTGCTGCCCTGTCCGCTTACCCTAGCCTGCAAACGCGCCTGTGAACCCTAGCCTCCCTATCCATCTTTTTGTAATTAATGTTAATAATAATAATAATAATAATAATAATAATAAAGTTATAATTTAGTTAGCTTTTATGATTTTTGTAATTTTAACAACGTGAGATGTATCATGAAGTAGGTATTTTTGCTTTGGACTTTTCTCATGAAATAGATCCATCTTAAATTTTGATCTACCAAGACAAAATGAATACAATTTCTTATAGTATAGATGTTTCATTTTTTATTATAATTATTAAATATATATTTATTTTTAATTTTATATATTACTGGTATTAAAGATGAATAAAGAAAAGTTTCAAAAATATAACTTAAAATATTACTTATGGTAACATAAACAACCAACATAGATGGTAAGCCCAATTATTACCTAAAGTCCTTGATTCTTTATGTCTCTTATGTCCAACAAAGCTTACATACCAGTTCTTATGAAATGTGTAACGATGAAATATGTTTGAATTTAAATAGAAAGTTGTAGATTTTATTGATTTTGGAAAGCCAAAAATGAAAAACGACGCGTTTCTTTTTCTTCACATCCTTCAACAAACTTTGCAAGTCTTGATCTATTTTAACCTCTTGAATAATACTCTCTTTTTAACCATCTCTATTGAAGTGTACAAGTTTATAATAATGACATCTAAATATACATTTCTTAGATACACTGTTACCATTTTTGTGTTTCTCTTTGCCTCTGTACCTGATCTTGGATGCATTATATATATGGTGGATGAAGTTCATACCTCTCTCTAATTCAATCTCCTTTTCCTTTTTAGAAGAAATTTTCATAACCATGAAAACATAAGTTTTTGAGTCTCCCTAACCATACGCAAACAATAAAAAAAAAAAAATCAAATGAGGGTGGTAAGCTTAGTATCAACAAAATAGTCATATATTAATCATCTATTGGTTTCCTAATATGAGAGAGATTAATCATCGTCCTCGCAATTTCATGGAAAAAAGGCAAATTTTCAAATACAATGTTTTTTAGCTTATAATGATTCTTGATTTTTGGGCATAAGTCTAATGCTATTTTACATTTTTTAACTAGAATTAAAGCACATCTAATTAACAATTTTAAATGCATTAAGGTTTCACTATGCCTTTTATTATATTCTTCATGATCAATTTTCAATGTCTTTTCTCTTCTCATTATGATTTGATTAAAATCTCAAAGCTAATTAATTATTATTAGTATTTTATGACTATATAAATTGTAATTATTTCTAGTCAAATTTTCATAGTCTAGAAATACGACATGATATAAAGTGGTAATTATTAATGCATTAGCAATTTTGAACAATGGCTTTCAATAATATTTCAAGTTACTTACAATATTCAACTTTGTCAACTGCATGAGTTGTACAACTTTAGCATGGGATTTTAATGCTCTAGTCAACTCACAATATGCAATTGTGCCTCAAGATCTTCTGTAGAAATTTTGAATAATATGACACTTATTCACAGAGATTATCCTGATTATAGACTATTTGCAGAATGCATGCATAATACATAACCTCCTCTACTATTGATCATCAATTTGCAGTATTCGGAAACAATCGCATGCGCACATTGAAGCATCAATCGCACATATCAACACAGTATATCACGGGGAAAGCATACGGCTAAAAACCCCCAACTATATGTATATTATATTGATTGAGAACATGTAACAATACATAGTACAATACTCCTCATAAGTACTCAGTACTATCTCCACCTGTTACACACAAACTAGCTTAGATCTGAATCAATCACAGGTTCAAATCTCCTTCGCTGCTTGCCTGCCTCCACTGCGCAATCCTGCATGAGAATGGATGAGAATTGATGATCCAAATTCGTATTTGCCTTGGCTGAACCATGCAATCCTCATTGGCAATACTCAATCCATTGATTGTGCAAATCTCATGCACAACTATAGTCACAATTGACAGTTGTCTTGCCCTTTCACTCACCTCTAACACTTGTCTCCACTGAACTGTCCATGCACTGAGTTAACTGATGTATTCTTGAGTTAATTTATGAGTAAATAATTAGTGAATTAATTAATAATTAATTCACATCACTCATCACTAGTGTATTATGCAATTAGACTAAATACAACTAGTTCAACTAAGTCAAACTGAACACAACTCCATCAACTCCTCAATCAACTCCACCAAACTCAATCACTTGAGTTCTAACTGAAGTCCTTCATGCAATAGGTCAACTAATCCATAAGAAAAGCGTATTTCTTTCTGGTAGCTGCATGTGCCACATCCGTAGCTCGAACTGAAGTGCTCCAAGAGGATAAGATAATGTTTATAGTCCAAATATTATTAAGAGATAATAATATTCGACTGTTCTATTTTTAGACTGGCAGTTTAAAAATAGACTCTGCCCATATGTCTAAAAATAGAAGTCCATCTATTTTTACCAACATGACCAATCATCCAAAAATAGCATCTTGCAACTCATAGACCATGATCCATATGTCTAAAAATAGACATAGTCTAAAAATAGACTTTGCGCCAAAAATAGCCTGCGGGCCCACTTAGTGAAGGCGACTCCTTTCCACTAAGCTCCATCATCTTGTTGCATTTTCAACATCTTCAACCTAGTAATAATGGTGTTGACACCTAATCATTGGGATTGAGTGAATATATGTAAAATAGTGTAAATTGAAAATAAGGAGAATAGGAATAAGAAGAGACACTGGGACGTGAAGTCTAAGAGTCTCTTCATCCATGTGTATATCCATGAGAAATCTTAATGCAAAATTACAATTTTCATTATGGATTTACCTCCTAGCCTGACATGGTATCCTAGCCAGCTCCATTTTTAGCTTTTCTGCACCTGTAATTCCCTTCTTCCATTTCTGTAGTCTATCATATTCTTCATTCCTATGCTCTTTGTCCTCTACGTGTTTTTATAATATGGTGTACATCCACATTTTTTAACATTGCCTCACCACTGGTTTTTGTGTGTTTTTTATACATCGCTCCCAATCACTCCTCGCATAGCGCACCTCTCCATAGTTGACTCTAATTGGTGGTATCTTCTTTGCAAACAACTCCATTGTCGCTCCTCTGCAATCCACAAAGTTTCTCAAGGAATCAACAGGCTCGCCAGAGGCCTCCTCAACAGTTAGGAGGTCGTGTACGCCGAGCTAGCTGAGCCATCTCTCTTATTCCACTCCCGATTTTTCAACTGTGATATCATTATCGTGGCCCTCTCCCTCGAGCCTCACCTGCAAAGGTCCCTCTGCCAACTGCACAACGGAAGTGGTTGACTACTCACCATTTATGCATGTTGGATTGTGTAATGCTGCATCATACCACAAATTTTTCGAAATGCTGCACCATACCATAACTTTCCACTATGTTAAACTCCAACTCCAACTCCATTGAACGTTGCTTGACTCCACAGTCGACTCCCCTCTAGTTCACATCTCCGCTCTACACACCGCGCTCTAGTTCACATCTCCCTATCTACCCTCCCATATGCTGTCATATGCATTGGAAGTTTTAATGCGTACCATATATGCTCCTGACATGTGGTTTCTTGTATTATAAACACATCCCTTAATATCCCTCTCTCCACCGGTTAATACTTCCCCTATACATTGATTACTGTTGCAATACCACTCATGGTTGGTTCTCATATGACAATTCAGTTCCCACAATCTGGTTCACTGGTCATACGTTAACCCCCTCTCCCCATTCAACCCTTCCCCATATAATACCTTCCCACACATACCACCTCCCCCAAGTAATATCTCTTCAAAGTATTACCTATGTCCTATATATGAGAGTGTATATTTTTTTACAATTTTACACCAGAACTACATTTTTTTTATTGAGTGAATTTTTTATATATTGGTAGCATAGTATATTTTTTACATAGTACACAATCTTTAAGATGCATTCATTGATATCAATGATTGGAGTAGTCCTCTCTAGAAAAGAGAACTTTCTAGAATGGTCAAGGAATATTAAACAAACATTCATTTTTAATGAGTTGTGGAAATGAATTTGTGAAGGATAAGGAAATAATGAACCTGCAAAGCCCACCTCATATAAGGATATCGTCATTTGGGAAAACAAGAACAACAAGGCCTATGCCTTGATTGCAGCATCTGTAAATGAAGAGGTGAGTCACCATATTTCACCATTTTCAAATGCTTTTGAAGCCTTATAGAAGTTGAAGGAACTCTATGACTCACACTTGAACTTGAAGTTGTCCAATTGATGATTAAATTGTTCAGTCTTGAATTGAAAAATGATGATCCTCTTGCTTTAGCATCAGAAGTAAGATCTATTATGCATGATATCAAAACCACTAGTGTTCAAATAGACATTCCTCTTATAGCTTATGTCAAGGCACTATATCCCACTTATTCAAATTATCTTGAGTCATTGCAAGCAAGTGGAAACCTCAAGGAGATTACCTTTGACTCCCTTGAGAATAAGTTTGCTGAGAGAGAATGATTTTGGGAAGAAGAAAACTCCTTAGTATTCTGAAGAAGTTGTGTGTCTTGCACATAGAGAGAAGAATCATGCTCAAGATTCTTCTAGAGGAAGAGGTGGCCGAAGAGGAAGAGGAAGAAGAAATTTTAGAGGCAGGGGGGGCAAACATTTCCAAGGAGAAAAGTATGATCTTCATTGCATACGTTGCAATAGAGATAGACATGATGCATCCACATGTAAATTTACTTGGGACAAAATTGAGCAGGAAATAAATGAAGCCAAAGGTAAAAACCATGACAAAGAGAAAGGTAAAGCACTTGAATCTGCTCATTATGTTGTGGCACATTGTAATATTGGAGTAACTGAAGACTTGTTTAATGTTTCACTTGCTTGGAAAAATGATTGGTTTCTTGGTTCAGGGGAAACTTTCCAGATGACTTTTAGAAGAGATTTTTTTGAAGAGTTTACTGACAATGTTTATGGAGTAGTATACTTTGCAGACAAATCAAAACTCAAGCCATCAGGGCTTGTCACCATCAAGTTCAAATTGCCTAGTCTTCCATACTTTCTTCTACATGATGTTTTATACCTCCCGGAGTTGAGGATAAACTTTTTGTCCTTGGTCCACATCCGCCAGCAAGGACACTCCATTCATATGTTTGATTGCAAGGTTGAGGCCAGAAAAGAATCAAATCACTCACTTGTCATGACGGAGATAGAAGAAGAAAGACTTCTGAAGCTACAAGGTACCTCTGCTCGTGCACAAAACTTCTCATACAGTTCTCATTATGATGAAGGTACATTTCCATAAAGTATTTTATGGCATGCTAGATTTGGACACTTGAATTATGACAACCTTCGTATGTTGAAGAAAAGTGGTGTCACTGGTTTGCCTACAATTCCTAGGAAACTTAAAAAATGTGATGCTTGTATTCTAGAAACTCTTAGTAAACAATATTTTCATGAATCAAATTCAAGAGCACATAGAAAACTTGAACTCATTCATTCAGACTTATGTGGCCCAACTCCCGTTCCTTCTGCAAATGGAAATAAATATATGATGGCATTTATTGATGACTACACCAGAATGTGTTGGGTTTATTTATTGAAGAACAAATATGATGCTTTTCAAACATTCAAGAACTTTCATGCATGGATTGAAAATGATGCACAATCTCATATTGCATCTATTTGCACTGATAATGGAAAAAAATACACTTCAAATGAATTTGAAAATTATCTTCACCAGCATGGGATAAAACATCAAACAATTGTGCCTTATAATCCCTAACATAATAGAGTAGCTGAAAGAATGAACAGGACAATCTTAAATATGGTATGTTCCATGATGTTTTTCAAGAATGTCAAATTGATGTTTTGGGCTGATGTTGTTCTATCTGCTGTGTATGTAAAGAATAGATTCCCATATAATGCTATTAGAAACAAGACTCCTTATGAAATGTGGCATGGCCACATTCCTTCGGTAAAGCATCTCATGGTCTTTGGTTCTACCTGTTATTCCTTAATACCAAAGGAACCAAGAAACAAACTTGGTGCAAGGAGTCATAAGTGTATCTTCTTGGGGTATTCAAATACATCCAAAGCATATCATTTCTATGATGAAGTTAATAAGAAGTTTGTTGTATCTAGAGATGTGATCTTTCTTGAATCTTCCAAGGCTGACAATGGTGTTGAGCGACATCTTGATCGCTTGGATAGATTCAAACATGTAAAGTCGTTTCAAGAATTTGATAATCATATTCCACATCTTGAAGGGGGGATTCCTATACTCGATCAATTTGTGGAACCTTCTTCTGAAGCACTCTACCCCCCACATGAATCTCCAACCACTGATGATACATTAAGTGATGCAATTGACACAATTGTGAGACTAAATATTAACTCGGCCCCAACGCCATCAACTGAGCATCCTGTGCCATCTCAGAAAGGTCCTCCAAAATCACTGACAAAGACACTTGAAAGTATTCATCCTGATAAGGTTGGAAAGACAACAACAAGAAATTCAACCAGGCAAAATGGAGGTGATGTAGATGATTCTGATTAACCTCTTGATATAGTTGTTTCTTATTATTGTGAACTAAATTTGTCTATAGATTTTGGATCAACTTCCTTCAAATAAGTCGCTTCTCATGATGAATGGAAAGAAGCTATGCAAAAGGAGTGTGATGCCTTGATAAAGAATGGAACTTGAAAATTGGTTGATCCTCCATTGGGAACTAAACCAATTGGCTGCAAGTGGGCCTACAAGAACAAGTATAAAGTTGATGGCTCACTTGACAAGCATAAAGGAAGGCTTGTGGAAAAATTTTTTGCAAAGAAGGAAGGGGTTGATTATGAGGATATTTCCCCCCCACAACAAAATAGGCTACCATCTGGACACTCTTTTCCTTGGAAACTCAGAACAGTTGGAAAATCCATCAAATAGATGTAAAAACTTCTTTCTTGAATGGAGATGTGAAAGAGAATGTTTTTATGTCCGAGCCAAAAGGATTTGTTGTGAAGGGCCAAGAACACAAAGTATGCAAGCTTGTGAAATCCTTTTATGGCCTCAAGTAAGCACCGCGAGCATGGTATGAAAATTTAACTGAGCATCTTCTGAAACTCAACTTCAAACATTATGATCTTGATCATCCAACTTTGTTTGTCAAGAAATTTATAAAGGCGGTTGTATATCTTGTGGTGTATGCAGATGATATTTTGATGACAGGGAACAATGAGAGCTACATTTCATCCATAAAGAAGGAATTGAGGAAAGGTTTTGAAATGACTAACTTGGGCTATGTTCACTACAATCTTGGTATTGAAGTAACTCAACATCCTAAGTTTATATTCCTCTCTGAAAAGAATTACATTTGAGATCTGTTGAATAGGGTTGGCATGGATGAGTGAAATCCTTTGACTAATCCAACAGAATAGAAGTTGAAGCTGACATCCATTGAAGGAAAAGACTTTGAGGATGCAACAAAGTATAGATAGCTTGTAGGAAGTCTCAACTACCTGACTACTACTATTCCAGACATGTCATTTGCTATTGGAATCCTCTCCAGGTTTATGAAAAAGCCTTGTGAGATACATTGGTTTGTTGCAAAAAGAGTTCTAAAGTACGTGAAGGGAAATCAAGACTTTGGACTTGAGTATACACAGGTGGGTGACTTCAACTTGATTGGATACTCTAATTCAGACTTCGATGGAGATACATAAATTAGGGTATCTACTTCAGGTTATGATTTGAGTCTTGGATCAGGCGTTGTCTCCTAGAGGTCACGCAAACAATCAGTTCCAACAGATTCCACAACATAAAATATGTGGTAGTAGTTTAAGAAACAAAGGAAATTGCGTGGCTCAAGAAAATTATGGAATATTTGCAGGTGAAACAAGTGAATTCAACTTCACTCATGATTGATAACACTTCTGCAATAAATTTGGCCAAGAACCCAAAGTTCCATGATCGAACGAAACACATGAATACAAAATACCATCTAATTCGACATCATGTTGAGGCCAATACAATCCATCTACGCCATCGTTCCACAAATGAGTAGATTGCAAACATCTTCACCAAAGTGCTTGGAAGAAAAATGTTCAAAAGATTCAGAATGATGCTTGTCCTCACCAATATCCCTTCAGATTAAGGGGGGGAATGTTGACACCTAATCGTTGGGAACAATGGGTGAACATTTGTAAAATAGTGTAAATAGAAAGTAAGGAGAATAGGAATAAGAAGAGACACTGGGAGGTGAAGCGCAAGAGTCTCTCCCTCCATGTATATATCCATGAGAAATCTTAATGAAAAATCAAAATTCGCACTGTGGAGTTACCTCCTGGCCTGAGAAATGGTGTTATAGACATTTTTATTTCTAACTTACCAACAAACAAATTTTAAGAGCCTTTGATGTAAAAAAATTAGTCAATCCAACAAGATATTAACAAAGTTTTGCATAAGTGAGCATTCGTCTTCAACTTGACCTGAACTAGATTATGCATGATATGATTATGGATGAATTGACCAATGGAAATTCCATCAAGATAATGAAGGACTATAGGAAAATGATGCCAAATATAGGGAATATGATGTTGGGAATAGATCAAGGAAACGATATTTGATCTCATAATGGTGGTGCGAACCTCTATTGAGAAGGAGAGCACCAGAATAATGGAAGAAAACTTTATACTAAAGAGAGTTGGCCAATCTACTTCTTATTATGAGAAAGTAAAAGATGCACATTTGTTACAACATTTTATTAAATCAAGGAAAATCAAAAGAGTATCTAAAGAGATAAATCAAGCTAATGGATTTGATAGAGATGGGATAAATCAAATTATTTACTAGGAAAAGTCAAGCAATTGTTGCCATATTGGACTATTTCATGGCTAAACTATTTACCAACTTGGGTAGCTAATCTCTTTGGTGATCTCATGGATTGATAACATTCAAGGGTGCTTCCCTCCCACAACTACTACTTCATTCAACGATGATTTGTATAGATGAAATAAGTATTGACTATCATTTCGGGGTAATCTAATTGAAGACACTAATGTTAAAGATCAATCCCTTTATGTTTCATGTGCTTAATCATGTAGATGTTGTAACCATGATATGAGGGCGAAGGTGAATGTGAAGGTGAGGATAAGGGTGGAGGTGGAGGGGAGATATCATGAAAAACACAAAGGTTGTGTGCTTCCAATGATTAATATATACTAGTCTCAGGATTAAGTTAAATTATGAAATCTTTACTAAAAAGTAGTGCAAATGAAATTTTATGACCAACAAGCTGCAATAATTGTCTTCAAAGGATACATCTTGTAGAAACTTGTTATGATACCTTAAAAGAAAAGACAATACAAATCAATATAACAAATAAATCATAACCTTTGTCTTTGGATTAAGACTTCCATAATTTTAAGTTAATTATCAATAATTTTTAGGTGGATGGTAAGGATATATCCTCCATGGAATATTCCTAATAATATACACAAATCAAAGGTTGATATTTATCTCCAAATTAGTTATGTCATTTTTTCCCTTTAAATTAAATTGATTAATGAAAAAGAATGTCCTATGAACAAGTGTGATTTGAAGTGAGTTATGGTTTCTTGGTATATGGTATTGATAAGCCATGGTATTGGCACATGACATTATAACAAAGTCTCTTTACACACTAAGAGTCTCCATGGTAAAATGGAGGTAAATCTCCATGGTTAATAATCTATCAATAAAAGAGCTTGTGAGGTTATTCCATGGTTAATAATCTACCAAGAGAAGGGGTTATGAAGTTGTTCATCATGGCTAGGGTGAGGTTGTTGGTATTATATGTCATCATGTCACTAGAGATTTTGCTCAACCACTTGAGATAATCCCAATTGACATATCCAAAGATATTACTCAAAATTTAATATTATATTAACTATATACCTTTTATTTTTCCTAAATTATTCTTTCATATATATATATATATATATATATATATATATATATATGAATGATAAGTCTAACTAATTGACAAAATGATTTTTTTTGTCTAAATTTGAAAATACAATTTTGAATAAGATTGTGTGTTTTTTTGGGGTTTAAAATGCACTTTTGAATGCATAAATAGATTCAACACCCTAAGCACTTAAACGCTACAAATTAAATAGTTTAAATTTATGATTTATAAAAAACTCTACAGAATTTTGGGCAAAATTAACTAAAAAAAAGTCATTTCATCTCTTATATATCTATATATATATATATATATATATATATATATATATATATATAGATATATATAACATTTAATTAATTTTAAAATATTAATATATCTTAGAGTTTTAATTTCTTAAAAATCGTTATAAATAATTAAATTTTAATTGGAAAAATTAAAATTTTATTTTTATTTTATCTTTTAATAATAGTTTTTAAATATAAATATTAATAAATATATTTTTTTTTAATTTAATTTTTAACTCAGTAATTTTTATTTATGGCCACATAATGCACAAGATTTTTATTCTATGGTTTCATTATGTCATAATCTGTCAATCGGGGAAGGCCCGTAAATTATTATCGATATACGAGAATTTACTGATATACGAGGATGATCGTCATTATAAAGGTAAGAAACTCCAGCCGGGATGCGCTCTCTAGCAAATCCCGTGATCAAAATGTTCATGATGCACTGACCGAGCAATGCAAAATCCCGTTACCAAATTGTACCCAAAAAAAAATGACTAAATCAAATTTCACGGGGCGATTTTGATTACAAATTTCATAGCAAACCCATCTCAACCATGTTACCTATCTAGACCCATCATAACAATTAATACTAGCAATTTCCCCTAAAGGTGCAAAGGTACATTGAAGGAATAAAATATTTGGGAACTTTATCTCGCCACAAACAGAGATCACCACTGAATGCATGCACATAAGTTCTGTCAAACTCTCTAATGCAAGTGAAGGAATGTATCCCACTAAACAATTAGAGGTTTCTACATATGAGAAGTAAATTCATCGAAGGTTTTTGTATAACATATTATGTCATCGTCAAGGATGATATAATGCATTTTCTCTTAACCCTTTTGGATGAGTCATTTGTGTTAGTGCACCCTCCACTCCCAACCCTATTCCTTCAAGGATGCAATGAATACTCGGTCATTAACATTTCATTAAGATTTGGAAATTTGTGTTAGCACTTTGTGGGTGGTTGAATCAACCAAGACTCCTAACTATGAGCTCCTCCTCTACTCCAAGGGTTTTTTTAATTGCAAATATTAAAACTATGAAGGATCTTCCAAAAGTGTTTGTTGAAGGACCATAGTTTTGGGGCAGAGCATTAAGCCTCTCCTTTCAACCATGTCTCCTAAACTTTGACCAAGCGCCATCACTGTCCCAAGAACTCCAGTTTGTGTAAGACTTCCAATTCTTCCTCTTCACTTGAGGTATTTGATATTTACTTGAAGTTATTGAAAACTCCCTAGGTTACTTTGTTAGAATAGACAAAAATTGTATTTCACAAGGTATTGTCACCTTTGCTCATGTTGATGTGGACCTCAATCATTGTTTATCCAACAAGATACCTATAGAATGGGATGATCTCACTTTTACCGAGTTGTTAGATTATGAAAGCATAGGTTAGAAATGTAGATCATCCCAACAAACCAAACACCTTTAGGAAGTCCAATCATCTTCTTATGTCTCTTCTCCATCTAATCGTATTAGGAGAAATCATAGAGGCTGGAAATTAATAAATAATAAATTATTTGAACCAAACTGTAAAAACATTGATAGAGAAGATGATGGTAGTTGAAAACAATGGAGCATATTCTTGTTCCACACCCCTCCCCCATGGTATCTATGGGGAGAAGGATACAAATTAATGCTACTGAATCCCTTTCGTCATGGTTAATTGATCTGATTTAGAATATTAGATTGTTGTGCTAAGATCCTCCTTAGATTAGAAACAAAATGCTTTCATTGTGCTTAAGGATTCATGAATTTTTGCAAGTGAAATGATGATTTTTTATGTTAATTTTATGAGAAATTTAACATAAATAAGAGACTGAACAACAACATAAACATGTACAGAACATCATCAAAAACATATTGCAACAAGAACATGATAAATGAGTTCACCCCTCCTAGGCTACGTCTCCTTGGTCCAACTTCCAATGACTTGGGCCTCTCTATTATGCCCAAAAAGTGTAAAAATATGTGTTTACAATGCTCAAATGCTTCTAAAACCTACTCCAATGAGTCAAGAATGTCCAAAAATGGCTACCTAGCCTCTTTTTTTTTTCCAATTTGGTCAAGAACTAAAGAAGTTATGACCTCTCCTAGTTTTCCCAACGTTCGCTCCACAAATTGCACCATTTCCAGCATGATCCTACAATTTCACCCCAAAAAGTGTTAACTAGGGGAAAATTTCGCTGTGTGGTGGCCATAAAATATCAACAGCGACAACTCCATCGCAAATCACAATTAGTGGGAACTGGAGGGTCTTATGGTTTGTGAATGTGACATGGGCGATATGCGATTGCGTTAAGCGGCAGACCCGATGGAACTATCAATTGCAGTATAACTATATCGCATCTAGAATATATCTAATCGGCAGAGCTAGGGTAATACATATAATGAGACTTGCACTTTGCGATATGCGATTGCAATATCGCAATTAGAACCTGATCCTGTTAGGGCCAATTCTGTAACATTTCCTGTCTGTGATGTGTGATTGTGATCATCACATCACAACCCTGACTTGCTCTAGGGTTGATTCTTTAATGCCTTCCTTGTTGCGATGTGTGATTGCAATTATCGCATCACACCCTATCTTGCTCAGGGGCTGATCACTTAATTCCGACCTGCCTCTGATATGTGATTTGTAAAATTTGGGGCCAATGGCAGCCTGCCACTTGGCGCTTCCCCATTTGCTGAAGAGTCTTGCCATGTCATCTTCTCCTGCCATCTGTCCAAGTCAAACCTGAAATTTGACTTGCTCTAACATCTTCATATGAGCTCAGATTTGAGTGTTGTTCACATCGTTGGAATCAGGATGATGAGCACTTTGATCTGAAGCTAAGTTGATCGATATTCTGTTATTTTGATTTTGGGCCTAATTTTGAGTAATTGATCACTCCTCCCCATTGGAAGCCTTTTGGAACCCAAAATATCACTTTCAATTGTCTAGCAGGTGAGGGTTTAGTTCCCTCACCTTTCCAACCTCTATCCATTTATATTTTAAATGATTTGTACCCTTGAGCCCCACCTGAAGATAATCGACACTTCCTGTTTTTGATATCCTTGTTCTTTTGTCAAGTATAATGTCTTGTTGAAGGTCATCAAGGAATTCTAGAGAAAAGTATTCAATAGATGGAATTTGAATATTCTTTCCTTGATCTTCAATCAAAGGAGGCTCATAGAACCTTAAATTATCAACATTAACAACAACATAAATTTACATATATGAAGGTAGATCCAACCTAAAGGCATTGTTCCAATCTTTTCCAAAATTCTGAATGGACCATATCGAATTGGTTTTAGATTTTTACCTTCTCCTTTGAGCCTCTCTTTGTTAATGTGAAGCCAAACTTAATCACCAAATTAGAACTTATGATCTTGAAGATGCTTTTCATGCCTTGCTTTGTAATGTGGAGGCATTATCTTCTTAGTAGGAGGTTTGTACTAATGAGTGATCATAGTGGGTTGAGATGCTTGTTTGACTAGCTGAATGTGAGCGCCAGGAAAGCTAGATGGTTGGCCACGATCAATGAGTTTGATTTTGAGATCAGATACATCAAAGGAAATGAGAATAGGGTCGCAGATGCTGTTAGTAGGCAGATATAGGTAAATTGCATAGCAACTATGAGCTAATATGGGAGAGATATATAGGATAGGATCTTGCAGGAAGATCAGCCAGATTTCAGGTATATGGAGATTGTGCATGGGTTGCAATAGAGTATAGGCATAGGTACAGGTAGTAGTACAGGTACAAGTACGCGTAGTGATACAGGTGCAGGTGCACAGGATGTCGACTATTATCTTACAGTGGATGGATTGGTCAGGTTTAGAGACATGATATATGTGTCAGACAATAATGAGCTCAAGAAGGTGATCTTGAGGGAGTTTTCAACCATATTCAGGTCACCTAGGTTATCAGAAGACACTGACTGTATTGAAGAAATATATGATTGGCTGAATTTGAAGAGGGATATAGCTGAGATTGTGGCTAGATGTTTGGATTGCAGCCGAGTTTGTGGCAGGTAAAGGTAGAGTGTAGGCATACAAGCGGACTTCTACAGCTGATTGTGATTTTATAATGGAAATGGCAAGTAATTTCCATGGACTTTATCATAGGATTACTGAGGACAGTGAGACAACATGATTCTATCATGGTTGTTGTGGACAGGTTGCACCCTTCATTCCAATGAAGTATATATTCTTAGCTAGCGATGTAGCACATGTATTCATTAGAGATGTGTTTAGATTGCATGGTGTTCCAAAGAAAATTGTGTTAGACAGGGATGTAAATTTCACTTCCAAGTTTTGTAAGGAGTTGTTTGTAGGTTTGGGCATAAAGTTGGCCTTCAGTACAACTTATCATCCACAGACAGATGGACAGACAGAGAGGGTCAACAGAATATTAAAGTACATGTTGAGGATGCACATGATGCATCAACATTGAAAGTACGAAGAGTATCTTCCACTGGTATAGTTCACTTATAATAATGGGTAACAAGAATTCTTGAGGATGAGCCTGTTTGAGGCATTGTATGGGCATAGTTAAAATACTCCCATTAGTTGGAGTGATTCAGTAAACAAGGTGTTGATTGGACTAGACATGCTGACAGACATAGACTAGGAAATGCAGGTAATAAAAAAGAATCTAAAGACAACACATGATAGGTAGAAGAACTATGAAGATCGAAATGGGTTTTTCAAGGAGTTCCAGGTGCCAAGTTTACACCCCGGTTTTGTGGACGTTTGAGGATTATTAAGAGGATTGGGACAATATCCTAACAACTTGAACTGCCTCCTATGGTAAAATTCCATGATTTTTTTCGATGTTTCATTACTTAAGAAGTATGTAAAATATGTTGATCATGTGATTAACTGGTCTGTATTGCAGGTGGAGATAGATGGAGAATTCGAACTAGAGCCTAAGTGTATATTGTAGAGAAACTGAACAATCGATTTGGTTAAAGTGTAGTGGAAGAAATTTGGGCTCGATGAACGCATATGGGAGATGGAGGATCATATGTGGGCTATGTATCCTTCATTGTTTGCCTATTGAGGCAAAGCAGTTTTGGGTATGATGTTTGGTATATGTTTTTGGTACATGTTTTAGTGATGTTTGATATATGTACATATGTAAATGGATGTAGATACTGCCACGAGTTGTGTTATAAAGCTCCAATAAGTGGTATGGGTGTCATGTCATTATAGTTTTCATGTTGTTATGTTGTCATGTTGGTTTGCTTTTTAGCAAGATAATCATTGTACATACTGCATCGAGCTATGTTATAAATATCCATGGGAAGTATGTTTTCCTTTTAGCTTTTTTTTTGAGATATAGGTGTTGTTGAACACCGAGGATAGTGTCCCCCAAGGTGGAGGGTTTTGTAACAGTCCTGGTGATAATTTCATGTAATAAAAGTTAAGAAAGGAAAAATTATAACCACGGTTGATGGGACACTTATTCCAAGCTAATCGTTGGGAAAGACATCCTTGTGTGGGTGTTCATTGGTTTATTATAGCTAATGAAATTGGCAAATGCAATGGCTAATGCTTTGGAAAGGAAACTGGCATTTTTGGCACATTTATTTATGAAAATGATGGAAATTAGGAGAAAGAGAAGGTGAAAGGTCACAGGTTGCATGTGAGGAGCAAACTGAAGGAAAATAATGGAAAACGAAGAAAATAGAGGCCTAATTGATAAAAAGGATTCTCAATATCAATTGGTACATTTTTTCAGTTTAGTGTTGGATCTCTCTCTCACTATCCTCTCTCTCATTCTTGGACAAAATTTTTTCTTGGAGCACTTTGGCATTGGATCAAGAAAGGAAAAGGAGGCAAGAGGAAGGAAGGAGAAAGCAAGGAAGAGTAGGATCAAGAAGCTAAAACATGATTCCTTATAGGTATTGATTTGCATATGTCTTTTCCTTTATAGATTTGGCATGCATGGTATTGCATGTGGTTCTTTGTTGTTGTGGCATGGGTTTGTCCATGTGTGACAGTGTTTTCAGCCTAGCCTTGCTATTTCCCAATATGCATGGTGTGATGGGGTTCTCATGTTTTGGTTGAGATGGATTTTAGGATGGATTCAAAGCTAAGTGAGATGGATCTCTAAATAATAGAACACGTGGCCTAGTAACCCCTGAACTAGACTATGGGTTGTGGTAAAGCCAGATTTTGTATTGGCTCAGTGGGCCTAGGAATCCTCGACTGGTTAATGGTGGGATATATGATAAATCCAAGAGGTTGTTGCCCTTGACTAGGCCTAGGAATCCTTGCCAGTGAATGATGAGATAGACGGTAAATCCTAGAGGGTGGAGTCTCAGTTTAGGGCCTAGTGATACCTAGATCAGACTGTGGATTGTGGTAAAGCCTGAAAGACTAGGAGATAGTAAAATTCCTCATGGTGTAGGTGGATAAATCTAGTGGCATCCATGCTTGTTTTGGCCTAGTGATCTAGTGGAGATCATGGTAAATCCTATTATTGCATGTTTATTATTTAGCCTAGTGATCTAGTGTGGATTGTAGTAAAGTCTAGTTCCTATTAATGATGGTGAGGTGGTTTAGCCTCGGGATGCCTTAGTTGGTTCTTTTGGTTTGAATCCCACATTCATGCTTGGAATATGGCACGAGGGTGAATGGATGAAGAGAGAATTGTCTCAACCATTCTATGGTTAGGTGGAACGTGGTAGTCACATCCTGGGTTGGATTTTACATTCATTAATAAAAGTTTCATTCCTTGATACTCATGTGTAAATGTACTGGTTTATATGTGGATTCTATGGTTGATGTATCCTTGATATTTCTATTGTTATTGTGCTGGTTATAAGCATGCATTATGATAGTGATTATGTATGGATCTCCTCATGTTTTGATATGTAAATGAATGAAAAATGTATCTATGATTTAATAGATGATAATGCATATAATGAAATAAGGGAACAATTCTTCTTAGTGATTCTCATATAAGTATGAAAACCCGATGCTCAAATTTGTTGTTTACACCTGTAGGTTACATATTTGTGACATGTTTGATGAAATGTCTGTCATGACTAGTAGGGATCCAGCCTAGACATTGTCCTTATTTTTGCAAATGCATCATTGTTATGTTGTGTAAATTCATTTTTGAAAGCGTCATTGAGTTTTGGGTAGTGAATTGGGCTATAGACCTAAAAAATGGCTCAAATCTCGGAGACTCAAGCACAACACTGCGCAGAAAAGTCCTTGGACTCATGCAGACCCATGATGTGGGAATGTCGGGAGCCTCTTGGATGCATGCTCTCCCATATCAAGGGAGTGTATGAGGGTTTAATAGTCTAAAACTTTAGTTGGTCTCAGGGGATGGTTACCTGAGTGGTTGGGTTGGCTCCTGGGAATTCTGTTGTTGATGTGGAATGTTTGTGTTGTGTGTTTATGTCGATTCTACTCCATTAAAGTCACCTAGGAGGTTGAAACCCATTATAGTGGCCTCTCGTCACATGTTTACTCTAGTTGGTCGATTACTTGGGTAGATGTGGGATGAGGGTGTTACGGGTTATCTGTTGCATGATCTTCAAAGCACCATGACAGAAACAACCAAGTCGCCTATGCCAAAGTTAACAAACATCACAGGTTTTCACCTTCTCAACCTTTGTGCTCAATGTACTCCAATCCTCCACATCTAGTTTTTATAGGTTCTTCACACGAACCCTAATTTTCTTCACCTGTCTTGTGGCTATGTCTCGGGAATTCCTTTCCTTTGCTGAAGATCACATCATAACCACATTCTTCCAAAACTATAAGAGAGATAAGATTTTTCTTCAGACCCTGAATGAACATGACATCCTTGAGCCTGACGGGGGAGCCTGACTCCCTCTGAAAGGTGACTGTACTAATCCTAATCGCACTATACCTTATTTCATTCCTCGTCTTGATGTGCATCTGCAAATATTTTCCTTCCAAGTCACTGAAAAAATATCTATTGCCTTTCATGTGGAATGAGGCACCTAAGTCCAATTACCATATGCTCCCCATCACTGTGCTTTCCATGCATGAAATGAGGATAAATTCAAGCTCAAACTGTGAAGCCAAATATTTACCTACTGTTCCTCTTGAGGTCTTCTTTCTTTTCTTCTTGTGTGGATAGTTCGTGGCATAGTGCCTAAATTCATGACAATTGAAGCATTTGGTTTTTGACATATCTTTCTTCTTGCTCCCTTTACTAGATTCTAGTTTGGATTGAGATTTCTTACCTTTCCAATCTTTTCCTTTCCAGCCAATGAAAATTTTTCTTCATCATCACCCTTGGATAAAGTCTCATCTTTGGTATTCTGCCTTATTTCCTTATGTACAAAGTTATACCATAAACGCTCCCAACTCGATGGTTTCTCCCTCAAATTCATTGAATATTGATAGCTATGCCAGCTCTTGGGAGGGAATAGAAGGGCTAAGGTTACCAAGTCTTCTTCAGGGACATTAACACTAACTCCACTAAGTTCATCGCAACACTATGTAATATTGCTCAAATACTGGTGAATTATGTCATTCTTATGCATCTTAATACTTTGAAGTTTATCCTTGAGTGTCAACTTCCTGTGGTCACTACTGATCTTGAACAATTATGTTAGTGATTTCCGCATCACGAATGGAGTTTCTTTTCCATTGAGATTTGAGGTGATGTTATCTCATACTCCCTCTAATAAGATTCTTCATTCCTTGGTTACATATTTCTTCCACTAAGCATGGTTATGGGCATCAGATTTTGGTGGTTATTCAATATTTGCCTTGGTTTATAATAGTAGTCCATTGTCATCCAATATTGCCTCCATGCAATCCTTCCATGCAACAAAATTTAAGGTTCCTTCTGAGGCGTAGTCTAGCCTTTGTCTATTGAAAGCCATCTTCTCAGTCCTAAAGAAAATTTGCAACACTAATCTCCAAAATTTAACTCTTGAGAACCAAATTTGAAGTGCATTCTCTAATGTGAACCCGATACCATGTAGAAATTAGGTTGTAGTTTCAAAACTGCTCATGAAATTTTCTAAATCTCAAGACTCAAAGCTATTGTATTGCTCTTTGGAATTCAATGCATAATATAGAACACAAATCATAGGCATGAAACAAGAAACATCACACATGCATAGAGATTTATCTATGGGAAAGCCACTGCTCAAAACCCCTTCCTATTTATATTGCATTAATCAAAGAATAGAGATGAAGAAAAATGATTACTCAAGTTTGAGCATAACCTGCAAGTGTATATTCTATCTCTATGCCTAACTGATGGACTCTAGCCAACACTTAGCTAATTTTCAAGCCCTCCAAGCTCCTATTTCCTTGTGTTGTTCCTTGAGGAAATTACCCCCTATTATTTGAGAAATTACCTAAATTGGATTGTGCAATTCCTCTAGGCTCATCCTATGTCTAAATGCACCACTTGTACACATTGGAATAGTATAAAATTGATAGTACACTTTCTTGGAAACTCCATCTCAACTGGGTAACTCGAATTCTCTGCATGCAACAATTATTTTGGGCTGATTTATCAGTTAACTGGATCATCATTGGGTGTGACGAGGGAAAAATTTAAGGATGTGAGTTTATCTTAGAGTTTAGAAACCTTGGTGAATCATACTTGTCCCTAATATGCAAATTGTAAAATTCTTGTTGATATTTTCATAAAATATTTAGGATTCTAATTATTTTATATTCGTATACATAAAATTTTGGAGATTTTCAATGTAAACTAACTTTACATTATAAAATTTGGGTGAGTCATTTTTAGAAAAAATGGAAATTGGCAAATATTTTTTTTGAAAAAAGTGTCAAAAATTAAGCCACTTGCGAATATTAGCCCCTAAATTTTTTCCTAAGTGTGACTGAAGTCACAGTCCACAACTTGATATTCCACTAGCTCCTGTAAAAGTTAAAACTAGTTTAACTAACAATCAATTTAACTAAAACAAATTTCTACAAATTATAAATCAATCATACTGAATTGAACTCAACCTTCCCCAACTTGAATTAACTGACTTAAATGAGTGACAAGTGCCGTTTCACCTCAGTTAAATACCTCCAATATTTCCGTTGAAACGGAAATTTGAATTTTCTCTAGTTCGACCAAGGCAAGGTCAACTGAGATTTTCTTGTTGCATTTTCAACACTTCATGGAAAGATGTGTGGTTTCTTGATTCTTGAAAAACTTTACACATTAATTTTAGAATATATTTCATTGAATAATTCATAGATAATGTTGATGGAGCATTCTACATTGTAGATAAGTCAAAACTCAAGCCATTAGGGCTTGGCGCCATCAGGCTCAAACCGCCTAGTCTCCCAAACTTTCTTCTACATGTGTTCTCTACCTTATGGAGTTGTGGATAAAATTGTTTTCTTTGGTTCACATCCACTATAAAGGACACTCCATACACATGTTTGATGGTAAGGTTAGGTTAGAAAAACATTAGACAACTTGTTGAAAAATGTAACTAGTATTAGTCTTCATAATTGTATCTGAGTCATAATGTAATGTATTTGTCAAAACAAAGAAAAATAAATTTTATTATAAAGAAGAATTTCATGCCTGGGTCAATGGATTTTAGGTCAAAGCCTCCATTGTAGGCTTCTGGGGTTTATGTCAAGTATCCTTGTATTTTTCAATATGCAAAAGACCCTTCTTGGGCTTCATTTACCAAGAAAGAAATTTATTTTACCGTAAAATAGGTCTTTTAGGTCTCCTCCACCAAATCGGACTCAACCTAGACAAGTTGTCCTAATTTTGGGACAAAATATACTATATAAAGGAAGCAACTTGACCTCATTTGAAGCACATCAATCACAAGTTAGATTTGTAGTAGTTGGAGACATAAAATGGTGGGAAATTCAAGGAAGAGGAAGGAAACCCTAGTGAAGGAGAAGCAAGTCTTGGTACAACATAAGAAGTGAAAATTTTCTCTCATTATCTCACACATGCAAAGTTGCTCGGTTGCTCGAAGGGAAAAATTTAAGGATGTGAGTTTATCTTAGAGTTTAGAAACCTTGGTGAATAATACTTGTCCCTATTATGAAAATTGTAAAATTTTTGTTGATATTTTTATAAAAATATTTAGGATTCTAATTATTTTATATTTGTGTGCATAAAATTTTGGCGATTTTCAATGTAAAATAACTTTATACTATTAAATTTGGGCGAGACATTTTTAGAAAAAATGGAAATTAGCGAGTCTTTTTTCTGGAAAAAGTGTCAAAAGTTAGCCCACTAGCGAATATTAGCCCCTAAAATTTTCCCTCAGTGTGACTGAAGTCACACTCCACAACATGACCTTCCACTAGTTCCTGCAAAAGTCAAAACTAGTTTGACTAACAATAAATCAATTTAACTAAAACAAATTTCTACAGATTATAAATAAATCATACTAAAGTCAACTCAACCTTCCCCAACTTGAATTAAATGAGTTAAATGAGTGACAAGTTGCATGTCACCTCAGTTAACTACCTCCAAGATATCTGCTGAAATGGAAAATTAAATTTTCTCTAGTTCGACCAAGGCAAGGTCAAACTGAGATTTTCTTGTTGAATTTTCAACACTTCGTGGAAATATGTGTGGTTTCTTGATTCATTAACAAATATCCACATGAATTTTAGATTATATTTCTTTGAATAATTCACAGACAATGTTGATGGAGCATTCTACTTTGCAGATAAGTCAAAACTCAAGCCATCAGGGCTTGGCACCATCAGACTCAAACCACATGGTCTCCCAAAATTTCTTCTACATGATGTTCTCTACCCCTTGGAGTTGTGGATAAAATTCTTTTCTTTTGTTCACATACACTATAAAGGACACTCCATACACATGTTTGATGGAAAGGTTAGGTCAGAAAAACATTAGACAACTTATTGAAAAATGTATTAGTATCAGTCTTCATAATTGTATTTGAGTCATGATGTAATGTATTTAAAAAAAAATAAAAATAAATTTTATTATAAAATAAATTGACTTATTAAATGATGAATTTCATGCTTGGGTCAATCGTTTTTAGGTCAAAGCCTCCATTGTAGGATTCTATGGTTTATGGCAAGTGTCCTTGTATTTGTCAATATGTAAAAGACCCTTCTGGGCTTCATTTACCAAGAAATAAATTTATTTTACTGTAAAATAGGTCTTTTAGGTCTCCTCCACCAAATCAGTCTCAACCTAGACAATTTGGCCTAATTTTGGGATAAAATATACTATATAAAGGAAGCAACTTGACCTCATTTGAAGCACATCAATCACAAGTTTGATTTGTAGTAGCTAGAGACAAAAAAGGGTGTGAAATTCAAGGAAAAGGAAGGAAACCTTAGTGAAGGAGAAGTAAGTATTGGTCAAGCATAAGAATTCAAAATTTTCTCTCTTTGTCTCACACGTGCAAAGTTGTTGGGTTGCTGGAAGGGCCGAAATTGCAGTATTGTAGCTAAGTCAAAATTCTAGTGTTGTTGGGGGCTGAAATTATGGGTTGAAGTTGTTGGACAAGAAGAGACTATAGAAGATTTTTGATTCAACTTAGAAGGCTGAATTGGTGGAGAAGGAAGTTATTTTAGTCAGGTTTAAGTTCTTGTTCTATCTAAATTTTATTAGTGGAAGAGTTTGACTAGGTTTTCTCCTCGTAAGTGGTTTTATCCCTAGTTGAGTGCCTACATCTAATTTCATTGATCTTCATGTTTTTATTTGATGATTTCTTGATGAAAAGAAGATAAAATATTAACATCAATAAAATAATAATAATAAACAAATAACACAAGTAATTATCAACATATGAGAACTTTTCTGCACTTTTGTTTTTCTAACATGGTATCAAAGCTAAGGTCAAGAGGGTAGAGAAAGGAACCTTGAAGATATATTGAAGAAAAGGGGATCAAAGGAAGGTCATTAAGTAAAAGGATTATAAGAGGAGAAACCTACTATTTAAATAGAATATGTCAACTACAATTTGTTGGAAATAATACTGAGAGGGGGGGTGAATCAGTATTATCAGATTAATCAAACTTTTCAAATGCCCAAAACATATACGCTACTTCAGTTAAGTGAACCAGCGTGTACACGCTACTGTGACGAAGTAAAACAGCGTATAAGCAGAAAACTCACAATTTAGTTGGCTTATTCTTCAATTAAGTGCATCAGGACATTATTCATCATATTAACAGTAAACATGTGCAGTATAACAGAACAGATAAAAAGCCACACACATGAACACCAAGATATAAGGTGGAAACCCAATGTGGGTGAAAACCACCTGCTGCAAGTTGTCTCTATCTTTCTTAATATGAAACTTCAGTTTACAATCTTTTGTACTGGTGCAGCCTTATACCAGTACGCAGGCTACAACCTGCAGAAGGCTTCAACCTTCTCTCGTTCTCCAAACTTCCTTGGAAGGGAGCTCCAACCCCCTTTTTGCTTTTGTACTAGCCAAGATACTAGTGCGTAGGTGCTGACCTACAATCTTCCTTCTTCCAGGTATCACTTTTCATACATTTTCAGACTTGGATATTCCTGAAGCACAACATTACAATCTGAAGACCACAATTCATTCAATTTTCACAACAGATCATTGAAGCATAAAACAACCAACTTTGAATCACTGAACCACTGAACCCTGTCAATCACCAGTTACCAGAACACAGAGCAGACTACAGAACTCTGTAATAACAGTCAGATCCCACTGTAAACCCAAATCAAGCTTCAAAAGATATACGCTACTTTAATGAGCAGAAACCGCGTATACACGCGCTTTTACCGAAGCCAACCTGCGTACAGATCTAAAAATAAACTTTCTCAACTTGCAGCTGTACCAGATATTAGTTAGACTCAGAACGTAACATTGCGACAATATGCAGATCTAGAAATACGCATAATCAACCATAACATGATAGTGCATTTCAAACCATTTGATCCCGATCTCTCCTTAGATCTAGTTCTCCATCAACCGATGAGATCTCTCCTTAGCTCAGATCAACCAACTCAGAACCTGCATATCAGATCTCTTTCTCTCTTAGATATTCATGCCTTGTCGAAAGATGATCTTTGCCTAATGATCTTCTTCTCCTTATATAGCCTTAGGCCTTTCTCAATACCAAGAGCCAAAACCATAGTAACACAATACCATCAACTTTAAAACTAGGGATCGACACGCCCGTCGAGACATAATGGTCCGAAATCATAGGCACAACTTCCAAGGTCTAACCACCATGAACCAAAGGAACCTTTCCACATACACGCGCTTTTTCTGAATCGAACTTGCGTGTACACGCGACTTGGGCTTAACGAAACAGCGTGTATGAGCTTTCTTGCCATGCTGTACTGAGATCTGTCTTCTGATTAAGTTGCCATCACCTGTACTGTACCATCCACTGAGTGAGTTGCCATCAAGGACAACACTTGAACCATAATGCCAACACAATTAAGACATAAGACAAGCTAGAAGGAGCCTCCAACTACAGGGCATGGAAGAAGAGGATAGATCTTATTCTCACTAAGCATAAAGTCTTGGATCTTGTTCAAGAAAAAGTTAATAAACATACATATGATGTAATGAAGGAAAAATTCAGGGAAACCAACATCTTGGCCATGAATCTCATACTAGATGGAGTAAAGTATAATCTAATCCCACACATATCCAATATAGATTCCACTCAAGCAATGTATGAAGCGCTCAACAAGTTATTTACCATCAAGAACATTGGTCAAATAGCTAACCTCAATAATGAACTAAGGACAATAAAGATGAAAAAATATGATACTATGTCATCATATTTTGTAAGGATATCTAAAATAAGATATGAAATCAAAGCTATAAATGAAGTTTTACTAGAGAAAGAACTTGTTATTGTTGCACTACAAGGTCAACCAAAATCATGAAGCTCATTTGCATCAGGAATTATCAGTTGGAAAGATAAACCAAACTTTGAAAAAATGTGGAATGCCTGCAGTCAAGAAGAAGGCCACATCTCATTAATAAAAACAAGAAGGAGGGTGAAGAAGACAACACTTCAAATTCCTACTCTTCTCATCACAAGAAAAAGGAAATATACAAGAAGTTCAAAGGGTCAAGGAAGAAGGTTGATCTATAAAATATTGAAAGCTACAATTGTCATAAGATGGAACACTACAAAATAAAATGTCTTGGGAATCCAATAAATAAGATGAGAGAAAGAGAACATGCAAATATTATCAAGGAAGCTCCACCTAAGAAGAACAAGTCTGAATAATTGGAAGTCAAAGACTATTACTATTAAGTCCTCTATTACATATCCTTCTTAGTCTTCTATTCTAAATGATTTCTTTATTTCGGATTTATAGAATTTGTAGGTCTAATATATCTTGCTAGAACATTTTTGAATTGTTTAAAGCATAGGTATCCCTCAAAGAACTAGACTAGGAGGGAGCCTCCACCATTTTTCCAATAGATAAGTTTCTTGTTGCTTGTTTCCACTTTTATGTTTGGTTTCCTCCTAATATCAAGATTTCTTTGTATTGTGTACTAATAAGATTTTATTTATATTTTCCTTGGTAGGAAATTTTGTAGAATACACAGAGAATATGGAGGAAACTTGAAAGGAAATATTTGAGTCATCAAAGAAGTTTTGTTGCAAAGGAATCCTTTCAATATTGATGCCCTACAAGGTTTGTTAAAGACCAATTCAGGCTATGTCATAAACTACAGGTTTTGTTACAAGACTCTCTTAATAGAAAATGTATGATCATTCTCTTTTGAAATTTGATTTACATTACTGACATATTTACATCTAAGGGTTTGAATCATATAAATCATTGTTAGGGTGATTAATCATTAGATTGAATTTACCCTTGTTATACTATCTCTTGTCATTTGATTATTCTTGTAAAACCCTAACCCTTAGGGTTCACTGTAAAACGCTAGCCTCTTAATGCTAAGGTTATGTCAATGTTGATAATGAAACCCTAGTTTACTTAGGGATTATTAATAAAATCCTGAACATATAATGAATTCCTATTCTTTTGAAGTCCTTTAGGGTTTTTTGTTAATGTCTAAATGAAACCCTATATTTTTAGGGTTTGGTGATTTAGGTTTCATTAAGAAAACTTTTGTAATAATATCCTAGAAATGAAAGCCTACGTGTATATTTGTCTATTTGATCGAAACCCTAACCTGGTCCAAATCATTTGATGTATTGATATTGGTTTTACCTTGTAGATATTGATGTGAAATGATAATGCAACCTAGATATGTATATGCGAGCATGCTAATTTAATTTTTTATACTCATGTTTTAGTTTGT
Organism: Pinus tabuliformis; assembly: GCA_031772625.1. Lineage (NCBI taxonomy): Eukaryota > Viridiplantae > Streptophyta > Pinopsida > Pinales > Pinaceae > Pinus > Pinus tabuliformis. The sequence goes on from CM062815.1 coordinate 180,258,024, forward strand.
GAAGTCTAGGGTTTGTAACAAAACCATATTAAAAATGATATTCTAAGACATGATCGAATATTGCTTTCAGTTATTGATATGGTTTAGCGTTGATGATAAATTTTGGAAATAATACTAAGAGGGGGGGGGGGGGGGGGGTGAATCAGTATTAGCAAATCAATAGCTTTTTCATTTCCATACTCAAATTCATATACGCTACTTCAGTGAAGGTAACCTGCGTGTACATGCAACTGTGTTGAAGGAAACTAGCGTATATCCAACAAACTTATGATTCAGTTAATTCATCATATGTTGATCTTTAATCAATGCATCATTACTTCATTAACCATATAAATAGTAACGAGTTGCAGTAAAAATAAAACATACGATCACACATAAGAAACACACATGAACACCAAGATATAAGGTGGAAACCCAATGCGGGACAAAAACCACCTGTTGTTGTCTTCCTTTTAATATAAGAAAAACTTGTTTACAAGCTTGTACTAGCACAGACTCATACCACTACGTAGGCACCCACCTGCAAAAGGCTACAACCTTCTCTCATTCTCCAACTACTACTAGAAGGGAGCTACAACCCCCTAGCTCTTGTACTAGCCGATCTATTTACTCGTACGTAGGCGCTAGCCTACTAAAGGCTCCAACCTTCACTTGTTCTCCAGCTACTACTGGAAGGGAGCTCCAACCCCTTGGCTCTTGTACTAGCTAATATGTTTACCAGTATGTAGGTGCTGGCCTGCATAAGGCTACCACCTTCTCTCTTCCTCCAGGGACCACGTTTCATAAATTTTCAGACTGGATACTCCTAGAACACAACACCATAATCTGAAGGCCATGTTTCATCAAATTTTCATACTGTACCCACCAACAACATTGAAGCTCAAAACCAATCACCACTGCCATACAACTATTTCATAAACCAATCATTAAATACTCAATCATCAAGCTCTGAATCACCCACTACTGAATCACTGAAGACCTGTCACCAGAACACAGAGCAGAACCCAGAACTCTGCAACAACCACTAGAACCATTTGCAAATTCAGATATCATATCTCATAATGTATACACCACTCTGATGATCCGAACCAGTGTGTATACACGCTTCTACCAAAGCAAAACCGCATACAGATCTGCAAGTATTTACTCATAACTTTGCAGCTATTCTAGACACCAGTCATACCCAGATCATAACAATTATAGGATAAAATATGCGTTAGTAATTCAGATCTAGTCTATCCATGATCAAACCACATAATGATAAAACATTCCAAGCCTTAGGATCCCGATCCATCATCCATCATCATCCACATAGGTGCATCCTTGGTTCAGATCAAGCAAAGCCTCACAAACCCATAACCTGCATACTGGATATCACACTTCATCAGATATTCAATACTTTCACACCTTGCACACATTGGCCTAATGATCTTCTCCTCATTATATAGTTTTAGGCCTTTCAATACCATGGACCAAAACCACTTAGGACCAATACCTTGGACCCAATACCTGGGGTCAATACCTCAGACCAAATACCTTGGACCAAAACTTACTTTTCCAAGATATATGCGTTTTTCATTCTGTGAAAATGCGTGTGTATGTTATACACACCTCTTGGTCTGTTAACCCATTTGTATATTCTACTCTATAGTCTGATCTGTAATTATTTTCTACTACACTGAGAACTGTCATCTGAGTGAGTTGCCATCAAGGACAACACCTGTATCATAATGCCAACAATAAAATCTAGGGCTTGCAACAAACACTAGTGAAGTATGACATGTAAATTCTAAAAGAATATGTTGAATCCTTATATGTATATTACTATGATTGAATTGTTATTGCTAACATCTAAGGCTTTGTGTCTCGCAGATGGAGTCTAGGGTTCATGATGAAACCCTACCAAGAAGTTGAAGTCTAGTAAGTAAAAAGATGTGACCCTTGCTGATTATGAACTTAACTAAGATTGGATATTTGATGTCTAAAGCCTAAATGTTTTGATGCTTCCATTGTAATGACATTATTTTGATTTAATTGACTTCAAAATTTTGTATATTTTTATTTGTTTGTACTTTATATTAAAGTTTGGTAGGCACATAATCTTCAAGATGTTGAAGATCTCCTATGTTATGACAGAAAATACAATCCTTGCTTAAGGAGTGTAGAAAATCATGTAGATTCAAAAGCTAATGCAATTTGCTAAAGAAAGAGACAAGAATCTACTTCTACTCTCTACAATGGAAGCCCATAAACATCGAGAAAATAATAATCAATAGAGGAAGAGAATCAAAGGCATATAGCACTATAAATATCGAGGGAAATCCATAGCTCAAAACCCCACTATTTTTTTGTATCAAAATGGAAAATCAATATGAAATTACAATGCTTGTTCTCTCTAGAGAAATACTAACACTCAGAAAATTCAATCTCCAACTCATAAGCAAGCTGAAGGCTAAATCTTAGTCTCTTCAAAAGCTCTCCAAGTCTCTATTCCAATGTGTAATTCCTATGGAGGATATCTTGTATTTAAAGGGAAATAAAGCCTCTGAAAACTGCACAATCCATCAAGGGTCAGTTCCTAAATGCATGCACTATCAATGCAACTCATAAAAATCTAAAACAAATCGCACACTATCCTTGCACTCTAGTCTCGACTGGGTCTTTCTCAGAATCGACATGCATGAGTTTCTGATTAGTAAATTTTTAGTTAACTAGAGTAGCACTGGTGGAGTTCATTAGTGACATCACTGGCTGTTAACCCACTATTAGTTCTCTTAATCAGTTTGAGAACTAATTTAACTAAATTGACTCATGAACTTCAGTCTTCTATTTTGCAACTCACAATTAACTCATACTGGACTCCTACAAAGTAGGGAGAACATACACATGAAGAAAAAAATACTTCCAACTCGAATTTCCTAAGTTAAGTAAGTTTAATAAACTTAATTAACTAATTTTAAGTTGCTATGAGAATAGAATTCAAATTTAATTCACATTTTAATTCAAGGACAAATTAAAATGGAATTTCTTGTTTCCATTTCTCAACACTCCCTCTCAACAAGAAAGGGATTATCAATACCTCGATCCTGTCTCCCCGAAACATGAATTTACATCTTGACAATGCCTATGTTAAGATGTTAGCATCTTTCTCCTCCGTGGGAATGTAATCTAACAACATGATTTGCCTTAATACAGAATCTCTGAGATTATGATACCAAATATAAATATTATTGGAACGATCATGAAAGACTAGATTTTCAGAGAGTTTGATACAAATCTGATTATCACAATAAATCACTGTTGGATCCATCTACTGACCAAACAAACCAACCAAGATCTTCCTCATCCAGATAGCCTCACATTTTTCCTGACTTGCATTCATGTACTCTACCTCTACTGATCTGAGTGCAACTAATCTGTGTTTCCTGTTGTAACAAGAAACAGTCGCTGACCCAATATGTAAGATCCCTCCTGATGTGGTCTTCCTATCATATGGACTTCCTTCCCAATCTGCATCGGTGAAGCCTTGAAGCTTCAATCCCTCTGTCTATTTGTACCATAACCCAAATTGAGTAGTGCCTTTGAGGTATCTCAATACATGCTTTTCTGCCTTCCAATACAGCCTGGTAGACCTAACCATCTCTTAACTAAGATGGTTAACCCACAAGATTTATGTAAACCATAGCTTCCACTACTTCCCCTAAAGAAACATCCTCCTTCCTCCAGTTACCGGCTAGAGGAGTCCCCATGGGTTTACTTCTCTCCATGTGGAATCACTTGAATATCTCATTGGCATACTTTCCCTGAGATACAAACAACATCCCATCTCCCTGCCATACCACCATGCCAAGAGAGTAATGCATGAGCCCCATGTCCTTCATCTCAAACTCTCTTGCAAGGTCCTCCTTGCAATATTTGATGAGCTTCTAATCACCTATCAGTATGAGATCGTCTACATAAAGTACAATGATAAAAAACTTACCTTCCAACACAATGTGATACAAGTTAGCATCTGCTTCACTCTTCATGAAGCCCAACCTAGTGAAGCAGCTATTTATCCTGATGTACCAAGCACGGGGTGCTTGCTTCAACCCATACAATGCTCTCTTGAGTTGGCACACATGCAACTCACGGTCCAAGGTTTCAAAACCTTTAGGATGCTCTATGTACACCTCTTCCTCAATCATGCCATTGAGGAAGGCAATATTTACATCAATCTAATGGATCTTACAACCCATCTATGATGATAGTGCCAAAATAGATCTGATTGATGAGTACCTTGCAATAGGAGCAAAGGCCTCATCATAGTCAATCCCCTCTACCTGTGAAAATCCACGGGCCACAAATCTGGCCTTATGCTTCCCCACACTACCATTTGCAGCTTGCTTTACCTTGTAAATCCAATGGGAGCTCACAAGTGACTTGTCCTCTGGTCTCGGGACCACATCTCAAACACTATTTCGACCTTTGGATTCATACCCCTCCACCATCGCATCAACCCAAACTATTTTCTGCACTACTTCCTAAAATGAATATGGCTTTGTCACAACAGATGAACCCATAAGTGCCATGTATCCAGTGTACCGCTCTGGTGACCTCCTCTGTCTACACTGAGAAGAGGGTGCTCCCACATTCTCTTGGGAATCATCCAACAATCTGTCAACCTCTCTAGTGTGCTTTCTTCCCTCTTTGGAAGAATCTTCCTGAGTGGATGTATCCACTCTTAAAACCTTTGCATGTGGCTTCTCCACATCAATCTGAGGTCCCCCAACCTTAGGAGCTAAAATCTCCTCATCCGCATGTAGCTCAAGCTCCCTCCCAAGGGATACTCACATGGCCTTCTCCTCATTGATCCTCATATCCATGTGAACCACTGTCAACTGACTGGTCGACATGTACACCTGATAGTTGTGGGGTGTATCAGTGTACCCCACAAAGATCCCCAACTCTTATGTTGGCTGAATCTTCTTCCGTGCATCTTTGGTCACATGGAAATAAACCGATGACCTAAAAATCTTGAAGTGACCAACATCTAGCATCTTACTGGAATAATCCTCCTCTGGTGTCTTCATCTCAAGTATCTAATGTGGGTTACAGTTCTGAACATAAACCGTTGTGTCGCATGCCTCATCCCACAAGTTTAGTGGTAGGCCCTAATCATGTAACATCGCCCTTTCTTCCCCTACTATGCTTTTATTCTTCGTCTCGGCAACCCCATTATATTAAGGGTTATGGGGTATCACCAACTCTCATTTAATCCCTTCCACTACACAGAAGTTATTAAACTCATTGGAGACATACTAACCATTGTTATCACTCCATAGAGCTTTAACGTTCTTGCCAAACTCTTTCTCTACCAATTCTTTGAACTCACAAAACTTTGTGAAAGTTTGATCCTTTTTCTTCATAAAAAATACCCATCATTTATGAGAACATTCATAAAAATATATAACAAAATACCCGTGTGTGGCCATGAATTTTGTCGAGAATGGTCCACGCACATCTCTCCAAAATAAACTTTGCTCAAATGTCTCTTTCTCCAAAGGAAGACTTGGTGTATTTTCCCAAAGTAAAACCCTTGCACGTATCAACTTGCTCAAGAATACCTTTGGTAAGACCAGTAGAGATTTTTTGCAATATCTTCAAAGCCCCATGATGCAAGTGGTCTAATAACCTATGCCACAACTCGCCGACGTGTCAGCTAAACATCTTTTCCGCTTTTGAACTCAAAGAAACACAATCCTCTACCTCTATCTTATCGAGATTCTGAAATCGAATCCCTATCTTCTTTACTTGACCCGTGGCTATGTGTCGAAGGAACATCTTTCCTTTAGAAAATATCACATCATAGCCTCTATCCTCAAGAATGGCAGTGGATAACAAGTTCTTCGTCAATCTGGGTATGTGCATAATATTCTTCAAGGTGAGTGGAGTCACATTCTCCCTTTAAAAATTAATAGTGCCCACACCAGTAACACTGTACTTACCGTCATCACCCATCTCGATATGAATGTTGAGATATTTCTCCTCTAGTTCTCTGAATAACTCTTTTTTTCCAGTCATGTGGAATGAAGCTCCACTGTCTAAGTACCAGACACTTCCCATCATTAAAGACACCATGCATGCAATGATGGAAAAGTCCAATTCGAATTAGGAGGCCAACACCTCACCCACCGCTCCTCTTGAGGAATTCTCCTTGGAATTATTTAATGGAAAATTTGTAGCAAAGTGTCCCGCATTGTGACAATGAAAGAATTTAACTTGCGTCATGTCCTTCTTCCTACCTCCATGATAAGAATCTGTTTTTGAATGGGAAATTTTACCTTTCCCCTTCCTCACCTTAATTGCTAAGGCATGGTTCTCTTTGTCATCAGTATTTTATGAAGAACCATCTCTGGTGTTCCTCCTGATCTCATCTTGCATCAAATCCGACCATAGTCGTTCCAAATCTGGCAACTTCTCCTGACCATTGAAAGTCCAAATAACTATGCCAACTCTTTGGGAGTCCAAGAAGAGCGAGGCTCACCATATCCTCCTTGGAAACCATGATTACAACACTTCTAAGTTCATCCCGACAATGAGTGAACTTGGTCAAGTATTTTAGAATCGTCTTGCCTTTCTCCATCTTGATTTTATGAAGTTTATCCTTCAGTGCCAACTTCCTTTGATCACTGCTATTCTGATACAAGTCTATCAATGTTTTCCACATAGCATGCGGGGTTTCCTTTGCATGGAGACTCTAGACAATATGATCACGAACTCCCTCAAGGATTATCTTCCATGCCTTCGCCACACACTTCTTCCACTTAGCCAAGTTTTATGCATCAGTCGATGTTGGCTTAGGAATTGCTTGTTCAAAAAATTCCTTCAAGCCATTGTCCTCTAGCACAACCTCCATCTTGCCCCTCCAGGATATGGAATTCGAGCTGCCTTCCAAGGCATACTCAAGCCTCAACCCATGGAACACCATATGCGAATCTTGAAGTATGTATTGCAAATTCAACTTTCACCTATAACTTAGAAACTCAAAACTTAGAAATCTTCTCTAGTACAATGTTCTTAGCGCCGATACGAATAGGGGATTTTTAAAGTATAAAATGGGCCTCCTAAGAAAATAATAAAATAATAGTGGAAATAATAAATAATATTAGATTACATCATTAAATTTTAGAGGGTAAAAGGAAAAAAACTATTTTTTCAACTCGTATTTTCAACTTATCTCCCTATGGGTTTACTCAAATTTTGAGCGAAAACACTCATTGGATGAAAAATTTGAGTCTTCATCCAAGGAGAACCCATGTTGCATACTTTTGATGGATCCTGCTACATGAAAAATGAGAAATCCATGAAAAACATGATTGCAATCATGTCTTTTCATGTATTTCTCAATTTTTGTGTAGTAGGGTCGATCAAAAGTATGTAACATGGGTTCTCCTTGGATGAGGAATCGAATTTTGCATCCAACGAGTACTATCACTCAAAATTTGAGTACCTTAGGGAGATAAGTTGAAAATACAAGTTGAAAAGGTAGTATTATTATTTTATTATTTTAAGGTAGTATTATTATTTTATTATTTTTTAATCTTTTTACTTTTTTACTCCAAAAGTGGTGACTCATCCCCCATGGTTGACATCATCACATGAATCCTATTGGTTCTTATAAAGTTGATTTTGGTTGTACATTTTTCTTAGGAGGCTCATTTTAGACCTAAAAATTCCCCTAATGCATGTATAAAATCCCGTAGATTCACAAGCTAATGCAATTTGCTAAAGAAAGAGATAAGAATCTACTTCTACTCTTTACAGCGGAAGCCCATAAACATCAAGCAAACACTAATCAGTAGAGGAAGAGAATCAAAGGCACATAACACAATAAATATCTAGGGATATCCACAACTCAAAACCCCACTATCTATTTTATATTAATCCAGAAAATCAAGATGAAATTACAATTCTTGTTCTCTCTAGAACAATCCCAACACTCAACAAATTCATTCTCCAACTCATAGCCAAGATCAAGGCCAAAGCTTAGCCTCTTCACAAGCACTCCAAGTCTCTATTCCAATGTGTAATTCCTGTGGAGGATAGATTGTATTTAAAGGGAAATAAAGCCTCTAAAAACCACACAATCCCTCAAGGGTCAGTTCTTGAATGCATGCAACGTGAGCGCAACTCAGAAAAATCTAAAAGAAATAGTGCACTATCCCTACACTCTAGTCTCAACTGGGTCTTTCTCAGAATCAACATGCATGAGTTTTTGATGAGTAAATATTTAGTCAACTAGAGTAGCACTGGTGGAGTTCATTAGTGACACCACTAATTGTAAACTCTATTAGTTCTCTCAATTAGTTTGAGAACTAATTTAACAGAACTAACTCATGAAACTGAGTCTTCTATTTTACAACTCACATTTAACTCATACTAGACTCCTCCAAAGTAGGGAGAACATACACATGACAGAAGAAATAATTCTAACTCAAATTTCCTAAGTTAAGTAAGTTTAATAATAACTAATTTTAAGTTACTATGAGAATGAATTCAAATTTAATTCACAATTTAATTCAAGGAAAATTAAATTCGAATTTCTTGTTGTCATTTCTCAACAAAGAGAGCTTTTTGTTGAGCCATGATACCCATTTCTATTATGGAAACCTTACGCCTTCACTCGATTCTTTACATTTCAATTTTTTCCATGCTTATCCAGTCAAGTAGAGAAGGACGAGGGGAAAATCTAAACAAGCAAACCAAGATCAGAGGTCTTACATATGCTTCTTTGAAGGAACAAACTCATATTCTCTAAAGAAGTTGGAATTGATCTTCTTCCCATGAAATGGAGAAGTGTATATGCACAATGATATATATATAATACATAAATAAAGGGTGAAAGAAGAGAAAGGCTTCCTACGTAGGGAGGTGAAGCAAGAAAATCCATCGGGGTACTGTCTAGGCTCGATCGTAGTGGAGAAATGTTTATGTTCCTAGAGTGACTCCATCGAGTTATTGTCTAAGCATGCTAGCAGCAAAGTAACACCAGAGATGAAATACTATACTTTGAGAATCTAAAGCTCGTGAACTATACTACCCTTTCCTAATTTCAAACATTGTGATATTGTTGGTCTTATGTTTGTGTTCAACAAAGAAAGGACAGAGAGGACTATTTTTATTCACAGGGTATGTGGGGAAACCAAATTGATCTGCATGATGAATCAATACCCACTGAAGAACTAGACCATGGATGAAAGAATTAACCAACCCAGAGAAGCTGGCATTCAGCCAGTCTATCACCAATTGTTGTCGTTGCTACAATACTGTCCAAAGTTTTTGGCCTACATCCAAATTTTAGAGCCTACTTTTACTTTGTATACTTCCATCACAAGTATTAAGAGTCATCACATGTATATTCTCTAAGTGTTAACATAGTTACCAATCAAATGGGAATTATTACCTCAAAATAGGTACTCTAGCCCAAAAACCCCCAAAAAACATGAAAAAACAACATTTTCGGGGTAAATTTTCAACATTTTTTAAAAATGGAAGTAAAAGCCAATTTTTTTGTGCAAAAAACACCCTAAAAATGAAAAGTAATGATGCTGGAATATTTATTTATTTATTTATTTGCATTTTTGGGGGTAAATTGTCAACATCTTTTAATAATGAAGTTAAAAATAAAATATCATGACTATGAAAAACCTTAAAATTCCAACAATAGACATGGCATTAAAGATAAAATATCAAAAGTCTTAAAATTCCAATGATTTTTAGGCATGGTATTAAAGATAAAATATCATGTCTCTGAAAAGTCTTAAAATTCCAAGGATGAATAAAAACATATTATGATATTCTTAAATTCTTTTTGGAACAAATATTGTCTTCATAAGAGAAACAAAAATGGGTGACAAAGATGTTGGGTTATGAATTTCAAATCATATACGAAAAGGGGAAGAAAATGTTGTTGCAGGTGCACTCTCAAGAAAGGATGAGGATGTGGAAGCATTTCTTTCTGCCATTTCGATTATCCAACCTGAGTGGATAACTGAAGCAAGGAATGAATTGAAGAATGATAAAGAGGTGTGGTCACTCATTCAAAAGTTGTAGCAATATCCCAATACATCTGATAGATTTATATGGAAAAAAAAATTCATTACGGTACAAAGATCACTTATATCTTTGTAAGAATTCCCAATTGAAACAAGAGATTCTTTTGGAATCGCACATATCTGCCTTAGGGCACTTGGGATTTTTAAAAAATTACCATAGGGTCAAGAACGATTTTTTTTGGGATGGCCTTAAATATGATATTCAGAAGCTTGTGGTGGAATGTTTGGTTTTCCAACAAAATAAAGTTGAGACAATTAATACCCTAGGCCTATTACAACTTTTAGTCATTTTAAGTCAGAATTGGAGGAGGTCTCAATGGATTTTATCACAGGTTTACCCAAGTATGCAGGAAAGAGTGTCATCATGGTGGTAGTTGATAGACTTACCAAGTATGAACACTTTTTTTCATTATCTCATCCTTTTAAAGCCAATACAGTTTCTACTGCATTTATGGAAACAATTCAAAAGCTTCATGGAAACCCAAATATTCTAGTAAGTGACAGAGGTCCCATTTTCACAGGAAATTTTTGGACGGAATTATTTTCTTGTCTTGGTACTCAATTAGCTCATAGCTCACCTTATTATCCTCAATCTGATGGGAAAACTAGGATAGTGAACAAATGTTTGGAAGGATATCTCTGTTGCTTTGTATCTGATAAACAAACACAATGGGCCAAGTGGTTACCTCTAGGTGAATTGTGGTATAACACTTCCTTCCATATTGCAATAAAAATGACCCCATTTATGACACTTTATGGATATCATCCACTATCCATCACATCATCTTTAAGAGACAATTGTAAGGTTCAAGTAGTGGAAGATCATGTCAAGCATCAACAACAATTTCTCCAACTCCTAAAGAATAACCTTAATTTGGTGCAAAATTGAATGATGGCAACATGCAGATTAACATCACAATGAAAGAAGTTTTGATGTAGGTGAATCAATATTTTTACAGCTAAAACTATACAAACAAATTTCTCTCGGGTAAGCTAAGAAGGATAATAAATTATCACCCAAGTACTACGGTCCTTACAAAGAGTTGCAAAAGATTAGTACTATGGCATACAACATACAAGTTGAAGTTCCCTGCATCTTCCCAAGTACACCTAATTTTCCATGTTTCATGCTTAAAGAAGGTTATCAGTGACAAGCTTCCAGTTAAAACAGTGTTTCTAGAACTTGACAAAGAAGGAAAAATCATATTTGACCATGAATCAATCATGGAAACAAGAACCGAACATCTATGGAGTCGATCAATTTCATAGTATCTCATTAAGTGGGAGAACTTACGTACTGAAGATTACACATGGGAGGATGATAATTTTACACAGAAGCATCCATAACTTCTCAACCATTGAGGACAACGCTTTTTTGAAGGAGAGGGGCATGTTAGGTCCCTATAATAGTAGTGTAGCCCCCTTATTGTTAGTTTTGTGCCCATGTAGCCCCCATATTGTTATTGGTGTGACCCATAGAATCCCAATATTGTTATTGTTGTTCCTTTACATTATTAATGATGATGATGATGATGGTGGTTAACGTCCACTGAGACCAAATTGGTCTATCGGACCTATAATTTTCTTAGTTTCTAATTGTTTGGATCCTCATCTTTCTTGGCGAGGTTGGTGTTGTAGCTTTCTTTTTTTTCTCTGCAGTCTTCCAACTCTCTTTATCTTGCATCTCCTTCATCCCTTCTAGTTCTTAGGACATTGGTGTCTTAGCTTTGCCATCTATGGTGTTCGTCCTTTTGAAGATAGTCAGAAAAGAAGTTTGGTCTAGGAGATCTTCTTTGCTGTTAAATGAAGATTTATTTTGTACGATATTTGAATCCTCATAACTGTTGATGCTTGAGGGGTTGTCAAGTTCACTCTTTTGTTGTTGGGTGGGGCTTTCCCCCTGCTTGCCTCGAGATTTGTTTCTTTCTTGCTCAATTTCAGAGTTTTCTTGAAAGTATTCTTCTTTGATGACAGTGTAGTGTTCTTTTTGTGCTCCTTCCCACCAGGTAGATCTATGGTGATTTTTTCTAGCAGAATTTTTTTGGGAGGCTTTTGGGTAGTTTTTAGCTAGGTGGCTTGTCTCCAAGCAAGATCGACATCTGAAGAGAATATTTTCATAATCTAGTTTCTAGTTCCGCACATAGTCTTTACTTGTTAAGTGTCTTTCAGCTGGGAATCCGGCACTGAAGTCCATTTCCACAAAGATGCGTGCATAGGTGGTTCTGGCATATTCCTCTGTTTCTGGGCACCTGCAGTAAAATTTCCCAATTTCATTTCCAATGGCTTTTAGCGAAAAGAAATTCCAGAGATGCAAGGGTAGGTCTGGAAATCTCACCCAAACTGGTGCTGAGGTTATGACTGTTGTTGAGGGATCGAATGATGGGTTCCATGGCCTCATGAATGGACCCGATTTTTCCCAAAACCAAGGGCCGAAATCTAGAATACATTGTCTGCTTTCAGGGTTTTCAAAATGTACTATAAAGAAACCCCTAGCACAAGGGTAGATATTAATTGCATCAGGAATTAGAGGCTTCCATACCTCCGAGATCTAACTGTGGAGAGCTGTCAGCCATAACCAAAAACCATTGAAATGGCAGATTAGGGCACTTTCAGAGAACTTCAAAGCCTCATCGACTGAGGCTTGGACCACCTGGATCGTGGGAGCTGGGGCTTCACTGATGATATGGGTAGGAGCTTGCCCCCCAAAGGTGGACAGAACTAGGCCAGCAACTATTTTCGCGAAGCTTGGAGCCATCTAAGGAATGGCCTCTTGGGTAGCCACAAGATCGAAAGATGTAGCACCAGTGCTGAGGGCCACAAAAGGCCATAGAAAGATTGCCACAGAGTGAAGATCTGAAGAGCTGCAGCATGAAGATCTGAAGAGTCGTGTGGAAATCCTGGAAGACAGTCACGAGAGCCGCAGCGTGAAGATCTGAGGTGAAGAGCCGCAGATCTGAAGTGTGAAGAGCCGCAGAGTGAAGATCTGAAGAGCCACATCATGAAGATATGAAGAGCTGTGTGGAAATCCTGGAAGATGGTCACGAGAGCCGCAGCGTGAAGATCTGAGGTGAAGAGCCATAGATCTGAAGTGTGAAGAGCCGCAGAGTGAAGATCTGAAGAGAAGTAGTGTGAAGATTTGAAGAGTCGTGTGGAAGTCCTAGAAGTCATAGATTCGAAGCCCTCCACACGACCCATGGCGAAAGGTGCAGATTCAAAGTAGAAAATTGAAGTGTTGCCAACAGAATTGTCTAGGGCTTATAAAAATTACAAAGATCTCGACAATTACAAAATGCAGGGTTACGGAGTGGAAGGTCTTGTGGATCCTCTGCAGAACAAGCCCCCTGTAGGTGGGACTGCAGGCACAGAATGGCCAACTCTGGCAAGCACCAGTGTCAAGGAAGAGCCACAGATCTGTCAAGGAAGAGCAGCTGATCTCAATCAGAAGAGCCGCATATTAAACATTACACCCAAACTATTATTTTTATGTAGGCTCTAATTATATTTCGACCTGTTAGACTCCTATATATACAAAGGAGGTCTTGTCATTTGTATCATCCAAGAATTTTTCATTGAGGTAATGTAAAGGAGGTTTCCCCCTTGAAGTGGATAATTTTCAAGTCGTTGATCTATCTTTTCTATTGTTTTGTTAGCTGGTTGCATAACATAATAACACATTTCCAATAAGTTAAGCACCAAAGTAACCAAAATAGTACAATTACTTCAGTACATGTGAAAGTGAAAATGAATCATAAACATTCAAAGAGTAGTCTTAAAACATCCAAAATCCATGTATGAAAATGTGTTGGCCAAAAGGCTTCAAGTATTAAGCAAAAGTTCCAAGATGCATAAGTACAATGAACATCACTTGCCTAAATAGTGGAGCATTACAACCACTACTTGCTCACCAAAATTACTAACCCTATCTCTCTAATGCCTTGGGGGAGAATTCAAGGTTAATTTTTTTTTTCATGAGTAATGAGGATCCTTTTATAACTTGACGCAGACCTTTCACATCCTCAAAACTCTTGAATTTCCAACTCCTAATGACCTATGGACTTTTACAACCATTGGACTTCCAAATCACTTTTGGAATTACATATGACTCTCGATATTAATTCTTTTTGTAATAATAATAATAATAATAATAATAATAAGTTCACTCTAAAGCCTAATGTTTTGATGCTTCCATTGTAATGACATTATTTTGATTTAATTGACTTCAAACTTTTGTATATTTTTATTTGTTTCTACTTTATATTAAATTTTGGCAGGCACATAATCTTCAATATGTTGAAGATGCCCTATGTTATGACGAAAAATACAATCCTTGCGTAAGGAGTGTAGAAAATCCCGTAGCTTCAAAAGCTAATGCAATTTGCTAAAGAAAGAGACAAGAATCTACTTCTACTCTCTACAGTGGAAGCCCATAAACATCGAGAAAATAATAATCAATAGAGGAAGAGAATCAAAGGCACATAACACTATAAATATCGGGGGAAATCCATAGCTCAAAACCCCACTATTTTTTTGTATCAAAATGGAAAATCAATATGAAATTACAATGCGTGTTCTCTATAGAGAAATCCAAACACTCAGAAAATTCAATCTCCAACTCATAAGAAAGCTCATGGACGTGGACAACAAAGCTGAATCGAAGGAGAAAAATAGGAAAATTTGCTTTAAAAATAGATTTAAAAATAGATTTATGGATGAATAGAGAAATGAGAATTCCATCAAGATAATGAAATACTATAGGAAAATGATGTCAAAGATAGGGATATGGTGTTGGGAATAGATCAAGGAAATGATATTTGATCTCGTAATGATGGTGTGAATCTGTAGTGAGAAGAAGAGAACATAAGAATAATGGAAGAAAACTTAATACTAAAGAGAGTTGGTCAATTACTTCCCATTATGAGAAAGTAGAAAATGCACATTTGTTACAAAATTTTATTAACTCAAAGAAAATCGAAAGAGTATTTAAAGAGATAAATCAAGTTAATGGGATTTGATAGAGATGGGATAAATCAAATTATTTACTAGTAAAAATCAAGCAATTGTTGGCATACTGGACTATCTCATGGCTAAACTGTTTACCAACTTAGGTAGCTAATCTATTTGGTGATCTCATGGATTGATAACATTTAGGGTGGTTCCCTCCCACAACTACTACTTCATTCAACAATCATTTGTATAGATGAAATAAGTATTGACAATCATTTGTGGGTAATCTAATTGAAGACACTAATGTTAATGATCACTCCATTTATGTTTCATGTGCTTAATCCTATAGATGTTGTAACCATGATATGAGGGCGAAGGTGAATGTGAAGGTGAGGATGAGGGTGGAGGTGGGGGGAGATATCACGAAAAACACAAAGGTTGTGTGCTTCCAATTATTAATATAAACTAGTCTCAATATTAAGTTAAATTATGAAATATTTACTAAAAAGTAGTGCAAATGAAATTTTATGATCAATAAGTTGCAATAATTGTCTTTAAAGGATACGTCTTATAGAAAATTGATATGATACCTTAAAATAAAATACATTACTAATCAATACAACTTCCATAATTTTAATTTAATTATCAATAATTTTTTAGGTGGATGGTAAGGATATATCCTCCATGGAATATTCATGATAGTATACACAAATCGAAGGTTGAGATTTATCTCCAAATTAGTTATGCCATTTTTTCTCTTTGAATTAAATTGATTAATTAAAAAAATGTATTATGAACAAGTGTGATTTAAAGTGAGTTATGGTTTCTTAGCATATGGTATTGATAAGCCACGGTATTGGCACATGACATTGTAACAAATTCTATTTACACACTAAGAATCTCCATGGTAAAATGGAGGTAAATCTCCATGATTAATAATCTACCAAGAGCAAAGGTTGTGAGGTTGCTCATCATGGCTAGGGTGAGGTTGTTGGCATTATATGTCAACATGTCACTAGAGATTTTTCTCAACCACCTGAGGTAACCTCAATTTACATAACCAATTATATTACTCAAAATTTGATATATAATAGCATTTGCACTAGATGTTGCAAAGGAAACGTCGTAAGTTGGTAGCCCTTATAGAAGAAGAGCATAGATGAAAAATATGTGAGATCTTCTGTGATCTAACTATAGCCAAATTTGAGTGAAAAATTATAATGATAGTTTGAAGATTTTTGTAGTGAGAATCTTGGAATGATGAGTACTTGAAAATAACCATTACTAAATGTTTATAATTTTGGTGACTTAACAAGTCATTATAGTTATTACAAATACTTTAAACTTGAGGTCTAATATGGGTATATTTAAAATATTCATAAGAAAATAAATTTTCTATCCTCTACCTTTTTAATATCATGAAGATGCAAGACAAGTGCATCCCATTGTGTTTTGTATTTTGTCGAGTGCCATGTTTCACAATGGAGATCGTGAGAGTTTAATCTTATTTTAATAATGTTGATTTTATTTAAACTAGTTCTAATATAAATATATTTTTTATGTTTTAGATTGGGTTAGATAACCTCATTATAGTACCTTAATTTTTTTATCCCCTACTTCTTCATTACACCAAACTCACTCTAATTTAAATGTTATGGTATTTTAATTGTATTGTCAATTGATCTTTTATATTCTCCAATGATTTATCTAAGAATTAGCATCTTTGGACTATTCCTCTCAAGCAAATAGTGATTGTAACTAGAGTTGAAAAATATTAGGAATTTTTGTCTTTGATACCTCATCATAGCCAAGCTTTCAATAAGTAAAAACCTAATCCAAATTAAGATTATCATAGCCTTATTTTAACTAAATTACTTTTAGAAATACCTAATTTATATTTCATAAAGAAAACTTTTTAAATATATATTTTATTATAACTATCTAAAACATAAATTAATATTTCCAAATTTAGGATAAAAAAAAAAAAAAGAAAGTCAAAATGCATTTAAAAATATATATAAAAAAATAATCAAAATACATTTAAAAATATATATGTTTAATCAAAATAATATTTATATTTCTAAAATAGTATTTAACAATACTTAAAATAATAAATATTCACCCAAAACTTTAGATATTTAAAAAAATCGCTAGTGTAGGATTTATTGCATAAAAAGAAGCAAGGTGCTTTATACTAATGGCTAAGCAGAAAAGCAAGAGAAGAGTATTAATGTTGAACTTAATCCAATATAGAGCTATGCCACAGTCTAGATTGTTTATAACATCACATAAAAAATAATCACGTGTCACAACCTCACAGGGCATAGCATAGTCAAAGATGGCACATAAATTGTCATTGATATTAAAGACCAAAGTGAATGAGGATGTTATCACATTAATATGGGACTTCAAACTAAAGCCAACTTGTAGACTGACAAATTTTTTTATACAAATAATGCTTTACAGATCATGTGTCTCACAATTATTACATGTAAGGGTAATACTTTCAGAGCCCAACAAGGTGTTTTATAGCTTGATTTACATCTAGAGTGGGGACTATTTCACATAGATAAGCAAAGCCCTTTCTAACCATCAAGGCTATTGAAAGAAGAGAAGGAAGGTTCTTTGCAGTCTGGTTATTGTAGAAGAGAAGTAAGAGCTTTAGAGCCCATGTGGGAGTTAGGAAATACATAACAATGGTTTAAGAGGATGAACTGAGTATCAACTACGCTGTGGTTTAGAAGCTCCATCACTGACCCAAAGTTTGTTCCCAAAGGAATGGTACCTTGGGACATTTAATTTAACCTATAACTTGGGAATCATCTCTTCTGTTAGTTGGATAGCGGGATTGAAGGGAGATTAGTCCCAAAATTTGGCCAAAAAAATATAGTGTTACTGTAAATAATAACAAAAAAGAGCATCCATGAGTATACTCCACATGGACATTAATACATGGCCTAAGTGCCCCAAATGAAACCTTCATTCCTGCTCACTTGAATTTGAAAGAGTTGTTCATGAGATCTTCTACAAGCCCAAAATTTGCATGGAACCCTAACCTTTATGATCCCAAGATACCATTGGACTCATTGTTCTCAATTTATATCCATATTGGAGCTCAGAACATATCCCAAGCAACACAAAAGGTTGACATCTCTGTTTGAAATGACATCTCTTTGTAAAATATTCCTGCAGGAAAGGGGATGGTTGGAGTACAACTATACAGAGTTATTTTAGCATATCTTGCACAACCTTTCACCAAATTTCCACCTGATATAAGGCATCAAAGTCTGAGTACTCTTATTGAGTCTACAATCTATGAAGCTACTGAACCATTTAGAGTTGAGTACTCACTTTCAGTACCAACAGAAAATGGTGTGGAAGATAAGTTTAAAGGAAGAAGAAAAAGTCTGGTGAGATGGGAAAAGTGTAAGAAGTGAATCTTGATCAAAAGGACTGATCGAAACAATCAAAAGGAAACTATTTTGTTAGCAACTGATTTTGCAGAGGCGGTTTCAACAGTATTGTTCCTTGAGCATCCTGACCTTTTTGCAGTTTACCTGAGATGGTTAAGTTAGTGTGTATTTTAGGTTTTGATGATGATGCAATAAATTTCCATCTTACACAAGCTCTCAAGATATCCAAATAAGTGCCCCGAATGAAACGTTCATTCATCATGACTTGAATTTGAAATAGTCATTCGTGGGATCTTTTGCAAGCCCAAAATTTACAAGGAATCCTAACCCTTCTGATCCCAACATACCATTGGACTCATTTCTCTTTATTTGTGTCCATGTTGGAGCTCGGAACATATCCCAACCAACACAAAAGGTTGACATCTCTGTTTCAAATGACATCTCTTTGCAAAAGATTCCTACAGAAAAGGGGATGCTCTGAGTAGGACTATACAAAGTTAATTTAGCATATCTTGCACAACATTTCACAAAATTTCCACTTCATATAAGGAATCAAAGTGTGAGTACTCTTATTGATTCTACTATCTATGAAGATACTAAACCATTTACAGTTGAGTACTCAGTCTCAGTACCAACAGAAAATGGTGTGGAATATAAGTTTAAAGGAAGAAGAACCAGTATGTTCTAATGGGAAAAGTGTAAGAAGCGAATTTTGATCAAAAAGTATGATCCACAAAATCAAAAGAAAACTATGTCCTTAGCAACCGATTTTGTGGAGGTGATTTCAGTTGCTTGTTGCCCGAGCATCCTGATCTTGTTGTATTTTTATGTGAGGTCATTAAGTTAGGGTGTATTTTAGGTTTTGATGATGATGAAGTAAATTGCCATCTTACACAAGCTCTGTAGATATCCAGCTAAGTGCCCCAAATGATACCTTCATTGTTGATGACTTAAAGTTGAAAGAGTTGTTCATGGGATCTTCTACAAGACGACAATTTGCATGGCATCCTAAACCTTCTGATCCCAAATACCATTGGACTCATTGTTCTCAATTTATATCCATCTTGGAGCTCGGAACATATCCCAAGAAACACAAAAGGTTGACATCTCTATTTCAAATGACATCTCTTTGTAAAATATTCCCGCAGGAAAGGGGATGGTCAAAGTAGGAATATATAGAGTTATCTTAGCATATCTTGAACACCCTTTCACCAAATTTCCACCTCATATAAGGCATCAAAATCTGAGTACTCTTGTTGATTCTACTATATATGAATCTACTAAACAATTTACAGTTGAGTACTCACTTTTAATAGCAATAGAAAATGATGTGGAAGATAAGTTTAAAGGAAGAAGAACCAGTCCAGGGAGATGGGAAAAGTGTAAGAAGCAAATTTTGATCAAAAAGTCTAGCCCACACAATCAAAAGGAAACTATTTCCTCAACAACTGATTTTGCAGAGGTGATTTCATCTGGCTTGTTGCTTGAGCATCCTAATCTTGTTCTAGGTTTATGTGAGGTGGTTAGGTTAGGGTGTATTTTAGGTTTTGATGATGATGTAGTAAATTACATGCTCTACTCCAAAAACTTGCAAACGTTAGTAGGGGATGAACATTTCATGTCATCTATTTTTCCTAAAATGAATGAAAGCTTGTTTCTATCAGAACCAATGAGAGGATTCTATGGATGTAGCTCTAGGGACATGAAAAACATATTGAGACCAGCTAAGCCAATGAAATCAACTGGATTGTTTTCACTAGATTGTCTACAAGGATGGGGAACTAGCTTGTTTTTGTTTAAACAATCAATATCCAATATGGAATAATTTTCATTCTGTTAGAGTCAGTCTAGTAGCCCTCCACCAGAGATCAAAGCTCTTTGCATTTCATGATTAGGTGTCCCATCAGTGTGATCATGTTGCATTCCGTTAGGCATGCCATAATCCTGGTGGAGGGAGTTTGTGTCTTTTATTCCCCTCCTGTTTGGCACTGCTGGTTCAGGTTTGTTTAAGTTAATAAAATCTTCAAAGGGTCATTCATCTTGTTTTAAATTTCGAGGTCTTAGGTCTAGGGTTGAGTCAATTTTTGTCTTGAGTGGTCATAAAGGACCAGCAGGCCAGAGGGATGTCCTTCATAAAACATCATTTCAATAATTCTCACTATTGTACAGCTAAATTTTCACCTTGTTTTCAAAACTCTGTTTTTGAAAAATAAAGCTCATTATCTCGTTTTTTGTAAAAATTGTCAAAATTTCAAATTCTCCAAATGTTGAAGTGCAACCTTGGTCTCCTTTGCCAAAGCATCTTAGAAGCTATCCCTGCAAAAATTTTCAGAAGAAATCATCATTTCAACCAATTTTTCAAAGAAAGGAAACAAGAAGTTAGAGCCAATTAATTCAAAAAAGTGTCAACACTCAAACATTATAAAGTGGGTTTTGGGCAAATAAAAATCTAAAGGAAGCCTATAAAAGCACATCACTCTTCATTAGCAACTCATTTGCCTCTCACAAGCTAGATGAATCCTTGCAAAGGCGATTTCAAGAGTCATTGAGCAAATTGGGCAGTTTAAGAGGCGCGCTACGCATCAGGGACGACGCGCTACGCGTCAGGGGCGCGCTACGCATCAGGCTGCCTTTCTCAGAACAAAATTGCTCGTGTGCTACGCGTCAGAGGGGCGCTACGCGTTGGGTTTTTCACCCAACAAACTGCCAGCAAGCTACCAAATCCTCTTTTCTCTCAAGCAAATTTCAGGTAGGCCTCTCCTCCATGGCTAGATTTGGTTTTGCAAGATGAATGAGAAATTAATATGTTTAAATGCCATGAAAATGAGAAGTCAAAACCCTACATTGCTGTGGAAGATTTAAAGACTTAATGGTGCTAGGGTTTCAAATTTTTTTTGCTGTCCAAGGTTGCCCATTTGTGATCCCTCTTTTCCCTCATTTTCATCAACATTCTCCTTCAAATTTTCCAATAAAATTTCATAATTTTCCTCTCTAAAATCCCTAAAACCTACTAAATTCCCAAACCCTACTTCACCTTAAAATCCCACAATTTTGTGATTTCCCATGTTGCCTTCCCTAAATTCCTTATTTATGTTTATTGTCCCTAATTCCCTCATGTTCCCCTATCCCTAACAATTCCCTTGTATTTATGTCCCCTTGGTGACAGCATTTGAAAAGTCAAACAACAGTTAATTGGGTGCAAAGTGAGCAATACATTTCAGCCATCTTGCCTTCAAAACCATGTCAGAAACCGAATCAGATTATCAGCAGAGTTATGACAGTGATTCAACACCACAGGTAGAAGTGCGAAGGAGGCATCACAAGGGTGGTAATGGTGGTCGGCATGTCAGGGAGGAGCCCACTTCTTTGGCTCATTTGCAAGCTTGTCCACTTGCAATGACATGTTTTCAGTATCAATCATGCTTTGGATATTGTGAGCGGATCTCACAAATTCAACACCACAGAGAACTAGTTTGCTTGTTTGTCCTACATTTGCACAATGGTCATGTGAACCTTGCAGGAGTGGATTTCACCCTATCACCTGAAATTGTTGCTCAAGCCACCGGGATACCAAATGTTGGGGAGGAGTGGAATAAGCGCCAGCAGCTAGACAGATTTCATTATCAACCATATATCAAACCCGGGTGCATGAGACACCTAACTGCTGTTTTTCCTTTCAGATTCCTAAGGGATGAGTATGCACCCTTGATGAGGCTCATTATGCGCTATTTCACTTGTGAAGGCAAATATTCACGTTTATATTCGTACCATATCCGTTTGTTGATGCATTTCACCTGGGCACGAATGATGAACATTCCATTTTTCATGTGCCGAAATATAGAGAAGATGGTGCCCGTAGTGCAAAGGAAGAACCCCGCACAACAACACAAAAGTATATATCATTATGCACTAATCGAGATCATAGTGATGCATCAGTTGGCACATGAGGGTATTGCTTGGGAAGATTTCATTTCTCACAACTTCTTCATGGTGCCACAGCCACCTCCTGAGATTGTCCATGATGAGGGAGGGCCTTCACATCAGTTTCACATTCCAGAGCCCGAGCATGTCAGCACTCCATATTGTGTTACATACCAGAGAGGCCACAGGGCCTTATTTGCATCAGCACAGCGAGTGTTATCTCCACATCAGGTGGAAGGGGCCTCACTTTCGACAGCAGCACAGGTACAGGAGAGAGGTAAGCAGCCCATGATTGATGAGGGACCATCAGGTGATCCGGACATAGACATTAATGACCTTGACATCAGTTCTCCTAGCTCGGAGCTAAAGGAGATCATTCAACAACAAAAGGCTGAAAATCACTTGTTGCAGCAGAAGTTGGAAATGGAAAATTGGAAAATCACATACTTAGAGCAGCGCAACAAACAGTTAGAGGATGAACACACTCTTGATGAGTTGCAGAGGATCCGAGAAGACCGGAACTTGGCTCGCAAGAGACTCGGTGATTTGACACCTATTGAGTAAGGGTCTATGCTCATCCGGGTGAACACTCATTTAGAGAAGTTGCTAGCCAAGGCAAATAGGGACAAAGATATGCTCCGCCACATGAAGAATCATTATTGGGTCCGCATGCATGTGTGCAAAGTGAAAATGAAGGTACTCAAAGGACGATTGGCCAAGGCACTAAAACAGAGGAAAAGGCCCGATCCACTTCAGATTTTGGCTAAAGCCTCCTTGAAGGAGCATGGTGCTCAATGATACACCCCCAGCTCAAAATTCAGAAAATTTGGAGCAATTTTGGTCAATTTTGAATTTTTTTTGCTAAAAACAGGTCTTTTCCCTCTGCGTGTAGCGCGCCGCGCGCTACCCTGAAGACGAGGAGGTCCATTTCACAAAAAATCTGCATTTTTGGATTTTTCATGACAAATTACACTTGCTCAGCCACTGCCAAGACATTTCATTGAGATTTGGGCCCCCAAAAGGTCAAAAAACAAGCAAAAAATGACCTTCTGCCACTTTTTGGACACACAGGTAGTAGTCTTGGGAGATTGCATTTTTGGAGGGGAAAATGGGCACCAAATTGAGAAATTCCACTTGGGCTGGAGAGTAGATATCTAGAGCTTTCCAACAAGCCCACTTTAGCCTCCTTTGGATGCTGGGAAGTGCCCCAAAAGTGGGCTCAAAGGCACGCTACGCGTTGAGAAATGGCGCGCTACGCATCAGGACATTTTCTCAATTTTTCATCTTCAGCTCAGGAAAACGCAGCATTTGACTAGTTTTGACTTTTGGTAGGATTTTTCACCCTCCTTGATGTAATTGATGTAATTTTATATTGAGATGACACTTTTTTACCTATTCTAGAAGATTCATTCATAAAATAGCAAAAAATTAATGAATGAATTGGTTTCCTAACTTATAGAGGCAAGCTGTTTTGATTGC
Organism: Pinus tabuliformis; assembly: GCA_031772625.1. Taxonomy (NCBI): domain Eukaryota; kingdom Viridiplantae; phylum Streptophyta; class Pinopsida; order Pinales; family Pinaceae; genus Pinus; species Pinus tabuliformis. The sequence continues at coordinate 180,281,878 of CM062815.1, forward strand.
CTAGATTGTAGTGCTTAGTTTAGAATTGGTTGAAACAACTCCTAGGATGATGAGCTCGACCCCTAGAGGCAAGGAAATGTGTTAGCTTGCCTATATTATGTACTTTCTTAGTCATTTTCATGGTTGGACTCTTGAGGGATAAGCTTAGATTGTATTACTCTTTGTATCTCTGCAATTTTGGCAAAGGAAAGGCCAGGGTTTTGCAGCACTATTTGGGATTCCTGTGGTGATTTGTGTTGATGATTTGTTTCTCTCATGTACTTGTAAGTTTGTTATGTGTATCATTTTCCTACTCTTCTCTTATGCAAATTAAGTAAGTGAAGTGTTAAGGTAGAATTCATGGTTTCTATGCTCTGCCTTTAAGTTTGCTTAATATCTATGTTTTCATCTGTTTAAGGAGAACTCCTGATGGTTTCTTGCTCTCCTTAGCTCCTCACCAGTCATATCTATCCATTCAGCTCCTTCAAAGGCATCAAGACAATCTCCTACCTTGCCCCAAAAAGACCTCTGCAAAAACTGTGTCTCATCCCCGCACCTAAAATTGCCGTGCTCAGTTTTCCAACAAAACCCTAAAAATTTGAAATCAAACTTTCCCTATCAGTTTACTAGCCTAAAATCAGTGTTCTTTATTGGTCATCTCAGCCCTTTGAAGACCTTTTGCTGAGATAGACCCGGAGAGAGCCCTGTCCTGTCCTCGTAGGGCTAGCTACGAGGCTAAGTGGTTTGATGTTGCCTTGGATTTTGTCTTTTTCAGCCTGAGACCAAATTCAAGCGCTAACATATTGGCGACCATACTGGGGAGAACAACTTGTTTGCGGGTTGATGTGTTTATTTCATAAGTCTTAGACGGAGCCTGAAGTTATGCCAGGTAGCCTTCGAAACGCTTTTGCTTTGCATAAGCGAAAGTAGATAAACGCTGCTTCAGTCCATCTCCATGAGCTTGTGAATACAACACTTCATTTGCATTTTACCCCAGTACATTTGTAAACTCTGAACTTTTGATGATAAGTTGAGAGTTTTCACAGGCTGATTGGCTATTTGTTCCTTGATATCCAAGCTGGCTTCAGATTCTAGTCATATATTCAAATCTCACTCATGTCCAGCTGTTTTTAAGTATCTTGAAGACATTGATTTTGACGAGAGCTTCGAGTTGTCCCTGTTCAAAACCAAATCTGAAAGTGCACTTGATTCTCTAGTTCCCAACCCTGATTTTGCTGCTGCCCTTGAAATCGAGAGACACAATAAATTGGTTGAAAATTTCATCCTATGACACCTTCAGACAGATATCCAAGTCACTGATCTTGCTGATTGCCTCGAAACTATATCTGTCAATATTGGATCTACTATCACGGCTTCTGTTTCGCATGAGCAGACCAATCCTTCTTTTATTTCTATATCCCCTATAGTCACACATCCTGAATCTACAGTCAATTCTCCCTCTTCATCCCATATCGCTTCTCCTCCGCCTACACCTCCCTATACCCCTCATACTACAGCTACACCTACTACTCCTAGACCCAATCTACCTAAAGCAATGGCTGCCCGGTTTGCCCCTCTTGCTCTTCCTCAAAATCTGCATGATATGCCAGCTGATTATCAGAGTAAAATTCCCATGTTTGATGGCATTCCTCAAGGTGTTTCTGCTCAGTAGCATATAGACAAAATGGAAACTTTCTTTGATCTATATGAGATAGATGAAGAAGATGTAACTATGCGTTTGTTTGTGCAAACATTCGGAGGAGAAGTAAGAAAATGGTTCAGAGGTTTAACAGCTAGAAGCATACCCACATTGGATGAACTTCAGAAAGGATCCACTTTAGATCAATGCCAAGTACAACAATCTCAAACGCAATCATGGTGAGTCTGTCCAAGATTACATTATCAGATTTAACACAGTTTACAATGCTATTCCAGATGATTTAAGACCATCTAGAAAATCAGCTCTTCTCAAATTCCCGGATGGCTTTGATCCGGAGATGGCTTATTCACTGCGAGATAGAGATCCGCCTACCTTGGAGGATATGCAGAAAATCGCTGTTAGTGTTGAAGCGAATTTGAATGATAAAAGAGCAAGGATGAAAGCGGAAAAACGAGTGACAATCAAAGAAGAAGCTTCTACATCAGATCAGCTCCTTCGCAAGGTAGAAAAGGTAGAAAGGATGCTCGAAAAGGCTCATCTCGACAAGCTGGAACCGTAGATTTGAAATCCTAATTTCCAAGGTTCGCAGCAGCGACAATACAGAATTAAGCAGCGTGAAACAAGGACACAAGAGTTAGCAGCTTAGCAGCAAATAAAACCTCCTCTTCAGCAGAATTTTGTTAGCCAAGAATCTGAAGATGAAGGTGATACTGTAGGAGAGGAAAATCACTTTTTCACTCCTGATGATTTGCCTACCTATATTACAGAAGAAGAAGAATTTGTGAGAAACTCCGTCATCCATCAGGATGAGAATTATATCTTATCAAATGATGCAGCACTTGAGGAAGAATCAGAGGAGTACCAAAGAGGATATCTCAATGCTTTGTCCACTCAGCAGAGACAATTAAGAAATCGAGCTGTTCCCATAAATCCCATTCAGAAGAAGAAAGATACTTCAGCAAAAAATGATTCAGCTTCCCCACAGAAAAAAGGAAAAGAGATAATTGATCCCCCAACAGGTCAATCATCTTCAGAAGATAAGGTAAATCAGCCACCAAGCACAATGAGAGATAAAGTTGAAAGAAGAGAAGTTCCGGCCAAAGAAGGTGAAAAGGTTTCAGCATTTAGTTTGGAGAATGAAATTTCAAAGCTAAAAGTGTCTATTCCATTGCCTGAAATCATGAAAAACACCAGCTATCGAGGTCAAATTTCCAAAATTCTGAATATTGATCCAATGCTTGACATGGTAAATGTAGAAGATGATCAGCCGGAATTAATTTTTGGGCCTACTTTAGATGGTGAGTCTCCTGAAACTGATGTTCCTCCCTTCTATATCAGTTTGAGGTTGCACGAGTATGTTTTACATAATTCTATGTTTGACTCGGGTGCTTCGCACAATTTGATGCCGAAAGCAATCATGGAAAAGCTGGGATTAGACATCACAAGAAAATATCATGATTTGTATTCATTTGATTCCAGCTGGGTAAAGTGTATCAGATTGATCAAGGACTTGGTGGTAAGCCTAGATCAAATTCCACCTAAGAATGTCTTGATGGATGTGGTTGTGGCAGATATTCCTCCGCGTTTTGGTATGTTGCTTTCAAGGTCTTGGGGAGCTAAGTTGAAAGGTACACTTCAACTAGATTTTTCTTATGCTACAATTCCAGTCTTCGGTCAAATGAGAAATTTATATCGGGAGCAAAAGATGAAATACATGATAACTAGCAAAGAAAAGCCAATAAATCATCCTATAAATTATGTACATACAGATTTGGAGTCGTTTGTTTTGTTTGCTGATAATTTTAATGAGATAGATAGTCAGTTGGTTCAGGCAGAGGATATACCAGAGATTACTGAAAATTTTAGAGAAGTTATGCAAAAGGAAAGAGAAGAAAAGCCAGTTGCCATGAAGCAAACAACTGAAGCTAAGGGGCAGCAAACAGAAAAAACAGAGGCAACACAGTTTCAGCAATTGGAAGAAGATGAAGATGGTCTTTGGACCATGGATTTTGATGGCGCTGTGGGCAGCGATGGTGCTGGTATTGGTGTGTGGATTCGAAGTCCCTTTTTCTGCCCGAGACAAAGTCCCAAGCAAGGTGAGAGTGTGTTCTTATAAACTAGCATTCGATTGTTCAAATAATGAGGCAGAATATGAGGCTCTCATTGCTGGCCTTAAAATTCTTCGCAAGTTGAAAGCAAAGAAGATTGCAGTTTATGGTGATTCCGAGTTGGTGATAAAGCAAGTTAAAGGTGAGTTTCAGGCCAAGCATCCTCGTATGAGGGCATATCGAAATGTTGTCCTAGATATTTTGAAATTATTTTCTAAACATACTTTGACATGTGTGCCCTGCATACAAAATGGTGTTGCGGATGCGCTGGCCAAGGTAGCAAGTAACTTAAAAATTCCAATGAATTCCAGCAACAAATTTGAGATTTATGTAAAACACCGCCCCACAGTTCCGGATAATCAAAGATGTTGGCAAGTCTTCCAGAATGATGAAGAAATTAAAGATTTTCTGCAGATTGAAGGCGAGTTTAAAGATATTTCCATATATATAGAACCAGATGAAGTAAATCAAATGGATGTGCTACAACTTAAGGACAATTTTATTCCTAAAGGATTGATTCCTTTGGAAGAGCTGTTTGATCAAGATGATGTGGCCCGTAAACCAACATTGAGACCAACTAAAGAAGGTGTTGAAGAAGTAAACATTGGAGCAGCTGAGAATCCCAAGATGGTAAAGCTATCAAAATCCTTGTCACCAAAGGTAAAGAAGGAGTATGTCAGATTGTTATCTTCGTTTTCTAATGTCCTTCCATGGGATTATTCAGATCTGAAAACATATGACACTAATATCATTCAGCATACTATTCCTATAACGCCAAATCAGAAACCTTTCCGTCAAAAACTAAGGGGAATCAATCCTAAATTGCTCCCATTGATAGAAAAAGAAGTGAATAGGTTGTACAAGTCTGGAATCATAGTACCTATCAGATTTTCCGATTGGATATCCAATTTGGTGCCTGTAAGAAAGAAGACTGGTGAGATCTGCTTATGCATTGACTTCAGAAATTTGAATAAGGTGTCTTTAAAAGACAATTATCCGTTGCCCAAGATGGATCATATATTGCAGCGAGTAGTTGGAGCATCAAGGATGTCGCTACTCGATGGCTATTCTGGGTACAATCAAATTTTGGTGAATGAGGATGATCGTGACAAAACTGCATTCACTACTCCATGGGGAACATTTCATTATGCAAAGATGCCGTTTGGTTTGAGAAATGAAGGTGCCACTTTTCAGCGTGCGATGGATATGGCCTTTGCCAACGAGAAAGATGTCGTTTTAGTTGTTTACCTTGATGATTTGACTGTATTTTCGAAATCTGATGAAGAACATTTATATTACATGAAAATGGTTTTTCAAAAGTGCAGAAAATATGGTATTTCGTTGAATCCAAAGAAGAGTCTTTTCGCCATGAGTGAAGGCAAGATCTTGGGCCACATCATTTCCAAAGACGGCATCCGTATAGATCCTACACGTGTTGAAGCTATTCAGCAAATCGAGCAGCCTCAGAACAAAAAAGAAATACAGTCCTTTAATGGTAAGTTGAATTTTCTGCGTCGCTTCATTCCGAATCTTGCCGAGCATCTTAGAGAAATCACAAACATGCTAAAAAAGGACAGCCAGCTAAAGTGGACCGAAGAGGCGGTAAAATCTTTCAATTTGGTAAAGTTGGTTCTATCTTCAGCCCCTACTCTAATCAGTCCGGATTACACACAAGTTTTTATTTTATTTTCATTTGCTTCTGAGCACACATTGGCAGCTGTACTAATGCAAAAAAGAGACGGAGTTGAGAAGCCTATTGTTTTTTTTAGCCGTATTATAAGGGACGGAGCATTGAAGTATAACATCATCGAAAAACAAGCGGTTGTGCTTGTGAAGGCCTTGAAGGATTTCCATGTGTATATATTGATTTCCCACATTATCGCATATGTTCCTAACGCAGCAGTAAAGAATGTTTTAGTACAGGCAGAACCGGAAGGAAGGCGTGGTAGGTGGATTGCTGCATTATTAGAGTATGATGTGGAAATTAAACCCACTAAGCTAATCAAAGGTCAAGGTCTTGCCAAATTGATGGCTGAAACAAATCTACATGTCCTAGATATCAATTTGATGGCTGCCATGTCCGATGAAGATGAGGAGAATTCAGCACAACAGGTATCTGAAATCTTTGTTTCTTATCCTTGGTATGCTGATATTATATATGTACTTCAAAATTTGTCTTCACCTCCCGGGATGCCTCGAAATAAAAGTAGGACATTGAAGTTGAAAGCAGCCAAGTTTTGCATCCTCAAATTTGCACTATATTGGAAAGACCCCGGTGGAATATTGCTGAATTGTTTGGTCGAGGAGGAAGCCAAAATAGTTGTGGAAGATTTTCATAAAGGTGACTGCGGGGGCCATTTGTTTTGGAAGACTACAACAATAAGATCCTAAGGGCAGGTTTTTATTGGCCTTCATTGTTTTCAGATGTATATAAAGCTGTCAAGAATTGTCATGAGTGCCAAATTTTTCAAGGGAAACAGAAATTACAGCCATTGCCTCTCAAACCAATTGAAGTCAGCGCACCATTTCAGCAGTGGGGCTTGGATTTTATCGGCGAAATTCATCCGCCATCGTCAGGACAACATAGATGGATATTGATAGCTACAGATTACTTCACAAAACGGATTGAAGCCATTCCCACCCGGCAGGCCACGGATGCGGTAATTATTTCTTTCCTTGAAAATAATATACTGTCACGTTTTGGCTGTCCAAGTAAGTTAATTACAGATAATGCAACAGCATTCAAATAAAAGAGAATGGTTGACTTTTGCTACAAATACAATATCAGCTTGGGGCATTCTACCGCCTACCATCCGCAAGGAAATGGGTTGGCAGAGTATTCAAATAAGTCCTTGGTAAATATCATTAAAAAGTTGCTGGAAATCAATAAGAAGAGTTGGCATAAAAAGTTAGTGAATGCACTGTGGGCTGATAGGGTAAGTCAGAAAAAGTCAATTGGCATGTCTCCTTTTGAGTTGGTGTACGGGATAGACGCAGTGTTTCCTACTTCACTCGCTATTCCGGTGGTCAAATTGCTTCAAGAAGCTGGTAGTGAGGAAGATCCCATGCAGAGGCGGATTAATCAAATGATTCATTTACAGTAGACACGGGAGGAGTTTCTTTACAATACTCTCAAGTTGCAAGAGCGCATAAAGAATATTTATGGCAGGAAAGCAAAACCAGATGACTTCCAAATAGATGATGTGGTTTTGAGGTGGGATGCTCGGAATGAAGACAAAGGGAAGCATGGCAAATTTGACAATTTATGGAAGGGTCCCTACAAGATCGCAGCATATCGTGGCCAAAATGCTTTTCTTCTCAAGGAAATGAACGAAGATGATTATCCCGTAGGGTCGATCAATGGTCGGCTGCTAAAGAGGTATCATGTCTGAGCATTTTCTGTTCTTGTCACCATCATTGTACATACCGTTTTATTCTTATTTTATCGCATGCGTGTACTGATCTTTCATCCTCAGTCTGGGGCTCACGGTGAAGGCTATAATTCTGAAGATGAAGATTGGTTGGTTTGAGGTTTGTCAAGGTGTTTTTATCAATCCATTTTCTGTCCAAAATTGAGTTAGTTTGGGTCAAAGTTGTGTCCAATTTTCAGTCAAATCTGCAATTACTAAAGCTGTCAGAGCTTGTGTCAAATGAGTAAATAATGACTCCATCGCCCAATGGTTGAAAGCACTGGTCTACTCTCCCAGAGGTCTGAGGTTCTTGGCATCTCCAAGGAGCTACCATCCCCATTGGAGCCAATGTTAGAGTCGGTCTAGTAGCCCTCCACCATAGATCAAAGCTCTTTGCATTTCATGATTAGGTGTCCCATCAGTGTGATCATGTTGCATTCCGTTAGGCATGCCATAATCTCGGTGGAGGGAGTTTGTGTCTTTTATTCCCCTCTTGTTTGGCACTGCTGGTTTAGGTTTGTTTAAGTTAATAAAATCTTCAAAGGGTCATTCATCTTGTTTTAAATTTTGAGGTCTTAGGTCTAGGGTTGAGTCAATTTTTGTCTTGAGAGGTCATAAAGGACTAGCAGGCTAGAGGGATGTCCTTCATAAAACATCATTTCAATAATTCTCACTATTGTACAGCTAAATTTTCACCTTGTTTTCAAAACTCTGTTTTTGAAAAACAAAGCTCATTATCTCGTTTTTTGTAAAAATTGTCAAAATTTCAAATTGTCCAAATGTTGAAGTGCAGCCTTGGTCTCCTTTGCCAAAGCATCTTAGAAGCTATCCCTGCAAAAATTTTCAGAAGAAATCATCATTTCAACCAATTTTTCAAAGAAAGGAAACCAGAAGTCAGAGCCAATTAATTCAAAAAAGTATCAACACTCAAACATTATAAAGTGGGTTTTGGGCAAATAAAATTCTAAAGGAAGCCTATAAAAGCACATCACTCTTCATTAGCAACTCATTTGCCTCTCACAAGCTAGGTGAATCATTGCAAAGGCGATTTCAAGAGTCATTGAGCAAATTGGGTAGTTTCAGAGGCGCACTACGCATCAGGGAGGGCGCGATACGCGTCAGGGGCGCTACGCATCAGGCTGCCTTTCACAGAAAAAAATTGCTTGTGCGCTACGCGTCAGAGAGGCGCTACGCGTTGGGCGAGGCGCACTACGCGTTGGGTTTTTCGCCCAACAAACTGCTAGCAAGCTACCAAATCCTCTTTTCTCTCAAGCAAATTTCATGTAGGCCTCTCCTCCATGGCTAGATTTGGTTTTGCAATATGAATGAGAAATTAATATGTTTAAATGCCATGAAAATGAGAAGTCAAAACCTACATTGCTGTGGAAGATTTAAAGACTTAATGGTGCTAGGGTTTCAAATTATTTTGCTGTCCAAGGTTGCCCATTTGTGATCCCTCTTTTCCCTCATTTTCATCAACATTCTCCTTCAAATTTTCCAATAAAATTTCATAATTTTCCTCTCTAAAATCCCTAAAACCTACTAAATTCCCAAACCCTACTTCACCTTAAAATCCCACAATTTTGTGATTTCCCATGTTGCCTTCCCTAAATTCCTTATTTAGTTTATTGTCCCTAATTCCCTCATGTTCCCCTATCCCTAATAAATCCCTTGTATTTATGTCCCCTTGGTGACAGCATTTGAAAAGTCAAACAACAGTTAATTGGGTGCAAAGTCAGCAATACATTTCAGCCACCTTGCCTTCAAAACCATGTCAGAAACCGAATCAGATTATCAGCAGAGTTATGACAGTGATTCAACACCAGAGGTAGAAGTGTCAAGGAGGCATCACAAGGGTGGTAAAGGTGGTCGGCATGTCAGGGAGGAGCCCACTTCTTTGGCTCATTTGCAAGCTTGTCCACTTGCAATGACATGTTTTCAGTATCAATCATGCTTTGGATATTGTGAGTGGATCTCACAAATTCAACACCACAGAGAACTAGTCCGCTTGTTTGTCCTACATTTGCACAATGGTCATGTGAACCTTGCAGGAGTGGATTTCACCCTATCACCTGAAATTGTTGCTCAAGCCACTAGGATACCAAATGTTGGGGAGGAGTGGAACAAGCACCAGGAGCTAGACAGATTTCATTATCAACCATATATCAAACCCGGGTGCATGAGACACCTAACTGTTGTTTTTCCTTTCAGATTTCTAAGGGATGAGTATGCACCCTTGATGAGGCTCATTATGCACTATTTCACTTATGAAGGCAGATATTCACGTTTATATTCGTACCATATCCGTTTTTTGATGCATTTCACCCGGGTACGAATGATGAACATTCCATTTTTCATGTGCCGAAATATAGAGAAGATGGTGCCCGTAGTGCAAAGGAAGAACCCCGCACAACAACACAAAAGTATATATCATTATGCACTGATCGAGATCATAGTGATGCATCAGTTGGCACAACAGGGTATTGCTTGGGAAGATTTCATTTCTCGCGACTTCTTTATGGTGCCACAACCACCTCCTGAGATTTTCCATGATGAGGGAGGGCCTTCACATCAGTTTCACATTCCAGAGCCCGAGCATGTCAGCACTCCAACATGTGTTACATACCAGAGAGGCCACAGGGCCTTATTTGCATCAGCACAGCGAGTGTTATCTCCACATCAGGTGGAAGGGGCCTCGCTTTCGACAGCAGCACAGGTACAGGAGAGAGGTAAGCAGCCCATGATTGATGAGGGACCATCAGGTGATCCGGACATAGACATTATTGACCTTGACATCAGTTCTCCTAGCTCGGAGCTAAAGGAGATCATTCAGCAACAAAAGGCAGAAAATCACTTGTTGCAGCAGAAGTTGGAAATGGAAAATTGGACAATCACATACTTAGAGCAGCGCAACAAACAGTTATAGGATGAACACACTCTTGATGAGTTGCGGAGGATCCAAGAAGACCAGAACTTGGCTCGCAAGAGACCTGGTGATTTGACACCTATTAAGTAAGGGTCTATGCTCATCCGGGTGAACAATCATCTAGAGAAGTTGCTAGCCAAGGCAAATAGGGACAAAGATATGCTCCGCCACATGAAGAATCATTATTGGGCCCGCATGCATGTATGCAAAGCGAAAATGAAGGTACTCAAAGGACGATTGGCCAAGGAACTAAAACGGAGGAAAAGGCTCGATCCACTTCAGATTTTGGCTAAAGCCTCCTTGAAGGAGCATGGTGCTCAATGATACACCCCCAACTCAAAATTCAGAAAATTTGGAGCAAATTTGGTCAATTTTGAAGTTTTTTTGCTAAAAACAGGTTTTTGCCCTCAGCGCGTAGCGCGCCGCGCGCTACCCTGAAGATGGGGAGGTCCATTTCACAAAAAATCTGCATTTTTGGATTTTTCATGACAAATTACACTTGCTCAGCCACTTCCAAGACATTTCATTGAGATTTGGGCCCCCAAAAGGTCAAAAAACAAGCAAAAAATGACCTTCTGCCACTTTTTGGACACACAGGTAGCAGTCTTGGGAGATTGCATTTTTGGAGGGGTAAATGGGCACCAAATTGAGAAATTCCACTTCGGTTGGAGAGTAGACATCCAGAACGTTCCAAAAAGCCCACTTGAGCCTCATTTGGACGCCGGGAAGTGCCCTAAAAGTGGGCTCAAAGGCGCGCTACGCATCAAGACATTTTCTCAATTTTTCATCTTCAGCTCAGGAAAACGCAGCATTTGACCAGTTTTGACTTTTGGTGGGATTTTTCACCCTCCTTGATGTAATTGATGTAATTTTATGTTGAGATGACACTTTTTTACCTATTCTAGAAGATTCATTCATAAAATAGCAAAAAATTAATGAATGAATTGGTTTCCTAACTTATAGAGGCAAGTTGTTTTGATTGCCTAGATTGTAGTGCTCAGTTTAGAATTGGTTGAAACAGCTCCTAGGATGATGAGCTCGACCCCTAGAGGAAAGGAAATGTGTTAGCTTGCCTATATTATGTACTTTCTTAGTCATTTTCATGGTTGGAATCTTGAGGGATAAGCTTAGACTGTATTACTCTTTATATCTCTGCAATTTTGGCAAAGGAAAGACCAAGGTTTTGCAGCACTATTTGGGATTCCTGTGGTGATTTGTGTTGATGGTGTGTTTCTCTCATGTACTTGTAAGTTTGTTATGTGTATCATTTTCCTACTCTTCTCTTCTGCAAATTAAGTAAATGAAGTGTTAAGGTAGAATTCATGGTTTCTATGCTCTGCCTTTAAGTTTGCTTAATATATATGTTTTCATCTGTTTAAGGAGAACTCCTGATGGTTTCTTGCTCTCCTTAGCTCCTCACCAATCATATCTATCCATTCATCTCCTTCAAAGACATCAATACAATCTCCTACCTTGCCCCAAAAACACCTCTGCAAAAGCTGTGTCTCATCCCCGCACCCAAAATTGTCGTGCTCAGTTTTCCAACAAAACCCTAAAAATTTGAAATCAAACTTTCCCTATCAGTTTACTAGCCTAAAATCAGTGTTCTTTATTGGTCATCTCAGCCCTTTTAAGACCTTTTGCCGAGATAGACCCGGAGAGAGCCCTCTCCTGTCCTCGTAGGGCTAACTATGAGGCTAAGTGGTTTGATGTTGCCTTGGATTTTGTCTTTTTCAGCCTGAGACCAAATTCAAGCGCTAACACATCCGAGTATGAAAAAGAAGCTAGTGAGGTTGTAATTTCCATTAGCAACAATAGATACAGATACAAAGTATCTTCTGAAGCTTACAGGTGATGCCCACCTCAAAATGATGATTACTTCAGAATTTCTCGGTGGTAATGAAAATAGTGTGATGGTTCTAGTGAAGATGGATGATTTACTTGGTAGTCCTGAACTCATGGAACATTTTGTAGTAAGTGGAAAATCAGAGGAAACGACTTCATCACTTCCTTCTAGTGGCAATGTCAATGGTGATTTGGATGTAGAGACACTGAAGTCAATTGCAGGAGCTATTGTTTTGAGCCTTTATGGGTAGCATTTATCATACAGTAATCCACCTCATAGAACTAACCATGGTATTTTTGACATTGGTGTCAACACAAGGCCTTAGAGGTGTGTCACTTCAGCTATGATCTCTTAGTGGAGCTCATCCCTTCCAATAAAGTCTTAAGGAATTACAGAATTGATAGTTCTAGGTCTTACATAATAGCATGTGTGCTGGCTCGTAACAATAGTATAGAAAATATGGATATAAGTGGAAATCATATAAATTCCAAATGTGCTCATGATTTTAGGAGGGCCCCTTAAGAAAGCAGGACTCTGAAACATTTGAATATGTCAAACAATGGAATGAGTGATAAGGGTGTTTCCTACATTGTAGTTGCTTTGTTTTCGAACCATACCCTGCAATCCTTGCAACTTGAAAGAAATCTAATGGGAGGATAAGGAATTGATCATTTTCTTTGTCCTCTTATAGATTCAAAGCAGGCCAGCCTCAAGCAAATACTTATGTGGAATTTTGTTCCATTGGGGGACCTCATACCAAAATGGGAAGTTTTGGTGTAAGTGCATTGGTGCAGATGATATCCACAAACTAGAGTTTTCTAAAATTCATTATAAATGATGATTGTAGCATGGCTACAGCTAATTTCATCAAAATTATTGTAGATCTTGAAAGAAATGTAGCTTTGAAGTCACTGTATTTGAAGGGATGTAAAGGAGTTGCAGTACTTGAAGAAATTATGGATACATTGCAGGTGAATCCCTGGCTTGAAGATATTGATTTGAATGAAACTCCACTTGAAGCCTCTGGTAAGACTGATCTTGTTCACCAACGGTTTGGAAAAAATGTAATGCTGAGCCACAGATTAATTTTCTAGAAGACATGCCCATGATAGTGCCAAAAAATGCTAGAGTTTTCCTCTCTGGACAAGAATTTGTAGGAAAGATTTATGACTTTCCGTATTCAACCTTAATCAATTTCTCAGTATACACAAAGGTAAAGGCAACGATCCAATCTAGTTATATATATTGTGGATATATTTAGTGAGGAGAATGATAATGTATTATATATAATACTTAAAAACAACTATAGATAGCTAGACCGATCATGCAATGACCACGAGGAAGATTATTCATTATTTGGAATCAAATAAAATATGACCTAAAAAGAGTTTTAAGCTTTTCAAAATTCATACGAGTAAAAAAATTTCATAGTTTCTGAAATTAGATGACTTATCCTTGTTATGAATATTATTAGGTATTCCATGATAAATTGGACAACCAAGATTGATTTTTCCAATTCAAATGACCAATATCTGCAATTTTGGTTGCAGGTAAAACAACTCTATGTAATTCCATATCGTAGAGTTTTTCTCAAGCCAAGATTCCATCAATAGACAAAATAAACCTAGTTGAACCCATCACAAGAACTCAGGGTATCAAAATCAAGGTCCTAGAAGATGATGATACTAGAATTTCAATTTGGGACCTTTGGGTCAACATGAGTTCCATGTTTTTCATGATTTCATGTTCCCTGTTCCCAGGAGCCCATCTTTCTATCTCATAATTTGTAGCCTGTTCAGAAAACCAGTAAACAAACAATCCAAAAAGCTTCAAGAACATGAAGAAGAGATATTATATTGGCTAAGATTTATTGTTTCCAACTAGAAGAGCATAATCCTTTCTCACTCATGTCACAGTTGTTTTCACTCATATTGATCAAACTTCTGAAAGTTCAGAATTGTACTTATCAACGGTCCAATGCGTTTATAGGCTTAGGGATTGTTTCATTGGCCTTTTAAAATTATCCCAAACCATATATACAGTGGATGCAAGGTCATCTGGTTCAGTGAATAAGGTTGCTCATCATGTGCAACAAAGAACCAATACAATTTTGGAAAGGGTTCCCAAAATTTACCGAGTATACAATGACTTAAGAGTGTTGTTGCTCAATCGGAAATCTGAGCATTCCAACAAGCCAGTTATGAAATGGGAAGATTTTTCTCAACTATGTGAAATGAAGATTCCAACACTAAGAATACAATCTCGCTATGATGACCCCACAAAGGTTGAAGAGAGGCGGAGAGCCATAGCATGCCCTTTGCATAAAGCTGGAGAAATCATTTATTTTGAAGAGATTGATTTCATCATAGTGGATTGTGAGTGGTTTTGTGAGGAATTCCTTGGATGTCTAGTAACAATGTACAACAAAATTGAATCTACTTTGGGTCGACAATAAAGGGGATTTACAACTAGAAAAGAGTTGGAGGTTATTTTAAGAGAATCTTTATAGGGTTTAGTACTCGGATTTGGTCCCATAATTTTTGAGAATGTGCACCCAAGTGACCTTGTGAGAATGATGTTGAAAGTAGAACTTTGTTATGAACAAGATCATGGCAATCACAATTCAAAGCTTTTCATACCTACAATACTTGAGAAAGGTTGGTACAAGCCACAAACATGGTAGCTAGGTGGATAAAGATACATCTACTTTGGCCTCCATTTTGAGTGAAATGATTCAAATCACACTCCTAGATTCTTCCCAAGGTTGCGAGTATGACCCTTTGATTTTAATCTTTAAAAATACAGAAAGAAAATAGTCGAACTAGATTCTCTTTTATCTTTGAGAAGAATAGGAGACATGACTGATTTATTCTAAATATCATAGATCTCATGTCCTATTTACTTCTCAACCTTAAATAGAGTCAAAGATGGATATCACATTACCTGGGGTGGAAGGCATAATATGTTAGATTCATCCACTTATCCATTTAAGGAAAACTAATTCAAGATTGTAAGAGAGAGCTTCTACTTGAAGATTGTGAGGAGCAAAATGAATGCTTCCATATGATTCACTCTAATTATCCAACAATGCTTCAAGGATCAATTTGGAATCTCTCTGGATAATCAACTCTCAGATCTCTCTTTATAAAACAATATCTAAGCCTCTTAGAATTGCCCTGAATTCTCCTTCATCATCGAGGCTCCATTCTAGGCCTTCCATGTTTGAAATAGGAAAACTATTGGAAAAATTTCATAGATGGCTACTTGTGCCAATAAACAGGGATTTTCCTTTATTTCCCTATAAAAATGGAATCTCTAGAAATTCAACAGGATATCATCTAGATCAGATTCTATAAACGAAGACTTGGAATGAACCATAAAATCCTTCCATGGAATGAAGAAAACATAACAAAACACATATTGTTTTCCAGCAGTTTTTGGCTTGTCCACAGTCTCCACCCCTCTTTTATTGCACTTCAATGAAAGTTATCAACTAGTTACTAGCCCACAATGAATATTGTTAGGGAGGAAAATACAAATTTTCATACTTTCTGCCTTTTAGTGTGAAAGGATAGTCATTTAATTTGTCACAACCGACCAAAAATGATTAGGATTTATCTCTATGCAAAGACATTTTAGGATACAAATGAAACTCTATGGTTGCCATGATCCAAACCTTCCTGGTGAACTAACAGAAACTAAGTAAATGACTCAAATATTGGAATTTACGAATTTAAATTGGTTACACCTCAAAGAACCATGGAACCCATAGGGAAACAAATTGTTTGTTTGGAATGTTTCTGATGTAACAAAACTCACAGAAAACAAGCCTCATTAGGAGAAATTTAGAGAAATGAAAATCATAATTGATTTGGCAGTTTGTAATCAATATTGGCATCCAAAAACTGGGATTACTGAAAATTCAAGCCCTAAGGAAAGTTGTATTCATCATAACTGACATGTATTCTATAAACCAACTTGTCAGTGGTTGAAGAGACCAGGATATAGAAATAGTTGAGGACAATTAAAAGATTTATAAAAGAATGGTGCAAACTCACATTCAAGAAATTCAAATAAGAATCCTTTTTCTATTTGCAATCCGTACCAGCATGACATGTAGATTCATAATGGGAAAATCCCTCCCTATAAATGATACCAAAATACCACCAAGTTGTCTAGACTTCATATATCCTTTACAATATATTACCTAAAGTAGATATGAATAGATCTCAAGCCTCAAAGTAGTTGAAAAGGCATGAATATCCATCGGTAGCTTAGCTTACATAATCTCTACCACCCTCAAGACATAAGGTCTGGATGGTAGTTGATTTGGCTATAGGATCCCACAATAGTGTTGTTGTTTCTACCAAACATGGAATTTGAAACTTGCATTAGGAAATTTCTACAATTTGGCATCAGACCGCAATATTATATCCCGAGTTTCTCCTACCTACCATCATTTTTGCTTACCTCTTGTTTTGTTGTTTGGCTACCTTACAGTGTCGGTTCTACAGAAGAGTGCCCATCATTGAAGAATGAGTGGAGTGAGATACAAGGAACATTATAAAATTCCTTGTTATTTTTTATGAAACTAGATATCGTTCCTAACAATTAATTCCTTTTGATATATTTTATATCTATGTCTAATAATTTGATCTGCACCTTATCTCATTTTTATGCCCACCTTTTTTATTTGTCATGTGTGCACCTCTACAAAAAATCTTGGGGTCAGGTAATAGTTAAACCGCCGCTTACAAACTTGAGAAGAACCTAACTTCAATAGTCATCAATGCTAATGACATCTGAGTTGAACTCAAAGTGAAATGGGCTAATAGATCAATATATTGGCTCGCTCATCACAAGACATCAGTGAAACTCTTAAATTTATGAACCAGGTTGTTGTTAAAAGCATTCTAATACTTTGTGTGTCATATGCCACTTGCCAAGGGGTAATATTAGTTCAAGTTATTTTAAGGCCACAATGGGTGCAGGACCTTCTACCACCGAGGAACAGGAAGGGCCAATTTGTTCTAGTGGAATATCTGAAGCAAGAGCTACTTTTAGTTCCAGCAGACAACATATATAACTATCAACATATCTAGAGTGTTGTTGTTGAAGGAAGGTTTATCATCTTAGGGACCGGATTCAACTATGCAAGGGACCTTCTTGGAGAGGAAGAATTCAGGGATGTATTGCAAAGACAATTTCGAAATCTTTATAGGCTCGTTGTTGAGCTAGATGTTCCATCAACTAATAACATCCCCGATTCTCAAGGTGCTTAGAATGATGATGATGAAGAAGAAAATGAAGATGGGTTTGTGTCTCCTACCATTATTGGGATATGAAAGGGGGTTGAGAAGGTATTGAAGAGACTAAATATTATTAAGAGAGACCTCTAGGACATCAAGCAAGAAATTAAAGGACTGAGGTATGATGACCAAGAAATTCAACCTCCTAGGTGACCTAGGAAGACCTATGCTGATGTGGGAGCTTTGTGTGGTGTATTTCCATTGATTCTGATTCCTTAAGGTCACCTAGGAGGTTGAATCCCATTATAGTGGCCTATCATAGCATGTTTACTCTAGTTGGTTGGTTACTTGGGTAGATGTTGGATAAGGATGTTACAGAGTGGTATCAAAGGATGGTTCACCCCTTGGACTGGATGGTCGGTGTGCGTTGGTCATGCATTCATGTTAGTTACATGTGTGTTAATCATCCTTGTGGTCTATATGCTTGTTGCATATGGAGGGTGTTGGTCATGGTTGTAGTGATGTCGCCATGGGAAAGAGGATGTTGTTGTTGTAAAGTGTGTTGTCATGAGTGTATGATTGGTTACACATTGTTTATGATTGTGTATTGTCAATATACATTGGTATGGTTGTTGTTGTCCTACATGAGGTCATGGTATGTGTAGTTGATATGGTCATGCATTGATGACTAGAATCTAGCTAGAATCATGGTTATATGTTTATATGCTTATGTATTATATGTATATATGTTTTCATGATTATGTTATACATGTACTACATTGATTGGTTGATCTTGTAGATGAGATACCCTTCTCGAATTTTGCTAAGGTATGTTGGTTTATTGTGATTTGGTTTAGCTAGCATAGTATGCATGGCATGAAAGATAGTAGAAATGACTAGCAATATGATAGACTACAAAGACTCTCCCTATGAATCGGATGAGAAACGTGGTTTTGGGCACTCTTTTTATTTTATAGACACATTGAGAAGCTTGAAGGAATAAGTAAGGAGTTGTAAGGCGGACAACGAAAAAATCATGCATGCATAAGATAAACATGAAGAGGTTAATGCAATAATCCTTCAGAGTTTGTCATAATTGCAGTGGCAGGGGCCACTTTGGATCAACCATGGATAGGAGGAAAAAACTAAAGGGACTTATGGTAGTAGGTCTCATGGTGGTCACAGGTCAAATAGAGATGACATGGCCAGAGATGGAAGATTGTTGGATACTCCAGATAGGAAAGGAAATGGATACATGATTGTTATAATTATGGTTTTGAAAAGCATCATGATTGTCATCGTTATCATCCTTGCAAAAGGAGTGATAGGGGATACTTTCCAAATGAGTTTAAGAAAGAAAATCCACGTAATTTTGATGGAGACTTGAAGAAAGTAGAAGATGCAGAGGCTTGGATACTTTGGATGAAAAAGTTCTTTGAGTTGTGTGAGTACATAGAGAACATGAAGGCCATAATTTCTATCTTCAGCCTAAAAGGTAAAGAAAATATATGGTGGGAAGATGTGAAGTGGATCAGAGACATCAGGATGGAGGACTTGAGTTGGCATGAGTTGAAAAGGATTTTTAGGAAGAAGTACTTGTCAGAAAGGTACCATGACAGTAAGGCTAAAGAATTCTATGATCTAAAGATGGAATCAATGACAAATGAAGAGTACATGACTAAGATCCTTGAGCTATTGAGGTATGTACCGTATCTTAAATATGAGAAGGCTAAAGTTCAGTAATTGTTCGGTGGTTTTCCATTAGCATTTAGAGATCGGATTGAATATGATGAGCCTTAGTCACTTGAGGAAAATATTGGGAAATTGAAGCCTTGATATGAAAAATTGAAGCGTAAGAATGAATCTCATCTGGGATAGAAAATGAAGGATAAGGATAGAGGTAAGGGAAAATGATAGTCATATAGAGCAAGGCCTTAGAATGTAGAAGAGAAAGAAAATGTGGCACCACAAAAGAAGTTCAATGCAGCTAGACAGGGACATGGGTCACAAAAGAAACATAGAGGTGATGGTACTAGATGGTTGGAGTGTTGTACATGTGGTAAGCAACACCTTAAGAGAGATTTTCCATGGAATAGGCGTGATAGGCCTTAGATATATAGTGCACAGGAGGCACAAAATGTTAGGGATGTGGGTCAGAGCATTGCTCATATCTATGCTGCACTGGATAATAGATAGGCACACCATCATGCTTCTATCATTGAGATGGACGATAAGCTTTGTGACCAAGTTTTTTCTATTTTGATTGACCCTGGATCTAGTTATAGTTATATTAGTCCTGACTTGTTGGATAGGTGTGGTTTGAATAAATAAGTGCATGCATAATCTTGGATAGTGTAGTTGGATACAAGTACAAAGAAGTGAGTTCATTGTTGGGTAAGAGCTTGTGCATTTGATTTGAATGGTATGCCTACCACAACACATTTGAATGTATTACGATTGGGATCATAAAATATGTTGTTGGGAATGGATTATTTGTACCTTCATAATACCAAGGTGGATTGTTATGACAAATCCATTAAGTGCTTAGATAACATTGGGGAACCAAGAGTCTTACAGGGGAAGAAGAAATCGACATCAGTTAGGATGGTTACATCTATGCAGGAAAAGCACAGTCACACGAAAGGTTGTGTGTTATTTGAATTGCATATTAGCAACAGAGGTAAGGAAGTTGAGGATGCAAATGTTTTGAGTAGGTAACCAGTTCTACAATAGTTTCAGGATATGTTTCCCACAAATATTTCAGAGTTTCCACCTCATAGGGAAGTAGAATTTTCTATTGAGTTAGTGACAGGGGAAGCACACCTCAGTAGGTAGAGTTAAATTTTCAGTTGAAAGAGATCCTTGACAAGGGATACATTAGGCCAAGTGTATCACCTTGGGGCACACCGATATTGTTTGTGAAGAAGAAAGATGCTACTCTCAAATTATGCATTGACTACATGTAGTTGAACAAAGTGACCATCTAGAACATGTATCCATTGTCAAGGATTAATGAATTGTTTGATTAGTTGAAGGGAGAATAAGTGTTTTTGAAGATTGATGCGAGATTCAGATATCATCAGGTATGCATTAAAGAGGACATTTGCAAGGAAACCTTCTAGAGATGGTATGGGCATTATGACTTTGTTGTAATTCCATTTGGTTTGACTAATCCTCCATCTATCTTTATGTGTTTGATGAATAATGTGTTGCATCCCTATTTGGAAAGGTTCATTATTGTGTTCATTGATGACATATTAGTATATCCTAAAAATTAGGAAGACCATGTTGAGCATTTGGAAATAGCATTGAGGTTGTGGAGAGGGCATCAATTGTGTGATAAGCTCATCAAGTGTGATTTCTTTAGACTCAGGTACACTACTTGGGACATGTTGTCTCTAAGGAGGGAATAACAGTGGATCCAAAAAATGTAAGAGCTATCATGGAGTGGGTAGCTCCTAGAAATGAAGATGAGGTGAGATCCTTCATGGGATTCGTAGGTTATTACACGAGGTTTACTAGGAACTTCTCATAGATTTCTTATCCTATTACATCATTGCAAAGGAAAGGTAAGAATTTTGAATGGACAGAAGAATGTGCAACTAGTTTTGAGGAGCTAAAGCAGTTGTTGACACATGCTCCAGTGTTAAATATCACAGATCCATACACACAATTTGTATTATGTACAGATGCTTGTAAGAGAGGACTTGGTGGAGTCCTTATGCAGGAAGGACAGATAGTGTGATATGAGTCACAGAAGTTGAATGAGCACAAGCAGAACTATCTAACACATGATCTTGAGCTAGCAACGATCATACATACATTGAATATGTGGAGGAATTATCTTCTTAGTAGGAGGTTTGTACTGATGAGTGACCATAGTGGGTTGAGATACTTGTTTGACTAGCTGAATCTGAATGCCAGGAAAGCTAGATGGTTTGCCACGATCAACGAGTTTGATTTTGAGATCAGATACATCAAAGGAAAGGAGAACAGGGTCGTAGATGCTGTTAGCAGGCAGATATAGGTAAATCACATAGCAACTATGAGCTAATATGGGAGAGATCTATACGATAAGATCTTGCAGGTAGATCAACTGGATGTCAGGTATATGGAGATTGTGCATAGGTTGCAATAGAGTATAGGTATAGGTACAGGTAGTAGTATAGGTACAAGTACGCGTAGTGGTATAGGTGCAGGTGCACAGGATGTCGACTATTATCTTACAGTGGATGGATTGATCAAGTTTAGAGACACGATATATGTGTTAGACAACAATGAGCTCAAGAAGGTTATCTTAAGGGAGTTTTCAACCATATTCAGGTCACCTAGGTTATCAGAAGACACTGACAGTATTGAAGAAATATATTATTGGCCGAATTTGAAGAGGGATGTAGCTGAGTTTGTGGCTAGATGTTTGCATTGTAGCCAAGTTTGTGGCAGGTAAAGGTAGAGTGTAGGCATCCAAGTGGACTTCTACAGCTGATTGTGATTTCAGAATGGAAATGGCACGTAATTTCCATGGAATTTATCACAGGATTACTGAGGATAGTGAGGCAACATGATTCTATCATGGTTGTTTTGGACAGGTTGACAAAGGTTGCACACTTCATTCCAATGAAGTCTATATTCTTAGCTAGCGATGTAGCACATGTATTCATTAGAGATGTGGTTATATTGCATGGTGTTCCAAATAAAATAGTGTTAGACAGGGATGTAAAGTTCACTTCCAAGTTTTGGAAGGAGTTGTTTGCAGGTTTGAGCATAAAGTTAGCCTTCAGTACAACTTATCATCCACAGACAGATGCACAGATAGAGAGGGTCAATAGAATATTGAAGGACATGTTGAGGATGTACTGATGCATCAACACCGAAAGTATGAAGGGTATCTTCCTCTAGTATAGTTCACTTATAATAACGGGTATCAATAATTCTTGAGGATGAGTTTGTTTGATGCATTGCATGGGCATAGTTAAAATACTCCAATCAGTTGGAGCGATTCAGTAAACAAGGTGTTGATTGGACTAGACATGCTGACAGACATAGACTAGGAAATGTAGGTAATCAACAAAAATCTAAAGACAACACATGATAGGTAGAAGGACTATGAAGATCAGAATGGATTTTTCAAGGAGTTCCAGGTGCGAAGTTTGCACCCTGGTTTTGTGGACCTTTGAGGATTATTGAGAGGATTGGGACACTATCCTAACAACTTGAACTACTTCCTATAGTAAAATTCCATGATATTTTCCATGTTTCATTGCTTAAGAAGTATGTAAAATATGTTGATCATGTGATTGACTGGTCTGTATTGGAGGTGGAGCTAGATGGAGAATTCCAACTAGAGCCTAAGTGTATATTGTAGAGAAATTGAACAATAGAGTATGTTAAAGTGTAGTGGAAGAACTTTGGGCCCGATGAACCTATATGGGAGATGGCAGATCATATGTGGGCTATGTATCCTTCATTGTTTGCCTATTGAGGCAAAGCAGTTTTTAGTATGATGTTTGGTATATGTTTTTGGTACATGTTTTAGTGATTTTTGATATATGTACATATGTAAATGGGTGTAAATACCACCACGAGTTGTGTTATAGAGCTCCAATAAGTGGTATGGGTGTCATGTCATTATATTTTTCATGTTGTTATGTTGTCATGTTATCATGTTCATTTGCTTTTTAGCAAGATAATCATTGTACATACTGCATCGAGCTATGTTATAAATATCCATGGGAAGTATGTTTTCTTTTTAGCTATTTTGTTGAGGTATAGGTGTTGTTGAACACCGAGAATAGTGTCCCCCAAGGGGGAGGGTTCTGTAACAGTCCTGGTGAAAATTTCATGTAATAAAAGTTAAGAAAGGAAAAATAATAACCACGATTGATGGGACACTTATTCCAAGCTAAATGTTGGGAAAGACATCCTTGTGTGGGTGTTCATTGGTTTGTTATAGCTAAGGAAATTGGCAAATGCAATGGCTAATGCTTTGGAAAAGAAACTGGAATTTTTGGCACATTTATTTATGAAAATGATGGAAATTAGGAGAAAGGGAAGGTGAAAGGTCACAGGTTGCATGTGAGGAGAAAAATGAAGGAAAATAATGGAAAATGAAGAAAATACAGGCCTAATTGATAAAAAGGATTCTCAATATCAATTGGTACATTTTTTTAGTTTAGTGTTGGATCTCTCTCTCACTATCCTCTCTCTCTCATTCTTGGACAAATTTTTTTCTTGGAGCACTTTGGCATTGGATCAAGAAAGGAAAAGGAGGCAAGAGGAAGGAAGGAGAAAGCAAGGAAGAGCAAGATCAAGAAGCTACAACATGATTCTTTGTAGGTATTTATTTGCATGTGTGTTTTCCTTTATAGATTTGGCATGCATGGTATTTCATGTGGTTCTTTGCTGTTGTGGCATGGGTTTCTCCATGTGTGACAGTGCTTTCAGCCTAGCCTTGCTATTTCTCAATAGCCATGGTGTAATGGGGTTCTTATGTTTTGGTTGAGATGGATTTTAGGATGGATTCAAAGCTAAGTGAGATGGATCTCTAAATAATAGAACACACGGCCTCGTAACCCCTGATCTAGACTATGGGTTGCGGTAAAGCCAGATTTTGTGTTGGCTCGGTGGGCCGAGGAATCCTCGACCAGTTAATGATGGGATATACGATAAATCCTAGAGGTTGTTGCCCTTGATTAGGCCTAGGAATCCTTGCCAGTGAATGATGGGATATAAGGTAAATCCTAGAGGGTGGAGTCTCAGTTTAGGGCCTAGTGATCCCTAGATCAGACTGTGGATTTAGGTAAAGCCTGCAAGACTAGGAGATAGTAAAATTCCTCACCATGTAGGTGGATAAATACAGTGGCATCCATTCTTGTTTTGGCTAGTGATCTGGTGGAGATCATGGTAAACCCTATTATTACATGTTTATTATTTTAGCCTAGTGATCTAGTGTGGATTGTGGTAAAGTCTGGTTTCTATTAATGATGGTGAGGTGGTTTAGCCTCAGGATGCCTTGGTTGGTTCTTTTGGTTTGAGTCCCATATTCATGCTTGGAATATGGCATGAGGGTGAATGGATGAAGAGAGAATTGTCTCAACCATTCTATGGTCAGGTGGAATGTGGTAGTCGCATCCTAGGTTGGTTTTTACAATCATTAACTAAAGGTTCATTCCTTGATACTCATGTGTAAATGTACTGATTTATATGTGGATTCTATGGCTGATGTATCCTTAATATTTCTATTTTTATTGTGCTGGTTATAAGCATGCATTATGATAGTGATGATGTATGGATCTCCTCATGTTTTGATATGTAAATGAATGAAAAATGTATCTTTGATCTAATAGATGATAATGCATATAATGAAATAAGGGAACAATTCTTCTTAGTGATTCTCATATAAGTATGAAAACCTGATGCTCAAAATTGTTGTTTACACCTGTAGATTACATATTTGTGACATGTTTGAAGAAATGTCTGTCACGACTAGTAGGGATCCAGTCTAGACATTGTCCTTATTTCTGCAAATGCATCATTGCTATGTTGTGTAAATTCATTTTTGAAATTTTCATTGAGTTTTGGGCAGTGAATTGGGTTATAGGCCTAAAAAATGGCTCAAATCTCAGAGACTCAGACACAGCACTCGGCAGAAAAGTCCCTGGACTCATGCAGACCCATGATGTGGGAATGTCGGGAGCCTCCTAGATGCATGTTTTCCCATATCAAGGGAGTGTTTGCGGGTTTATTAGTCTAAAACTTTATTTGGTATCAGGGGATGGTTACCTGAGTGGTTGGGTTGGCTCCTAAGAATTTTGTTGCTGATGTTGAATCTTTGAGTTGCGTGTTTCTGTCGATTCTACTCCCTTAAAGTCACCTAGGAGGTTGAAACCCATTATAGTGGCCTCTCGTCACATGTTTACGCTAGTTGGTCAATTACTTGGGTAGATGTGGGATGAGGGTGTTATGGGTTATCTGCTGCATGATCTTCAAAGCAGCATGATGGAAAAAACCAAGTCTTTTATGCCAATGTTCACAAAAATCATAGATTTTAACCTTCTCAACATTTGTGCTCAATGTACAACAATCCTCCACATCTTTTTTTTATAGGTTCTTCACACGAACCCTAATTTGCTTCACCTGTCATGTGGCTGTGTCTCAGGAATTCCTTTCTTTTGCTGAAGATCACATCATAACCACAATTTTCCAAAACTGTAAGAGAGATAAGATTTTTCTTCAGACCCTACATGAACATGGCATCCTTGAGCCTGATGGGGGAGCCAGACTCACTCTGAAAGGTGACTGTACTAATCTTGATCGCACTATACCTTATTTCATTCCATGTCTTGATGTGCATCTACAAATATTTTCCTTCCAGGTCACTAAAAAAATATCTATTGCCTTTCATGTGGAATGAGCCACCTAAGTCCAATTACCATATTCTCCCCATCAATGTGCTTTCCAAGCATGCAATGAGGATAAATTCAAGCTCAAACTGTGAAGCCAAATATTTACCTATCATTCCTCTTAAGGTCTTCTTGCTTTTCTTCTTGTGTGGATAGTTTGTGGCATAGTGCCTAAATTCATGACAATGGAAACATTTGGTTTTTGACATATCTTTCTTCTTGCTCCCTTTACTGGATTCTAGTTTGGATTGAGGTTTCTTACCTTTCCAATCTTTTCCTTTCCAGCCAATGAAAATTTTTCTTCATCATCACCCTTGGATAAAGTCTCATCTTTGGTATTCTGCTTTATTTCCTTATGTACAAAGTTAGACCATAAACGCTCGCAACTTGATGGTTTCTCCTTCAAATTCACCTAATCTTGATAGCTATGCCAGGTCTTGGGAAGGACTAGAAGGGCTAAGGTTACCAAGTCTTCTTCACGCACATTAACCCTAACTCCACTAAGTTCATTGCAACACTATGTAATCTTGCTCAGATACTGGTGAATTATGTCATTCTTATGCATCTTAATACTTTGAAGTATATCCTTGAGTGTCAACTTCCTATGGTCACTACTAATCCTGAACAAATATGTTAGTGATTTCCACATCATGAATGGAGTTTCTTTTCCATTGAGATTTGAGACGATGTGATCTCATAATCCCTCTAATAAGATTCTTCGTTCCTTGGTTACATATTTCTTCCATTGAGCATGGTTATGGGAATCGGATTTCGGTGGTTATGTAACATTTTCCTTGGTTTATAATAGTAGTCCATTGTCATCCAATATTGCCTCCATGTGATCCTTCCATGCAACAAAATTTAAGGTTCCTTCTGAGGCATAGTCTAGCATTTTTCTATTGAATGCCATCTTCTCAGTCCTGAAGAAAATCTGCAACATTAATCTCCAAAATTGAACTCTTGAAGACCAACTTTGAAGTGCATTCTCTAATGTGAACCCTGCTCTGAGACCATGTAGAAATTAGGTTGTAGATTCAAAACTGCTCATGAAATTTTCTAAATCACAAGACTCAAAGCTATTGTAATGCTCTTTGGAATTCAATGCCTAATATATAAGACAAATCATAGACATGAAACAAGAAAAATCACACATGCATAGAGATTTATCTAGGGGAAAACCATTGCTCAAAACACCTTCCTATTTGTATTTCATTAATCAAAGAATAGAGATGAATAAATATGATTGCTCAAGTTTGAGCACAACCTGCAAGTGTATATTCTATCTCTCTGCCTACTGATGGACTCTAGTCAACACTTAGCTAATTTTCAAGCCCTCCAAGCTCCTATTTCCTTGTGTTTTTCCTTAAGGAAATTACCCCCTATTATTTGATAAATTACCTAAATTGGATTGTGCAATTCCTCTAGGCTCATCCTATGTCTAAATTTTCCACTTGTACACATTGGAATAGTATAAAATTGATAGTACGCTTCCTTGGAAACTCCATCTCAGCTGGGTAACTCAAATTCTCTGCATACAACAATTATTTTGGGCTGATTGATCAGTTAACTGGATCATCATTGAGTGTGACAAGGGAAAAATTTAAGGATGTGAGTTTATCTTAGAGTTTAGAAACCTTGGTGAATCATAGTTGTCCATAATGTGCAAATTATAAAATTCTTGTTGATATTTTCATAAAATATTTAGGATTCTAATTATTTTATATTTTTTTGCATAAAATTTTGGAGATTTTCAATGTAAAATAACTTTATTCTATAACATTTGGGTGAGTAATTTTTAGAAAAAATGGAAATTGGCAAATATTCTTTTTGGAAAAAGTATCAAAAATTAGCCCACCTAAGCATATTAGCGCCTAAAATTTTCCCTGAGTGTGACTGAAGTCACGGTCCACAACTTGACCTTCCACTAGCTCCTACAAAAGTTAAAACTAGTTTAACTGACAATAAATCAATTTAACTAAAACACATTTCTAAAAATTATAAATCAATCATACTGAACTGAACTCAACCTTCCCCAACTTGAATTAACTGAGTTAAATGAGTGACAAGTGCCATGTCACCTCAATTAACTACCTCCAATATTTCTGTTGAAATGTAAATTCGAATTTTCTCTAGTTTGACCAAGGCAAGGTCAAACTGAGATTTTCTTGTTGTATTTTCAACACTTCATGGAAAGATGTGTGGTTTCTTGATTCATGAAAAAATTTACACATTAATTTTAGAATATATTTCGTTGAAGAATTCACAAATAATGTTGATGGAGCATTCTACTTTGTAGATAAGTCAAAACTCAAGCCATCAGGGCTTGGCACCATCAAGCTCAATCCACCTGGTCTCCCAAAATTTCTTCTACATGATGTTCTCTACCTCATGGAGTTGTGGATAAAATTGTTTTCATTGTTGGTTCACATCCACTATAAAGTACACTCCATACGCATGTTTGATGGCAAGGTTAGGTCATAAAAACATTAGACAACTTGTTGAAAAATGTAACTAATATCAATATTCATAATTGTATTTGAGTCATGATGTAATGTATTTGTCAAAACAAAGAATAATAAATTTTATTATAAATATGAATTTCATGCTTGGGTCAATGGTTTTTAGGTCAAAGCCTCCATGGTAGGCTTCTAGGGTTTATGTCAAGTGTCCTTGTATTTTTCAATATGCAAAAGACCCTTCTTAGGCTTCTTTTACCAAGAAAGAAAATTATTTTACCGTAAAATAGGTCTTTTAGGTCCCCTCCACCAAATTGGAGTCAACCTAGACAAGTTGGCCTAATTTTGGGACAAAATATACTATACAAAGGAAGCAACTTAACCTCATTTGAAGCACATCAATCACAAGTTCGATTTGCAGTAGCTAGAGACAAAAAAAGGTGTGAAATTCAAGGATAAGGAAGGAAACCCTAGTGAAGGAGAAGTAAGTATTGGTCAAGCATAAGAATTCAAAATTTTCTCTCTTTGTCTCACATGTCTAAAGTTGCTGGGTTGTTGGAAGGACCGAAATTGCAGTATTGTAGCTCAGTCAAAATTCTAGAGTTGTTGGGAGCGGAAATTATGGGTTGAAGTTGGGTTGAAGTTGTTGGACAAGAAGAGACTATAGAAGATTGTTGATTCATCTTAGAAGGCTGAATTGGTGGAGAAGGAAGTTATTTTGGTCAGGTTTAAGTTCTTATTCTATCTCAGTTTTATTAGTGAAAGAGTTTGACTGGGTTATTCTATCTCAGTTATTTTGGTCAAATAGCTAACCTCAATAATGAACTAAGGACAATAAAGATGAAAAAATATGATACCATGTCATCATATTTTGTAAGGATGTCTAGAATAAGATATGAAATCCAAGCTATAAATGAAGTTTTACCAGAGAAAGAACTCGTTATTGTTGCACTACAATATCAACCAAAATCATGAAGCTCACTTGCATCACGAATTATAAGTTGGAAAGATACACCAAACTTTGAAAAAATGTGAGATGCCTGCAGTCAAGAATAAGGCCACATTTCATTAGTAAAAACAAGGAGGAGGGTGAAGAAGATAGCACTTTAAATTCCTACTCTTCTCATCACAAGAAAAAGGAAATATAAAAGAAGTTCAAAGGGCCAAGGAAGAAGGTTGATCTATCAAATATTGAATGCTACAATTGTCATAAGATGGGACACTACAAAATTAAATGTCTTGAGAATCCAATAAATAAGATGAGAGAAAGAGAACATGCAAATATTATCAAGGAAGCTCCACCTAATAAGAACAAGACTGAATAATTGGAATTCAAAGATTTATAATATTAAGTCCTCTATTACATATCCTTCTTGGTCTTCTATTCTAAATGATTTCCTTTATGTTCTGATTTCTAGAATTTGTAGGTCTAATATATCTTGCTAGAGCATTTTTGAGTTGTTTAAAGCATAGGTATCCCTCAAAGAACTAGATTAGGAGGGAGCCTCCACCATTTTTCCAATAGATAAATTTCTTGTTCCTTGTTTCCACTTTCATGTTTGGTTTCCTCCTCATATCAAGATTTGTTTGTATTCTGTACTAATAAGATTTTATTTATATTTTCCTTGGTAGGAAATTTTGTAGAATACACAGAGAATATGGAGGAAACTTCAAAGGAAATATTTGAGTCATCAAAGAAGTTTTGTTTCAAAGGAATCCCTTCAATATTGATGCGTTACAAGATTTTTTAAAGACCAATTCAAGGTATGTCATAAACTAAAGGTTTTGTTACAAGGCTCTCTTCATAGAAATATATGATCATTCTCTTTTGAAATTTGACTTACATTACTGACATATTTACATCTAAGGGTTTGAATCATATAAATTATTGTTAGGGTGACTAATCATTAGATTGAATTTACCCTTGTTATACTATCTATTTTCATTTGATTATTCTTGTAAAACCCTAACCCTTAGGGTTCACTGTAAAACCCTAGCCTCTTAATGCTAAGGTTATGGCAATGTTGATAATGAAACCCTAGTTTACTTAGGGATTATTAATAAAATCTTGAACATATAATGAAGTCATATTCTTTTGAAGTCCTTTTGGGTTTGTTGTTAATTTCTAAATGAAACCCTATATTTTTAGGGTTTGGTGATTTAGATTTCATTAAGAAAACTTTTGTAATATTATCCTAGAAATGAAAACCTACGTGTATATTTGTCTATTTGATCGAAACCCTAACCTGGTCCAAATCATTTGATATATTGATATTGGGTTTACCTAGTAGATATTGATGTGAAATGATAATGCATCCTAGATATGTATATGTGAGCATGCTAATTTAATTTTTTATACTCATGTTTTAGTTTGTGAAGTGTAGGGTTTGTAACAAAACCATAGTAAAAAATGATATTCTAGGACATGATCAAATATTGCTTTCAGTTATTGAATCAATATTAGCAAATTAATAACTTTTTGATTTCCATACTCAAATTCATATATGCTACTTCAATGAAGGTAACCCGCGTGTACACGCAACTGTGTTTAAGGAAACTAGCGTATATCTAGCAAACTTATGATTTAGTTAATACATCATATGTTGATCTTTAATTAGTGCATCATTACTTCATTAACCATATAAATAGTAACCAGTTGCAGTAAAAACAAAACATACCATCACACATAAGAAACACACATGAACACCAAGATATAAGGTGGAAACCCAATGCGGTACAAAAGCCACCTCCTGTTGTCTTCCTTTTAATATAAGAAAAACCTGTTTACAATCTTGTACTGGCGCAGACTCATACCAATACATAGGCACCCACCTGTAGAAGGCTATAATCTTCTCTCATTCTCCAACTACTACTGGAAGGGAGCTACAACTCCCTAGCTCTTGTACTAGTCGATCTATTTACTAGTACATATGCATCAGCCTATTGAAGTCTCCAACCTTCACTCATTCTCCAGCTACTACTGGAACGGAGCTCCAACCCCCTGGCTCTTGCACTGGCTGATATGTTTACCAGTACGTAGGCACTGGCCTGTAGAAGGCTACGACCTTCTCTCTTCCTCTAGGGACCACGTTTCATAAATTTTCAGACTGGATACTCTTGGAACACAACACCATAATTTGAAGGCCACGTTTCATCTAATTTTCATACTGGACCCACCAACAACATTAAAGCTCAAAACCAATTACCACTGCAATACAACTATTTCATTAACCAATCATTAAATACTCAATCATCAAACTCTGAATCACCCACTACTAAATCACTAAATACCTGTCACCAGAACACAGAGAAGAACCCAAAACTCTACAACAACTACTAGAACCATTTGCAAATTCAGATATCATATTTCATAATGTATACACCACCTTGATGATCCGAACCAGCATGTATACGTGCTTCTACCAAATCGAACTCGCGTACAAATCTGTGAATATTTACTCATAACTTTGCAACTATTCCAGACATCAGTCATGCCCAGATCATAACATTTATAGAATAAAATATGCGTTAGTAATTCATATCTAGTCTATCCATGATCAAACCACATAATGATAAAAAATTCCAAGCCTTAAGATCCCGATCCATCATCCATCATCATCCACATAAGTGCATCCATGGTTCAGATCAAGCAAAGCCTCACAAACCCATAACCTACATATTAGATATCACACTTCATCAGATATTCAATACTTTCACACCTTGCACACATTGGCCTAATGATATTCTCCTCCTTATATAGTTTTAGGCCTTTCAATACCATGGACCGAAACCACTTAAGACCAATACCTTGGACCCAATACCTAGGGTCAATACCCCAGACCAAGTACCTTGGACCAATACCATGGATCAAAATACCATGGACCAAATACCTTGGACCAAAACTTAGTTTTCCAAGATATACACGCTTTTCATTCTGTGAAAATGTGTGTGTACATTATACGCACCTTTTGGTTTGTTAATTCGCGTGTATACGCTAGTCTTTCATGGTGAAACTGCATATACCTCTCTTTCTTCATTCTTTATAGTCTAATCTGTAATTCTTTTCTACTACACTGAGAAATATCATTTGAGTGAGTTGGCATCAAGGACAACACCTGTATCATAATGCTAACAATAAAATCTAGGGCTTGCAACAAAAACTAGTAAAGTATGACATGTAAATTCTAAGAGAATATGTTGAATCCTTATATGTATAGTACTATGATTGAACTGTTATTTCTAGCATCTAAGGCTTTGTGTCTCGGAGATGGAGTCTAGAGTTTATGACAAAACCCTCGTAAGAAGTTGAAGTCTAGTAAGTAAAAAGATGTGACCCTTGCTGATTATGACCTTAACTAAGATTGGGTATTTGATGTCTAAAACCTAATGTTTTGATGCTTCCATTGTAATGACATTATTTTGATTTAATTAACTTCAAACTTTTGTATATTTTTATTTGTTTCTACTTTATATTAAAGTTTGGCAGGCACATAATCTTCAATATGTTGAAGATGCCCTATGTTATGACGAAAAATACAATCCTTGTGTAAGGAGTGTAGAAAATCCTGTAGCTTCAAAAGCTAATGCAATTTGCTAAAGAAAGAGACAAGAATCTACTTCTACTCTCTACAGTGGAAGCCCATAAACATCGAGAAAATAATAATCAATAGAGTAAGAGAATCAAAGGCACATAACACTATAAATATCGGGGGAAATCCATAGCTCAAAACCCCACTATTTTTTTGTATCAAAATGGAAAATCAATATGAAATTACAATGCTTGTTCTCTCTAGAGAAATCCAAACACTCAGAAAATTCAATCTCCAACTCATAAGAAAGCTCAAGGCCAAAGCTTAGCCTCTTCAAAAGCTCTCCAAGTCTCTATTCCAATATGTAATTCCTATGGAGGATATTTTGTATTTAAAGGGAAATAAAGCCTCTGAAAACTGCACAATCCATGAAGGGTTAGTTCCTAAATGCATGCACTGTCAATGCAACTCATAAAAATCTAAAACAAATAGCACATTGTCCTTGCACTCTAGTCTCAACTGGGTCTTTCTTAGAATCGACGTGCATGAGCTTCTAATGAGTAAATATTTAGTTAACTAGAGTAGCACTAGTGGGGTTCATTAGTGACACCACTAACTGTTAACCCACTATTAGTTCTCTCAATTAGTTTGAGAACTAATTTAATTGAACTGACTCATGAACTTGAGTCTTCTATTTTGCAACTCATATTGGACTCCTACAAAGCAGGGAGAACATATGCATGATGACAAAAAGACTTGCAACACTAATTTCCTAAGTTAGTAAGTTTAATAAACTTAATTAACTAATTTTAAGTTGCTGTGAGAATAAAGTTCAAATTTAATTCACATTTTAGTTCAAGGACAAATTAAACTGGAATTTCTTGTTTCCATTTCTCAACACTCCCTCTCAAAAAGAAAGGGATTATCAACTACCCCAATCCTATCTATATGAAACTCGAATTTACATCTTAACAATGCATTTGTTAAGATGTTAGCATCTTGCTCCTCTGTGAGAATGTAATCTAACAACATGATCCGAATCAATACAGAATCTCTGAGATGATGATATCGAATATAAATATTCATGGAACGATCATGAAAGACTAGATTTTCAGAGAGTCTGATACAAATCTGATTATCACAATAAATCACTGCTCAATCCATCTACTAACCAAAGAAACCAACCAAGATCTTCCTCATCCAGATAGCCTCACATGTTTCCTGACTTGCATTCATGTACTCTACCTCTACTGATATGAGAGCAACTGATCTGTGTTTCCTTTTGTACCAAGAAACGATCGCTGACCCAATACGTAAGATCCCTCCTAATTTGGTCTTCCTATCAGATGGACTCCCTTCCCAATCTACATCGGTGAAGCCTTGAAGCTTCAATCCCTCTGTCTATTTTTACCATAACCCAAACTGAGTAGTGCCTTTGAGGTATCTCAATACATGCTTTTCTGCCTTCTAATACAGCCTGGTAGACCTAACCATCTCTTGACTAAGATGGTTAACCCACAAGATGGATGTAAACAATAGCTCCCACTACTTCCCCTGAAGTAACATCCTCCTTCCTCCAGTTACCAGCTAGAGGAGTCCCCATGGGTTTACTTCTCCCCATGTGGAATCTCTTGAGTATCTCGTTGGCATACTTTCCCTGAGATACAAACAACTCCCCATCTCCCTGCCATACCTCCATGCCAAGAAAGTAATGCAGGAGCCCCATGTCCTTCATCTCAAACTCTCTTGCAAGGTCCTCCTTGCAATATTTGATGAGCTTCTAATCACCTATCACTATGAGATCATCTACATAAAGTACAATGATCAACAACTTACCTTCCACGACTATGTGATACAAGTTTGCATCTGCTTCACTCTTCATGAAGCCCAACCCAGTGAAGTAGCTATCTATCCCGGTGTACCAAGCACGAGGTGCTTTCTTCAACCCATACAACACTCTCTTGAGTTAGCACACATGTGACTCACGGTCCAAGGTTTCAAAACCTTCAAGATGCTCTATGTACACCTCTTCCTCAATCATGCTATTGAGGAAGGCAATCTTTACATCCATCTAATGGATCTTACAACCCATCTATGTTGATAGTGCCAAAATAGATCTGATTGACGAGTACCTTGCAACAGGAGCAAAGGTCTCATCATAGTTAATCCTCTCTACCTGTGAAAAGCCACGGTCCACAAATCTGGCCTTATGCTTCTCCACACTACCATCTACAACTTGCTTTACCTTGTAAAGCCAACAGGAGCTCACAAGTGACTTGTCCTTCGGTCTCAGAACAACATCTCAAACACTATTTCAACCTATGGATTCATACTCCTCCACCATCGCATCAACCCAAACCAGTTGTTGCACTACTTCCTGAAAGGAATATGGCTTTGTCACAACACATGAACCCATAAGTGCCATGTATCTAGTGTACCACTCTGGTGACCTCCTCTGTCTGCACTGAGAAGAGGGTGCTCCCACATTCTCCCAGGCATCATCCAACAATCTGTCAGCCTCTCTAGTGTGTTATCTTCCCTATTTGGAAGACTCTTCCTGAGTGGATGTATCCACTCTCCAAACCTCTGCATGTGGCTTCTCCACATAAATCTGAGGTCCCCCAACCTTAGGAGCTAAAATCTTCCATCCGCATGTAGCTCAAGCTCCCTCCCAACGGATACTCACATGGCCTTCTCCTCATCGAACCTCATATCCATGCGAACCACTGTCAATTGACTGGTCGACATGTACACCGGATAATTGTGGGGTGTATCAATGTACCCCACAAAGATCCCCAACTCTTATGTTGGCGCAATCGTCTTCCGTGCATCTTTGGTCACATGGAAATAAACTGATGACCTAAAAATCCTAAAGTGACCAACATCTAGCCTCTTATCGAAATAATCCTCCTCTGGTGTCTTCATCTCAAGTATCCAATTTGGGTTACAGTTCTGAACATAAATCGTTGTGTTGCATGCCTCATCCCACAAGTGTAGTGGTAGGCCATAATCACGTAACATCGCCCTTTCTTCCCCTACTATGCTTCTGTTCTTCGTCTCGGCAACCCCATTCTATTGAGGGTTATGGGGGATCGTCAGCTCTCATTTAATCCCTTCCACTACATAGAAGTTATTAAACTCATTGGAGACATACTAACCATTGTCATCACTCCATAGAGCTTTAACATTCTTGCCAAACTCTTTCTCTATCACTGCTTTGAACTCACAAAATTTTGTGAAAGTTTGATCCTTTTTCTTCATAAAAAATACCCACATTTAGGAGAACATTCATAAAAAAATATAACATAATACCCATGTCTGGCCATGGATTTTGTCGAGAATGGTCCATGCACATCTGAATAGACTCTCTCCAGAATAGACTCTTCTCAACAGTCTCTTTCTCCAAAGGAAGTCTTGGTGTATTTTCCCAAAGTAAAACCCTTCCACGTATCAACTTGCTCAAGCATACCTTTGGGAAGACTGGTTGAGACTTTTTGCAATATCTTCAAAGCCCCATGATGCAAGTGGTCCAATCACCTATGCCACAACTCGCCAACGTGTCAGCTAAACATATTTTCTTCTTTTGAACTCAAAGAAGCACAATCCTCTACCTCTATCTTATCGAGATTCTGAACTCAAATCCCTATCTTCTTTACTTGACACATGGCTATGTGTCGAAGGAACGTCTTTCCTTTAGAAAAGATCACATCATAGCCTCTATCCTCAAGCATGGCAACATATAACAAGTTCTTCGTCAATATGGGTACATGCATAATATTCTTCAAGTTGAGTGGAGCCGCATTCTCCCTCTAAAAATTATTAGTTCCCACACCCGTAACACTATACTTACCATCATCACCCATGTCGATATGAATCTTGAGATCTTTCTCCTCCAGTTCACTGAACAACTCTTTATTTCTAGTCATGTGGAATGAAGCTCCACTATCTAAGTACCAGACACTTCCCATCATTGAAGACACCATGCATGCAATGAGGGAAAAGTCCAATTCAGATTAGGAGGCCAACACCTCACCTGTCGCTCCTCTTGAGGAATTCTCCTTGCAATTTTTTAATGGAAAATTTGTAGCAAAGTGTCCCGTATTGTGACAATGAAAGCATTTAAATTGTGTCATGTCCTTCTTCCTACCTCCATGATAAGAATCTGATTTGGAATGGGAAATTTTACCTTTCCCCTTCCTCGCCTTAATCGCTAAGGCATGGTTCTCTTCATCATCAGTATTTTATGAAGAACCATCCCTGGTGTTCCTCCTGACCTCATCTTGCATCAAATCCGACCATAGTTGTTCCCAGTCTAGCAGCTTCTCCCGACCATTGACGGAGTCCTAATAACTATGCCAACTCTTTGGGAGTCCAAGAAGAGTAAGGCTCACCATATCCTCCTTGGCAACCATGATTACAACACTTCCAAGTTCATCCCGATAATGAGTGAACTTGGTCAAGTATTTCAGAATCATCTTGCCTTTCTTCATCTTTATCATGGAAAATTTTAGGGGCGAATTTTTTCCTTTGGCCTAAATTAAGGGGTTTTATATTTTTATTGGGCGAATATTTTGTATCATAGTACATTGTTACGAATCACCTCAAATTTATTTTATAAAAAAAATAGGTATGGAGGTTAGCACACCTTATTTTAAAGGGGAGGGTAAAAAAATTAAATTTAGCCCTTGAAATTAGGAGTTACAATCTTCCATTCACCCTCATTTTCAAGAAAATGTATTTATGATAGTTATAAATAAAAATATAAATACAGTGGAGGTATGGTGAATAAATAAAAATACAAATAAACTAGAGGTATGGTAAATTAATAGAAATATAAATAAATTAGAGGTATGGTAAATAAATAAAACATTTTTTTTTATATTTACTCCATATGTCACCTTATATTTATGAACAAGCAAGCATGTAAATAAATAAAAATATAAATAAAGTGGAGGTATGTAAATAAATAAAACCTCCTTTTATACTTCAAAGGTATGGTAAATAAATAAAAATATAAATAAACTACAGGTATGGTAAGTGAATAAATTCTCTTTCTATATTTAGTCCATGACCCTCTTTCTATTTAAAAAGGCTCAAAAAAGAGGTTTTATTTAATTGAATCCTATGATCCAAATACCATCTTTATAAAAGAGGTATGGTAAATTAATAAAAATATAAATAAATGAGAGGTATGGTAAATAAATAAAACATTTTTTATATTTACTCCATAAGCCACCTTATATTTACAAACACTCAAAAAATGTGTTATATTTAGGTGAAGCCTATGGGCCAAATACCATGGGCCAAATTATTATTAATACCATGCAAAAAATCATTATTAACCCTAATATTAGTATTAATAAAAATAAAAATGGGGCATGGTATTGACCCATGGTATTCACATGGAATGTAGACTATTTAAAGGGGGGAATTAAACTAGCATAGATCCATCTTTACTCTGGATCAAATATCGGGATATGCAAACTAACATAGAGTGAAAATATATTTTATCCCTCTCGGGGCTTGGTAGATCAAGAGTAAAAATGGATCCTACAATTCAATGTCACTTAAACATTTTAACTTGGTTAAAATAAAAAAATAAAATAAAAATCAATTATTAATTTTACTAATTTGTATAAATTACTAATAGCAGTTTTTAACCTCTGGGTTTATGATAACCCATGGTATTGACCCATGGTAATATCATGGTATTCATGTGAGAACAAGCTATTTAAAGGGGAAATTCTATCAGCTTAGATCCATCTTAATTCCAGGTCTACCAAGTGCTAGGAGGGATAAATAGATTTCATCCCTCTAAGAGTGGTAGATGTGGAGTTAAGATGGATATATGTTGGTTTTTATGATAATGAAGATATTAAATAGACTTAAGAAATTATATTGTAAAAAATTTATTAAGGTGAATGGTTAAATCTACATTTAGTCACTTCACAAAATTTAGTAAAAAAATACAGATATCTCCATTAATATTGGTTATTTTGATTTAACAAAAAAAAAATCAAAGCAATGAAATCTTAACTCTTTCTGCATCACCCTCGCAGAAGAGAGATAGGCCGATATTTCCCACCATCTTTCAAACATTCTCAATATGATATCTTCATGAAAAAGTTAAGGTACTAATCTTGGATTAGTTGGTTGAAAAATATGTTGTTTGTACAACCTTTCATCTTCTTTGCTATTCTTAGTTTGTCGTAATTATCTGTAGGGGCTGGGTCACTGCACCATATTGTCCTAAAAGGCGGAGATTGTGCAACAAAAAGGAAATTAATCTACGTGTTACAACGCTGTTAAAAATGGTATGAAAGTAGTGAATTATGCTAATAAGAAATTTAGATTAGGAGAGACATAATTAAATTTTATTATTTAATTTAAGATTTCCAATTAAAATAATAATAAATCTAAATTTATATATTTATATATTGATTGGAAGGCTTTTGACAATGGTCACTTCTTTCCATTAGATCACCTTCAGGCCTTTGGGATACCTACTATTTCATTATATTATATAGTTGGGGCTTGCTCCTTGTTGGCGTGTTGGGGTAATCAAACTTGATGTGTTTTCTTTTTATCTCGCAGTTGGAGTCTATGGAATATGAATGAAATTTGATAGCTTGGCAAAAGTGGTAGCTTCACAAAAGTGGTAGAGAAAACATTAATCTCTCCTACCATGATAAACATGGCCACTAAAACTTGCAACATTGTTTGTAGGAAGTGAAAATTATGTTTCTTTTTCCCAAACATGTATGCTAGTATATTACAGTTTAATGAATATGTTTTATTATTATCATATATGGTTTCATACTTTAACAAAGCATTCACCAAGACTTCACAATGTTTTCTTATTCAATGAAAGATTTTCCAAGATCTTACAAGATTTTATAATTCAGTAAAGATTCGCCATGGCTTTACAAGATAATATAATCTGGTGAGAGATTTGCATATATATATATACACATATTATATTAGTGATAAAATCACCTCCCATTTTTCCTATGTATCATGGGGATTCGCCCATTTATTATACATATAAATTTAGAGTGGTTCTTAAAATTTTCCTTGATCTTGATTTTATGAAGTTTATCCTTCAGTGCCAACATCCTTTGATCACTGCTATTCTGATACAAGTCTGTCAATTTTTTCCACATAGCATGTGGGGTTTCCTTTCCATGGAGACTCGAGATAATATGATCTTGAACTCCCTTAAGGATTATCTTCCTTACCTTCACCACACACTTCTTTGACTTGACCATGTTTTATGCATCAGTAGCCGTTGGCTTAGGAATTGCTTGTTCAAAAAATTCCTTCAAGCCATTATCCTCTAGCACAACCTCCATCTTGCCCCTCCAGGATATCGAATTCGAGTTTCCTTCCAAGGCATACTCAAACCTCAACCCATGGAACACCATATGCCAATCTTGAAGTATGTATTGCAAATTCGACTTTCACATATAACCTAGAAACTCAAAACTTCGAAATCTTCTCTAGTATAATGTTCTTAGCGCTAATACCATTAGGGGATTTTTGAAGTATAAAATGGGCCTCCTAAGAAAATTATAAAAAAATAGTGGAAATAATAAATAATATTAGATTATATCATCAAATTTTAGAGGGAAAAAAGAAAAAACTATTTTTCAACTCGTATTTTAAACTTATCTCCCTATGGGTTTACTCAAATTTCAATTGGAAACACTCATTGGATGTAAAATTTGAGTCGTCATCCAAGGAGAACCCATGTTGCATACTTTCAATGGATCCTACTATATGAAAAATGAGAAATCCATGGAAAACATGATTGCAATCACATCTTTTCATGTATTTCTCAATTTTTGTGTAGTAGGGTCGATCGAAAGTATGTAACATGGGTACTCCTTGGATGAGGAAATGAATTTTGCATCCAACGAGTACTATCACTCAAAATTTGAGTACCTTAGGGAGATAAGTTGAAAAGGTAGTATTATTATCTTATTATTTCAAGTTAGTATTATTATTTTATTATTTTTTAATCTTTTTACTTTTTTACTCCAAAAGTGGTGATTCATCCCCCTGGTTAACATCATCACCTGAATCCTATTGGTTCTTATAAAGTTGATTTTGGTTTTACATTTTTCTTAGGAGGCTCATTTTAGACCTAAAAATTCCCCTAATGCATGTAGAAAATCCTGTAGATTCACAAGCTAATGTAATTTGCTAAAGAAAGAGACAAGAATCTACTTCTACTCTTTACAGCGGAAGCCCGTAAACATCAAGAAAACAATAATCAATAGAGGAAGAGAATCAAAGGAACATAACACAATAAATATCTGGCGATATCCGCATCTCAAAACCCCACTATCTATTATGTATTAATCTAGAAAATCAAGATGAAATTACAATTATTGCTCTCTCTAAAACAAACCCAACACTCAACAAATTCAATCTCCAACTCGTAACCAAGATCAAGGCCAAAGCTTAGCCTCTTCACAAGCTCTCCAAGTCTCTATTCCAATGTGTAATTCCTATGGAGGATAGATTGTATTTAAATGGAAATAAAGCCTCTAAAAACCACATAATCCCTCAAGGGTTAGTTCTTGAATGCATGCACCGTGAGCGCAACTTAGAAAAATCTAAAACAAATAGTGCACTGTCCCTACACTCTAGTCTCAACTGGGTCTTTCTTAGAATCAACATGCATGAGTTTTTGATGAGTAAATATTTAGTTAACAAGAGTAGCACTGGTGCAGTTCATTAGTAACACCACTGACTGTAAACTCTATTAGTTCTCTCAATTAATTTGAGAACTAATTTAACAGAACTAACTCATGAAACTAAGTCTTCTATTTTACAACTTAAAATTAACTCATACTAGACTCCTCCAAAGTAGGGAGAACATACACATGACAGTAGAAATACTTCCAACTCAAATTTCCTAAGTTAAGTAAGTTTAATAAACTTAATTAAACAATTTTAAGTTACTATGAGAATGAATTCAAATTTAATTCATAGTTTAATTCAAGGACAAATTGAATTGGAATTTCTTGTTGTCATTTCTCAACAAAGAGAGCTTTGTGTTGAGCCATGATACCCATTTCTATTATGGAAACCTTACACCTTCACTCGATTCTTTACATTTCAATTTTTTCCATGCTTATCCAGTTAAGTAGAGAAGGACAAGGGGAAAATATAAATGAGAAAACCAAAATCAGAGGTCTTACATATGCTTCTTTGAAGGAACAAACTCATATTCTCTAATTAAGTTAGAATCAATCTTCTTCCCATGAAATGGAGAAGTGTATATGCACAATCCTATATATATATATAACATAAATAAAGGGTGAAAGAAGAGAAAGACTTCCTACACAGGGAGGTGAAGCAAGAGAATCCATCAGGGTACTGTCCAAGCTCACTCGCAGTGGAGAAATGTTTGTGTTCCTAGAGTGACTCCATCAAGGTATTGTCTAGGCCTACTAGTAGTAGAGTAACACCAGAGATGAAATACTATACTTTGAGAATCTAAAGCTCGCGAACTATACTACCCTTTCCTAATTTCAAACAATGTGATATTGTTGGTCTTATGTTTGTGTTCAACAAAGAAAGGATAGAGAGGACTATGTTTATTCACAGGGTATGTGGGGAAACCAAAGTGATCTGCATGATGAATCAATACCCACTAAAGAACTAGACCGTGGATGAAAGAATTAGCCAACCCAGAGAAGCTAGCTTTTAGCTAGTGTGTCACCAATTGTTGTCATTGCTACAATATCGTCCAAAATTTTGGCCTACATCCAAATTTTAGAGCCTACTTTTACTTTGTATACTTCCATCAAAAGTATTAAGAGTCATCACATGTGTATTCTCTAAGTGTTAACATAGTTACCAATCAAATGGGAATTATTACCTCAAAATAGGTACTTTAGCCCCAAAACCCCCAAAAAACATGAAAAAACAACATTTTTGGGGTAAATTTTCAACATTTTTTAAAAATGGAAGTAAAAGCCAATCTTTTTGTGCAAAAAACACCCTGAAAATGAAAACTATTGATGCTGGAATATTTATTTATTTATTTATCTTTTTCGGGGTAAATTGTCAACATATTTTAATAATGAAGTTAAAAATAAAATATCATGACTATGAAAAACCTTAAAATTCCGACATGAAATTAAAGATAAAATATCATGTCTCTGAAAAGTCTTAAAATTCCAAGGATGAGTAAAAACATATTATGATATTCTTAAATTCTTTTTGGAACAAATATTGTCTTCATAAGAGAAACAAAAATGGGTGACAAAAATGTTGGGTTATGACTTTGAAATCATATACAAAAAGGGGAAGAAAAATGTTGTTGCAGATGCACTCTCAAGAAAGGATGAGGATGTGGAAGCATTTCTTTCTGCCATTTTGATTATCCAACCTGAGTGGATAATTGAAGCAAGGAATGAATTGAAGAATGATGAATAGCTGTGGCCACTCATTCAAAAGTTGTAGCAATATCCCAGTATATTTGATGGATTTACATGGAAAAATGATTCATTATGGTACAAAGATCACTTATATCTTTGTAAGAATTCCCAATTGAAGCAAGACATTCTTTTCAAATTGCACATATCTCCCTTAGGACACTTGAGATTTTTAAAAACTTACCATAGGGTGAAGAATGATTTTTTTTGGATGGCCTTAAATATGATATTCAGAAATTTGTGGTACAATGCTTGGTTTGCCAACAAAATAAATTTGAGACAATTAATACCCCAGGTTTGTTACAACATTTAGTCATTTCAAGTCAACATTGGGAGGAGGTCTCAATGGATTTTATCACAGGTTTACCCAAGTATGCAGGAAAGAGTGTCATCGTGGTGGTAGTTGATAGACTTACCAAGTATGAACACTTTTTTGAATTATCTCATTCTTTTAAATCCAATACAGTTGCTACTGCATTTATGGAAACAATTCAAAAGCTTCATGGACACCCAAATATTCTAGTAAGTGACAAAGGTCCCATTTTTACATGAAGTTTTTGGATGGAATTATTTTCTTGTCTTGGTACTCAATTAGCTCATAGCTCACCTTATCATCCTCAATCTAATGGGCAAACTGGGATAGTGAACAAATGTTTGGAAGGATATCTCTGTTGCTTTGTATCTGATAAACAAACACAATGGCCCAAGTGGTTACCTCTAGGTGAATTGTGGTATAACACTTCCTTCCATACTGCCATAA
The DNA here is from genome assembly GCA_031772625.1 of Pinus tabuliformis. Taxonomy (NCBI): domain Eukaryota; kingdom Viridiplantae; phylum Streptophyta; class Pinopsida; order Pinales; family Pinaceae; genus Pinus; species Pinus tabuliformis. The sequence continues at coordinate 180,325,654 of CM062815.1, forward strand.
AAGTGACCCCATTTATGACACTTTATGGATATCATCCACTATCCATCACATCATATTTAAGAGACAATTGTAAGGTTCAAGCAATGGAAGATCATGTCGAGCATCAACAACCATTTCTCCAACTCCTTAAGGATAACCTCACTCTGGCACAAAATTGAATGATGGCAATATGTAGATCAACATCGCAGTGAAAGAAGTTTTGATGTAGGTGAATGGATATTTTTATGGCTAAAACCATACCAACAAATTTCTCTTAGGCAAGCTAAGAAGGATAATAAATTATCACCCAAGTACTACGGTCCTTACAAAGAGTTGGAAAATATTGGTACTATGGCATACAAGTTGGAGTTCCTTGCATCTTCACAAGTACACCTCATTTTCCATGTTTCATGCTTAGTGAAGGTTATCGATGACAAGCTTCTAGTTCAAACAGTGTTTCCAGAACTTGACAAAGAAGGAAAAATCATATTTGAGCATGAATCAATCATGGAAACAAGAACCCGACATCTATGGAATCAATCAATTTCATAGTATCTCATTAAGTGGGAGAACTTACCTGCTGATGATTACACATGGGAGGATGATAATTTTATACAGAAGCATCCATAACTTCTCAAGCATTGAGGACAACACATTTTTTAAGGAGAGGGGCATGTTAGGTCCCCATAATAGTAGTGTAGCCCCCTTATTTTTATTTGTGTGCCCATGTAGCCCCCATATTGTTATTGGTGTGACCCATAGAATCCCAACATTGTTATTGTTGTTCCTTTACATTATTGATGATGATGATGATGGTGGTGGTTAACGTCCACTGAGACCAAATTGGTCTATCGGACGTATCATTTTCTTAGTTTCTAATTGTCTGGCTCCTCATCTTTCTTGGCGAGGTTGGTGCTGTAGCTTTCTTTTTTTTTTCTCTACGATCTTCCAACTTTCTTTATCTTTCATCTCCTTCATCCCTTCTGGTTCTTGGGGCATTGGTTTCTTAGCTTCGCCATCTATTGTGTTCGTCCTTTTGAAGATAGTTGGAGAAGAAGTTTGGTCTAGGAGATCTACTTTGCTGTTAAATGAAGATTTATTTTGTGTGGTATTCGAATCCTCATAACTGTTGATGCTTGAGGGGTTGTTGAGTTCACTCCTTTGTTTTTGGGCGAGGCTTTTCCCCTACTTGTCTTGAGAGTTGTTTCTTTCTTGCCCAATTTCAGAGTGTTCTCGAGAGTATTCTTCTTTGATGATAGTATAGTGTTCTTTTTGTGCTCCTTCCCACTAGGTAGATCTGTGGTGATTTTTTCTAGCAAAATTTTTCTGGGAGGCTTTTGGGCATTTTTTAGCTAGGTGGCCTGTCTTAAAGCAAGATCTACGTCTGAAGAGGACACTTTCATAATCGAGTTTCTGGTTCCACACATAGTCTTTACTTGTTAGGTGTATTTCAGCTGGGAATCCGGTACTGAATTCCATTTCCACACAGATGCGTGCATAGGTGGTTCTAGTATATTCCTCTATTTATGGGAACTTGCAGTAAAATTTCCCAATTGCATTTCCAATGGCTTTTAGCGAAGAGAAATTCCAGAGATGCAAGGGTAGGTTTGGTAATCTCACCCAAACTAGTGTTGATGTTATGACTATTGTTGAGGGATCGAATGATGGGCTCCATGGCCTCATGAATAGGCCTAAGTTTTCCCAAAACCAAGGGCCGAAATATAGAATACATTGTCTACTTTCAGGGTTTTCAAAATCTACTATAAAGAAACCCCTAGCAAAGGGGTAGATATTAATTGCATCGGGAATTAGATGTTTCCATACCTCCGAGATCCAACTATGGAGAGCTGTCAGCCACGGCCAAAAACCATTGAGTCGCCATATTAGGGCAGTTTTAGAGAACTTCAAAGCCTCATCAAGTGAGGCTTGGACCACCTGGATAGTGGGAGTTGGGGCCTCATTGACGATATGGGCAGGAGCTTTCCCCCCAAAGGTGGACGAAACTGAGCCAACAGATATTTTTGCGAAGCTGGGAGCCATCTAGGGAATGCTCTCTTGGGAAGCCATAAGTTTGACAGATGTAGCACCAGTGCCGAGGGCCACAGAAGGGCACAGAAAGATTGCCGCAGAGTGAAGATCTGAAGAGCTGCAGTGTGAAGATCTGAAGAGCACCATGGAAATCCTGGAAGACGGTCACGAGAGCCGCAGTGTGAAGATATGAGGTGAAGAGTCACAGATCTGAAGCATGAAGAGCTGCAGAGTGAAGATCTGAACAGCCACAGTGTGAAGATCTAAAGAGCCGCGTGGAAATCCTGGAAGACAGTCACGAGAGCCGCAGCGTGAAGATCTGAGGTGAAGAGCCACAAATCTAAAGTGTGAAGAGCCACAGAGTGAATATCTAAAGAGCAGCAGTGTGAAGATCTGAAGAGCCACGTGAAAATCCTGGAAGTCATAGATTTAAAGCCCTCCACACGACCCACAGCAAAAGGTGCAGATTTCTAAAGTACTGCCAACGTAATCATCCAGGCCTTATACAAATTACAAAGATCTCGACAATTACAAAATGTGGGGTTACGGAGTGGAAGGTCTCGTGGATCCTCTGCAAAACAAGCCCCCTATAGGCGGGACTGCAGGCACAGAAAGGCCAACTATGATGGGTGTCGGTGTCAAGGAAGAGCTGCAGATCTCAATTAAAAGAGCTGCAGATTAAACAGTACACCCAAACTATTATTGTTATGTAGGCTTTGATTATATTGTGACTTGTTAGACTCCTATATACAAAGGAGGTCTTGTCATTTGTATCATCCAAGAATTTTTCATTTAGGTAATGTAAAGGAGGTTTCCCCCTTGAAGTGGATAATTTTTAAGTCGCTGATCTATCTTTTATGTTTTTTTGTGAGCTAGTTGCAAAACATTATAACACATTTCCAATAAGTTAAGCACCAAAGTCACTGAAATAGTTCAATTACTTTAGTACATGTGAAAGTGAAAATGAATCATAAACATTCAAAGAGTAGTCTTAAAACATCCAAAATCCATGTATGAAAATGTGTTGGCCAAAAGGCTTCAAGTATTAATCAAAAGCTCCAAGATGCATAAGTACAATGAACATCACTTGCCTAAATAGTGGAGCATTACAACCACTACTTGCTCACCAAAATTACTAAATCTATCTCTCTAATGCCTTGGGGGAGAATTCAAGGTTACTTTTTTTTTCATGAGTAATGAGGATCCTTTTATAACTTGACGCAGACCTTTCACATCCTCAAAACTCTTGAATTTCCAACTCCTAATGACCTTTGGACTTTTACAACCATTGGAATTCCAAATTACTTTTGGAATTACATATGACTCTCGATATTACATGCCTTTTGGACTTTTATGGCTCTTTTGTCCATCATGACTCTTGGACTTCCACTTAATTGTATTTTCAATGATTACATCATTACACCATAACATCCACATCATCATGTGATGATACATCACAGGTCACTATCTTTGATGATTGGGACTTATAGTAACTGATGAAGTGGTCAGTTGGCGATATGGTTGCCACTCATGTCTTTGCTCTAAATGTAGCTTCTGTTTGTTGAAGTATTCACCCTATGAAGGTTCACCCTATTAAGGAATAAGAAAGCAAATATTTTGGGTGCAAGGACGCACTTTGAAAGGCTAAAGAGATAAAGAGAAAAAGCTTCAAGGCTTTGAGATGTGCTTATGCACTCAAGAGAGGGAGACACTCAAGGGAGGGAGTATGACGCATGTCTGAGGGAAAATATATTAGGTTTCGGGCTTCCCAAGTGCTCTGTAGACTCAAGGGAAATAAGGAGGGCACATGGCACAAAGTTGAAGGCTGAAGGGAGAGGCTTCAGGGCTCTGACGTGCACTCATGCGCTCAAGAAGGCAAAGGAGGGTGCATGGCACATTATTAAAGGACAAATATTGGGTCTTTAGGGCTTCATCATGTGATCATGAACTCAAAGGGCTAAGGAGGGCATAGGGCACATTGCTAAAGGATGAAGCGGTTAAGCTTCGGGTGTTTGGGGTGTGCTCATGCACTCAAGGGGTGCACTCAAAGGAAGACTTGGCTTTTCATAGGCGTAGTTTAGAATAAATAAGGGGAAATATACTTTAGTATTTCACTATGTGCTCTTGCAGAACACCAAAGGATTCTTGATCAAATATTAAGAGTGTGCTCATGTGCTTCTTGCCTTAATAATTCGCAGAGGATTTTCATTAGTCTAGGCCTTGGTGCAGAGAGGAAGTTCTTTGTTGCTACTTTCGTGATTAAAATGTAAATGAACATGTCAGAACATAGAGACCACAAATAGTGAATGAGGAAAGAAGATTGGGTGATAGTAGAGTGATAAAGGAGGCCACCATTGCTGGCATGTATAGCACATGATCCGAAAAAACAAAGTATCACAATATACATAGATAGTGTAGAAAATAGCCACATCAATCACCATAATTTCCGAACTTGGTGAGTGTCATTATAGCACATAAAGGGCAGGTTATATGACTAGCCTCGAGATCAATTGGTATTTAGGTGATACACTTAGCCTTTAATGTTGAAAATAGAAACAAGAAATGCTAAATATGGAAGTGCTAAAAATAACACTACCATAAATAGCATTTCAGGATACCTTCCTATTTTAGTTAGTCCCTAAACTAAAATTGAGAAGTAAAATTTGAATTTTTTCTTAGCAGTTGTTTGATTAATAATTAATTAATTCATCTTCAGTTAATTAGTTGGAGAAAATCAAACATAAAGTCTATGTGAGGACATGCAACATTTATCCCATTAATTGAGGAATTTATCCCTTAATTAAAGAGATAAGGATGAGTTGTAATTAGTTAGCTCAGTTAACTGAGTTAATTCTAGTTAGATTAGTTCAAATAGTTTTTTGAACTAATTGTGAGTTCAGTTAGTTAATGAATGCATGCATGTAACTGTTGCACTTTAGATAACTGAATATTCTCTCATAAATAACTCATGCATGTTAGTTCAGATAGAGACCTAGTTGATATCAGATGATGGGACAATGTACTATCAGTTGCAGGAATATTCCATGGAGGATATCTCTTGCATTCAAAAGGAATTCATTCCTTGGAGATTGTGCAGTTACTTTTGGGTTTGGTGAGTGTGTGATGAGGCCAATTCACACAGGTGGCAACGTTGGACCCCAAGGAAAATTGCGCAAGGAAATAGGATGCTTGGAGGGATGAGGGAAGGCATATGTTGTGTCTATTCAGTCTGTATGTTGTATTGTTCAATTGTACTGAGAGCAGGATAGCTTGTGAGATGATTCTTTGTGTAATTTGAACATATTTCCACTTGTATGATAATACATAGATTGTGTTTTTTAGCTGAGGATTTCCCCAGAGTATTCTTCTTTGTTCATGTGTGATTGATTTCTCTTCATCTATTATATGTGTTCTAATTTATCTTGCTCATATTTGATTAAGCTTCCGCAAGTTTTTCGTAGAAGTAGATCTGGTATTTTTCTTTAGTATATGTTATAGACATTTTTGGGCGCTACAACCCCAAGCATGAAATGTCCATAAACCAAGGGCTCCTAAGTCCTTAAAAGTGTTGTTCTAACCCCTAAAGGAACAAGGTCAACAGATTACAGTTTCTCCTAGAAGTTCTCCATGAAAAACTGCTCAGAATTGGTCAAAACAGGATCATTTCAGCTACTCCACTGGCCAAGTGCGTTGCATATCACCTAAATACACTGTGTGGGTGCGTTGCATTTCAAAAATCCCTTATGTGGGGTGTGATGGGCGAGAAATGACAAATGGCAGTGTCATTCCATGAGGTGGAGAGGCAATGGAAGCTTCCAGAATCTTCTCCTATGACACTTGTCTCACTGAATTCGACCAAGGATGAGTAAGAGACCATCAATCTCCAAATGGAAGCAAGAACTATCAGAGGGAAGACACTAATCAAATCATGAGCTAAATCATCTCCATTACATACATCTATATATGGATCCCTCATCCCAGAGATCCAGAGGCTGGAATTTTGCATATTGTAAGGAATTGCTGTTGGTTTCTTGAGACAAACATCAGATTGTTGGGTGATCTAAGCTTTGTTTGAGGTGAAGAGGGGCTTCTTTGCTGGGACGTTGATGTTGGGTCAGAACAGCTGGTTGTAACTCCTCTTGGCCCTTTCTTGTTTTATCAATAAAATCTATTCAAGTTTTCCTCCATGCTCTTGTGTCATTGATGCTTGTTACATTTGTATGGTAAATTTACATCTGATCTTAGATTGTTTATGATTACAAATCCATGTCTTTGTATAGTGCTATGCTTCTGTGATCTTATAGGTACTTTGTGAAGCTGGGCGTGCAAGGGAGCAGGTAGCTAAAGACTATCAAAGAAGAGGGGAATCAAATCAGGAGATTAGCACAAGACAGAGGTTGGTCTTTCTGTTCCTCTCTATTTATAATTCATAAAGGAAAAATGAAAGTAGCTTTTCTCTGTTTGTTTCTAAGGCAGCTGTCACACCTTAGTGGGATAGAGCAGTTCTATATAGACACTTTTCCCTTTAACAAAATGGCGAATCCGCTGGGGAAATAATTAGTTTGTTTGTTTATCATTCTTTGTTGTCTGTTTCATAAACTTATAGGTAGCATTCGAACTGCATTTACCATAGCAAATGAAAAGTAGATAACTGCTACTTCAATCCATCTACTAGATATGTTTATGATTTAGACAACTGATTCACAAACTATCTGTTGCCCTTGTGATAGCTCTTAGATCCTCCTTAGATCTACCCCTGATTGTTGCATTACTGATTGCTTTTTTCTCGGCCAAAACCCAAGAACTGAACTGCAAACTGTGACCCAGAACCCAAACAGAGTCTCGTTTCTGGCCCAGCGCAGGTACTGTTTAGAGAATCTGAACTTCAACGCACTTCCCGAGTGGACAAGGTGCGCTACATTTCAAATTCTCTGTGTTATAGGTGCGCTGATCAGACTAGGTTCTGTGCAGTTTTGGATTCTGTGATTCATTCTTTCCAGTTCTATTCATGAATTTTGCTGCCTGTGATCAGTATATGTCTGTTTGAAACCCCTTTTCCTTGCTATTATTCCGCCTCCTTTGTACAAAAGAACTGTAGATGTTTTTGTGTGTTTGTTGAGTCATTTACAGTTCTCCTTTGCAAAAGTAGCATAATCATACTGTCGTCCTTTGATTTGAAACTGTCGCAAGTGTCGATTTCAATCGTAGGAAAGAGTTTGATTGCTGTTGATGGTCGATTATCCTGTTACTATTACTTTTGGTCTGAATTTGTAATTTTCTAGTGTCAAGAATAAGTATTCATTTCAAAATCATAAGGTGTTGTGATCATCTCCATTTTTGATTTCGAAATGAAACTTGTTGATATTTGTTGCTTGAAAAGAAATTCAGATTTGTGCATCAACTTTCTTTTTAGCATTCATATACTAAGAAAGTCGAAAAACAAATACATGTATGTGCATTTGCATATAGACAGTCTGATTGGCTTGATTTAGGAAAGTGCATTTAGAGTGTGCTCTTTGCTCTTTGTGAAAAGATTCTGTCTTTCTTTTCCTTAGTAGCTAGGATTTTCATTGCACAAAGAAGATAAAAAGTGTGTTTATCATCTTAGATTGAATTTTAGGAATTACATCTACATCTCACGGTGAACCTGAAAGGCAAACTTCATAAACAAGATCAACTTAAAATAAATTCAATGAATCTAACAACGCTTTGGAACTTAACGCACAACATTTAGAAGTCTAGGCTAGAGATGTATTTCGGCGTCGTAAAGCCTGGTAACTGTTGTTCTCACTGATGGTTGGGTGATTCCTCCACTTTGAGATAATAAGTGCCAGTACGGACTTGTTCTCCCACGTACCGTCGAGTATATCTTGGGAGACCCCAATAGGCTTAATCCTTTATCCATAGGAAGCCGTGTCTGCCGCCCTATCGATCGCAATGCACTGAACACAGCATTCGGGAAGATTGACTGCCGTACCGTAAAAATTATTCTGCAGTTTTGCGATTGGTTTGGTAATCCCTTTACCTAGATTTCCAGAGCAGTCCCTTTCATTCCTTTTCAGACTCCTTAATAGAAAAGGTCCATCTGAGCACTTGTCACTTTAGGATCATTAAAAATCGAAGGAGACTAGAGTCATCCTTTATTTTTTCTCGACTCTTAAAAATTGAAAAAACAAGTTGTGTCAAAGCGTCTAAAATTTATTTTAAACGGAATACTCATTACCCCTTTCCTACGTTGACCTTGGGTTGAGAAAATGGAGTCCACCAACCAAGGAATTCCCCTTGGAGGAAATCCTAGTCCCTTCTCCTCTTGGGGAGATGTTGGTACACCCCATATGGCCACATTGTCGCTTCTAGGACTGACAATTGTTTTGCCTGTATGGCTCTTCTCAACCTCTGTCGTTCAGAACCACAATTCCTGAACAATCGAATCAGCAACTAGACGAGTCCAGAGTTACCCACCAACCTTCTACTTCCTCTAATTCTTCCTCTCCTCCTTCCTCTTCACTTGATGGGGCTGGTAAAGCCAAAAGTAAAGTACCTAAGCAGAAGAAGGAAAAGAAGAAGAAAGAGAAGAAGAAGAAGGAGCCAAAAGCGAATGGGGGAAAACGAGTGTCGTCTAGCGAAAATCCACACACTGCATCGACCAGGCCTAAATCACCATGTGTCATTTGCAAAGGAGACCACTATCACAGAGATTTTCCTTGCATCCCTCGGATCTTAAGGGACTGGTCTCCTCGTTTGCACAACCCGGTGTCATCAACCTCTGATGGTCATGTTGAAAACACACCGTCAACTAGTGAAAGTGAAGCCCCAGGACAAAAAGGAAAATATAGATTTCCTTGTAAACTATGCGAAGGCGATCATGCCGTCCACCGTTGTCCCTTCTTAGATGAAACTAAAAGAGTTTTGGATGATCGTCCTGTTTCACCGTTACGACTTCCTCCTGGATATAAAAAACTCTTGCCGAGTCCGTCACTGGTTGAAAATCCGGCTGGCCCGCTCAGGTGGTCAGCTGAAGCATCTATCATTGAAGACAAACCATCTGAACCCATACTAGACGAAAGTCAAAAGGTTGAGACGGCAGTTGACTCGGTCTTGCCTTCAGAGGTTCCATCTTCAGATGATACAGTCATCGAAGAGAATAAGGATGACACCGTCCAAATTCTTTTCATAAGCACAGACTCCAACGAACATGGGGGAAATTTACCCATTCCTTTACCGCAGGAAGGAAGTTCGTCAGAGTCGTACCCGGCCGTCTATTCGGTCCCACCTCCAAGCAACCTAGTTGTCTCCTTCGACTGGCATCAACTAGGCAGACCCCGTTTACCAGCTAGTATACCATTCCGGATCATTGTTCAAATATATAGAATGCTTATGGCCGGTACCATCATAGATGAAAGGGCTTCTGTGAGTATCCTTTCCTCAACTGCTTGGAAAGCACTTGGTTCACCATCGCTTTTTCCTGAGATGAGAAATCTAACAGGCTTTGACAAAGGAACTAGTCGATCGTTAGGGATCCTTCCCAATGTGCCCATAACATTAAGAGGGAAAACCATTCACATGAATGTAATGGTAGTTCAAGGACCCCTGGATTATAATCTACTCCTTGGACGAGACTATATTTATTGCATGAGAGCCATTGTCTCATCACGCTTTATAGTGATGTGTTTTCCGCACGAAGGAAGAGTGGTCAAGCTCGTAGACCAGCTTTCATTTCCCGGATCACGCATAGCAAATAGTCATATACCATCCTTGAATGGTATTTTCACGCAAGAAATGTCTCAATTCCCAGTCCGTCCACCCGATGAGCGCGAGTGATTTGAGGGACATGACTGAAACCCAGGGGGCATGCACCCTCGTCTGCTTAGGCAGGAAAACTTCAGGTATAGGGTAGGTCTCCGTGAGAAAATATGACTAGTCTGTACTCCCGTCCGTGATTGGAAGAGGGGGTTATTCTAGAACAAGATTCTCTTGTCAAAGTTATGTGAGTGGAGTAGCCTCCTTCACTCACCTTTGTTTATTTCAGTAGGCATCGCCGAAGAAGTGTTTTGTTTACGCCGTAAATAGAACAATCTTTGGTAACCTGTAAGAGGTAGGCCTCTCTCAGTAAAACAAATGTTTTAACAGAATAAAGAAGGGGTAACCTTGAAACTCTTTTTTATACCTGGGGGCATGCAAACCTTTTGGAGTGCAAGCGAAGAACGACTATTTATTTTTTAAAATTTGTAGGTCCTCTAACCCTTTAAACTCGTAGGATTGGTCGTTTCCTAACTTTCATAAAGAAAGGATGTGGGGAAAAACTTTAAAAATTGACGTTTTTATGAGACATTCTTATCACACGACTGGATTAATCGAGAATTTTTAGCACATAGTTCAACCTCGTTAAAAAATAAACATAAGCCATGAGAAAATGTTTCCCCCCACGTTTAAGCTTGTTAAAAAATGAACTATTCCCCGATAAATAACCATCGTGAATGTAGTACTTCATCCATTAAAGCCTTGGTCGTGTTTGCACCATCACCTCCACTTTTGCATTGGATGATCATTCACCTCCATTTGATTGTTTACCCATTTTGAGGAACAACTGCGAAGAGTGATTTCACTAGCCATCCTTGTAACACTGCCATGATTGGAAAATTCCAAACCTTACCTGGAATCAGTTGCTACCCATTTTATCACTCGTTCCTCAAAAGACGAGTCTCCTTTAAGCTCTTTTCAACTGACTCGTAAAATATGAAAAGATTGCCGAGCCATTGGCCTCTCCAGCTCGTTAAAGGGACAGGAAGTGTTATCCCTCCTCTAAATTTTAATCTTTTTGGACTTGAGGGATTATTACACAAAAAGATCGAGCACTTGTTTTGTTCGACTCGTTAAAAGTATCGAAAATTCATCCCTTTTGTATTGTTTTATACTTTTTCGGACTTAAGGGATTAGATGATGAAAAAGGAATTTTGGAGTTACCTTTGCCTTCCTTTTCAGACTCTCTAAAATTGAAAAGGACTGAGTTATCTTTGTCGTTAAACTCGTTAAAAAGATTAATAGCGACAAACTTGTCTATAGACGAGAACGAGTTTCACTATCGCTAGGCTCGTTAAAACATAGCGATGGGTTTGCCTGAAGGGAAAATTATAGAACAAGAATATGTTATCCTCCTCAAGCTTGACAAAAATAAAGAGGTACTGGTCAGCAATGACTGGGAAAAATTGGGAAGAAAACTTGAAGAAACTTTGTTGGTAGCAAGTCACTCTTGAACATGACACTTCCACTCCGTGTCCAAGTCGGGTTGGGTTGTTTCATTCACCGGTCACATCACCATGGTCCCATCATACCATCCACATTTGGGGTTAATGCTACCAATCCATCACATCAGTGTCACCGATATGTTCAAGAGAAGTCATTCAGAGAATTCACCTGTGTCTCACCCACTACCATACATTTATACTCCATTCTTTCATGACCACCACCTTGAACCTTATATCACCAGATCGTTTTCACCTCCATTAAAATGATTTGCTCCGTTCTGTGTCATTGATGTGGGATTCATTAAGGCCCTCCTGTGACGGATCACTTCTTTTCAACATCAGCTCACTATCCAAGAAGTTGATCTAGGAACACCCCATTCAATACTTTGAAACTTGCATGCCTCAATGGCAAGTTTCTCACTTCCAGCGACAGGTTTACGTCAATGGCTTTCGACCGAAAGATTTTGTTTGGTGTTCGACGCCAAGTCCTTTATTCACACCACGTGAATTATACTGCAATACCTTGAGGGTCATTATCATTATCGGTGATTCCTCTCGCGCCTATTAACAGCATACATCATTGGCTGGTAATCAGGCGATGTCTTTCCATGTTCAACTCCAGAACAACTTTCACATGGATCAACTTGTACTTCGAGTGAAGATCGAACGAGATTGAAGACCCCAGATCTAGTTTCATCCATCTGGGCTGCGATATATATTCAGGGAAATAAAGACATCAAATGTACATCATTGCCGCACAGATAATCATCCAATCAAAAGGATGATGGCTCTATCAGAATCATCAGTCTACACTTGGACGATTGTCTGTCCTATGTACATGAAAATGAATTTATAAAGTTGAGCATGGGAATGCCCGCCTCAGCCAGATCATGAAAACATTTTGAAGATAATGTATTGTATTGTATCTTATTACAGGTCTCCTCCTAGCATTGGAAGAACTTCGGATCCTCATAATAAAGCATTTCACCGGACATCAAAAGATTAACGACCTCATGCTTTAGGGGGCAACTGTTATAGACATTTTTGGGCCCTACAACCCCAAGCATGAAATTTCCATAAACCAACGGCTCCTAAGTCCCTAAGAGTGTTGTTCTAACCCCTAAAGGAACAAGGTCAACAGATTACAACTTCTCCTAGAAGTTCTCCATGAAAAACTGCTCAGAATTGGTTAAAACAGGATCATTTCAGCTGCTCCACTGGCCAAGTGCATTGCACCTCACCTAAATACACTGTGTGGGTGCGTTGCATTTCAAAAATCCCTTCTGTGGGGTGCGATGGGCGAGAAATGACAAATGGCAGTGTCATTCCGCGAGGTGGAGAGGCAATGGAAGCTTCCAGAATCTTCTCCTATGACACTTGCCTCACTGAATTTGACCAAGGATGAGTAAGAGACCATCAATCTCCAAGTGGAAGCAAGAACTATCAGAGGGAAGACACTAATAAAATCATGAGCTGACTCATCTCCATTATAGACATCTATATATGGATCCCTCATTCCAGAGATCCAGAGGCTAGAATTTTGCATATCGTAAGGAATTGTTGTTGGTTTCTTGAGACAAACATCAGATTGTTGGGTGATCTAAGCTTTGTTTGAGGTGAAGAGGGCCTTCTTTGCTGGGAGGTTGATGCTGGGTTAGAACAACTGGTTGTAACTCCTCTTGTCTCTTTCTTGTTTTATCAATAAAAGCTATTCAAGTTTTCCTCCATGCTCTTGTGTCATTGATGCTTGTTACATTTGTATGGTCACTTTACATCTAATCCTAGATTGTTTATGATTATAGATCCATGTATTTGTATAGTTCTATGCTTTTGTGATCTTACAGGTACTTTGTGAAGCTGGGCGTGCAAGGGAGCAGGTAGCTAAAGACTATCAAAGAAGAGGGGAATCAAATCAGGAGATTAGTGCAAGACAGAGGTTGGTCTTTCTGTTCCTCTCTATCTATAATTCATAAAGGAAAAACGAAAGTAGCTTTTCTCTGTTTGTTTCTAAGGCAGCTGTCACACCTTAGTGGGATAGAGCAGTTCTATATAGACACTTTTCCCTATAACAATATATTGCATAATCTATTGATCTATAGTGGGAAATTCTATGTGGTATTAGAGCAAAGGTGATCAAAGCGAAGAATCGTATACAAGAAGGGAGAAGTTCAAAGTTTCAAGTTCTTGATTATAGAAATCGAGTTCTTATCACATCTCAATTTCACTAATGGCGTTCGACAGTTTAAGACTCAAGTATGCCCTTGATGGCAGCTCAAGTTATATATCCTGGAAGGATCACGTGGAAGCAGTATTAGAGGGGAACGGTCTAAAGGACTTCATTGATCAAGAATTCCCCAATCCAGTAGTAGCTAATGCTACAGAATTGGCGGAATGGAAGAAATGTGTGTCTAGAGCAAGGAGAATCCTCTTGGAGGGAATTTGAGACCACATTGTCTCAAGCCTCCATGCGAAGTAGACACCATTTTTGATGTGGAAAACATTGAAAGATCTATATCAAAACAACAACGATCAGAGGAAGTCGATGCTGAAAGACAAGCTTTGGAAAATCAAGTGTGAGAAGCGCGACATGATCTCTACATATCTGAACAAGCTAACCACCTACAGGGATGAGCTTGGAAGTGTAGGGATCACGACATATGATGATGACATGGTGAGCCTTGAACTCCTCGATCTTCCTAAGAGCTGGCATAGCTACCAAGAATTAGTTAATGGAAGAGAGAAATTGCCACATTGGGAACGACTTTGGTCGGATCTGATACAAGAGGAGATCAAAAGAAGCACCAGAGATGGATCTTCATAAAAAAAAGATGATGAATAAAATATAGCCTTAGCAAATAAGGCGAGGAAAGGGAAAGGGAAGGTGTCCCATCCCAAATCCAGTTCTTCCCATGGTGGGAAGAAGTTTCACAAATCGAAAGTGCGATGCTTTCATTGTCATGAGTGGCCTATTATGCTACGAATTGTCCACAGAAGAAATCCAAGAAGGGATCCTCAAAGGGATCATACGGTGAGGCATTGACCTCATATTTTGAGTTGGATTTCTCTCTCATCACATGCATGCTTTCATCCATGGTGGGATGTGTGTGGTACATGGACAGTGGAGCCTCTTTCCACATGTCTGATGACAAGAATCTTTTCAGTATCCTAGAGTATAAGGATCTCCAGATGTGGATCGAGATGGGTGATGATGGAAAGTACCATGTTTTAGGTGAAGGTATGGTTCTGTTTCAGAGGGAGCATGGAGCTCCTCTCACCTTGACTGATGTAAAGTATGTACCGGGTCTAAAGAAGAATCTTGTCTATGTCACTATGCTAGAAGATAAAGGCTATGATGTAGTATTTAGTAAATGAAAAGTATTCTTGAGGCATATCGGTATTGGACAGACCAAGAGGATTGGGATTTGAGTAAAGAATCTCTACAAGCTGGAGGTAGAAAACTGTGCTGCATTGACTTCCAAAGAAGAGGTGGTGCAAAGTGGTGGGCTCCAGTATTGTAGCAATAATGCTACAACTCTTGGAGCTTCCTGTCTCTTAATTTTATCAACCTGGTAGTTCGTACAAACTTGGAAGCGACGGTGCTGTATGCACAAGTACTAGCTCTTGTCGCAGCTGTCACTTGGTCAGCTGGCACAAGTCCGCTAGGGCTCAAGCCAACTTCTATAGGCTCACAGAAGAAGCTTTATCAATGATGGACGAAAGCTAACTCAAAGGAGACTAGTCTAATTGCAGAAGGAAACTGAAAACCAAGAAAGCATGGAAACCCTAGGAAACCCTAATTTGACTAGCTAGACCCTAACTATGCAAAACTATGAATGAAACAACTACCAATAATGCCATTACTTGCAGTGAACTGAAATACATGCATCTAAGCTACTTGCATCTGAAAAGACATGTTTTTGTATTTTTTCATTAAGTGGTTGGAGTTATTGTGATGATGCTTTTGATTAGGGTTTGGTTGTGCAGGAGCGATTGGAATGGAAGGAAAGCATGGGCAAGGTCAGGATGGATAAAGGAGGTCCCAGAGTGTCTCCAACATCAGTCCACAGAAGCCTACCACGTTCGGATGCTCAGCAACCGAGTTTGCAGGTTTCTACAGGAAGTCTGCAGGGGATCCTACAGGAAACTCAGGGGTTTCTACAGGAAGTCTGTGCAATTCTACAGGATGTTTGGCCGTGGAGGTTTTGGAAGATGGTGAAGTGTTGGAGTGGTGTGGAAGGATAGGTGAGATGGAGATGGAGTTGGTGATGGCTCAGGAGCAGAGAAATCAGATGGAGGAAGAGTGCATGCAGAGGTTTGATGATTGGAAGGATGGGATCAACGAAAGTGTAAGTAAATGGAGCTAAGTGAATAATGGATGAGTTGGAAGGTAAATGTGTTGGTCAGAGGCTGAGTAGGGCTTGAGGAGAGATCAAGATGAAGAAGAAGAAAGTGGAGTGATAAGGAGCAGCGTAAATGAAACAAATGACTTATGCACCAAAACGAGAAATTCATTAACCTATGATAACTGTGCCATGAAACCTATGAACAGAAATGGAAAACCAAGAAACGAAACTTATGCGTGGAAATGGAATGAAGAAGTATGGTTCAATGTCAAAAATGCATGGATGGATCTTCGACGAAAGTGTCTATGTTGCAGCTTGCATGGAAATGAGAAGAACTGCGTTTCTTTTTGGTGGTTGGTCATGGACTGCACCCCAATCCCTAAGAGAGATGGCAGTGAGCCTTTGCAACCTTTTTGCTGGAGCTCCAATGATTTATAACTATCCTCCTATCGAACTTAAGCAACTGAAAGCAAATCACCATAAACTAATCCTATCTAAACTCATGAAAAAGACTAAAGTAACAAACTGTAAATTCGAATTGCATGTGAAAGTAAACAAACTCAAAGTGCTGGAACGAAATGCAAACACATTACAACACCGAGGAGATCTATTGCTCTCAGGTTGGGCCCTAACCTGAGAGCTATATCTCCCTTAGAAACTCAGAATGAGACCAAAATCTGACTGCCTTTATTCATAAACGAAAGTCTGATGACATGCCAAATTGGCTTACAAAACCGAGCTGTAGCTCGTACTTCCAAATTACAAGAATAATCCCAAGGTTCAAAAAGCTTCTATCCAAGGCTACGGCCTCAGTATTTATGCAAAAACGATCATCCAACAGGTGTCCTTGATTTTAGGAGCTCGGCTGTCCAACTGAAGTTTAACTGCTGATCCTGTAGGACAGTCATAACTACTGTTCCTGTAGAACAGTTATAACTGTTGTTCCTGTAGAACAGCTGGCTGCTTCTAAGCTCGGTGGGGAGATGGATTGGAGCTCGGAGCTATGGTGGGAATCACAAGGAAGGTCCCCAAGACCGTGGACATCCTCTCCTAAAAACCAGCAGTGCCACCTCATTGTCTCTTTGTCTCCTTTTTCGTAGTCTTTGCTCTCTTTTAATGCCAAAACCTGAAAGCATCATGCATTAGTTACGTAGATAGAATGTCTACCCTTCTTCCTACAAACAACACGAATAAACCAAGAAATGAATGCATAAGCAATAAAAAATGAATGGTTTGAGCAGAGCAAGTAGGCCAAATGAGCCCAAATTGTACCAAAAATTGGGGCTCATCATCACCCCCCAGCTAAACTATTTGCTCATCCTTGAGCAACTTTGCCCTAGCTCCTCGTCTTTGGCCGAGAACTAGAGCCCGGAGCATGCTTTTCCTTCCCTGTTTTTGGTGGTCCTTCTTTTTCTGCCGAGGGTGGCGCTTCTTCCTTTCCCGTTTTTGGCAGCCCTGCCTTTGCTGCCCCTGGTGGTGACGAAGGTGATGCTTCCTCCCCCTTTCCTATTTCCTTGAGCCGGGCTTCGGAAGGCGACTGTCCTATTTTTCGTGTCCAGGAAGTTATTTTTGGGCTCCGCTTTTCGGGGGTGACTGATGCTTTAGAGGGGGTCCTTGCACTGGGTGAAGTAGGGACATCCCCTAAAATGGTTTGGCTGCTGGGTGGAGGCTGTGGCTTGCCCGTGGTCATCCTCTTGCTTCTCCTGGCTTCAGATGGTAGAGGGGTCTCCCTCTCCCTTTTCTCCTTCGGTTTTGGAGGTGTACTGAGGGCAGCCAGCGCCGCTGCTGCCTCCTTTTCGAGAATGCCAGCCTTCTCTTTCTTGCATTTTGTTCTCTCAGAGCTCCTTGTAAAGGGCCCCTCCTTTTCAGATTTTGGGCTTCCTGTGGAAGACCCTGCTTTGCCCACTTTCGGGCCTCCTGTAGAAGATTCTTTCTTTCCCGCTTTTGGGCTTCCTGTAGAAGGCGCTCTCTTTGTCGTCAGACTTTCTGTAGGAGGCTGTTTCTCAATGACTTTTGGGCTTCTGGTAGAAGCCTTTGTCTCTGTTTTTGGGCTTCCTATAGAAGCCTGTTCTCCAACGATTTTCGGGCTTCCTGTAGAAGCCTTGGTCTTTGTTTTTGGGCTTCCTGTAGAAGCCTGCTTCTCACTGATCTTCGGGCTTCATGTAGAAGCCTTTGTTTTTGTTTTTGGGCTTCCTGTAGAAGCCTGTTTTTCAATGATTTTTGGGCTTCCTGTAGAAGCCTGTGTTTGTGTTTTCGGGCTTCCTGTAGAAGCCTGTTTTTGCTTTCCTGTAGACACAGGTGTCTCCACCTCGGCTTGCTTGCCTGCTTGAGTTTTGCTTTTTACTTTGGTTGCAGGTGCTGTTGAGGTGCTTGGGCTGACGTGGGCCACCTTTGCTTTTTCCATTCTGCTCTTCATCCTCTTTTCCCTTGCTGACAGGATAGGTGTGCCACCCTTTTCTTTGTCCTCCTTTCCCTAATGCTTCTTCCTCTATTCTCCCTTCTGTACTGTTGTTGGGGTTTCTTGGCCTTCTTCCCTCTGTTCCTCGGCCACTGCTTCGTGTTCCTCACTGCTGGAGGAACCTGTTTCTTCGATGAACATTTTAATGTCCCCATCTTTTGTTAAATTCCGGAAGGATTCCCATGAGAGGGGGACCTTATATGAGTGCAATGCATCCTCCACAAAAAGCTTGATCAACCCATGGTGGGCTATCTGATCTGGTATTCCCTCTCTCAGCTTTGTAGCACACTCCATTAGAGACTGCAGGAGGTAATAAGGGATGCTCAGTTTTTGTTCTATAGGAAGGTCAATTTGGTGCCTCAACTCAGTGAGCAGCCGAAAGTGATATGCATATACGATGCTGAAACGGCCTTCACAAGTAATATATTTCATGATTTGCAAACTGACTTCATTCCAAGGTGGTGACAGGCTCGTTCTTCGCACCCCGTTTTTGTCCTCTGAGAATTCTTCCTCAGGTGGGAAGAATTCCTTCTTTGCCTGCTGACTCAGCTTTCTCTCCTCTTTATCCCACGGCAGACCCATAGGAAGTTCTGTGATCCGACTGATATGTTCTGGGGTGAGTTTGAGGCTTAGACCTCTGAAGTTTACCGTGGCCAGTGTCTGAGATTTAGGCTTCAGAGCCTGCAAGAATTCTTCGGCCACTTCATCATCGTAACCCTGCAGCTTATCACAAAAAGGCATCCATTGTGCTCTGGTGAAGAGCTCTACCACTGCCGGGTTTCTCCTTAGTTTAGTTGAATCAGTGGGCTCTCGTCTTATAAACCCACCCGGCATGATGAACACGGTCGTTTTAATTAAAGGTGGCAAATGCAAAAGAGATTTGGTCTATGAAGACAGAGCATGCACATACAAAATTTCAACACAGTCTACTTATACCAACATCCTGTAGAACGGTAGCAAAGGCACAACAAACAACAATTCCACCAATATCTTTATGACCCGACTGTGGACGATGGTCTTGCCACTTCTAATAACCAGTTACATTAAGAGTTCAAGGTTACCTCTTTAATTGGCCACCTTTTTCGTGAGGCACCCGCTTTCCTGTAGATGACTGTGTTCCTGTAGACTGCGTTCCTGTAGACTGCATTCCTGTAGAACTGCGCTCTTGTAGAACTACGTTCCTGTAGAACTGCGCTCCTGTAGAACTGCGTTCCTGTAGAAGCAGTGCGCAATTCTCGGGGAGCACTGTAGTTGGCCCGCGCTCGAAGTGTGCTTTACCGGCGTTCTGGTAGCCAACAGCTCGGCGTATCAAAGTGCAGAGGAGATCATAATAGCCACCCGAGTTTGAAGTGTTGGATTATAAATGTAGGCGCATGATCTAGCCGATTAGATTTTGAATCGGCGCAATCCGTGGCGCGGGGGATGAGCTGTCCCCGCCGGACCGTTGGGCGACGTCATCCATCATTCGCCTGCGTATTTACTTGCTGCCGCATTCATTCCCACAGATTTGCCGCCGCCTTTTCCTGTTAAACTCATGCTCTGACGAGAGTGTTCTCACGTGCGTGCAGTTCATTCTCTTTGTCGTGGCCGCCACCCACACATCCAATTACACTTTAACTAGCCGACGTGGCCAGTCGACTGGCCATACGACCACTCAACCATTCAATTTTACGCCATGCAAACAATTTCAAAGTAAGATTCATGCGATTTGATGGAAGGAAGGGTTGAGACACTTACCTGCGTGGCTGCACACGATTTTTCAGTTCCTGGACGATGGTGAGCGGATCTACCTGCTGCATGTGACTTACACAGACCCAGAGGCTCGTGGTTACAGGCTGCCGGCGATGGAGTGGATGTTTTGCTTGCATGCGCCCGCATTTCATTTCAGATGGCGGTGCTGTGAATGGTATCCACTCGAGCAGGTTGAACTGTTACAGGATCCCCGCGAGGGGTCTCGTAACAGTCCTTTCTCCTTGGGTGCATGCTGCACGATGGCGGTTCTGGCCTTTCAATCACGTTCCCGGAGCTCTTTGATGCCTGCGGTATGAGATCCATCATTTGTGCTTTTCCCGCGAGAACTCATCGATCTTCTTTGTTGGTGCAGGGAACTTGGCCGCATGTCGACAAGGATGGTGGAGCAAGGTGACAGCAATGTGCAAGGGTGCCAACAGAGGCTTGCATGCATCCAAACCAATCCATAGTCGTGAAATCTCTTTTTCAGATGAATTCTGGCCGTCCAAAACTCCTACAGGAAGTTTCCTGTAGAACACAGAGCTTCCTGTAGAAAGTTCGGCCTTCCTGTAGAAAGTCTGTACTTTCCTGTAGAAAAACCGCACCTTCCTGTAGAAAGACTGCATCTTCCTGTAGAAAGACAGCATCTTCCTGTAGAAGATTCAACCCTTGTTAAAATTGCACATACCTTGAAAAAACTTGGGTACTCTTGGAGGAGGTGCTGGTGAGGTTCCTTGACAGTATGATAAGGACCCCTATCTGTGAGTTGAAGGGCTTCCTCTTCTCCATAGAGCATCTGCAACCTGCATGCAATTTTTACCATATTTTGCTTATTGTGTTTTCTTTTTTCCTTTTTTCTCTTTTTTCCTTTTTTTTTTTTGAAAGATAACAGGGGCGCCTCAAAGAGGTTTTCACCCGTGCCATCTGCCCTGAGCGCCTCAGAGAGGTTTTCACTCAAGGATCTTTTTCACCTTTTCCTTTTTTTTTGAAAGACAATAGGGGCGCCTCAATGAGGTTTTCACCCCTACTACCTGCCTTGGGCGCCTCAGAGAGGTTTTCACCCAAGGATCTTTATTTATTTTTCTTCTTTTTTTTTTTTTTTTTTTTTTTTTTTTTCAGATATTCTTTCTTCAGGGTATGCCAGAGGCAGAGGCAGAACCCTTCTCTATGACCAATACAGATTTCTCTATAGTCTTGATGAACTCTTGTCTTGAGAGAGGTCTCCTGTAGATCTTCAAACGATGCCCATTGACAAGCATGGGAATGGCTTCCTCATCAATGGTTCGAATGAGGACAGATCCATTGTCATGGAATTTCTCCACTGTATATGGTCCTAGCCATCTGGTTCTCAGCTTCCCTTTGAAATCTTTGTATCTGGAATCATACAACAAAGCCCAATCTCCCGGCTGAAATTGCTTGTCATGGAGATGTTGGTCATGCCACACCTTTCTCTGAAGTTGAACCACTTCTGAGTGAAGGAGGGCCTGCATGCGGTGCTCATCCAGGCCATTTAGCTGCAGCAGCCTTTCTTGTTGTGCATGGCTGAGATCTAGATCCAGCTGAGCTGCCATCCTCAAAGTTTTGTATTCAAACTCAATGGACAGCAAAGCTCTCTTCCCATAGACCAGCTCATACGGTGTGAAGCCAGTGGTGGTCTTCCAAGTGGTGTTGTAAGCCCATGTGGCTTCAACCAGGCGATCTGCCCAGTCCTTTCTGTTGCTGCTCACCACTTTAGTCAAGATCCCTTCTAATGCTCTATTGGTGACTTCCACCTGCCCATTTGCTTGAGGGTGATAAGGGGTGGAAGTCCTATGCTTGATCTTGTGATGAGCTAGGAGATCTTCAACCAGGTTGGAGGTGAACTGGCTCCCTTGATCGGTGACCAGCTCTCTTGGATAGCCAAACTTATAGAAGATGTTCTCTCTTAGGAACTCGGCCACCTTTTCTCCTGTTGCTGCTTTGATTGCTTTGGTCTCTGCCCACTTTGTCAAATAGTCAGTACACACAATGATGTAAGTCCTTTGCCTCGAAGAGGGGTTGATTGGGCCCACAAAGTCCATGCCCCACTTCTCAAATGGCTCAAGAGTCACTTGAGGTTGGAGAGGCATCTCATCCCTTTGGGTCGGTTTCCCCATTCTTTGGCATTGGTCACACTGACTGACATATCTTCTGACATCTTGATGAAGTGTGGGCCAATAGTAGCCTGCCTGCAGGATCTTGAAGGCAGTTCTCTTTGCTGCAAAATGCCCTCCACAAGGCCCATCATGACAAGTGAGGAGGATATCAAAGACTTCCTCCTCCCTTACACAATGCCTTAAGATCAGATCGGGGCCAAGCTTGAACAGATTGCCCCCGATCCAAGTGAATGAGGCACTTTTTCTAATGATTCTGCTCTTCTCCCTGGAAGATAGGTGTGGAGGGAACTGTACTGAAACAAGATAGTTTGCTATATCAGCAAACCATGGAGAGAGTACTGAAATAGCAAACAGATGTTCATCAGGCATCTGATCGTCCACTGTTCCATCCTCATCTGCAGACAAATCCAATCTAGATAAAAAGTCAGCAACAACATTTTCTCTACCTGGTTTATCAACAATGGTTAGATCAAACTGCTGCAATAAAAGTAACCATCTAATAATACGAGCATTCACATCTGGTTTATTCATTAAATATCTAATAGCAGCATGGTCAGTATGTACAAAGGTCTGGTAACCAGTAATATAATGTCGGAACTTGTTCAATGCATGGACCACAGCCAAGAATTCTTTCTCGGTTACAGTGTAATTCAGCTCAGCTTTGGACAAGTTTTTGCTAACAAAGTAAATGGCATATGGAAGTTTCTGCTCAACTTGTCCTAAAGCTGCACCTATGGCTTTGTTCGAGGCATCAGTGTGGATGTGGAAAGGTAGGGCCCAGTTTGGACCTCTCAGGATTGGGGCTGACACCAACTTGTCCTTTAATTCATTTAAAGCCCTCTGACAATCGTCAGTCCAATTAAACTCCACATCTTTTGCCAACAGGCCAAACAATGGCGAGGCTAGCTTGCTGAAATCTTTAATGAATCTCCGGTAGTATCCTGCTAATCCCAAGAAACTTCGGACATCCCTGACCTTTTGAGGAGGTGAAACCCTCTTGATGAGAGAAATTTTGTTAGGATCCACCTGCAATCCTTGGCAAGAAATGGTATGGCCTAGCACGGTCCCTTCAGTCATTAGGAATTCACATTTTTCAGGACTAAGGGACAAGTTCATCTCGGTGCATTTGGTTAGGACTTTTCCCAGGTTGGACAATGCTTCCTGGAAGTTGGCCCCATAAGGAGTAAAGTCATCCATATAGATTTCTACTGCATCATGGACCAGCTCCGAGAATATGCTCAAGACAGCTCTCTGAAAGGTAGCAGGAGCATTGCATAGCCCAAAGGGAAGGACTCGATAGGCAAAGGTACCCCAAGGACAAGTGAAGGTGGTCTTATCTTGGTCTTCCGGGCTGATTTGGATTTGATTGTACCCGCTAAACCCATCCAGGAAAGAGAAGAACTTCTTTCCTGCCAGTCCATCCAACACTTGATCTATGAAAGGTAGAGGGAAATGGTCCTTCTTGGTAGCTTTGTTCAGTTCTCGGTAGTCCAAACAGATTCTCCATTTCCCATTTTTCTTGGGAACCAACACTAGAGGGGACACCCATTCACTATCTGAGATGGGGAAAATGAAACCGGCATCCAACAGTTTTTGCAATTCTTCCTTAACAATGTCCTTAAGGGCTGGATTCATTCTCCTCTGAGGTTGCCTAACCGGTTTAAAATCCTCTTTGATGTATATATGATGGGTACAGACCAAAGGATGGACTCCTTTCATTTCCTTATAGCTCCAAGCGAAAGCATCAAGGTGGTTGGCCAACAGACTGCACAGCTCCTTTTCCTGGGAAGGAGATAGGGAGGAGCTGATCTTCAATGCTTTCTCAGGGCCAAACTCCACATTCTTGACTCTGGGAGTAACAGGGTTGGTTGTACAAAGATCCACCAAGGTGCTAGCTTGGGCATCCTCCACCAATTTCTCTAAGGGTAGTGCACTGGAAGGTGGATTTTGGATCAAGGTCTCGATCAAGTCATCCTCGGTTCGTGGGTCTTTTCTAGTGGTATCTAAGGTGCACAGAGGTGCTGAGTACACCTCATCTTCCTCCCCTTCTTCCAACCAGAGTGGTAAGTCGTGCTCCAAGGAGGGTTGGGTAGGAGGGTATAGGACTAGCTGCTTGGACATGGGACCATTTTTGATGGTCATGTTTCCTGCACGACAACTTATGTAAGCATCTGCAGTAGCTAACCAAGGCCTTCCCAAAATGAGAGGATATCCAGTAAGTTTGGCCTTTGGTTGCAGAACCAGGAAGTCTGCAGGGTATTCCCAAGAGTCAATAGAGACCAAGACATCCTCCACAATCCCTTCGGGCGTCACAGTGGAGCGATCTGCTAATTACAGCATTGTCGAGGTCTTCCTCAAGGAACCCTGAAGATTAAGCTTAAGCATGGTATCCCTGGTCATCACATTAATGGCAGCCCCCAGATCAATCAAGGTGTGAGGTATAATGGTGCCATTGATGTGAACATCTACTACAGGACTTCCAGGATCTAGGTACTTTGGGCAGATGACTTGTCCTAGCATAAGGTCAGACAGTTGTCCTATGACATTGATAGTTGAGGCATCTTTCTTCCGTCTGCCTGGGTGTTTGAAACACTTCTCCTTAACCAGCTTGTTGTATATTGGCACATCCTTGATGGCTTGGAGAAGTGGTATTTTTACACACAACTGCTTGAGCTCACCCAAAAGCTCTTCCTCCTCTGGCTTGGGTTGTGTGGTGGCTGTTAGTCTCTCAGGAAAGGGTGGAATAGCCTTTGGTTCACTTTCCTGTTTATCTTCCTCATCCTCTGGGGGAGGAGGTTGGCGATCTGGTAGAGTCTTTCCAGATCGAAGATTGATCTCCTGGATCTCCACAGCATAGGTAGGGCATGAGGTTTCCCCAGTGTATACCTGCTGGGCCTGTCTATTGTTGGGGTTCGGGTTCGGTTGAGCAAGCATTTGAGGCTGCCTTGGAGGAGCAGGAGGTAATGGCTGAGGTTGAACTGGTGGTGGAGGCAAGATGGCAGGAGGAGTGTTGTATTGGGGCCTCCACCCCGACTGAGGTGCATTCCATTGAGGCTGAGGCTGGGTATGTGAGTGATATGAATGAGAAGTAGGTTGAGTGGGGTACTGAGGTGGATAAGACCATGGAGGAGGCATGGACCATGAAGGATGAGCAGGGGGACCCCAGGAAGGCATAGGAGCCGATTGGTTGGGGCTGTAATAAGCTTGAGATGCCCCTTGCATCCCCTGCTGATAAGGTCTAGATCCCTGTGGCCTCCTTTGGTTGAGGTAATAGAGAGGCTCTGTGGGAGCTTCTGTCCCTTGGTACATGGCTTTAAACCCAGGTAAGGTTGGACACTGATTTGTGGGATGGTCCTCCTCACAAACGAAACACACTTCAACCGAATGCAATGTACATTCGTTCTTAGGGTGCCTCCTTGTGCACCTAGGGCAGAAGACAGCCAAGGCTCTCTCAGCCTCTTCTTTCTTTTGCCGAATCCTGAATGTGTCAAGCTACATGGCAATGGTTTGTCTCACCTCACTCTTAAGATCTTCTAATTGATTTGCGAGTTCATGTTTGGAGAAAGGGACACTAGTTGAGAGGTGGTTTCCTCTACCTCGTTTCCGAGCTGCCCTGGAGTGGTTTCTAAACATAGTCTTGATTTCCTCATAAGGAAGTTGGTAAATGTCCCCCCTAGAAAACATGTGAAGGGTATCTAACAGGTCTTCAGGGACTCCTCGGAGTAGGACCAACTTGAGGGATTCAGGGTCAAGTGTGCACCTGGCCCGCTTATAGCTTAGTTGGAACCTCTCCTCATAATCCTCTAAGGACTCATCATTTCCCAGGGACATCTGAAAGATTTCCCCCTTTGTTTCCTTGGACCTACAGTAATCCCGGTACTTGGTGTTGAAAGCTTGCTGCATCTAAGCCCAAGTGGTGATACTATTCCCAGGTAAACCCATGAACCAGCGTAGTGCTGCATCCTTGAGAGTGGAAGGGAAAAGTTTCAACTTTTGCTCATCTTCAGTATAGTCATAGGTTCTACAAAGGACAACAAACTTAAACAGGAAGGTATCTGGATCTTCAGTGGTCAGCCCATGGAAGTGAAGTAAGGCGGAGGGGCTAATGTTTTTCATTTTCATCTCTCCATTGGTCTCTCGGATGGGGAAGGCACCTTCTATTCTCTCATCTTCTCTTCTATTGTCAGCCATAGCTTAAGATGGATTGGTCTCTAACTCTTCTTCTACTATAGGGTCTTTGGATATCTCAGGTTGTTCACCTATAGGTTCTTCTGGGTCACTGTCACCAAAGAAGAGAGAAGGGTGACTCAGTGATGTGGTGGGGGTGTTTGGTAGGAATTTGCCTGATCTATCTCGGTTCCTACGAGGCATGAAATGGAAAAGACTTTCTTTTTCTTTTTGATTGCTTTTGCTTTGATTTTCTTTTGGTACCTGCAAAACTGAGACAGATTGATCTACAACTAACTATGAAAGATGAAAAATTAACTGAAAGCAGGAAAGAACTAATCTACTTTGCTCAAATGAAATTGCAGAAAGGAAATGCTAATCTTATGAAAGCAGGAAATGCTAATCTATGAAAGCAGGAAATGCTAATCTATGAAAGCAGGAAATGCTAATCTATGAAAGCAGGAAATGTCTACGCTACTTTTGCAGAATGGAAATGAAGTAAACTACTCAGCAGAAGGCAAGAGTAAGAAAATAGAAGAAAAGCAACAATTACTAATACTCTGACGCTTCCCCGGCAACGGCGCCAAAAATATGGTGGGCTCTAGTGTTGTAGCAATAATGCTACAACTCTTGGAGCTTCCTGTCTCTTAATTTTATCAACCCGGTAGTTCGTACAAACTTGGAAGCGACGGTGCTGTATGCACAAGTACTAGCTCTTGTCGCAGCTGTCACTTGGTCAGCTGGCACAAGTCCGCTAGGGCTCAAGCCAACTTCTATAGGCTCACAGAAGAAGCTTTATCAATGATGGACGGAAGCTAACTCAAAGGAGACTAGTCTAATTGCAGAAGGAAACTGAAAACCAAGAAAGCATGGAAACCCTAGGAAACCCTAATTTGACTAGCTAGACCCTAACTATGCAAAACTGTGAATGAAACAACTACCAATAATGCCATTACTTGCAGTGAACTGAAATACATGCATCTAAGCTACTTGCATATGAAAAGACATGTTTTTGTATTTTTTCATTAAGTGGTTGGAGTTATTGTGATGATGCTTTTGATTAGGGTTTGGTTGTGTAGGAGCGATTGGAATGGAAGGAAAGCATGGGCAAGGTCAGGATGGCTAAAGGAGGTCCGAGAGGGTCTCCAGCATCAGTCCACAGAAGCCTACCACGTTCAGATGCTCAGCAACCGAGTTTGCAGGTTTCTACAGGAAGTCTGCAGGGGATCCTACAGGAAACTCAGGGGTTTCTACAGGAAGTCTGTGCAATTCTACAGGATGTTTGGCCGTGGAGGTTTTGGAAGATGGTGAAGTGTTGGAGTGGTGTGGAAGGATAGGTGAGATGGAGATGGAGCTGGTGATGGCTCAGGAGCAGAGAAATCAGATGGAGGAAGAGTGCATGCAGAGGTTTGATGATTGGAAGGATGGGATCAACGAAAGTGTAAGTAAATGGAGCTAAGTGAATAATGGATGAGTTGGAGGGTAAATGCGTTGGTCAGAGGCTGAGTAGGGCTTGAGGAGAGATCAAGATGAAGAAGAAGAAAGTGGAGTGATAAGGAGCAGCGTAAATGAAACAAATGACTTATGCACCAAAACGAGAAATTCATTAACCTATGATAACTGTGCCATGAAACCTATGAACATAAATGGAAAACCAAGAAACGAAACTTATGCGTGGAAATGGAATGAAGAAGTATGGTTCAATTTCAAAAATGCATGGATGGATCTTCGACGAAAGTGTCTATGTTGCAGCTTGCATGGAAATGAGAAGAACTGCGTTTCTTTTTGGTGGTTGGTCATGGACTACACCCCAATCCCTAAGAGAGATGGAAGTGAGCCTTTGCAACCTTTATGCTGGAGCTCCAATGATTTATAACTATCCTCCTATCGAACTTAAGCAACTGAAAGCAAATCACCATAAACTAATCCTATCTAAACTCATGAAAAAGACTAAATTAACAAACTGTAAATTCGAATTGCATGTGAAAGTAAACAAACTCAAAGTGCTGGAACGAAATGCAAACACATTACAACACCGAGGAGATCTATTGCTCTCAGGTTGGGCCCTAAACTGAGAGCTATAGCTCCCTTAGAAACTCATAATGAGACCAAAATCTAACTGCCTTTATTCATAAACGAAAGTCTGATGACATGCCAAATTGGCTTACAAAACCGAGCTGTAGCTCGTACTTCCAAATTACAAGAATAATACCAAGGTTCAAAAAGCTTCTATCCAAGGCTACGGCCTCAGTATTTATGCAAAAATGATCATCCAACAGGTGTCCTTGATTTTAGGAGCTCGGCTGTCCAACTGAAGTTTAACTGCTGATCCTGTAGGACAGTCATAACTACTGTTCCTGTAGAACAGTTATAACTGCTGTTCCTGTAGAACAGCTGGCTGCTTCTAAGCTCGGTGGGGAGATGGATTGGAGCTCGGAGCTATGGTGGGAATCACGAGGAAGGTCCCCAAGACCGTGGACATCCTCTCCTAAAAACCAGCAGTGCCACCTCATTGTCTCTTTGTCTCCTTTTTTGTAGTCTTTGCTCCCTTTTAATGCCAAAACCTGAAAGCATCATGCATTAGTCACGTAGATAGAATGTCTACCGTTCTTCCTACAAACAACACGAATAAACCAAGAAATGAATGCATAAGCAATAAAAAATGAATGGTTTGAGCAGAGCAAGTAGGCCAAATGAGCCCAAATTGTACCAAAAATTGGGGCTCATCACAAAGCCAAGATGTTGGCAAGCTATGGCATAGAAGATTAGGCCACTTGAACTATGGGGCCTTGAAGATCATGCAGCAGATTTCTACTGGACTTCCCAAGGGAGAACTGGAGCAGACAAATACATGCAAAGGGTGTACCTTGGGTAAGTATGCAAAATCTTCCTTTCAGGATTGAGACAGTAGAGCTGGAGCAATCTTGGAGTGAGTTCACTCATATGTTTGTGGACCATTCTCTACAGCCTCCACCACTAAACAAAGGTACTATGTTATTTTTATTGATGATTTTTCTTGTAGATGCTGGATCTACTTTATGCAAAAGAAGGATCATGCCTTCTTAAGGTTTTGTGAGTTTAAAGCCTTGGTAGAGAAAGAATCTAGAAATAAAATAAAAGCCTTGCGTAGCGACAATGGTGGAGAGTATGTCTCCCAATAGTTTAAGGACTTATGCGCTGCAAAAGGAATTAAACAGGAGTTGACGTCACCCCATAAGCCACAACAGAATGGGATGGCTGAAAGGAAGAATAGATCAATTGTGGGAGCAACTCAAGTGATTTTGCATGACCAAAGCCTACCATTACATTTGTGGGCTGAGGCATGCAATACAGTGGTATACTTGCATAACAGAAGCCCACACCATATACTGGGAATGAAGACACCTATGGAGGCCTTTTCTGAGAAGTGACCAGATGTGAGTCACTTCCAAATCTTTGGATCATTGGTTTACTGCCATGTGACCGAAGATGCTCGGAAGAAGCTAGATCCAACAGTTGATTTGGGAATACTTGTGGGGTACATGGATACACCTCACAACTATCGGGTGTTTCTACCTACCAGTCAGAGGACAGTGGTACACAAAGATATAAAGTTCGACAAGCAAAAAGCCATGTGAGTATCACATGAGATGGAGCTCAAGTTGCATGCAGAGGAGGAACTTTTAGTTACTAAGGAGGAGGAACCTCAGATTGATGTAGAGCAGCCGCATGCAGAGGATTCGGGAGTGGAGACATCCACTTATGTCGAGTCTTCCAGAGATGGGTGGAAATGCTCAAGGGAGGCTAACAGGTTGATGTTGGATGCATGGGAGAATGTGGGATAGCCATCTTCTTGGCACAGACAGAGGAGGTCACCTGAGTGGTACACTGGGTACATGGCCCTAGTTGGGGAGTTTGTAGAGTCTGAACCTTCTTCATTTGAGGAGGTAGTGTAACAACCAGTCTGGGTTGATGCAATGGTAGAGGAGTATGACTCTATCATTCATAACAGTGTGTGGGATGTTGTCCCAAGACCTTAGGACAAGTCAGTGGTGAGTTTCAGATGGCTTCACAAAGTAAAGCAGGGAGCTGATGGCAGTGTTGAGAAACATAAGGCAAGGTTTGTTACTTGTGGTTTCTCACAGGTTGAGGGGATCGCCTACGATGATACGTTTTCTCCTGTAGCAAGATACTCATCTATCAGATCGATGTTGACACTATCAGCTTAGATGGGTTGGAATATCCATCAGATGGATGTGAAGACCACATTCCTCAATGGGAAGATTGAGGAAGAGGTGTACATTGAGTAGCCAGAAGGGCTCAAAACCTTCGATCGTGAGTCGCGTGTGTACCAACTCAAGAGGGCTTTGTATGGGCTGAAGCAAGCACCCCGTGCTTGGTACACTAGGATTGACAACTATTTCACTGGGTTGGGCTTCACCAATAGTGAAATAGATGTGAACCATTACCACATCATGGTAGAAGGTAAGCCATTGATCATTGTTCTTTATGTGGATGATATGATTTTGAAAGGTGATGATCAGTTTATCAAGTCTTGTAAGGAGGAACTTGTAAGAGAGTTCGAGATGAAAGACATGGGTCTTATGCACTACTTTCTGGGCATGGAGGTGTGACAGAAATATGGGGAAGTATTTGTGTCTCAAGGAAAGTATGCCATTGAGATACTCAGGCACTTCCACATGGAGAAGTGCAAGCCCATGCAGACTCCTCTAGCTGGGAACTAGAGGATGGAGGATACTACTTTAGGTGAGGTAGTAGCTGCTACTATTTATCAGTAGCTTAAGGGTTCACTTATGTATCTAGTGAACACATGACCGGACTTATGCTTTGCGGTGAACCAGCTGAGTCAAGATATGATTCAGCCTACCAAGCTATTTTGGAAGGCAATGAAGCATGTGTTGAAATACCTTAGAGGCACATCTTAGTATGGATTATGGTACGGACAGATAGAGGGAGTGAAGCTTCAGGGCTTCACAGATGCGGATTGGGCAAGGAGTCCATTGAATCGGAAGAGCACTTATAGAGGAATCTTCAACCTTGGTTAAACTACAGTTTCTTGGTACAACAAGAAACAGAGGTCAGTTGCACTTAGCTCAGTAAAGGCTGAATACATGGCTGCGAGTCAGGCATCATGCGAGGCTATTTGGATGCGAAAGATTCCAGTGGGATTTTTTGGTCAGAGGATGGATCTAACTATGATATACTGTGATAATCAGAGTTGTATGAAACTCTCTGAGAATCCAGTTTTTCATGACATGTCCAAGCACATTGATATCTAGTATCACCATCTTCGAGACTATGTGGTCAAGAGGATCATGTTTTTGCTGTATGTTGCGACCGAGGAACAAGATGCAGATATTTTGACTAAGGCATTATCAAAATGCAAGTTCGAGTTCCATAGTGATAGGATTGGGGTTACTGATAATCCCTTTCTTGTTGAGAGGGAGTGTTGAAAATAGCAACAAGAAATGCTAAATATAGAAGTGCTAAAAATAACACTGCCATAAATAGCATTTCGAGATACCTTCCTATTTTAGTTAGTCCCTAAACTAAAATTGAGAAGTAAATTTGAATTTTTTGTTAGCAGCTATTTGATTAATAATTAATTAATTCATCTTGAGTTAATTAGTTAGAGAAAATCAAACATGAATTCTATGTGAGGACATGCAATAGTTATCCCATTAATTGAGGAATTTATCCCTTAGTTAAAGAGATAAGGATGAGTTGTAATTAGTTAGCTCAGTTAATTGAGTTAAGTCCAGTTAGATTAGTTCAAATAGTTTGTTGAACTAATTGTGAGTTCATTTAGTTAATGCATGCATGCATGTAACTTGTGCACTTCAGTTAAGTGAATATTCTCTCATAAATAACTCATGCATGTCAGTTCAGATAGAGACCCAGTTGAGATCAGATGATGGGATAGTGTACTATTAGTTGCAGGAATAGTCCATGGAGGATATCTCTTGCACGCAGAAGGAATTCATTCCTTGGAGATTGCGTAGTTACTTTTGGGTTTAGTGAGTGTGTGATGAGGCCAATTCACACAGGCAGCATTGGACCCCAAGGAAAACTGCACAAGGAAATAGGAGGCTTTGATCGCTAAGGGAACGCATATGCTATGTCTATTTAGTCTGTGAGATGTATTGTTCGATTGTACTGAGAGCAGGATAGCTTGTGAGTTGATTCTTTGTGTAATCTGAACATATTTCCACTTATATTATAATACAGAGATCAGGGTTTTTAGTTGAGGTGGCTTTCCCCTGAGTATTCTTCTGTGTTCATGTGTGATTGATTTCTCTTCATCTGTTATATGTGTTCTAATTGATCTTGCTCATATTCGATTAAGCTTCCGCAAGTTTTTTGTAGAATTAGATATGGTATTTTGCTTTAGTATATTGCATAATCTGTTGATCTACAGTGGGAAATTCTACATTTGATTTTCCCATTAGTCCTATCTTCATACACAATCATAAAAAAGTTATTGACTCTTAGGAGAGGGTTTCCGGTGTATTAGCTTAATTATCATTCTATGTGAAGATTCCATACTCATGGTATTATATTTAATAAAAATGTAAATTAGTTTTAAACTTACTCTACAACCCAGTATGAGGGTAGATCTCATGTAAAAATGTAAACACCCAAATGTACACACGTAAATGTAAATGTAACATTTAACATCAGCCCTAATTAAAAATAAATCTAATTATTATAATGTATAAACACAATATAAATTTAAAATATGAAGAGGTTTACTAACACTAAAAAAAGGTATGGTAAATAAATAAAAATATAAGTAAACCATAGGTATGGTTAATAAATAAAAATGCAAATAAACTAGAGGTATGGTAAATAAATAAAACCTTTTTTTTATTTACTCCATAAAGCTCTTTATATTTAAAGAAAATTCAAAAGATAGGTTTTATTTAGGTGAAGCCTATGAGCCAAATACCATGGGACAAATAATTATTAATACCATGGGTGAAATATCATATTTACAAAAGAGGTATTGTAAATAAATAAATATAAAAGAGGTATAAAGAGGTATGGTAAATAAATAAAAATATATCAAATATGATTACAAATAAACATCTAATTATATACCAAGCCTATGGGTGAAATACCATGATATGATAAATAAATAAAAATATAAATAAACAAGAGCTATGGTAAATAAATAAAACCTCCTTTTATATTTACTCCATAAACCTCTTTATACTTACTAAGGCTAAAAAAGAGGTTTTATTTAGGTGAAGCCTATGGGCCAAATTATTATTAATACCATTCAAAAAAACATTACTAACCCTAATATTAATAATAAAAGATTATTATTATTATTAAATATAATATTCATATTAATATATTATAATATTAATATTATTAAATTTAAGAACTTTGGATTAATACAATACTAAATTTGTTATATTATAATATATATTAATATATCATGATATATACTAACTCTAAATATTAATGGGAGGGAAGAACAAAGCATAGAGTGATAGAGGTGGAGAGATATGGCGAGTGACAAGGGAGAGATGGAGATATATTGAAGGAGAGGAGAAAGGAGGAATGAAGAGAGAGGGAGGGAGAGGAGTGAGATATGTAGAGAAGGATAATAGAGGGAGAAGGAGACACATAGATTGAGGGTAGAGAGAGAGAAGGAGAGAGGGAGGGAGAGGAGTGAGATATGTAGAGAAGGATAATAGAGGGAGAAGGAGACACATAGATTGAGGGTAGAGAGAGAGAAGGAGAGAGGGAGGGAGATTGTGAGAGGATTGGACGGTAGAAAGAGAGAGAGAGAGAGAGAGAGAGAGAGAGAGAGAGAGATAGTGATGGGGGAAGAGAGATAGAGGTAGGAGAGAAAGGGAGAGAGAGGAAGGATGAGAGAGAGGACTTGAGAGAGAGAAGGAGAGATGGAGTTGGAGGGGAAGAGAGGGATGGAAGAAGAAAGACATAGAGAGCGAGAAGTGGAGAGAGAGAGAGGGAGTGACAAGGAATAGAAAGAGAGTGTGTGTGTGTGTGTTTAGGGGTGAAATAAAAATACAAAGAAGGAGAGAGAGGGACATACTAACATAGTTATATATATATATATATATAGATAGAGAGAGAGAGAGAGAGAGAGAGAGAGAGAGAGAGAGAGAGAGAGAGAGAGAGATTGGGGAAGAGAGAGGGAGGTAGGAGAGAAAGGGAGAGAGAGGAATAGTGAGATATGGGACTTGAGAGAGAGGAGGAGAGTGATGGGGGCAAGAGAGAGGATTGGAGGGAAAAGAGAGAGGTAGAGAGAGAGAGAGAGATCGGGTAAGAGAGAGGAAGGTAGGAGTGAAAAGGAGAGAGAGGAAGTACGTGATAGAGGACTTGAAAGAGAGGGAGAGAGGAGGAGAGAGGGAGGGATAGGGATATGGTGTTGGAGGGGGAGAGAGGGAGGGAAGAATAATGACATAGAGAGTGAGAAGAGGAGAGAAAGAGAGGGAGTGACTGGGGAGAGATGGAGAGAGTGTTTGTATGTTTTGGGGTGAGATAAAGAGATAGAAGGAGAGATGGAGACAATGGGGGAGAGAAGGAGAGAGGAGAGAGGGAGGGATATAGTAACAGAGAGAGAGAGAGAGAGAGAGGGAGGGAGGGAGGGAGGGAAAGAGAGATGGGTTTGGAGGGGGAGAGAGAGGGAGGTAAGAAGAAATAAATAGAGAGATAAAGGTGGAGAAAGAGAGAGGGAGTGGTAAGGAATATGGAGAGAGAGGGAGAGAGGAAAACGGGAGGGAAGAGAGATAGTAGTGGGGGAGGGAGAAAAGGGGAGTGGAGAGAGAGAGAGGGAGAGGAGGATGGAGGGATAAATAGATATATTAGAGAAAGAGAGTGTATGTTTTGGGGGTGACATAGGGAGACAAATGGAGAGATAGATATATATGGATAATGAAGAGAGGGAAGAAGAGAGAGATGGAGATAGCGGGGGAGGGACAAAGATAGTGATAGATATGGAGTGAGAGAGAATGTGTGATTGGGGGGTGAGATAGAGATACAAATAAGGATAGATGGAGGGAGATATAGATATAGATGGAGGGAGATATAGATATAAATGGAGGGCAAAGAGAGGGAAGAAGATTTATTGCACTAGATGCATTGATATCAATGTAGATATTTCTTTCTAATACTATTTGATTGTTTGCACTAGATGCATTGATTTTAGTGTAGATGTTGATTTCTAATGATATTTGATTTCCTGCACTAGAGGCATTGATTTCAATGTCCATGATTTCTAATGTTATTTTATTTCTTGCACTAAATGCATTGATTTTAGTGTAGATGGTGATTTCTAATCATATTTGATTGCTTGCACTAGATGCATTGATTTCAATGTAGATATTGATTTCTAATAATATCTGATTGATTGTACTAGATGCATTGACTTCAATGTAGACAATTTCTAATGATATTTGATTGCTTGGACTAAATGCATTGATTTTAGTGTAGATGGTGATTTATAATCCTATTTTATTGCTTTCACTAGACCCATTGATTTAACTGTAGATGTTGGTTTATAATCCTATTTGATTACTTGCACTAGATGATGCATTGATTTGAGTGTAAATTTTGATTTCTAATCCTATTTGATTGCTCGCATTAGATGCATTGATTTCAGTGTAAATGGTGTTCTCTAATCTTATTTGATTACTTGCATTAGATGCATTGATTTTAATGTAGACATTGATTTCTGATTTGATGTATGATGGTACATTATTTTTAAAGTGATTGGATTAACATTGTGCTTGATTTCAAATTAAGCAAAAAAAATTATTGACAATGTACATTGATTTTTGTGTTATAGTAATTCAACCTATTAGTGTTATGGTAATTGAACCTATTAATATTTACTACAATAGCTTGATCTAAATATTTAAATGGTTTACGATTTAACTTGTACTTTTCATATAATCAATATGAAAATATCACAAAAGCAACAAGGGTGTCAATGAGAATAGTAGAAGAAAATAGTTTGGGTAGATTTAGTGGGCCGATTGTTGTTGTTGTTGTTATTATTCCTTTGGAATGGAAAAGACTTGGGGGGCTATTTACTGGTACAAGTCTCGCTAGAATTTCTTGTTAATTCTGGAACTTGATTAGTAAGTGTTATTAATTTTCTAGTGACACTTTCAATATCTGATGAATCCTTTTCTTTTGCTTTACTTGAATAATGTTGAGACTTCTTTCTAGTCTCCTTGTCATCTTTAGATACATCATCATTACTAATAACACCAATAACACCAAGTCTTTCTCCATGGTGATTGCTTCTAAAAATTTTACAGCCAATGTCTCCTTTGCATCTCGTTTAATAGAAGAGGAAATATTTGTAGGAAAGGTAGTGGTATAATAATTAATAGTAACTGAATCATGAGGTTATGTGCCTTGGGGAAAATTGTTCAATATGCGATTGAAATTTTGATTGAAATATTTTTAATTCTCCTTTCCCCCATCTTATTCTTTTCAAGCTCTTTTAAGAACATGGAGGGAGTTTTGTCATCAACAAATTTCTCCAAAAATAACTTCTTCAACTCCCTCCAACCATGTATTGAATTGATAGACATACTATGGTGCCATGCTGCTGCTCTACCTTCAAATTTAAAAGGAAAAATCTTGTAAGAAACATCTTCATACCTTAACTCTCCGTAGATGCATGTAGAAATCATCAATGTGATCTTCTTCCTTTGCCTTCTTGTCTTGACCAAACTTTGATAACAACTTTTCCAAATAACTGGGAATTTTATAAAGATTATCCAGAAGAGAAATAAACCCTTTGGCCAACCAATCTATGTCTTGATCAACCATGTCTTCATCTCTTGGTTCCTCTTCCTTTTGAAAATCTGACGAGCCTTCTCCTTCACCATATAAACTATCATTGAACTCAAAATTAGCTCCCAACTGTTCTTCGTTAGGACAAAAAATTTCCTCCTCATACCCTTCGTTAATGGGTGAAGGTGGATCTTACTAAACTGTGTTTTTAAGGACTCTGCTAACTCTTCAAGAGTGGAAAAAACCAAATCTTCCACTGACGCAACTAATACATTGGTATGAGTTGTTTATTTCTTCTTAAGGTGATGTAGGAGGTTATTAGAAACAAGGAGTAAACCAATAACTTTCGTAAACCTATAGGTTATAGGTCAAATCACCTAAATTTGTTCATGGGTGGCCTTGTAAGCCAACTCTAGACCAGGTTGAGAAGACCCTCCCACTTCAGGAATATGAGTTGGAATGGTGTTATAAATATTACTACCTTATCTAGAAGATGAATGGTTAGGATGTGTTGAGTTATCAGCCATAAAAAATAGATTTCCCTCCTTCTAGCACCAGAATTTTTGTTGGGTTTTGTTATATTCTTTCCACGACTACCCCATGCACAGGGGGCACCAACCCGTTATGTATGTTGCGTTGGGCACTGTCGAGGGGTAAGTAGGGGATTTCACATGTATATTAGGTGGTGGGGGGGGGGGGGGGGGGGCTACCTAAGCTTTTGTGCATGGATTTCACACATGGTTTTGGGCATGGTGGTTTTCTGTCCATGGTATTTCATAGATCAAGGGGATAGGTCTAGGGGATAATCTCTATGTATATTTGTTTTATGTTTTATGCTCTCGTCATTATTTATTTTTTGTAGTTAGAATTCGTATGCAGGTAATTTCTGTACATGGTTAAAACCTACATTTGGTATTAGAGTTCTTTTGGCTTTAAGGGGACACCTTTGTTGCTAAGGCGTTTTTTGTGTGGCCCTATGGTAGACCCTATTCAGTCGGAGATCTGTGGGATTGATTCTTGTGGAGAAATTAGATGGTGAGTATTGGAAAGATAGAGATAGAGAAATTTAATGGTTAGAGTTCTGAGTTGTGGAAAATCAAGATGGAGGATCTGCTGGTGGATAAAGATCAGTGGATTAGGGTAGATCTGGGTACTAAACCAACATCAATGTCGGCTGAAGACTTGGAAAAGTTGGATCAGAAGGAAAAGAGCATAATACAATTGTGTGTCTCAGATTCAGTATTGTTGAATGTATCAGGAGAGGATTCGATGAAGGATTTGTAGGACAAGTTAGTAACTTTGTACCAATCTAGATCTCTAGTAAATAAATTGTTCCTACGAAAAAAGTGGTATAACCTAAGGCTGAAAGATAGAGAATTGGTAACAAAGAATGTGAACGCATTTAATACTATAAAAAGTCAATTATTATATGTTGATATTAAAATTTCAGATGAAGATAATTGCATCAATTTCTTGTGTTCTCTACCAGATTCATGGGATAGTCTGGTTGTTGAAATAGGTAGAAATGCAATTTCCTTGTAGTTTGATGAAATAGTCTCATCCTTGTTGTCGGAGGAGATAAGAAGGAAAAATATGGAGCGACAGAATGGTGATTCCTTGTCTATACGAGGATGTTCATAGAACAAAAATAAAAATAATTCCTCAAGTGGGAGATCTAAATCTAAAGGGAGATGTAAATCTCCAAGAAAACCTGTAAAGGTGTGCTAGATATGCGGAATGGAAGGGACTTCAAACGGGACTATAAATCTAAAGCTACTGAGAAAGGAAAGGGATATGATGATGCTCCTTCTACAAAGGCGAAAACCACCTCATATAAAGGTAGGAATGTGTACTTGGGTTCTTCTTCAAGTACACATGCAGATCAGGAGGCATGGTTGATTGACTCAGGTGCATCCTTTCACTTCACTCCCCATAGAGAGTGGTTCTGTGAGTATGAGAAATATGATGGTGGTGATGTCTTATTAGGGGAGGATAGGAAGGCTAGAATCATTGGTCGCGAAAAATTCAAGTTCAAGTTGCAAGGTGGAAGATTAGAACACTTATGGGTGTTTTGCATACTCTTACATTAGCCAGAAATCTGATTTCTGTAAGAAAGATGGATGATGTAGGTGTAAAAACAGTGTTCGAGAAAGATACCTGCAAGATGGTTCTTGGAGCACTAGTATTGATGCGGTGAGTTCAGATTGAAATTATGTACAAGCTTTCAGGCAACACTGTTATTGATGGGTGCAATAGTGTTTTGGTTCCTGAAAGTGGAGCAGAAAAGCTAGTGGTCTCTCGAGAAATGACCATGCTATGAAATCAAATGCTTGGACATATTGGAGAGAAGGGCCTTCGAATACTTCATGGTAATGGTATGGTAAAAGGTATATCTAATACCTCTTTGGATTTTGATTTCTGGGAGAATTGTGTAAATGGGAAGCAAAATTGGATGGGTTTCCCCTCTAGTGGTAAGAGGGTGAAACAAATATTATTGTTTGTGCACAGTGATGCACTTGGACCTGTGTCGATTCCATCACTGGGAAATTTAGTGTACTATGTAAAATTTATAGATGACTTCTCATGGAATACATCAATATATTTCCTCAGGAAGAAATATGAAGTCTTTGACAGGTTTAAAGAATTTAAGGCTCTAGTGGAAAACTAGACAGAGAAGAAGATAATGGTGTTGAGGACAGGTAACGGTGGAGAGTTTTGCAAGAAGGAATTTGAAGAGTTTTGTAAGAAGTGTGGTATAGCACGACATAAAACTAATGTATACATACCTGAGCAAAATGGAGTTTCAGAAAGAATGAGTAAGACATTGATGGAAATGGCAAGAAGCATGCTTAGTCACATTGAGTTAGGACAAGAATTCTAGGTAGAGGTGGTGGAAATCGCATGTTACCTGGTCAATAGATGACCTTCATCAGTGTTGGAGGATAAGACTCCACAAGAAGTATGGACTAGTAAGAAACCTTCTCTTTCACATCTGAGGGTATTTGGATTTGATGCATATGTACATGTTCCAAAGGATAAAAGAACAAAGTTGGATAGTAAATATGAAAAGTGCATCTTTATTGGGTATAAGGATGGTTTAAAAGGTTATAAGCTTTGGAACCTAGAAACAAGGAAGGTTGTGTACAACCGAGATGTGGTGTTTAGAGAGGTGAAAGATGTTATTAAACATGAAGTTCTACCAAAGGAACTTGAGAAGATAGAGTTTGAGCTAAATGAGGAAGAATCAAACTCTACAGCAGAAGAGGAATGAGAAGATGAAGAACCACAAACCCCTTCTGTGAGAAGATCATTTAGAGAAAGAAGGCAGCCAGAAAGGTATAGTCCATTTGCTTTTTGTTCAATTTTTTCTTTATCTATTATTGATGATGATCCCATAACTATGAGGGAAGTAGTAGATTTAGAGGATGGAAACTCTAGAAAGATGCAATGGTTGATGAAATGGCATCTTTGCACAAAAATGAGGCCTGGGATCTAGTGGAGTTTTCAGCTGGAAGGAAACACATTGACAACAAATGGGTGTTCAAGAAGAAGATGAATGCACAAGGAAAGGTGGAGGAATACAAATCTTGTTTGGTAGCAAAAGGTTATTCCGAGGTACCGGGAATTGATTTTGGTGATATTTTTTCACTTGTTGCCAAGGTAGCTTTTATTAGATTGCTTTTATCTATTGTTGTTGCTTTTGATTTTGAGGTAGAATAGATTGATGTGAAGACAACATTTCTTCACGGGGATCTGGAAGAAGAGATATACATGAAGCAAACTAAAGGCTTTGTGGTGAAGGGTAAGAAAGAACTAGTATGCAAGTTAAAAAGGTATTTTTATGGGTTAAAACAGTCACCAAAGATGTGGTATCAGAAATTTGATACATTTATACGGGGGCTTGGCTTCACTAGAAGTAATGTAGATCACTGTTTGTATTTTAAATTAATTGGGGACCATGTTATTTATCAAGTCTTGTATGTGGATGATATGTTGTTGGTTGGAACTGACAAAGAAATTATCTAGGATTTGAAGACCCAATTGTCCTCCAAATTCGACATGAAAGATCTTGATGTTGAAAACCATATTTTGGGCATGGAAATTAAATGATATCAAGCAAAGAGGAAGTTATGGTTAAACGAGATGAAGAATGTCGAGACAATAATATAGAGGTTTAATATGCATGATAGTAAATGGTGAAGGTTCCTATTCCTGTAGGTGTAAATTTATCTACTGAACAGTGTCCCAATACACAAGAAGAGGAAGAGGACATGTCCCATGTTCCATATGAAAGTGCAGTCAATAACCTGATGTATGGAATGGTCTGTACTAGACCATACATTGCACATGCAATGGGAGTATTAAGTATATTTATATCAAAACTAGGGAAGGAGCATTAGAAAACAGTGAAGTGGGTTTTCAGGTATTTGCATGGCACTAGTGATTATGGTTTGCGCTACTAAGGAACACTAAGATTGGATAGAGTTTTGGACATCTGTGGATTTCTTGATGCAAATTGGGCTAGAGATTTGGATCAGAGAATATCTACAAGTGGGTATGTGTTTAACCTATTTGGAGGTGTAATCAGTTGGATGAGTAAGAGATAGTCTGTAGTGGAACTTTCAACTACACAGGCATAATACATGGCATCCACTTATGCAAACAAGGAAGCAGTTTGGTTATAGATATTGTGTTCATGTATGGGGTTAGTACAATGAGCTATAAGGATAAAATATGGCAGCGAAAGTGAAATTTTTTTGGCAAAGAACAGGGAAAATTTTAAGGATGGAAAATTATCTTGAAGTTTAAAAACAATGGTGAATCTCACTGGTCCCTAATATGCAAACTGTAAAATGTTTATTGAAGTATTTGTAAAAGCATTCAAATTTATAATATTTTTATATATACTCTCTATATAATTTTGGTGATTTTTAAGGTAAAATAGTTTGGTATTGTAAAATGTGGGCAAATCATTTTTATAAACAAAAAGAAATTGACGAATATTTTTTTCGGAAAAATCGTGGAAAATTAGCCCACCTGCGAATATTAGCCCCAAAAAATTTTCCATGGCAAAGAACCCCTACTTATCACTCAAAGATAAAGAACATTGATGTTGAATATCACTTTGTGAGGGATATGGTTGAGGACAAAAAGGTGTTGCTGGTAAAGGTGGACACTTTGAAGAATACTCCAAATCCATTAACAAAGAGTTAGAGCACTGGGAAGTTCTCTTAGTGTAGAGAAACAATGGGCATTGCAGGACTGA
The DNA here is from genome assembly GCA_031772625.1 of Pinus tabuliformis. NCBI lineage: Eukaryota > Viridiplantae > Streptophyta > Pinopsida > Pinales > Pinaceae > Pinus > Pinus tabuliformis. Next base: position 180,367,791 of record CM062815.1, read on the forward strand.
ATCAATGACTAAGCTCTCATGTGGCTCCCTATGGAAAGAAAACAACAAGTGGGAGAATGTTGGGTTGTGTTATATTATTTCCATGACTACCCCACACATAGGGGTGGTAGCCCCCCCTGTACATTGCACGGGGCGCTGTCGGTGGATCATGGGGGGGGCGAATGCCCCCCCTGTTGGGGGATATGAAGGGGGGCAGTAGCCCCCTTGCACGATGTCCGGGGAAGCACCCATAGAAATTTTTTTGAACCCTATATTAGGTGGGAGAACCTACCTATGGTTTTGTGCATGGATTTTGCACATGCTTTTAGGCATGATGGTTTTCTATCCATGGCATTTTGTAGATTTGGTCAAGGGAACTATGACTATGTTCTAATCTAGGTTTAATGGATTGTAGTTTATGGATGGTTTGGCATGTATATATATGTATTGTGACATTAAAAGGAACATAATGAAAAATAAATCTAATAGCGATTTTGATATCTAGGGGAAAATCTTTGTGTATATATTTTTTATGTTTTATGCTCTCACCATTGTTTATTTTCTATTTTTAGAATTCATATGTAGGTAATTTTTGTACAGGGTTAAAAACTACAATGTTGACGGTGTTGGATAGGGCCAACATGCAGGGGATCCCCTTGATATGAGGTCCCAATTATACCTCACACCATTTGGTGTAGGAGTCCCATCTAGAATACGATGCAACCTCTATTTACTTAAAGATATGCCTTGGCTTTAGCAGTTAGCACAAGAGAGAAGCACACATGTGCTTTTGAATGAGCAAGTGAGTGTGGTTTGTGAATGTTTGATTAAAGATGTATCAAGGTTATTTCACTACAGATGGGAAATAAAGTGATCCTATAAAAGAGAAGTAATAGTACTACCCTAATGGAGACACACACAAATGATAAAGGCTCATCTAACATCAAGAGAAATAGTTCACATAGATGTGACGATCATTACAATCATTACAATCATTACATGTTAGGTCTCTATAATACTAGTGTAGCTCCCTCATTGTTATTGTTAGTGTAGCCCCCTTATTGCTATTTTTGTCCCCATGTGTCCCCCATATTGCTATTGTTTTTCCCCATAAACTCCCACTATTTTTATTTTTGTGCCCTTACATTATTATTGTTATGTAGGCTCTGATTATATTGTGATCCCTTAGACTCCTATATATACAAAGCAGGTCTTGTCATTTGTAGCATCTAAGAATTGTTCGTTTATGTAATTTAAAGGACGTTACTCCCTTGCAATGGATAATTTTTAAGTCTTTGATCTATATTTTCTATTGTTTTGTGAGTTGGTTGCATAACATTTGGTTTCAGAGCTTTGGATTCAAGGGTTTTTCTGCTTCAATCTTATCAACATGGAATTTTTTCTATAACGCTTTTTCTACGAATCTTAAGAAGATGAAATTGTGACTAGGTGGAGCCAAAATCTTGGTAAACTTCATGAAAAAATTTCAAATATTCATTTGCTATATTTTCTGAGATATGGTCCAAAGAAGTTAGGGATTTTTCATGCTCCAAAATTCAGCCTCAAACAAGTGACCAAGAGAAAATACTCATAAATGTCTCTTAAAGAATCAGATTGGAATTTCGTAAAAAGAAATAGAAATATAATAAAATATAGCTTCTTCTGTATAAATTTTAGGGACAAAGGCTGAAATAGTGACACATGGCATTACGTACAAGTTTTCTCTACTGAACTAGTCCATAATCAGGGCATTGTGGGAGATTTGACATAACATTATCTTGAAGAACTCAATTTTGTTGTGAATTGTGAAATTAGAAATAAGACTCACAGGGATACCAAAGGAAGGAATTTAAGACCTTGGAGATATGAAACTACAAAGTTACAACCGTTTAAATATCGAGCTCCTAAAATCAAGAAAAGGGTGTGTATTTTTTAAAATTTGCATAAATGTTGTTTCAAAAATCAGTTTGAAGTGATTCCAAGGAAATAATGAAGCATCTATATCAATATTAGGTTCTAAAATTCCTCCAAAAAAAATCTACACCCATTAAGCCCTCGAAAAACTCTACTATGACACATGAATATGAAGAATTGTAGCATGATATATCAATATTATGGGACCAAGTGCAACAATTTTCTCTCTCACAAAGAGCAACCAAATATGACCTAAAAGAGGACATGGATGGTTTAATAGTAGAAATAAAAGGTGAAATGGATGGTATAAAAGGAAACATGGAGTTTTTTAAAGTAGACATCAATGCGATGAATGTCAAGTTGGAAGGGTTGACAAAGTTGTCACAAGAAAGGTTTCCTTGTGGTGACAAGATAATCCATGAAAATCACGAAGAGGAAAAAAGGAATATGAATTATTAGTTTAGAGACTCCAGTGTGGGGTTTAAGAACCACCACATTCCAATGATATATATGAGGAATTGCATAACAAGGATCTGGTAACATGGATACTACAAATAGAGAAATATATTGATCTACAGAATGTGAAACCATCACAAAAGGTACATATTGCATCTTTATATTTAGAATCCAATCACTTTTTATGTTACAAATGGATTTGTTCTTGTAAACCAATTATCACTTGGTCAAATATTTTGGAGGAAATGATAGAACATTATGAAGATACAAATAGCAATACCTTCTTTAGCCAATTGATAAATATCAAACAAAAGGGTTCAATGGAAAAGACCTTTGAAGACATCCAAAAATTGAATATTAGGGTAACTAATATTCCAAAGAAGAATAGTAATTATGCCTTCATAGGGACCTTATAATATAACATCCAACATGAAGTTTTACTTTGGGATCCTAATTCATTGGAGAATGCATTTAGTGTGGCAGGAAAATTTGAAAGAAAAATTATGGGAACAAGGAAGTTTGCCACTCAAAACTATAAAGATGGAAGTGTTGTTGTTCCTAGTCTTCCAAAATCTAGAATTTTGGCACCACAACAATTGGATGAAAAAAGAGAAAAAGAGCTTTGTTAGAGTTGTGATAGAAAATACACGAAAGGTCATAACTTTGTTGAGAAGAAATTATTTTGCATAAATTGTGAAGAGGAGGAAGAAAAGGAACAAGGAACATCAAAAGAGGAGGATATACACGAGGAACCAACCCCATAGAAAGAAGAAATGAATCTAAACATATCCTGTAATGCATTCACAGGAAATACCACTCCTCAAAATCTCAAGCTAGAATGATTTACCAAGAAGAAAAAGGTAATAATGTTGATTGATTTTAGTAGAACCCATAATTTTATTCACTGTAAGATAGCCAAGGAATGAAATTTCTTCGTATATCCAACACCAAAGTGTCAAGTGATGGTTGCAAATGGAGGAACTATAAATTTCATTATAAATTGCCATAATATCAAGATAACCATGGGGGAATATGTATTGAATAGTCCAATTCTTTCCATTACAATGGGTGGTGTTGATGTTGTACTAGGATTCCAATGGTTACAATCTTTGGGGATGACCTCTTTCAATTTTCAATAACTTCTCTTGATTTCTTTCTTGAAGGAAAGGAAGTTGAATTAAGGGGTATCAAATGGAATCTGGGAACGATAATCAACTCTAATGGTATGACAAAGTTTATGAAGAAAGAACAACGAGGTGTAATTGCAAAATTATTCTCACTAGAGGTTGAAACATCGAAATAATATATTTCTCCATATCTCCAAAAAGTCATGGAAAATCATTCCAATACATTTGAGACTCCCAAAGGCCTCCCACCTATTCATTATCATGATCATGCTTTCATTTGATTCTAGGAAGTGTTCCTCCAAACATAAGGCTTTACAAATATCCTTATCCCCAAAAGAGTGAAATTAAACATATGGTTTTAGAGGATAGTATAATTCAATCTACTCAAAGTTATTTCTCTGCTCCAACAGTATTGATCCACAAGAAGGATGGATCATGGTGTGCGTGTCTAGATTATAGGGAGCTCAACAAGCCCACTATTAAAGATACGTTTCCCATTCCTCTGAATGTTGAATTTTTGGGAGAACAAAATTTACTTCACCAAGATGGATCTTCATTCAGGATATCATCAAATTAGAATGAAGACTGAAGACATTCTGAAAAAAAAAACATTCAAAACTCATGAGGATCATTGTGAATTTTTGGTCATGCCTTTTGGCATTACTAATAAACCTTCCACATTTCAAGGTTTCATGAATCCCATTTTCAAACCCCTACTTAGAAAATTCGTGTTAATATTTTTAAATGATATACTAATATACAACAAGTCTTGTAAGGATCATGTTCAACATGTTAATGGGGTGCTCAAACTATTAGAGGAGAAATAATTAAATGAAAAAACCTCCAAATGTTTCTTTGGAGTACAAGAGGTGGTATATTTGGGTCATATTGTATCTCATGAGGGTGTTAAGGTATACCCTAACAAAATTAAATCCACTAAGGAATGGAAAATCCCCACAAGCATAAAGCATCTTCGAGGATTTATTGAGTTGATAGGGTATTATCAAAAGTTTTTTAAGAATTATGGGAAAATAGAAACAACTCCATCATTACTAAAGAAAGATGCATTTTCTTGGACTCCGGAAGAAACGAAGGCCTTTGAATATCTTACAGAGGCAATGTGCCAAGCACCGATCTTAGGTACACTAGACTTCACAAAAAAAAAAGTTGTAGCATGTGATGCATCAAGAAATGAAATTGGTGTTGTTTTAATGGATTAAGGAAGACCCATTGCTTTTGAAAGTCATCCAATCGAAGGAAAGTATTTGCACAAACCTGTTTATGAGAATGGAATATTGGCAATTCTACATGCACTAAAGAAATGATGACCTTACCTAATGGGAAGACACTTCAAGGTAAAAATAGATCGTGATACTCTTAAATAATTTTTGGAACAAATATTATATTCATAAGAGAAGAAAAACTCAGTGATAAAGATGTTGGGTTATGACTCTGAAATCATATACAAAAAAGGGAAGAAAAATGTTGTTGCAGTTGCACTCTCAAGAAAGAATGAGAATGTGGAAGAATTCCTTTGTGCCATTTATATTATCCAACCTGAGTGGATAACCAAAGTAAGGGATGAATGGAAGAATTATGAAGAGGTGTGGTTACTCATTCAAAAGTTGCAACAAGATCCCAGTACATATGATATATTTAGCTAGAAAAATGATTCGTTATGGTACAAAGATCTCTTATATCTTTGTAACAATTCCCAACTCAAACAAAAGATTCTTTTGGAATTTCACACCTCTCCCTTAGGAGTGCACTCAGGGTTTTTAAAAACTTACCATAGGGTCAAGAAGGAATTTTTTTTGGATGGCCTTAAATCTGATATTCAGAAATTTGTGACAGAGTATTTGGTTTTCCAACAAAATAAAGTTGAGACAGGTAAGACCCCAGGTTCGTTAAAAAGTTTAGCCATTCCATGTCAATGTTGGGAGGACATATCAATGGATTTTATCACAAGTTTACCCAAGTCTGCAAGAAAGAGTGTCATCATGGTGGTAGTTGATAGACTTACCAAGTATGCACACTTTTGTGCATTATCTCATCCTTTTAAAGCCAGTACAGTTGCTACTGCATTTATGGAAATAATTCAAAATCTTCATGGAAACCCAAAGATTATAGTAAGTGACAAAGATCCCATTTTCACAGGAAATTTTTGCACGTAATTATTTTCTTCTCTTGGTACTCAATTAGCTTATAACTCACCTTATCATCCTCAATATGATGGGAAAACTGAGATAGTGAACAATTTTTTGGAAGGATATCTTCTTTCCTTTGTATCTAATAAAAAAACATAATGGATCAATTGATTACCTCTAGCTAAATGGTGGTATAACACTTCCTTCCATACTGTAGAAAAAATGCCCCCATTTATGAAACTTTATGGATATCATCGGCAATCCATCACATCATCTATAAGATAAAATTCTAAGGTTCAAGCTGTGGAAATCACATTGAGCATAAACAACAAGTTCTCCAACTCTTAAATAATAACCTCACTTTGATGCAATATTGAATGAAACAATAGGAAGATCAACATCATAGTGAAATATGTTTTGATGTAGGTGGTTGGGTGTTTTTACGGCTGCAAACATACAAACAAATGCCTCTCAAGCAAGCTAAGAAGGATAAGAAATTATCATCCAAGTTCTACGATCCTTACAAGGCATTGCAAAATATTGGTACTATGGTATACAAAATGGAGTTTCTTGCATCTTCCCGATTAAACCTAGTTTTCCATGTTTCATGCTTAAATAAGGTTATCGGTGACAAGTTTCTAGTTCAAACAATGTTTTTAGAACTTGACAAAGAAGGAAAAATCACATTTGAACCTGAAGAAATCATAGAAGCAAGAACCCAACGGATACATACTTGATCAATTTCATACTATCTCATTAAGTAGAAGAACTTACCCACTGGATATTCCACATGGGAGGATGATAATTTTATACATAATCATCCAGAAATACTCAAGCATTGAGGACAACAAATTTTTTAAGGAGAGGGGAATGTTAGGTCCCTATAGTAGTAGTGTAGCCCCCTTATTGTTATTTTTAGTGTATCCCCCCTTATTATTATTGTTGTGCCCATGTAGGCCCCATATTGTTATTGTTGTTCCCCATAGAAGTCCATTATTATTATTGTTGTGCCCTTACATTATTATTGTTATGTAGGCTCTGAGTATATGGCGACCTCTTAAACTCTTATATATACAAACGAGTTCTTTTCATTTTTATCATTCAAGAATTGGTCATTTATGTAATGTAAATGAGATTTCCCCCTTGAAGTGGATAATTTTTAAGTCATTGATCTATCTTTTCTACTGTTTTATGAGTTGGTTGCATAACATTACAACACATTTTCAATATATTAAGCACCAAAGTCACTGAAATAGTTCAATTACTTCAGTACATGTGAATGTGAACATGAATCATAAACATTCAAAGACTAGTTTTAAAACATCCACAATCCATGTATGAAAATGTGTTGGCCAAAAGGCTTCAAGTATTAAGAAAAAGTTCCAAGATGGATAAGTACATTGAACATCACTAGCTCCAATAGTGGAGCATTAGAGCCACTACTTGCTCCCCAAGAGTACTATCTCTATCTCTTTAATGCCTTGTGGAAGAATCCAAGGTTAAAAGTCTTTTGCATGAGTAATGAGGATAATTTTATAACTTGACGTGTGACCTTTCGCATCCTCAAGATCGTTCACTTTCCAACTCCCAATGACCTTTGGACTTCCAAATTACTTTTGAAATTTCATATGACTCTTGGTATTACATGTCTTTTGGACTTCTATGTATCTTTCTTCCATACATGACTCTTGTAATTCCACTTATTTGACTTTACAATGATTACATCATTACACCATAACCTCCACATCATCATGTGATGAGACATGACAAGTCACTATCTTTGATGGCTGGGGCTCATAGTGACTTATGACATGGAATTTCTTCCATAGATGACATGGATTCCACTCGTGCATTTGCTCTGAATGCATATTTCGTTCATTGATGTCTTCACCCTCTGAAGGTTCTTTCATCTTATGGAGTCTTTAGGGTGCTTCAATCATCAAGACTTCATTGTGTTCTTTGTTCTTCCATGCTTCCTTTGTCTTCCTTCTATGTACAATCTTCTTCAAGAATTCTTCCATGTTGTTCTTGAAATACCTATATTTGCACTCACTCATGACAAGTACCTGTCAGCCTGAAAATCTATTGTTATAACATGTTTCATGCCTTAACAATGTGCTTGGAAGAAGAAAGGATAACTTTTGGGTACAAGGGCGCACTTTGAAAGGCTGAAGAGATCAATATAAAAATCTTTAGGCTTTGAGATGCACTCATGTGCTCAAGAGAAGGAGACAATCAAGGGAGGGGGTAGGGCACATGTCTGAGCGACAAACAATGAGGCTTCAGGCTTCCCAAGTGCTCTGTGTGTTGAAGGGAAATAAGGAGGGGGTATATGGCATAAAGCTGAAGGCTGAAGGGAGAGGTTTTAAGACTTCGGGATGCACTCATGTGCTCAAGAAGGCAAAGGAGGGTGCATGGCGCATTATTGAAGTACGAAGATTGGGGCTTCAAGGCTTCATGGTGCACTCATGAGCTCAAAGGGCCAAGGAGGGCACAAGGAGAATTGCTAAAGGCTAAAGGGGTTAATCTTTTGGTCTTTGAGGTGCAATCATGCATTGAAGGAGATCACAGTCCTTTGAGTCGAGGGAGTGCACTCAAAGGAAGACCTGGCTCTTCATGGGCATAGTTCGGAATAAGGAAGGGGAAAGATGCTTTAGGAGTGTGCTCTAATATCATGGCAAAGCTTCTAAAGAAAGAAAAATAGATAGTAATTGCACAAATTTGATCGCTAGAGGTTCAAACATTGAAATAATCTATTTCCCCATATCTTTAAAAAGTTTTTGACAATCATTCCAAGGTGTTTGAGACTCCCAATGGCCTCCCACTTATTCTTGATCATAATAATGCTATTCATTTTATTCTAGTAAGTTTTCCTATAAACATCGGGCCTTACAGATATCCTTATCCCCAAAAGAGTGAAATTGAACGTATGGTTGCAGAAAAGCTAGAGGTTGGTATAATTCAACCTAGTCAAAGTTCTTTCTCTGCTCTATCAGTATTGTGCACAAGAAGGATGGATCATGGTGTATGTTTCCAGATTATAGGGAGCTCAACAAGCTCACTATTAAAGATAAGATTTTGGCCTTACTAATGCACCTTCCACATTTTAAGGTTTGATGAATTCCATTTTCAAACCCTTCCTTAAAAATTTGTGTTAGTCATTTTTGATGATATATTAATATACAACAAGTCTTATAAGAATGATGTTCAACATGTTGACAGGGTGCTGAAATTATTGGAGGAGAAACAATTATATCCAAAAGCCTCCAAAGAATGGGTCATATTGTATCTCATTAGGGTGTTAAGGTAGACGCTAAAAAAATTAAATCCATTAAGGAATGGAAAATCCCCACAACCATAGAGCATCTTCGAGGAATTCTCAGGTTGACAAAGTATTATTACAAGTTTGTTAAGAATTATGGGAGAATAGTGACACCTCTAAAATCATTACTGAAGAAATATGCATTTTCTTGGACTCCAGAAGAAAAGAAGGCCTTTGAATATCTTAAAGAGAAATTGTGCCAAGCATCGGTCTTAGCTACACAAGACTTAAAAAAAAGTTTTATTATGTGATGCCTTAGGAAATGGAATTAGTGTTGTTTTAATGCAAGAAGGAAGACCCAATTCTTTTGAAATTCATCCAATCTAAGGAAAGTATTTACACAAACCTATTTATGAGAAGGAAATGTTGGCAATACTACATGCAATGAAGCAATGGTGACATTTCCTAGTGGGAAGACACTTCAAGGTAAAATCATATTATGATAGTCTTAAATAATTTTTGTAACAAATATTGTCTTCTTAAGAGAAGCAAAAATGGGTGACAAAGATGTTGGGTTATGACTTTGAAATCATATACAAAAAGGGGAAGCAAAATTTTGTTGCATATGCACTCTCAAGAAGGGATGAGGACATGGAAGCATTTCTTTTTGCCATTTCGATTATCCAACATGAGTGGATAACTGAAGCAAGGAATGAATGGAAGAATGATGAAGAGGTGTGCTCACTCATTCAAAAGTTGTAGAAAGATCCCAATACATTTGATACAATTAGCTAGAAAAATGATTCATTATGGTACAAATATCGCTTGTATCTTTGTAAGTATTCCTAACTCAAACAAGAGAATTTTTTGGAATTGCACACCTCTCCCTTAGGAGGACACTCAAGATTTTTAAAAACTTACCATAGGGTCAAGAAGGAATTTTTTTGGGATGGCCTTAAATCTAATATTCAGAGGTTTGTGGCAAAATGTTTCTTTTTCCAACAAAATAAAGTTGATACAATTAAAACTCCAGGTCTATTACAACATGTAGCCATTCCACGTCAGCATTGGGAGGGGGTCTCAATGGATTTTATCACAGGGTTGCCCAAATCTGCAGGAAAGAGTGTCATCATGGTGGTAGTTGATAGACTTACCAAGTATGAACATTTTTTTGCATTATCTCATCCTTTTAAAGCCAATACAGTTGCTACTACATTTATGGAAACAATTCAAAAGCTTCATGGAAATCCAAAGATTATAGTAAGTGACAAATATCCCATTTTCAATGGAAATTTTTGGACAGAATTATTTTTGTCTTGGTGGTCAATTAGCTCATAGCTCATCTTATCATCCTCAATCTAATGAGAAAATTGGGATAGTGAAAAAATGTTTGGAAGAATATCTTCATTGCTTTGTATCTGATAAACAAACACAATGATCCAAGTGGTTACCTCTAGTAGAATTGTGGTATAATACTTCCCTCCATACTGCATAAAAGATGACCACATTTATGACACTTTATGGATATCATCCACTATCCATCACATCATCTTTAATAGACAATTGTAAGGTTCAAGTAGTGGAAGATCATGTCAAGCATCAACAAAATTTCTCCAACTCTTAAAGGATAACCTCGCTCTGGCGCAAAATTGAATGATACAACATGCAGATCAACATCGCAGTGAATATATTTTTGATGTAGGTGAATGGGTATTTTTATGGCTAAAACCTTACAAAAAACATTCTCTCAAGCAAGCTAAGAAGGATAATAAATTGTCACCCAAGTACTACGGTCCTTACAAAGTGTTGCAAAATATTGGTACTATGGCATACAAATTGGAGTTGCCTACATCTTCCCGAGTACAACCAATTTTCCATGTTTCATGTTTAAAGTAGGTTATCAGTGACAAGGTTTAAGTTCAAACAGTTATTCCAAAACTTGACGAAGAAGGAAAATCATATTTGAGCATGACACAGTCACAGAAACAAGAACCCGACATCTACAGAATAGATCAATTTGAGAATATCTCATTAAGTGGGAGAACTTACCTGCAAAATATTCCACATGGGAGGATGATAATTTTATACAGAAGCATCCATAACTACTCAAGCATTGAGGAAAACATTTTTTTGAAGGAGAGGGGCATGTTAGGTTCCTATAATAGTAGTGTATCCCCCTTATTGTTATTTTTGTGCCCTTATAGTCCCATATTGTTATTGGTGTGACCCATAGAATCCCACTATTATTATTGTTGTTACCTTACATTATTATTGTTATGTAGGCTCTAATTATATTGTGAACCCTTAGTCTCATATATATACAAAGGAGGTCTTGTCATTTGTATCATCTAAGAATTGTTCATTTATGTGATGTAAAGGAGGTTTCCCCCTTGAAGTGGATAATTTTTAAGTCATTGATCTATCTTTTCTATTGTTTTGTGAACTAGTTGCATAACATTTCGACACATTTCGAATAAGTTAAGCACCCAAATCACCAAAATAGTTCAATTACTTCAATACATGTGAAAGTGAACATGAATCATAAACATTCAAAGAGTTGTCTTAAAACATCCACAATCCATGTATGAAAATGTGTTGGCCAAAAGGCTTCAGATATTAAGAAAGAGTTCCAAAATGCATAAGTACAATGAAAATCACTAGCCTAAATAGTGGAGCATTATAACCACTACTTGCTACCAAAAGTACTAACTCTATCTTTCTAATGCCTTGGCAGAGAATTCAAGGTTAATTTTTTTTTTGCATGAGTAATGAGGATCCTTTTATAACTTGACACATGACCTTTCACATCCTCAAGACTCTTGAATTTCCAACTCCTAATGACCTTTAGACTTCTACAACCTTTTGACTTCCAAATTAATTTTGGAATTACATATGAATATTGGTATTACATGTATTTTGGACTTCTATGGCTCTTTTTTCTATACATGACTCTTGGACTTCCACTTATTTGTATTTACAATGATTACATCATTACACCATAAAATCCACATCATCATGTGATGATACATGACAAGTCACTATATTTGATGACTAGGATTCATAGTGACTAATGAAGTCGACTTTCTTTAGTAGGTGACATGGCTGCCACTCATGTCTTTGTTCTGAATGCAGCTTTCGTTCATTGATGTCTTCACCCTATGAAGGTTCTTTGATCTTATGGAGTCTTCAGGATGCTTCGATCGTCAAGAATTAAATGCACTCTTTGTTCTTCGATCCTTCCTTTGTCTTCCTTCTTTGCCCAATCTTCTTCAAGCATGCTTGCATGTTTTTCTTCAAATAGTTGTATTTTCAATCACTCAGGACATGTATCCATTAGCCTGAGAATTTCCTGTTAGAACATATTTCATGCATATTTTTTTTCATCCCTTAACAATGCACTTGGAAGAAGAAAGAAAATATTTTGGGCACAAGGCCACACTTTGAAAGGTTGAAGAGATAAATAGAAAACTTCAGGGCTTTTTGATGTGCTCATGTGCTCAAGAGAGGGAGACACTCAAGGGAGGATGTAGGGCGTATGCATGAGGGAAAAAAATATTAGGCTTCGAGCTTCCCAAGTGCTCTGTATGCTCAATGGAAATAAGGAGGGCACATGGCACAAAGATGAAGGCTAAAGGGAGAGGCTTCAGGGTTCTAGGGTGCGCTCATGCACTCAAGAAGGCAAAGGAGGCTTCATGGTACATTATCAAAGGACAAATATTGGGGCTTCAGGGACTCATGGTGTGCTCATGAACTCAAAGGGCTAAGGAGGGCACATGGCACATTGCTAAAGGCTAAAGGGGTTAATCTTCAGGTCTTCAGGGTGCACTCATGTGCTCAAGGAGTGTGCAATCCTTTGAGTTGAAGGAGTGCGTTCAAAGGAAGAATTGGCTCTTCATAGGTGTAGTTCAGAGCAAAGAAGCGGAAATATGATTTAGGAGTGTGTTATGCGCTCTTGGAGAAAAAAGAAGGATTCTCTACCAAGGATTAAGAGTGCATTCATATGATCCTTGCATTAATAATTGGCAGAGGATTTTCATTAGTCTAGGCCTTGGTGTAGAGAGGAAGTTCTTTGTTGCTAATTTCGTGATTAAAATGTAAGTGAACATGTCACAACATAGAAACCACAAAGAGTGAATGAGGAAAGAAGATTGGGTGATAGCGGAGTGATAAAGGAGGTCACCATTGTTGGCATGTATAGCACATGATCCAAAAAACCAAAGTATCACAATCTACATAGACAATATAGAAAAACAACCACATCAATCACCATAATTTCCAAACTTAGTGTGTGTCATTATAACACATAAAGGGCCAGTGATATGACCAACCTCGAGATCAATTGGTAGTTAGGTGATACACTTAGCCTTTAATTTTCTCATTAGTCCTAGCTTCATGCACAATCATAAAAAAATTATTCACACTGAGGAGAGGGTTTCCGTGTATTAGCTTAATTATCATTATATGTGAAGATTCCATACTCATGGTATTATATTTAATAAAGATATAAATTAGTTTTAAACTTATAAAATTTATAAGAGCTTGTACAACCCAGCATGTGGGTAGATCTCACGTAAAAGCCTAAACACGTAAACATAAACATAACATAAATAAAAAATATAAATAAACCAGAGGTATGGTAAATAAATAAAAATATAAATAAACTAGAGGTATGGTAAATAAACAAAAATATATCAAATAGGATTAGAAATCAACATCTAATTATATACCAAGCCTATGGGCCAAATACAGTAGTAAATAAAAGAGATATGATAAATAAATAAAAATATAAATAGACAAGAGGTATGGTAAAAAAATAAAACTTCATTTTATATTTACTCCATAAACCTCTTTATACTTACTAACACTCAAAAAAGAGGTTTTATTTAGGTGAAGCCTATGGGCCAAATTATTACTAATACCATGCAAAAAGCATTATTAACCATAATATTAATATTAAATTATTATTATTATTATTAAAAAATCTAATATTCATATTAATATATTATAATATTAATATTATTAAATTTAATAAATTTGGATTAATACAATATTAAATTTGTTATATTATAATATATATTAATATATCATGATATATACTGATTCTAACTGGGAGGGAAGAAAAAGGAGAGTGATAGATGTGGAGAGACAAGGTGAGTGACAAGGAAGAGATGGAGATAAACTGAAGGAGAGGGGAGAGGAGGAATGAAGAAAGAGAGAGGGACAGGAGTGAGAGAGGTAGAGAAGGCTAATAGAAGGAGAGAGACACACAAAGATGGAGGGGGAAGAGAAAGAAGGAGAGAGGGAGGGATATAGTGTTAGGATTGGAGGGTAGAGAGAGAGAGGGAGAGAGGAGGAGAGAGGGAGGGATAGGGATATGGTGTTGGAGGGGGGAGAGAGGGAAGGAAGAAGAATGACATAGAGAGTGGGAAGATGAGAAAGAGTGATGGAGCGACAAGGGAGAGATGGAGAGAGAGAGTGTATTTTTGTGGGTGAGATAAAGAGACAAAGAAGGAGAGATAGAGACAATGGGGGAGAGAAGGAGAGAGGAGAGATGGAGGGATATAGTAATAGAGTTGGAGAGAGAGAGAGAGAGAGAGAGAGAGAGAGAGAGAGGTTGGATGGAAAGAGAGAGAGAGGAAGGAAGAGAGAGAGGATGTGAGGGAGTGGAGAGAGGGAGGGAAAGAGAGATAGAGTTGGAGGGGGAGAGAGAGGGAGAAAAGAAGAAAGAAATAGAGAGATAAAGGTGGAGAGAGAGAGAGTGATAAGGAATATGGAGAGAGAGGGAGAGAGGACAGCAGGAGGGAAGAGAGATAGAAGTGTGGGAGATGGAGAAAATGGGAAGAGAGGGGGAGAGGAGGAGGGAGGGATAGATAGATGCATTATAGAAAGAGAGTGTATGTTTTGGGGGTGATATAGAGAGACAAAGGGAGATAGAGATATAGATGAATAGTGAACAGAGGGAAGAAGAGAGAGATGGAGAGGGAGGGAGGGACATAGAGATTGATAGATATGGAGTGAGAGAGCATGTGTATTTGGGGGGTGAGATGGAGATACAAATAAGGAGAGATGGAGGGAGATATAGATATAGATGGAGGGGGGAGAGAGGGAACAAGATTTCTTGCACTAGATGCATTGATTTCAATGTAGATGGTGATTTATAATCCTATTTGATTGCTTTCACTAGATGCATTGATTTTAGTGTATATGTTGATTTCTAATGATATTTGATTTCTTGCACTATATGCATTGATTTCAATGTAGATGATTTCTAATCCTATTTGATTGCTTGCACTAAATGCATTGATTTTAGTGTAGATGGTGATTTCTAATCATATTTGATTTCTTGCAATAGATGCATTGATTTCAATGTAGACCTTGATTTCTAATAATATTTGATTGTTTTTACTAGATGCATTGATTTCAATGTAGACGCGTTCTAATCCTATTTGATTGCTTGCACTAAATGCATTGATTTTAGTGTACATGGTGATTTATAATCCTATTTGATTGCTTGCACTATATGCATTAATTTAAGTGTAGATGTTGGTTTATAATCATATTTTCTTACTTTCACTAGATGATGCATTGATTTGAGTGTACATGTTGATTTCTAATCCTATTTGTTTTCTTGCGGATTGATTTCAGTGTAAATGTTGTTCTCTAATATTTTTTTATGGAGTTGTCTATAATGCGACTTTTTGGAGATTCCGGTGACAGACGGAAGAAATTGAGGTTAAATCTTGATTTGTTGCAGTTAAAATGGTTTTTTAACTGCATATTTGGATTCAGCACCCTCGAAAACCCCTGGGACGCTTTCATTGTGCAGAAACTAGCTATCAAACTTGCGATTCCAATAAATTCCTGCCGGATTTCGACCGGAAAAACCCGCCGAAAAGGCTTTCAAAAAGTCGCGTTATAGACAACTGCTTTTTTTATTACTTGCATTAGATGCATTGATTTTAGTGTAGACGTTGATTTCTAATTTGATGTATGATGGTACATTACTTTTGATTGGATTAACATTGTGCATTGATTTAAGTGTAAGCGCAAAAAAAATATTGACAATGTACATTGATTTTTGTGTTAAAGTAATTCAAGCTATTAATATTTACTACAATAGCTTGAGAAAAAGATTTAAATGGTTTACCTGTCATTTTCATATAATCTATATGAAAAGATAAAAAAGTAACAAGGTTTTCATATAACCGATATGAAAAGATGAAAAAAGTAACCATGGTGATCACAGAAGTAATATTTTCATATAATCGATATGAAAAGATGACAAAAGTAACAAGGTTTACGATTTAACTTGTCATTTTCATAGGTTTACGTTTTAACCTGTCATTTTCATATAATTGATATGAAAAGATGACAAAAGTAACCAAGAAGTAATATTTTCATATAATCGATATGAAAAGATAACAAAAGTAACCAGGGCGATGACAAAAGTAACAAGGTTTATGATTTAACCTGTACTTTTCACATAATCAATATGTAAAGATGACAAAAGTAACAAGGTTTATGATTTAACTTGTACTTTTCACATAATCAATATGTAAAGATCACAAAAGCGACCGCTAATGAGAAGAGAATTACAATGAAGACTATTTGTAATTGATTATATTCTTGTTATTCACATTTTCTATCATTCAACATTATTACATCGTCACTGTAAGTTCAAAATGTATTTCATCATTTTTCATTATTAAAGTTATTAACAATAGGTAACTAAGAAAATTTAAAATTAAAACGAGCAGGTGAATGTCACCATATTTAAATCATCATATTAATATTAGATGAATTTACATATTATTGATAAAATTAATCATATGTTCATTAGATTTTCTTTGGCCACACTAGATCCATCATTCTATGAATCAAGTATGTTGAAGTGCAAATATTTTCTCAAGTTTTGCACTCAAAAAGGAAGTTTTCACTAGGCTCTTGATAGATCCAGAGTTAAGATCAATATAGGTTAGTTATTAAACATAATATTAAATTATTATAATTTTTTTAAATAAAAAAAAAATTAAATAGATAAAAATAATGAACATGTAAAAATCATATGATTTGCATTGACTTTTCCTTTCTATATTTAGAGGAGATGATAAGTGGGTGATATTACCTCAAAAATGTCATGTATACATAATTAATATACTTTTCAATGACTTTTTTTTCTATATTTCTAAGAGATAAGAAGTGAGTGATATTATAAAAAAACATCATG
This sequence comes from Pinus tabuliformis, assembly GCA_031772625.1. Lineage (NCBI taxonomy): Eukaryota > Viridiplantae > Streptophyta > Pinopsida > Pinales > Pinaceae > Pinus > Pinus tabuliformis. Next base: position 180,384,903 of record CM062815.1, read on the forward strand.
CATATACATGGTTAATATGTTAAACAAAAATATGATTAATATGATTTTTGAATGACATTTGGTTTCTATATTTTGGGAAGATTTCTTCTCTATATTTTAGAGAGATGAGAAGTGAGTGATGTTAAACAAAAATATGATTAATATGATTTTTGAATGACATTTCTTTTCTATATTTTGGAAATATTTCTTCTCTATATTTTAAGGAGATTCTCTATATTTTAGGGAGATGAGAAGTGAGTGAAATTACGTCAAAAACATTATGCATGTACATCCTTAATATGTTAAATGAAAAACAAATGATTTCTAATGACATTTTTTTATATATATTATGATGAAGAGTTGTCAAAAAATAGTTAATATATTAATATGAAATTAACTATTGAACAACACCCATGAGAATTCTTCAATGTAATGGAAAGATTTCTCCATGGGCAAGAAGAGGGTCAAAACATAGTTAATATATTAATATGAAATTAACTATTGAACAACACTCATGAGTACTCTTCAATGGAATGGAAGGATTTCTCCATGGGCAAAAAGAGGGCCAAAGAAGTCTACACATATTACAAAGGGAGAAGGAAAGCTGATTTATTTAACCAAATTCAAAATAAAATGGAGGCATGATAATTTATTTTCATGTTGTGTTGAAAATATAATTTAAAATTTATGAATAAGTTTTTGTTAATTGAATACTTGATTTTTTTATGGAAAAAAAATAATATATAATTAAAATTTACGAATAAGTTTTTGTTAATTGGTTTTTTTTATATGGAAAAAATCAATACATATATAAAAAGACTAAAATTTTTAATAAAAAAAGTATGAAATTGAAAGGATACAATCAAAAGTAAAAACAAAAAAATCCAATAAAAAATTATTTTTGACTATTTTTCAAGAACATCAAAACAAAAAAGATGTTTTTAATAGATTTACAAATATTGTACAAAATTGAAAGAATAAAATCAAACCCATATAAATGTAAAAAATATAAACCAGAAAAGTTATTTTTCCTCAAAAACATCAAAAGAAAAATAGCTCCTACCAAAACTTGGGTGAACATCCAAATAATAAACATTGATTTAGAAAAATTTGTAAAGGCCAAAAAGGGATCATTTATTGGGTGAACATCCAAATAATAAACATTGAGGTAGAAAAAATTGTGAAGGCCAAAAAAAAATCATTTATAGGTATGGATGGAAAACAGGTAAGAGAGGCAGATTGCAAAGGAAAAGATAGCTTCTACCAAAATTTGGGTAAAGAGCCCAATAATAATCATTGAGTGAGAAAGAACTATGAAGGCCAAAACAGGAGTCATTTATTAGTATTGATGGAAAACAGATACGAAAGAGAGATTGCACAGGAAAAGAGAAATCAGATTTATGCAAAACTATTCTACTTAACAAAATATAATTTAAAACCACCCTACTTTCTTCACACAGTGAGAAAAGCACAGTCTAAAATTTAAAACAAAATTTGTTTAAACATAAATTTATTGGATATTTTTATTGCTTTTCATTAAAAAAGAAATAGTAGCATTAGCATTTAAAAACCAATAGTTTTTAATATAGAATTCCAAGTTCCAACACTTCCAGGCTTAAAAAAACCGAGAAACAACGAAATCAGATCAAACACGACCAATACTTTGTGAAAATAGATTTCCGTTCATCTTTTAAACACGTAAAAACAAAAATAGACCAAATCAAACGCATAAAAACTTCCACCAAAAATGGAAATACCTATCTTGCGAGTCTCAAAACTTCGACCAAAAATCGGGTAACCTGCATCAAAATGGAAATACCTATACCTAGCTTGCTAAGAAAAGCTTGTGAGTGATTCCTCTTCAGCCTAGGTTACAAGTGCTCGAGCTGCCTTTCTGCCTCTGCCGCTGGTTGGAAATTTCGTGGGCAAGAACTAATCTTGGTCATGGGACGCACAATGATGGGTCCGATCTAAAGAAATCCCTGCATCTGTTTTGGGGTTTAGTTTTCAGAGTTGGCTTTAACAATGTTACAGAATTCCATGAGAGCTGAGAATAACAGTGTTACAGTGGCGGCTGTTGATATGATTACAGTGGAGCCGATGGTTGGGAAAGAGTTATATGCAGAAGACTTGTTAGGGGGTCAATATGGAAGGAGTTACGGGGACTTCCGTTGGTATAAGGTTGTCAGGCGCATGTGCAGTGTACATTCTGATGAACCTGCGACTCTGGAATGTAAATATTGTGAAAACCATTGGTCATCCAACCACATGCATTGTTGTAGACAATGTTTCATCGAGTCCTGGAACCAATTAGAGCTGCACAAGCAGACACTCGGGCTCCACACAGCTGAAGAAGTAGAAGAGCACATCACATCTGTGGACAATCGGGAGATGGTGTCAAGCTGGGGACGTTATACACCCACCGAGGAGGATATAGGCAGCGTATTATTGCTGGAATGTGCAGGCGAGAAAATATTGTATACTCGCCCTGTTATTCCCCTGCGTCCTCGACGGATGATGAAAGTCAACAGTCACTGTGGTGGGCGGGCTGCAAGTTTCACCTGTCAATCATTCACAATCGTCACGTACAACGTGCTTGCTCAAGAGTACGCTACTCCCGAAAAGCACCGCCTCTGTCCCCCATGGGCCCTTCAGTGGGAACATCGTGGAGAAAAGTTGATAACAGAGATAGTAAAATATGATGCTGACATCATCTGCCTGCAGGAAGTGCAGCGCAATCATTATTCAGAGTTTTTCCATCCAGAATTGGCCAGACATGGATATGCAGGAGAGTATCAGGAAAAACAGAGATCAGGGGACCAAAGCCAGACCGTTGATGGCTGTGCTACTTTCTACAGACTGGACCAATTTGAGCAGTTAATTTCATAAAGACAACATTGCACTGAATGTTGTCCTCTCTTTCAGGAAGACTGGTCACTATCTGTGCATAGCCAACACTCACATACACGCAAGTACGAATAACGGAGATGTCAAACTGTGGCAGGTTTACAACTTGTTGAACAAGTTGGAATCATTTGTTCAAGAAAATTGCTGCGATCAACTTGTAATGTGCGGGGACTTCAATTCTGTGCCTGGAAGCGCCGTTCACTAACTTCTTACCAAAGGCCATGTCGATTCCGCTCACAGGGATTTGGTTTATGATCCAGATGGTGTATTGAAACCTGTTGAGAAGTTTCGGCACACACTTCCTCTAGTCAGTGCTTATGCATGTTATTTTAGATGCAATACTGTGGACCGCGCAGAAATTGTGAAGAAAATGGATGTTGGCACACGGGAGCCTCGCTTCACCAACTTCTCCTGCGACTTCCGAGGAACGCTCGACTACATATTTCACACTGCGCCGAATTTGAAGGTGCTATCGCTGCTGGAGCTGATTGATGAGGATGAGAGTGAAGTGAAAAATTATGCACTTCCTTCACCTCACTATCCCTCTGATCACATTGCAATTGCCGCCAAGTTTCAGTACATTATGAAAGACCCTCGAAAGCTGCGGTTATGAACAATTGCGATAACGACAATGGGTTCAAGTGAAAAAGTTTTGTAGTTTGTCTGGTTAATTGCAATAACAACAATGCCTTCGAGCAAAAAAGCTTTGTTAATGCATGACAATGGATGCGCATTTCAGTGTTCTATCGTCTAGAGTTATATATTGAATCGCGATTTTAGATGTGCTTTATTCTACACAGGGTCTTAATGTGATTTAAAATTTGGCATGAGAAATTTACAAGTGATTTTTGTTTTCCCCTTGTGTCGATGTTAGAAATTTACAAAGGCTAGAAATGCTTATCAACATTTCCTTTGACAAATTTTATTCCAAAAATAGCACCGTGATAACTCATACCAAACTGAATCCATCAACTCATTCAACTCTCTTTATTATTTGGTGGTTGCCACATGTGTAGACCCGATTAATTTGGCTGTGATATGTTAGATTAATTTGGCTGGAGATCAGTGGATCTATATTTTTATAGTCTCTATTTATCTTCCACTTTAGCAATAAAGATCTCATTAGAAATTAGAAAAGGGTTAAATAGGCCCACAAACCAACTACTTTGGCATCAACTAGAATAGAGTAGATTCTTTATATTTTCCCCTCCTTAGTATGAAAAAGTGATTGTGGGGGCCAATGCATAGAGTTCTAGATGGTCAAATGAGGCATCTATTAAAGGTTAAGTATCTATGTGAGGTATTAGATATTATGTAACCAAGTTGGAAATTGTTGAACCATTGTATACCAAATCATCTTGGTTAGGTAAACTTAACCCAATGAAAGAGGTTAACATTGGTGGTTTCACCCATGTGGTATTGGTGGCACAAGGATTTTACGAATTAAAAAAAAATAGACGTTTCTTTTCAAATTCATGTAACTCTTATGGCTATGCCATTTAAATCTCCTCATCCAAGTATTCATTAAAGAAAGAACTTTTAACATTAATGTAATATACTTTCCAAACAAAATGTGCAACAATAAACATAATTAACTAGAAGGTTACCATCTTTATACTTGGATGAAATGTTTCTTCATAATCTAGTCCTTTAAACTATGTACACCCTTAACAATGTTTGTATTTATTGAAAGAACCATATGACTTCTATTTGACTTTAAAAATCCACTTACAACCTATGGATTTCTTCCTTGGATGCAATATTGATAGCACCCAAGTCTTGTTTTTCATTAATGCATCATATTCCAACTTCATGGTAGCTTCCCAATAATGTTTTTATTTGGATATTTTAATGTGTTAGGTTTAAACACCTATAAAACAATAGAAGTTAGAGAAAAATTTATATATTGACCATCCATTTCCTTTGGTAATTCATCTTACTACACATAAGACATTGTGTTACAATACCACTTTTGAATCTTGTGTTGATGTTCCTAATATTTTTGTGAATAAACCTTCTTTTATTCATTACATTCCCCATGGAGTTAGACTCCTATCTTGTTTTCAATTCTAAGTTCTATTTGATTTCAACACTACAAATCATTCTTAAATCAACAACAACTATCCATATATTTGTTATTATCAAAGAATAATTGTATTTTCTCACCTACAACAACATCTCTATTAATCATAATTTTGCTTATGGAGACAACTAGTCTTTAAACTTCTCATTATAGCCAACAAACATGTATATCTTTCTTTTTGCATCTAATTTACTTCTTTCTTCCCTACAAATATGTGCAAAAGAAATACAACCAAAAACACGTAAATGACTTATAGAATGTTTTCTACGTGATCATTGTTCCTTAGAATTTTGATAGGGATTTAGACCATGATATTCACTACTTCCACCCAAAATAGATATTACACATTTTGACTATGCAACACACAACTTGACATATCCATAAATATCATATTCATTCATTATATGGCTCCAATTTGTTGCGGAGTGTATGGGGTAGGATATATCCCTATGCATACTTCCCTTGTGTGGAATTCCTTGAGCTAAGTTGAAACAAACTAACCTCATATATCAAATCCAAGAGCTTCGAGCTTTATCTATTTGCTTTTGTACCAAATATTTCCATGCTTCAAAGTTTGAATAACAATCTAACTTCTTATTCATAAGATAAACCAACATTTTCCATGATAAGCCATCAACTAGTATAAGAAATACTTAGATCTAGATCTTCTAGGTGTCATCAACATGTATAAGGTCCAAAACACTTTTGTTTTTCCATACCTTGTTAGTATCAAATGAATGTAGAAGCTATTTTCTCATATAGAGGCATATGCATACATTTTGACATCCCTAAATGGAAGGACCACCGTATTAGTGTTGTTGAGTTTAGATAAATATTGATAGTTTAGGTGTCCCTGCCTTTTATTCCAAAGTACAATAGTATTATCTATTATCTACCATGGCTAGTGCATGTTTCTTCATTTTCTCTAAACCATATAATCCTTTTCACCAATACCAACAGATACATCCTTGTTATCATGAAGAGTAGAAACCATAAATTTATTTCCTTTAAAGTTCATAAAAAAATTCGGACTTTTGGTTATCTCAATAATAGAAAAAAAAGAATCTTCACATCGAGAACACATTTAACATTTTTTTCAAGGTATAAAAACATTTCTTATTTTGATACTAACATCCCACATAGATAGTAATTCCAATTATCTCCTACAGAGATTGATTCTTTATGGCTCTTATGTCCAACAATACTTACATATGAGTTCTAGCGCCATGTGTAATGTTGAGATATGTTTGAACTGAAATACAAGGTTGTAGATTTTACTGATTAATGTTATGAAGCCAAAAATGAAAAATGACCCACTACTTCTTCTTCGTCATCCCCATAAAAAATATTTTCATGTCTTGATTTATTTTAACCTCTTACCAAGTAATACTCTCTTTCTTAACAACTTCTATTGAAGTGTCTAGGATTATCACAATAATAACATATAAACATACATTTCTTATACACATTGTTACTATCATTTCATGTTTCTCTTTGCGTTTGTAGCATGCACTCGATGCATTCTCTATGGTGGATGAATTTGGTGCCTCTCTAACTTAATCTCCTATCTTTAAGTAGAAAAAATGATCATAGCTAGATGAAAACATGATTTTTTGAGTATCACCAAGAAGATGCAATCACTAAAAAAATGAATAAAATGAAGGTGGTAAGCTTATCATTAAAAAATTATTCATATATTCATCATCTAATTGCTTCCTAATATCATATTGATTGATTCTCCTCCTTGCAATTTCTTGGAAAACAAATGAGTATTCAAATACAATGTCTATGTAGCTTATAATGCTTGAGAAATATTTTTAATAGTGCGTCATAATTCTAATCCTATTTTCACATTTCTTATCCCTACAATAAATTCCCTTGTAATTTAAAATTATAGAATCATTAAATCTTCATTATGACTTTTATCATAATCTTAATGATAAATTTCTCGTAATTTTTTTTCCCTAGAATGATTTGATCAAAATATCAAAACTCACTAATTATTGACATGTTATGACTTTATAAAATATATTTTTTTCTAGTAAAATTTTCATATTCTAGAAATACTAAATGACATAAAGTTTGAACAATAAATTTGAATAATATTTGAAATTACCTACCATTTTCAACATTTTCAAGTGCATGAGTGTTAGCTTTAGCATGGGATTTCAATGTTCTAGTCAATTCACAATATGCAATTGTGCTTCAAGATATTTAACGAGTGCTTTAAATAGTGGTGATTTGGAAATTTTGGTTTCTTACTTACCCACAGACAAATTATAAGAACCTTTAATATAAAAAAACTTAAATAATCCAACAATACCTTAAACATATTTTTTCATAAATGAGAACTTTTTATTTCGTAATACCTTAACTAGATTATGCTTGATGTTGATTATGAATTTTTGGGGGCAATGAGAATTTCATCAAAGAAGATGGTGTTGCCACAAATCAAGGAAATGCTATTTATCTCATAATGGTGGTGTAAATCTTTAATGGGAAGGAGTGAATATCAGAAGAATGAAAGAAAACTCAATACTAAAGAGAGTTGGTCAATCTACTTCCTCCTATTATGAGAAATTAGAAAATGGGCATCTATTACAAAATTTTAGTCAAAGAGTATCTAAAAATATTAATCAAGGTAATGGGTTTAATAGCGATGGGATGAATCGACTTATTTACGAGTAAAGGTCCAGCAATTGTTGACACATTGGAATATCTAATGCCTAGATTATTTACCAACTTGGGTAGCTACTCTATCTAGTGATCTCATGGCTTATTCCCACAATTGTTTCTGCTTCATCCAAAAATGATATGTAGAGATTTGAATAAGTATTGAAAATCATTTGTGGGAAATGTGATTGAAGAAAATAATGTTAATTATCTCTTCCTTTATGTTTAATGTGCTTAATCCTGGTAGATGTCATAACGATGATATGAGAGTGAAGGTGAAGGTAAATTTGAATGTGAGAGTTGAGGTGGGGTAGATATTATGAAAAACACAAAGATAATATGATTCCAATGATTAATACGTATTAAGTAAAATTACATTTTTTTTTTGCTAAAAATTAGTGCAAATGAAATCTTATGATCAATAAGTTGGGATAATATTTTTCAAGGGATGCATCTTATATCAACTTGCTATAATACCATAAAGCAAAATATAGTACAAATTTTAATTTCATTATCAATAATGATTAGGTGTTTGATATGGATATAACCTCCATGGAATATTCTATATTATTAATGATAGCATAAACAAGTAAAAGGTTGAGATTTATCTCCAAAGTAGTTATGCAATTTTCTCCTTTTAATTAAATTGATTAATTAAAAAAATGTCATATGAATAAATGTCTTTGAAGTGAGTTATGGTATCTTGGGTATGTGGTATTGAAAAGCCATGGTAATTGGCCCATGGTATGGTAACAAAGTCTATTTAAAGATTAAGAATTTCCATGGTAAAGTGGAGATAAATATAGATGGTTAAGAATCTTGTTCTATGTTTTTTAAATGTATGTGTGTTTAACTTATATATTAATTATTTTGTAGTTAATAATTTTAATATTAACAAAGTTATAATTTAATTAGGTTTTATGGTTTCTGTAATTTTAGAAACATGAGATGTATCATGAAGTAGGTATTTTGATCTTTATTATGGATTCCTACTGCACCAGCTAAATTCCTTTGGACTTTTCTCAAGGAATAGATCCATCTTAAATTTTGATCTACCAAGACACAAGATGAATCAAATCTCTTATAGTGCAAATGTTTCAATTTTTATTATAATTATTAGATATATATTTATTTTTAATTTAATATATTACTCATATTAAATATGGGTAAAGAATTTTTTTGAAAGTATAACATAAAATATATCTTATTATAACATGAACATCCAACATAGGTAGTAAGCTCAATTATCACCTAATGTCTTTGATTCGTTATAACTCTTATATCTAACAAAAATTACATACCAGTTCATATGAAATGTGTAACGATAAGATATGTTTGAATTTAAATAAAAGGTGGTAGATTTTATTAAATGAATTTGGGAAGCAAAAAATTAAAAATGACCTATTTCTTCTTCTTCATATCCTTCAACAACCTTTTCATGTCTTAATCTATTTTAACCTCTTAGTAATAATCTCTTTTTAACAAACTTTATTGAAGTGTCCAAGTTGATCACAATAATGACATCTAAACCTACATTTTTTAAATACATTAATACCATTTTTGTGTTTATCTTTTCTTTTGTACCATGCACTGGATGAATTATCTATGGTGGATGAAGTTGGTGCTTCTCTCTAATTTAATTTGTTTTCCTTTTGTAAAAGAAATGTTTATAATTTATTTTCTTTTTTAGAAGAAATGCTTATAGACTACATTATCTATGGTGGATGAAGTTGATGCTTTTCTCTAATTTAATTTGTTTTCCTTTATTAGAAGAAAAGTTTATAGACTCAAAAACATAAGGTTTTGAGTCTCTCTAAACATATCCAAACAATAAAAAAATGAATAAAATGAGGGTAGTAAGCTTAGCATCAATAAAGTAGTCATATCTTCATGATCTACTTGCTTCCTAATATCAGAAAGTTGGATAAGTTGGATCTTCCTTGCAATTTCATGGAAAACAAACAATTTTTCAAACACTGTGATTGTCCAACTTATAATGCTGGAGAATTATTCTTGATAATCGATCATAAGGATAATATTATTTTTACATTTCTTACCCTTGGAATTAAAGCATTTGTAATTAACAATTTTAGGAAATTAAAGCTTTTTATGTATTTTACCATAGTCTTCATAATCAATTTTTTGCTTCTTTTATTTTCTTATTATGATTTAATCAAAATCTAAAAACTCACTAATTATTAGTATTTTATAACTTTATAATTTTATAAATTGTAATTATTTTAATTAAGCAAAGTCTTTGGGTAGAAATTATAGGAGAGAATTTTTTTGCCCACACGTTTCGAACCAACAAGTGTAATTTTTTTAGTTAAATTTTTATATTCTTCAAATACTAAATTATACAAAGTGGTAATTATTAACATGTTATAAAATTTAAACAATAAATTTTAATAATATCTCAAATTAGCTACAATATTCAATCTTATCAAATGCATTAATGGTATCTTTACCCTGGCTTTCAATGTTCTATTCAACTCACATATGTAATTATGTCTTGAGATATTCAACCTAGTGCTTTAAATAATGGTGATATAGAGACTTTTATTTCTTACTTGCCATAAGCCCCTGTTTTATATAGAACAAGAAAATTATATTGATCTCATAATGGTGGTGCAAACTTCCAGTGAAAAGGAGAGAACATAAGAAGAATGGAAGAAAACTCAATAGAAAGAGAGTTGGTCAATCTACTTCCTATTATGAAAAAGCCGAAAACTATTGCAAAATTATATTAACTCAAAGGAAAATTGAAAGAGTATCTAGAAAGATAAATCAAGCTAATGCATTTGATAGAGATGGGATAAACCGACCTCTTTACTAGTAAAAGTCGTAATTAAACTATCTCATGGGTAGACTATTTACCAACTTGGGCAGCTAATCTATTGGCACATTGAACTATCTCATGGGTAGACTATTTACCAACTTGGGTAGCTAATCTATCTAGTGATATCATGGCTTGATAACATTGAATGGTGGTTTCCTCTCACAATTATTTGTCCTTTATCCAACAATGATTTGTAGAGATGAAGTAAGTACTAAAAACCATTTGTGGGCAATTTAATTGAAAACACTAATTTTAATGATCACTATATTTATGTTTCATGTGTTTAATCTTGATAGATGCCTTAATTTGACATAAGAGAATATGAGGCTAGAGGTGGGTTGATATTAGGTAAAACATAGATAATGACTACTTCTAATGATTAATATAAATTAGTCTCAATGTTAAGTGAAGTTATGAATTTATTACTAAAAATCTATGCAAATGTAATTTTATGATAAGCCATGGTGTTTCTTTCTTGGGCGTATGTTGTTGATAAGCGTAATTGGTGCATAGTATTATAACAAAGTCTATTTGCAAATTAAGAACCTCCATGGTAAAGTGGATGTAAATCTTCATGGTTAAGAATCTTGTTCCATGCTTTCTAAATGTACATGTTTTTAATTTATATATTAATTATTTTTGTAATTGTGCCCAATCTCACGTAAACATGTAGACAACCCAACACAGGGGTAGATGTCATGTAAACATGTAAACGTAAACGAAAATGTAAACCTGAACGTTTAACATTTTTAATGCTCTATTTAAAAATCAATCTAATTATTATTATGTATAAACACAGAGGTATGATAAATAAATATAAATAAACTGGAGGTATGGTAAATAAATAAAACCTCTTTTTATACTTACTCTAGAGGTATAGTGAATAAATAAAAATATAAATAAACTAGAGGTATGGTAAATAAATAAAACCTCTTTTTATACTTACTCTAGAGGAATAGTAAATAAAGAAAAATATACATAAACTAGAGGTATGGTAAATAAATGAAACCTCTTTCCATATTTACTCCATAAACCTTTTTATATTTACAAAAACTCAAAAAAGAGGTTTTATTTAGGTCAATCCTATGAGCCAAATACCATTTTAGTACCATGGGCTAAAGACCATGGGCCAAATACCATATTTATAAAAGAGGTATGTATGGTAAATAAATAAATATAAAAGAGGTATAAAGAGGTATGGTAAATAAATAAAAATATATCAAATAGGATTAGAAATCAACATCTAAACTCCTCGATCCAGCCTAGATCAAAAATACCATGGGCCAAATACCATACTAAATAAAAGAGCTATGGTAAATAAATAAAACCATTTTTTATATTTACTCATAATCCACTTTATATTTACAAACACTCAAAAATTAGGTTTTATTTATGTGAAGCCTATGGGCCAAATTATTATTAATACCATGCAAAACAACATTATTAACCCTAATATTAATATCAAAAGATTAATATTAGTATTATTATTAAATATAATATTAATATTAATATGTTATAATATTAATATTATTAAAGTTGATAACTTTATATTAATACAATATTAAATTTGTTATATTATAATATATATTAATATATCATGATATATATTAACTCTAGATATATATGGGAGGAAAGAATGAATACATAGAGTGATAGAGGTGGAGAGATGGGGGAGTGACAAGGGAGAGATCTAAATAAATTGGAAAGGGAGATGAGTGAGAGAGGGGGAGGAGTGAGAGAAGTAGAGAAGGGTAAGAAATGGAGAGGGAGACACAAATATGGAGGGGGAGAGAGAGGAAAGAGGGATGGAGATAGTGAAAGGATTGGAGGGCACATAGAGAGAGGGATGGGGGAAGAGAGAGGAGGTAGGAGAGAAAAGGAGAGAGAGGAAGGATGAGAGAGAGTACTTGAGGGAGAGGAGAAGAGAGGGAGGGATAGAGAGATGGAGTTGGATGGGGAGAGAGGGAGAGAAGAAGAAAGATAGAGAGAATAAGAAGTGGAGAGAGAGAGAGGGAGTGACAAGGGAGAGGTGGAGAGAGTGTGTGTATGTTTAGGTGTGAGATAAAGAGAAAAATAAGGAGAGATGGAGAGAATGGGGGAGATAAGGAGAGAGGAGGAGAGAGGGAGGGATATAGTAACATAGATGTAGAGAGAAAGAGAAATTGTGTGTGATAGGGGAAGAGATAGGATTGGAGAGAGAGAGAGAGGATTGAATTAGAGAGAGAGAGAGAGAGAGAGAGAGAGAGAGAGAGAGGATTGGAGGAAGAGAGAGAAAGAGAGAGAGAGAGTGATGGGGGAATAGAAATGTAATGACCCCAGATTGTGTAAATTCGAAAAGTTACTATGGTAAAAGACTAATACAGTTGTTGTTATGTTTTAAACAAAACTGTGGTAAACTATTTTGATTAAAGTAATTTAAATACTTTCTTGAAATTGCTGGCAGCCTCTAAGAGGTGAATCTTAAAGAAAATGATCAGTTGTGATAACTGATGGAACTACCCTCCAAAACAGGAGAAAGTCCTGACTGAGGGAATTCTGTGCTGTGAGGACAGACAGAGAGAATAGACAATCTTTTTCCAAGAAGAGAAAAAGTGCAGAAGAGGAGGGTTAAGTCTGGTTAGGACCAGATAACCTGGCACGTGAGTGCACAAATCCTGTTGAGGGCTGGAGGCCTGCAGGATGGCTCGGGGGGAGAACTCCGTCTGAAGGATGGGTCTCATGGCTGGGAGGAGAGCAGAATTAAAGCTCAGGTGACCTTTTGTTTGAAAAACCATTCCTGACATTGGTAATCAGGTACGGTTCCAAACTGGTAGTCCCTGTTAGAAAATGAATGTGCATTAAAATTACAGTGTTTTAAGTAGAAAAGGACTGTTGTTCCTAGATACTGTTAGTGTAATGTATCTGTGCAAACTTGAGGAGAAACTGCCATTTAATAGACAGAGTCGGGTTTAGTACCCAGATCAAGTGAAATGGTACAGAGTCATTAAATAAGTCTGTATATGATTAAGGAAGCCTGAATCCGAGAACTGGTTACAGGTAACAGTCTCGTCCTAGCTGTATTAACAGAGTTTTTACATTCAAAAGAACAAGCCTTGAAACTAAATCAATATATAGCAGAAACGTACGACTGATACTTGATTATAGATCTGTAAGGGATCTTTGGCTAAGAACATTAAGAAAACAAACCCGACTATGGATGGAAGCAGATCCATAGTGAAAGAAATGAAATAGTTAATAACAGAAGTAAACAATTATCTGTGTATACCTATTCATTAACTCTACGCAGAGAGTTATGGTCATTGAGAGAATATAAAGTACAGAGATGCGCTATATTCACCAAGGCATTCGTTATCGAATCTTTGTATTCGTTGCATAAATCTTTTTAACAGAGAAATCTGTGGTATGAGACTATACTGCGCACAGTGTATCGCAAACAAGTGAAAGAACGATGTATTATAATAACAAATGCAACAGTAGTGGAATATAGATGATACAAATGCATGTAAACAACAAAGATATGTATATCAGTCTCAAAGCTGGAGTATATGTCTATATACTAACCGTAATGGAACCTGTGTAAGCATGCAAAATTAATTACTAAACTTGCTAAGGCCGAAAGGCTGTGCATGCAACATAGAAGTAAAACCCTTATATTAAAAACAAAGAGACTGTAATGAATCTGTCGCAAAGATAATAATTATACCAAAGGGCCGCCCTGTCCATAGGGAAAGGTCTAAGCATTCAGACAGTGAACAGACGCCGAGGCGTAACATGCAAAGATATTATAACTCTTAGAACCACTGGGTCACGAATCAAGAATGGACAAGTTACACAAGTAATCACAGAGGCGAAGGCCGCATGTGACCAAGAGACAGTTAATAACAGAATACACGCTCATATCTCTGACTGAACAGCGATGAATAAAAAAGAAATATTCCATTAAAACACATAAATGCCCGAGGGCTTAGGATTTACATACATCTGCGAAATACGATCAGTACCAACAACGAACTAATAAGCTTAAATGAAACTATACATTTGACGAAGGGGGTCAAGCCCCTAAATAATAATACAAGTTCTGAGTTTAAGGACCAAAGACCGAAATCATGTAACGACACCAAGTCTACAGCAACGGTCGGAAACTAAACAGTAAAGCATAAAAATATATAACAGAACTTGGAGACGGTTTCATAAACTTAAGCCTCTCAACAGAGGAACCCCGTCGATTGCAGTGAAGGCCGCTGTAGGGGCTTTCCACAAGGAATACCCGGCAACGGATTTAAGAGAATCGAGCTGGAAAATAAGGTCTGCACCAAGTCACAGATGGTGGCTCAAGACCGAAACTTAAATCTCTAAATTCAAAACCAAACCCCAAATGCCGAGTCATACCTGGGTAGTGCCGGAGGTAGGCTCAGCTGAAGGAACGCCATGATCTTGCTGCAATATAGTAGGTTGCAGCTGCATGAAATTTGTCAGGGAAAACATAAGAACCTGTAAGGGAATTTCTTATACTTACAATGCTTTAAATGCAAACAAAGACTATCAACCGAAGTCACCTGTGAGGATTTGGTTCTGGGCGGAGAGGAACCCTGGAGTGTTGCAGGCCGGAGACACAAAGGTGTTCAGATGCGAGCTGGAGGAGAAACATTGCACCAGGTCCGCAAAGACCGCGACAGCAAATGAGCAAAATGCCAATACGAATCCATTTAATAGTCATAGCAAAACCTGGAACAATTCTTAACCCTTCGATCACCAAACATGATCTGAACCGTCGAAGTAAGGCGGGAGACTGTGGCGGTAAGCCCAAAGTCTGCAATACCAACGCATCACGTGGCTGGTGAAACCAGGTTACGCCACCTGCCCTGGAAGTACTGATGCCTTTATGGTAAGGATGATCTGTCATCCGGTACTGCGGTGGGACATCAAGTCCACACCATTAGCTCTGTCGTTTGATAAATATCTCGGCTAGTATGTCAGATGATAGAGTGGATCCATACTTATGCTATGTTAACGTTGTGTCAAATATAATATAAAGGCATTGACTTTAAACAAAACATGCATGCCGTGAACAATTGTGCATAGGTTAAAGACTTTTATGCTTATGTATATGTTTGATGATGGTAAAGAAAAGGTAAAGCGCAATTATCAGATTATAGATTTACATTGTTATGTTTAGGAAGGTGATAGTTACCTTTTTAAATTTTTTTTTTATGGATATTTGGAAAAGTATGGAAATGGTCGTGACAACATGGTATCAGAGCCCAGTTTCAACACTGTGGCCTCAGGCAGCACATATCCAATATGCATAAGGGTACACCAAGCAACTCATGCAAGCTAACAATGTACTTAACTGTGTTCTGTTTACTTGAACTGATTTTCAGAATTGCAACAGTCAGCAGTTAAACCAGAAAGAAGACAAAATGCAAGAACCTGGCAGTCACCCTCAAGAGAATGCAGAGCTGTGGGTGCAATTGGGTGCAGAATCACGGAGTACAAACCTTGCAATCCTGGAAACTGTCCAGGAACTGAAAAATGAGATGGCACGGCTGCGTGAAGACAACGCGCGCCTAACAGTTGAGCAGGAAAAGATTCTGAAGAGCCTGTCAGACAGGCAGAACCCACCCCTGTCCAACCCCAGTGCAGAACAACAAAGGGTAACAGAAGAACCAGACTATCAAATGGAACCTGAACACTCTGACGACAAGGAAAACCACTCTGATAATGCACCTCAACAGCAAACTTCAAAACGTCAGAAAATGGAACTGCAGGGAGAATTTCGAAAGATTAAGCCTCCCCATTTTGATGGTGAACAGGAGGAAGCTGCGGAAGCCTGGTTGATCAATATGAATAAGTACTTCCAGTTATACGAGTACGATCATAATCTGAAGGCAAGATTGGCAATCTTCCAATTACAAGGTAAGGCAACCTTGTGGTGGGAGGAAATCAAGATTGTCAAGGGGGTCAGCGAACGAACTATTACATGGGAAAAGTTTCAGAAGTACTTTAAAGAAAGATACTTGACTGAGCGTTTCTATGACGAAAAGGCAAGGGAATTTCATGACTTAAGACTGGGACAGCAGACCATGGATGAGTTCATTAACCGTTTTACCTCGCTGCTACGTTACGTACCCTACATCAAGGAGGAGAAAGCCAAGGTTCAGAGGTTTGTGAGCAGCTTACCTTCATATATAAGGGAGAGGATTGAATTCGACAATCCTAGAACCATGGATGAGGCCATCCGAAAAGCGAGAATCTGCTACCAGCAGAGTAAACAGAAGGGGGACACTACCAGCAAAAGATGGAATGAGAAAAGAAGCGGTCGAATGGTTGGGGGCAGCAAAGGAAGTCGCAGCAGTGGAAACAAAGGGGTTGGCAAAGGACTAAACAGTAGACCTGTTGCAAGGAATGCACCCCGGTCCAGACCAATGAGCGAATCTAAAGCAAATGAGCAGTCTGGTAGACCAGAAGGTGAGGGAATGAACAGACCGCCAGTGCAATGCTGGGGTTGTGGAGGACCTCACTATGTGAAAAACTGCCCACAGAGAAAAGGAACAGATCAGATATCCCAAATTCACGAAGCATCGACTGTTGGGGACGTGGCGCGTAGTGTGCCCAGAATCAATGCAGCGCTAGAGGACCGTCAAGCGGAGTATCAGCCATCTATGGTTGAATTCGAAGGTAAAATCTCCAACCTTTCCATAGCTGTTCTTATAGACCCAGGGGCTACTTTAAGTTATATTAGTCCGAAAATAGTAGAACAGTGTAAATTGCAAGCTGAAAAATTCAGGAATCCGTGGCTGGTCCAACTAGCTACCGGGGCCAAGAGACGAGTACTGGCCAAAGTAAATAATTGCTCCTTAACTATAGCCGGACAGCCAATAGTGGCAGATTTGAATATATTACCGTTGGGTTCCTATGATATCTTGATTGGGATGGACTGGCTGGAAAGACATTGGTCCTTAGTGAACTGCAAAACCAAGACCATCTATTATAGGGATGACCTGGGAGAGCAGCAGGAGTTGCAAGGAATCAGACATCCTGTGCAGATCCGACCCATTTCAGCAACTCAGCTAGCTAAGTGCATCAGGAAGAAATGTCAAATCTACGCTATTCAGGTGGGATACGCAAATCAAAAAGATAAAACTGCTATGTTGGGTAGCATTCCGATAGTGCAGGAGTTTGCAGATGTTTTTCCCGAGGAAGTGCCGGGATTACCACCAAAAAGGGATGTGGATTTCACTATTGAGCTGATTCCAGGGGCAGCACCTGTATCACGAGCACCTTACCGCATGAGTGTACCAGAATTAACAGAATTAAAAATGCAACTGCAAGAGCTGTTAGATAAAAATTACATCCGTCCCAGCGTATCACCCTGGGGAGCCCCAGTGCTATTCGTCAAAAAGAAAGATGGAACCTTTCGGATGTGCATTGATTATCGTCAGCTGAATAAGCTTACGATCAAAAACAAATATCCTTTGCCTAGGATCGATGAGCTTTTTGATCAGGTGAAGGGAGCAACGGTATTTTCAAAAATTGATCTGCGATCTGGTTACCATCAGATCAGAATAAAAGAGGAAGATATTGCTAAGACCGCTTTCAGAACGCGGTATGGGCATTATGAATTCGTGGTGTTACCTTTTGGGCTGACCAATGCACCTGCCACCTTCATGTGTTTGATGAACAGTGTGTTTCATCGGTTTTTGGATAAGTTTGTGCTGATATTCATAGACGACATTCTAATTTACAGCAGATCAAGAAAGGAACATGAGGAACACCTTAGGTTGGTGTTGCAAACTTTGCGGGAACATCAATTATACGCAAAGTTTAGTAAATGTGATTTTTACAAGGAGGAGATACAATATTTGGGTCATGTAATTACCAAGGAAGGAATCGCAGTAGACCCTGAGAAGATCAGAACTATAATGGAGTGGCCTATACCAAAGGACGTGGCTGATATTAGGTCCTTTATGGGGTTAGCAGGTTACTATAGAAGATTTGTTGAAGGCTTTTCGAGGGTAGCATACCCTATCACTTCCTTGCAAAAGAAAGGAAAAGTATTTAAATGGACCTCGGAATGCCAAAAGAGCTTTGAACAGCTCAAGCATTTACTTACCACCGCACCTGTGTTAAGTATAGCTGATCCTAATAAAGACTACGTGGTCTGCACGGATGCAAGTAAAGAAGGTGTGGGTGGAGTGTTGATGCAAGAAGGAAGAGTCATTGCGTATGAGTCTAGGAAGCTTAAAGAGCATGAGCAGAAATACTCTGCTTACGATTTGGAGCTGACCGCTGTTATTCATGCCCTGAAGATGTGGCGGCACTATCTTTTGGGCAGAAAATTTCTGCTGTTAACAGACCACCACAGCCTAACAAACTATTTCAGCCAACCCACCTTAAATACAAGGCAAGCCCGCTGGGCTGACTTCTTAAGCGGGTTCGACTTTGAGATTAAGCATTTAAAGGGGAAGGAGAACCGAGTAGCGGATGCATTAAGTCGGAAAGTGCAGTGCGTGTGCAAGATTTCGGTCAGTAAATGGCAAAGTACTCTATTGGAGAAGATAAAAATAGCAGTTGAACGAGATGTTGTTTATCAGCACATTAAACAGCAATTACAACAGCAATCTGGTAAGGAGATGCAACCAGAGTATACACTAGATGATGCTGAAATGTTGTGTTTTAATAAAAAGCTGTATGTACCCAACGAAGACAGTATTAAGAAGTTGATTCTGGATGAATTTCACACCAGCCATTATACTGGGCATCCGGGCTACCAGAAAATGGTGACTGCCCTCCGAAAGGAATATTACTGGCCAAGAATGAAGAAAGAGGTAGCTGAGTATCTAGCACGATGTCTAGAATGTCAGCAGATTAAGGCAGAGCACATGCACCCAGCAGGGCTGTTACAACCTTTACCCATTCCGGAATGGAAATGGGAGACTATCTCCATGGATTTCATAACTGGACTGCCTAAAACAAAGAAGAACAATGATTCCATTATGGTGGTAGTGGATAAGCTGAGTAAGGCAGCACACTTTATACCAGTACAGTCGACATATAAGGCTGTGCAAATCGCTCATGTTTTCATGCAAAATGTGTTTAAGTTGCATGGACTCCCAAAGGTGATTATCTCAGATCGAGATGTCAAATTTACATCAACCTTTTGGAGGACACTGTTTGCTGAACTAGGGACGCAGCTGAACTTCAGCACAGCTTATCATCCCCAAACAGATGGCCAAACCGAGCGAGTGAATCAGGTTGTGGAAGACATGCTGAGAGCATGCGTTATGATGAAGCCAACCCAATGGGAAGATTATCTTCATCTGGTTGAATTCGCGTACAATAATGGATATCATTCCTCAACACAGATGAGTCCTTTCGAGGTTATGTATGGGCGGAAGTGCCGCACACCTGCAAGCTGGAATGGACCGGAGGACAGGTTACGAATTGGTCCTGATATGCTCAAGGAAATGGAGGACACAGTAAAAAGGGTGCGTACCAATTTAAAAGCTGCTCAGGATAGACAGAAAAGTTTTGCTGATCGCAAGAGAAGATTTAAAGAATTCCAAGTTGGGGATCATGTTTTTGTCAGAATCCAACCAAGGAGGAGTACCTTGCAGTGGAGCGGATGTGCCAAATTAGCACCCCGCTACTTTGGACCTTTCCAAATTTTGACAAAAGTGGGGCCGGTAGCTTATCAACTTGCCTTACCAAGCCATATTAGAATTCACAATGTGTTTCACGTATCCGTATTAAAGCAATACGTTTACGATCCTAAACATGTGATTCAATGGCAGAATGTTCGGGTAAGAATTAATCTGGTCACTATAGACAAGTATTACTTCTAAAACTGAAAAGTAATTTAATTTGTTGCTGATTGCAGGTCGAGCCGGAAGGCGAGGTTCTGGTCGAACCACTGACCATTCTCGACCGGAGAGAAGTGCAGCTGCGGAAACGAGTTATTTCCCAAGCTAAAGTGCAGTGGCAGCACTATGGACCAGAGGAGGCCACTTGGGAGGATGAAGAACTCCTTAGAAAAGCTTATCCAAACTTGTTTAAAGGAGACAGACATCGGGACGATGTCCAATCTCAGGAGGGGGAGATGTAATGACCCCAGATTTGTGTAAATTCGAAAAGTTACTATGGTAAAAGACTAATACAGTTGTTGTTATGTTTTAAACAAAACTGTGGTAAACTATTTTGATTAAAGTAATTTAAATACTTTCTTGAAATTGCTGGCAGCCTCTAAGAGGTGAATCTTAAAGAAAATGATCAGTTGTGATAACTGATGGAACTACCCTCCAAAACAGGAGAAAGTCCTGACTGAGGGAATTCTGTGCTGTGAGGACAGACAGAGAGAATAGACAATCTTTTTCCAAGAAGAGAAAAAGTGCAGAAGAGGAGGGTTAAGTCTGGTTAGGACCAGATAACCTGGCACGTGAGTGCACAAATCCTGTTGAGCGCTGGAGGCCTGCAGGATGGCTCAGGGGGAGAACTCCGTCTGAAGGATGGGTCTCATGGCTGGGAGGAGAGCAGAATTAAAGCTCAGGTGACCTTTTGTTTGAAAAACCATTCCTGACATTGGTAATCAGGTACGGTTCCAAACTGGTAGTCCCTGTTAGAAAATGAATGTGCATTAAAATTACAGTGTTTTAAGTAGAAAAGGACTGTTGTTCCTAGATACTGTTAGTGTAATGTATCTGTGCAAACTTGAGGAGAAACTGTCATTTAATAGACAGAGTCGGGTTTAGTACCCAGATCAAGTGAAATGGTACAGAGTCATTAAATAAGTCTGCATATGATTAAGGAAGCCTGAATCCGAGAACTGGTTACAGGTAACAGTCTCGTCCTAGCTCTATTAACAGAGTTTTTACATTCGAAAGAACAGGCCTTGAAACTAAATCAATATATAGCAGAAACGTACGACTGATACTTGATTATAGATCTGTGAGGGATCTTTGGCTAAGAACATTAAGAAACAAACCCGACTATGGATGGAAGCAGATCCATAGTGAAAGAAATGAAATAGTTAATAACAGAAGTAAACAATTATCTGTGTATACCTATTCATTAACTCTACGCAGAGAGTTCTGGTCATTGAGAGAATATAAAGTACAGAGATGCGCTATATTCACCAAGGCATTCGCTATCGAATCTTTGTATTCGTTGCATAAATCTTTTTAACAGAGAAATCTGTGGTATGAGACTATACTGCGCACAGTGTATCGCAAACAAGTGAAAGAACGATGTATTATAATAACAAATGCAACAGTAGTGGAATATAGATGATACAAATGCATGTAAACGACAAAGATATGTATATCAGTCTCAGAGCTGGAGTATATGTCTATATACTAACCGTAATGGAACCTGTGTGAGCATGCGAAATTAATTACTAAACTTGCTAAGGCCGAAAGGCTGTGCATGCAACATAGAAGTAAAACCCTTATATTAAAAACAAAGAGACTGTAATGAATCTGTCGCAAAGATAATAACTATACCAAAGGGCCGCCCTGTCCATAGGGAAAGGTCTAAGCATTCAGACAGTGAACAGACGCCGAGGCGTAACATGCAAAGATATTATAACTCTTAGAACCACTGGGTCGCGAATCAAGAATGGACAAGTTACACAAGTAATCACAGAGGCGGAGGCCGCATGTGACCAAAAGACAGTTAATAACAGAATACACGCTCATATCTCTGACTGAACAGCGATGAACAAAAAAGAAATATTCCATTAAAACACAGGAATGCCCGAGGGCTTAGGGTTTACATACATCTGCAAAATACGAGCAGTACCAACAGCGAACTGATAAGCTTAAATGAAACTATACATTTGACGAAGGGGGTCACGCCCCTAAATAATAATACAAGTTCTGAGTTTAAGGACCAAAGACCGAAATCATGTAACGACACCAAGTCTACAGCAACGGCCGGAAACTAAACAGTAAAGCATAAAAATATATAACAGAACTTGGAGACGGTTTCATAAACTTAAGCCTCTCAACAGAGGAACCCCGTCGATTGCAGTGAAGGCCGCTGTAGGGGCTTCCCACAAGGAATACCCGGCAACGGATTTAAGAGAATCGAGCTGGAAAATAAGGTCTGCACCAAGTCACAGATGGTGGCTCAAGACCGAAACTTAAATCTCTAAATTCAAAACCAAACCCCAAATGCCGAGTCATACCTGGGTAGTGCCGGAGGTAGGCTCAGCTGAAGGAACGCCATGATCTTGCTGCAATATAGTAGGTTGCAGCTGCATGAAATTTGTCAGGGAAAACATAAGAACCTGTAAGGGAATTTCTCATAAATACAATGCTTCAAATGCAAACAAAGACTATCAACCGAAGTCACCTGTGAGGATTTGGTTCTGGGCTGAGAGGAACCCTGGAGTGTTGCAGGCCGGAGACACAAAGGTGTTCAGATGCGAGCTGGAGGAGAAACATTGCACCAGGTCCGCAAAGACCGCGGCAGCAAATGAGCAAAATGCCAATACGAATCCATTTAATAGTCATAGCAAAACCCGGAACAATTCTTAACCCTTCGATCACCAAACATGATCTGAACCGTCGAAGTAAGGCGGGAGACTGTGGCGGTAAGCCCAAAGTCTGCAATACCAACGCATCACGTGGCTGGTGAAACCAGGTTACGCCACCTGCCCTGGAAGTACTGATGCCTTTATGGTAAGGATGATCTGTCATCCGGTACTGCGGTGGGACATCAAGTCCACACCATTAGCTCTGTCGTTTGATAAATATCTCGGCTAGTATGTCAGATGGTAGAGTGGATCCATACTTATGCTATGTTAACGTTGTGTCAAATATAATATAAAGGCATTGACTTTAAACAAAACATGCATGCCGTGAACAATTGTGCATAGGTTAAAGACTTTTATGCTTATGTATATGTTTGATGATGGTAAAGAAAGGGTAAAGCGCAATTATCAGATTATAGATTTACATTGTTATGTTTAGGAAGGTGATAGTTACCTTTTTAAATTTTTTTTTTATGGATATTTGGAAAAGTATGGAAATGGTCGTGACAAGAAAGGGGGAGAGGGGGCTTGAGATAGAGGTGGAAAGTGACAGGGGAAGAGAGAGGATTGGAGGGAAGAGAGAGAGAGAGAGAGAGAGAGAGAGAGAGAGAGAGAGAGAGAGAGAGAGAGTGATGGGGGAAGAGAGAGGGAGGTAGGAGAGAAAAGGAGAGAGAGGAAGGACGAGAGAGAGGACTTGAGAGAGGGAGGAGGAGAGAGGGAGCGAGAAAAGAGGAGAGATCAAGTGAAGAAGAAATACATAGAGTGAGAAGTGGAGAGAGAGGAGTGACAAGGGAGAGATGGAGAGAGAGTGTGTATGTGTTCTATCATTCAACACTATTACATTGACACTTTTCATTCAAAATATTTATTTCATCATTTTTCATCATTAAAGTTATTAACAATATTTATCATCTCAGCAAACTGAGGTAAATAAACAAATTTAAAATTAAACGACAAGATTATATTTAGCATCTTTAAAATTATTATATTAATATTATATATATTTACACATTATTGATAAAATTAATCATTCATTAAAGTTATTAACAATATTTATCATCTCAATAAACTCAGGTAATTAAGCATAATTATTATATTAATATTATATGTATTTACACATTATTGATAAAATTAATCTTTCATTAAAATTATTAACAATATTCAGCATCTTTAAAATTATTATGTTAATATTAGATGTATTTACATATTATTGATAGAAGTAATCATATTATTGATAAATAGGTTTACACTTCTAGAGATTTGATCCCTCTCAGGTTAAGCTGGATGTAGCCTCGTTAATAATAATAGTAATAATAAAGTTATAATTTAGATATTTTTTATGGTATTTGTTTCCTTTATGGAATCATGCTACGCTAGGTGCAGGGAAATATTATGCAAAAACATAAAGACTATTTGCTTCAAATGATTAGTATAAACTATTTGCTAAGTGAAATTATGAAATCATTACTAAAAAGATATGCAAATGAAATTTTAT
The DNA here is from genome assembly GCA_031772625.1 of Pinus tabuliformis. NCBI lineage: Eukaryota > Viridiplantae > Streptophyta > Pinopsida > Pinales > Pinaceae > Pinus > Pinus tabuliformis. The sequence goes on from CM062815.1 coordinate 180,409,411, forward strand.
GATAATCCATGGTATTGTTTTCTTGGGCTTATGGTATTGATAAGTCATGCTATTGGCACATGGTATTGTAACAAATTCTATTTATAAAAGAATCTCCATGGTAAAGTGGAGATATATATCCATGGTTAAAAATATTGTTATGTATTTTAAATGTATGTGTTTTTAATTTATGTATTAATTCTTTTTGTAATAATAATAGTAATAATAATAATAATTAAAGCTATAATTTAGTTAGTTTTGGTGGAATTTTGATCCTTAATATATATTCATACTAGCTAGCTACATTGTAATGGACTTTGTTGTTCTAGGGTGAGATTGCTGCCATTATAACTCAACATGTCACTAGCAAAGATTTGAACCTATGTTTCATCACTAGCAATGATCACTCCTCTTATGCTTTATGTGATTAATCCTCTTAGATGTCTTAACGGTCATATGAGAGCGAAGGTGTTCAGGCAAGGGTGGAGACCTCAGAGATATTATGCAAAACATAAAGTGTTCTTTCAATGATTAATATAAATTAGTCATGGTATTAAGTAAAATTATGAAATTATTACTAAAACATAGTGCAAATGGAATCTTGTGATATACAAGCTACAATAATCTTCTTCAAGGGATACATCTTATAGCAACTTCCTTGGAGAATTTTATTTGAATTATCAATAATTATTAGGTGGATGGTATGGATATAAGCTCCCTTTTAATTAAATTGATTAATTAAAAAATGGCATATGAATAAGTGTCATTTGAAATGAGTTATGGTTTCTTGGGCATGTGGTATTGAAAAGTCATGGTATTGGCCCATGGCATTGTAACAAAATCTATTTATAGATTAAGAATATTCATCGTAAAGTGGAGGTAAATCTCCATAGTTAAGAATCTCGTTCCAAGTTTTTTTTAATGTATATGTGTTTAACTTATATATTAATTTTTTTTGTAATTAGTTATTAATAATAATAATTTAAAATAAATTTATAATTTATTTAATTTCATGATTTTTTATTTTATTTTAACATCTTGAGATGTAGAATGAAATATTTTGATCCTTGTGATGGATTCATGATGCATTGTCTCCATTGCTTTGGAATTTTCTCAAGACATAGATCCATCTTAACTCTTGATCTACCAAGAGATGAGATGAATCAAATCTACGGTGGTTTAAATGTTTCAATTTTTTATTATAATTATCAGATATATATTTATTTTTAACTTAATATACTACTCATATTAAATATGGTTGAAGTTTTTTTTGATGTATAACTTAAAATATTACTTATTGTGACATGAGCATCCCAAATAGATATACCAATTCTTGTGAAATTCGTAATGATAAGATATATGTGTAAATTGAAATACAAGGTTGTAAATTTTATTGATTGATGTTGTGAAACCAAAAATGAAAAATAACTCAATTCTTCTTCTTCACCCTCTCCATCAACGACCTTTAAATGTCTTAGATTTATTTTAACCTATTACCAAGTAATACTTGTTTTCTTAATAACCTCTATTGGATTGTGTAAGTTTGTCACAATAATAACATCTAAACATACATTTCTTAGATACATTGTTACCAATGTTTTGTTTCTCTTTGCCTTTGTACCATGCACTGAATGCAATATCTATGGTGGATGAGTTCAATGCCTCTCTCTACTTTAATCTCCTTTCCTTCCATAGAGGAAATGTTCATAACTATGTAAACATAAGTTTTCGAGTCTCCACAAGCACATGAAATCACTAAAAAACTGAATCAAATGATGGTGGTAAGCTTAATATCAACAAAGTAGTCATATCTTCATAAGCTATTACCTTCCTAATATGAGAGAGCTTAATTCTCCTCCTCACAATTTCATGGAAAACAAGAAAATTTTCACATACAATGTTTGTTTAGCTTATAATGCTCCTTGATGGTTGGGCATAAGTCTAATGCTATTTTACATTCCTTACCAAAAATCAAAGGATTTTTAATTCACAATTTTAGAAGAATTAAAGATTCACTATGTCTTTTATCATAGTCTTCATGATCAATTTTTGGTGTCCTTTCTCTTCATATCGTGGTTTGATCAAATTCTCAAAGCTCACAAATTATTATCAGTATCTTATGACTTTATAAATTGTAATTTTTTCTAGTCAAATTTTTATATTCTATAAATACTACATGATATAGAGTGGAAATTATTAACACGTTAGAAACTTTGAACAATGGCTTGCAATAATATTTCAAATTACCTACAATCTTCAACCCTATCAAGTGCATCAGTTATACAACTTTAGCATGCACTTTTAATGTTCTAGTCAACTCACAATATGTAATTGTGCCTCATGATTTCCAACCTAGTAATAATGGTGTTATAGAGATTTTGATTTCTTACTTACCACTAGACAAATTGTAAGATGCTTTGATGTAAAAAACTTAATCAATCCAACAAGACATTAATAGAGTTTTGCATAAATGAACATTTGTCTTCAATTTGACCTGAACTAGATTATGCGTGATATTGATTATGGATGAATGGAGCAATGATAATTCCATCAAGATAATGAAAGACTATAGGGAAATGATGTCAAAGATAGGGATATGGTGTTGGGAATAGATCAAGGAAATGATATTTGATCTCATAATGGTGGTGTGAATATGTAGTGAGAAGGAGAGAACACAATAATAATGGAAGAAAACTTAATACTAAAGAGAGTGGGTCAATCTACTTCCTATTATGAGAAAGTATAAAATACGCATTTGTTACCAAACTTTATTAACTCAAAGAAAATCAAAAGAGTATTTAAAGAGATAAATCAAGGTAATGGGATTTGATATATATGGGATAAATCAAATTATTTACTAGTAAAAATCAAGAAATTGTTGGCATACTGGACTATTCATGGGTAAATTATTTACCAACTTAGGTAGCTAATCTCTTTGGTGATCTCATGGATTGATAAAATTCAAGGGTGGTTCCCTCCCACAACTACTACTTCATTCAACAATCATTTGTATAGATGAAATAAGTCTTGACAATCATTTGTGGGTAATCTAATTCAAGACATTAATGTTAAAGATCACTCCCTTTATGTTTCATGTGCTTAATCCTATAGATGTCGTAACCATTATATGAAGACGGAGGTGAATGTGAAGGTGAGGATGAGGGTGGAGGTGGGGGAAGATATCATGAAAAACACAAAGGTTGTGTGCTTTCAATGATTACTATAAACTAGTCTCAATATTAAGTTAAATTATGAAATATTTACTAAAAAGTAGTGCAAATGAAATTTTATGATCAATAAGTTGCAATAATTGTCTTCAAAGGATACATATTATAGAAACTTGCTATGATACTTTAAAATAAAAGACAATACAAATCAATACAACTTCCATAATTTTAATTTAATTTTCAATAATTTGTTAGGTGGATGGTAAAGAGGTTGTGAGGTTTCTCATCATGGCTAGGGTGAAGTTGTTGGAATTATATTGCATCATGTCACTAGATATTTTGTTCAACCACCTGAGATAACCTCAATTAACATAGCCAATGATATTACTCAAAATTTGATATATAGTAGCATTTGAACCAGATGTTGCAAAGGAAATGTCATAAGTCAGTAGCCCATATAGAAGAAGAGCATAGATGAAAAAATATGTGAGATCTTATGTGATCTAACTATAGCGAAATTTGAGTGAAAAATTATAATGATAGTTTGAATATTTTTGTGGCGAGAATCTTAGGATGATGAGTACTTGAAAATAACCATTACTAAATGTTTATAATTTTGGTGACTTAACAAGTCATTATAGTTATTATTACAAATACTTTAAACTTGAGGTCTAATATGGGTATATGTAAAATACTCTTAAAAAAATTCATTTTCTATCCTCTACATTTTTAAAATGTGTTTTCCATCCTCTACCTTTTTAGTATCATGAAGATGAGAGACAACTGCATCCCATTGTGTTTTGCAATTTTTCCAGTGCTACGTTTCACAATGGAGATCGTGAGAGTTCAATCTTATTTTAATAATGCTGATTTTCTTTAAACTAGTTCTAATATAAAGACATTTTTATGTTTTAGATTGGGTTAGATAACTGCAGTAAAGTATCTTAATTTATTTATCCCCTACTTCTTAATTAAACCAAACTCACTCCTTTAATTTAAATGTTATGTTATTTCAATTGTATTGTCAATTGATCATTTATATTCTCCAATGATTTATCTAAGAATTAACATCTTTGGACTATTCCTCTCACACAAATAGTGATTGTAACTAGAGTTGAAAAATCATAGGTATTTTTGTCTTTGATACCTCATCATAGCCAGAGTTTCAATAAGTAAAAACCTAATCCAAATTAAGATTATCATAGCCTTATTTTAACTAAATTACTTTTATAAATACCTAATTTATATGTCATAAAGAAAACTTTTTAAATATATATTTTATTATAAATATATAAAACTTAAATTAATATTTACAAATTTAGAATAAAAATTATAAAAAATTAATCAAAATACATTTAAAAATATATATATGTTTAATCAAAATAACATTTATATTTATAAAATAATATTTAACAATACTTAAAATAGTAAATATTCACCCACAACTTTAGATATCTAAAAAATCTCTAGTGCGGGATTTATTGCATAAAAAGAAGCAAGGTGCTTTATACTAGTGGGTAAGCAGAAAAGAAAGAGAGGAGTATTAATGTTGAATTTAATCCAATATAGAGCTATGCCAGAGTCTAAATAGTTTATAACATGACACAAAAAATAGCCACATGTCACAAAACCTCACAGGGCATAGCATAGTCAAAGATGGCACATAAATTGTCACTGATATTAAAGACGAGAGTGAATGAGGATGTTCTCACATTAATCTAGGACTTGGAAATAAAGGCAACTTTTGGACTGACAAATTTTGTTATACAAATAATGCTCTACATACCATGTGTCTCACAATTATTACATGAAAGGGTAATACTTTTAGAGCCCAACAAGGTGTTTTATAGACTGATTTATGCCCAGAGTGGGGACTATTTCACATAGAGAAGAAAAGCCCTTTCTAACCATCAAGGCTATTGAAATAAGAGAAGAGAGGTTCTTTGCAGCCTGGTTATTGTCGAAGAGAAGTCATAGCTTTAGAGCCCATGTGGGAGTTTGGAAATACATAACAATGTATTAAGAGGATGATTTAATTGTTAGCTAGGTTGTGGTTTAGCAGTTGGATCATTGACCCAAAGTTTGTTCCCAAAGGAAAGGTACCTTGGGACATTTCATTTAACCTCTAGCTTGGGAATCCTATCTTCTAGTAGTTGGATAGCAGGATTGAAGGGGAATTAGTCACAAACTTTGGCCAAAAAAATATAGTGTTAATGTAAATAATAACAAAAAAGAGGATCTATGAGTATATTTCACATGGACATTAACATAGTGGCTAAGTGCTGCAAATGAAACCTTCATTCCTAATGAGTTGAATTTGAAAGAGTTATTCATGGGATCTTCTGCAAGCCCAAAATTTGCATCACATCCTAACCCTTGCAATCCCAACATACCATTGGACTCATTATTCTCAATTTATATCCATCTTGGAGCTCAGAACATATCCCAAGCAACACAAAAGGTTGACATCTCTGTTTCAAATGACATCTCTTTGTAAAATATTCCTACAAGAAAGGGGATGGTCGGAGTATGACTATACATATTTATTTTAGCATATCTTGCACACCCTTTCGCCAAATTTCCACCTGATATAAGGCATCAAAGTGTGAGTACTCTTACTAATTTTACTATCTATGAAGCTACTGAACCATTTAGAGTTGAGTACTCACTTTCAGTACCAACAGAAAATGGTGTGGAAGATAAGTTTAAAGGAAGAAGAACTAGTCTTGTGAGATGGGAAAAGTGTAAGAAGTGAATGTTATGAAACCAGCTCAAGAAAAGATAGAAAAGAAAGATCAACGCCTTAGAATTCAGCCTCTTCGAGGGGGCAACCTCCTTTACATTACATAAATGAACAATTCTTGGATGATACAAATGACAAAATCTCCTTTCTATATATAGGAGTGTAAGGAGTCACAATATAATCCAGCCGACCTAACAATAATAATATAAAGCCACAAAAATAACAATAGAGGGATTCTATGGGGCATAGAAATAACAACATGGGGGTAATAGGGGCACAACAATATAAATAAGGGGTATAACTACAATAGTAATGGGGTAATCACTAGTATTATAGGGACCCAACATGCCCCTCTCCTTCAAAAAAGTGTTGTCCTCAACGCTTGAGTAGTTCTGGATACTTCTACATAAAATTCTCATCCTCCCATGTGGAATCTTCAGCGGATAAGTTCTTCCACTTGATAAGATACTCTGAAATTGATCGATTTCGTAGCTGTCAAGTTCTTGTTTCTGTGACTGCTTCCGGTTCCAATATAATTTTTCCTTCCTCGTCAAGTTCTAGCAATATTGTTTGAACTGGGAGCTTGTCGCCTATAACCTTCTTTAAACATGAAACATGGAAAACTGGGTGCAATCGAGAAGCTGTAGGAAGCTCCATTACTGAACCCTTTTGTTTGAGACTTATCAATTGGCTAAAAAAAGTGTTGCTTTTTGTATCTTCATAATGTGCTATCAATTCTTCCGTAAAAATTGCCCAAGTGATAAATTTTTTACGAGAGCAAAGCCATTGATACCATACAAATTGATTTGGTTCCAAATATACAGTTTCCATACGTACCTTTTGTGTGTCTTGCACATTATTGAGATCGAAGAACTGCTCCATCTGTAATATCCATGTGGCGGGATCCTTGCCATCAAACTTCCTCATATCGATTTTTGGAATATGGTGGGTCTTCGATCCAACATTAGAGTCTATGGAATCATGATTAACATTACTTTTGTTCACATCATGAGTTTCCTTTACAACCTTTTCACCATTAGTAAGTATTTCTTGTAGAAAATCTATCAAATCTGTCTTCAAATCTGCCATGTCTGTCTTCAAATCTGCCATGTTTGTCTTCAAATCTGTCTTCAAATCATCCATCTTAGCTTCCATGCCCTTTATCTTAGACTCCACTCCATTTATCTTAGATTCCACGCCATTTATCTTAGCTTCTGTTAGCTTTTGTGAGTGTGACATATGTTCCACTTGTTCTTGTAATTTTGATATATCATGTAACATTTCTTCCTCTTCTTCATGAGTCATGCTAAAGCTTTCAGGTTCCTTACTAGGTGTTTGCATTTTCTTTCCTCGGGGCATCAGTTACCGATAATAATGCTTTACTATGCCCTTTGAATTCCGTTAAACCAAGCTTACACAAAAAAAAAAAAAAACTACACACCTTTTTTCACTTTATAGAAGCCTGATATTGAATCTGATGTATCTCTGTAATTTTAGATCATCCAATTCTAAAGTTGCAACCTGTAGTATCCTTCTACGTCCTATTTCCAATGCCACAAGTCTGACCCAAATCGGATTCTCCAAGGAAGAGTTATGTGAAATCTCCCACAGTGACTTGCTTTTAGACAAGTTGAGTAGAGCGAACTTGTACGACGTGCCACGAGTCACTGTTTCAACCTTTGGATCTGAAACTTGCATACAATAAACTACAGTCCATCCTCTTTCTATACCTTCTTACGAAATTTCAATCTGATCCCCAGAGAGAAAGTTATGACGATTTTCTCCAGGTCACCTGTTTTGAATGTAATTCAGGAGTCTGCAAAAAGACCAACTTCCTCAGATCATATCTCCGCAAATATCGCGCAAAAAGCTCTGAAATTCGGATCCAATGTTCAGCGTGATTTCTTCTCAAATGGGTATTTTTTGCGACTTCTGAAACGTCACAGAAAAAAATTTATAGCAAAAATGCAACGATTACCTATTTGGAGCAGCGAAACCCTAGAATCCAAAGCTCTGATACCAAATGTTATGAAACCAGCTCAAGAAAAGATAGAAAAGAAAGATCAACGCCTTATAATTCAGCCTCTTCGAGGGGGAAACCTCCTTTACATTACATAAATGAACAATTCTTGGATGATACAAATGACAAAACCTCCTTTCTATATATAGGAGTGTAAGGAGTCACAATATAATCTAGCCGACCTAACAATAATAATATAAAGCCACAAAAATAACAATAGAGGGATTCTATGGGGCACAAAAATAACAACATGGGGGTAATAGGGGAACAACAATATAAATAAGGGGTATAACTACAATAGTAATGGGGTAATCACTAGTATTATAGGGACCCAACAATGAATTTTGATAAAAAAGTTTGATCCAAACAATCAAAAGGAAACTATGTCATTAGCAACTGATTTTGTAGAGGCGGTTTCAACTTGCTTTTTGCCTGAGCATCCTGATCTTGTTGTAGGTTTATATGAGGTGGTTAAGTTAGTGAGTATTTTAGGTACTGATGATGATGCAGTAAATTTCCATTTTACACAAGCTCTGGATATATCTAGCTAAATGACCCAAATGAAACCTTCATTGCTAATGACTTCAAGTTGAAAGAGTTGTTCATGGGATCTTCTGCAAGCCCAAAATTTGCATGGAATCATAACCCTTCTTATCCCAACATACCATTGGACTCATTTCTCTCAATTTATATCCATCTTGGAGCTTGAAACATATCCCAACCAACACAAAAGGTTGACATCTCTGTTTCAAATGACATCCCTTTGCAAAAGATTCTTGTAGGAAAGGGGATGGTCAGAGTAGGACTATACAAAGTTATTTTACCATATATTGCACACCCTTTCGCCAAATTTCCACCTAATATAACGAACCAAAGTGTGCATACTCTTATTGAGTCTACTATCTATGAAGCTACTAAACCAACTATAGTTGAGTACTCACTTTCAGTACCAAAAAAAAATGGTGTGGAAGATAAGTTTAAAGGAAGAAGAACCAATAAGGTGAGATGGGAAAAGTGTAAGAAGCAAATTTTGATCAAAATGTATGATCCACAGAATAAAAAGGAAACTATGTCCCTAGCAACTGATTTTGCAAAAACAATTTCAGCTGGCTTGTTGCTCGAGCATCTTGATCTTGTTGCAGTTTTATGTGAGGTTGTTAAGTTAGGGTGTATTTTAGGTTTTAATGATGATGCAATAAATTGCAAGCTTACAAAAACTCTGGAGATATCCATCTAAGCTCCCCAAATGAAACCTTCATTGCTGATGACTTGAAGTTGAAAGAGTTCTTCATGGGATCTTTTGCAAGTGCAAAATTTGCATGGCATCCTAAACCTTCAGATCCAAACATACCATTGGACTCCTTGTTCTCAATTTATATCCATCTTGGCACTCAGAACATATCCCAAGGAACACAAAAGGTTGACATCTCTATTTCAAATGACATTTCTTTGCAAAAGATTCATGTAGGAAAGGGGATGGTCAAAGTAGGAATATACAGAGTTATCTTAGCATATATTGCACACCCTTTCACCAAATTTCCACCTCATATAAGGCATCAAATTGTGAGTACTCTTGCTGAGTCTACTATCTATGAAGCTACTAAACCATATACAATTGAGTACTCACTTTCAGTATCAACATAAAATGTTGTGGAAGATAAGTTTAAGGGAAGAAAAACTAGTTTGGTGAGATGGGAAAAGTGTAAGAAGCAAATTTTGATCAAAAAGTCTGGCCCACACAATCCAAAGGAAACTTTGTCCTCAGCAACTTATTTTGCAGAGGCAATTTCATCTAGCTTGTTTCATGAGCATCCTGAACTTGTTGCGAGTTTATGTGAGGTGGTTAAGTTAGGGTGTATTTTAGGTTTTGATGATAAGGCAGTAAATTGCATGCTCTAGTCCAAAAACTTGCAACTGTTAGTAGATGATGAACATTTCCTCTCATCTATTTTTCCTACAATGAATGAAAGCTTGTTTCCATAAGAACCAGCGAGAGGATTCTATGGATGTATCTCTAGTGACACATAAAATATCTTGAGACCAACGAAGCCAATGAAATCAACTAGATTTCTTTCACTAGATTGTCTACAAGGATGGGAAACTAGCTTATTTTTGTTTAAACAAGAAATAACCAATATGGAATAATTTGCATCCAAGAGTATGAAAAAGAATTTGGTGAGGTTGTGATTTTGTTGTTGGGAAAAGTATCTATTCAGAATGCCCCTATCCCACTCTAAGGTGTGACAGTGCCTTAGCAACAAACAAGGAAAACTACTTGTGTATTCTTCTTTATGAAATGTAAACGAAGAGGAAGGATAAACTAACCTGTGTCTTGCGCTAGTTTGTTGATCCAATCGCTCCCCTCTTCAATAGCTTCCAACTCCCTGCTCCCTTACCAGCCCAGCTTCACCAAATTCCTGCAAGATCACAGAAGAGAGAAACTACACGAAGATATAGATTTACATTCATAAAAAGCTTAGGATCAGATTAAGCTAAACATGCAAATATAACAAAACATCACTGATACACAAGCATGTAGAAGAAACTCAAATAGTTTTATTAATGCAATAAGAAGATCCAGGAGGAGATACAACCAAGTGAGTCCCGATCCAGCATCTACCTCCTAGCAAAGGAATCCATTCCTCACCTCCAACAAAGCATAAATCACCCAATGCACTAATCTCAATCTCAAACCAACAACAATTCTCTGCAAAGTACAAAATTCCAGCCTCTAGATCTCTGGGATGAGGGATCCATATATAGATGTAAGCAGAGAGGATGAGTCAGCTTATGTTTTGACTTGTGGCTTCTCTCTGTCAGTTCTTGCTTCCACTTGGAGGCTGAGAGCCTCTTACTCATCACTGGTCGAATTCAGTGAGGCAAGTGTCATTGGAGAAGATTCTGGAAGCTTCCATTGTCTCTCCACCTCGTTGAATGACTCTGACACTTGTCATTTCCCGCTCAACGCACCTGGGTAGTGCATTCAAGTGCGTTGCAACGCACCTAGCCAGTGTATTTGGGTGCTTTGCAACGCAGCCAGCTAGTGGAGCTTCTGAATTGATCCTGATTTGACTAGTTTTGAGCAGTTTTTGGTGGAGAACTTCTGGGAGAAGCTGTCATTGGTTGACCTTGTTCCTTTAGGGGTAGGAACAACACTTTTAGGGACTTTAGATCCCTTGGATTATGGACATTTCATGCTTAGAGCTGTAAGGCACAAAAATGTCTATAACAGTTGCCCCCTAAAGTATGAGGCCGTTTATCAGGTGAAATGCTTTATTAGGAGGATCCAAAGTTCTTTCAATGCTGGGAGGAGACCTGTAATAAGATACAATACAATACATTATTTTCATACTGTTTTCATGATCTAGCTGAGGCGGGCATTCCCATGCTCAGCTTTATAGATTCATTTTTATGTACATAGGACAGACAATCGTCTGATGGTAGACTGATGATTTTGATGAAGTCATCATCCTTTTGGTAGGATGATTATCTGTGCTGCAATGCTGTACATGTCAATGTCCTTATTTTTCCTGAATATATATCGCAACCGGGATTGATGAAACTAGATCCGGGGTCTTCAATCTCGTCCGATCTTCACTCGAAGTACAAGTCGATCCATGTGAGAAATGTTTTGAAGTCGAACATGGAAAGACATCGCTTGATTACCAGTAAATGATGTAAACTGTTAACAAGCATGAGAGGAATCACCGATAAGGATGATGACCCTCAAGGTACTGCAGTACAATTCACGTGGTGTGAATAAAGGACTTGGCGTCGAACACCACGCAAAATCTTTCGGTCGAAGGTCATTGATGTATACCTGTCGCCGGAAGTGAGAAACTTGCCATTGAGGCATGCAAGCTTCAAATTACTGAATGGGGTGTTCCTAGATCAACTTCTTGGATAATGAGCTGATGTTGACAAGAAGCGATCCGTCAAAGGAGGGCCTTGATGAATCCCACATCAATGACACAGAACGGAGCAAATGATTTTGTTGTTGGGAAAAGTATCTATTCAGAACGCCCCTATCCCACTCTAAGGTGTGACAGTGCCTTAGCAACAAACAAAGAAAACTACTTGTGTATTCTTCTTTATGAAATGTTAACGAAGAGGAAGGATAAACTAACCTATGTCTTGCGCTAGTTTGTTGATCCAATCGCTCCCCTCTTCAATAGCTTCCAGCTCCCTGCTCCCTTACCGGCCCAGCTTCACCAAATTCCTACAAGATCACAGAAGAGAGAAACTACACGAAGATATAGATTTACATTCATAAAAAGCTTAGGATTAGATTAAGCTAAACATGCAAATATAACAAAACATCACTGATACACAAGCATGTAGAAGAAACTCAAATAGTTTTATTAATGCAATAAGAAGGTCCAGGAGGAGATACAACCAAGTGAGTCTCGATCCAGCATCTACCTCCCAGCAAAGGAATCCCTTCCTCACCTCCAACAAAGCATAAATCACCCAATGCGCTAATCTCAATCTCAAACCAACAACAATTCTCTGCAAAGTACAAAATTCTAGCCTCCCACCCCTGGATCTCTGGGATGAGAGATCTATATATAGATATTTGCAGAGGTGTGAGTCAGCTCTGGGTTTTTGATTAGTGTCTTCTCTCTGATAGTTCTTGATGCCACTTGGAGATCTCATTGATCTCTTACTCATCCTTGGGCGATTTTGGGAGGCAAGTGTCCCATGAGAAGTTTCTGGAAGATTCCATGATCATCCACCTCGCAAACTATCTCCGCCACTTGTCTTTTCCCGTCCATCGCACCCTCACAGTGTATTTAGGTGCACTGAAATGCACTTCCCGTGTGTACAAGGTGCGCTGCATAGCACCCTGGTAGTGCATTTAGGTGCGCTGATCCAGTTTTGACCAATTTTGAGTAGTTTTTGGTGGAGAACTTCTGGGAGAAGCTGTAATTTTTTGACCTTGTTCCTTTAGGAGTTAGAACAACACTTGTAAGGACTTAGGAGCCCTTGGTTTATGACATTTCATGCTTAGAGCTGTAAGGCACAAAAATGTCAATAACAGTTGCCCCCTAAAGTATGAGGCCGTTTATCGGGTGAACTGCTTTATTAGGAGGGTCCGAAGTTCTTTCAATGCTGGGAGGAGACCTGTAATAAGATACAATACAATACATTATCTTCATACTATTTTCATGATCTAGCTGAGGCGGGCATTCCCATGCTCAACTTTATAAATTCATTTTCATGTACATAGGACAGACAACCATCTGATGGTAGACTGATGATTCTGATAGAGCCATCATCCTTTTGGTAGGATGATTATTTGTGCTGCAATGTTGTACATTTCAATGTCTTTATTTTCCTGAATATATATCGCAGCCCGGATGGATGAAACTAGATCCGGGGTCTTCAATCTCGTCTGATCTTCACTCGAAGTACAAGTTGATCCATGTGAGAAATGTTCTGAAGTCGAACATGGAAAGACATCGCTTGATTACCAGTCAATGATGTAAACTGTTAACAAGCGCGAGAGGAATCACCGATAAGGATGATGACCCTCAAGGTACTGCAGTACAATTCACGTGGTGTGAATAAAGGACTTGGCATCGAACACCACGCAAAATCTTTCGGTCGAAGGTCATTGATGTATACCTGTCGTCGGAAGTGAGAAACTTGCCATTGAGGCATGCAAGCTTCAAAGTACTGAATGGGGTGTTCCTAGATCAACTTCTTGGATAATGAGCTGATGTCGACAAGAAGCGATCCGTCAAAGGAGGGCCTTGATGAATCCCACATCAATGACACGGAACGGAGCAAATGATTTTGATGGAGGTGAAAATGAACTGATGATATATGGTTCAGGGTGGCGGTCATGAAAGAATGAAGTATAATGTATGGCAGTGGATGGGACACGGTTGACTTCTCTGGATGACTTCTCTTGAACATGTCGGGGACACTTATGTGATGGATCGGTAGCATTTACCCCAAATGTGGATGGTATGGCGAGACCATGGTGATGTGACCGGTGAATGAAACAACCCAACCCGACTCAGGCACGGAGTGGAAGTGTCATGTTCAAGAGCGACTTGCTACCAACAAAGATTCTTTGAGTTTCTTCCCAATTTTTCCCCAGTCATTGCTGACCAGTACCTCTTTATTTTTGTCAAGTTTGAGGAGGATAACATATGATTGTTCTATAATTTTCCCTTCGGGCAAACCCATCGCTATGTTTTAACGAGCCTAGCGATAGTGAAACTCGTTCTCGTCTAAAGACAAGTTTGTCGCTATTAATGTTTTTAACGAGTCTAACGACAAAGATAACTCGGTCCTTTTCATTTTTAGAGAGTCTGAAAAGGTACGTAAAGTTAACTCCGAAATTCCTTTTTCGTCATCTAATCCCTTAAGTCCGAAAAAGTATAAAATAATACAGAAGGGATGAATTTTCGATAGTTTTAACGAGCCGAACAAAACAAGCGCTCGATCTTTTTGTGCAATAATCCCTCAGGTCCAAAAAGATTAAAATCTAGAGGAGGGATAGCTCTTCCTGTCGCTTTAACGAGCTGGAAGGCCAAAACTCGGCAATCTTTTCATATTTTATGAGTCAGATGAAAAGAGCTTAAAGAAGACTCGTCTTTTGTGGAACGAGTGATAAAATGGGTAGCAGCTGATTCCAGGTAAGGGTTGGAATTTTCCAAGCACGGCAGTGTCACAAGGATGGCTAGTGAAATCACTCTTCGCAGCTGTTCCTCAAAATGGGTAAACAATCAAATGGAGGTGAATGATCGGCCAATGGAAAAGTGGAGGTGACGGTGCAAACACGACCAAGGCTTTAATGGCTTATAATGTTACATTCACGGTGGTTATTTACCGGAAGATAGTTCATTTTTTAACGAGCTTAAACGCGGATTGAAACACTTGCTCGGTCTTATGTTTATTTTTTAACGAGCATGAACTATGTGCTAAAACTGCTCGATTAATCCAGTCATATGATAAGAATGTCTCATATAAGATGCCATTTTTTATGGAGCTTGCGCCTTACAAAGCTTTGCCCCGCATCCTTTCGTTATGCAAGTTCGGAAACGACTAATCCTACAAGTTTAAAGTGTTAGCCTACAGGTTTAAAGGGAGGACCTAAAAATTTTAAAAATAAATAGCCGCCCCTTGCTTGCACTCCAAAAGGTTTGCATGCCCCCAGGTATAAAATATGATTTCAAGGTTACCCCTCAATTTGCAGACAAAACATTTGTTCTATCAGGAAAGGCCTACCTCTTTCAGGTCACCCAAAGATTGTTCTATTAATCTTTCAAACAAAACACTTCTTCGGCGATGTCTACCAAGATAAACAAAGGTGATTGACTCAGTTCTGCCAACTCACATAACTTTGACAAGAGAATCTTATTCTAGAACAACCCCTCTTCCAATCACAGATGGGGTACGGACTAGTCATATTCTCCCACGGAAACCCACTCTATACCCGAAGTTTTCCTGCCGAAGCAGACCAGGATGCATGCCCCCTGGGTTCCAATCATATCCCTCTGAATTACTCGCGCTCATCGGAAGGACGGACCGTGGATTGAGACATTTCTTGCATGAAGAGACCATTTAGGGATTGTATATGACTATTTGCGATGCGTGATCCGGGAAATGAAAGCTGGTGCACGAGCTTGACCACTCTTCCTTCGTGTAGAAAACACATTACTCTAAAGAGTGAGGAGACTATGGCTCCCATGCAATAAATATAGTCTCGTCCAAGGAGTAGGTTATAATCCAAGGGTCCTTGAACGACCATCATGTTCATTTGAACGGTCTTCCCTTTCAATGTTATGGGCACATTGGGGAGGATCCCTAAAGGTCGACTGGTTCCTTTATCAAAGCTTGTCAGATTTCTCATCTCAGGCAAAAGCGATGGCGAACCAAGTGCTTTCCAAGCAGTAGAGGAAAGGATACTCACAGAAGCCCCTTCATCTATGATGGTACCAGCCATGACCATTCTATATATTTGGACGATAATTCTGAATGGTATTCTTGTTGGTAAACGGGGTCTGCCTAGTTGATTCCAGTCGAAGGAGACAACTAGGTTGCTTGGTGGTGGGATCGAGTAGACAGCCGGGTACGGCTCTGACGAACTTCCTTCCTGTGATAAAGGAATGGGTGGGTTGCCCCCGTGTTTGTCGGAGTCTGTGTTGATGAAGAGAATTTGGACGATGTCATCCTTGTTCTCTCTAGTGACTGTGTCATTCGGAGATACAACCTTTGAAGGCAAGACCGGGTCAACTGCCGCCTCGACCTTTTGACTTTCGTCGGGTATGGATTCAGCCGGTTCATCTTCAATGACAGGCACTTCAGCTGACCACTTGAGCGGGCTAGCTGGATTTTCAACTAACGAAGGACTCGGCAAGAGTTTTTTATATCCAGGAGGAAGTCGTAGTGGTGAAACCGGACGATCATCCAAAACTCTTTTAGCTTCGTCTAAGAAGGGACAACGTGGATGGCGTGATCTTCTTCGCACAGTTTACAGGGAGATCTAGCAATCCCTTTTTTTCCTGGGACTTCACTTCCGCTAGTTGACGGTGTGCTTTCAACATGGCTATCAGAGGTTGACGCCACCGGATTGTGCAAATGGGGAGACCAGTCCCTTAGTATCCGAGGGATGCAGGGACAATCTCTGTGAAAGTGGTCTCCCTTGCAAATGACACATGGCGATTTAGGCCTGGTCAGTGCAGTGTGTGGATTTTCGTTAGACGACACTCATTTTCCCCCAGTCGCTTTTGGCTCCTTCTTCTTCTTCTCTTTCTTCTTCTTTTCCTTCTTCTCGCTAGGAACTTGACTTTTGGCTTTGCCAGCCCCATCAAGCGAAGAGGAAGGAGGAGAGGAAGAATTAGAGGAAGTAGAAGGTTGGTGGGTAACTCTGGACTGGCCTAACTGCTGATTCGATTGTTCAAGAATAGTGGTGTTCTGAACGACATTGGTTAAGAAGAGCCAGACTGGCAAGCCAATTGTCAGTCCTGGAAGCGACAATGTGGCCATATGGGGTGCACCAACATCTCCCCAAGAGGAGAAGGAACTAGGATTTCCTCCAAGGGGAATTCCTTGGTTGGTAGACTCCATTTTCTCAACCTAAGATCAACGTAGGAAAAGGGTGTGAATGTTCCGTTTAAAATAAATTTTACGACGCTTGGACACAACTTGTTTTTTCAATTTTAAAGAGTCGAGAAAAAACAAAAGATGACTCTAGTCTCCTTCGATTTTTAATGAGCCTGAAGTGACAAGTGCTCAGATGGACCTTTTCCATTAAGGAGTCTGAAAAGGAACGAAAGGGACTGCTCTGGAGATCTAGGTAGAGGGTGTGCCAAACCAATCACAAAACTGCAGAATACGTTTTACGGTACGGCAGTCAATCTTACCGAATGTTGTGTTCGGTGCATTGCGATCAGTAGGGCGGCCGACACGGCTTCCTATGGATAAAAGGTTTTAAGCCTATAGGGGTCTCCCAATATATACTCGACGGTACATGGGAGCACAATCCGTATTGGAACTTATCGTCTCACAGTGGAGGAATCACCCAACCATCAGTGAGGACAACAGTTACCAGGCTTTACGACGTCGGAACACGTCTCTATCCTAGACCTCTATGTTGTGCATTAAGTTCCAATGCGTTGTTAGATTCATTGAATTTATTTTAAGTTGATATTTCTTAGAAGTTTGCCTTTTTGGATCACCACGAGATGTAGATGTAATTCCTAAATGCAATCTAAAGATGATAAGCAAGCATTTATCTCTTTTCAACAATGAAAATCCTAGCTACAAAGGGGAAAAGAAAGACACAATCTTTTCTCAGAGAGCAAAGAGCACACTGTAAATGCACTTTTTCCTAAATCAAACCATACAAACTATCAATATGCAAATGCACAAATGCATGTATTTGTTTTCACTTTCTTAATATTGATGCCTAAAAAGAAAGTTGATGTACAAATTTGAATTTGCTTTCAAGTGAACAACACAAACAAGCTTCTTTTTCGAAATCAAAAAGGTAGAGAAGATTATGACACTTTATGATTTTGAAATAAACACTCGTTTCGACACTAGAAAGAGACAAATTCAAACCAAAGCAAAAGTAAACAGGTATAATCAACTATCCACAGCAAAGAAACTTTCTCCTAATATCAAAATCGACACTTACGACAGATCTAAATCTAAGGACGACAGTATGACTATTTCACTTTTCAATGGAAAAAATGTAAATGATGTAACAAATACACAAAGAACACCTACAATCTTTTTGTACAAAGGAGGCGGAATTAAGGCAGAGAAAAGGGGTTTTCAGATAGGTACACACACTGATAACAGGTTGCAAAAATCAAAGATAAAACTGAACACAAGGATGCAAAGAACCTCAGCTGCACAGGGCAAGGGCTGATCAGCGCACCTGTTGCACAGAGAAACTGAATTGCAGTGTAGGTAGCCCTCTCGGGACCTGCGTTTAAATGCAGAACCTCTTCACAGAGCCTATGCTGGGGCAGAAACGAGACTTCTATTCGGGTTCTGGGTCACAGTTTGCAGTTTAATCTATGGATTTTGGCCGAGTAAAAGCTATCAGTAAGGTACAATTAGAGGGATGATTTAAAGGAGGACTAAGAACTATCACAAAGGGCAATTAGAGAATTTGTGGATCAGCTGTTCAAATCATAAACAAATCCAGTGAGTGGATTGAAGTAGCAGCTACTTTGCATTTGATAATGGCAAATGCAGTTTGATTGCTACTTCTGTGTTTATGAAGCAAACAACAAAAGAAACACAAACAAACTAACTAGACACGATCCCCAGTGGAGTCGCCATTTTGTTGTTGGGAAAAGTATCTATTTAGAACGCCCCTATCCCACTCTAAGGTGTGACAATGCCTTAGCAACAAACAAGGAAAACTACTTGTGTATTCTTCTTTATGAAATGTAAACGAAGAGGAAGGATAAACTAACCTGTGTCTTGCGCTAGTTTTTTGATCCAATCGCTCCTCTCTTCAATAGCTTCCAGCTCCCTGCTCCCTTACCAGCCCAGCTTCACCAAATTCCTGCAAGATCACAGAAGAGAGAAACTACACGAAGATATAGATTTACATTCATAAAAAGCTTAGGATCAGATTAAGCTAAACATGCAAATATAACAAAACATCACTGATACACAAGCATGTAGAAGAAACTCAAATAGTTTTATTAATGCAATAAGAAGATCCAGGAGGAGATACAACCAAGTGAGTCCCGATCCAGCATCTACCTCCCAGCAAAGGAATCCCTTCCTCACCTCCAACAAAGCATAAATCACCCAATGCACTAATCTCAATCTCAAACCAACAACAATTCTCTGCAAAGTACAAAATTCCAGCCTCTAGATCTCTGGGATGAGGGATCCATATATAGATGTAAGCAGAGAGGATGAGTCAGCTTATGTTTTGACTTGTGGCTTCTCTCTGCCAGTTCTTGCTTCCACTTGGAGGCTGAGAGCCTCTTACTCATCACTGGTCGAATTCAGTGAGGCAAGTGTCATTGGAGAAGATTCTGGAAGCTTCCATTGTCTCTCCACCTCGTTGAATGACTCTGCCACTTGTCATTTCCCGCTCAACGCACCTGGGTAGTGCATTCAAGTGCGTTGCAACGCACCTAGCCAGTGTATTTGGTTGCTTTGCAACGTAGCCAGCTAGTGGAGCTTCTGAATTGATCCTGATTTGACTAGTTTTGAGCAGTTTTTGGTGGAGAACTTCTGGGAGAAGCTGTCATTGGTTGACATTGTTCCTTTAGGGGCAGGAACAACACTTTTAGGGACTTTGGGTCCCTTGGATTATGGACATTTCATGCTTAGAGCTGTAAGGCACAAAAATGTCTATAAAAAATTTCCATTGGTAACAATAGATACATATAAAAAGTATCTTCTAAAGCTGATAGGTGATGCCCACTTCAAATTAATGATTACTTCATAATTTCTCAATGGTAATGAAAATAGTGGAATGGTGCCACTGAAGCTGGATGATTTACTTGATAGTCCAAAACTCATGGAACATTTTGTAGTAAATGGAAAATCAAAGGAAACAACTTCATCACTTCCTTCAAGTGGCAATGGCAATGGTGATTTGGATGTAGAGATGCTGAAGTCAATTGTAGGAGCTATTGTTTTGAGCCTTTATGGGTAGCATTTATCATTCGGTAATCCACCTGACAGACCTAACCATGATATTTCTGACATTGGTGTCAACATAAGGCCTTAAAGGTGTGTCACTTCAGCTGTAATCTCTTAGAGGAGCTCATCCCTTCCAATAAAGTCCTAAATATTTACAAAATTGATAGTTCTAGGTCTTATAGAATAGCATAGAAAATATGGATATAACTGGAAATCATATAAAGTCCAAATGTTCTCATGAGTTCAGGAGGGTCCTTCAAGAAAATAGGACTCTGAAACATCTCAATATGTCAAACAATGGCATCAATGATAAGGGTGTTTCCTACATTGTAATTGCTCTGTTTTCGAACCATACCCTGTAATCCTTGCAACTTGAAAGAAATCCAATGGGAGGAAAAGGAATTGATCATTTTCTTTGTCCTCTTATAAATTCAAACTAGGCCAACCTGAAGAAAATAATTCTTCGGAATTTTTTTCCATTGGCGGACCTCATACTAAGATGGGTAGTTCTGGTGTAAGTGCATTGGTTTAGATGATCTCCACAAACCAGAGTTTACTAAAATTCACTATAAATGATGATTGTAGCATGGGCGCAGCTGATTTCATCAAAATTCGTGTAGCTCTTCAAAGAATTGCAACTTTGAAGTCCTTGCCTTTAAAGGGATGTAAAGAAGTTGCAGGAGATGCAATACTTGAAGCAATTATGGATACATTGCAGGTGAATCCATGGCTTGAAGAGATTGATCTAAATGGAACTCCACTTCAAGTCTCTGTTAAAACTGATTGTGTTCACCAACGGCTTGGAAAAAGTGCCAATGGCGAGCCACATATTGATTTCTGGAAGACATGCCCATGAAAGTGCCCAAAACTACTAGAGTTTTCCTCTTTGGAAAAAAATTTGCAGGCAAGATTTATTACTTTCCCTATTCAACCTTAATCAATTTCTCACTATACACAAAGGTAAAGGAAACAATCCAATCTGCTTCTATATATTGTGGAAATATTCAATGAGGAGAATGATAATGTATTATATATAATACTTAAAAACAACTATAGATAGATAGATAGATCGATCATGCAATGAACACGAGGAAGATTATTCATTATTTGGAATCAAATAAAATATGACCTAAAAATAGTTTTAAGCTTTTCAAAATTCATAAGAGTAAGAAAATTTTACAGTTTCTAAAATTAGATGACTTATCCTTGTTGAGAATGTTATTGGGTATTCCATGATAAATTGGAAAACCAAGATTGGTTTTTCCAATTCAAGTGACCAATACCTATAATTTTGGTTGCAGGTAAAACAAATCTATGTAATTCCATATTGTAGAGTTTTTCTCGAGCCAAGCTTCCATCAGTGGACAAAATAAAAACTCTTTTGCACCCAGTTGAACCCATCACAAGAACTCAATGTAACAAAATCAAGGTCTTGGAAGATGATGATACTAGAATCTAAATTTGGGACCTTGCGGGTCAGCATGAGTTCCATGCTTTTCATTATCTCATGTTCCCTGGTCCTGTGAGCCCATATTTCTTTAATTTTCCACTTGTTCAGAAAACCAGACAACAGACATTCCAAAAAGCTTCAAGAACTTGAAGAAGATATAGTATATCGGCTAAGATTTATTGTTTCCAATTCCAGAAGAGCAGAATCCTTTCTCACTCATGTCATAGTTGTTTTCACTCATATTGATAAAACTTTTGAAAGTTTAGATTTTCACTTATCAACTGTCCAATGCGTTTACAAGCTTGAGGATTGTTTCACTACCTTTTTTGAATTATACCCAACCGTATATACAGTGGATGCAATGTCATCTAGTTTAGTGAATAAGGTTTCTCATCATGTGCAGCAAACAGCCAAAACAATTTTAGAAAGGGTTCCAAAAATTTAATGATGACTTAAGAGTGTTGTTGTTCAATTGGAAATCTAAGCATTACAACAAGCCAATTATGAGATGGGAAGAGTTTTCTCAACTGTGTGAAACGAATATTCCATCACTAAGAATACAGTCTCACTATGATGACCCCACAAAGGTTGAAGAGAGGCGAAGAGCCATAGCATGCTCTTTGCATAAAGTTGGAGAAATCATTTATTTTGAAGAGCTTGATTTCATCATAGTCGACTGTGAGTGGTTTTGTGAGGAAGCAATTGGACATCTAGTAAGACTGAACAACAAAAGTGAATCTACTTTAAATCGACAACAAAGGGGCTTTACAACTAGAAAAGAGTTGGAGTTTATTTTAAGACAATATTTATAGGGTTTAGTACTCGGATTTGGTCCCATAATTTTTGAGAATGTGCATCCAAGTCACCTTGTGAGCATGATGTTGAAACTAGAACACTATTATGAACAAGATCCTCGCAATCACAATTTGAAGTTTTCATACCTACATACTAGAGGAAGGTTGGTAGAAGCCACAAACATGGAAGCTAGGTGGATCAAGCTACATCTACGCTGGATGCCATTTTTAGTGCAATGATTCAAATCACACTCCTGGATTCTTCCCAAAGTTGCAGGTAAGACACTTTGATTTTAATACTTGAAAATACACAATGAAAATAGTCAAACTTGAGTCTCTTTTATCTTTGAGAAGAATAGGAGTCATGACTAATTTATTCTAAATATCATAGATCGCATGTCCTATTTACTGCTCAACCTTGAATAGAGTTGAAGCTGGATATCATATTCCCTGGGGTGGAAGGCATAATATGTTAGATTCAACCACTTATCCATTTAAGGAAAACTTATTCAGGATTGCAATAAAGAGCTTCTACTTGAATATTGTGAGCCATTACGTAATCATTCCACCATGTTTGTCTACTTATCTATCTCCCCAGGTAAATTCCTGACTATTACATGCAAATGGGGATACAATGCTTATGCCTCCAATGTATCCCTTTGTTCATGGAAAGAAAAGAACATAGGGAATGCATCAAGGAACAAAATGAATGCTTCCATATGATTCACTCTAATTATCCAACAATGTTTCAATGACCAATTTGGAATCTATCCTGATAATCAACTCTCATATCTCTCTTTGTAAGGCAATATTTAAGCCTCTTAGAATTGTTCTAAATTCTCCTTCATTATCGGGACTACATTACAGGCCTTCCATGTTTGAAATAGAAAAACTATTAGAGAAATTTCATAGATGGCTACTTGTGCCAACAACCATAGATTTTCCTTTATTTCCCTATGAAAATGGAATATTTAAAAATCCAATAGGATACAATCTAGATTAGATTCTATAAACAAAGAGTTGGAATGAACCATAAAATCCTTCTATGGAATGAAGAAAACATAACCAAAAACATATTATTTTCGACTAGTTATGGCTTGTCCACACTCTCCACCCATCTTTTAATGCACTTCAATGAAACTTATCAACTAGTTACTAGCCCACAATCAATGCTTCTCCACTCTATCGATCTCATCTTTGAAAAATTTCCTTGTGTCTATTCTATCCAATTGACATTACAACGAATATTGGTAGGGAGGAAAATACCACTTTTCATACTTTTCACCTTTTAGTGTGAAATCATAGTCATTTAATTTGTCACAACTGACTATTAATGATTAGGATTTCTCTCTACGTAAAGAGGTTTCAAGACACAAATGAAAATCTATGGTTTCCATGAGCCAAACCTTCCCAGTGAAACAACAGAAACTAAGTAAATGACTCAAATCTTGGAATTTACGAATTTAAATTGGCTACACCTCAAAGAACCATGGAACGCACACGAAAACAAATTATTTGTTTGGAAAGCTTCTGATATAACAAAACTCAAAGAAAATATGCCTCACTATGAGAAATTTAGAGAAATGAAAATCATAATTGATTTTGAAGTTTGTAATCAATATTGGTGTCCAACAGCTAGGATTGCTTAAAACTTAAGCCCCAAGGAATGTTGTATTCATCACAACTGGCATGTACTCTCTAAACCAACATGTCATGGCTGAAGAGACCAGGATATAGAAATAGTTGAGGACACTTAGAAGATTTATAAAAGAATGGTGCAAACTCACATTTAAGAAATTCAAGTAAGAACACTTTTTCTATTTGCAATCCATACCAGCATTACATGTAGATGCATAATGGGAAACTCCTTCCCTATAAATGATATCAAAATACCACCAAGTTGTCTAGAGTTAATATCTCCATTACAATATATTACCTAGAGTAGATATGAATAGATAGATCTCAAGCCTCAAAGTAGTTGACCAGGCATTAATATCCATCAGTAGCTTAGCTTACATAATCTATATTTCCCTCGAGACATAAGGTCCAAATGGTAGTTGCTTTGGTTATAGGATCCCACAATATTGTTTTTTTTTCTACCAAGAGTGGAATTTGAAACTTGCATTAGGAAATTTCTTCACTTTGGCATCAGACCGCAATATTATATCCCAAAGTTTCCCCTACCTACCATCCTTTTTTCTTACCTTTCGTTTTGTTGTTCGACTACCTTACTATGTCGGTTCCACAGGAGAGTGCCCATCATTTAAGAATGAGTGGAGTGAGATACAAGGAACAATATCAAATTCCCTATTATTGTTTATGAAACTGGATATCATTCATAAAAATTAATTCCTTTCGATATATTTGATATCGATATCTAATAGTTTGATTTGCACCTCATCTCATTTTTATGGCCACCTTTTTTATCTGTCATGGGTGCACATCTACAACTTGGGGTCAGATAACAGACAAACTACCACTTAAAAACTTGAGAATAACCTCATCTCAATAGTCATCAATGGCATTGACATCCGAGTTGAACTCATAGCGAAATGGGCTACTATATCGAGATATTGGCTTGCTCATCACAAGACCTCAGTGAAACTCTTAATGTTTTGAACTAGGCTGTTGTTGAAAGCATTCTAAGACTTTGTGCATCATATGCGAGTTTCCAAGGGGTACTATTAGTTCAAGTTACTTTAAGGCCACAATGTATGCAGGACCTTGCACCACCAAGGTACAGGAAGGACCAATTTGTTTTGGTGGAGTATTTGAAGGAAGAGCTACTCTCAGTTCTAGTAGACAACATATATAAATATCATCATAGCTGGAGTGTTTTTTGTTGAAGGAGGGTCTAACATCTTAGGGGCTAGATTCAACTACACAAGGGACCTTCTTGGAGAGGAAGAATTTAGGGATGTATTGTAAAGACGATATCACAATCTTTACAAGCTCTTTGTTGAGCTAGATGTGCCATCAAGTAATGCCATCCCCATTTGTCAAGGTGCTCAGAATGATGATGAAGAAGAAAATGAAGATGAGTCTATGTCTCCTACCATTGTTGGGATAGAAAAGGGGGTTGAGAAGGTATTAAAGAGACTAAAGATTATTGAGAGGGACCTCTAGTAAATCAAGCAAGAAATTCAAGGACTGAGGTATTATGAGCGCAATCTTATGATGTAACTCCACAAAAAATTGAACAATTTGATCAACTTCTCAATCCAACTGGAAGAGAGAAAAGTCCCACACATGATTTATTTTTTCAAAGCGGACAACGGCTTTGCAAAAAGGTTGGTGACAAATAATTTTTCTGGCATGACTGCACTGTAATTACATCTGTTATGTGAATACATGCACAAATTGCATGTTTTTGATGGCCAACTTAGGTACAATTTAATGAAAGTCGACAATAAAACAATGCAGAGCATCCTTCCATATCTTAACGAGTTCATGAAAATCTCGTAAGGCATGAGTATGCTATACATGGACATTAATACATGGGATTTATTGGGAAATTTGAATATCGACTTCAATATAAAGGATATATAGGGCACATTAAATATGGACAGTAATACTGAGCATTTAAACCAGGAAACATTTGGGCACATTGCATAGAGACATTATTACAGATAATTTAAACCTGGAGTATGCATCTAGGTTGCTAAGAAGAGTTCACATAAAAATGACTATGGAATCCGAGATATGCAACCTTAAGGACCATATCAAACCAGAGGCTATATAGGTTTGCAATGTGTTGGTTGTAATCAAACAATAACACAACCACAAAACCTGACTAATGAAACCAAACCAGCAACCAATCACAACAAATCCAAATCTACCAAAGGCAAACAAATAGTACCGCTAAGATTGTGAATTGGAGGAAGAGTTTTGGCTTCGAAGGATTTGATTGACACCACCCGCACCTTTCTTCCTCTCGCGTGCATTGTTGGAAGAATGAATAAATCCATCAGACAAATACCCATCCTAATCTGCAGATCCACATTCGCTTGTCCCAGAATAGTGATTGACATTGTAGAGTGAATAGTAATGGTCAAGATTTCCCATACTAAAGCTCTTTCTCATGCCGACCATGCCATTGTTTGTAGCAATGAGCATGACCCCAAAAGGTTATTAGTGAAAATTGCTTTCTTATATTTCCATATTTTTCCTTTCACAATTTCGAATAATGGAAGCTTCTTTGATCTCTTCAAAGGTTTCCATCAACCCCGACAACAAATACCCCCTTTCACAGCATCTTACAATACAGGTCACCCATACCAAATCTACCACTATATTTTGTATGGTAGGCATTCCTTGTCACCTCTGCTATGAAACACGCCTCGACAATCAAGAACGTTATCCAACAAATAAAGAATAATATGATCACCCATGTGTGAGATCCGCCAGGTTTGAGAACGCTTCCACAGCACATGCACCTGGTGAAGGCCAGGACAAGAGCCTAGCTCACCAGAAGAATGAAAAATGCCTCGACTCCATACCAAGTAGAGATGTATGAATTGTATACATAGAAAGTTTCCTCATCGTACTTGTGTGGAGTCATGACTCTAGTGCTCGTCCTACACTCTGCGGCCATTGCGAAGCGGAAAGCAATGAGATTGAAAATGAAGATGACGAACATAAGCACCTTTGACGCCATTGTTGTTTGCTTGTTGGCGGAACTTGAGATCAACCTTGGGATCAAGATGATTGGACAGATACCTTTGCCTTCTTCCTTGGAGTCTTATAACTAAATTTGTAACTAATTTAATATCGGTCGAATGAATTGAATGCCTCGAATTATTTTAATTGTCTAACATCTAAATCAAGGGGCACAAGAATGTACATGTAATCTAAGAAGAGAGTTCTTTTCGGAGGGAAACGTCTTACGACGTATTTATATTAACTATATAATTTTTAATTTTTCTAAATTATTCTTTCATATATATATATATATATATATATATATATATATATAATCTAGACAATGATTTTTTCTTTGAATTTAAGAATACAATTTTGAATAAAATTACGTATTTTTTGAGGGTTTTAAATAGACTTTTGAATACATAAATAGAACCTATAAGTACTTGAACTTTACAAATTAAATAATTTAAATTTATGACTTTTAAAAAACTCTAGAAATTTTTTGACAAAATTAACCCAAAAAACCATTTCATCTCACATATATATATATATATAAATATATTATTTACATTAAATATTTTAAACATTTAATTAATTTTAAAATATTAATATATCTTGGAATTTTGATTTCCTAAAATTAATTTTTATTTTATTTTATTCTTTTAATTATATATATATATATATATATAACTTTTAACATTACATAATTTGAAAATTCAATATTTTTTAATTACCGCCACGTAATGCGCGACATTCCTATTTGGTGCACAATGTCAGAATCTGTCAATCGGGGAAGACCCATAAATTATTACGGATGTAGGAGAATTTACCGATATACGAGGGTGACCGCCGTTAGGTAAGAAAATCCGGAGGCTCGGCCACTAGGCTCACCTTCAGTCATCGAATATCGAATGGCAGGGATGGTGCTCTCCAACCAGGGCATGATGCTTAATGCGTGCAAATCCCGTGATCAAAATATTCACGGTGCGCTGACCGAGGAATGCAAAATCCCGTGATCAAAATATTCACGGTGCGCTGACCGAGGAATGCAAAATCCCGTTACCAAATTACACAGGTATGGTGACCTTCATGCTCTCCAAGCCCAACCAGGGCATGGTGCTTAATGCGTGCAAATCCCGTGATCAAAATATTCACGTTGCGCTGACCGAGGAATGCAAAATCCCGTTACGGAATTGACGGAATCAAATCTCAGGCAAACCCATCACAATAATTACCGTGTTACCTATGCAGACCCATCGAAACAATTGATATGAAGCCTTGGAAATTAAAATCACAATGAAGAGTTTACGGTGGATCCATTAAATTTGAACTTATCATTGTTTTATTTTAGGATTTTCTTTCTCTTAAAACAATATATTAATAATAATAAATTTAATTTTTTCGTTATACCTAAATATCTATGGTTTTATTTATATTAAAAATATATATTTATTATAAATAATAAATTTTCAATCAAAACTAATTGTATATTTTAATGGTTAGTGAATATATTTTTATACCTATTTAATTTAATGCCAAGATCTAATTTTTTTTTTTTTAATATTTTCTCTTATATAATTATTACCCAAAAAATTATTTTCATATAAATTATTAATAATTAGCTATATAAATTATTAATAATTAACGATATAAATATTTAGTAAAAATATAATAATATTATTATTAAAATCTAAACTATTTGAACAATAAATTGATAATATATTTTTGAGAAAAACTTTTGTAAAAAATTTACCCTTTGTGAATATAAAAATAATTTATTAATAATTAATTCAAAAATTAAATAAAAATAGACATTAAAATCGAAAAGAGAACAAGAAAGAACAAAAATAGATTTAAATTGTGATTAAAATAAATGACTCCCAAAGAAAATTAAGCATAGATAAAAGATTATATATAGTAGAATAAGATTAAAAATCCTTAAAAAGTAAAAGGAACAGTCAGGGGAATTAAATGAATCAATAAAAGAAAAAGCATAAATCTGAAAATTTAATTACTTTTGGAGTCGTCTAGTGACGGGGAGGAATTGTCAGATGGTTAAAAGTGGTCGGAGTCTAGTGAGGGGAGGAATTGACAGATGGTTAAAAGTGGTTGGAATCTAGGCAAAAAAATTTCAAAAATTCTTGTAAAAGCAGTGTTTGAATCATGTTTTTGATGGTGGAAATAGATTCAGCACAATCGAAAACGTTGAAGACATCTAAAATTTTGAAGTTTAACAACTATAACTAATACTTGCCGGATTTTCTCTAAATATTTCTCTAAATATAACCAAAATTCCCATAACTTTAAGGCCTCATACTCCTCCGCCTCCTCATTAGACTACGCTCATTTATGCCCACGACGTAATATGTGAGATTGCTCTTTCAGGGTTAACTTTGAATTTGAAAGTACATGCAGATTCCTGAACACTGTCCGAACCTGTGAATCTGGCAATGAGGCGTAAATTATTATAAATATACGAGGATCAAATATTCGATCACCGTTATAGAGGTCAGAAAAACAGACTCTCAGGATGAAAATCCCGAGGCCCGACCGCTAGACTCACCTTCAGTCGCATATCGAAGTGCAGTGATGGTGCTCTCCAGCAGGCAATAGTGTTTAATGCATGCCAAAATGGAACCATTCGTGATGCACAACTGATCGATGGAAAATGCCTTTCTCAGATTGAATCAAATTATTGATGCCCAATCCTGTTATAAATGATAATTCAGGCAGCGATTTTTATTACAAAGAAACTAATATGCAAAAACATCATAAAAATCGCTTAGTTGCCTAGAAAGTAGTGTACGAGGTGGAGAAGTTATCCAAAAAGTTATGGAAATTTCGGTTATATTTAGAGAAAATTTGGCAAGGATGTAAATCCAAGTTATAGTTGTTAAACTTCAAAATTTTAGGTGTTTTAGACGCTTTTGATCGTGCTGAATCCATTTCCACCATCAAAAACAAGATTCAAACACTGCCTTTACAAAAAATTTTAAAATTCTTTTGCCCAGATTTCAACCACTTTTAACAGTTAGAGCAATTCCTCCGCCTTGATAAACTACCCCACAAAAATTACTCTATTTAATAAAACTTTGCAAATTAGAACCACCTTGGAAATTAAATAGCGAATACAGTGCGGATAAAGTAACATCGTTAAATGCAAAAATCTAATCTGTTTCCAGCTTTGTTTTGGATACAACTGTCCTTATAATAAAAAAAATATGAACATAAATCTGGTATGTATATTTTTTTTCATAAAATAAAATCCAATATCCAATACTTTGGAATAAAAAAAAATTCAATATTAAGTAGAAATTAGCAGAAACCACGTGCTATCAAATTACCATAAACAACATGATAGGATGTAGTTTTAACGTTTTTTTCGTTGTTAGGTTCCAAACGCTATCTCGACTGCCATTTCATAGTGAAATCCAAAATTGGACTATAATGTATTTCAAATTGTGGTGTCATAGTAGATGTTTCTCTCACATTTTTTTGTGAATGCATTGTATCTTAATTATTTTTATTATCTTGTATTATCTTGAAATTGGTAAATTTAAGGAGATTTTTTTTACTCTTTTGTGGAGAAGTTTGAAAGGGAGAAAGCTTTTGGGAAAAAGATGAAAATTGTTCAGTCTTTCAAGGAAGTTGTTTGTCTTGCATAAAAAGAGAAGAATCACGCACATGATTCTTCTAGTGGAAGAGGCGGTCGAAGAGGACGTGGAAGGAAGAATAATAGAAGCAAGTATATAGTCTATCTCTCTTCCTGGCTGATTGGCTGATTGACTCCAACACTTAGCCAATTTTCAAGCCCTCCAAGCTCTTATTTCCATGCGTTGTTCCTTAAGTAAATTAGCCCTTATTATTTAGGAAATTCCCTCAATTAGATTTTGCAATTCTTCTAGGCATGCACCACCTGTAAACATTAAAATAGTCAACAATTGATAGTACACTGCCTTGGGATCTCCATCTCAACTGGGTAACTTGAACTCTCTGCATGCAACAATTATTTTTGGTTGATTGATCTGTTAACTTGATGATCATTGAATGTGACTGAAGTCATACTACACTTGACTTTCTACTAGTTCCTCCAATAGTTAGAACTAGTTTAACTGGCAATAACTCAATTTGACTGAAATAAATTGCTGCAAATTAGCAATCAATCATACTAAATTGAACTACAACTTCCCCAACTCCAATTAATTGAGTTAACTGAGTGACAAGTCCCATTTCAGCTCAGTTAAATATCTCCAAGATTTCTACTAAAATGGAAATTTGGTTTTCTCTAGTTTGACCAAGGCAAGGTCAAACTGAGTTTTTCTTGCGGCATTTTCAACACTCCCTCTCAGCAAGAAAGGGATTATCAACCACCCCAATCTTGAACCTATGGAACCTGAACTTCCCTCTTGACAAGGCCTTTCTCAAAATATCAACATCTTCTTCCTTTATTAGAATGTACTGCAACAACATTATCTGCCTTTGCACACAGTCCCGTCAATAATGATACCAAATATCTATATGTTTGGATCGATCCTGAAAAATAGGATTTTCAGATAGCTTGATGCAACTTTGATTATCACAGTGGATCACAGTTGGATCCATCATCTAACCAAACAATCCAACAAGTATCTTTCTCATTTAGATCAACTCACATGTTGCTTGACTTGCAACCATGTATTCTGCTTCTGCGGAGTTGAGTGCCACAGATTTTTGCTTCTTATTGTACCAAGAAACTACTGCGGACCCAACACTGAAATTGAACTTGATGTACTATTTTGTTTTGATGGAATCCCCGCCTAATCTGCATCTATGAAGCCACACAGCTTCACTCCCACTGTCCATCTGTACGGTAGTCAAAACTAGGTAGTGGCTCTGAGGTATTGTAGAACATGTTTAGCTTCCCTCCAAAATAATTTGGCTGGCCTAGCCATAGCTTGGCTCAACTAGTTGTCTGCATAGCGCATATTTGGTCATGTGTTCACAAGATATATTAGTGAACCCACCAATTATCAGTAAATAATAACATCCACTTCCTCACCTAAAGTGGCATCCTCTTTCCTCTAGTTTGTCGCTAGAGGTGTCTCCATGTGTTTGCAACTATCCATGTGGAACCTCTGAAGTATCTCGTTGGCATACTTTCCTTGAGAGACAAATAGTTCTCCATCTCCTTTCCATACTTCCGATCCAAGGAAGTAGTGCATGAGACCGATGTGCTTCATTTCAAACTCTCTTGCAAAGTCCTCCTTGCAAGATCTGATGAGTTGCTCATCTCCAGTTAAAATCAAGTCATCAACATATAAGACAATAATCAACAATTTACCTTCTATGAAAATATGATAAAGGTTTTCATCCACTTCACTTTTGGTGAATCCCAAATAGGTGAGATAGCTATCGATCCTAGTGTACCAAGCATGACATGTTTGCTTGAGACCTTACAACTCTCACTTGAGTCTGCACACATGAGACTCTCAATCAAAATTCTTGAAGCCTTACGGTTTCTCAATATACACCTCCTCCTCAATAACTCCACTGAGGAATGTTGTTTTCACATCCATATGGCGGATCTTCCATTCCATCTGTGCAACCAGAGCAAGAAATGATCTGATGGATGAATACCTTGCTACAAGAGAAAAGGTCTCCTCATAGTCAATCCCCTCGACTTGAGAGTACCCGTTGGCCACAAATCTTGTGTTGTAATTTTCCATGTTGTTGTATGTTGTATGATTTACCTTGAATATCCATCTCAAACCCACAACTAATTTGTTTGTTGGTCTTGGGAACACTTCCCAAACATTGTTCTTTACAATGGATTCGAAATCCTCTACCATTGCATCAACCCATATGGGTTGCTCTACTGCTTCCTTGAAAGAGGATGGCTCAGTCTCTACAAGCTCAGTCCTCAGAGCCATGTAGCTAGTGTACTAATTCGGTGACCCTCTCTACCTGCACTAATTTGAAGGAGAACCCACATTCTCCCTCACATCCTCCACAAGTCTCTTAGCTTCCCTAATACTTTTTCTATGTTCTCTATATGGTTTTACTTGAGTGGTTATCTCCACTCTCTGCTCCTCAATTTGTGGTTGCTCCAAAAATTCTTGAGGTTCCTCCTTTGGAGCTAAAATATCCTCTTCCAGTGGGATCTGAAGCTCCCTCTAAAGAGAGCACTGCATGGCTTTGTCTTCATCAAATTTTACATCCCTTTACACAACTATGATTCAGAGGGATGCTAAGTACACATGGTAGTTGTGGGAAGTTTCCGTGTAACCCACAAATACCACCAATTTTATTGTTGTCTCTAGCTTCTTCCTTGCATCTTTAGATATTTAAAGTAAATAGAGGCTACAAAAATCCTGAAGTGTGACACATCCAACTTTCTCCCTGAGAAAGCCTCCTCCATTATAATCATGCCTAGAATCAGATGGCGAATTTGGTTATACAAATAAATTGTTGTGTTGCATGCCTTGGCCCACAAGTGCAGAGGTAGGACTTGGTCATGAAACATCACCCTCGCTGCACCCACAATGTTATAGTTCTTCCTCTTAGACACCCATTCTGCTATGGGTTGTGGGGTGCTACCAACTCTCGTTAAATGCCTTCTTTTAAAAAGAATTTTTTAGATTCATTCGACACGTACTCACCTCCTTTATTGCTCGTGAGAGCCTTCACCTTATTGCCCATTTCTTTTTCAATAACTGCCTTGAATTCTATGAACTTGGAGAATGTCTCATCCTTCTTCCACATGAAGAAGATCCAATAATTATGTCAGAAGTCATCAATAAAAATGACAAAATATTTGCACCTAGCAGTGGAGGTTGTCGAGAAAGGTCCACAGAGATCAGAATGGATCCTTTCAATGAGTGCATGTGCTTTTCTATCCCGATCATGAAATGTGGCTTTTGTGTACTTCGCCAAGGTACATCCTTTGCATACATTCGATTTCTCAAGTGCTCCTTTGAGTAGTTCTATGGTTACGTAATAGCCCTTGCGAAAATTCCATGTAATAAAAGTTAATAAAGGCAAAATAATTACCATGGTTGATGAGACACATATTCCAAGCTAAATCTGGGGCAAGACATCCTAGTGTGGGTATTTATTGGTTTATTATGGCCAAGGAAATTAGCAAAGGAAATGGCTAATGCTTTGGAAAGGAAAAATGGAATTTTTGGCACATATGTTTATGAAAATAATGGAAATTAGGAGAAAAGAAAAGTGAAATTTCACAGGTTGCATGTGAGGAGGAAAATGCAGGAAAGTAATGGAAAATGAACAAAATGGAGGCCTAATTGATAAAAAGGCTTCTGAGGATCAATTGGTACCTTTTGTCAGTTCAATGTTGGAGCTATCTTTCATTATCCTCTCTCTCTGTCACTCCTAGACACACAAAGTTTTCGTGGAGCACCTTGGTATTGGATGAAGAAAGGTAAAGGAGACAAGAGGAAGGAAGGAGAAAGCAAGGAAGAGCAGGATGAAACAACTACAACAAGATTTTTTGAAGGAATCGATTTACATGTGTGGTTTCATTGCTAGATTTGGCATGTATGGTATTGCATGTGGTTATTTGCTGTTATGGCATGGGTTTTTCTAGGTGTGACAGTGTTATCAACCTAACCTTGCCATTTCTTGATAGCCATGGTGTGTTGTGGTTCTCATGTTTTGGTTGGGCTAGATTGTTGGAAGGATTCTAAGCTTAGTGAGGTGGATCTCTGAATAATAGAACACATGGCCTAATAACCTTTGAACCAAACTGTGGGTTGCGGTAAAGCCAAATTTTGTGTTGCCGTAGTGGGCCTAGAAATCTTCGACCAGGCAATGTTAAAATATATAGTAAAGCCTAGAGGTGTTTTTTCCCAGTGGGCCTAGGAATCCTTATCGGTGAATGGTAGGATATATGGTAAATCCTAGAGGGCGGAGTCTTAGTTTAGGGCCTAGTGATCCCTGGATTAGACTATGGATTGTGGTAAATCCCGAGAGACTAGGAGATAAGAAAATTCATCATGGTGCATGTGGAGAAATCTGGTGGCATCCATGCTTGTTTTGGCCTAGTGATCTGGTGGAGATCACGGTAAAGCTTGTTATTACATGTTGATTATTTTGGCCTAGTGATCCAATGTGGATTGTCATAGAGCCTAGTTTCTATTGATGAGGGTGAGGTGGTTTAGCCTCGGGATGCCCTAGTTTGTTCTTTTGATTTGAGTCCCACATTCATGCTTTGAATATGGCACGAGGGTGAATGGTTGAAGAGAGAATTGGCTCAACCATTCTATGGTCATGGAACGTGGTAGTCCCATCCCAGGCTGCCTTTAGCATTCATTAATAAAAGATTCATTCCTTGAAATCTCATGTGCAAATGTATTGGTGTATATGTAGATTCTATGGTTGATGTATCCTTGATATTTTTGTCGCTATCGGGTTGGTTATAAGCATGTATTATGATAGCAATGATTTATGGCTCTCCTTATGTCTCGATTTGTAAGTGAATGAATAATTTATCTATGCTCTAATAGATGATAATGCAATTAATGATATAAGGGAACACTATTTCTTAATGATTATCAGATAAGTATGAGACCCATATAATCAGATATGTTGTTTACACTTGTAGATTACATATTTGTGACATGTTTGACGAAATGCCTATCATGGCTAGTAGGGGTCAAGTCTACACCTTGTCCTTGTTTTTTCAAATGCATCATTGTTATGTTATGTAAATTCATTTCTGAAACTGCCATTGAGTTCTAGGAAGTGACTTGGTCTCTGGGCCTAAAAAATGGATCAAATCCCAGAGACATAGGCACAACACTAGGTAGAATATTCCCTAGATGCATGCATACCCATGTTGTGGGAGTGTCTCGAGCCTCCTAAACGCATGCTTGCCCATATCAAGGGAGCATGTGGGATTTTAATGCTCTAAAATTTTAGTTGGTCTTAAGGGATGGTTACCTAAGTGGTTGGGTTGGATCCTAGGAGTTCTGTTGCTGATGTGGAAGGTTTGTGTGGCGTGTTTTCATCTATTCTTCTTCCTTAAGGTAACCTAGGAGGTTCAATCCCATTATAGTGGCCTCTCGTTGCATGTTTACTCTAGTGCGTCGCTTACTTGGGTATACGTGGGATGAGGGTGTTACAAAGTGGTATCAGAGAATGGTTCACCTCGTAGATTGGATACGCAATGTGCATTGATCATGCATTCATGTTAGTTGCATGTGTGTTAATCATCCTTGTGGTCTATATGCTTGTTGCATATGCATGGTGTTGGTCATGGTTGTAGTGACGTTTCCATGTGAAATAGGATTTTGTTGTTGTGAAGTGTGTTTTCATGAGTGTATGACTGGTTACACATTGTTTCTGCTTGCGTATTGTCAATGTACATTGGTATGGTTGTTGTTGCCATGCATGAGGTCATGGTATGTGTAGTTGATATGGTCATGCATTGATGGCTGGACTCTAGGTAGACTGATGGTTATAAGCTTATATGATTATGTATTATATGTATATATTTTTTCATGATTATGTTATACATGTACTACATTGATTGGTTGATCTTGTAGATAAGATATCCTCCCCCAATTTTGCTAAGGTATGTTGGTTTATTGTGATTTGATTTAGCTGACATAGTATGCCTGGAAGGAAAGAGATCATAAAAGATTAGCAAGATGGTAGACTACAAAGACTCTCCATATGAATCAGATGAACAACGTAGTGTTGGGCACTCTTTTGATTAGCATACACATTGAGAACCTTTAAGGAATAAATAAGGAGTTGTAAGACAGACAATGACAAAATCATGAAGGCACAAGAGAAACAAGAAGAGGTTAATGCAATACTCCTTGAGAGTTTTTTAGAATTACAGCCACAAGGGCCACTTTGGATCAACCATGAATAAGAGGACAAAACTAATGCGACATATGGCAGTAGCTCTTATGGTGGTCACATGTCGGATAGAGATGACATGGTTAGAGATGGAATATTGTTGGATAATCCAGATGGGAGAGGTGATGGATACAAGTATTATTCTAGTTCTAGTTCTGACAAAGATTATGATCATCATCGTTATCATCCTTATAGGAGGAGTGATAGGGAATAATTTCCAGATGAGTTTAAGAAAAAAAATCCGCCTACTTTTGATGGAGACTTGAAGAAACAAGAAGATGCATAGGCTTGGATACTTGGGATGAATAGGTTCTTTGAGTTGCTTGAGTATGCAGAAAACATGAAGGCCATAATTTCTCTCTTTAGCCTGAAAGGTAAAACAAATATATCGTGGGAAGATGTGAAGTGGGTTAGATACATCGGGACAAATGACTTGAGTTGGCATGAGTTCAAGAGGATTTTCAAGAAGAATTACTTGTCATAAAGGTACTATGACAGTAAGGCTAAATAATTATATGAGTTAAAGATGGGATCAATGTCATACGAAGAGTACACAAGTAAGTTCCTTGAACTATTGAGGTATGTATCATATCTTAAAGATGAGAAGGCTAAAGTTCAACGATTTGTTAGTGGTTTTCCATTAGCATTTAGAGACTAGATCGAGTATGATGAGCCTCAGACACTTGAGGAATTTATTGGGTAATTGAAGCACTGCTATGAATAATCAAAGGGTAAGAATGAATCTCAGCAAGGACGAAAAGGGAACGATAAGTATAAAGGTAAGGGAAAATGGCAGCCAAAAAGAAGAAGGCCTCTATGTGCAGAAGAGAAAGAAAATGTGGCACCACAAAAGAAGTTCAATGCAGCTAGATAGGGATATGGGTCACAACAGCAGCATAGAGGTGATGGTATTGGACATTTGGAGTGTAGGACATGTGGTAAGGAACACCTTAAGAGAGCTTGTCCACATAATCAGGGTGGTAGGCCTCTGATATATAGTGCAAAAGAGTTGCATACTATTGGGGATGTGGGTCAGAGCATTCCTCATACCTATGCAACATTGGATAACAGACATGTAGTCCATCAGACATCTATCATTGAGTGTAACAACCCCGTTCAAAAGCTCATGTAATAAAATTTAATAAAGGAAAAATAAGACCATGGGTAAGGGACAGGTAATTGAAGCTGAATGTCGGGTAAAGATATCCTAGTGGGCATCACTGGATGTGTGTTTTGGCTAAGGAAAATTGGAAACGGCTAAGGCAAAGGCATTAAAAGGAAAAAAGGAATTTTTGGTACATTTATTTATGAAAATAAAGGAAATTAGGAGAAAAATAAGGTAAAAGGTCACAGATTGCATGTGAGGAGGAAATTGAAGGAAAATAATGGAAAATTAAGAAAATAAAGGCCTCATTCATAAAAAATCTTATGAGGATCATTTTGTAACTTTTTGTCAATTCAATTTTGGAGCTCCTTCATTATTCTCTCTCTCTCACTCACTCTTGGTCACTTAGAGTTTTATTGGAGCACCCTAGTTTGGAGTGAGGAAAGGAAAGCAAGGATGGACTCAAGCAGCTTCAGCGAGAATACTTGCAGGTAACCTTTTGCATGACTGATTTCCTAGCTGGTTTGGACGTGCATGGCTTTGCATGTCGGTGTATGGTTCTCTTGTTTTCGGTCGCATGGTTTTGCTAGGTTATGATAGTGGATTTTAGCCTAGACTAGCCTTTTTCTAGATGCCATGGTATGTTGGGATGATATTTCGACTTTTGAGTTTTTGTTTGTTTGAGGGATTTCGGAATCCGGGTTGGAGGTGCTCTCAAGGTTAATTCCCAAAGGCCTAGGAATCCCTTGGATGCTTTTTGCAGGATACATGGTAAAGCCTAAGGAAGTAGTCTCGGTTTAGGGCCTAGTGATCCGAGTTCGGATTGCGGTAAAACCTGAGAGACAAGGAGACGAAAATTCCTCAAGGATAGTGATGGATTCTAGATGGCATTCCAAGTTCTATTTGGTTGTGATTGGAGCATTGGATTTGGTGTGATCACGGTTTGATGAGGGTGGAGGTGGTTTAACCTCTAGATTCCCTTGATTATTCTTGGATTGGTTGTTCTATGAGATCCCACATTCATTCTTGGAATATGGCACAAGGGTGACTGGATGAAGGAGATATTTGGTCCAGCCATGGCTATGGTCGAGTCGTATGTGGAAGTCCCGAACCTGCAAGTGTATAGTCTATCTCTCTACCTGACTGACTGAATCTAACCAACACTTAGCCAATTTTGAAGCCCTCCAAGCTCTTATTTCCTTGTGTTGTTCCTTGAGGAAATTAACCCTTATTATTTACAAAATTCCCTCAATTATATTGCGGAATTCCTCTAAGCTCATCCTCTGACTGCATGCACCACCTATAAACATCGAAATAGTCTACAACTAACAGTACATTGTCTTAGAATATCCATCTCAAATGGGTAACTTGAATTATCTGGATCCAACAATTATTTTTTATTGATTGATTAGTTAGCTGGATGATCACTGAGTGTGACTGAAGTCACACTGCACAACTTGACCCTCTACTAGTTCCTATAACAATTAGAACTAGTTTAACTGACAATAACTCAATTTAACTGAAATAAATTGCTAAAAAATAGAAATCAATCATACTAAATTGAACTAAAGCTTCCCCAACTTGAATTAAATGATTTAACTAAATGACAAGTTCCATGTCACCTCAGCTAACTACCTCCAAGATTTCTGCTAAAATGGAAATTCAAATTTTCTCTAGTTTGGCCAACGAAAGGTCAAACTGAGATTTTCTTGTTGCAGTTTCAACACTCCCTCTTAGCAAGAAATGGATTACCAACCACCCCAATCTTGCACCTATGGAATTCGAACTTCCATATTGACAAGGCCTTTGTCAAAATATCAACATTTTATTCCTTTGTTGGAATGGACTACAACAACATTATTTGACACTACACACAATCCCATAAATGATGATACCAAATATATATATGCTTGGATCGATCTTGAAAAATAGGATTTTCAGAGAGCTTAATGCAACTTTGATTGTCACAATAGATCATAGTTGGATCCATCATTTGACCAAATAATCCAACAATTATCTTTCTCATCCAGATCAATTCACATGTCACTTGAATTGCAACCATGCATTCTCCTTCTACCAAGCTGAGTGCCATAGATATTTTCTTCTTGTTGTACCAAGAAACTGTGGTAGACCCAACACATAAAATGCACTCGATGTATAAATTTGGTCTGATAGACTCCTCACCTATTTTGTATCTATGAAGCCACACATCTTCACTCCCATTGTTTGTCTGTAGCACAATCAAAAGTGGGTAGTGCCTCTGAGGTACTTTAGAACATGATTAGATTCCATCCAAAATAATTTGGTTGCAATAGACATGCTTGGCTCAGCTATTTGACTACATAGCACATATATGGTCATGTGTTCACAAGATACATTAGTGAACCCACCAATTGTTGGTAAATAATAACATCCACTGCCTCACCTGAAGTGGAATCCTCATTCCTCCAGTTTGTCATTGGAGGTGTCTCCATGGGTTTGCAATTGTCCATGTGGAACCTCTGAAGTATCTCAATAGCATACATACGCTCAGAGACAAACAGTTCCCCATTTCCTTGCTGTACTTCCAATATGAGGAAGTAGTGCACGAGACCCATGTCTTTCATTTCAGACTCTTTTGCAAGTTCCTCCTTGCATGATCTGAGTAGATTCTCATCACTAGTTAAAATTAGGTCATTAACATATAAGACAATAACCAACAATTTACCTTCTACGAAAATATGATAGAGGTTTTCATCCACTTCACTTTTGGTGAATCTCAAACCGATGAGATAGCTATCAATGCTAGTGTACCAAGCATGGGGTGTTTTCTTAAGACCCTAGAACTCTCACTTGAGTTTGCACACATGAGACTGTCAATCAAAAGTCTCTAAGCCTTATGGTTGCTTGATATACACCTCCTCCTCAATAAATCCATTGAGAAATGTTGTTTTCACATCCATATGGTGGATCTTCCACCCCATCTATGTAGCAAAGAAAGAATTGATCTGATGGAAGAATACCTTTCTACAACAGAGAAGGTCTCCTCATAGTTAATCCCCTCAACTTGAGAGCACCCCTTGGCCACAAATATCTCCTTGTACTTTTCTATGTTGTTGTATGTTATATTCTTTACCTTAAAGATCCATCTCGAACCTAGAACTACTTTGTCTGTTGGTCTTGGGAACACTTCCCAAACACTGTTCTTTACAATGGATTCAAAATCCTCCACCATTGCATCAACCCATACAGGTTTCTCTACTGCTTCCTAGAAAGAGGATGGATTAGTATTTACAGGCTTAGACATTATAGCCATGTAGCCAATGCACCAATTTGTTGACCTTATCTGCTTGCATTAATTTGAAGGAGCACATACATTCTCCCTCGCATTATGCACAAGTCCCTTATCTTTCCTGGTCCTTTTTCCACCTTCTTTGGATGGTTTTTCTTGAGTGGCTATCTCCACTCTCTGCTCCTCAATTTGTGGTTGCTCCACGAATTCCTAAGGTTCCTCCTTTGGAGCTAAAATATCCTCTTCGGTGGGATTTGAAGCTCTCTCTCAAGAGAGCACTGCATTGCTTTTTCTTCATCAGATTTTACATACCTTTGCACAATTTCCATTCTGAGGGATGTTAAGTACACAGGATAGTTATGGGAAGTTTCTGTGTAACCCACCAATACCCCCAATTTTGTTGTTAGCTCTAGCTTCTTCCTTGCATCTTTAGAGATATGGCAGTAAATAGAGGCTACAAAAATACTGAAGTGTGACAAATCTGACTTTCTTCCTGAGAAAGCCTCCACCATTCTAATCGTGCCTAGAATTCGATGAGGACTCCAGTTCTATAAATAGACTATTTTGTTACATGCGTCAGCCCACAAGCGTAGAGGTAGGCCTTGTTCATACAACACCGCCCTCACTTCTCCCACAATGCTACAATTCTTCTTCTCAACCACCCCATCCTGCCGTGGGTTATAGGGTGCTATCAACTCTCATTGAATGCCTTCTTTTGCAGAGAAATTTTTAAATTGATTCGACACGTACTCACCTCCATTATCACTCCTGAGTGCCTTCACTTCTAGCCCATTTCTTTCTCAACAAATGCCTTGAATTATACAAACTTGGAGATTGTCTCATCCTTCTTCCACATGAAGAAGATCCAACACTTCTGTGAGAGGTCATCAAAGTGACAAAATATTTGTTCCTGGCATTGGAGGTTGTCAGCAAAGGTCCACGGAGATTAGACTGGATCCTTTCAAGGACTGCATGTGCTTTTTTGTCCCGATCATGGAATGTGGCTTTTCTGTATGTCCCCAAGGTACATCCTTTTCATATATCATGTTTCTCAAGTACTCCTTTAGGGACTTCTGTGGTTATGTAATAGCCCTGGCGAAAATTGCATGTAATAAAAGTCAATAAATGAAAAATAATAACCATGGTTGATGGGACACTTATGCCAAGCTGAATTTTGGGCAAGACATCCTAGCGTTGGTGTTCATGGGTTTATTATGGCTAAGAAAATTGGGAAAGGTAATGACTAAGGATTTGGAAAGGAAAAATGGCAGTTTTGGCACATTTGTTTATGAAAAGAATGAAAATTAGGAGAAAAAGAAGGTGAAAGGTCATAGGTTTCATGTGAGGAGGAAAATGAAGGAAAATAATGGAAAATGAAGAAAATAGAGGCCTAATTGATAAAAAGGCTTCTCAGGATCAGTTGGTACCTTTTGTGAGTTCAGTGTTAGATCTCTCTCTCATTATCCTCTCTCTCTCTCTCACTCTTAGACACGAATTTTATTAGAGCACTTTGGCATTGTATCAAGAAAGGCAAAGGAGGCAAGAGGAAGGAAGGAACAAGCAAGGAAGAGTAGGATGAAGCAACTACAGTAGGATTCTTTGCAGGTATCGATTTGCATATTTTTTTTCCTTGCTAGATTTGGCATGCATGGTATTGCATGTGGTTATTTGCTATTATGGCATGAGTTTTTTAGGTGTGATAGTGTTTTCAGCCTAGCCTTACCATTTTGGATAGAAATGGTGTGATGGGGTTCTCATGTTTTGGTTGAGTTGGATTTCCGGATGGATTTGAAGCTTAGTGATGTGGATCTCTAAATAATAGAAGACATGGCCTAGTAACCCCTGAACCAGACTGTGGGTTCTAGTAAAGCCAGATTTTGTCTTCTCTTAGTGGGCCTAGGAATCTTCAACTAGTTAATGGAGGGTTAAACAGTAAATCCTAGAGGTGGTTGGCCTTGATTAGGCCTAGAAATCCTTACTGGTGAATGGCGGGATATTCAGTAAATCCTAGAGGGTGGAGTATCTATTTAGGGCCTACTAATCCCTAGATTAGACTATGGATTGCAGTAAAGCCTGAGAGACTAGGAGATAGGAAAATTCCTCACAGTGCAGGTGGATAAATTTGGTGGCATCCATGTGTGTTTTTTTCCTAGTGATTTGGTGGAGATCATGGTAAAGCTTATTATTACATGTTTATTGTTTTGGCCTAGTGATATGTTGTGGATTGTGGTAAATCCTGGTTTCTATTGATGAGGATGAGGTGGTTTAGCCTTAGGATGCCTTGGTTAGTTCTTTTGGTTTGAGTCCCACATTCACGCTTGGAATATGGCACAAGGGTGAATGGTTGAAGAGAGAATTCGCTCATCCATTCTATGGTCAAGTGGAATATGGTAGCCCCATCCTGCATTGGCTTTTGCATTCTTTAATAAAAGGTTCATTCCTTGATATCTCATGTGTAAACGTACTAGTTTATATGTGGATTCTATGGTTGATGTATCCTTCATATTTATGTTCTTATTATGCTATTTATAAGCATGTATTATGATAGTGATGATATATGGCTCTCCTCATGTTTTGGTTTTTAAATGATTGAGCAATGTATCTATGATCTAATAGATGATAATGTAGTTAACGATATAAGGGAACATGTTTCTTAGTGAGTATTAGATGTTACATATACCAATGTTGAGATCGAATTGTTCATCAAAGAAGGCTCAATAGAATCACAATAGGAGACATCAAGGGCGTCCTAATATATCGATCCCATAGATGATGAAAGGTAGAGAATAAGAGTGGTATTATCTGTCATCTCGACATCATGGGGAGGGATCATGATGGGTGGTTGAGAGACCTCATGCTCTAGCATAGGAGTCAGACCAAAACCGACAGGCAAAGGAGAGGTGGAATCACTACAAGTTGCCTCTAGTTTGATAAGCACTTGAAGTTTATCACAAAGGCCTTCAAGATGGCGACCATGATGAGAATAATGGCCATAAGTATCACACAAAACACAGGAGTGATTCATGCATAATTATTTTTTTTCTTTAGCTGACTTGGGTAAGGTGACGTGGACCTCAGGAATGTTAGAATCATGAAAGGTATCAGATACTGCATTCTCGATATGGAGGAGTTCAGGACAATTATTGTTTGTATGAATAACAACATCACACAAAGCATAAGGAGGAGTATTCTTTAGCGTCTTAGGAGGAGCTAGAGTTGTTTAGGTTTTCTTGTCTTTGGTTCCCCTTTTGTGGGATTTCCCCCCTCACCAGATGGGTTAAGAGATAGGATCGTAGTATGATAGTTGATCAATAGTGATGATATTTCCATTATGAGGGAAGCACATCTTACGAAAAACCATAGATGCAACAACTTACATCGAATAGGTGTAACTATGACCGAAAAGGATGTTATAATCTAATGGGGCATTAATGACGTGGATGTCAATAAAGACAACCTT
Organism: Pinus tabuliformis; assembly: GCA_031772625.1. NCBI lineage: Eukaryota > Viridiplantae > Streptophyta > Pinopsida > Pinales > Pinaceae > Pinus > Pinus tabuliformis. Next base: position 180,454,052 of record CM062815.1, read on the forward strand.
ACTAGAAACATTGATATAAAATGTGTGATATAAGCCAAGGGGCTGAGAGGGATGACCATGTCAAGCACAGAGACTGATGGCCAAAGGAGATAGGTTAGGTGAACCAAGTTTCTTCCAAACATTAGAATCCATCATGTAGGTGGAGGAACCTTCATATATGATACACCATTAAATAATGGCATTTCTTACAGAGATTGGTATTTGAAATGCAATGGATGAAGTGATTGGGAGATGTTCTGACTTGTTAATGTCAAAGAAAATAATAAGAATGTCAGAGGGATCCAAAACACCCAAAGAAGAGAGTAAACATGGAATTCGAGCATTGACATGGAAAGAGGATACTATGCCAAGGCCCAAGTCATCTACTATGCTATAGGTATGGGCAACTTTAGTAGAAGCATCATTTTGAAATAATGGACCTTTGGGGAACTTGGCGATAACCTCTACCTTAGGTGGAGAGATCTGTAAGGTACCATGCGATGACGATAGAGGCTCGGTGGAAACTTGGGGTCAGGACATAGTTCCTGACTTAGCGGGTGGGTTATCATATTGGCGCAATCAAGTCTAAAGGTTGACTTGTTAGGTATTGACTTTGTTATAATTCACCATAATAATCTGATAATGATTATGACCAAATGGTGGAGGTGGGGGAGCTATATGACCCTGTGTAGGTTGAGCAATGAGACATCCTTGATTATGAAAAGGATTGGTAAGCATGACCGGTTGAGATGAAGTAGGAGGAGGAGGAGGAGCTATGGGCAATGGTCCTCTAGAGACAACTACTTTAGCTTCCCATACTTGACGCATATGAGGCAAAAGGGGACACTCATGAGTATAATGGCAAAATATTTTGCAACAAGCAAAAGGTTTGTTTGTACGAAGAGCCTTGCTTTTCTTTGGCTCGACGCCCTGTTGCTGGGTTGTGGGATTAAGCTAGTTTCGCTCAGGGGCATTAAGTGTTGGACCCTGGATACGTTGATTACCTTGAGATTGTTGGTTCCCATTACCTTTCCCCTTGTTCCTTTTCTTGGGTTTGGGGGGATTGGTTTTGCTCTACTGAGCATAGACTTGACCTTATGGAGGAGGTTTTTGTTGTGGCAGAGGTGGAAAATGCATGGGGGGTTGGGGCACTGGTGTCAGTGGGCCTAGAGTGTTAGGCGATGCATAGGGATAATAAGGATATGGGGAAACACTGGGATAGAGAGGTGGAGAAATATATGGCCTTGACATTTATTGATGTGGATGGGGATATGCATATGATGTGCTAGAACCTGGGTAAGAGTTGCCATGTGGAATATTGGGGGAGGGATAGGTGTAAGAGGAAATGGTCCCTCCTGGGGTTTGACCATAACTCATTGAAGGTGTAGCATATGGTTTAATTTGAGCGTGTGAAATGATTTGAACAATACCATCAATTACATGAAATTTCCCCGTGCATTAGCAACACTAGGCTGAGGCAAATCGTGAATAATAGTATAAACATAGCTAGACTGGGAAAAGATTAGGTCAAATTTCAAGGCTACTCGGAGTGCATATTCCTCATATTGAGGGAAGTGAGAAGCACAATCTTTAGAACTGGTGGCTAAAAGAAATCTAAGGAACCAATCCATATAGATGCGGTCTTCGAATTCAGGAGCTTTACATATGCTCCTCCTTCTACGTCATACCTGCACATGATTAGATAGGCGGGTGGAAGAATTTTGATGGAAAGAAGTCAATAGTTCAGTACTAGTGTCATAATAGAAAGGTAACTGAAAATAGGCTAGAAAAGCTTTGGCAAGAGTCACAAAAGTGGAATGAGTCGCTCTGGGTTGATCGACATACCACTTAGTAGTAGCTCCACTAAGAGTGCATTGAAAAAGGAGAAGACAGATGGAGTCTTCAGTGATAGAATTGGATTAACACCACATATGGAATGAATGAACATGATTTGTTGGATCTTCTCCAGGATTACCTTCGAACATAGGGATGTTGGAAGGGAGTTTCGTAGGCACAGTTGGCTAATTGGGATCATGGAGAAGAGGATTGTTGATGAGCTGGATGAAATGAGGGAGACTCAAACTAGCCATAAAAGGAAGAAATAGAGTTGGAGTGACCATACCGCTAAAGGTTCCGCTTGTGGGGTTACCCTAGTTAGTACCTGGGTTACAACCTTGGTTTTCTATACCCATGTTGTACCTAACATGGTGATGGTTCGGGGTTAAGAAGATGCAGAACCAAAGGATGAACTAGAAGAATCAAGAGAACCAGAGTCAGAATGAGGACTCGATGGAGGAATGGGAGGATGGAATCTAACTCGACGAGGAGGAGTAATATATCCTAATGGAAACTAGGGGAAAATGCCTCAAATTCTCCACGAAAAACACCTAGGGGGCACAATGATGTCAATACAATGATGACCTTAAGAACTAAAGGGTGATGATAGGAGAAAAATAGAAATAAACAACAAGGAAACACCTAGTGCAATGGTGCCAAGTGTAAACTGACTATATTAATGATGCTACTTTAATACAAGAAAACATGTCCTATCAAAGAAAAATACCTATAGCCTATAACTGGTTTAAATCCTCAAACAATCCTAAATATATTATTTTAGATGGCCTTCCAAAGAACTTCTTACTTGATAGAATCTCATCCCTGCAAGTAGAGTTGTCCATCGAAAGGTAGGGTAGAGAACCTACTGCTTCCCATAGCCAATCCTATAGGGTGTTTTCCTAAGATTGGTTGCTATAGTTACCTTTGTCCTATGGGGTTGGTCGAGCCTTGAACTTCTTTGTGATCAGCCACCACACGAGATTCCTTGCCATGGGTTGGGTAGCCCTGAGGAGAACCGCTCACACGATGACCTAGCCTATCCCCTTCTGAATCAGGTTTTTGATGCACTCTGGATTTAGACCATGAGATGGTGAAAGATTTTAAGCTCCCTAATATGTCAACTTCTATGTCTCAATGTAAGTGATTGATGGGTGTTATTTGAAGCCTATCCCACCAATCCTACACCTAAACTACACATATTGTTTGGCCCTAGTGCCCACGTGGGCTTAATATATGTATGCTAAACTATTAAGGCGTAGTATATCAAGTCTTGGCTTAGCAATGTTAACCAACCTTGCGTTTTCTTAGGGTGTGAGTGTGTGAAAATGATATGTCAGGTGGATGATTTAATTGAGCATGTTTTATGATGGCATGTGCTGTTGAAAATAAATCGTTGAAATACTGTAAATAATGATGAAAAGGATAGAAAAATAAATAGCCAATCAAGTGCACAAAACCCCACCCAAGAAGGTTATCAAGAAGTTAAGCAAGAGAAGGCAAAAAAGCTACTCAAATACATAAAATTCCTAAAATACCTAATGTCTAAGGGACCGATATCTAGAGGAACTAATCTACTATAAATGGTGCAAACACACAACAAAAATCAGAGGTGAGAAACACTGCAAAGGATAGGTATGAAGATCAAAAATCTAGGATGCTCAAGGGGATCCTAATGAGGAAAGGTAAAACCCAAACCCTAAAGGGAGAAAAGGTGAAGTAAACGTATCCACAAGTGTTGTAAAGTAATGGATCAAACTCTGAAAATTAGTGGTTGAAAATGTTGAAACCCCAGACTCCTCACTTAGTCAATATCTTCCTAAAAAGGTGGAGGTGTACTATAAACCCTAGGGGATTTTTCCTTCCTCAAAGAGAAAAACTAAGAGAATATAGGCCTAGGGGAGACTAAAACAAAGATAATAAGCCTTTCCCAGTTAACACCCAACTCTCTCAGAAAGTCTGAAAAAGTTCTAAAAGTTTCTCGAAAAAAATCCAAAACGCAGGTACTGACCTAGAAATAGTGGAAACCACAGATAATGGGCCACAAAGTGCACTCTGGAATGCAGATCTGAGGCTAAAAAGTGCGGTTTTATCCTAGGACTCTCAGTCAGTAGATCTCACATAGATTTTTCCATCTCCTGCTCGTTTGATACCTGTGTACTACAGAAAGAACCAGAAAGGCCAGAATATGAAAATTTGACAAAAAAGGAAAGAAAACTATAAATAGAAATTAAGAGGCTATAAGTAGCTATAGAAATCCTGAAATTTACTAAAACTTCAGTCACTTAAGATCTGAATTAATACACCATTGGAGTCACCATTTGTTAGTATGAAATTTCTTGTAAGGTGTACCAAAAACACTTCACATAAGTCACTTGTGACAAGTGACCTTAACAAAAATTTGTGGTTTCTTATGCTTAAGATATGCAATAATAAAATGAGAAAAATATACAACAAAAAGACATATGCGATCCAAAACAACAAAAAATGATATATATCTAATGTAATAACCCAATATGGAAATAATTTGAAATGAATAATAATCTGTATTGATAACACATGGTGAAGGAGTTCTACAAAAGGGGTTTGCAAATCCCACTTCATGGGATGGGTCCTTCGATTTCCTTGATGATTCAGTAGTCAATTCTCTCTCCCAATCTGTGAAAATCCCAAAGAAAGTGTAGAACTCAATTGGGAACTCAAATGCAAGAAGACAGTAATGGTGATGATGATAATGATCATGGTGAAGAATGAATGGAAAACCCTCTTATTTATAACAAAGTATTTAGCTGATATCGAAAATGGAAAACAATAAAATAATATTGACCAAATCAAGATCTAATAGTTAGGAATACTTTATTATATTTTTTGGAGAGAGAAAAGATATTCAAAATGGTCAAATATCTTTATTTAGAAATAATTAACAAATAAAATTATTTATTAATTATTACGTGAACATTAAGAATGGTGTGAACTTGTAATAGTTATTAAATAGTGATTTAACAATTATTCCAATAATATAATTATGGAATAAAAAATATATAGTGATTTATTTAGTTATTCTTAGGAGATTTAGTCAAATGTGACAAGGAATAATTATCAAATAATGATAATAATAATTATTCCTAGAGAAAATTAAATAAATAATAATTTATCCAATTATTCTCATGGGGTTTTTTAATCTTAATCTTAAATAATTTAATAAAAATGGTTTACTAAATTATTTCCATTTTGCGACAATAAACTTAATCCTACATGGTGTATTTCGACCCCCTAGTTAGAATTAGGTAGGTGATCTATTTTGGTGATAACAATTGTGATCAATTCTCCTAACAATACAGAAAAAAAAAACAAACTTATAATATAGCGGGTGATGAAATGGAGGTTGATGAAGAGAAGAATAAGAAAATATATGATGATATTTCTTATGAAAAATACAAAGAGGCATTGGAACAACATACAAAGAGTATTAGATCCCTTGTCATTCAAACATCTCCTAACACTTCAATGGCACCTATTTCCACTAATATCCCTTGGGATTATTTTTTGTTTAACCTTGTTTCTAATCTAGAAATAGTTTTTGATAATATTCCTTCTCTAACAGAGTACTACTTTAATTCTCAGACCAAGTCAGTAGTGAGAAAAACCAAGAAGAGAAATTTTGATTATGTAGAGACCGTTCCAGAATACAATTGGCAATCCCAAGGGGATGTAAAGGAAAAGGCCAAAGAATCTTCATAGGCCTTAGGTGATTTTGTAAAATATAAGAAATATCATCTTAATGAGCTAGAAACTTCCTATGACAACAAGTTACAGAGAATTAAAGCACTGGAAAAACAGCTAGATAAGAGCAAATTATTTAATGAAGAAAAATGGTAAAAATATTTTGCAACTCTTGTACAAGGTTTTGCGGTAGAAAGAGAAAATCTACAAAATTGATTCCAAAAGGAATTAAATGAATTAAAATCAAAACATGACCAACACATTCAAGATTTGAAGCAATCTCATGAGAATAAAACTCGTATATTAGAAGAGGAGGATGAAAGTAACATTGAAATCATGACTACAACTTTAAGAGAATAGGTTGACTCTCTTCAATCTCTTCTCAAACAAAACCATGAAGTAATCGAAACTGTAGAAATGTTCAAGGAACAAACATTATAAATCTATTTAATTTTGAGGAAAGATTAATCCAAGTTTTATAAACGCATGGATAAAATCTCAAGATTTTATCAAGAAACTTTAAATCTTAATGAAATGATTGATTCTTTAGTGGAAGAAGATAAATACATCAAGGTTAAATTTTCATCCATCTTGGATTGGGAAAAGGAATTACAGTCCACAGTAATTCCAAAAAATTCTAAGAATGATAAAAGATTTACGTATACATCCTTAGGCCACAGAAAATTAGAAGCCAGGAAAATCAAATAATGGGTTAAAAATGGCCAAGGGAAATGTTTAGCAATATGGGAAAAGGGAACTTATTTTATTGAAGAATTTGATCTTGTAGGTTCAAAGCCATTAAAATAAGTCATTCGAGGAGAGTTGAAGTAGTCATCATAACAAATCATCATAATAGATCAAAAACAAATAAGCGAGATCCGAATATTGACACAAAAGACTTTCTAGGAATTTCTGGAGTTTCCTTTTGAACAAATCAAGCTCATCTCTAAATTTGTAAAGGGTATCAAAAGAGAAAGAGAATAGTCGAAAGCTTAGTTTTAGATTGCTAGGAAAACATAAATTAGTTTCATCCAATGCACTTCTCAGTTGCTACTCAAGTATATTCAAATTGGGTTAGCAACATCCAAGTTCATGCACCACATCCGTTAATCAATGTGGAAGATAAAGACTCTGGGGATGAGGAAGAAAAATTAACATCTGGTCATCTTTTCAGGAGAAATTAGTTTAAAAGGAAGAAACTTTTATTTTTAAGAGATTTTCTTTATTAGAGAAAATATTTATGATTTCCTAAGTTGATATTTGTCAAATAGGCTTACCTTGGCTCTTAAGTATTTATAACACCTCTTAGATTGGAGTAAAGGTGGAGAAATTGCAAAGACTTAGAAATTCCATTTTTGAATCAGATTTTGAAGTTACAACCCTTTTGAATACCTATTTCAAACTCAAATGTGTTTTGAGCTATGAGATTAATGTTTGGTCGTCTTTTTAATTCCTTAATGAATGCATATGGTATTTCTCTTTAACTTGTGCATATTTATTTCTGAATGAAAATTTGATTGTTTTGTTTAAACATTTCCTAGGATATGTTACAATCCAGATTTATTATCAGTAGGAGTTTATGAACTGTTAACTTTTTATATTCTTGTCTCATGATTGGAATATGATATTCAAAAGATAGAATATTAATTGCTCTAATTTTTGAGATAATGTTTTTTCTTTCCTCTTTTCATTAATGCATGCATATTTATTCTATAAAACAAATAAAAATTAGTTTGAATAGGATTAAAAACTGATAATTTTTTTTTTTTTTGTATAAAAAAATCCCACAAAACCTCTTTGCATGGCTAGCTAGACCTAAATTCCAATCAGATTTAAAAATACATAATATTTCACATGGTTTATTATGTTTGAATAAATCCTCTACCCCATGTTGTTCAAATTGATCTAATCTAAAGATCAACTTTTTTTATATTTTGTAGATATTGTAAAGGTTAAAATATGTAATATGTTTTCCCTAGTTTATAAAAATAGTTTATTTATTCATTTCCTTTATTTTTAGTTTAGTTTAGCATAGGAAATTGGGAATTATTTACTGAGAGTATATAATCATCTCAATGAAAAAGCTCTAATTTTGGCTCTGATTGGGCCAATACTCACTCATTGCAGGAAGAATTTTTTCGCATGTCAACATTGGGTTGAAGCCGCTGGACAATAAGAGACTACAAAAGATTTGTGAATCATCTTAGAAGGCTGACTTAGTGGAGGAGGAAGGTATTTTGGTCAGGTATAAGGTCTTGTTCTATCTCAATTTGATTAATGGAAGAGTGTCACTTTTTTTTCCCCTAGATAAGAGTTTTAGCCCTAGCTGAGTGCCTACATCTAGTTTCATATATCTTCATGTTTTTATTTGATAATTTCTTGATGAAAAGAAGATAAAAGAAGAACATAAAGAATATAATAAGAATACAATAATAACACAAGTAATTATCATCATAACAGAATCTTTCTACCTTTTGATTTTCTAATACAACTCACATTTTATGACTGGGTTAGAAGAAGAAAGTCTCCTAAAGTTGCAATGAATCTCTTCTCGTGCACAAACATTGCATACAATTCTTAGTTTGATGAATGTACAATACTATCCAATCTCTTATGGAATGCTATATTTGGACATCTAAACTATGACAATCTGTGCTTATTGAATAGAAATGGTGTTACTATATTTCCAACCATTCCTAAGAAACTTAAGCAATGCGATTCTTGTATTTTAGAAAATCACAACAAATAATATTTTGATGATTATCATTCGAGAGAACATACAAAGCTTGAACTCATTCATTCTAACTTGTGTGGCCCTATGCCTATTACTCCTACAAATGGTAATAAATACATGATGATATTTATTGATGAATACACTAGAATGTGTTGGGTATATCTATGAAAGAACAAATATAAACCTTTTGAAACTTTTTTTCTATGTTAAGACTAAACTAAGCACCCAAGGGGAATTGAACCAGTGACCTATCGCAAGGAGTGCCTTAACAGTGCACCCATTCACCGTCAATCCAAAGCCCCGTGGGCAAACCTTTTGAAACTTTAAAAACCTTTCATGCATGTATTAAAAATGATACACAATCTCATATTGGCTCTATTCGTACTAATAATGGAAAATAATATACTTCAAATTAATTTGAAAAATATATTTTCCTGCATGGGATCAACATCAAACAACCATGCCTTATAATCCCTAATAGAATGGTGTAGCTAAAAGAATGAATAGGACAATATTAAATATGGTACGTTCAATGATGTTCTTAAAAAAGGTAAAGTTGATATTTTCGGTTGATGTGGTTCTATGTGTAGTATATATTAAGAATATGTGTCCATATCATCCTCTAAAAAACACAACTCCCTATGAAATATTCTATGGCCACATTCCTTCAGCGAGGCATCTTAGGGTTTTTGGTTCCACCTGTTATGCCTTGATACCTAAGAAATAAAGAAGAAAAATTAGTGCAAGGAATAGAAAATGTATCTTATTCAGGTACTTAGATAACTCCAAAGCATATTGTCTCTATGATGAAGTAAATAAGAAGTTTATAATATATAGAGATGTGATCATTCTTGAATGTTCCAAGACTAAAAATGTTAATGAGTGAAATCTTGATCACTTTGACATATTTAGACATGCAAAATCCTTTCAATAATATTATAATGAGATTCCAAATATTGAAGGGGGGGAATCCCTATCTTGGATCAATATGTGGAATCTCCTTTTGAAGCACTCTCTCCCCATATGAAGCTCCAACCTCTGATCAAGAAGACACTTTGAATGATGTGATTGAGAGAATTGGGAGGATAAATCTTGATTTAGTCATGATTCAGCACCATCTTATTCAACTGAATAGCCCAGTCCATCTCATAAATATCTTCAAAAATTCCTCACAAAGACACTTGAAATTGTTCATCTCGATAAGGTTATATGATCTGAAAATGGGGCTCTTAGGTTTCTTGTCTAACTTAAAAGAACCTCTCCCACTTCCAAAGCTTTAAATTTTCCCAATTCTTAATGATTAACAAATACAGAATTAAGGAATGCTCGAAAATAATGTGTATTCTTGTATTTGTTTTCAGCTGATTATTTGCTTTAAAATCTATTGTTTGTGCTAATATGGGAAGGTACTTAAACTGATATATGAATGCATATAACAGTAGTTAAAGCAGCAGTAAAAACAAACACATAAGACAACAGTATAATATGGAGTTCACCCTAATATCTTGATCCGAATGGAAAATGGCATCAACCCATGGTACTCATCCACCCATATTATTCATCGACCCATGGAATTTACCCATGGTATTGTAAATGGCATCTGCCCGTGGTATTGTAAAATCCACCCATGGTATTCATTCACCCATGGAATTGACCTGTGGTATTGTAACTGAAAAATACTATAAGTAACAAGTCACTTTTTGTAAAAGGACAGATTGTCTGCCATAATGTAGCCTTTACAGTTCAGAGGCATGTAGCCACAACATCTCTTCTCAGAGATAAGCTACCATCTCCCTAGCTGGTTTATCAAGCATTACTACTTTAAATAAAAGTTTCTTTGTGGTTTTGTTTATTGGGCATTCTCCTCTTTTTCTTCTGGCAATTCAAATTTTCAGATCTTGGGGGTCTCTACCCCAAGATCCATTTCAATTTTTCAGATCTTGGGGGTCTCTCCCCCCAAGATCCATTTCAATATTTTAGATCTTGGGGGCCTCCTCCCAAGATCCAAATCAGTGGTATTGGAGCAGGTTATGATTCCATGGGAATGAGGGTTTGATGCATATTTCAGTTTCAAATTTTGCAGCAATATTCAACAAACTTCAGGCATGTGCTACAACCTCCATAGAGCACTTTCTTGGGTCAAGTAGGAAGAATTTTTCTCTTTTCATTTTTTTGCATGAATTTTTTTGGGCGGCGACTTTGCAAATCATATTTGAAACATTTGGTACAAAATTTACAAAAAAAAAATGCCATATCTGGATTCCTCTCGAAAAATCACCCAATTTAAAAAAAAAATGGGTCAAATCGGAGTCCGGATGTGGGAGATATCGCTGATTTAAAATAAGCTATTTTATCATAATTTTTGTGATGGCGGAACTGTTGCAGTGCAAATCTGAGATCACAGAGTGCCTAGATAAGGATTTCCAACTCATGGGAAGATGAAAAATGATCCTTCTGCTTCCAAAAATAGGTTAAAATAAATATTCTGAGTTATATTGGCCGAGTAATGTCCATTTTAATTCTGGAGCAGCATTTGGCTTGGGTTATTTGGAGATGTGCCCTCCCACCCCAGGCTATGTAGGCACCTGCTACTTCATCAGCAACCAACATCATGGTTATGGGTCAACCGTATATAATATTTGTCATTGAAGTCCATTTTCTAGGCCGCACACTGTCATAATCACAGTTGGTCACAAGCATTATAGGGTATCTCTATCCTCGGATCTTCGTTCATCACGGGTTTGGGTTAACCACATAAAATCCTTATCTTCAGTGGCTCTTCATATTAAATAAAGGCTTTGCAGGAGGGAACTTTATGCAATGGGAACCATTTCTTCTTAAGGAGGGAGGAATGATTCTAATGGAAAATGGTATCAACCCATGGTACTCATCCACCCATATTATTCATCGACCCATGGAATTTACCCATGGTATTGTAAATGGAATCTGCCCGTGGTATTGTAAAATCCACCCATGGTATTCATTCACCCATGGAATTGACCCGTGGTATTGTAACTGAAGAATACTATAAGTAACAAGTCACATTTTGTAAAAGGATAGATTGTTCGCCACAATGTAGCATTTACAGTTCAGAGGCATGTAGCTGCAACATCTCTTCTCAGAGATAAGCTACAATTGCCCTAGATGGTTTATCAAGCATTACTATTTTAAATAAAAGCTTCTTTGTGGTTTTTTTTATTGGGCATTCTCCTCTTTTTCTTCCGGAAATTCAACTTTTCAGATCTTGGGGGTCTCTACCCCAAGATCCATTTCAATTTTTCAGATCTTGGGGTTCTCTCCCCCAAAGATCCATTTCAATTTTTCATATCTTGGGGTTCTCTCCCCCAAAGATCCATTTCAATCTTTTAGATCTTGGGGGCCTCCTCCCAAGATCCATATCATATCTTGGGCTACATCTCCTTGAGCTCTAATCGACTCGATTAGGCTCTCTAGGATTATGGCTTCAATTCTTTTACAAGTGCTACACTTAACTCCAACTTTTTATACAGGAACATTGGGCTCAGAACACCATCTTATCCCTTGGATCTTGGAGCTCTTCAGCTTTCCAGCTTTTTCTCTTGGATCTGGCTCTGGCTCTTGCTCTGGCTTTTGGCTCTGACTCTAGCTCTGGCTCTTTGGCTCTGACTATGGTTCTGGCTCTCAGCTCTTGCTTCTGGCACTCACCCTGGCTCTTTGCTCTCGCTGTTTGCTTTGTCTCTCTAAGCTCTTTCTCTTGGCCTTTGCATGCCTCTGTGAATCACTTGACCTCCAAGAAACTCCAACAACACTATGCTGCTATCAATTGAGCTCTCTGGATTTTCACTCGACCTCTAAGTGGCTCCAAAGACTCTCCACGCATTCAGCGTTTTTCACTATTCGCTCTGCGGCTCTACCTCCAACCTCTGGTGGCTCTGGTTATTACCATGAACTCGACTCTCATTGGTCTGCTTCCAGGTCTGCTCTCCTCCCTCTCTCCCTTTTTCTGCCCCCTTTTTACTCTCTATCTGTTCATGGCTTAGAACCATTTCATTCCCTGACTATTCATTTCAGTTTCTGTCTCTTCAAATCACCTACTAATGTCCACTTGGGATCCCCTACTCTACATCATCATCACTGTAATGCTTCATAGAGAGGTGGCCACTTGTCTCCTCACGAACTAAGCCAGCTCTTCCTCAAACAGTTCATTACTTTGGTTACTTTGTGAAATGATTCATCCGCCAACTCACCGGTCCAATCGGATTTCAACCTTTATGTGTCGAAGCTTATTTTCTCCGTCAAATCTTGTCTCCCATTGGGTGCAATCTTCACCATTAGATTCGGGGCCTCCAAATCCTACGGTGTTCGATCTTATCACACAGTTGACTTGCTCAGATGTTAGCCTGCGATGAGAGCGGTTTTCTCTCTCATCCATCGGACACACGTCATTCGTTGTATGGAATCGTTGGGTCTTCTGACAAACCCGCTTACCGCCTGAAATGCCTATGATATTCTACCAGTTTTGGAGTGCGGGACCTGCCATTTGTTTTAGCGCTTTTCCCATGGTTTCTTGGCTTCCCTTATGACCATGTGCTCAGGGGTTTTCCTTCTCAAGGGGTTTTTCCCAGCGATGCACAATTAGCTCTTTGCGCTAATCGTGCATCAGAAACAACCTCCATTTTCTGATCTGGATTTCCCAAGTGCTAGTTTGCACCACTGTGTGGTCTCCATGGGCCTCGGTAAGCGTACTTTGACCAAAGGTCCTCGTTGCTCCATGCTAGCTGCAATTGTCATTGTTTAGAGGTTATTTCTGATAGGCTTCAACATCCATAAGACTTTAAACTTCGGTATGAGTTTTTACAGAGTTCGGGTAGCTTTAAGAGAGTTTAAGGATCCAATTTCGGATCACGCCTTCCCACTAGAAGAACTTTTGGTCCACCAAAAGACTGATATACTGATCTGAGTAGTAAATGAGAGTAACAACACCCTCTTCTTTCAACCTCCCTAAACTTGCCTTTGCATAGTGCCTCTGAACCAAAATCCCTGACCACTTCCCTTCTTCTGTTTCTTTGTACCTGTTTGAAATGCTCCCAACAGCAGCTGTTAACAACAACAGGCATACAAACAACAACTGCATGGGCTAACTCCTACTTCAACAAAGAAACAGATTTCACATCTTATGAACCGTTCCATGTCTTATATCTACATACAAATGATTAACTGGATAATAAGCTAATACAACATGCGTTTACATCAAGCATGTAGGAAAAGACCTTTAGGAATCTTTTCCAAAATATGAAACACTTCATCCTCATCTCCATTTTTAGAGACCAAGTTAACTTCTCCCAAGCCAACATTACATGCATCTCATGCTCATGCATGCATTCCATCTATCAACTTTCTCTTAAGTACAATGTACTTTTGAAGCTGAAATGAACATATTGTTGCAGTAATAAAGTGAGTTTCCTACTCAACCTCTTTCCATTTACCATTTCGGTAAGATCCCGCAACTTGCATTTGTTCCACAAAGAAATGAAAATAGATGCATCACTAGAAATGTAGCCCTAATTATATAAGAATTCTAACCATTTCTTACCAATCCATTTCAAAGGTCCCTCCTTTGTTTGCACATCAACATCAATATGTGAATCATCCTGAACCACATCAGTCATGGAATCTTTATTTCCATCCCTACCATTTTCTTTTTCCACCTTCTCCTTCAGCTTTGGGGGAAGCAGTGTGGGATTCAAAGTCCAACACCTTTTAGTAAGATGCCCTTGCTTATGGCAGTAAGTGCAACACATGTGCATCCTTTTGACAACATGATTTGCCTTGTCCTGTGGACCTTTGGCTACTTTCTTCTTTTCCTTCAAAAGTTTCCTATATGTGGCCATCCTCTTCCAACATCTAGAAATATAATGGTTATCCAAACTAGAAAAGGAACATGAAATTCTTTTTCCATGCTTTACAAAATCAAAAGGGATGTTTTTAGAACCAGATTTATACCTACCTCTTTCACATTTATTGCCTTCATGAGGAGGTGAAACAAATGAAGAAGTAGCTCCCTTTGGAACACTATCACTTTCTTCAAGGACGTAAGAGTTTCCACAAATCTCTGGTTAAAGTGTGTGCTTCTGAGCACCTACATCATGCGAATGATGTTTCGAGCTATTGCATTCCTCCTGAATACAATCCTAACACTTCGAAGGTAGAGTACCTGCAATGAAACTCCTTTTCGGAACTGTTTCAATGGCCTTCATGGCAACGTTGGAGCTCTCTCCATAATATTGTCCATAGCCAAGACCCAGATACTTAGGCCTTTCCTCAACCATTATTGGCTCAACAATATCTTGTGCATGTTTGTATAATCATTTTCCTTCATAGCCCATCTTGGAAATTAGCTTGGAACCTATGCCTCTAGTATGTTTTTTGAAAGAACCAATATAAGCATTCTTAGAAGAATTTGAATACAAACAGGAATGGTTTACCTCTTCTTCAAGATAATACTTGGCTAAGGGTTATTTTTAAACAAAGAGTTGTGACTCCAACTCATGCATCCTTTTTAGGTTCATACTTGCAATATGAAGTTGCCTCTCCATTTCCTACAATTTTCCAGAAAGAATCTGCTTCTCTCCCTCCACAGAATTACACTGCTCTCTAAGTATGCTACTCTTCCTTCCGTCCTCATACATTTCTCTCACCATATCCATCATGGTGGACAAGTCTTGCTTCATGTCTCCGTTAAAGGAACTTCGGGAGCAAGAATTTGAGAACTCAATTGTAGAAGTTGTCATTTTCAAAATGGACAAAAGAACTTCAAACAAGAATATTAAAGAGCTTATTCAGTAACCTTTTGGAACAAACCTCTTGTGCTTCAAGGATTACCTTGAGGTCCTTGGGTATAGAAGAATGCCTTCAGTAGCTTTTCCTTCACCTCTGAAAACTAAAGCAAGTCAGTCTACAACCAAGCATACAATCAATGAGGAAATCAATCCTTGACTATCCAAACACCTTTCAAATGAGCAATCTTTGCCCTATCAATCAAGCATTCTGATACAACTTTCTTTGAAGGTGGGGTTGATCAATCTTAAGCTCTGATACCACCTGATCTAAAAATGGGGCTCTTAGGTTTCTTGTCTAACATACAAGAACCTCTCCCACTTCCAAAGCTTTAAATTTTCCCAAGTCTTAATGATTAACCAATGAGGAATTAAGAAATGCTCGAAAATAAGGTGTATGCTTATATTTTTTTTCAGCTGATTATTTTCTTTAAAATCTGTTGTTTGTGCTGATATGGGAAGGTACTTAAACTGATATATAAATTCATGTAACAGTATAATATGGATTTCACCTTGATATCTTGGGCTACGTTTCCTTGAGCTCTAATCGACTCGATTAGGCTCTCTGGGATTATGGCTTCAATTATTATACAAGTGCTACACTTAACTCCAATGTTTTATACAGGAACATTGGGCTCAGAACACCATCTTATCCCTTAGCTCTTGGAGCTCTTCATCTTTCTAGCTCTGGCTCTTCGCTCTCACTCTGGCTCTTGCTTTGGCTCTTGGCTCTGACTCTAGCTCTCAGCTCTCACTTCTAGCACTCACTCTAGCTCTTGGCTCTGGCTGTTTGCTCTGGCTCCCAAAGCTCTTTCTCTTGGCCTTTGCATGCCTCTGTGAATCGCTTGACCTCCAAGAAAATCCAACAACACTATGCTACTACCAATTGAGCTCTCTGGCTTTTCACTCGACCTCCGAGTGGCTCCAAAGACTCTCTGCGCATTTAGCCTTTTTTCACTATTCGCTCTGTGGCTCTACCTCCAACCTCTGGTGGCTCTGCCTATTACCGTGAGCTGGGCTCTCGTTGCTCTGCTTGCAGGTCTACTCTCCTCCCTCTCTCCCTTTTTCTTCCCCCTTTTTACTCTTTGTCTATTCGTGGCTTAGAACCATTCCATTCTCCGATTGTTCGTTTCGGCTTCTGTCTCTTCGGATCGCCTACTGATGTCCGCTTGGGATCCCCTACTCTACGTCATCATCACTGTAACGCTTCACAAAGAGGTGGCCACTTGTCTCCTCATGAGCTAAGCTAGCTCTTCCTCAAATGGTTCGTTACTTCGGTTACTCTGTGAAATGATTCATCCGCCAACTCAACGGTCCAATTAGACTTCAACCTTTATGTGCCAAAGCTTATTTTCTCCATCAAATCCGGTCTCCCATCGGGTGCAGTCTCCAATGTTATATCTGGGGCCTCCAGAACCTATGGTGTTCGCTCTTATCATGCGGTTGACTTGCTTGGACATTAGCCCGTGATGAGAGCAGTTTTCTCTCTCATCCACCGGACACACATCATTTGCTGTATGGAATCACTGGGTCTTCTGACAAACCTTCTTACTGTTTGAAACGCCTCCGATATTCCGCAGGTTTTGGAGCATGGGACCCCCCATCTATCTTAGCGCTTTTCCCATGGTTTCTTGGCTCCGCTTGTGACCGTGCACTCGGGGCTTTTCCTTCTCAAGTGGTTTTACCTAGCGATGCGCGATTAGCGCTCTGCACTAATCACACATCATAAACGACCTCTGTTTTCTGATCTGGATTTCCCAAGTGCTAGTTTGCACCACTATGCAGTCTCCATGGGCCTCGGTCAGCGTGCTTTGACCGAAGGTCCTCGTTGCTACATGTTGGATGCAATTTTCGTTGTTCAGAGGTTATTTCTGATAGGCTTCGACATCCACAAGACTTTAAACTTTGGTATGAGTGTTTATAGAGTTCGGGTAGCTTTAAGAGAGTTTAAGGATCCAATTTCGGATCACGCGTTCCCACTAAAATAACTTTTGGTCCACCAAAAGACTGATATACTGATCTGAGTAGTAAATGAGAGTAACAACGCCCTCTTCTTTCAGCCTCCCTACACTTGCCTTTGCATAGTGCCTCTGAACCAAAATCTCTTACCACTTCCCTTCTTGGATGGGTTGGTCACCTCGGGAAGAATTGTTTTCCTCCTTGACTTCATGCAAAACTTCTATTGGGAAATTTACAGAAGGTAGTTTGAACTTGTTTGCCTTGATCCTTGACCCAAGGTGGCCAAACAAATGTGAATTACATCTGCTCCACAAAACATTCATTTGTACCTGTTTGAAAAGCTACCAACAACAACTATTAACAACAGCAGGCATACAGACAGCAACTGCATGGGCTAACTCCTGGTTCAACAAAGAAACAGATTTCACATCTTGTGAACCCTTCCATGTCTTATATCTATATACAAATGATTAGCTGGATAATAAGCTAATAAAACATGTGTTTACAACAAATGACCCTTCAAGTCAAGCATGTAGGAAAAGACCTTTAGGAATCTTTTCCAAAATATGAAACACTTCATCCTCATCTCCATTTTTAGAGACCAAGTTAACTTCTCCCAAGCCAACGTATTGTTGCAGTAATAAATTGAGTTTCCTACTCAACCTCTTTCCATTTACCATTTTGGTAAGATCCTGCAACTTGCATTTGTTCCACAAAGAAATGCAAATAGATGCACCACTAGACATGCATCCTTAATTGGATAAGAGTTCTAACCATTTCTTACCAATCCATTTCAAAGGTCCCTCCTTTGTTTGCACATCAACATCAATATGTGAATCATCCTGAACCACATAAATCATGGAATCTTTATTTCCATCCCTACCATTTTCTTTTTCCACGTTCTCCTTCAGCTTTGGCGGAAGCAGTGTGGGATTCAAAGTCCAACACCTTTTATTAAGATGCCCTTGCTTATGGCAGTAAGTGCAACACATGTGCATCCTTTTGACAACATGATTTGCCTTGTCCTGTGGACCTTTGGCTGCTTGCTTCTTTTCCTTCAAAAATTTCCTGTATGTGGCCATCCTCTTCCAACATCTAGAAACATAATGGTTATCCAAACCACAAAAAGAACATGAAATTCTTTTTCCATGCTTTACAAAATCAAAAGGGATGTTTTTTTAACCAGATTTATACCTGCCTCTTTCACCTTTATTGCCTTCATGAGGAGGTAAAACAAATGAAGAAGTAGCTCCCTTTGGAACACTATCACTTTCTTCAAGGCTGTCAGAGTTTCCACAACTCTCTGGTTAAAGTGTGTGCTTCTGAGCACCTACATCATGCGAATGATGTTTCGAGCTATTGCATTCCTCCTGAATACAATCCTCACACTTTAGAGGTAGAGGACCTGCAATGAAACTCCTTTTCGGAACTGTTTCAATGGCCTTCATGGAAGCTTTGGAACTCTCTCCATAAGATTGTCCATTGGCAAGACCCATATACTTAGGCCTTTCCTCAACCATTATTGGCTCAACAATACCTTGTGCATGTTTTCCCAATCCTTTTCCTTCATAGCCCATCTTGGACATTAGCTTGGAACCTATGCCTCTGGTATGTTTTTCAAAAGAACCAATATAAGCATTCTTAGAATAATTTGAAGACAAACAGGAATGGTTTACCACTTCTTCAAGCTGATATTTGGCTAAGGGTTCTTTTGCAACAAAGAGTTGTGACTCCAACTCATGCATCCTTTTCAAGTTCATACTTGCAATATGAAGTTGCCTCTCCATTTCCTGCAATTTGCCAGAAAGCATCTACTTCTCTCCCTCCACAGAATTCAAATTCTCTCTAAGTATGTTGTTATTCCTTCCATCCTCATACATTTCTCTCACCATATCCATCATGGTGGACAAGTCTTGCTTCATTTCTCCATTAAAGGAACTTCAAGAGTAAGAAGAATTTGAGAAATCACTTATAGAAGTTGTCATTTTCAAAATGCACAAAAGAACTTCAAACAAGATTATTAAAGAGCTTATTCAGTAACCTTTTGGAACAAACCTCTTGTGCTTCAAGGATTACCTTGAGGTCCTTGGGGATAGAAGAATTCCTTTAGTAGTTTTTCCTTCACCTCTGCAAACTGAAGCAATAGTCAGTCTGCAACCAAGCATACAATCAATGAGGCAATCAATCCTTGACTATCCAAACACCTTTTAGATGAGCAATCTTTTCCCTATCCATCAAGCATTCTGATACAACCTTCTTTGAAGGTGGGGTTGATCAATCTTAAGCTCTGATACCACCTGATCTAAAAATGGGGCTCTTAGGTTTCTTTTCTAACATACAAGAACCTCTCCCACTTCCAAAGCTTTAAATTTTCCCAAGTCTTAATGATTAACCAATGAGGAATTAAGAAATGTTAGAAAATAAGGTGTATGCTTGTATTTGTTTTCAGTTGATTATTTACTTTAAAATCTGTTGTTTGTGAGGATATGTGAAATTACTTAAACTGATGTATAAATGCATATAACAGTAGTTAAAGCAGCAGTAAAAACAAACACATAAGACAACAGTATAATATGGAGTTCACCCTGATATCTTGGGCTACGTCTTCTTATGCTCTAATCGAATTGATTAGGCTCTCTGGGATTATGGCTTCAATTCTTTTACAAGTGCTACACTTAACTCCAATGTTTTATACAGGACCATTGGGCTCAGAACACCATCTTATCCCTTGGCTCTTAGAGCTCTTTGGCTGTCCAGCTCTGGCTTTGGCTCTTACTCTGGCTCTTGTCTCTGATTCTAGCTCTGGCTCTTTGGCTCTGGCTCTGGTTCTGGCTCTCAACTCTCGCTTCTGGTGCTTACTCTGGCTCTTGGCTCTGGATGTTTGATCTGGTTCTCAAAGCTCTTTCTCTCGGCCTTTCCATGACTCTATGGATCGCTCGACCTCCAAGAAACTCCAACAACACTATGCTGATGTCAATTGAGATCTCTGGCTTTCCACTCGACCTTCGAGTGGCTCCAAAGAATCTTTGCATATTCAGTGTTTTTTCGCTGTTCGCTCTGCGGCTCTGCCTCCAACCTCTGGTGGCTTTGCCTATTACCGCGAGCTCAACTCTCATTGCTTTGCTTCCAGGTCTACTCTCCTCCCTCTCTCCCTTTTTCTACCCCCTTTTTACTCTCTGTCTGTTCATGGCCAAGAACCATTCTGTTCACCGACTGTTCGTTTTGGCTTCCGTCTGTTCGGATGCCTATTGATGTTTGCTTGGGATCCCCTGCTCTACATCATCATCACTGTAACGCTTCACAGAGAGGAGGCCACTTGTCTCCTCATGAGCTGCAAGATCTTCCTCAAACGGTTCGTTACTTCGGTTACTTTGTGAAATGATTCATTCGCCAACTCAGCAGTCCAATCGGACTTCAACCTTTATGTGCTGAATCTTATTTTCTTTGTCAAATCTGGTCTCCCATTGGTTTGCAATCTTTGCCATTAGATCTGGGGCCTCCAGATCCTACAGTGTTTGCTCTTATCACATGGTTGACTTGCTCAGACATTAGCCCTCAATGAGAGCGGTTTTCTCTCTCATCTGCCGAACACACGTCATTTCTTGTATGGAACCATTGGGTCTTCTGACAAAGCCGCTTATTGCTCAAAATGCCTCGGATATTCTGCCGGTTTTGGAGTGCAGGACCCATCGTCTATTTTAACGCTTTTCTCATGATTTCTTGGCTTCCCTTGTGACAGTGTGCTCAGGGCTTTTCCTTCTCAAGAGGTTTTGCCCATCAATGTGAGATTAGTGCTTTGCGCTAATCGCACATCAGAAACGACCTCCGTTTTTTGATCTGGATTTCCCAAGTGCTAGTTTCCACACTGTGCGGTCTCCATGGCCCTCGATCAGTGTACTTTGACTGAAGGTCCTCGTTTCTCCGTGCTGGCTGCAATTTTCGTTGTTTAGAGGTTTTTTCTAATAGGCTTCGACATCCACAAACTTTAAGCTTTGATATGAGTTTTTATATAGTTCGGGTAGCTTTAAGAGAGTTTAAGGACCCAATTTCAGATCATTATAAAGACAATAACAAGAAGCTCTGCTATACATAATGTAGGTGATGTGGAAAATTCCCATTCACCTATTGATATCAACATTTCTCATCATTTTGATTTAAATTTGTGTACAAATTTCGAAACATGTTCCTTCAAATAAGTTGCTTCTCATGATGAATGGAAAGAAATAATTCAGAAAGAGTATGAGTCTTTGATAAAAAAAATGGGACTTGGAAGTTGGTTGATCCTCCATTGGGAACCAAACCAATAGGCTGCAAGTGGGTCTTCAAGAAAAAGTATAAAGTAGATGACTCACTTGACAAGCATAAATATAGGCTTGTCGAAAAAGGTTTTGAATAGAAGGAAGAGGTCAATTATGAGGAGACACTTTCCCCCCACAAAAAATAGGCTACCATTTAAAATCCTTTTCCTTGAAAACTCAAAACAGTTGGAAAGTCCATTAAATGGATGTAAAAATTTCTTTCTTAAATGGATATATGAAAGTGAATGTTTTTATGACCCAATAGAAAGGAATTGTTGTGAAGGGATAAGAACACAAAGTATGAAAGCATGTTAAATCCTTGTATGGACTCCAACAAGCACTGTGAGCCCGGTACAAGAAATTGATTGAGCATCTTCTAAAACTAAATTCCAAACACTATGATCTTGATGATGCAACTTTATTTGTCAAGAAAGTTGGAAAAACAATTATATATCTTGTGGTGCATGTAGATGATCTTTTGATGACAAGGAAAAATAAAAATTACACTGCATCCATAAAGAAAGTATTGAGGAAAGGTTTTGAAATGACAGATTTGGGATATGTTCACTACTATCTTAGTATTGAAATAGACCAACTCCTGAATTTTATCTTCCTCTGTCAAAAGAAGTACGTTGGATATTTGTTGAACAAATTTGACATGGATGAGTGCTATCCTTTGACCATTCCAATGTACCCGAATTTAAATCTCACATCCACTAAAGGAAATGAATTTGAGGAAGCAACAAAATATAGATAGCTCATAGGAAGTATCAACTACTTGACTACTACCAGACCGAACATTTTATTTGTTGTTGGAATCCTCTCTAGGTTTATGAAAAAGCCTTGTGAGGGATATTGGTATAATAAAAAACAGTTTTAAAGTAATTGAAGGGAATTCAAGACTTTGGACTCAAGTATACATAGGTGGATGACTTCATCTTGAATGGATAATTTGGTTTAATTTTTTAAGGAGATAAAGAAAATGGAGTATCTACTTCAAGTTATATTATGAGTCTTGGATAAGGAGTTGTCTCCTATAGGTCATGCAAATAGTCAGTTCCAATAGATTCCACAACTGAGGCTAAATATGTGGGAGTTGTAGAAACAATGAAGTAAATTGTTTGGATTAGGAAATTTCTAGAAGATTTACAAGAGAAACAAGTTCATTCTACTGCTCTTTTGATTTACAAAACTTCTACAATAAACTTGTTTAAGAATGAAAATTTCCATAATCAAACCAAGCATATCAATAAAAATATCATTTGATTTGACATCATGTTGAGGCCAAAACTATTAACCTACAACATTATTCCAAAAATGGTCAGATTGCAGGCATCTTCACCAAAGTGCTTGGAAGAGAAAATTTTGAAATATTCAAAATGATGCTTGGACTCACCAACATCTCTTCAAATTAAGGGGGGAAATGTTGAGACCTAATCTTCAGGATTAGGAAACTCTTGTAAACATTGTAAATAGAAAAATAGAGAATACTAAAAGACATTAGAATAAAAATTCCAATAGTATTCCTCTCCTTATATATAGTCACAATTTCCATTAATTCACAATACATTCAAGGGGTTACCCAAACCTGGCCTAACATGATGCATGGCCATTGATGGACATTTCACGATTCCATTGTAAACCATTATATATTGAATCACAATTTTAGATGAAATTCATTCTAGAAACTATAAACCTTTTGAAAAAATGGTTAATGTGATTTATAAATTTGGAAAGATAAGTTCCCAAGTGACTTTGGTTTTCCCTGTGTCAAGATGGTCATTGTGATTTTAAAAAATTGGAATTATTAGTTTCCAAGTCAACCTTGATTCAAGTGGTTAGACATGGTGCATAGTTTTATTATTTAATAAATATTAATTTGGATTGATTAATATTATTAGTTTAAAAGAGAAAATTCAATTAATATTATTAAATAAATAAAAAAGGAAAACATAAAATTCATGCAAGAAATTGATTTTGTATATCGTTTTCATAATTTAAATAGAAGTTAATTTTTTAAATTATGATATAAATTTTCCAAAATTTTAATTAAATTAGTTGCACATTAGTTTTTTTTCATAGTTGTTGCATAAAAAATTGCATGTAAGGAGTTATTGCTCCGTGATCTCATGTCCAAATCACATCACTAGACAAAAAAAGGAAAGACCAATAGATATAAAATATTGTCCCAACCCAAATGATAAAAAAATGCATCAAGCAATCGGTTCTATATACTACTAGGAAACAGGTGTGAACCTGGCCTCCTCGTAGATCAATGAAGGATTTTGGGTTTGATATAGATTCGCATGCTCCACTTAAGAGATCTACCTTGTCCACTCCTGATCTCGATCCCTACACACAACCACAAACAAACAAAGACAAAAAGTTACCTTACTCGGAAGATCGTTAGATCAAAATATCATAGAAACAACTATAAATCATGCTGAATAAAAATAGATACAAGGAAGGCACATACATTTCAATCAATCATGAAAAAAATCAAACTACAACCATATAACTTCACCTCATAGATTCCTTTCCATAATCTGGCAGAGTCCCAACTACAAAGGAAATGAGCATGAAGAGAAATACTCAAGAAACAAGAAGCTCACAAGCTCTCTCTTTGGAAACAAGATAGTAGCATAAACTCAAGATCTCTAGCTCACCAAAAATGTGGCTCTCCAAAACTCTAGCTTCAAGCTCTCAAATGGTTCAGTATAAATAGGCATAATAAAGGTTCCAAGAGGACGAATTTAGATGCTCAGGATGATGACAAGTCATGGAAACTTCTAAGTGATAAGTCTTGGCCAACTCGAATAAGTGATGAGTCGGACTGATCTCCTAGGGACCAAGACACTCTATAATACATCCCTAGTCGCAAACATATAAAATACTAAAAAAGGCCACAGTTGATTCCACAAGGAAGGCCTGCGAGCGACTCGGAAGCTCTAGTCACTCTCACAGGGCTTCATATGTGCGAGTGGGAAGTAAGAAAATCCGATGGCCGAAATACATTATGATAAAGCTCAAAGGTCAAAGTAGGAGTGAGGAGACAAATCCAAGAATGTAGATCAGAAGACTCTGAAGCTGAAATATCATCTATGATGATAATATCCCTAAGGTGGGCATACCCATGCTCAATCATAAGAAGATATTGAACATTTTCGCCAAAACATACACTGCGGATCCATGAGATGAAATGCTAGAAAATGGCCATAAAATACATACACAATGGATGCATGTAACTCAATAAATTGAACATATCCACTAACAAATACAATCATGGATCTATGTCACAGTATACATCAGTAGGACTATGGACACATGAAAAATAAATAAGTGTCTCAAGATAGTCCTCAAAGTACATAAGAAATACAAAACTCCAACACCACCTAGGAAGGATACCATATAAGATTGAGATGTCCCTAACCCATGGTCTTCAACATAAACCCAACAATATGGATCTACACCATACGAATAAATGATATGATGTAGAACATGGTAGAAATTGCTTGATTAATAGCCAATGAGGTAAACCAATAATAAAGATGAGGGAGACCATCAATGAGGAAAATGGGCCTCAAGGTACCTTGTACAATCCACTAAGTCTGAATAAATGAGATGACATTGAATACCAGTGAACTCGAAAAATTAGGATCCAATTATGTTAACCCACTATTAATCGCGAGGAAAACTTCCACTTAGGTCAGCAAGCTCCAAGGCACTACTCGTTCCTAGATCAAGCTCCTAGATAATGAACTGAAGTTGACAGAAGAATATTTGTCGAAGGAGGGCCTTGTTTTATCCCCCATCAATCGACATGGAATAGACCAAGATGATGTGAATTAGGGATGAAGCAATGAATTACAACTAACACAAGGATGAACAACTCAAAAAAGTCAACACACTATTGCAAATGGTCGACATAGGTTGAGACTTCCCTTGAACACGTAGCAAAACGACACAAAAGTGACTTGCAAGCATGACTAATGAACCCCATGTAATATCATGTATTGATTTAGGAGGCATCGAGGCATGCTCCATATGAATGGAAGAGTAGCCATCTAGAGGAGTAAACAAACTCATATGTATGGTACGACTCTTACGCAAGCTAAAACCCAACTGTGAGACAATATTGTAGATAGGTTTCATGTTCAAGGGTGACGCAAAGGATATTTTCATTTGATGACTAATGAAAGTAAATTTTCCCTCCCTTTTCTTTTTATAAGTTCCTTTTTCGTAAAGTTGTCCCCCAAGACTGAAAAAGTGATAAAATTATACAAGGGAGAACCTCCTAGCCATAGTAGACTAGGCTATTCCTTTTTCATAATTATTCTATCCCAGTCTGGAAAAGGGTTAAACTTATACTAGGTAGATGACCCTTTTTTCTAGGTAAATCCTCTCTATGGATATAGATGATCCCTCTAGCCCAATGAGTGGGACTAGCAACCTACGTGAAAATCTACTAGACACTTTCCTAAGTTTCAATTTAAACGAGAGACGATGAAGATGGCCTACATCGTTCTAATGCTATCTCTATCTCCCTTCTTGAATACTTTGAATCACTTGTGTCACTGGCTCGTTCCTACTGTTAACATCATTTATGCACCTACACAAGAGATCAATACACAACAAGGCATGGAAATACAAGCAACATACTCAAAGGAAACCTAATTAATTGATCAAGGAATGTTAAGATAGATGATACATGAGCATTCACATCAATGGAAAATGAACCAGCAGTTGTGTATTAATAGAAAATAAGGGGAAGCATACAACCAAGCCTTGATGTTGATAGGCTCTCCTTGAAATGAATATCCAAGTCCAAGCTAAGCTCTCTAAGCACTCCTTCTCTAAGCCAAATGAGTAGCATATAGGCATAATCTTAGCATAAGGGTGGAAATAGACATAGACCAAACATTTGGGAATGGGAGAGGATGAATATATAGGCTAGGAATGGGAGTTAGGATCTCCCCAAAGATAGGAGTAGGCCCTCATCTTAAGAAGGTAGCTCATAGGGATAAGACAAAGAGGCCAAATTGAGAGAATTTGACCTCATATACACTGAACAACCTCTATATTGCCACTCTGGAAGATTCTAGATCATGAAGCTTATCATCCTCTTTGGGAAAATTACCTTTTTGGGATAATCATGGGTATAGAATTCAACAGAGTGATTCCATCACGCGTCGAGTATATTACAACTGGTTATCATCTGCACTTTTAGTCTCATAAGGGCGATGATTCTCAAATTAGGGTTTTAGAGCTATTTCCTTCACAGGAAGCTTAAGGCATTTTCCAATCAATGTCTTAGGAAGGGTCAGATATGCATATATGAATGAGTACATTGCATGATGGTAATGTTTCAGGCACTTTGGGGTATGTCATGAGGAAGTGCAAGAGGTGTGACAAAATACTGTGTAACACCCTTCAAGTACTTCAACGAGTGTGAAGGAGACAAGTTCACGCGACAATGTTTTTTAAATTTAGGAGTATGAAAGGAGCTCAAAGAAAATTTCTCATGGAGGAATGAGTGGTATAATGGATAACAACTAGTTTCGGTAATGATGTAACTATTAATGACATAATGAGGACAAGAGGTTGGTTTTTTAATACGACCACTCATCATAGTGGTTCCTCTAATACCAAGGTACAGTCAACAGGAATAGGCCTAGTACAAAAGGAAATCACAAGGGATGAAGTGTGGAATCCTCCTAGGATATGGCTAGAAAAGAGATGAAGAAGAGGACATGGGACTCAAATTCTAGATCATGGCAGGTTAGAAGGAAGGATTTTGAAAGGTAAAAAGATGACTTCATGGACACCAAGACAACAAAATGGTGATAACTAGGGTATCCATAAGTAGGTAAGATCTACCACCAAGCTATGATGTGCATAAAGGAGAGTGTCTAGGGCCACAAATTGACAGTGTCAAACCTAAGGCATAATGATGGCACTGACGGTCAGTAATGCATCGATGACGATGATATATGAACTACCTCTATATGCTAGGTTCAGAGAAATGCACCTAAGGTGCAATGGATGTCGAAATAAAAGCACCACCCTATCTTATAAATACCATATAGAAACACTAAACCCATGTTTAAATAACATAATGAAAGAAATAAACATGGATGAGGTAAAAAATATCATGT
Organism: Pinus tabuliformis; assembly: GCA_031772625.1. Classification (NCBI taxonomy): domain Eukaryota; kingdom Viridiplantae; phylum Streptophyta; class Pinopsida; order Pinales; family Pinaceae; genus Pinus; species Pinus tabuliformis. The sequence goes on from CM062815.1 coordinate 180,481,548, forward strand.
TTGTTTGTTTTTTTGTTTTTGTTTTTTGTTTTTTATGTTTGTTTTTTTGTTTTTGTTTTTTGTTTTTTATGTTTGTTTTTCTGTTTTGTTTTTTTTTTTTTGGTTTTGTTTTGCTGTTTTTTTTTGTATTGTTTCGTTGTTTTTTTTCCTAGATTTTTGGCATAAATAAGGTATGAAAAGTAATCACATCCCACACCAAACCGAAAAGGGTGAAAACAACACACTCATATGTAGAAGCACAACACAATCCACTAGGTCACGCTAATGTGTGTCCATACCTAGGCATAGGCCAAGGGTTTCGATACACAAACCCATGGAGGGTGAGGGGACCATATGGCTCACCAATGTGCGGCCAAGCCAAAGGAATTCAAATTGCCCAATGTTGGAAGGTTGACCATTCCAAAGATAGTCTAGCATATTCTAATTTTCAAAACTAACCTCAAGACATAAGGGACAATTAGGACATAATGGAGGTACAAGACACTTGTTGACAAGTGGTGTGGAGTTGGAAAATTCATTAGAAAGTTTAGCATTAGAAATTGAAGACTTGACTTGACCATGGGTGGCACTTCCGAGGAAGGCCCAAGAGATGTCCCCTGGGTCAATTTAATATTTTGGATGTCAATCTCTACTTTTTCCAATTTGGGGAGACTAGAGGCATGAAGAGGCGTAATCTCCCTAGGATGATCATTGAGAAGATACATGACCTTCAAATTTACTTGTTGAGGAGGTTTTTCATTGAGGGAGTCATGTGGAACAAGAGGTGTGATGTCCCATGTGGGAAAAGGAACCTAGTCATATTCCATATTGGGACGAAGTTTCTAACCAGCATCAGGAGGTACTAACGGGACTACCAAAGAGGCAGTCTCTTCCACAACAGGTAGTAGAGGATGCTCACTATCTTGATCAACATCAATAATATTAGGTGACACTACCCAAGGATCAAGAGCTCTGTGTAGTCCATATCTGTCGGAAGAGATCATATGCATAGGATCTTTAGAAGAGGAGAAAGGAATGTCGGGTGATGGTAATTGAGGAAATACCCCAATAACATATGATATTTTAAATATGCCCATGCCAACACTCTAATACTAACCAAAGCTATCTCCCATGAGTGGGACTAAATTGTCCGTAGTTGAAATTTGGGCCAATGGAATGCAATAGTCAAGTTGGTCGATCGTAAGAATATTTCCTTCATGAGGAAATCAAAGGACACAGAAGACATAAAAGACAATTACCATCATGGCATAAAACCCACTGTGACCAAGGATTAGGTTATAATCCAAAAGAGCATCAACGAATTCAACATCGACCTAGACAACTTCCCCCCAAGCATGATGACAAACATGGAGAGAACCCCGTTAGGTAAAAGGTTGCTTCCATCAAAGGATTGAAGGGTAGAGTTGGATGTGGCAAGTGTGGAGAGCCGAGAGCCTTCTAGCATGATGCGAACATGACACAAGTAGAAGATCCTTCATTCACCAAAGTGCGATGAATATTATTATGGAAAACATGAATGAAAATCTAAAAATAGAATTGATTGGAAAGGAGAGGAGCAACCTTCTTAGAATTAAATGAAACGAGGCTTGAGTTAGATTGATTGACTCCACCAATCACCAACAGCAAGGCCTTGCAATGTTGCGGACAACTTTGCAAAACCTCCAGAGCAGACATGGCACAAGGATCCTAGGAAATATCTTCAAAAATATTGTAATGTTGAGCAGCCTAGGAAGAGGTATTATGTGTTTCATTACAAATGACATCCTTAGGGGGGTGATAAATAAGATCTAAAGGCTTATATAACATGAGAGGTCCAGTAGAAGTAGGTGGATTGGGTGAGTCCTTAGAAGAAGAAATCGACTTAGGAACATCGTATTATTTTTCTCACATAGTCACATTCACATCTTATTTCCACATAAAGATGGATGAGCTATTGTTAGAGTGAGAAAACAACCCCTTATTTCCCCCTTGCAAAGGTGGAGGAGGTGAGAAACCATTTTTTGTTGAGGTTGTGCAGAGAATGGATGAGTCAAAACAATAGGTTGTTGATTAGATGGCGGTGAAAGGAGCCTATGAACCTCATCCATTCGAGGGAACTAATGAGTGAGGTGGTTTCCCTGACATATTTTGCAAGGGAATTTGATTTTATGACGACATTCACTAGTGTCGCTCCCTGATTCTGAGGGTTGGTTTGGGGTTCCTGGGAAGTTTGGTTCTTTTCTTTATTCTTTTTTCTTTCTTACGACTAGATTATTGGTTGTTCTTTGATTAGGTGTACTTCACCGTACGAACATCAGTGGACTACTCAGGAGATGGTGCTTTAGCATATCCATATGCACTTATTGGGGCTTAATATGTAACAACCAATTTCCCAAGTTGGGAAACAAGTTGGCTCACAAAATCGGAAACAAACCTAATCATGCCATTGGCATGTGGGCTATGAGTAGGTCCATGAGGGTCAATAGAAGGCCTTGGGGCATTAGGAAATGATTCATATAACGTATCTAACTATGAATAGATAAGATCCAGATGTTGGGTAGTTAAAATGGCTTGCTACTCAGTAAAAAATTGAAACATGGACACATACTTGGAAACTTGAGGTCTTAGATATTGATTGAACCATTTACGCAAGATTTCATCAGGTAATTTGGTTGTCACTAACCTCTTGCAATGATGCCACTCATGAATGTGATTAGAAATTAACATGGCATCTTATTGTTTGAAGTTTGACAAGGGATCGGATTTGATATCATACTATCTAGGAAACTGGAAGTGTGTCAATAAGGTTTGAGCTGAGGAAAATTCATTGTAAGCTGCATCATCTAACTCGATATACCACTTTGTGGCATCCCCAGTTAACGTACATTGGAATAAGAAAAGTTTAATAGAATCATTGAGTAAAGAATTAGAGGAACACCATAAGTGATAGGTGGTAATGTGGGTGGAAGGATTCTCCCTAGGATTCATACTTTGGAATATCGAATGGCAATTTGCTAGCCATGGATGACCGCCAGGGATCATGTCGGATGGGGTCATTAGTCAACTTTTCCAAATCCGGTAAATCAAAAGAGAGGATAAGAATGGATTGTGGAGTTATCTTAATAGATCATAGGTAGAAGAAACATGTGACAAACCTTGTGATCCCCCCATATAAGGAGTAGAATGACTCAGTTTCTATTCAAGGAAAGGGTTTTCCCCGACATAAGACTATTGTGGGAAAAAATTAATGGTAAATGGATGTTTCCACCTAGGGTATATAACCCCAAAGAGAAAATGATCCCCAAGAGAATGAATTCTCATGGGGCTGTACCCAGGAGTAAAATAAGGACCACTTTGTGCAATAGGACCGCATAAGGAGGATAACCTGTGTGGGTGATGGTACTGGCAGCAAGGTTTTCCCCTAGGTAAACTAGATCCCCCATGAAAGGTGTTGGTAGGTGTAATCCCTCCAAAAAGCGAGTTGTACAAGGCTTGTGACATATTAGATGAAAAATTTCCCCCAACTTTAGTAGGAACAACTGGTAATCCCCACGATGGATTTCTAGAAGGAACTATGCCTAACTAAGGGACATGAATAGTGGGTTGAGCAAAGGAAGGAGAAATGAATCCTAACGCTACTAGTTGATTAGGATTAATACACATGGTCAACGTATAAGATGGAGTAGGCATAGACACATGAGGAAAATTCATAGGAGTTATAGAGGAAACAGGTGGAATTCCCTAAGAAGAAGTGAGGGGTGTGGATGGAGTAGTGGGTGGGGTCATGCTAAGTGGTGGCAAAGATGACATGAAAGTTGACTCTACCAATGCAGAAGGTAGATAAGACTCAGATTCTACCATAGGATAAAAAAATATAATGGTGACAAGGTATAAGAAGGTGTAGAACTATCAGATTTCATTTGGAATAACTAAGGTCCTAATGGATTGGTCAAAGGTGGATTGGAAGGAGTAGTAGAATCATCCACCATGCTTTCAATAGAAATAAGATTACTACGAGAAGGACCTGTTATAGACATTTTTGGGCACTGAAACCCCAATCATACATGTCCATAAACCAAGGGCTCCTAAGTCCCTAAAATTGTTGCTTCACAACCTAAAGGAACAAGGTCAACTGATTATATCATCTCCCAGAAGTTCTCCACAGAAAACTACTCAGAACTGGTCAAAGTTGGACCATACAGACTGCCCAATGCAGAGGGTACGATGCATCTCACCTGCTCAGTGAAAAGGGTGCAATGCATACTGGAAAGCCCTTCTGTAGGGTGCGATGGGCGAGGGTAGACAAATGGTAGAGACAGTTTGCAAGGTGGATCGTCATGGAATCTTCCAGAAACTTCTCCTGTGACACCTTCCTCTCTGAATTCACCCAGGGATGAGTAAGAGATCATCAATCTCCAAGTGGAATCAAGAACTATCAGAGAGAGGACACTAATCAAAATCCCAGAAGCTGACTCACCCCCCTGCAATCATCTATATATGGATCCCTCATCCTAGAGATCCAGAGGCTGGAATTTTGTATTTTGTAAGGAAGTGTTGTTGGCTTCTTGGTAGAACATCATAGTGTTGGGTGATCTAAGCTTTTCATGAGGTGAAGAAGGGCTTTCATGCCGAGAGGATGACGCTGGGTCAGAATAATTGGTTGTAGTCCTCTTTGCTATTCTTGATATTAATAAAGCTATTCAAGTTTTCCTCCACATTCTTGTATGTTTGATGATATATGTATTTGTGTGGTCAATATATATATGGTCCTATATTGTTTATGATTGTAGATCTCTGTTCTTTGATAGTATTGTGCTGCTTTGATCCCACAGGTGCTCTTTGAAGCTAGGTAGACGAAGGAAAAGCGGCAAGGATTTGTCAGAAGGGAGAGGAACCAAGCAAGAAATCAAGCGCAAAACTGAGGTTGGTGTCCTTTGTTCCTCTCTTATCTACTTCTCATAAAGGAAATCGAAAGTAGTTTTAGTTTGTTTGTTTCTAATATAGTTACCAGTCTTAGTGGGACTAGCAGCTCCAAGTGGACACTAGATTTCCCGATAAAAAAATGGCGACTGCACTAGGGAGCGAATAGGTTGTTGGCTTGTAAATATTTGTTTGTTTTATAAACTTACAGACGGAGCCTGAAGTCAAGCCAGCTAGCCCTCGAACTGCATTTGCTATGCAAGTGAAAAGTAGATCAATGCTGCTTCAGTCTATCTCTGAGTTTTGTTTATAAACTGAACAATCGATTTTCAAACCTTCTAATTGCCCTAGTGGTGGCTCTAGTAAACTCATTTGATCAGCCCCTATGATTTCTATTTACTGACTATCATTAGCTCGGCCTAAATCCCTGAACTAAGCTGCAAACTGTGACCCGGAACCAAGTTGAAGTCTCATCCCTGGACCATCACACTTTCTCCTCTTGGGAATCTGGATGCATCGTACCTCCCATGTGCAGTAGGTGCACTACATCGCACTTTCCCTGTGTTGCAGGTGCGCTAATCAGATAAGACCTCTTCTGCTCTCAGATTTTGGTTTCTGTGTTCACTCTCTTCAGCTTTATTCAGGAGTTTTGTTGTTTGTGATCAGTATACCACTGTGGAAACTCCCTTCCTTTGCATGATTCTGCCTCCATAGTACAAAGGATTGTGAATTTTTTTATGTATTGTGCGCCATTTACAGTTCTCTTTTACAAAAGGTAACATAATCAAACTGTCGTCTTTTGATTTGGAAGTGTCACAAGTGTAGTTTTCAATCAAAGAAAAGAATTCTATTGTTCTTGATGGTCAATTATACAGTTACTGTTGTATTTTATTTGAATTAGTAGTTTTTCAAGTGTTGAAAGTAGTTTTCAATTCAAAATTGCAAAGTGTCGTCATTATCTTCCTTTCATTTTTTAAGAGAAATTTGTTAGTACTGTCGCTTTGAAAAGATAATTCAGATTTGCACTTAGCATTCTTCTTGTCATTCACACATTAAGAAAGCTGAAAACAAATACATGCATGTGCATTTGCATTTATACTGCTTATTTGTTTGATTTAGGACAATGCATCTAGTGTGTGCTCCCTGCTTTATGTTGAAAGAATATCATCTCTCTTTCTTTAGTAGCTATGATTTTCATTGCAAAAAGAAGATTAAACGATTATTTATCATCTTAGATTACATTTTAGGAATTGTACATCTACATCACGCGGTGAAACTGAAAGGCAAATTTCTTAAGAAAGATCAACTGAAAAATAAATTCAATGAACCTAAAAACGCTTTGGAACCTAACGTACAACATCTAGAGGTCTAGGCTAGAGACGTATTTCGGCGTCGTAAAGCCTAGTAACTGTCGCTTTCATTGTTAGTTGGGTGATTCCTCCTCTTTGAGATGACAAGTGCCAGTACAGACTTGTGCTCCCACGTACCATCGGGTATATACTGGGAGACCACAATAGGCTATATCCTTTTTCCATAGGAAGCCGTGTCTGTCGCCCTATCAATCACAATGCACTGAACACAGCATTCAGGAAGATTGACTGTTGTACCATAAAAAGTATTCTACAGTTTTGCAATTGGTTTGGTAATCCCTCTGTCTAGATTTCCAGAGTAGTCTCTTTCATTCCTTTTCAGACTCCTTAAAGGAAAAGGTCCATCTGAGCATTTGTCACTTCAGGCTCATTAAAAACTGAAGGCGACTAGAGTCATCTTTTGTTTTTTCTCGACTCTTAAAATTTGAAAAAGCAAGTTGTGTCAAAGTGTCTAAAATTCATTTAATTCGGAAACATTTTGCCCCGCTATTTTTAGTTGATCGAATAATCCGCAATCGTGGAGGAAAGTCAATCAAAACCCCATCATTCGCGAATACTTACGAGTCAACTGTCTTTGTCTCCAGAATCAAAACTATTTCGGACAAAGCAAACTCATTTAACCAGTTCAAAGTCCCCTGATCTAGTTGGAACAAGTGTTCCGACACCCTTAGAGACTCTGGTTACTACAAACATTTCTGCTATCCCTGGCTTTATAGAAGAAGTTCCGCAGCCACTAGAGGATAGTAGAATTGATCCTAGTGTGAGGGTAAACACTTCTATGCCTGAACCAGCACCATCTACAGCTGATTCAGAAGGTGTTATTCCCCAAACATCTGTCGCTGAAGAATCTATACCTTCTTCGACATCGAAAATATTTTACGGACCTGACGGTCTACCTCTTCCACTTGGATTGATTGCTATAGAAGAGATTGTGGAGGATCCCCCATCTAGTACTCCATCACATTTTGGAGTTGGGATCAGCCTATATCCTCGTTTGTCGGAAATTAGTCTACCATTATCGGAAGTTCCTATAAAATCGCTAGGAAATCTTTTGGATAGACTTGATATGTCTGAACAACCGTCGACATCTAGGACTGTGTCATCTGACACAATGACGACAGAACTTCCTGCTGCTTCTTTGTTGGAAATTAGTCTACCATTATCGGAAGTTCCTGTAGAATCGCTAGGAAATCTTTTCAATAGACTAGATATGTCTGAACAACCATCGACACCTAGGACTATGTCATCTAACATAACGATGGCAGAACTTCTTGTTGTCACTCCAACAATGTTCGCCAGCGTACCATCTGTCGCAGCTAGCTCTCAATCGCTGGGTGGAATTCATCGAGGGGCTGTTTCGACAATATCGTCTGTTCTTGTTTGTTCGTCTGGAATAATATCTGGAATCTCTTATGTTGAGTCTCAACAAATTGATCCTTCGTAGTGTCAATTTGGGAAGTCTAGTCCTCAAAGACAAATCATTCCATTAAGCATTGTATTACTGCCGTATGGGTGGTAATATGCCCTTTCATTGTCTCCTCCAAGAGGTCAAACATATGAGAGTTCACAACAGAATTCAGGTTATGCTGGAATTACATCTAGCGGTTGGGTGCTAATACTACCTTAACAACCAAGAGTTGTATACTCTGTTAGCGCTTGAAATTACACCTCAGGCTGAGAAAGGCAAACTCCAAGGCAACATCAAACCACTTAGCCTCGTAGCTAGCCCTACGGGGCAGGAGAGGGCTCTCTCCGGTCTATCTCGATAAAGATCTTCAAAGGGCAAGATAACCAATAAGGAAACACTGATTTTAGGCTAGTAAACTGATAAAGGTTTGAATTGGGAAGTTTTAAGATTTTGGTGGAAAATCGGGGAAAGGCAATTTTGGGTGTGGGGATTGGACATAGTTTTTGCAGGGGGTTCTTTGGGGCAAGGTAGGAGACTGTATTTATGCCTTTGAATTAAGTGAATGGATAGGAATGACCGGTGAGGAGCTAAAGAGAGCAAGAAACCTTCAAGAGTTCTCTTTAGACAGATGAAAACATAAATATTAAGCAAACTTAAAAGCAGAGCATGGAAATCATGAATTCTACTTTAACACTTCATTTGCCTAATTTGCAGAAGGAAAAGTGAGAAGATGAATCACATAACAAACTTACAAGTACAAAGAGAAACACACCATCAATACATGTAACCACAAGAATCCCAAAAAGGATTGCAAAACCCTGGTCTTTCTTCCTTTGCCAAAATTGCAGAGATACAATGAGTAATACAATAGAGCTTTCTCCCCCAAGAGTCCAACCTCTCCAACCTCTGAAAATGACTAAGAAAATAAATAATATAGGAAAGCTAACACCTTTCCTTGCCTCTAGGGGTCGAGCTCATCCTTCTAGGAGCTGTTTCAACCAATTCTAAACTGAGCACTAAAATCTAGGCAGTCAAAACAACTTGCCTCTATAAGCTAGGAAACCAATTCATTCATTAAATTTTTACCTATCACATGAATGAATTTTCTAGAATAGGTAAATAAGTGTCATGTCATCATGAAAATACATTAATTACATCAAAAAGGGTGAAAAATCCCATCACAAGTCAAAACTGGTCAAAGCTGGGCGAATTCCTGAGCTGTAGATGAATTCCTGTGAAAACTGCCCAACGGGTCGCGCCCTCTTCCTGAACGGGTCGCGCTACTTTGGAGCTTATTTTTAGGTACTTCCAGGTGTCAAAAGGAGGCAAAAGTGGGCTTGTTGGAAAGGTCTAGATGTCTACTTTCCAACCCAAGTGGAATTTCTGAATTTGGTGGTCATTTTCCCCTCCAAAATTGCAATCTCCCAAGACTGCTTCCTGTGTGTCAAAAATGTGGTAGAAAGTCATTTTTTGCTTGTTTTTTGACTTTCTGGAGGCCCAAAACTTGGTGAAATTTCTTGGAAATGGCTGAGCAAGTGTAACTTTCCATGAAAAATCCATAAATGCTGAGTTTTCCCAAAATGGAGTTTCCCAACGAAAGGGTCGCTCGCGGCGCGCGACCCATTGGTGGAGAAAACCTATGTTTGGCACAAAAAATTCACAATTGACAAAATTTTCTCCAAATTTCTTGAAATTTGGGCTGGGAGTCCCCAATAAAGTACCATGCTCATTAAAAGAGGCTTTGGCCAAAATTTGGAGTGGATCGGGCCTTTTCCGTCGTTTTAGTGCCTTGGCCAACCTCTTTGGATCTGGCGATTGCAATTTTGACATTTCTCTAAAACCATGACACCTGTGAAAAAAGTGAAGGAGGTTTTTCTTCTTTGGCATGTTATGGACAAAAAATTCTCTCCGTTTTCCAAAATTCATCTTTTATTGCTCTAGAACATCATTTGAGTGCGACTTGTCCCGATGTGTGAAACAAGGAATTTTGTCGAAATGGAGCGAAACGAAGGGGATAGGGGGCTTATAAATTCTTGGGGAAATTTTTAGGAGTGGGGAGGGATGTTAGGAAGTAGGAAAAAGTGGAACCTTAGAGATTGAGGGAGGGGAAGGGGTCCAAAAGGGAAAAACACAGGCCAAACCTAGAAAATTGCCAGGTTGTAGCTAGAAACTAGGGTTTGTGCAAAAATGAGGAATTTGGGGGATCTTAGTGATGGGAAGCCTTTGATAAGGTACTTTAAGGATAGGGGAAGGTGTATGAACATCAAGAAACAAGTTTTTCCGATGATTTGACCGTCCAAGAGAAATTGGCTTCAAAACCCTAGGAGAGGGAAATGACCTTACCTAGGCGCAACTGAAGCATGAACAAGATGTAAAATGACTCATTAGACACTAACATGATAATGAAAACCCTATGAATGATGATAAACTCAGCTGAAAGGTGACATGGATTGGCGTTTGGGCAATTTTTAGAAGGATTGAAGGCAAACCCTAGACCTAATGCCTAGTGACCAAATTTTGCTTGAAAACTCTTTGAAATGACAAAATTTGACCTTGACACTTTAAAATCACTTTGTAAGAGCATATTTGATCACTGGAGGAAGGTTGGAAAGACTGACACTAAAATTGGCTCCAATGGGGATGGTATCTCCTTGGAGGTGCCAAGAACCTCAGACCTCTGGGAGAGCAGACCAGTGTTTTCCAACCATTGGGCAATGGAGTCATTATTTCGGCAAACGACACAAGACTTTGACTCATTTATTGACTGAAACCTGACTCAAGCCAACACAATTATGAAACCAACATGACTGAAAACTGACTCATAAATGACTCATGACTGACTTAACGAAAACAAGAACTTACAAAGCTTATTGAAGGGCAGCAGTCCATCAAGATTTGAAATCATGATGACAACCACCTGTGTTTCTTACAAGACAATATACCATCAAACTATATCAAAATGCCAATGCAACCAATCAATAAGATGGCTTCTTGACTGATTCTTCCTATCAGAACTTCTGGTCAACAGTACAAACCTATCACTGGGCATCCAAAAACATAGCTGACCATGGCTGCAACAAAACACTATAATAAAAACTTTCACTGCTGGCAGTAACAAACTTGCTAGAGGATCGTAAAAAACATGAAGATTTGCCATTGCCACCTCCTGCTGAAAGATCAAGGTGTCCTTTGTTTCAAATTCTGATCTACCTTCATCATGTGCTTCAGTAAAAGTATGCTCATAAGCTTCAAAAAACTCCGAACAAATGGATGAATAGATCTCTTCTTGGAAAAACATTTCAGCACATGAAACATATGAAGAATCTGAAAGGTAATCCTGTATGCTCTGATCTTCTGTAGTTTGAATATATGGTAGGTCATTCTCATATGATATGACAACCGGATTATCATCTTTGTGAAGGAAAACACTATCTGTTTGCTGATCTACAAGACAATCATCTTCTTCAACAGAGGAAGAAGTTTCCCCAACACTTTCCTGACTATGTGTGCTTTGCAAATCTGTTGTAGCTTGGGCTGTAACAAGAGCTTTCAAAAGCTGATCTATCTCCTCTTCAGACAAAGGAGACAATGCCTTTTGTTTTCTTCTGCTTAAATAGTAATTATCTTCATATGACAGGGCACTCAGACTATCATTTATTACTGAGTTATTGAAAGGAGATTCATCACTTACTTGCACAAAGATCTCACCTTGCTGTTCATGAATTGACTGGATTGCTTCTTCATGAAGGCTGTGTTCTAATGATGGACTGACAGTATGAATTACTGTGTCTTCTGCATTCCAAATGATTTCAACAGAACCTGGAGTAGCTGACTGGACATTATCACAATCTACAATCAACACTGGACTTACTTGCATGCTGCTGTCTTCTGTGGGCAGATTTGAAATGTCATTCTCCCTTTCATCATCTTCAGCCATATTATCTTCAACCTGCTGATCTTGATTCTGCTGCAAAATGTCCTGATCATCTTGATGGGTATCCACTAGGTTCTCTTCATGTTGCTGAAATGGATTCTCATACAAAACCTCCATGATCTCAACATCCATAAAATTATCATCTTCATAATATTTCTCAAGGCTTTCAATAAAACCATAAGCATGCTTGCAACAGTCATGAACCAAATTTAATGATGGATAAGATGCTTGATATCTTTCAATAAACAAGGCATGAAAATCCTTTAAACAGTAAATACAGGCAGGCGGCAAACTTTCATACCATGATTGGGCTTTACCTTCCAGAGTGGCCAAGAATATCTTCATCAAGCAATCTTCAGGAAAATCAACCTTCAACTTGCGAATATGCATGTGAAATCTAACTAGATGTAAAGCAGCATCCTTCTTACCATCATCATTAAATGTAGGCAAGTTCCTTGACCAATCTACCTTCGGAATTTTATTTGGAAAACCAGGGATGTGATCTCGGCTCAGGGGAGCGTATCTTCTTGCAATCCAATCCATCTTGAAAAGCTCAAAGCTACTGATCTCTCTGCAGTGAAGTCACCATGAAGCATTGATCTCTGGAGTTTTCAGTGAAGGAGTCGCCAGTGAATGATTTCAGCCTTTGAAAACTCTCAACTAATCATCCAAAAGTTCAGAGTTTACAAATGAACTGGGGTAAAATGCAATCGAAGTGGCTGTATTCACAAGCTCACGGATATTGACTGAAGCAGCGTTTATCTACTTCCGCTTATGCAAAGCAAAAGCGTTTCGAAGGCTACCTGGCATAACTTCAAGCTCCGTCTAAGACTTATGAAACAAACAAATCAATTCACAGACAAGTTTGTTCTTCCCCAGTATGGTCGCCAATATGCTAGCGCTTGAAATTTCACCTCAGGCTGAGAAAGGCAAACTCCAAGGCAACATCAAACCACTTAGCCTCGTAGCTAGCCCTACGGGGCAGGAGAGGGCTCTCTCCGATCTATCTCGATAAAGATCTTCAAAGGGAGAGATAACCAATAAGGAAACACTGATTTTAGGCTAGTAAACTGATAAAAGGTTTGAATTGGGAAGTTTTAAGATTTTGGTGGAAAATCGGGGAAAGACAATTTTTGGTGCGGGGATTGGACACAGTTTTTGCAGGGGGTTCTTTGGGGCAAGGTAGGAGACTGTATTGATGCCTTTGAATTAAGTGAATGGATAGGAATGACCGGTGAGGAGCTAAAAAGAGCAAGAAACCTTCAAGATTTCTCTTTAGACATATGAAAACATAAATATTAAGCAAACTTAAAAGCAGAGCATGGCAATCATGAATTCTACTTTAACACTTCATTTGCCTAATTTGCAAAAGGAAAAGTGAGAAGATGAATCACATAACAAACTTACAAGTACAAAGAGAAACACACCATCAATACATGTAACCACAGGAATCCCAAAAAGGACTGCAAAACCCTGGTCTTTCTTCCTTTGCCAAAATTGCAGAGATACAATGAGTAATACAATAGAGCTTTCTCCCCCAAGAGTCCAACCTCTCCAACCTCTGAAAATGACTAAGAAAATACATAATATAGGCAAGCTAACACCTTTCCTTGCCTCTAGGGGTCGAGCTCATCCCTCTAGGAGCTGTTTCAACCAATTCTAAACTGAGCACTAAAATCTAGGCAGTCAAAACAACTTGCCTCAATAAGCTAGGAAACCAATTCATTCATTAAATTTTTACCTATCACATGAATGAATCTTCTAGAATAGGTAAATAAGTGTCATGTCATCATGAAAATACATTAATTACATCAAAAAGGTTGAAAAATCCCATCACAAGTCAAAACTGGTCAAAGCTGGGCGAATTCCTGAGCTATAGATGAATTCCTGTGAAAACTGCCCAACGGGTCGCGCCCTCTTCCTGAACGGGTCGCGCTACTTTGGAGCTGAGTGTTAGGTACTTCCAGGTGTCCAAATGAGGCAAAAGTGGGCTTGTTGGAAAGTTCTCGATGTCTACTTTCCAACCCAAGTGGAATTTCTGAATTTGGTGGTCATTTTCCCCTCCAAAATTGCAATCTCCCAAGACTGCTTCCTGTGTGTCAAAAATGTGGCAGAAAGTCATTTTTTGCTTGTTTTTTGACTTTCTGGAGGCCCAAAACTTGGTGAAATTTCTTGGAAATGGCTGAGCAAGTGTAACTTTCCATGAAAAATCCAGAAATGCTGAGTTTTCCCAAAATGGAGTTGCCCAACGAAAGGGTCGCGCGCCATTGGTGGAGAAAACCTGTGTTTGGCACAAAAAATTCACAATTGACAAAATTTTCTCCAAATTTCTTGAAATTTGGGCTGGGAGTCCCCAATAAAGTACCATGCTCATTCAAAGAGGCTTTGGCCAAAATTTGGAGTGGATCAGGCCTTTTCCGTCGTTTTAGTGCCTTGGCCAACCGCTTTGGATCTGGCGATTGTAATTTTGACATTTCTCTAAAACCATGACACCTGTGCAAAAAGTGAAGGAGGTTTTTCTTCTTTGGCATGTTATGGACAAAAACCTCTCTAAGTTTTCCAAAATTCATCTTCTATTGCTCTGGAACATCATTTGAGTGCGACTTGTCCCGATGTGTGAAACAAGGAATTTTGTCGAAATGGAGCGAAATGAAGGGGATAGGGGGCTTCTAAATTCTTGGGGAAATATTTGGGAGTGGGGAGGGATGTTAGGAAGCAGGAGAAAGTGGAATATTAGAGATTGAGCGAGGGGAAGGGGTCGAAAAGGGAAAAACACATGCCAAACCTAGAAAATTGCCAGGTTGTAGCTAGAAACTAGGGTTTGTGCAAAAATGAGGAATTTGGGGGATCTTAGTGATGGGAAGCATTTGATAAGGTACTTTAAGGATAGGGGAAGGTGTATGAACATCAAGATACAAGTTTTGCCGATGATTTGATCGTCCAAGAGAAATTGGCTTCAAAACCCTAGGAGAGGGAAATGACCTTACCTAGGCGCAACTGAAGCATGAACAAGATGTAAAATGACTCATTAGACACTGACATGATAATGAAAACCCTATGAATGATGATAAAATCAACTGAAAGGTGACATGGATTGGCGTTTGGGCAATTTTTAGAAGGAGTGAAGGCAAACCCTAGACCTAATGCCTAGTGACCAAATTTTGCTTGAAAACTCTTTGAAATGACAAAATTTGACCTTGACACTTTAAAATCACTTTGTAAGAGCATATTTGATCACTAGAGGAAGGCTGGAAAGACTGACACTAACATACTCAATGCAACAAAGTCTGCCTATGTCAAATATCCCCACTACACCAGCTATTGTGACGGTGTCGCAAGTACAAGCTTTGCCTATTGTATGCCAACCTCAAGTCTCTCAGGTTGCAATCCAACAACTCCCTGTCTCTATGACACCACCACAATCATTGATTAGTGGCTCCTTAACTGGAGTGACCCAGGCTCAAACGGGTACCATTACCCCTCATCTTGGTCAAACAACCAGTATTGGACAATAGCACATGGGCTCACAACCATGGCTGGTGCAATATCAACAACCACAATTCCAACAAGTTTACCAAGGATCTGAGCACCAAGTATTTGCAAGTAACGGACAGCCGTATATTCAAAACGGTCAACATTAACCATTTCATAATGGTTATGCCCATCAACCTTACCAAAGTTATCAACATCAAATGCACTATGCTGGTATGCAAAGACCCACTGCTCAGGCAATCCCATCTTATCCGGGGTATGCTTCGCCGAACTTGAATCAACAGTTTCCCTTCGTGGCAACTTTAGAGTTACCAGATCTAAATCAGCTGACAAATGATCCAATCGCTTATTCCCCTTGGTGGCCAGCGATTCCTCATAAACTTCCATTAGGTATTCCTAAATTTAATGGAAATTTGGGTGAAGACCCGTCAAATCATGTGATGACCTTTGATCTGTGGTGTTCATCTAACACTCTAAATGATGATTTGATTAGGCTTTGCCTTTTTCAGCGAATGTTAACTGGTCTGGCAGCGAAATGGTATATCAAATTGCCTAGAGATTCGTTTGATAACTTCAGTATCCTAGCCACAACCTTTTTAACCCATTTTCAGTTACCCATAAGGTACGAAACGGGAACAGAGCTTCTTACCAATTTCAAGCAAACAACGGCCACTCACATATCCGATCATATTCATGAGTGGTGACAGCGTCATAGAATGGTAAAAACATATGTTCCTAATCAACTGTTGGCTAAATTATTTTCCATCAGAAGCACTCACTCAAGAAGTCGAGCCAACACGCATCCATCGTTATGAAATTCACGACCCGCTTTCTTTCTTCGGGTAAACGTGAACTTTCTTTCTATTACGACACAAACAAAGTGAGGTGAGTGAGCCATCTCTCTCTTTCCCAGTTCTTGATCGACTTTCGAAGGGCTATAGATCGACAATGCTGCTGGTCATCCGGTTCTTTATATAGGTAATTTAGCGCTTTATTAAGTCATTGTTACTTTCTATTACAAAAGATGTGGCAAAGGGAGGAGTCGTCACTGAAGAGCAAGTCATTGCTCGTGCGCAATATATAGATTTGATCTATACTCAATCTGTCACACTTTACGATAAAATCCCTGATGCTCCTAGACTGGAATTTTTCATTCCTCCCTCTCCTAAATCAAACAAAGATTCTCATGCCAGGGACGATGTAATAGAAATGACTAGCACAAAAACCGTAAAGGCTAAGTCGAAGAAGGCCCGTATGGTTTTAGGTCAAAATGAAAATGAAGAACTTCTCGCCTCGGAAGTAAATTTCATATCGACTGACAAAGGCAAAGAAACCAAGCAACCAGGAGGCAAGAAGAAAGAGAAAGGGAAGAATAAGAAACAGGAGGAGTCGTCCCCTGAAAAATGTTCTGCAAACCCTTCTGGAGATAGGAAACCAAATCGTCCATGCCTTATATGCGATGAGGATCATTGGACAAGAGAGTGTCCATATAAAGCTGAGCTTAGAAAATTCTTCAAGAATTCAAAAACCTCGGCGATATTGACTGATCCATTTCCAAATCCAGGAACAAATCTGGTTTCTAGTGACAATGCTTCCCCATCCCAAGTGCTAATTTTGTCGGTTTTGAAGTAGCAAAATGATGCTTTGATATCAACAAGGAATAAAGATTACAGGAATCCACAGTGGTCGGAAAACGAGGCCAATGATCAACCTAGTAGTTCGACAACAACTTCGACCGAAGTTGTGCCACCCATCATTCCTGAACTAACGATAAAACAACCAAAGGGAGTAGTACACAAATCGACATTTAATCCTCGTGCCGGAGCAGCACAACATTTAATATAGTGGAGGATATGGCCCAATCACCATCCGCTATGTCGACACTTGAGGTACTACAAAATTGCCCCTCCAAAAAGCAGGGTTTATTATCGGTGATAGGTGGGATTGGCCTAATGGATTCCAATCTTGTGTCCTTTAATCACAGAGGATATGACCCTCAGTTACCAGCTCAAATAGCTTTCCTGATTCAAGTGAAAGTCCTCAACAAAACTATTCATCAAACAATTATTGATGAGGGGGCATCTACATGTATTATGTCGATGAGCTTCTGGAAAACTTTAGGATCTCCACCCTTGTCGTGATATTCGATGACATTAAAGGCATTTGATGGATGAACATACACCCCATATGGGATTTTAAGTAACTTGCAAGTCAAACTGGGGGGAAAAACAATAGAAATAGATGTTGAAGTAATTGACGGAAACCTCGATTACAACATACTATTGGGAAGGCCCTGGATATATGCTATGGCTGCCGTTGTGTCGACCTACTTCAGGAAGATTGCATTTCCCTTCCAAGGAGGTATTACAATCGTCGACCAGCAAACATTTCTCCCCAACAGTTCACAAGTTACGGGAAGCATTCCGATGATCCACAGAAGCCCTCATTCGCTTCAAAATATCGAAGTAGGCCTACTAAAAGACCCTATATTAATGGGGACTTTTTCCCTACCACCTCCAATCAATTGTGTGGAAGTGGAAAATGTGGGAACCTGTAATATGATATCTTCTATTCAAAAGATCTCTAAAAATGATATTAACATGGATCATCTGCAGGGATTGCATCCAAGCCCAATAGAAATATTGTAGCAATCAATGTTTTCAGCATGGGAGGCAAAACCAAATCAACGCTCATCAAGCGTTTTGATAGATAGGTCTAAAGAATATGGTACCCCTTCAGATCCTTTGTCGCAAGTACATTATACAGATCAAGGAATTGTTCAGTCAATGATGATTGACGTGGCACCATGGGAAGATTACCACCATCGTTCCCATCTTCTGGACTGCAAGGAAGATACTCCTAGTGACCTTCATCATCCCTCAGTTTTTAATTTTCTATCAAATACTGTAAACACGGTGGATTCCGAACGAAACTTTTCCAATATTGAAGAGACTATTGCCATAAATATCTCGACCAAAACAGATGTTGTAGAGAATATTCATGTCGGCAAATATTGTTCTCCTTCAGAACTGGAAATATATCACGCTCTTTTTCGCGAGTTCAGAGATGTCTTCGCTTGGTCATATGATGAAATTCTAGGCATTGACTTGAGCATAGTTGAACATGAAATTAAGATGTATCCAGATGTTAAACCAGTACGACAATGGCTACGACAGGTGCACCCCAAGAAAGCCACTGCTATCAAGGCAGAAGTTGAAAAACTTCTCCATGCTGGTTTTATTTACCCGGTTCCTCTAACTGATTGGGTATCAAATATTGTTCCTGTAATGAAAAGACAAGGAACGATTAGAGTGTGCATCGATTATAGGAATGTAAATCAAGCTTTTCCGAAAGACAACTACCCTACACCCTTCATTGACCAGATAATTGATGAATGTGCTGGATGTGAAATCTTTTCATTTATGGATGGATTTTCTGGGTATAATCAAATAAATATCCGCCCAATGGACCAGACAAAGACTACATTTATTTGTCCGTGGGGCACATTTTCATATCGCAAGCTACCCTTTGGTTTAAAGAACGCAGGGGAAACATTTCAGAGGGAAATGAATTATGCCTTCCATGACATCGAAAACATCGTTCAACCATATCTCGACGATCTTCCGGCTCATTCACAAAAGTGGACCGATCATCCATAGCATTTGAGAGTGATTTTTCTATGTTACCGACACTACAAGATACGACTCAATCCACACAAATGTGTGTTCTGTGTTAGTTCTGGATGTTTACTTTGCTTTGTGGTCTCAAAGGACAGGATTCGTCTCCACCAATGTAAGGTTCAGGCAATCATTGATTTGCCTTCACCTTCAAATTTACTTCAGATTTAGAAACTCCAAGGGAAAGCAAACTTTTTGAGGAGGTTCATTCCAAATTACACCGAACTTGCTAAAGGTTATACTCGTCTATTGAAAAAAGAAGTACCCTTCATCTGGGTTTAGGTCGCGCAATCTTCTTTTGATGTTGTTAGGTTCCTATACCAATAGGTTTCATTTTTCATTATTGACTATGGAGGTGTCAAATATGTTCATCCTTTCCAGACTGCAAAGGTTCCATATTTTGTATATGGATAAAGAAAATTAAAAAATGTAAAGAGGGTATTCCCTAAAAGAAAAATCAAAGGGCAAGAAAAATGAATTGGTCAGAAAAAATAATAAAAGTGAACCCCAAACCAAAAGACCAGGAAAGTGGCCAGTCAAAATGCCACTGCTATCTTATTTGCAAGATGACAATGTGCAAATACTGTTGCTTATCACACTTAATGGATGGACCAATAGTTCAATCTAGACCATTCCATATTTAAATTTGTTGTTGTAGAATAGAGAAAGAATATCTGTCCAAACAGTTCAAGCTTGGTAGATAAGTACACAGATAGAGAAAATAAGGAGCCCAACTGCTTAATTTGGGCCCTTGGAAGAGATAAGGGTAGATTTAGATAGGAGGACAGTCAAAATAAAAGAGGAACTTCAGGGTTTGCAAGTACAAATGCACCCAATCAAAAGGAAGAAAAAATGCTAGATGTAGGCGGGGGAAGCAGTTTGAGGTTGCAGAAACAAGGTTGTGACCTTTTTGCCTTATCAAGAAAGGACTCATCTCATCAATGATACAAGTACCATGGAAGTTGTTTGGTTGTATAACAATGGAAGCATGACTAATTCCCCCTTCATTCCCCCAGAAATCTTTTACTAACATCCCCTCAAGGACCTTGGGATCTGCCCAATAAGTCCTGTTTCACTTCTTTCTATGAGAAATGCTAAGTTAAATTCTAAGTTTACTTAGTGAAAAGAAGCCACATTTCTTGTGTAAAAATCATCATTCCATACTCCTTACATTTTCTTATGCCTAAGTTTTCACTCTACAAACTTAGCATCTGTGCATGCAATTTCATTCCATAAAGCCATATTAACATTTAACTCTGTTATGTAGCTCCCTAAATCATTTTCCCCAACCATATTCTTACAAAAACTATATAAAAACCCAAAAAATCTAAATATCCCTACCCATTGGCAATTATAGCCATTCAATATAGTTTTCTGGAAATATTAAGTCCATCCAGGACTTTATATTAACCCTTCCACGTATAAACCTCAGGATTTATTTTAACCTCAGGTTAAATAAATAACCACTCGAAACCCTCCCACCACACCATGCATTCAAACCTTGGTGCGCATATAAACCTTGGGATTAGTTTAATGTTTGATTGAACCAATAACCATGACCGCCCGTTCAACCACAAAACCCTTTAACCCAAAGTTTTGAACCCCGCAATATTTTATAATATTAAATATACAGGTGGGTTCCCGTGCCATATCGTACCATCAACTACCCTTCCCGTCAGCCCTTCGATCCGGCCTTGCAGATCCGACGGCTCACGCTAATATCGGAGCCGCCCCGTTGTACGAGGGTTAGCTCCTGATAGAAAGCGGTTTTGCCGCCGTACGCAGGGACGCGTGGCCTGTTTCGATTGCATCGAGCCCACGCTGACACAAACCGCCCTCGTATCATAAGCGGTCTAATGGAAACCACTTACCGCTTGTCCTCCCTGCCGTGCACATCATCCCCACGTTGGCTTTTGCGTCAGCGCCCTCGCTACTGTACAGTTCGTCGTTGCCACCCCGTCACCCATCCACATTAGCTGCCACGTTATCTGTTGTACCTTGCTACAAGACTAGGTGACATCATGTTGATGTCAGTAAAAAAAGTGCCAAAAAGTCCGAAAAACCACAAATTTTCGTTAAAAACTCATGAAAGTGATGCTTTTGTTTATTTTTTATATGGCCAATGGTGAAAGTCTCTGCATGAAAAACACGTCCAATCCGCCGTTGACGTCCCAGTCTACCACCCAGGCGTATTCAACCTGCAACCCGACCTCCTCGGCTCTACCTGCAACTACATTTCATAGCAAAGTCTCGAACAAATAGGTATTTACCTGGGAATGCCCATAAACCCTGTTTTTCATAATTTCTCTGCAAAATATCACCAATACAGCTAAATTCAACTCAAAATAATTATCACCTGCAAGCTCCTCCGCTCTGCTTCACTGTGTAACCATACTGATGAGCAAAACCTACCAATTCTCCGACCCTCTGCAAATTACCCGTTAAAGCTCGAAATCCAGCTCCTGTTTGCCTGCAAAACCACCAAAAAACCTGTGAAATCCCTGCTCTCCCCATGATTTTCAAGCTTCCTCATTGAAGAATCCTACAGACTCTGTACTCTCGATGAGTCCCACTCAGCAAGGACACCTTGGCAGAACTCAAACTGCAAATTTCATGCTAGAAAGCCCTCTATCAAGACTCTGTTTTCCTGTTAAAATATAGACCAAATCCAACTATAATCCTAGTAAATCATGGAGGCTCCATTGGCCCTAAATAATGAACCATTAAATGCACCTCATAAAGAGTTAGAGTGGATACCTCTAGCAGACAGAGACTATCAAATTGATGATATGGAGGGAAATAAGCCTCACCTTCAGGCTTTCTGTGAAATAAGGAATAACTTCAGAAACAAACTTGACCTGTTAGGAATATGGGAATCCAACATGCCTATATATTACCTGCCCTCAATGAGTGTATTCCCTGACATCATCCATCAATGTTGTGCTAATTATGAGCCTTCTCAAAGGGCAGTGATGGACCCTGCTGGAAATTTCCTCTTTTACATTACCCCTCAGCCCATAAATGAGATGCTGCAATTCAAGCCAACTCAGCCTTTGGTCCCCCTTTCCATGAGACAATTGCTGGATCAAGCCTCAAAGTTGCCCTCTACAGAAGTTGACCGAATTACCAAGCCGTTTATGCCACCAGAGTGTTACTCGAGATTCACAATCCCTTATCACCATGCTTGGTTTACTGAGGATGGAAAATTCTCATAGATATGATCTCCTACATCCTTGGATTCAGAAAAAGTGAAATTGTGGATGAGACTGTCTTTGCTTTGATGTCCATGTTTACTCCAGGACAGCCCCCTGCTGTCAAGTATGACTATGCCACCTTCATAGCCAACAAGATTCATGAGCAGTTCATGAACTTAGAGAGGGAAAGGGTGTTCAAATATACTTCATCTATATATCATTTGTTGTTGTACTATCAATCGGATAGTTTCCCGGTTTTCCTTAATATTTTGGTCCTCGGTGTTCCCTCATGTTAATTACTCCCCATACACATACTGTGAATTGGTTGACCTTTTTGTCTATCCAGCCACTTGCTTATTGTCAACAGATCCTCCTCCCAGGTTCACTGTTGAAATGCAGAGAATCCTACATCTCTCAAAGGGATAGAACATTAGTGACTGGTATTACTACCAAAACCATACTGTAATAAGGATCTATGGCTATGAATTAGCCCCTTACAAACTACAAAAATATGTCCCCATGAGACTCTTTGTCTTGGAGTACTATCGACAGTTCAACAGTGCAAATTTAACTCACTTCTATGGTGCTAGGAAAAAGGCACAGCTTAAAATAAGACATCAATTGGCCGCCTTTATCTTTAATAAAAGGGAAGAAGCATGGAAGGATGCTAACACTATTGTGAGAGACAAAATTAAGCTGACACTAAGTATCCATTGGGCACCATATGACCCAGAACATTTCATAAGCTTTAGAAGAGTTAAAAACAAGCTCATAGGGTATGTGCACCAAAGAATCCCTGAAATTGAACAATATGCCAATCAACAAGAATGGGAAGAGGGCACACTAGTGGAAGAGCTTACTGAAGAAGAGATAACAGAAAAAGCAATCAAAAACCTTGAAAAATCAGTTGACCTAGAATCTTTTGGATAGGTGTTTTTCACAGGTCCTCGGCACCTTGGAGAAGGCACCTCATTTGCCACGGTTTCCCAACAACCTGCCTAAGAAATTGCTCAACCAGCAGATACATCTAAAGGAAAAGAGGTGCAGCATTCAGAGTAGTAGGTATAGCATTCTGAGCAACAAGAAACAATGGCAGACCGACCAGTTTCAACAGATGAACAAAATCAAGGGCAAGACCCTTCAACTCAAGAAAAGGTGACTGAAATTCCTCTGTTACAGACTCCTCTTAATGAGGAAAGGGCCAAGAAAAGGGATAGACAAGAAGAGACTCCCATAGGGGCATCTATAGATCAGCAAGCAGAAAAAATACAAAGATTAAATCCTTATTCAGAAGAAGAAATGCCAAAGGGGCCAACTGAACAACAAGTTCCCCCAAGTATGGAGACATCAGCTAGCTCCTTTCAGCCAGAGCAAGAAAGACAACAAGGTGTGGAGGTTACATCCACCAGGCAACAGAGCAGACATGGATCTGACATCAAGAAGGCATTCACTGATATCAAGGGCAGAAATGAGCCAGTAAGGTTCAAGCTCTACAACCAGTTGCTAAGAATGGCTCCCACTAATCAAGAAAGACTAATGGTAGCCTATGATATCCAGGAAGGGAAAATGACCCTCGGTCAGTTTAGACCTACAATGCAGCAACCACAATCAGCTACTGACTATATTAGAACCAATCTGGAAGTTCTCTCCAAGGAAATCCATCCAATGGACCATATTGAATTACACAAACAAACCGGTGAAATGGCATATTCTACCTTGGCAAACAAAACATTATTGGCTCATATATTGCAAAACTCATTGCACAATACTTCTGCCCAACTGGAATTAGAGAAGGCCTCCTCAATGGCTAAAGCCTAAGGATAATAGAATCAAATCCTTGGAGGAGATTATTATAGAGTTGGGACATGATCCCAAGGATCTAAAGGGCATTCAGGCCTTGATCAAAAACAAAGAGGAAGACATAGCAGCCCTCAGAAGACAACTTAGGCTGCCAGCTACAATACATTCTCAAACTACAGAGGTATCACAACAAAAAGAAGAAGAGGATGTGGTTACTTTGCTTATGAGGATGCACAAAAGACTCATAGAAACATGAGTGCCTTGGAGGCATCACTACAAGGGAGACAGGGAGAGTTGGCCTCTCGGCCAGTTCAAACAACTCACATTCTTACAGCTGCTCCTCCTAAGGTCACCACAAAATTCCCACCTACTGATCCAACATCAATGGCAGGTACCTCAAGTTCAGCACCAGTTTCAGAAACAACTACAGCAGCGGTAGAGCAAGAGGCCAGTCTAAGTATGGAGGAAATGATGAAATAAATAAAGGCTATGGAAGTACAGATGGTAGAATTGAAAGAAGCCAAAGAAAAGCTGGCCAAAATTGAGGTAAGATATGACAAATCCAAGATGGATGTAGCTGAGAAGAAAAGAGAAGTAAAAACCTTAGAGAAAAGGATAAAGGAGCTGGAGAAGGAGCTTACTCTTGATAAGACTCTAGCTGAAGTCAAGAAAATTTTGTGGGTTAAAATTGGTCAATCCATTACAGACCAATGGCAATCAATTGAAACTATACATGAGCAGATGGAATTGATAGGCTTGGCTCAATTTGAAAATCAAAAGGCTAGAGCATCTTTAGGAAATATGCCTGAGCAAGCCAATACAATGATCCAATTTCTCAACACTCATACAAAAGAGCAGTTGTCAGCAATAGGTATCAGGAACAGGAGAGATACCATCTTACTAGTGAAAAGGGTGTTGACCCTAAGGAATTTTGTGCAGAATCTGGAAAGAAAATGTCAAGAAATGTAGGCAGAGGTAAATGAATTCAGAATAAAGTTTGCAGCATTACAGAACAGAGGGCTACCAAGTTTATTAACCAGCGCTGGAAGACTACTATCATATGAGCAATATGCCAACAGGGTAAATAACTATGCCTCCAATCAAATTAAGCATCCTCAAGCACCTCAGAAGAAACAGGGCCTCCCTTTGGACATAATCTTTATGACAAACTAGAAAATCTGTTCTATATTAAACATGAGATAAACCATATTTTTGAAGTCCAGCCCAACTTTTATAGATACACTGAAGCTGATGAAACAATGATAAAGATACAAAGACATCAGTTGCCTACAGAGGATTGGTGGAAAGGAATGATGGAGACATTGCTCAGGTAATTTTGTTTATTTTTCTTTTGATCAGTTACAAGTCAGCAAATACAGAGGCACGGTCCACCAGCCAAAGAATAAAAAACAACATAAAGCAGAAATGGAATGGTGACTACAACCCGTTAATGCAAAAAAATCAAGCACTGATGACAAGGCCAAGACAGTGACAAGCAACATAACAACATCAAGGTAGCAAACTCAGAATGAATTCGCAGAAACCAGCCGACTCACTCAGCCCAAAAAGTCAAAATACCTCTGACAAATTGGACATCTAGCACATTCATATTTACTACAACATTTATTCCCTCATTTACTACTTCTTAAGAATTGGTAAAGGAAGTTATAAGTTCAAGACTTATCTTCACGATATTTTGTATCTCCCTTTTTGTATAAATACCTCCCCATAATATGTATTTGGGGTTGGTGATTCTCTTTGGGCTGCGCTGTAAATTCTCAGACTGTTTTAATACAAAAGCAGTTGAAGTTCATTGTTGATGACCATCTGGATGTGGATTTGATGTTCTGGGACTTGCTACAGAATTCCTATGTCATTCTATGTATCAATAAGTTATTCTAAACCGTGTTTTATGTTTTTTGTGTTTGCAATTTTCACATATGTTCCATAGTCTTGGTAACAGAGAAGAAGAATAGCCCAGGATTTGTTTAAATGCATCTTGTGTTCAATCTCTGCTATCAATTGTGTTTTCTTCAGAATTAGTCATAAATATGAATTCTTAATTGCTCATGTTTGCACTAATTCCTTCATTTTGAATACTATTTAGGGATTCTTAATTGCTCCTGGATAATATTCATGCACTTTCCCTCTGCCAACATAATGAAATATTCTTGGTTGCATTTCATACCCTGACTTCATTCCATCGACTTTCAGATTGAAAATTGTTCCTAGATTGCCTATCTTGCTCTGTAGCATCACCATTTACCCAAAAAACACTTTCAGCAGTACATCAACATTGACTCCATTTCCCAATAGTATAGACTGTTTTGGACTCGTATCACAGATCTGCCTGAAATCACCATCCAACAAACTTAAAACAAAACCATCTACATCATAACTAGCCTAAAATACTCCAAAAAAAAAAGTTAAACCATAAAGAGAGAGCCCTCTCTGGTTGCAGGTAGGCTAGGACCTGCAGCTAAAAGATTGGTTAGTGGTTACCTCGGTCATATTCCCTTCAAGAGGCAGGGAACAACCTGAGTGATAACATCATTGGTGACTCCACTGGGGACCTCTGAATGACTATTTGTAACTGATGTCTGTTTTCTAAAGCTACAGATGGAGCCTAAAGTTAGCCAGGTAGCCTTTGAAACTGTCTTTGCTCTGCATTCACATGAGTAAATAAAAGCTACTTCAGTCAATCTCTAGTATAGTTTTAGGCTTTAAACAGCTGTTCCAAAAAATTGATCAATTTCCCTATTTTCAACATATTCAAAGGAAAGCTCAAAGCTTCCCATATTTCAAAGAAACTCTTGTAGAATATTGTGAAAAATTGTGATCTTAAAACATTCCCAGAAAATACTAAAAAACTAATTTAGAAGCTGGCTCTAAAGAATAAAACCCAATACACCAGGTCAAACCCTGACCCAGATCCTCCAGCTGCTTTTGAAAATCCCAACTTGATCCCTAAGACCCTTAGGAAACAAGAAGCTCAAGAAAATTCTGCTGGTTTAGACCTTGAAACAGTTCAGCAGAGCTATATCCAAACTCCTTCTAAAGCGTCAGTCCGTCCTCACATTACTGTTGCTTCTCCTAGTTCTTCATCCACCTCTCAAAGCACCTTCTCCACACCTCCATCCACCGCATATATTTCCACTCCAGTCCCTGCTGTTTCAGCTGTCCCATTTATTCCTATTGCTCCATTTATCCCTGTGAATATGGCAAACCATTATGCTCCTCTTCAGTTTCTTGGAAATCCATGGGCTATGCCTAAAGATTATTAGAGAAAAATCACATATTTTGATGGTACTGGCTCCTACACAGCCCAGCAACACTCTAATAAAATGCAAGTTATTTTGAGAATTATGAAATAGATGATGATGATGTGAGAATGAATATTTTTGTTCAAAGTCTAACTGGTGATGTAAGGATTTTGTTTAGAGCACTTGTTGCAAATTCTATAGCTGATTTGGAAGCTCTTTATCAATCCTTCCTAAACAGATGGTAAAAGAAGAAATACCCTTTACACATTTTAACTGAATATGACAATTTGAAAAGAGGCCCATAAGAAGCTGTCCAAGACTATTGTGCTAGGCTCAACAATGTTTATAATGCCATTCCTCAAAACCGTAGACCTCCGCCTGATTTAGCTTTGATCAAATTCCCTGATGGATTTGATTCTGACATGGCATACCAACTGAGGGAAAGAGCCCCTCCAAGCTTAGAAGACATGCAGAATATAGTTGTTAGCATGGAGGCAAACCTAATTGCTAAGCGAAATCGGGCAAGAGCTGAAATAAGAACAACTTTCAAAGAAGAGCCTTCAACATTTGAATAGAAACTGGATACAATCATCAAAGGTATGGAAATACTTGGGGATAGGGTGGAAACTATTGAAAGGAAATCATCATGGGAAGGTCAACCAAGTAACACTACAAGAAACCCAAACTTTAGAAAAAATCAAAATCCAAATTTTGGAAGGCCTGGCCCTGACCAGAACATTAGACCTCCATTTCAAGAGAACTATGCCGAAGCCTCAACATCTAGTGAACCAATAGAGGACACCCAAATCAACCTAATGGGGTTAAACAGTGAGCAACAAATTTTTCTAACACAAGATGACCAAGAGGCTCACAATTTTAACCAATTTTAGACCAAATCCGGAGGGTCATTTGATTTCAGAGAAGGCTATGATGCAGCAGTCTATGAGGTTCATAAACAATACAAATTAAGAATTAGGACCATAGATGTTCGTTAACCTACCAAACTGAAGGATCCCAAGTAGCCAAAGAAAACAAAGGATAAAGTTGTCCTGATAGAACCCTCTACTAAAATAGACCTAGACACAAAGGAAGTCTCTGTGGAAGACATATCAGACTTACAACCCTCAAAAAATCAGCCATACACATCCCATTCATCAAAATAAAATTTGAATCACCCTCCTGAAAATAATTTCAAATCAGATATACCTCAAAACAACACTCATAATCAAGAGAAGATCACTGAAAATCCAGTTGAAAAGGAAAAGTTTGCGGTCCATAATACAAAAATTCATATAGAAAAACCTTTTAATTTAGAAACAGAAATTGGCAAGCTAAAAATAGCTATTCCTCTCTCTGAATTTGCCAAACATGAAATTTAGAGACAACAAATCAATAGGTACTGTAGATACCAGAGAATAGGGATGCAGTCAATGTTCTTGATGATCAACCTGAGTTAATTTTCGGTTATGAAGTCAATGATAAAAAAGTAGATGGAGGGGTCCCTCCATTTTATGTGAGCTTAAACATTCATGAAAAAGTGCTGCATAATGCTATGTTTGATTCAGGAGCTTCCCATAACCTAATGCCTAAATCGGTGATGGAGAGATTAGATCTAGACATCACAAGGCCCTACAAAGACCTTTTCTCATTTGATTCCAACGAGGTTAGCTGTCTTGGCCTAATCAAAGACCTTTGTGTATCTTTAGTCCAATATCCAGCTAAAACAATCTTGATGGATGTGGTGGTGGCTGACATTCCACCTAAGTATGGTATTCTTTTTTCCAGATCTTGGGGTGCAAAACTCCAAGGATCTTTGCAGCTAGACATGTCCTATGCCACTATTTCAGTGTTTTGAAAGCCAAAGAGATTATACCGTGAAACATTGATGAAATATGTGGTTAGCAGTCAAGAAAAACCCCAAAACGTTCCCATCTATTCTATGCATTCTGATATGGATTCATTCATTCTATATAATGCTGGGAAGTGTCCCAAAACTGGTGTCAAATTCCTAGAAGCACCACAAACACAAAGCACAGAGGAACAATCTAGATCCCAAGATCAAAAAACTGTTGATATGATTGATGCAACAAAGGGAAATGATATATCATATGAATTACAAGATCCAAACCTACCCACTCTACAAGCTTCTAAAACTCTTAAGGCTAGTCATAACCAAGAAATCTTATGGTACTTAGAGTTTGATGGCTCGGTAAACAAATTAGGAGCAGGGGTAGGGGTTTGGACACACAACATGCAAAATAACCATGCTGAAGGTCATGCATATAGGTTAAATTTTAGATGCACAAACAATATGGTTGAGTATGAAGCCCTTTTGTTAGGTCTTAAGCTCATTAAACGTCTAGGGGCAACCAAGGTTTCAATCCTAGGGGATTCAAATTTGATTATATAGTAGATGAAGGGAAATTTTGTTACAAATGATCTTAGGTTGAGAGCTTACAGAGGGGTAGCCATTGAAATACTTAACACTTTCTCATAATCTCAGCTCACCAAAATCCCTAGAAAGCACAATTTACATGCACAAAGCTTGACGACTTTTGCCAACACTTGCATGCTACCATTTGAACCCAACCACCATTTTACTATTGAAATCAAACATAGACCTGTTGTCCCAGATAATGTCAAAAATTGGCAGGTCTTTGAGAATGATACACAAATAAATAATTTCCTGACTTTGAAAGAGAAATTCTCCAGCATAAACATTGATACAAATACCATGGATGATCAACAACAGATAGACAAAATTGAACAAAATATATCAGCTAAAACATCAAATCTGATTTTGCACCCAACAACTTTTGATGACAAGAATTTACATGAACTAAAGCAAACAGATTTTGATGAAATAGCTGAGGTAGAAGCTGAAGTAATTGAACTAAAGGATAATTTTCTACCCACCAGCTTAACTCCTTTAGAGGACATATTTGACTCAAATGATATTCCTAGGAAGCCAAAGATGCAACCTCTCAATGCAAAAATTGAGGACTGTAACATTGGAACTACAAAGAATCCCAAAAGGCTAAAACTATCCAAGACATTGCCTGCTGATCAAAAGCGAAAGTATATTGAGTTGTTTAAGGAGTTCCAAGATGTCTTTGCCTAGAGTTATGAGGACCTCAAATCCTATGATACTTCAGTCATCCAACACACTATACCTCTGAAAGAGAATCAAAAACCCTTTAAATAAAAGATTAGAAGGGTGAATCCTATCCTCCTTCCCCTGATTGAAAAAGAAGTTAAACTTATGTATGAAGCTGGAATCATCGCACCTATCATGTTCTCAGAGTGGATTTCAAATCTAGTGCCTACTAGGAAGAAAACAGGAGAGATAAGATTGTGTGTTGACTTAAGAAATTTGAACAAAGTTTCTCTCAAAGACCACTACCCCTTACCAAAAATGGATCATATACTACAAAGGGTAGTGGGAGCCTCTAGGGTCTCATTGTTAGATGGATTCTCAGGATTCAATCAGATTTTAGTCCACCCGGATGACCAAGAAAAAACTGCCTTCACCACACCTAGGGGAACCTTCAAATATGTCAAAATGCCTTTTGGACTAAAAAATGCAGGGGCCACTTTTCAAAGAGCAATGGACATAGCCTTTGCCAAAGAGATCCATGATTTCTTAGTCATATACCTGGATGATCTCACTGCTTTTTCAAAATCAGACCAAGAACACTTAGAACATTTAAGGCAAGTGTTCGTAATTTGCAGAAAATATGGCATATCATGGAACCCAAAGAAATCATTGTTCGGCCTGCAAGAAGGAAAACTCCTAGGTCATATAATTTCAAGAGATGGCATTAGGATTGACCCAGATAGAATTCAAGCTATTCTCCAAGTGCCTCATCCAAGAAACATCAAGGAACTACAAGCCCTTCTAGGAAAGATCAATTTCCTAAGAAGATTCATTCCCAATTTGTTTGAGCTTATAAGACTGTTGAATAATATGCTAAAGAAAGATTCTAAAGTCAAATGGACCATGGAAGCCAAACAAGCCTTTGAGGACATCAAAACAGCCCTGACAAAAACACCAGTCCTCACCAGTCCGAGGTTTGATAGAGATTTCATCATTTTTCCTTTGCATCTGAGCATACTATTGCTACTGTCCTATTGCAAAAAGATGACCAAGGGTGTGAAAAGCCCATCGATTTCTTTAGCAAAGCCCTTAGGGATGCTCCCTTAAAGTATCAAATCATGGAAAAACAAGATTATGCCCTTGTAAAAGCCATCAAGGATTTCAGAGTTTATATCTTGTACTCACACGTGATAGCCTATGTTCCAAATGCTGTGGTTAAAGATATTTTAACTCAAGAAGGAATTGAAGGTAAAAGGGGCAAATGGATAGCCAACATCTTAGAGTATGACATTGAAATCAATCCTACACAACTCATAAAAGGACAAGGATTAGCCAAACTGATGACTGAAACCAAATTTCAAGCCCTTGACATGAATGAACTGGATAACAAACAGGAGATGGTGACTCCACAGATCAATCAAGCCTTTTTACAATCACCTTGGTATGCTGACATATGTTTTGTATTGTTAAACCTGCAAGCTCCTCTAGGGTTATCCAGGACTAAAAAGAGATTCTTGAAAATGAAGGCATCAAAATTTTGTATTATAGACAATGTTTTATTTTGGAAAAATCATGAAGGTATTTTGCTTAATTGCCTAACATTGGATGAAACTGACAAAGTACTCAAGGAATTTCATGCAGGAGACTGTGGGGGACACTTGTATTGGAAATCAACAGCTGATAAGATCCTAAGAGCTGGTTTCTATTGGCCCTCCATGTTTGCTGATGTAAAAAAATTTGTGATATCTTGCCATAAATTCCAGATTTTTGAAGGCAAAAGAAAGCTGTTACCTTTGCCCCTTAAACCTATTTCAATTGAAAGACCGTTTCAACAATGGGGTCTAGACATTATTGGTGAAATTCACCCTTCCTCCTCTGGCCAACACAAGTGGATTTTGACTACCACAGACTATTTTACCAAATTTATAGAAGCCATCCCTTATAGGCAAGCCGATGACTCAATCATCATGCAATTCTTAGAAACCAACATCTTGTCTAGATTTGGCTGTCCAGAAAATATTATTACAGACAATGCTTCTGCATTCAAATCCAAAAGAATGATCAACTTTTTCCATAAGTACCACATTACCTTGGGCCACTCCACAACCTATTACCCTCAAGGTAATGGCCTAGCTGAGTCATCCAACAAAAGCCTCATCAACATCATTAAAAAGGTCTTGGAGGAGGATAAAAAGAATTGGCATAAAAAACTTATGAATGCACTATGGTAGACAGATTGAACACCAAAATATCTATTGGTACAGGTCCATATGAATTGGTTTATGGAATGGGGGCAAGATTCCCTTCATCTTTGGGAATCCCTATGATCAAGTTGCTGCAAGAAATACAAGCAGAGCCTAACGATATTCAGAGAAGGATCAATCAAACTATTCACTTGCAACAGACAAGAGAGGAAGTGTATCAGAGAACCCGTGTTCTACAAGATAAACTCAAAAAGATCTTTGACAAAAGAACAAAAGATGAGGACTTCTTCATAGGAAACAAAGTGCTGAGATTGGATTCTAGAAGAGAGGGTAAAGGGAAACATGGGAAATTTAATTTTCTTTGGAAAGGACCATTTACTATTCATGCTGTACAAGGTAACAACACCTATTTTTTGAAGAGTTTGGATGGCACAGATATTGAGGAAGGCCCAGTCAATGGGCGAATGATCAAGCATTATTTTGATTCCCTTTTATCAACACAACACAATGTATATTGTACATATATAATTGTATTTTCACCAATTTTCTTTTACAGCAATTAGATAAGGAACAAGATGTAGTATATTTTGAGGAAAAGTCAGGAAAATACATCACTTTTTGAGTGAGATTTTGAATTTACCATAAGAGATCAAGAAGAAGACTTGAAAACTATAAAGATGATGATAAATATTCAGAGAAACCAGCAAAGACACAGCTGTAATTTTACACAGATCAGCTCATGAGGAGTGCACACATGCTACAAAGGTTCAGATCATTGGTTTCTAGGAGAAGGAAGATTTGAATTACAACAAATAACTGAGAATAAGGCCATTTGACCTGCTGTTCTTGGCTTTTCACCAAGAAAATCCATCCCCAAGTGGAGCCACTGTTAGGTTCCTATGCCAATAGGTTTCATTTTTCATGATTGACTATGGAAGTGCCAAATATGTTCATCCTTTCCAGATTGAAAAGGTTCCATATTTTGTATATGGATAAAGAAAATTAAAAAATGTAAAGAGGGTATGCCCTAAAAGAAAAATCAAAGGGCAATAAAAATGAATTGGTCAGAAAAAATAATAAAAGTGAACCCCAAACCAAAAGACCAGGAAAGTGGCAAGTCAAAATGCCACTGCTATCTTATTTGCAAGATCATAATGTGCAAATACTCTTGCTTATCATACTTGATGGATGGTCCAACAGTTCAATCTGGACCATTCCATATTTAAATTTTTTGTTGTAGAATAGAGAAAGAATATCTGTCCAAATAGTTCAAGCTTGGTAGATAAGTACACAGATAGAGAAAATAAGGAGCCCAACTGCTTAATCTGGGCCCTTGGAAGAGACAAGGGTAGATTTAGATAGGAGGACAGTCAAAAGAAAATAGGAACTTCAAGGTTTGCAAGTACAAATGCACCCAATCAAAAGGAAGAAAAAATGCTAGATGTAGGCTGGGTAAGCAGTTTGAGGTTGCAGAAACAAGGTTGTGATCTTTTTTCCTTATCAAGAAAGGACCCATCTCATCAATGATACAAGGACCATGGCAGTTTTTTGGTTGCATAGCAATGGAAGCATGACTAATTCCCCCTTCATTCCCCCAGAAATCTTTTACTAACATCCCCTCAAGGACCTTGGGATCTGCCCAATAAGTCCTGTTTCACTTCTTTCTATGAGAAATGCTAAGTTAAATTCTAAGTTTACTTATTGAAAAGAAGCCACATTTCTTGTGTAAAAATCATCATTCCATACTCCTTACATTTTCTTGTGCCTAAATTTTCACTCTACAAACTTAGCATCTGTGCATGCAATTTCATTCCATAAAGCAATATTAACATTTAACTCTATTATGTAGCTCCCTAAATCATTTTCCCCACCCCTATTCTTACAAAAACTATATAAAAACCCAAAAAATCTAAATATCCCTACCAATTGGCAATTATAGCCATACAATATAGTTTTCGGGAAATATTAATTCCATCCGGGACTTTATATTAACCCTTCCGCGTATAAACCTCGGGATTTATTTTAACCTCAGGATAAATAAATAACCACTCGAAACCCTCCCACCACACCATGCATTCAAACCTTGGTGCGCATATAAACCTTGGGATTAGTTTAATATTTGATTAAACCAATAACCATGACCCTTCGCGCAACCACAAAACCCTTTAACCCAAAGTTTTGACACCCAAGACATTTTATAATATTAAATATACGGGCAGGTCCCCACGCCATATCGTACCATCAACTACCCTTCCCGTCAGCCCTCCGATACGGCCTTGCAGATCCGACAACTCACGCTGATATTGGAGCCACCCCGCTGTACGAGGGTTAGCTCACGATAGAAAGCGGTTTTTCCGCTGTACGCGGGGACGCGTGTCCCGTTTCGATTGCATCGGGCCCGTGCTGATACAAACCGCTCCTGTACCATAAGCAGTCCGATGGAAACCACTTACCACTTGTCCTCCTCGCCGCGCACATCATCCCCACATCAGCTTTTGCGTCAGCGCCCTCGCTACTATACAGTCCGTCGTGGCCGCCCCGTCACCCATCCACATCAGTTGCCATGTTATTGGTCGTACCTTGCTACAGGACTAGGTGATGTCATGCTAATGTCAGCACAAAAAGCGCCAAAAAGTCCGAAAAACCACAAATTTTTGTTAAAAACTCGTGAAAGTGATGTTTTTGTTTATTTTTTATATGACCAATGGTGAAAGTCTCTGCATGAAAAACACGTCCAATCCACCATTGACGTCCCAGTCTACCACCCAGGCGTATTCAACCTGCAACCCGACCTCATCGGCTCTACCTGCAACTCCATTCCGTAGCAAATTCTCGAATAAATAGGTATTTACCCGGGAATGCCCATAAACCCTGTTTTTCATAATTTCTCTGCAAAAGATTACCAATACAGCTAAATTCAACTCAAAAGCATTATCACCCGCAAGCTCCTCTGCTCTGCTTCACTGTGTAACCATACTGACGAGAAAAACCTGTCGATTCTCTGACCCTCTGAAAATTGCCCATTAAAGCTCGAAATCCAACTGCTGTTCGTCTGCAAAACCACCAAAAACCTGTGAAATCCCTGCTCTCCCCACGATTTGTTAGATTCCTCATTGAAGAATCTTGCAGACTCTGTACTCTCGGTGAGTTCCACTCAGCAAGGACACCTTTGCACAGAACTCAAACTGCAAATTTCATGCTAGAAAGCCCTCTATCAGGACTCTGTTTTCCTGTTAAAATATAGACCAAATCCAACTATAATCCCAGTATATCATGGAGCCTCCAGTGGCCCTGAATATTGCACCATTAAATGCACCTCATAAAGAGTTAGAGTGGAACCTCTGGTAGACAGAGACTATGAAATTGATGATATGGAGGGAGACAAGCCTCACCTTCAGGCTTTTTGTGAAATAAGGAATAACTTCAGAAACAAAGTTGACCTGTTAGGAATATGGGAATCCAACATGCCTATATATTACCTGCCCTCAGTGAATGTCTTCCCTGACCTCATCCATCAATGTTGTGCTAATTATGAGCCTTCTCAAAGGGCAGTGATGGACCCTGTTGGAAATGTCCTCTTTTACATTACCCCTCAGTCCATAAATGAGGTGCTGCAATTCAAGGCAACTCAGCCTTTGGTCCCCCTTTCCATGAGACAATTGCTGGATCAAGCCTCAGAGTTGCCCTCTGCAGAAGTTGACCGAATTGCCAAGCTGTTTATGCCACCAGAGTGTTCTCCAGATTCACAATCCCCTATCACCATGCTTGATTTATTGAGGATGGAAAAAAGCTCATAGATATGATCTCCTACATCTTGGGATTCAGAACAAGTGAAATTGTGGTTGAGACTATCTTTGCTTTGATGTCCATGTTTACTCCAGGACAACCCCCTGCTATCAAGTATGACTATGCCACCTTCATAGCCAACAAGATTCATGAGCAGTTCATGAAATTAGAGAGGGAAAGGGTGTTCAAATATACTTCATATATATATCATTTGCTGTTGTACTATCAATCAGATAGTTTCCCGGTTTTCCTTAAAAAATTGGATGCTAGGGGGGAGCGAGGGTCTGTAATATTTTGGTCCTCGGTGTTCCATCATGTTAATTACTCCGCATACATATACTGTGAATTCATTGACCTTTTTGTCTCTCCAGCCACTTGCTTATTGTCAACAGCTCCTCCTCCCAGGCTCACTGCTGAAATGCAGAGAATCCTACATCTCTCAAAGGGATATAGCATTGTTGACTGGTATTACTACCAAAACCATACTGTAATAAGGATCTATGGCTGTGAATTAGCCCCTTACAGACTACCAAAATATGTCCCTGTGAGACTCTTTGCCTTGGAGTACTATCGACAGTTCAACAGTGCAGATTTAACTCACTTCTATGGTGCTAGGAAAAAGGCACAGGTTAAAATAAGACATCAATTGGGCCCCTTTATCTTTAATAAAAGGGAAGAAGCATGGAAGGATGTTGAAATTATTCTAAGAGACAAACTTAAGCTGACACTAAGTTTCCATTGGGCACCATATGACCCGGAACATTTCATAAGCTTTAGAAGAGTTAAAAACAAGCTCACAGGGTATGTGCACCAAAGAATCCCTAAAATTGAACAATATGCCAATCACAAGAATGGGTAGAGGGCACACTAGTGGAAGAGCTTACTGAAGAAGAGATAATAGAAAAAGCAATCAAAAACCTTGAAAAATCAGTTGACCTGGAACCTTTTGGACAGGTTTTTTTCACAGGTCCTCGGCAGCTTGGAGAAGGCACCTCATCTGCCACGGTTTCCCAACAACCTGCCCAAGAAAGTGCTCAACCAGTAGAGACATCTAAAGGAAAAGAGGTGCAACATTTAGAGCAGTAGGTACAACATTCCGAGTAGCAAGAAACAATGGCAGACCAACCAGTTTCAACAGATGAACAAAGTCAAGGGCAAGACCCTTCAACTCAAGCAAAGGTGACTGAAATTCCTGTGTTACAGACTCCTCTTAATGAGGAAAGGGAAAAAAAGAGGGACAGACAAGAAGAGACTCCCACAGGGGCATCTACAGATTAGCAAGGAGAAAAAAGACCAATATTAAATCCTTATTCAGAAGAAGAAATGCAAGAGAGGCCAACTGAACAACAAGTTCCCCCAAGTATGGAGACATCAGCTATCTCCTTTCAGCCAAAGCAAGAAAGACAAAAAAGTGTGGAGGTTAAATCCACCAGGCAATAGAGTAGACAGGGCTCTGACATCAAGAAGGCATTCACTGATATCAAGGCCAGAAATGAGCCAGTAAGGTTCCAGCTCTACAACCAGTTGCTGAGAATGGCTCCCACTAATCAACAAAGACTAATGGTAGCCTATGATATTCAGGAAGGCAAAAAGACCCTCAGTCATTTTAGACCTACAACGCAGCAACGACAATCAGCTCCTGACTATATTAGAACCAATCTAGAAGTTCTCTCCAAGGACATCCATCCAATGGACCAGATTGAATTACAAAAACAAACCGGCGAAATGGTATATTCTACCTTGGCAGACAAAACATTATTGGCTCATAGATTGCAAAACTCATTGCACAATACTTCTGCCCAACTGGAATTAGATAAGGCCTCCTCAATGGCTAAGGATAATAGAATCAAATCCTTAGAGGAGATTATTATAAAGTTGGGACATGATCCCAAGGATCCAAAGGGCATTCAGGCTGATGAGCCCCAAATTTGGTAACTTGTTGGGCTCATTTGGCCTAATTATCCTTGTTCAATCCTTCATTTTTCATAGCTTATGCATTATTTTTCAATATGTTTATGTCATTTGTACGAATAAGGGTAGTCACTCTTCCTAGGTGGCTAACACGTGCTCATTTCATGTTTTTTTGACACATGTTGGAGCAAAACCGAGCAATCATGGGCTAGAAGACAGCCAAGCTTGGGGTGAGGATTCGTAGGGGGGTTGTCTATGGCATTAAATAGCCTTCCTCGGGATCTTCACCCCTAACTTCGATCTCCAAAGGCCACCAAAACTGGATCTAGAAGGCAGCTAAGCAGATTTTGGAAGAAGCTGTCTACTCATAGGTTGGGCAGCCAAGTCCCATAAATTTAGGAGGCCAGCTAGGGCCCTTGTGGTGTATAAATGTTAAGGCCTTAGCCTTTATGAGGATGGGTGATGATGGAAAGTACCATGTTTTAGGTGAAGGTATGGTTCTGTTTCATAGGGAGCATGGAGCTCCTGTCACCTTGACTGGTGTAAAGTATGTACCAGGTCTAAAGAAGAATCTTGTGTCTATCACTATGCTAGAAGATAAAGGCTATGATGTAGTATTTAGTAAAGGAAAAGTGTTCTTGAGGCATATCGGTATTGGACAGACCAAGAGGATTGGGATTTGAGTAAAGAATCTCTACAAGCTGGAGGTAGAAAACTGTGTTGCATTAACTTCCAAAGAAGAGTTGGTGCATAGCCAAGATGTTGGCAAGTTATGTCATAGAAGATTAGGCCACTTGAACTATGGGGCCTTGAAGATCATGCAGCAGATTTCTACTGGACTTCCCAAGGGAGAACTGGA
Organism: Pinus tabuliformis; assembly: GCA_031772625.1. NCBI lineage: Eukaryota > Viridiplantae > Streptophyta > Pinopsida > Pinales > Pinaceae > Pinus > Pinus tabuliformis. The sequence goes on from CM062815.1 coordinate 180,520,442, forward strand.
GCAGACAGATACATGCAAAGGGTGTACCTTAGGTAAGTATGCAAAATATTCCTTTCAGGATTGAGACAGTATAGCTGGAGAAATATTGGAGTGAGTTCACTCATATGTTTTTGGACCATTCTCTACAGCCTCCACCGCTAAATAAAGGTACTATGTTATTTTTATTGATGATTTTTCTCGTAGATGCTGGATCTACTTTATGCAAAATAAGGATCAGTTCTTCTTAAGGTTTTGTGAGTTTAAAGCCTTCGTAGAGAAAGAATCTCGAAATAAAATAAAATCCTTGCGTAGCGACAATGGTGGAGAGTATGTATCCCAATAGTTTAAGGACTTCTGCGTTGCAAAAGGAATTAAACAGGAGTTGACGTCACCCCATAACCCACAACAGAATGGGGTGGCTAAAAGGAAGAATAGATCAATTGTTGGAGCAACTCGAGTGATGTTGCATGACCAAAGCCTACCATTACATTTGTGGGTTGAGGCATGCAATACAGTAGTATACTTGCAGAACAGAAGCCCGCACCGTATATTGGGAATGAAGACACCTATGGAGGCCTTTTCCGAGAAGTGACCAGATGTGAGTCACTTCCAAATCTTTGGATCATCGGTTTACTGCCATGTGACCGAAGATGCTCGGAAGAAGCTAGATCCAACAGCTGATTTGGGAATACTTGTGGGGTACACAGATACACCCCACAACTATCGGGTGTTTCTGCCTACCAGTCAGAGGACAGTGGTATGCAAAGATATAAATTTCGACAAGCAAAAAGCCATGTGAGTATCACATGAGATGGAGCTCAAGTTGCATGAAGAGGAGGAACTTTCAGTTACTAAGGAGGAGGAACCTCATATTGATGTAGAGCAGCCGCAGGCAGAGGATCCCGGAGTGGAGACATCCACTCATGTCGAGACTTCCAGATATGGGTGGAAATGCTCAAGGGAGTCTGACAGGTTGATGCTGGATGCATGGGAGAATGTGGGATAGCCATCTTCTTAGCGCAGACAGAGGACGTCACCCGAGTGGTACACTGGGTACGTGGCCATGGTTGGGGAGTTTGTAGAGTCTGAACCTTCTTCATTTGAGGAGGTAGTGTAACAACCAATCTAGGTTGATGTAATGGTAGAGGAGTATGACTCTATCATTCATAACAGTGTGTGGGATGTTGTCCCAAGACCTTAGGACAAGTCAGTGGTGAGTTCTAGATGGCTTCACAAAGTAAAGATGGGGGAAGAGAGATAGTGATGGGGGAAGAGAGATAGAGGTAGGAGAGAAAGGGAGAGAGAGGAAGGATGAGAGAGAGGAGGAGAGATGGAGGGATAGAGAGATGGAGTTGGAGGGGAAGAGAGGGATGGAAGAAGAAAGACATAGAGAGTGAGAAGTGGAGAGAGAGAGAGGGAGTGACAAGGAATAGAAAGAGAGAGAGTGTGTGTGTATTTAGGGGTGAGATAAAAATACAAAGAAGGAGAGAGAGGTACATAGTAACATAGTTATATATATATATATAGAGAGAGAGAGAGAGAGAGAGAGAGAGAGAGAGAGAGAGAGAGAGAGAGAGAGAGAGAGATTGGGGAAGAGAGAGGGAGGTAGGAGAGAAATGGAGAGAGAGGAATAGTGAGATATGGGACTTGAGAGAGAGGAGGAGAGAGGGAGGGATAGGGATATGGTGTTGGAGGGGAAGAGAGGGAAGGAAGAATAATGACATAGAGAGTGAGAAGAGGATAGAGAGAGAGGGAGTGACTGGGGAGAGATGGAGAGAGAGTTTGTATGTTTTGGGGTGAGATATAGAGATAGAAGGAGAGATGGAGACAATGGGGGAGAGAAGGAGAGAGGAGATAGGGAGGGATATAGTAACAAAGAGAGAGAGTTAGAGAGAGAGAGGGAGGGAGGGAGGGAAAGAGAGATGGGTTTGGAGGGGGAGAGAGAGGGAGGTAAGAAGAAATAAATAGAGAGATAAAGGTGGAGAAAGAGAGAGGGAGTGATAAGGAATATGGAGAGAGAGGGAGAGAGGAAAATACGAGGGAAGAGAGATAGTAGTGGGGGAGGGAGAAAAGGGGAGTGGAGAGAGAGAGGGAGGGAGAGGAGGATGGAGGGATAAATAGATATATTAGAGAAAGAGAGTGTATGTTATGGGGGTGACATAGGGAGACAAATGGAGAGATAGATATAGATGGATAATTAAGAGAGGGAAGGAGAGAGAGATGGAGATAACGGGGGAGGGACAGAGATATTGATAGATATGGAGTGAGAGAGAATGTGTGATTGGGGGGTGAGATAGAGATACAAAGAAGGATAGATGGAGGGAGATATAGATATAGATGGAGGGAGATATAGATATAAATGGAGGGGGGAGAGAGGGAAGAAGATTTATTGCACTAGATGCATTGATCTCAATGTAGATATTGCTTTCTAATACTATTTGATTGCTTGCACTAGATGCATTGATTTTAGTGTAGATGTTGATTTCTAATGATATTTGATTTCCTGCACTAGAGGCATTGATTTCAATGTACATGATTTCTAATCTTATTTTATTTCTTGCACTAAATGCATTGATTTTAGTGTAGATGGTGATTTCTAATCATATTTGATTGCTTGCACTAGATGTATTGATTTCAATGTAGACAATTTATAATGATATTTGATTGCTTGGACTACATGCATTGATTTTAGTGTAGATGGTGATTTATAATCCTATTTTATTACTTTCACTAGGCCCATTGTTTTAACTGTAGATGTTGGTTTATAATCCTATTTGATTACTTGCACTAGATGATGCATTGATTTGAGTGTAAATTTCGATTTCTAATCCTATTTGATTGCTCGCATTAGATGCATTGATTTTAGTGTAAATGTTGTTCTCTAATCTTATTTGATTACTTGCATTAGATGCATTGATTTTAGTGTAGATGTTGATTTCTGATTTGATGTATGATGGTACATTATTTTTAAAGTGATTGGATTAACATTGTGCTTCATTTTAGTTTAAGCAAAAAAAATTATTGACAATGTAGATTGATTTTTGTGTTATAGTAATTCAACCTATTAGTGTTATGGTAATTCAACCTATTAATATTTACTACAATAGCTTGATCTAAAGATTTAAATGGTTTACGATTTAACCTGTACTTTTCATATAATCAATATGAAAATATCACAAAAGCAACAAGGGTGTCAATGAGAATAGTAGAAGAAAATAGTTTGGGTAGATTTAGTGGGCTGATTGTTGTTGTTGTTGTTATTATTCCTTTGGAATGGAAAAGACTTGTGGGGCTATTTACTGGTACAAGTCTCGCTAGAATTTCTTGTTAATTCTGGAACTTGATTAGTAAGTGTTATTAATTTTATAGTGACACTTTCAATATCTGACGAATCCTTTTATTTTGCCTTACTTGAATAATGTTGAGACTTCTTTCTAGTCTCCTTGCCATCTTTAGATACATCATCATTACTAATAATGCCAATAACACCAAGTCTTTCTCCACGGTGATTGCTTCTGAAAATTTTACAGCCAATGTCTCCTTTGCATCTCGTTTAACAAAAGAGGAAATATTTGTGGGAAAGGTAGTGGTATAATAATTAATAGAAATTGAATCATGAGGTTATGTGCCTCGGGGAAAATTGTTCAATATGCGATTGAAATATTTTTAATTCTCCTTTCCCCCATCTTATTCTTTTCAAGCTATTTTAATAACACGGAGGGAGTTTTGTCATCAACAAATTTCTCCAAAAATAACTTCTTAAACTCCCTCCAACCATGTATTGAATTGATAGACATACTATGGTGCCATGCTGCTGCTCTACCTTCAAATTTAAAAGGAAAAATCTTGTAAGAAACATCTTCATACCTTAACTCTCCGTAGATGCATGTAGAAATCATCGATGTGATCTTCTTCCTTTGTCTTCTTGTCTTGACCAAACTTTGATAAAAACTTTTCCAAATAACTGGGAATTTTATAAAGGTTATCCAGAAGAGAAATAAACCCTTTGGCCAACCAATCTAAGTCTTGATCAACCATGTCTTCATCTCTTGGTTCCTCCTCCTTTTGAAAATCTGACGAGCCTTCTCCTTCACCATATAAACTATCATTGAACTCAAAATTAGCTCCCAACTATTCTTCGTTAGGACAAACAATGTCCTCCTCATACCCGTCGTTAATGGGTGAAGGTGGATCTTACTAAACTGTGTTTTCTAAGGACTCTGCTAACTCTTCAAGATTGGAAAAAAACCAAATCTTCCACTGACGCAACTAATACACTGGTATGAGTTGTTTATTTCTTCTTAAGATGATGTAGGAGGTCATTAGAAAAAAGGAGTAAACCAATAACTTTTGTAAACCTATAGGTTATAGGTCAAATCACCTAAATTTTTTCATGGGTGGCCTCGTAAGCCAACTCTAGACCAGGTTGAGAAGACCCTCCCACTTCAGGAATATGAGTTGGAATGGTGTTCTAAATATTACTACCTTATCTAGAAGATGAATGGTTAGGATGTGTCGAGTTATCAGCCATAAAAAATTGGTTTCCCTCCTTCTAGCACTAGAATGTTTGTTTGGTTTTGTTATATTCTTTCCACGACTACCCCATGCACAGGGGGCACCAACCCGTTATGTATGTTGCGTTGGGCACTGTCGAGGGGTAAGTAGCGGATTTCGCATATATATTAGGTAGGGGGGGGGCTAGCTAAGCTTTTGTGCATGGATTTCGCACATGGTTTTGGGCATGATGGTTTTCTGTCCATGGTATTTCATAGATCCAGTAGTCTCGTTTTTGGGAACATAATGAAAATCAATCTAGTAGTCTCGGTTTCGGGATCTAGGGGATAATCTCTATGTATATCTGTTTTATGTTTTATGCTCTCGTCATTGTTTATTTTTTGTAGTTAGAATTCGTATGCAGGTAATTTCTGTACATGGTTAAAACCTACATTTGGTATTAGAGTTCTTTTGGCTCTAAGGGGACACCTTTGTTGCTAAGGCATTTTTTGTGTGGGCCTGTGGTAGACCCTATTCGGTCGGAGATCTACGGGATCGATTCTTGTGGAGAAATTAGATGGTGAGTAGTGGAAAGATAGAGATAGAGAAGTTTAATGGTTAGAGTTCTGAGTCGTGGAAACTCAAGATGGAGGATCTGCTGGTGGATAAGGATCAGTGGATTGGGGTAGATCTTGGTACTAAACCAACAACAATGTCGGCTGAAGACTTGGAAAAGTTGGATTAGAAGGAAAAGAGCATAAAAAAATTATGTGTCTCAGATTCAGTATTGTTGAATGTATAAGGGGAAGATTCGATGAAGGATTTGTAGGACAAGTTAGTAACTTTGTACCAATCTAGATCTCTGGTGAATAAATTGTTCCTACGAAAAAAGTGGTATAACCTAAGGCTGAAAGATAGAGAATTGGTAAAAAAGCATATGAACGCATTTAATACTATGGAAAGTTAATTATTATCTGTTGATATTAAAATTTCAGATGAAGATAATTGCTTCAATTTCTTTTGTTCTCTACCAGATTCATGGGATAGTCTAGTTGTTGCAATAGGTAGAAATGCAACCGCCTTGCAGTTTGATGAAATAGTCTCATCCTTGTTGTCGGAGGAGATAATAAGGAAAAATATGGAGTGACAGAATGGTGATTCCTTGTCTATACGAGGATGGTCATAGAATAGAAATAAAAGTAATTCCTCAAGTGGGAGATCTAAATCTAAAGGGAGATGTAAATCTCCAGGAAAACCTATAAAGGTGTGCTAGATATGCGGAAAGGAAGGGAAATTCAAAAGGGACTATAAATCTAAAGCTACTGAGAAAGGAAAGGGATATGATGATGCTCCTTCTACAAAGGCGAAAACCACCTCAGATAAAGGTGGGAATGTGTACTTGGATTCTTCTTCAAGTACACATGTAGATCATGAGGCATGGTTGATTGACTCACGTGCATCCTTTCACTTCACTCCCCATAGAGAGTGGTTCTGTGAGTATGAGAAATATGATGGTGGTGATGTCTTCTTAGGGGATGAAAGGAAGGCTAGAATCATTGGTCGCGAAAAATTCAAGTTCAAGTTGCAAGGTGGAAGATTAGAACACTTATGGGTGTTTTTCATACTCTTACATTAGCCAAAAATCTGATTTCTGTAAGAGAGATGGATGATGTAGGTGTAAAAACAGTGTTCGAGAAAGATACCTGAAAGATGGTTCATGGAGCACTAGTATTGATGCGGTGAGTTCAGATTGAAATTATGTACAAGCTTCAAGGCAACACTGTTATTGATGGGTACAATAGTGTTTTGGTTCTTGAAAGTGGAGCAGAAAAGCTAGTGGTCTCTGGAGAAATGACCATGCTATGACATCAAATGCTTGGACATATTGGAGAGAAGGGCCTTCGAATACTTCATGGTAATGGTATGGTAAAAGGTATATCTAATACCTCTTTGGATTTTGATTTCTGGGAGAATTGTGTAAATGGGAAGCAAAATTGGATGGGTTTCCCCTCTAGTGGTAAGAGGGTGAAACAAATATTATTGTTTGTGCACAGTGATGCATTTGGACCTGTGTCGATTCCATCACTGGGAAATTCAGTGTACTATGTATAATTTATAGATGAATTCTCATGGAATACATTGATACATTTCCTCAGGAAGAAATATGAAGTCTTTGATAGGTTTAAAGAATTTAAGGCTCTAGTGGAAAACTAGATAGAGAAGAAGAGAATGGTGTTGAGGACAGGTAACGGTGGAGAGTTTTGCAAGAAGGAATTTGAAGAGTTCTGTAAGAAGTGTGGTATAGCACGACATAAAACTAATGTATACACACCTTAGCAAAATGGAGTTTCAGAAAGAATGAATAAGACTTTGATGGAAAGGGCAAGAAGCATGCTCAGTCGCATTGAGTTAGGACAAGAATTCTAGGTAGAGGTGGTGGAAATTGCATGCTACCTGGTCAATAGATGACCTTCATCAGTGTTGGAGGATAAGACTCCACAAGAAGTATGGACTGGTAAGAAACCTTCTCTTTCACATCTGAGGGTATTTGGATGTGATGCATATGTACATGTTCCAAAGGATAAAAGAGCAAAGTTGGATAGTAAATATGAAAAGTGCATCTTTATTGGGTATAAGGATGGTTTAAAAGGTTATAAGCTTTGGAACCTAGAAACAAGGAAGGTTATGTACAACTGAGATGTGGTGTTTAGTGAGGTGAAAGATGTTATTAAACATGAAGTCCTACCAAAGGAACTTGAGAAGATAGAGTTTGAGCTAAATAAGGAAGAATCAAACTCTACAGTAGAAGAGGAATGAGAAGATGAAGAGCCACAAAGCCCTTCTGTGAGAAGATCAGTTAGAGAAAGAAGGCAGCCAGAAAGGTATAGTCCATTTGCTTTTTGTTCAATTTTTTCTTTATCTATTATTGATGATGATCCCATAACTATGAGGGAAGTAGTAGATTTAGAGGATGGAAACTCTAGAAAGATGCCATGGTTGATGAAATGGCATCTTTGCACAAAAATGAGGCCTGGGATCTAGTGGAGTTTTCAGCTGGAAGGAAACACATTGACAACAAATCAGTGTTCAAGAAGAAGATGAATGCATAAGGAAAGGTGGAGAAATACAAAGCTTGTTTGGTAGCAAAAGGTTATTCCGAGGTACTGGGAATTGATTTTGGTGATATTTTTTCACTTGTTTCCAAGGTAGCTTTTATTAGATTGCTTTTATCTATTGTTGTTGCTTTTGATTTTGAGGTAGAATAGATTGATGTGAAGACAACATTTCTTCATGGGGATCTGGAAGAAGAGATCTACATGAAGCAAACTGAAGGCTTTGTGGTGAAGGGTAAGAAAGAACTAGTATGCAAGTTAAAAAGGTCTTTGTATGGGTTAAAACCGTCACCAAAGATGTGGTATCAAAAATTTGATACATTTATACGGGGGCTTGGCTTCACCAGAAGTAAAGTAGATCACTGTTTGTATTTTAAATTAATTGGGGACCATGTTATTTATTAGGTCTTGTATGTGGATGATATGTTGTTGGTTGGAAATGACAAAGAAATTATCTAGTATTTGAAGACCCAATTGTCCTCCAAATTCGACATGAAAGATATTGATGTTGAAAACTATATTTTGGGCATGGAAATTAAATGATATCAAGCAAAGAGGAAGTTATGGTTAAATGAGATGAAGAATGTCGAGACAATAATATAGAGGTTTAATATGCATGATAGTAAATGGTGAAGGTTCCTATTCCTCTAGGTGAGAATTTATCTGTTGAACAGTGTCCCAAGACACAAGAAGAGGAAGAGGACATGTCCCATGTTCCATATGAAAGTGCAGTCAATAACCTGATGTATGGAATAGTTTGTACTAGACGATACATTGCACATGCAATGGGAACAATGTAAAATTTGAAACGGGAACTATAAACTCAAAACGAGAACTCTGGCCCAAAAACCCCAAAAAAACCACAAAAACAGTGCTCAAAACGAAAAGTGTGTATACTGGAACGATGTTTCTTTTTTTAGGTGTCAATTTTGCGGTTGTTTTAAAAATGGCAGCGACTACGAAATTTTCTACGAAATTTTCCTGCAAAATATAGCTTCAGAAAAAAAGTGTTGATACTGGAATAATGATTTTTTTTTTTAGGGTCAATTTTCATACTTTTTAAACAATGCTAATAAAACCAATTTTTTATGTCTCAAACAAAGTTAACTTTTAAGGAAAAACACATTAATGTTTCTGGTAGAATATCATTTTTCTTTCTTAAGTATAAATTTAACATGTTTTCAACCACAAAACTAAAAAAACATGACATTATGAACAAATTATTTCACTGAATGAATTCAAAAGTCTTTATTTGTACACGGAATAAAAGAGACATTATATCTCTAATTTGATATTGCATTGTAGATATTTAAACAATAAGATTTATCATACTTAAGACATAATCCAACAACATAAAAATGCTTCATAACTTCTCATTTAACAAAATATGGAAAACATCCATTTTATTTGAAGATACGATGCATACATCAGTTATATAAACTGTCTTAAACAATTATTCAAAATCACTCATATTTTCTTGCACACCATCAGAATTCACATCTTCAGATGAGTGACTGGATGCTGACAAAGATGTTCCATATTCTTCTCTGTCATCAACTAGTGCCCCATCTGAGTCCACATGCATGCCCAAGATTCCAGGTTTCAAAAGTCTTCTAGATCTACGACTGGTTTCAGCAGAGTCCCATGTCAACATTGTTCCTTCTGGTAACAACCTTTTCAGAATCTCTGTCGTCTTGAAGCGAAGAGTTCCTCTCTTTGTTAAATTGAAGTCATAAACAAGTATGTCAACATCCTTCAATTGTAATATGTCTGTGCGGCGGCGATTTATATTTGTACCCTTTCTTTTTCTTTTTCCACCATTTTTTTTGTCAACTACCATCTCTGGCTTATACACACCATTGAATGGGTGTGTATTTGTGGCATACCAATGTACTTCAACACCTGTAACATCCTCATTTTCTGTAAAGACCTTTAAAACTTTAGCAACCCAAAATGGATAGCCATTGGGATCTCCATCTGCTAGCACTGCAATCATGCAACCCTCCTTAATATCCTGTACTGAACCCCTATAAAGGTCTTCCATGGCTTCACGTTGTGCACGAGATCTTCTGGAACCTATATACATCTCTCTTTCCTCTGCCTGTGAAGAATTAATAATACCCTGAGATTGTTGTTGTTCAACAATGTTTACTTCCTCATGTTCATTCGACACATTTTGTGGCCAAATAAATGGATTTTTCAAAGGTATATCTTCATTTATTGTTGTTGAAATGAGATCACTTTGATTATTGAAAAACGACTCCCACCAAACTGAATCAGCAATGTCAAAGTACTCATATGTATATCTAATACATTTTTTAATTTCTTCCAGGCAATCAGAATAATTTATAGCCCTGTTCTGTCTACGTGCATTCTGAACTTCACCAACTGATTGTAATGACAATATTTTTGATGCAAATATTGGATGATCTGGAATGAACTTCAAAAATTGCAATCCTGATGACGGTGCCCACTCTGTAGTAGTTGAATACTTCTTGCCCCATATTAGTGTTTTCCCATCAATTTTTTTGATACGAAATTGATGTTGGAAGCTAATGTCATTAAGTTGTTCAATGCATTTCCCCTCACCATATGATCCCAGAATAAACCTTCGCATGTCAACAGTTTCTTCCAACACTTCAAAAGCAGGCTCTGGCATGTATGATTTCTTAATACATTCAATTAGTGATGGCAAGCTCCCAACTTCCTTCCTCCTCAATGTGACTGAAAAACGACTGAACATCTGATCAATATGGTCATGAGTGTGCCCAACAAGAAGGAAACCAACCTTTACCTTTTGAAAAATTCTCAATTCAACAAGCATGTTCAGATACCCAAAAACAATCTGATTTTTGTTTTCACGGCAAGTGTTGTCCAATTGTAGATACAAAACTTCAGGAAGATTACCAGACCAATGAGAAATGACATCATGAATTATGGTTATGGTCAGATTTGCATCATTATGAATATTTGGAGCTGTGAAGTACACCCTTGGCAACATTTTCCCATTGAAGACCATACAACCGACCAAGTGAAACTGAATAAAATTTTCCTCTTGTAGATTTTTGGGTGCGCGAACAAAATGTGGTAAAAGTGTTTTCTTCTGGTCCATACCATCAATTATCAAACCCAAATATTTATTTGGATTATCATAACACTTCTTTCGATGCTTGTACAACTTCTTCCTTTCATTTGTTTGTTGTTCGCGATGCTCCTGAAGTTCTTTGACAATTAAATCTACACAACATAAAAGAAATTCATTAAGAAATATGTTTTCATAGTTGATGACTATACAATTTTAAAAGTAAAAGTTATGAACACTTACCTCTTTCTGAGCCTTCACATTTGTCCCTTTTTGATTTAAGAGAAGCACATGTACTGCAAATCCCCATCCTTGTCTTCTTAGGAATACGAACATTATTGAATTCTTTCTTCCATAGCTTCACAAAATATTGATATGTAATAAAGTGGCCCTGTCCCTCAGCACTTTCTGCATATTCTTTGTATAAGTTGTAGATTTCTCGTCTTGAAAAATTATCTGGAATATGTATTGTCTCTCTATTTGGCATACACTCTCCATGCTTTGAAAAGAAATCTTTCATCCATGACATTGCAGTATTTGATAATGGCCCAAACTGTCTTTTATAACGTACTTCTGAATAAAATGTGGGATCCTTTTCCAAATTTTCTTGAATTCTCGAGAGACGAAAATTCCCAAGTGAATGAAACATTTTGAAAGCTTTTCTACACAATAAAAAACTCCTAATATGATAATCATAACCTGACAATGTAGATTGCATGCAGCCAACTAAATATGAGTTTTGCATGCTTTTATTCATTGACAAATATCTCTTCCTGCTTTCTAATGCAAATGTGAAATCCATACGTTTCAAGCAATTTTTTTGGCAACATTCACTTGAAATGAGAGCGCTGATAGAACTTCTTCTCGTCAGATATTCTGCTCTACCCCTTGTATAACTAGAATAGCTTGCATTGATACGAAAAGGTCTACTCCTACTCCTTGATACAATATTTCTTGGCAACATCTCCATCATTGGATCTTCATTTTTATAAGGACTTTCATCATTAAGAGGAACGTTATCCACACTATGATCTGCTCTGATTTTCAAATTTTGACTGAGAGGATACCCTTCATCTTCCCCTTCTTCAGTGCTACTATCATAGTCCTTAGAATTCAGACTAAATGGAAAATCTGACTCGATGTTTAATGGATATTCTTCCTCATGTACATTGTCAGTGCTGCTCTCATAGTCCATAGAATTAGGACTATGTTGAAAATGTGGCTGTTTACTTATTGAAGATGCTACATCCTGTCCTTTGTCACTGCTACCTTTATACTGATTAGAATTAGGACAAACTGCATCATCCTGTTCTTCATCACTGTTGCTCTCATAGTCCTTAGAATCAGGACTAAGAGGACATTGTGATACTCCAATGTTTTGAGAATCATCATCCTGCGCTTCATCACCGCTGCTCTCATAGTCCTTAGAATCAGGACTAAGAGGACATTGTGATAATCCAATCTTTTGAAAATCATCATCCCGCGCTTCATCACCGCTGCTCTCATAGTCCTTAGAATTAGGACTAAGAGGACATTGTGATAATCCAATCTTTTGAAAATCATCATCCCGCGCTTCATCACCGCTGCTCTCATAGTCCTTAGAATTAGGAGTAAGAGGACATTGTGATACTCCAATCTTTTGAAAATCATCATCCCGCGCTTCATCACCGCTGCTCTCATAGTCCATAGAATTAGGACTAAGAGGACATTGTGATACTCCAATCTTTTGAAAATTATCATCCCGCGCTTCATCACCGCTGCTCTCATAGTCCTTAGAATCAGGACTAACTGGACACTGTGACAATCCATACTTTTGAAATTCATCATCATGCTCATCATCACTGCTGCTCTCATAGTCCTTAGAATTAGGACTAAGTGGACACTTTGACACTCCATTATTTTGAAATTTTCCATCATGCACGTCAAAACTGCTGCTCTCATAGTCTTCAGAATTAGGACTAAGTGGACATCGTGACCCTCCATTCTTTTGAACTTCACCATCACATTCTTCAAAACTGCTACTCTCATAGTCCTCAGAATTAGGACTAAGTGGACATTGTGACACCCCATTCTTTTGAACTTCACCATCATGCTCCTCATCACCGCTGCTTTCATAGTCCTTAGAATTTGGACTAAGTGGAATCTGTGACTCTTTAAATTCTCCATCCCCTCTTTCATCAGTGTTGCTCTCGTATTCCTTAGAATCGGGACTAAGTGGAAGAAATGACTTTCTATTCATAGTGGAAGGATTCCCACTATATTCATCAATATGAATAGAGTTGTTACGCGATGAAGATGTTGATGGTGTATAAACTGAAACTTCACCATCAGAGCAATCCATCACTTTCAAATAGAAAATGTTGAATGACACAAATGGAGTCTCCTGAGAGTATTATATAGCTTAAAGAATGAAATATTCCCTCCAAAGTTATTCCCTCCAAAAATTTTCGCGAAAATATTTCCCTCCAAAAGTTTGTTAGATTTATTTACCTTTATTATTTTATTCTACAATTGATTGAAAAACATAAACTAATTTATTTTTATGAAATAAATCACTAAAATTCAAATTGTAAATCACAACTTGTACATTAATTATTCTAATAGTTAAAGTATATCATATTTACTTAACAATTTCTTTTTTTTTTCTAATTTATATAATATATTCTCAAACATATTAATCCCACATTCAATCCGTTGTAAAACAACTCTACAATATTCTCTCTATAATAATGTAAAACAAATTATCCCACATTAATCGTATGGAAAAACATCTTCGTAATTTCACTTATATAATAAATTTCGCTATCACTATTACTCGCCTCACATCTAGGTTTTCTGAAATTCCTTGAAAGACTCGTGAATTTGTGGAGCAGCGATATTGCTATCAACAATATATACAACGAAGAATTGTCGCAATTGAAAGGCAAGTACAATTATTTTTTCGAAATTTTCATATTAAATTACGTTAATGAAAAATATATTTTTTTTTAAATTAAAAAATTTTCCAAGCCAAATTTTTTTTTTTTATACCACATGGTGAATCGGTAACTGTCTAGCCTAATCTTGCTATTTACCCCACCCCGCCCGCCACACCTCCCCCCTTCTCCAACCCCTGCCCCCCTAACTCCCTCCCCCCCCCCCATTTTTTAATTTAAAAAAAAATAAAATTCCAACCCCACCCGGCACCCGCCCCCACCCCGGCCAAAAAAAATTTCCAACCCCACCCCACCCCGCCCCCCTGCCCATCCCACACCCCACCCCGGGCCCACCCGGCACCGGGCCGACCCCTAGGTCCCCCGCCCGGGCCGCCACGCCCCCCTCCCCCTCCGGCCCCACGGGCCGTCCCGACCCCCCTCCCCCCGCCCGGCACACCCCCCCACCCCTGCCCCTCCGACCCCCGGGCCGCCCCACCCTCTCCCTCCCACCGGGCCGCCCCGCCCTCTCCCTCGCCCGGGCCGCCCCCTCCACCCCCCGCCCGGGCCGCCGCACCCCCGCCCCCTCCCCCCTCCCCATCCCCCTCCCTCCCCCGCTCGGCCATCCCCCCTCCCCCTCCCCCCTCCCCCCCTCTCTCGCCCCTCCCCCCTCCCCATCCCCCTCTCCCACTCTCCCGCCCCTCCCCCCTCCCCATCCCCCTCCCCCTCACCCACCCCGCCCACCCCGCCCAGCCCACCCCGCCCGCCCCGCCCAGCCCACCCCGCCCAGCCCACCCGCCCACCCCGCCCTCCTCACCCACCCCGCCCAGCCCACCCCGCCCGCCCGCCCACCCCGCCCGGCCCACCCGCCCACCCCGCCCAGCCCACCCGGCCCACCTGCCCAGCCCACCCGCCCGCCCCGCCCAGCCCACCCGCCCAGCCCACCGGCCCAGCCCACCCCGCCCGCCTCGCCCAGCCCACCCCGCCCGCCCCGCCCCGCCCCGCCCGCCCCGCCCAGCCCACCCGCCCACCCCGCCCAACCCACCCGGCCCGCCCGCCCAGCCCACCCCGCCCACCCGCCCGCCCCGCCAGCCCACCCGCCCGGCCCGCCCAGCCCACCTGCCCACCCCGCCCAGCCCACCCGGCCAGACCACCCCGCCCGCCCCGCCCAACCCACCCGCCCACCCTGCCCGCACAGGGCCACCCCCGGGCCGCCCCGCCCCGCTCGAGGGTGGAGCGTCGATTCCGGGGATCGACGCTCCGCCCTCGGGCGGGGCGGGGCGGCCCGGGGGTGGCGCTGCGCGGGCGGCGCCGCCGCGCAGCGCCACCCCCGCGCCGCCCCGCCCCGCCCGAGGGCGGAGCGGGGCGGCCCCCCCAGGCGGAGCGGGGCGGCCCGGGGGTGGCGCTGTGCGGCGGCGCCACCCCCGGGCCGCCCCGCCCTGCCCGAGGGCGGAGCGGGGCGGCCCGGGGGTGGCCTTGTGCGGGCGGGGTGGGCTGGGCGGGTGGGCGGGGTGGGCTAGGTGGGGTGGGCGGGTGGGGTGGGCGGGGCGGGGTGGGCGGGTGGGGGCGGGGTGGGCGGGGTGGGCGGGTGGGCTGGGCGGGGCGGGGTGGGCGGGTGGGCTGTGCGGGGTGGGCGGGGCGGGCGGGGTAGGCTGGGCGGGGCGGGCGGGTGGGCTGGGCGGGGGGGGCGGGTGGGCTGGGCGGGGCGGGGTGGGCGGGTGGGCTGGGCGGGGCGGGCGGGGTGGGCGGGTGGGCTGGGCGGGGTGGGCTGGGCGGGGTGGGCTGGGCGGGGCGGGCGGGCCGGGTGGGCTGGGCGGGGTGGGCGGGTGGGCTGGGCGGGGCGGGCGGGGTGGGCCAGCCCACCCCGCCCGCCCCGCCCAGCCCACCCGCCCACCCCGCCCGCCCCGCCCAACCCACCCGCCCACCCCGCCCATCCCACCCGGCCCGCCCCGCCCAGCCCACCCTGCCCACCCGCCCCGCCCAGCCCACCCGCCCACCCCGCCCAGCCCCCCCAGCCCACCCGCCCAGCCCACCCGCCCGCCTCACCCAGCCCACCCCGCCCAGCCCGCCCGGCCCGGCCCCGCCCAGCCCACCCGCCCAGCCCGCCTAGCCCAGCCCAGCCCGCCCAGCCCAGCCCGCCTAGCCCAGCCCGCCCAGCCCAGCCCGCCCGCCCCTCGCAGCCCAGCCTGCCCGCCCGCCCAGCCCACCCCGCCCAGCCCACCCGCCCACCCCGCCCAGCCCACCCCGCCCACCCGGCCCGGCCCGCCCAGCCCGCCCAGCCCACCCGCCCGCCCCGCCCAGCCCAGCCCACCCGCCCGCCCCGCCCAGCCCAGCCCACTCGCCCACCCCGCCCAGCCCACCCGGCCCGCCCCGCCCAGCCCACCCGCCCACCCCGCCCCGCCCAGCCCACCCGCCCACCCCGCCCAGCCCACCCGGCCCGCCCCGCCCAGCCCACCCCGCCCACCCGCCCAGCCCCCCCGGCCCGCCCGCCCACCCCGCCCAGCCCACCCGCCCCGCCCCGCCCAGCCCACCCTGCCCGCCCCGCCCAGCCCACCCCGCCCGCCCCGCCCAGCCCAGCCCAGCCCAGCCCACCCCGCCCGCCCCGCCCAGCCCTGCCCAGCAATTTTTTTATTTACTAATTTATGTGTTTTTTTTTTAGGAAAATGGCATCAAGAAAAATTTCTGTGAATCTTTCTGGAGCAAGGAGTCTTAAAGGTGTATCTTCAAAAAACGTTGGTGAACGAACTCCACCTGAGCTCATACCTACAAATATGTCAACTGCTTTAAGTGATAAGAAGCTAACCTCAGATTGGAAAAGTTCAAAAGAGGTGAAATTTCCATCAAGAGCCTGGTATGTGAAAGAAAGAGAGAGCACAACTGTGAATATATATCTATACATTGATACACGCAATAATAATGAAAATTTGGAGGTGATGGGAAAAGTCATAGATATGTGTTCGGTACCAAACACTGAAGTTGTTTACGTACTTACAAAAACTGCCAAGTCACATGAAAGGATTAAATACCGACTATCATATTCATTATATGATAGGAGAGAGGTATCTACAAAGTTGTGTAAACAAATCGTAAATGATATGACACAAAACACGGTAAGTATTGTTATTTGTATTTTTATTTTGCGTTTTGAAAATGTCTCGCTATATTTTTTAACTTTGATTATATTAACATATGATATTTTGTTTGGCAGAATTTTGTTGAAAGCTGTTCAATTATGGTGGGAGGCATTCATTACATAGAGAATGATATCATGAACGTTGTCAGCCATTTTTACTCAGTGTCAGAGGAAGATATGCAAAACATGGAAAATGTAGTAATTGATGATGCTACAAAACTACATCCAAAGAATCAGAAAAAAAGGCCTCTGGTGGATAAATCTAGCAAGGGTAAACAAGTTACTTTTGAGGACGATGAAGTTGACAATGAAGCATATGTTGCCATTACTGAAGATGACATTGAAATTGTGGAAGGTCGTAAAAGACCAAAAGTAACAATGGCCAAGAATAGATCTCTTCAGAATGTTAAGACGAAAAAAAGTAGAGTTGAAGATCTTGAAGTAGTCATTACCAGCAGTCAAGAACCTAGTGAAACTTCAAAAGAAAGAAGAGAAATCATTACACCAGGAGCTGATTTAGGTGATGGAATTATCAAAACAAAACAAAATGCCATTCGACAGAATTTGACAAAGAGAAACTTAGTTGATGGTGGTCGTACATTTCAGTTAAATGTGACACAAACCTATAAGGCAAGTGAAGGACAATGCCAATATCAAGTCAGAAAGCCGCATCATCTGCATGTTCACAACTTGAAGACATTGATGAGGTACAATCCATATGCTCATGTGGTTAGTTATGTGCTTCTTGTTGATCTACTTCAAGTTCCCAACAAAGAAGCATTTGATAAGTCAAAATGTTTTGAATACAATTATTATGTGCTTGGGGGGAACCATTCTGTTGAAGCTCAAAGACAATTGATGGAGGAATATCCTAATAACCCACGTTTTGAAACGATGAAATGTATCATTTATGCTGGTTTAAATGAAACAGAAGCAAAGCTAGTGGCATGGGATCATAATTCAGATAATGAATATAGGATGTCTATGACTTTGGTCCAAAAGGTTAGATTTATTCATAGTGAATTCCTAGAAAAATGTGGTGGGGATAAGATCAATATTACTACAGATTTCCGAAAGGAATGTTGTATGGAAATAGGCTATCAAATTGAAGATAAAGGCAATTCAAAAAATGGAAAAGACAACAGATCTAGCGATTTATTCAGAGGTGTTGATAACATTTTCCAATTGGCATTTAGAACTGGAGATATTTGGAATTTGATTGATGACATTTTTAGCATGTGGGAAGACATTGGCATTAAAAACCAGAAGGTCAGAAAGTCTAAGCCATTGATATGTAGCAACAATAAATCAGCGCCTGAACTGAAGCAACTTCCAGACGATATGACCATCACGCCTTGGAGGGCGATGCAAGGAGTGAAAGATGAAAAAATTGTCAAAACAATATTATCTCGTGTGAAGTCGGGGGAATTATCATTGGAAGAAATGTCTGAAGAATTTCAAAAGTAAGTTTGCTGAATTATTTTTACTTATTTCCAGGATTATAGTTATCTTTTAACTAAAACATGTTGTTATTGGTAGTATTTGTTATACATATCAGTATATTAACTTTTTCTTACTTTATCTATGCAGTCACAAAGTTTACATGAAAATTCAGGAACAAATGGTTAAATTGTTGAATGAAGATAGTTGGGATGATGTTGTACGCAACTATCCAGATTCAAGTTCTACATCAACATTGAAAGCTTTTTATCTTGCATTTAAAAAGGTAACTTGATTTATACATTCAGTTTTAATCATCTGTGTACTATTTTTAATTTAAATTAAAACTTACACATACATTTGTTTGTTTGGTAAAAGATGAAGAAAGAAGATAATGGAGCACCAGACAGTTTCAAGACTTTTATTGAAAAAATAAAGATTGAAAGACTGAGAAAGCAACGTATTAAGAATGTTGAACTTGATCCAACTCTTAATCATTTCATTTGGAATGGGCTAGACACTATTCAATATCAAGTAATACAAGGCGACTGTGAAGACATTGCGAAACTCATACCAAAAAGGGATTATGCCCTCGTTATTGCAGATATTCCCCATGGTTTCAATATTCCAAACATTTGCTATGATAATGACCCTTATACTTATCAAGCTTTTAATAAAGTGGTGGCGGGATTTAAGGAAGTGACGTCATCACCATTATGGAGATTTGTGACATTTCATTTAGACACACAGTTGGCAATGTTATTGTCAAGCTTCAAGGGGAAAACAAATTCAAGGATGCAGCTTACATGGTAAGATGTTTAAAGGTATATTTGATTAATGTTGAAAAATTAATTTATGTACAAGTTAATTGAACTTTTACTATTTTATGTTACGTGCAAAAGTCAAATCTTCTTGACAATGAAGATCAACAATTTATAAATGACTGTGAGTTCATTCATATTGATAGTTGGGCAAACGATGATAGCCATATGTCTATGATTTTTAATCGGGTGGACAAAAAGAGTCATAGCCAAATACTGACTTATGATGCTGTTGTGAGAAAACTAACATATGAAGACAAAGAAATGAAAGGAAAGATAGTTAACATTTATCAGAAACCACAATTATTGATTAACTATCTTATAGACATATGTTCAAATGAAGGAGATTGGGTTCTGGATTTATTTTCTAGCTCAGGTACGTTTTGCCACATGGAATTGAATTTCAATATGTTCTTTTTTTTAATTAATATGTCATTGTACTAATTTACTTCATTATTTTTTTGTGCTTGATAATTAGGTACAACACTAGCATGCTGCCTTCAAAAAGGAAGAAATTGCATTGCAATTGAGAAAGATCCATTACAATGCAATTTCATTCAGCAAAGAATTAATGCTCTTCAATTTCTTCCAGATGCAATGCAAGAAATTGGGTTGAAGAAAGGGGACTTTAGTGAATCACGTGTGGCAAAAAAGGCAAAGGAACCCCAACCACCATTACATGGAATGTATGGAAAGACACATATTGGGGGATTTGCAGACATGAAAGACCCATTAGAAGAGGAAAATGAGCAAAATGAGCAAAATGAAACAGAAAATATTGTGGAAGAGGACAATGATGAAACTCTAGAGGACGAGGAGTTTGGATTACGTGACATTCTTGATTTAATTTAAGTTATGCTTGTAACTCAAGCTTTGCAATGTTTTGACTTTGACATTTTATGAGAAGAATAAACACTCAATTAGGGTTGTTATACGTTCAATATTGGTAATATGTGATTTTTGCATTGATTTTTAAGTTAATCATTTTTTTTTGAAAAAAAAGTAGTTATTATTATCTTTTTGACATGAAATTCATAAAAAAAACTATTATTTGACCATTTTTAGTTAATATTTTTTTATAAAAATTGTGATTTTGACATGTTAATTCTAGCAAAAAATTATCAAAACGTTTAGTTTTTTTGTTATATTTATGTTAAAAATGGTTATTTTTTATGTCCATTGTTAAAAAATGTTGTTTTTTAGAAACAATTATTTCATGTGGATTGAAAAATTAATTAAGGGGGTTGAAAAGATGTCTAAATATGTAGATTATCTAAAATTAAAACTATCGACTTTATAATTTAAAAACGCAAAACAATAAAAAGCCCACTAAAAAAAAAAAAAATTAAGATAGAGAACAAGAAAATATGAATACAATGACGACTTCAAAAACTATCAAATTTAGAAAATAATTTTTTACATTTCACACACTAGAAAATTTAAAGTCAAAAAATAGGTCTTTTAAAAAAAGGGTGTGATGCAGAATACACACTTTTTAAAATCAGGATGAAAATCACTACCATTCACCGAGCCTCACCCACTTAATGCACATGAAAAAAATTAAAGTTCCAAAAAGCATGTTCTTAAAAAAACATGTGTATTCTGCATCAACACTTTTGAAAATCGGGTCATTTTTTTGCCACCTCTACAAAATGGGTAACAGTATCAGTTCCCGTTTCAAAGTTTACATTGTTTGGGAGTATTAAGTATGTTTATATCAAAACTAGGGAAGGAGCATTAGAAAATAGTGAAGTGGGTTTTCAGGTATTTGCATGGCTCTAGTGATTATGGTTTGCGCTACTAAGGAACACTAGGATTGGATAGAGTTTTGGACATCTGTGGATTTCTTGATGCAAACTGGACTAGAGATCTGGATCAGAGAATATCTACAAGTGGGTATGTGTTTAACCTATTTGGAGGTGCAATCAATTGGATGAGTAAGAGATAGTCTATAGTGGAACTTTCAACTACACATGCAGAATACATGGCATCCACTTATGCAAACAAGGAAGCAGTTTCGTTATAGATATTGTGTTCATGTATGGGGTTAGTACGATGAGCTATAAGGATAAACTATGGCAACGAAAGTTTTTGGCAAAGAATAGGGAAAATTTTAAGGATGGAAAATTATCTTGAAGTTTAAAAACAATGGTGAATCTCACTGGTCCCTAATATGCAAACTGTAAAACGTTTATTGATGTATTTGTAAAAGTATTCAAATTTATAATAATTTTATATATACTCTCTATATAATTTTGGTGATTTTTAAGGTAAAATAGTTTGGTATTGTAAAATGTGGGCAAATCATTTTTATAAACAAAAAGAAATTGACGAATATTTTTTTTGGAAAAATCGTGGTGTTAGCGCTTGAATTTGGCCTCAGGCTGAAAAAGACAAAATCCAAGGCAACATCAAACCACTTAGCCTCGTAGCTAGCCCTACGGGGCAGGAGAGGGCTCTCTCCGGGTCTATCTCAGAAAAAGGTCTTCAAAGGGTGGAGATGACCAATAAAGAACACCGATTTTAGGCTAGTAAACTGATTGAGAAGGTTTGATTTAAGATTTTTATTGTTTTGGTGGAAAACAGGGGGAAGGCAATTTTGGGTGCGGGGATGGGACACAGCTTTTGCAAAGGTCTTTTTGGGGCAAGGTAGGAGATTGTCTTGATGCCTTTGATTTAAGTGAATGGATAGGAATGACCGGTAAGGAGCTAAAGAGAGCAAGAAACCATCGAGAGTTCTCTTTAGACAGAGGAAAACATAGATATTAAGCAAACTTAAAGGCAGAGCATACAAATTATGAATTCTACCTTAACACTTCATTTACTTAATGTGCAGAAAAGAAAAGTTGGAAAATGATACACATAACACACTTACAAGTACATGAGAGAAGTACACCATCAACACAAATAACCACAGGAATCCCAAAAAGTGCTGCAAAACCCTGGTCTTTCCTTTGCCAAAATTACAGAGATACAAAGTATAATACAATAGAAGCTTATCCCTCAAGAGTCCAACCATGAAAATGACTAAGAAAATAGATAATATAGGCAAGCTAACACCATTCCTTGCCTCTAGGGTTCGAGCTCATCATCTTAGGAGCTGTTTCAACCAATTCTAAACTGAGCACTACAATCTAGGCAATCAAAACAACTTGCCTCTATAAGCTAGGAAACCAATTCATTCATTAAATTTTTGACTTTTTATGAATGAATCTTCTAGAAGAGATAAATAAGTGCCATGACATCATAAAATTACATCAATTACATCAAGGAGGATGAAAAATCACTCCAAAAAGTCAAAACTAGTCAAATCTGCGTTTTGCTGAGCTATAGGTGAAAATCTGGCAAATTTCCCTGATGCGTAGCGCCCCAATCCTAAACGCGAAGCACGCCTTTGAGCCAACTTTTGAGGCACTTACCGACATCCAAATGAGGCAAACGTAGGCTTGTTGGAAAGTTCTGGATGTCTACTTTCCAACCCAAGTGGAATTTCTCAATTTGGTGTCCATTTGCTCCTCCAAAATTGCAATCTCCCAAGACTACTCCCTGTGTGTCCAAAAAGTGGCAGAAAGTCATTTTTTGCATGCTTTTTGACCTTTTGAGGGCTCAAAACCTGATGAAATGTCTTGGTAATTGCTGAGCAAGTGTAATTTGTCATGAAAAATCCAAAAATGCTGAGTTTTTGAGGAATGGACTTGCCCATTTTCAGGGTAGCGCGCAACGCGCTACGCGTTGAGAGCAAAAACCTGTGTGTGGCACAAAAAAGTCAAAATTGACCAAAATTGCTCAAAATTTCTTCAAATTTGAGCTGGAAGTGCATCATTGAGCACCATGCTCCTCCAAGGAAGCCTCAGCCTGCCTTGGCCAACCGTCCTTTGAGCACCTTCATTTTTGCCTTACACACATGCATTCGAGCCCAATAGTGATTCTTCATGTGTCAGAGCATGTCCTTTTCTGTGTTTGCCTTGGCCAGCAACTTCTCCAAATGAGTATTGACCCAAATGAGCATAGCCTCTCGCTCAATGGGTGTCAAATCACCAGGTCTCTTGCGAGCCATGTTGCGGTCTTCATGGATCCTCCGCAACTCATCAAGAGAGTGTTCATCCTCTAATTATTTGTTGCGCTGCTCTAAATAAGTAATTGTCCAGTTTGCCATCTCCAATTTTTGTTGCAACAAGTCATTTTCAGCCCTTAGTTGCTGGATGATCTCCTTTGAGTCTAGGCTAGGAGAAATAATATCAAGGTCAACAACATCTATGCCTGGAACACCTGATGGCCCCTCATCAATCTTGGGCTGCTTGCCTCTCTCTGGTACCTGTGCTGCTGTCGAAAGCGAGGCCCCTTCCACCTGATGTGGAGATAATACTCGCCGTGCAGATGCAAATAAGACCCTGTGATCTGATATGTAACATAAGGAGGAGTGCTAACATGCTCGGGCTCTGGAATATCAAACTGATGTGAAGGCCCTCCCTCATCACGGACAACCTCAAAAGGTGGCTGTGGCACTGTGAACAAGTCACGAGAAATGAAATCCTCCCATGGAATACCCTGTTGTGCCAACTAATGCATGACCACAATCTTGATCAGTGCATAATGATAAATGCTCTTGTGTTGCTGTGCTGGGCTCTTTCTTTGCACCAAGGGCACCATCCTCTCTATATTTCGACACATGAAAAATGGAATGTTCATCATTCGTACCCGTGTGAAATGCATCAACAAACGGATATGGTACGAATACAAACGTGAAAATCTGCCCTCGCAAGTGAAATAACGAATGATGATCTTCATCATAGGTGCATACTCGTCTCTTAAGAATCTGAAGGGGAAAACACCAGTTAGGTACCTCATATATGCAGGTTTGATATATGGATCATAATGAAATCTGTCGAACAGCTGACGCTTGCTCCATTCTTCTCCAATATTGGGTATCCCTGTTGCTTGAGAAACAATCTCAGGTGACAATGTGAAGTCCACTCCTGCAAGATTCACATGCCGATTGTGCAAATGTAGGACAAACAAGCGGGCCAATTCCTTGTGGTGTTGAATTTGGGAGATTCTTTCAAAGTATTCATAGCATGATAGATATCGGAAGCATGACATTGCAAGTGGACAAGCTTGTAGATAAGCCAAAGAGGTGGGTTCCTCCCTAACATGCTGACCACCCTTACCACCCCTGTGACGCCTCCTTGGAACCTCTACCTCTAGTGTTGATTCACGGTCATCACTTTGCTCATAATCTGTTTCGGTTTCTGACATGGTTTTGGAGGCAAGTGACTGAAAAATAATGCTGACTATGCACCCAATGAACTGCTGTTTTGACTTGTTTGAATGCTGTTACCAAGGGGACAAACACACATGGTAAATGTTAGGGAAAAGGGAAAATTGAGGGGATTAGGGAAAACAAATGTGGAAGGAAATGTTAGGAAAGGAACATGGAACATATACAATCATAATTTGTAGGATTGTAATGGGAAGTAGGGTTTAGGAATTTACATAGGATTTTAGGAATTAATAGGGTTTAGGGATTTTAATGATTCTTAGTAAGGAAATTATATGATTTGCATGGGAAATGTCAAGGAAAATGGTGAGGAAAATATGGGGAAAGAGGAATGGGAAAATGGGTAACCTTGGGCAGCAAATTTCAATGAAACCCTAACACATTTGCATTTTTAATATTTGATACAACAAGGTAGGGTTTTACTCCATATTAGCATGGCATTTTTGCATTTTCATTGCTCATTCATCTTAGCCAAACCAAAAATCACCATGATTAGAGGCCTACCTGAAAAGATTTGGAGAGAAAAGCAGTTTTGGTGGCTTGCTGGCGATTTCCTGAGCAAGAAACCCAACGCGTAGTGCACCCAGCCTGATGCGTAGCGCGCCTCCCAATGCGTAGCGCGCCTCCCAATACGTAGCGCCTGAGTTAAGTTGAACTAGAAACTACACGCTGATGCGTAGCGCGCCCCCCAACGCGTAGCGCGCCTCTTCTGATGCGTAGCGTGCTGCTGCAACTGCTCAATTCGCCCAATGAACTTTGAACCTGTCTTGACAAGTATTCTCTTGGAGTGTTGAGAGGAAAATGAATTACCAATGAGGGATGGCATGCTTTTATAAGCTTCCCTTTCATTTTTTACTTGCCCAAAACCCACTTTGTAATGTTTTGAATGTTGACACTTTTTGCTTTAACTGGCTTGACCTTTAATTTCATTTCTTTGAAAAAATGGTTGAAATGATGATTTCTTCTGAAAATTTTTGCAGGGATAGCTTCTGGGATGCTTTGGCAAAGGAGACCAAGGCTGCACTTTGGCATTTGAAGAATTTGAAATTTTGAGAAATTTTACAAATATGAGGTAATGACCTTGTCTTCAAAAATAGAGTTTTTGAGAAGGAAAAAATTTAGCTGTACAATGATAAGAAATGTTTAATGAAGGACATCCCTCTGGCCTACTGGTCCTTGACGACCTCTCAAGACAAAATTAGACTCAACCCTAGACCTAAGACCTTAAAACTTAAAGCAAAGTGAATGAACCTTTGAGGACTTTATTTATTTGAACAGACCTGAACCAGCAATGCCAAACAAGAGGGGAATAACGACATAAACTCCTTCCACCGAGATTATGGCATGCCTAACGGAATGCAACATGATCACACTGATGAGACACCTAACTATGAAATGAAAAGAGCTTTGATCTCTGGTGGAGAGCTACTAGACCGACTCTAACATTGGCTCCTCTGGGGATGGTAGCTCCTTGGAGGTGCCAAGAATCGCAGACCTCTGGGAGAGCAGACCAGTGCTTTCAACCATTGGGCGATGGAGTCATTATTTACATATTTGACCTAAGCTTGGATAGCTTTATTGACTGGACATCTGACTACAAATTGGACACAACTTTGACCCAAACTAACTCAACTTTAGACAGAAAATGGACTGATAAAAACACATGACAAACCTCACACCAACTAATCTTCATCTTCAGAATTATAGCCTTCACCACGGGCCCCAGACTGAGGATGAAAGATCAACACACACATGCGATAAAACAGAAGTAAAATGGTATATACAATGATGGTGAGAAGAACAAAAATGCTCAGACATGGTACCTCTTCAGCAGTCGACCATTGATCGACCCTCCGGGATAATCATCTCCGTTCATCTCCTTGAGAATAAAAGCATTTTTGCCACGATATGCTGCGATCTTATAGGGACCCTTCCATAAATTATCAAATTTGCCGTGCTTCCCTTTGTCTTCATTCCGAGCATCCCACTTCAAAACCACATCATCTATTTCAAAGTCATCTGATTTTGCTTTCCTGTCATAAATCTTTTTTATGTGCTCTTGCAACTTGAGAGTATTGTGAAGAACCTCCTCCCGTGTCTGCTGTAAATGAATCATTTGATTAATCCGCCTCTGCATGGTATCTTCCTCACTATCAATTTCTTGAAGTAATTTTACCATCGGAATAGCAAGTGACGTAGGAAACACTGCATCTGCCCCGTACACCAGCTCAAAAGGAGACATGCCAATTGACTTTTTATGACTTACCCTATCAGCCCATAGTGCATTCACTAACTTTTTATGCCAGCTCTTCTTATTGATTTCCAGCAACTTTTTAATGATGTTTACCAAGGACTTATTTGAAGATTCTGCCAGCCCATTTCCTTGCGGATGGTAGGCAGTAGAATGCCCCAAGCTGATATTATACTTGTAGCAAAAATCAACCACTCTCTTTGATTTAAATGTTGCTGCATTATCTGTAATTAACTTACTTGGACAGCCAAAACGTGACAATATATTATTTTCAAGGAAAGAAATAATTACCGCATCTGTGGCCTGCCGAGTGGGAATGGCTTCAATCCATTTTGTGAAGTAATCTGTGGCTGTCAATATCCATCTATGCTGTCCTAACGATGCCGGATGAATCTCACCGATAAAATCCAAGCCCCACTGCTGAAATGGTGCGCTGACTTCAATTGGTTTGAGAGGCAATGGCTGCAATTTCTGTTTCCTTTGAAATATTTGGCACTCATGATGACTCTTAACAGATTTATATACATCTGAAAACAATGAAGGCCAATAAAAACCTGCTCTTAGGATCTTGTTTGCTATAGTCTTCCAAAACAAATGACCCCAACAGTCACCTTTATGAAAATCTTCCATCACTGTTTTGGCTTCCTCCTCAACCAAACAATTCAGCAATATTCCACCGGGGTCTTTCCAATATAGTGCAGCTTTAAGGATGCAAAACTTGGCTGCTTTCAACTTCAATGTCCTACTTTTATTTCGGGGCATCCCAGGAGGTGAAGACAAATTTTTAAGTACATATACAATATCAGCATACCAAGGAGAAGAAATAAAGATGTCAGATACCTGTTGTGCTGAATTCTCCTCATCTTCATTGGACATGGCAGCCATCAAATTGATGTCCAGGACATGTAGATTTGTTTCAGCCATCAACTTGGCAAGACCTTGCCCTTTGATCAACTTAGTGGGTTTAATCTCCACATCATACTCTAATAATGCAGCAATCCACTTTCCCCGCCTTCCTTCCGGTTCTGTCTGTACCAACACATCCTTTACTGCCGCGTTAGGAACATAAGCTATAATGTGGGAATGCAATACGTACACACGGAAATCCTTCAGGGCCTTCACAAGTGCAAGTGATTGATTTTCAATGATGTTATACTTTAATGCTCCATCTCTAATAATACGGCTGAAAAAAGCAATAGGCTTCTCAACTCCATCTCTCTTTTGCATTAGTACAGCTGCCAATGTGTGCTCATAAGCAAATGAAAACAAAATAAAATCTTGTGTGTAATCTGGACTGATTAGAGTAGGGGCTGAAGATAAAACCAACTTTACCAAATTGAAAGATTTTACCGCCTCTTCGGTCCACTTGAGCTGGCTGTTCTTTTTCAGCATGTTTGTGATTTCTCTAAGATGCTCGGCAAGATTCGGAATGAAGCGACGCAGAAAATTCAGCTTACCATTAAAGGACTGTATTTCTTTTTTGTTCCAGGGCTGCTCAAGTTGCTGAATAGCTTCAACACGTGCAAGATCTATACGGATGCCATCTTTGGAAATGATGTGACCCAAGAGCTTGCCTTCACTCATGACGAAAATATTTTTCTTTGGATTCAGCGAAATACCATATTTTCTGCACTTTTGAAAAACAATTTGCAAGTGATATAAATGTTCTTCATCGGATTTTGAAAATACAGTCAAATCATCAAGGTAAACAACTAAAAAGACATCTTTCTCATTGGCAAAGGCCATGTCCATCGCACGCTGAAAAGTGGCACCTGAATTTTTCAAGCCAAATGGCATTTTTGCATAATGAAATGTACCCCATGGAGTAGTGAATGCGGTTTTATCACGATCATTTTCATGCACCAAAATCTGATTGTACCCAGAATAGCCATCGAGTAGCGACATCCTTGATGCTCCAACTACTCGCTGCAATATATGATCCATTTTGGGCAGCGGATAATTGTCCTTTAAAGATACCTTATTCAAATTTCTGAAGTCAATGCATAAACGGATCTCACCGGTCTTCTCTCTTACGGGCACCAAATTTGATATCCACTTGGAAAATCTGATAGGTACTATGATTCCGGACTTGTACAACCTATTCACTTCTTTTTCTATCAATGGTAGCAATTTAGGATTGATTCTCCTCAACTTTTGGCGGAAAGGCTTTTGATTTGGCTTTATAGGAATAGTATGTTGAATGATATTAGTATCATACGTTTTCAGGTCTGAATAATCCCATGCAAAGACATTAGAAAACGAAGACAACAATCTGACATACTCCTTCTTTACCTTTGGTGACAATGACTTAGATAACTTTACCATCTTCAGATTCTCAGCTGCTCCAATGTTTACCTCCTCAACACCTTCTTCGGTAGGTCTCAATGTCGGCTTGCGGGCCACATCATCTTGATCAAACAACTCTTCCAAAGGAATCAATCCTTTAGGAATAAAATTATCCTTAAGTTGCAACACATCCATTTGATTCACTTCATCAGGTTCTGTATCTATGGAGATGTCTTTAAACTCACCTTCAACTTGTAGAAAATCTTTAATTTCTTCATCATCCTGGAAGACTTGCCAACATCTTTGATTATCGGAACTGTAGGACGGTGCTTCACATAAATCTCAAACTTATTGCTGGAATTCATGGGAATTTTTAAGTTACTTGCTGCCTTAGCCAATGCATTAGCAACACCATTTTGTATGCGGGGCACACATGTCAAAGTATGTTCAGAAAACAGTTTCAAGATATCTAGGACAACATTTCGATATGCTCTCATACGAGGATGCTTGGCCTGAAATTCACCTTTAACTTGCTTTATCACCAACTCAGAGTCGCCATAGACTGCATTCTTCTTTGCTTTCAGCTTTCGAAGAATTTTAAGGCCAGCAATGAGAGCCTCATATTCTGCCTCATTATTTGAACAATCGAATGCTAGTTTATAAGAGCACACTCTCACCTTGCTTGGAACTTTGTCTTGGGCAGAAAAGGGACTTCGAATCCACACACCAATATCAGCACCATCGCTGCCCACAACACCATCAAAATCCATGGTCCAAAGACCATCTTCATCTTCCTCCAAGTGCTGAAAATGTGTTGCCTCTGTTTTTTCTGCTTGCTGCCCATTAGCTTCAATTGTTTGCTGCATGGCAGTTGGCTTTTCTTCTCTTTCCTTTTGCAAAACTTCTCGAAAATTTTCGGTAATCTCTGGTATATCTTCTGCTTGAACTAACTGACTATCTACCTCATTAAAATTATCAACAAAAAAAACAAACGATTCCAAATTTGTATGTACATAATTTACAGGATGATTTATCGGCTTTTCTTTGCTAGTTATCATGTATTTCATCTTTTGCTCCCGATATAACTTTCTCATTTGACCGAAGACTGGAATTGTAGCATAGAAAAATCTAGCTGAAGTGTACCTTTCAACTTAGCTCCCCAAGATCTTGAAAGCAACATACCAAACTGCGGAGGAATATCCGCCACAACCACATCCATCAAAACATTTTTAGCTGGAATTTGATCTAGGCTTACCACCAAGTCCTTGATCAATCCGATGCACTTTACCCTGTTGGAATCAAATGAATACAAAACATGATATTTTCTTGTGATGTCCAATCCCAGCGTTTCCATGATTGTTTTTGGCATCAAATTGTGTGAAGCACCCGAGTCAAACATAGCATTATGTAAAGTATACTCGTGCAACCTCAAACTGATATAGAAGGGAGGAACATCATTTTCAGGAGACTCACCATTCAAAGCAGGCCCAAAAATTAATTCCGGCTGATCATCTTCTACATTTACCGTGTCAAGCATTGGATCAAAATTCAGCATTTTGGAGATTTGGCCTCGGTAACTGCTGTTCTTCATGATTTCCGTCAAAGGAATGGACACTTTCAGCTTTGAAATTTCATTCTCCAAACTAAAAGCTGAAACTTTTTCACTTTCTTTGGATGAGACTTCTCTTCTTTCGATTTTATCCTTCATTATACCTGGTGGCTGATTTACCTTATCCGCTAAAGATGATTGACTTGCTGATGGATCAATTATGTCTTTTCATTTTGTCTGTAAGGAAGCTGAATCATTTTTTGCTGAAGTATCTTTCCTTTTCTGAATGTGATTTATGGGAACAGCTCGGTTTCTTAATTGTCTCTGCTAAGCGGACAAAGCATTGAGATATCCTCTTTGGTATTCCTCTGATTCTTCCTCAAGTACTGCCTCATTTGATAAGATATAATTCTCATCCTGATGTATGATGGAATTTCTCACAAATTCTTCTTCTTCTGTAATATAGGTAGGCAGATCATCAACAGTGAAAAAGTGATTTTCCTCTCCTATAATATCACCTTCATCCTCGGATTCTTGGCTAATAAAATTCTGCTGAAGTGGAGGTTTTACTTGTTGCTGAACTGCTGTTTCTTGTGCCCTAGTTTCATGCTGCTTGATTCTGTATTGTGGCTGCTGTGGACCTCGGAAATTAGGATTACGGATCTGCGGTTCCGGCTTGCTGAGATGAGTATTTTCAAGCAACGTAGTTACCTTGCGAAGGAGCTGATCTGTTGTAGAAGCTTCTTCTTTGATTGTCACTTGCTTTTCGGCTTTCATCCTTGCTCTCTTATCATTCAAATTCGCTTCAACACCAACAGAGATTTTCTACATATCCTCCAAGGTAGGCGGATCTCTATCTCGCAATGAATAAGCCATCTCCGGATCAAAGCCATTCGGGAATTTGAGAAGTGCTGATTTTCTAGATGGCCTTAAATCATCTGGAATAGCATTGTAAACTGTGTTAAATCTGATAATGTAATCTTGGACCGACTCACCATGATTACGTTTGAGATTGTTGTACTCAGCATTGATCTGAAGTGGATCCTTTCTAATTTCCCATCGATCTAGAAACTGCTTCTGAAGTTCTTCCAATGTGGGTATGCTTCTACCTGTTAAACCTCTGAACCATTTTCTTACTTCTCCATCAAATGTTTGTACAAACAAACGCATAGTTACATCCTCTTCATCTATCTCATATAGATCAAAGAAAGTTGTCATCTTGTCTATATGCTGCTGAGCAGAAACACCCTGAGGAGTGCCATCAAACATGGAAATTTTACTCTGATAATCAGCTGGCATATCATGCAAATTTTGAGGAAGAGCAAGTGGGGCAAACTGGGCAGCCATTGCTTTAGGTAGATTGGGTCTAGGAGTAGCAGGTGGAGCAGGTGTAGCTGTAGTATGAGGGGTATAGGGAGGTGTAGGTAGAGGAGAATCGGTATGGGATGTAGAAGGTGAACCAACTGTAGATTCAGGATAAGTGATTATAGGAGAAACAGAAATAAAAGGAGGATTGGTATGCTCATGCGCCGTGATAGTGGATCCAATATGGACAGATATAGTTTCAACGAACTCAGCAAGATTAGTAGCGTGAATATCTGACTGGAGAGGTCTTAGGATGAAATTTTCAACCAATTTATTATGTCTCTCGATTTCAATAGCAGTAGCAAAATCAGGGTTGGGAACTAGAGAACCAAGTGCACTTTCAGATTTGGTTTTGAACAAGGACAACTCAAAACTCTCATCAAAATCAATGTCTTCAAGATACTCAAAAATAGCTGGACATGAATGAGATTTGAATATGTGATTAAAATCTGAAGCCAGTTTAGATATCGAGGAACAAATAACCGATCAGCCTGTGAAAACTCTTAACTAATCATCCAAAAGTTCAGAGTTTACAAATGAACTGGGGTAAAATGCAATTGAAGTGGCCGTATTCACAAGCTCATGGAGATTGACTGAAGCAACGTTTATCTACTTCTGCTTATGCAAAGCAAAAGCGTTTCAAAGGCTACCTGGCATAACTTCAGGCTCCGTCTAAGACTTATGAAACAAACACATCAATCCATAGACAAGTTTGTTCTCCCCAGTATGGTCACCAATATGTTAGCGCTTGAATTTGGCCTCAGGCTGAAAAAGACAAAATCCAAGGCAACATCAAACCACTTAGCCTCGTAGCTACCCCTACGGGGCAGGAGAGGGCTCTCTCCGGGTCTATCTTGGCAAAAGGTCTTCAAGGGGCGGAGATGGCCAATAAATAACACTGATTTTAGGCTAGTAAACTGATTGAGAAGGTTTGATTTTAGATTTTTAGGGTTTTGGTGGAAAACAGGGGGAAAGCAATTTTGGGTGCGGGGATGGGACACAACTTGTGCAGAGGTATTTTTGGGGCAAGGTAGGAGATTGTCTTGATGCCTTTGATTTAAGTGAATGGATAGGAATGACCGGTAAGGAGCTAAAGAGAGCAAGAAACCATCGAGAGTTCTCTTTAGACGGAGGAAAACATAGATATTAAGCAAACTTAAAGGCAGAGCATACAAATTATGAATTCTACCTTAACACTTCATTTACTTAATGTGCAGAAAAGAAAAGTGGGAAAATGATACACATAACACACTTACAAGTACATGAGAGAAGTACACCATCAACACAAATAACCATAGGAATCCCAAAAAGTGCTGCAAAACCCTGGTCTTTCCTTTGCCAAAATTGCAGAGATACAAAGTGTAATACAATAGAAGCTTATCCCTCAAGAGTCCAACCATGAAAATGACTAAGAAAATACATAATATAGGCAAGCTAACACCTTTCCTTGCCTCTAGGGGTCGAGCTCATCATCCTAGGAGCTGTTTCAACCAATTCTAAACTGAGCACTACAATCTAGGCAATCAAAACAACTTGCCTCTATAAGCTAGGAAACCAATTCATTCATTAAATTTTTGACTTTTTATGAATGAATCTTCTAGAAGAGATAAATAAGTGCCATGACATCATAAAATTACATCAATTACATCAAGGAGGATGAAAAATCACTCCAAAAAGTCAAAACTAGTCAAATATGCGTTTTGCTGAGCTGTAGGTGAAAATCTGGCAAACTTCCCTGATGCGTAGCGTCCCAATCCTTAACGCGTAGCGCGCCTTTGAGCCAACGTTTGAGGCACTTCCCGACATCCAAATGAGGCAAAAGTAGGCTTGTTGGAAAGGTCTGGATGTCTACTTTCCAACCCAAGTAGAATTTCTCAATTTGGTGTCTATTTGCTGCTCCAAAATTGCAATCTCCCAAGACTGCTCCCTGTGTGTCCAAAAAGTGGCAGAAAGTCATTTTTTGCATGCTTTTTGACCTTCTGAGGGCTCAAAACCCGATGAAATGTCTTGGTAATTGATGAGCAAGTGTAATTTGTCATGAAAAATCCAAAAATGCTGAGTTTTTGAGGAATGGACTTGCCCATTTTCAGGGTAGCGCGCGGCGCGCTACGCATTGAGAGCAAAAACCTGTGTGTGGCACAAAAAAGTCAAAATTGACCAAAATTGCTCAAAATTTCCTAAAATTTGAGCTGGAAGTGAATCATTGAGCACCATGCTCCTCCAAGGAATCCTCAGCCAAAATATGAAGGGGATCAGGCCTTTTCCTTCGTTTTAGTGCCTTGGCCAACCGTCCTTTGAGCACCTTCATTTTTGCCTTACACACATGCATTTGAGCCCAATAGTGATTCTTCATGTGTCGGAGCATGTCCTTTTCCGTGTTTTCCTTGGCCAGCAACTTCTCCAAATGAGTATTGACCCGGATGAGCATAGCCATTCGCTCAATGGGTGTCAAATCACCGGGTCTCTTGCGAGCCAAGTTGCGGTCTTCATGGATCCTCTGCAACTCATCAAGAGAGTGTTCATCCTCTAATTGCTTGTTGCGCTGCTCTAAATAAGTAATTGTCCAGTTTTCCATCTCCAATTTTTGCTGCAACAAGTCATTTTCAGCCCTTAGTTGCTGGATGATCTCCTTTGACTCTAGGCTAGGAGAAATAATATCAAGGTCAACAACATCTATGCCTGGAACACCTGATGGCCCCTCATCAATCTTGGGCTGCTTGCCTCTCTTTGGTACCTGTGCTGCTGTCGAAAGCGAGGCCCCTTCCACCTGATGTGGAGATAATACTCGCCGTGCAGATGCAAATAAGACCCTGTGGCCTCTCTGATATGTAACATAAGGAGGAGTGCTGACATGCTCGGGCTCTGGAATATCAAACTGATGTGAAGGCCCTGCCTCATCACGGACAACCTCAGGAGGTGGCTGTGGCACTGTGAACAAGTCACGAGAAATGAAATCCTCCCATGGAATACCCTGTTGTGCCAACTGATGCATGACCACAATATTGATCAGTGCATAATGATAAATGCTCTTGTGTTGCTGTGTTGGGCTCTTTCTTTGCACCAAGAGCACCATCCTCTCTATATTTTGGCACATGAAAAATGGAATGTTCATCATTCGTACCCGAGTGAAATGCATCAACAAACGGATATGGTACGAATACAAACATGAAAATCTGCCCTCACAAGTGAAATAGTGAATGATGATCTTCATCATAGGTGCATACTCGTCTCTTAAGAATCTGAAGGGAAAAAGACTAGTTAGGTACC
Source organism: Pinus tabuliformis (assembly GCA_031772625.1). Lineage (NCBI taxonomy): Eukaryota > Viridiplantae > Streptophyta > Pinopsida > Pinales > Pinaceae > Pinus > Pinus tabuliformis. The sequence goes on from CM062815.1 coordinate 180,555,412, forward strand.
TCATATATGTAGGTTTGATATATGGATCATAATGAAATATGTCCAACGGCTGGCGCTTGCTCCATTCTTCTCCAATATTGGGTATCCTTGTTGCTTGAGCAACAATCTCAGGTGACAATGTGAAGTCCACTCCTACAAGATTCACATGCCCATTGTGCAAATGTAGGACAAACAAGCGGGCCAATTCCTTGTGGTGTTGAATTTGGGAGATTCTTTCACAATATTCATAGCATGATAGATATCAGAAACATGACACTGAAAGTGGACAAGCTTGTAGATAATCCAAAGAGGTGGGTTCCTCCCTCACATGCTGACCACCCTTACCACCCCTGTGATGCCTCCTTGGCACCTCTACCTCTGGTGTTGATTCACGGTCATCACTTTGCTCATAATCTGTTTCGGTTTCTGACATGGTTTTGGAGGCAAGTGACTGAAAAATAATGCTGACTGTGCACCCAATGAACTGTTTTTTTGACTTGTTTGAATGTTGTTACCAAGGGGACAAACACACATGGGAAATGTTAGGGAAAAAGGAAAATTGAGGGGATTAGGGAAAACAAATGTGGAAGGAAATGTTAGGAAAGGAACATGGAACATATATAATCATAATTTGTAGGATTGTAATGGGAAGTACGGTTTAGGAAATTTACATAGGATTTTAGGAATAAATAGGGTTTAGGGATTTTAATGATTTTTAGTAGGGAAATTATATGATTTGCATGGGAAATGTCAAGGAAAATGGTGAGGAAAATATGGGGAAAGAGGAATGGGAAAATGGGTAACCTTGGGCAGCAAATTTCAATGAAACCCTAACACATTTGCATTTTTAATATTTGATACAGGAAGGTAGGGTTTTACTCCATATTAGCATGGCATTTTTGCATTTTCATTGCTCATTCATCTTATCCAAACCAAAAATCACCATGATTAGAGGCCTACCTGAAACGATTTGGAGAGAAAAGCAGTTTTGGTGGCTTGCTGGCGATTTCCTGAGCAAGAAACCCAACGCGTAGCGCGCCCAGCCTGATGCGTAGCGCGCCTCCCAACGCGTAGTGCCTGAGTTAAATTGAACTGGAAACTGCACGCTGATGCGTAGTGCGCCCCCCAACGCGTAGGGCAGCCTCTTCTGATGCGTAGCGCGCTGCTGCAACTGCTCAATTCGCCCAATGAACTTTGAACCCGTCTTGACAAGTATTCTCTTGGAGAGTTGAGAGGCAAATGAATTACCAATGAGGGATGGCATGCTTTTATAAGCTTCCCTTTAATTTTTTACTTTCCCAAAACCCACTTTGTAATGTTTTGAATGTTGACACTTTTTACTTTAATTGGCTCTGACCTTTAATTTCATTTCTTTGAAAAATTGGTTGAAATGATGATTTCTTCTGAAATTTTTTGCAGTGATAGCTTCTGGGATGCTTTGGAAAAATTAGCCCACTTGCGAATATTAGCCCCAAAATTTTTTTCCATGGCAATGAACCCCTACTTATCACTCAAAGACAAAGAACATTGATGTTGAATATCACTTTGTGAGGGATATGGTTGAGGACAAAAAGGTGTCTTTGGTAAAGGTGGACACTTTGAAGAATACTCCAGATCCATTGACAAAGAGTTAGAGCACTGGGAAGTTCTCTTAGTGTAGAGAAACAATGGGCATTGCAGGACTTAATCAATGACTAAGCTCTCATGTGGCTCCCTATGGAAAGAAAACAACAAGTGGGAGAATGTTGGGTTGTGTTATATTATTTCCATGACTACCCCACACTCGGGGGTGGTAGCCCCCCCTGTACATTGCACGGGGCGTTGTCGGTGGATCATGGGGGGGGCGAATGCCCCCTTGTTGGGGGATATGAAGGGGGGGGTATCCCCCTTGCACGATGTCCGGGGAAGCACCCCTGGAATTTTTTTTTGAACCCTATATTAGGTGGGCGAACCTACCTATGGTTTTGTGCTTGGATTTTACACATGCTTTTAGGCATGATGGTTTTCTATCCATGGCATTTTGTAGATCCGGTCAAGGGAACTATGACTACGTTCTAATCTAGGTTTAATGGATTGCGGTTTATGGATGCTTGAGCATGTATATATATGTATTGTAACATTGAAAGGAACATAATGAAAAATAAATCTAGTAGCGACTTTGGATATCTAGGGGAAAATCTTTATGTATATATGTTTTATGTTTTATGCTCTCACCATTGTTTATTTTCTATTTTTAGAATTAATATGTAGGTAATTTTTGTATAGGGTTGAAAACTACAATGTTTACGGTGTTGGATAGGGCCAACATGCAGGGGATCCCCTCGATATGAGGTCCCAATTATACCTCACACCATTTGGTGTAGGAGTCCCATCTAGAATACGATGCAACCTCTATTTACTTAAAGATATGCCTTAGCTTTAGCAGTTAGCACAAGAGAGAAGCACACATGTGCTTTTGAATGAGCAAGTGAGTGTGCCTTGTGAATGTTTGATTACAGATGTATCAAGGTTATTTCACTACAGAGGGGAAATAAAGTGATCCTATAAAAGAGAAGTAATAGTACTACCCTAATGGAGACACACACAAATGATAAAGGCTCATCTAACATCAAGCGGAATAGTTCACATAGATGTGACAATCATTACAATCATTACATGTTAGGTCTCTATAATACTAGTGTAGCTCCCTTATTGTTATTGTTAGTGTAGCCCCCTTATTGCTATTTTTGTCCCCATGTGGCCCCCATATTGTTATTGTTGTTCCCCATAAACTCCCACTATTTTTATTTTTGTGCCCTTACATTATTATTGTTATGTAGGCTCTGATTATATTGTGATCTCTTAGACTCCTATATATACAAAGCAGGTCTTGTCATTTGTAGCATCCAAGAATTGTTCGTTTATGTAATTTAAAGGAGGTTATTCCCTTGAAGTGGATAATTTTTAAGTCTTTGATCTATATTTTCTATTGTTTTATGAGTTGGTTGTATAACATTTGGTTTCAGAGCTTTGGATTCAAGGGTTTTTCTGCTTCAAACTTATCAACATGGAATTCTTTCTATAACGTTTTTTCTACGAAGCTTAAGAAGATGAAATTGTGACTAGGTGGAGCCAAAATCTTGGTAAAGTTTGTGCAAAAATTTCAAATATTCATTTGCTATATTTTCTGAGATATGGTTCAAAGAAGTTAGGGATTTTTCATGCTCCAAAATTCAGTCTCAAACAAGTGACCAAGAGAAAATACTCATAAATGTCTCTTAAAGAATCAGATTGGAACTTCATAAAAATAAATAGAAACATAATAAAATATAGCTTCTTCTATATAAATTTTAGGGGCAAAGGTTGAAATAGTGACACATGGCATTACGTACAAGTTTTCTCTACTGAACTAGTCCATAATCAGGGCATTGTGGGAGATTTGACATAACATTATCTTGAAGAACTCAATTTTGTTCTGAATTGTAAAATTGGAAAGAAGACTCACAGGGATACCAAAGGAAGGAATTTAAGACCTTGGAGATATGAAACTACAAAGTTACAACCATTTAAAGATCGAGCTCCTAAAATCAAGAAAAGGGTGTGTATTTTTTTTAAAATTTGCATAAATGTTGTTTCAAAAATTAGTTTGAAATGATTCCAAGGAAATATTGAAGCATCTATATCAATATTAGGTTCTAAAATTCCTCCAAAAAAAAATCTACACCCATTAAGCCCTCGAAAAACTCTACTATGACACATGAATAGGAAGAATTGTAGCATGATATATCAATATTTACGGGACCAAGTGCAACAATTTTCTCTCTCACAAAGAGCAACCAAATACGAACTAAAAGGGGACATGGATGGTTTAATAGTAGAAATAAAAGGTGAAATGGATGGTATAAAAGGAAACATGGAGTTTTTTAAAGTAGAAATCGATGCAATGAATGTCAAGTTGGAAGGGTTGACAAAGTTGTCGCAAGAAAGGTTTCCTTGTGGTGACAAGATAATCCATGAAAATCACGAAGAGGAAAAAAGGAATATGAATTATTATTTTAGAGACTCCAGTGTGGGGTTTAAGAACCACCACATTCCAAAGATATATATGATGAATTGTATGACAAGGATCTGGTAACATGGATACTACAAATGGAGCAATATATTGATCTACAGAATGTGAAACCATCACAAAAGGTACATATTGCATCTTTATATTTAGAATCCAATCACTTTTTATGTTACAAATGGATTTGTTCTTGTAAACCAATTATCACTTGGTCAAATATTTTGGAGGAAATGATAGAACATTATGAATATACAAATAGCAACACCTTCTTTAGCCAATTGATAAATATCAAACAAAAGGGTTCAATGGCAAAGACCTTTGAAGACATCCAAAAATTGAATATTAGGGTAACTGATATTCCAAAGCAGAATAGGAATTATGCCTTCATAGGGACTTTAGAAGATAACATCCAACATGAGGTTTTACTTTGTGATCCTAATTCATTGGAGAATGCATTTAGTGTGGCAGGAAAAGTAGAAAGAAAAATTATGGGAGCAAGGAAGTCTACCACTCAAAATTATAAAGATGGATGTGTTGTTGTTCCTAGTCTTCCAAAATGTAGAAGTTTGGCACCACAATGATTGGATGAAAAAAGAGAAAAAGAGCTTTGTTAGAGTTGTGATAGAAAATACGCAAAAGGTCATAACTTTGTTGAGAAGAAATTATTTTGCATAGATTGTGAAGAGGAGGAAGAAAAGGATCAAGAAACATCAAAAGAGGAGGATATACACCAGGAACCAACCCCATAGAAAGAAGAAATGAATCTAAACATATCCTGTAATGCATTCACAAGGAATACCACTCCTCAAAATCTCAAGCTAGAATGATTTATCAAGAAGAAAAAGGTAATAATGTTGATTGATTTTAGTAGAACCCATAATTTTATTCATTGTAAGATAGCCAAGGAATGAAATTTCTTCATATATCCAACACCAAAGTTTCAAGTGATGGTTGCAAATGGAGGAACTATAAATTTCATTAGAAATTGCCATAATATCAAGATAACCATGGGGGAATATGTATTGAATAGTCCAGTTCTTTCCATTACAATGGGTGGTGTTGATGTTGTACTAGGATTCCAATGGTTACAATATTTGGGGATGACCTCTTTCAATTTTCAATAACTTCTCTTGATTTATTTCTTGAAGGAAAGGAAGTTGAATTAAGGGGTATCAAATGGAATCTGGGAAAGATAATCAACTCTAATGGTATGACAAAGTTTATGAATAAATAACAACGAGGTGTAATTGCACAATTATTCTCACTAGAGGTTCAAACATCGAAATAATATATTTCTCCATATCTCCAAAAAGTCATGGAAAATAATTCCAATGAATTTGAGACTCCCAAAGGCCTCCCACCTATTCATTATCATGATCATGCTTTCATTTGATTCTAGGAAGTGTTCCTCCAAACATAAGGCTTTACAAATATCCTTATGCCCAAAAGAGTGAAATTAAACATATGGTTGTAGAGGATAGTATAATTCAATCTATTCAAAGTTATTTCTCTGCTCCAATAGTATTGGTCCAAGAGAAGGATGGATCATGGTGTGCGTGTCTAGATTATAGGGAGCTCAACAAGCCCACTATTAAAGATACGTTTCCCATTCCTGTGATTGTTGAATTTTTGGGAGAACAAAATTTACTTCACCAATATGGATCTTCATTCAGGATATCATCAAATTAGAATGAAGACTGAAGACATTCTAAAAAAAAAACATTCAAAACTCATGAGGGTCATTGTGAATTTTTGGTCATGCCTTTTGGCCTTACTAATCAACCTTCCACATTTCAAGGTTTCATGAATCCCATTCTCAAACCCCTCCTTAGAAAATTTGTGTTAATATTTTTAAATGATATACTAATCTACAACAAGTCTTAGAAGGATCATGTTCAACATGTTAATAGGGTGCTCAAAATATTAGAGGAGAAATAATTAAATGAAAAAACCTCCAAATGTTTCTATGGAGTACAAGAGGTGGTATATTTGGGTCATATTGTATCTCATGAGGATGTTAAGGTATACCCTAACAAAATTAAATCCATTAAGGAATGGAAAATCCCCACAAGCATAAAGCATCTTTGAGGATTTATCGAGTTGATAGGGTATTATCAACACTTTGTTAAGAATTATGGGAAAATAGAAACAACTCCATCATTACTAAAGAAAGATGCATTTTCTTGGACTCCAGAAGCAACGAAGGCCTTTGAATATCTTATAGAGGTAATGTGCCAAGCACTGGTCTTAGGTACACTAGACTTCACAAAAGAAAATGTTGTAGCATGTGATGCATCAAGAAATGAAACTAGTGTTGTTTTAATGCAGTAAGGAAGACCCATTGCTTTTGAAAGTCATCCAACCAAAGGAAAGTATTTGCACAAACCTATTTATGAGAATGGAATATTGGCAATTATACATGCACTAAAGAAATGATGACCTTACCTAATGGGAAGACACTTCAAGGTAAAAATAGATCGTGATACTCTTAAATAATTTTTGGAACAAATATTATATTCATAAGAGAAGAAAAACTTAGTGATAAAGATGTTGGGTTATGAATTTGAAATCATATACAAAAAAGGGAAGAAAAATGTTGTTGCAGATGCACTCTCAAGAAAGGATGAGAATGTGGAAGAATTCCTTTGTGCCATTTATATTATCCAACCCGAGTGGATAACCAAAGTAAGGGATGAATGGAAGAATGATGAAGAGGTGTGGTTACTCATTCAAAAGTTGCAACAATATCCCAGTACATATGATATATTTAGCTAGAAAAATGATTCGTTATGGTATAAAGATCTCTTATATCTTTGTAACAATTCCCAACTCAAACAAAAGATTCTTTTGGAATTTCACACCTCTCCCTTAGGAGTGCACTCAGGGTTTTTAAAAACTTACCATAGGGTCAATAAATTTTTTTTTTTGGATGGCCTTAAATCTGATATTCAGAAGTTTGTGACATAATATTTGGTTTTCCAACAAAATAAAGTTGAGACAGGTAAGACCCCAGGTTCATTAAAAACTTTAGCCATTCCATGTCAATGTTGGGAGGACATCTCAATGGATATTATCACAAGTTTACCCAAGTCTGCAAGAAAGAGTGTCATCATGGTGGTAGTTGATAGACTTACCAAGTATGCACACTTTTGTGCATTATCTCATCCTTTTAAAGCCAGTACAGTTGCTACTGCATTTATGGAAATAATTCAAAATCTTCATGGAAACCCAAAGATTATAGTAAGTGACAAAGATCCCATTTTCACAAGAAATTTTTGCACATAATTATTTTCTTCTCTTGGTACTCAATTAGCTTATAACTCATCTTATCATCCTCAATCTGATGGGAAAACTGAGATAGTGAACAATTTTTTGGAAGGATATCTTATTTCCTTTGTATGTGATAAAAAAACATAACGGATCAATTGATTACCTCTAGCTAAATGGTGGTATAACACTTCCTTCCATACTGTAGACAAAATGCCCCCATTTATGAAACTTTATAGATATCATCGACAATCCATCACATCATCTATAAGATATAATTCTAAGGTTCAAGCTATGGAAGATCACATTGAGCATAAACAACAAGTTCTCCAACTCTTAAATAATAACCTCACTCTGATGCAAAATCGAATGAAACAATAGGAAGATCAGCATCATAGTGAAATATGTTTTGATGTAGGTGGTTGGGTGTTTTTACGGCTACAAAAATACAAACAAATGTCTCTCAAGCAAGCTAAGAAGGATAATAAATTATCATCCAAGCTCTACGGTCCTTACAAGGCATTGCAAAAGATTGGTACTATGGCATACAAAATGGAGTTTCCTGCATCTTCCCGATTACACCTAGTTTTCCATGTTTCATGCTTAAATAAGGTTATCGGTGACAAGTTTCTAGTTCAAACAGTGTTTTTAGAACTTGACAAAGAAGGAAAAATCACATTTGAACCTGAAGAAATCATAGAAACAAGAACCCAACAGATACGTACTTGATCAATTTCATATTATCTCATTAAGTAGAAGAACTTACCCACTGGATATTCCACATGTGAGGATGATAATTTTATACATAATCATCCAGAAATACTCAAGCATTGAGGACAACACATTTTTTAAGGAGAGGAGAATGTTAGGTCCCTATAGTAGTAGTGTAGCCCCCTTATTGTTATTTTTAGTGTATCCCCCCTTATTATTATTGTTGTGCCCATGTAGGCCCCATATTGTTATTGTTGTGCCCCATAGAAGCCCATTATTATTATTGTTGTGACCTTACATTATTATTGTTATGTAGGCCCTGAGTATATGGCGACCCCTTAAACTCTTATATATACAAAGGAGGTCTTTTCATTTTTATCATTCAAGATTTGCTCATTTATGTAATGTAAACAAGATTTCCCCCTTGAAGTGGATAATTTTTAAGTCATTGATCTATCTTTTATATTGTTTTGTGAGTTGGTTGCATAACATTACAACACATTTCCAATATATTAAGCACCAAAGTCACTGAAATAGTTCAATTACTTCAGTACATGTGAATTTGAACATCAATCATAAGCATTCAAAGAGTAGTTTTAAAACATCCACAATCCATGTATGAAAATGTGTTGGCCAAAAGGCTTCAAGTATTAAGAAAAATTTCCAAGATGGATAAGTACATTGAACATCACTAGCTCCAATAGTGGAGCATTAGAGCCACTACTTGCTCCCCAAGAGTACTATCTCTATCTCTTTAATGCCTTGTGGAAGAATCCAAGGTTAAAAGTCTTTCACATGAGTAATGAGGATAATTTTATAACTTGACGCGTGACCTTTCGCATCCTCAAGATCGTTGACTTTCCAACTCCCAATGACCTTTGGAATTCCAAATTACTTTTGAAATTTCATATGACTCTTGGTATTACATGTCTTCTGGACTTCTATGTATCTTTTGTCCATACATGACTCTTGGACTTCCACTTATTAAACTTTACAATGATTACATCATTACACCATAACCTCCACATCATCATGTGATGAGACATGACAAGTCACTATCTTTGATGACTGGGGCTCATAGTGACTTATGACATGGACTTTCTTCCATAGCTGACATGGATGCCACTCGTGTATTTGCTCTGAATGCATATTTCGTTCATTGATGTCTTCACCCTCTGAAGGTTCTTTCATCTTATGGAGTCTTTAGGGTGCTTTAATCATCAAGACTTCAATGTGTTCTTGTTCTTCCATGCTTCCTTTGTCTTCCTTCTCTGTACAATATTCTTCAAGAATTCTTTCATGTTGTTCTTGAAATACCTATATTTTCACTCACTCATGACAAGTACCTGTCAACCGGAAAATCCATTGTTATAACATGTTTCATGCCTTAACAATGTGCTTGGAAGAAGAAAGGATAACTTTTGGATACAAGGGCGCACTTTGAAAGGCTGAAGAGATGAAGATAAAAAGCTTCAGGGCTTTGAGATGCACTCATGTGCTCAAGAAGGCAAAGGAGGGTGCATGGCGCATTATCGAAGTACGAAGATTGGGGCTTCAAGGCTTCATGGTGCACTCATGAACTCAAAGGGCCAAGGAGGGTACAAGGAGAATTGCTAAAGGCTAAAGGGGTTAATCTTTTGGTCTTTGAGGTGCAATCATGCACTGAAGGAGAGCACAGTCCTTTGAGTTGAGGGAGTGCACCCAAAGGAAGACCTGGCTCTTCATGGGCATAGTTCAGAATAAGGAAGGGGAAATATGCTTTAGGAGTGTGCTCTAATATCATGGCAAAGCTTCTAAAGAAAGAAAAACAGATAGTAATTTCACAAATTTGATCACTAGAGGTTCAAACATTGAAATAATCTATTTCTCCACATCTTTAAAAAGTCTTCAACAATCATTCCAAGGTGTTTGAGACTCCCAATGTCCTCCCACTTATTCTTGATCATAATAATGCTATTCATTTTATTCTAGGAAGTGTTCCTATTGTTAACACCCAGGTTTTTCCCTATGACTCCCAAGGGAATACGGCCGGGGTAACCACTAACCAATCTTTGGATCACTGTTTCTAGCCAAATTGTGATCAGAGAGGGCTCTCTCTTTATGATTTGTCTCTGTTATGATGGTGTTTTAGGCTAGCTATTAAGTTTAATCTTGTTTCAATTGTTTGGTTGGAAAAGTTTCAGTCAAACGTGTGTGCTCTTCCCAGCATATTATATAACATTGGGCAATGGAGTCAGTGGTCCTTTGGTTTGGTGTGCTATGTTGATACATTAATGAAAGCTGCAGAGCAAGGTGATTGTCCGGGGAACAAAGCTTTGAAATTGAGTTTGTGTGTAACATGTCCAGGATAAGAAAGGCAATTAAGGATCTTTCTATAAACTGGTATGAAAGGAGAAACAATTGTTACCTGGAAGCATTTAAGAATTTCTAGATAACATTCACAGCATGGAATTAAATGTAACATGAGCATTTAAGAATTCATGTCTGTTTTAATCCTGAAGAAAACATTTACAGCAACATAAGATTGAGCACAGGGTGTTAAGAAACATGTCCTGAACTATTCTTTTTCTTTATTGCTAGATATGACGAAAATATGAAAACGAAATAACATAGGGAAACGAAACAGAGTTTAAAGAAGACATATCATTCCACCAGACAACGCAAGGTTTCTGCAACAACTCTTAGATTATCAACAAGACACCAGAGTTCCAGGAAATCACTGAGCTGAAATTGCTCTTTGTATTAAACTTTTCTGAAAATACAGAGTATACATGCCTCAGAGTAAAATTTTCCAACCCCTTATGCGTTACTAAGGGGGGTATATATACAAATTTACATTTGGAAAATATCTGAATGAAGAGTAAATGCTCCATAAATGTCCTACCAACTGCTGGAGTGCAGCAGCTGAAAGAGTAAATGTTGTAATAACTTTTAGTCCCTTAGCTGTCAAAAATGGTCAGAGACTGTTGACTTGGTGGCAATTGGAGTCGGTTGGAGACGTGCTGTTCAAAATGTGGCTAGCTGTCATTGTTAGTAATGAATCACCTTTTGGATGCTTTTCAAACATTAACCCTTTTACACTTGTCTTCTGGTGACCTGAGCTGGCAGTGGCCGAATGTCTTGAAACTACCGTGGCAGAATTTGGAGCATGGCCTGCCACCAGTCCTCCTTAGGCATTTGATGCCTCCGAATTTTAATTAGAGTCTCATCAAGCTCTGTATATCTGAAAAAACTAGGAGGAGTTTCAAATAAATGATTTACCTCATTTTCAATAAAAAATGAGCCTTCGAGCTTAGTGTACAAGCTCTGTCCTGTTGGAGGAACTGTTTCCTCAGAAGTACTGCTGGATGCAGTGATTTGATTTTCAATGTGAGTGGCCATCCTGTTTGTAAATTGATCTCTGCTGATCAATTTTCCTGTGCTGCTCAACAGGCTAGGCAGTCCTCTTGCTTGTAGCATTCCCATTCTGAGTTTATAATCTTCAACTTCAGTCTGTATCTCATAACTTTTTCTTTCTACCGTCTGTACATAACCTCTGAGAGTTAGCACCTTTTTAGCCATGAGGATGGCCTCTGTTCTGTTGGTGATTCCAACGGCTGCCAGCTCCTCTTTGTCTTGCCTGTTCAAAAATTCTATCAATTGGCTAGCTTGCTCAGGTCTGTTTCCTAACACTGTCTTGGCCCTCTGGACATCTGTCTGGGCTTGTACAATTAAATCCATATGCTCATGGATTGTTTTAATGGATTTCCACTGTTTGATAATGGCTTGGGTAATTTTATTCCACAAGATTCTTTTGATTTCTGCCATAGTATTTTCCAGATTGAGCTCCTTCTCCAGGGCCTTTATTTTATCTTTTTGAGCCTTAATCTGTCTGCCCTGTTCTGCTACCGTTATCTTTGATTGATCATATTTGGCATCTATCTCTGCCAGTTTTTCTTTTGCTTTCTTTATTTCATCCGCCTGTAGCTCCATTGCCTTGACAGCTTTGGTCAATTCTTCTACACTGGGGTGGGCATCTGGAGCTACTGTTGTACCTGCTGCTTCTGTTGTGGGGGCCACTGCTGCCCCAGAAGTTGTTGCTGTTGTGGAATCTGTTGGAGGAGCTTGGAGTGTAGATTCTCCCTGTTTGTCTTGTAATGCTCCTTCCAGCTCTTTCTCTAGTTCTTGGATCCTTTGATCTTGCTGTAATAAGAGGTCAAGTTGTTCATTAACTTTCTTTTCTTTTTGCAATTCAGCTGTCTGAGGGTGTTCTGTAGGTAACAGCTTCAACCTCTTCTTCATGGCATTTAGATCATCATCCTTTTTCTTCATGAGGGCTTTTACCCCGGTTGGATCACTAGGGTCATGCCCTAGATCAACAATAATCTCCTCAAGAGATTTTATCCTATTGTCCTTGGCCTTAGAGGACATCCTCTCAAAATCTAGTTGAGTGTTTGTGTTCTTCAAAGATTCTTTCAGCTCATGAGCTAATGTGGCCCTCTCTACCAAAGTGGCATAGACCATCTCCCCAGTCTGCTTGTGGAGTTCAATTTGGTCCATAGGATGTATGTCTTTGGCCAGGACCTCCACCCTTTTTTTGATGAAATCTGCAGTTGTCATTGGCTGCGGCCCCTTGGGTTTGAAATGGCTGAATATTATTTTTTCTTCTTTGAAGTCGTAGACCGACATCAACCTTTCCTGCTGGGCTGGAGTGGCATCTATAAACTGTTTGTAAACCTCAGCCCTCAATAACTCATTTGCTGCCTTGATTTGTTTGAAGGAAGCCTTAGCACCTTTAAGCTTCTGGCTTTGCTGAGAAGAGGATGACACCTCCAAACCAAGCTGTAAATTCTGCTCCTGCTGAAAGGAGCTTGTCCCTGTATGTTGGCTGCCCTCCCTGTCCTTTGCTGTGTTGTTCAAGACATCTTCAGTAATGTCTTCCACCTCTGGGGAATCTGCCCTTTGCCTTTTGGCTTCTGGCTGGTGGGAGGATCCACTGAGGGGAGTGGACTCTTCTCTTTGCCTTTTAGTACCCCTCTCTTCATGTGCTGGGGTCTGCAAAACTGAGGTAGTTAATGGCTCAGTTTGAGGTGGCGGTGTTTGCATTAGGGGGGTTTCTGGCAGCCCAGTTTGTGGCAGAACAGTTTGTCCTTGTTGCTGCTCTGTTTGTTGTTCTGTTTGCTGATCTTTTTGCTATGACTGTTGCTCTGACTGTTCCTTTTTTGCTTCATCCTCTGCATCCATTTTTCCTTTTCCTTTATCTAAGCCTGGTGCTGCTGTAGAGAGTGTCTGCGGCGCTGTCCTGGTAACTGAGGTCCCTTCTCCCACTGATTGAGGCAGTCTGAAAGGTACCTGGAGCACATAGTCCAGGTCAATAGTCTTCTCAAGTTCTTTCATATTTTTAAGCATTCTTTCTTCTTCAGTTAAGCTCTCAACTAGAGTGTCCAGCTGCCATTCTTGTAAGTTGGCATACTTTTCTATGTGTGGGTAGTGGCAGTGTTTAATCCCTAGGAGTCTGTACTTAGTTCTCCTAGCAGTGATGAAACCTTGAGGGTCATAAGGGACCCATCGAAAACTGTATGACAATTTATATTTGTCCTTGAGGATCAGGTCTGCAGATTCCCATCCTTCCTTCTTGTTCATGATGAAAGGGCCCAACTCATTTTTGAAGTTAAGGTGTGCCTTTTTCTTGGAGCTGTGGAAATGGGTAAGGTCTGACTGAATCAATTGCCTGTAATACTCCAAGGCAAATAATCTCATAGGAACATACTTGGGTAGCCTGTATGGACAGAGCTCACAGCCATATACTCTGAACACAGTATGGTGTTCATATAGGTACCAATCACCTATTTTGTACTTCTTAGATAGCTGCAAAGCTTTCTTGATCTCATTAGATATTCTAGGTGGAGGGGACTTCATAAGCATGCAGGAGACTGGGTACACAAACTGGTCAACAAATTCACAGTAGGTATAGGGTGAATTTGTGATTTTATGATAGACTGAGGTCCAGAAGATGACAGATCTCCTCTCTCCTTTATTATCCAGCCTTCTGATGTAGCATGGGAAAGCTTCAGAATGATAAAACATGAACAGGTGGTAGATGTAAGCTGAGTATCTGAAGACCCCCTGTCTGTCCATTTTGCTCAATTGATCATGAATCCTATTGGCTATGAACTTAGCAAAGTTATACTTTCGGGCAGGGGGTTGACGTGGGCTGTAAGCAGACAGCAATACGAGCATGGCTTGATCCACATGCTCACTGTTTTGGTAACCTAACACATAGGCTATCATGTCCAGTAGCAGCCTGCCTGAGTCATTGAAATGTTCATGCAGATAAGGGGGTGGCCCTGTAGGCTGGCACTCAGTTCTCATGTAGTTCCTGGTGACCTTTTGCAGCTCCTCACTGGTCATCTTGTCACCAGCTTCCAGCAAATACCTCATGGAGAATGGGATTAGCAACTCCGTTTGATCAAACTGTAACATCTTGTTGATGGACTCAGCATTTATATAAAAAAGGATCCTCCCTGATGGAGTATTGACAGCTCTGTGCTCCAGATCATAGTTTTGAGCACATAAGTGAATGATTTCAGGGAAAACATTCACAGCTGGGAGACAGTAATAGGGCAGGTTTGACTCCCATATTCCATCTGTACCAAGTCCATCCTTATGGTCTTCCCTCAGTGTAGTGAAGGTCTTCAAAAAGTCCCTGTCTCCCTCAAAGTCATCAATGAGACAATCCTTGTCAATAAATGGCAAGGCCTCCAGTTCCTTATTGGTTTGATTTAGTGGAGTAACACTGAGGGAAGAGGATGCAGAGGCTGCCATGATATAATCTGTATGTGAGCAGGGAGAGGTAATAGTTTGATAAGTCTTTAAAGACTTAAGCAGCAGGTAAACTGTACACAGTGTGATATCCTCTTCTAGTGTAAAATTGTAAGCAAGTTGGTAAATTGCTGCAAATTCTCAGGGATGTGGATTGCCTAAGGGGACGTTGCAGAGACAGTGATAATTCTTTAGGAAGAGTGCAGGTGGCCTGTACTTGGCAAAAGGGAACAATGCCGAGTACCTCGGGGGCAATTTTGCAGTTTTAACCCGCGAACTGATTGCTCCAATGTCAAATTGTGGCTTAGGGATGGGGCAGGTTGCTTGGGTTTGGTTTAGGTGATCAGGTGGAGCTGAATTAAGTGAATTTACCAGTCTTTAATGGTGAATTCTATAGAGAATTGGAATTCATGGGCAAAGTGGAAGGAAATGGCAAAATACCTGGAAAATCGACTTGGAAGCTCGCGGGCCGGGTTGTGGAGACTTAGTGCCGTCGAATTCTGAACTTTGAATGGTCGAATTGTCGAATTTGATGGCTGAGTGAGAGGTTTCGCAGCAGCTGTTGGCAACGGCTAGTTTCTCTTTCGCATGAAAATGAGCGAAAACAACTCATTTAGTCGTCTAAATCGTTAAATTTGGCAAAAGTGTGCATTTGGCGCTTTTCCGCCGATGACGTCAGCATGACGTCATGGCGGGGCCCAGATACGGAGGTGACGTGGCGGCTGAGGTGTTTGCCAGGGTGGCAGGACACGGTGGCAGGCGGGTACAGTGGCGGGTCCGCGTGGAGGGCCACGGGACGCTGGGGCGGGCACTGGCGAGGTGACGTCAGGGTGACGTGCAAATGACGTGGGAGGAGAGTGGTATTAGGGGTGGCGGTAAGCGGGTTCCCCGCACCACCTTTGGGCAAAAGCGGTAACGGGGAGGGGGGCTCCGAACAACCCCACCGCCTGCCACGCGTCCCCTGTACGGGATGGCCAAAACCACTTTCCCCGGACGCTAAAGATCGGCAGGTTGGGGAGTGAAAATGACCGCCCACCTTTAGATCCGGGCGACGAAGATCTGACGGCTGGCGGGCCTTCCGACTGGTCGAGCATGTTTGGGGGGGGGGTCCCGCCAGCGCAATAAAATATTCAATTCAATGATTGGGCGGAGGACTATAGGAAAGTGGGTTTTTTCGCAGTTTTTGGGTTTTTTGGGCTTTTTCAAGGGTTTATATAGGAAAACGGGGGTTTTGTGCGTTTTCAGCAGAGAGACGGTGAGGGTTGAGGGACAGGATTTCTGCTCATAACCAGAGGTCAGAGCACATCCAAGACAAGGTTGACCACAGTCCCAGGTGGACTGAAGTCCCCTTAGACCATTTACTTGGCTATAATGCCAAAAGGAGAATATGTAGATAATGCTGGGATTTATACACCATGGTGTTTAATACTAGTAGGGGAAAAGGTAATATAGGGGATTTACATAGTAGAATTAGAGTTAATATGGATGAGAGGGTGAGTGGAGGGGGAAACCATTTTAGTTTATGTGAAACAAACTTGGTTTTGAGAGTAGATCAAAATGAAAAGATTTTTAGACAAGAAATGTGGCTTTAAAAGATTAATAACCACCATGAAAACTTAGTCATTTTCATGAATCTTAGCTGATGGGGAATGCTAGAGATGAAATTGGAAGGGAATGAGGGAAATTAGTCATGCTTGCAGCTGCAAATCGATGAAGAAGAACACCTTTGTCAATTAATTGACTTTGCTTTGATACCCACAGTTACCATCTCTGCAATGGTAGGTATAACTTTCTGCAACCCCAACTACTTACCCAGCTACTTGCCTAGCATTTTTATTTCTTCTTGGAGGGTGCACTTGGACTTGCAGACCCTTACTTGCCTTTTCTTTTCTTTGGCTTTTTCTTTTTAGCTTTTTCTATCTACTTCTAGCCTTATTTCTTCCAAGGTCCCAGATTAAGCTGTTGAGAACCCTTTCTTCTCTACATGAACTAGTTGTCTGCCAAGATTAAGCAGTTTGGACAGACTTCTTTCTCTATTCTATAACTCAAAATTGAAACATGGCATGATCCAGGTTAAACTGTTGGATCATCCACCAAAATTGAAATAAGGTGATCAACATTTGAAACACTTTACACACCTCTTGTTCTCTAGGAAATATGGGATCTTTGTGATATCAAAGCAGAGCATATTTGGACTTTCCCTTGCCAATCATGAAATATGAAACCTATTGATATAGGTATCCAACACCTATAAACATCGGGCCTTACAGATATCCTTATCCCCAAAAGAATGAAATTGAACGTATGGTTGCAGAAACGCTAGAGGTTGGTATAATTCAACCTAGTCAAAGTTATTTCTTTGCTCTATCAGTATTAGTGCACAAGAAGGATGGATCATGGTGTAATTTTCTAGATTATAGGGAGCTCAACAAGTTCACTATTAAAGATAAGTCTCCCATTCATGTCATTGATGAATTGTTGGATGAATTACATGGAGCAATTTACTTCACCAAGATTGATCTTTAGTTAGGATATCATCAAATTAGAATGAATATTGAAGACATTCTCAAAAGAAATTTCAAAACTCATGAGGGTCATTATCAATTTTTGGTCATGCCTTTTGGCCTTACTAATGCACCTTCCACATTTTAAGGTTTGATGAATTCCATTTTCAAACCCTTCCTTAAAAATTTGTGTTAGTCATTTTTGATGATATATTAATATACAACAATCTTATAAGAATGATGTTTGCTGAAATTATTGGAGGAGAAACAATTATATCCAAAAGCCTCCAAAGAATGGGTCATATTGTATCTCATTAGGGTGTTAAGGTAGACAGTAAAAAAATTAAATCCATTAAGGAATGGAAAATCCCCACAACCATAGAGCATCTTCGAGGAATTCTCAAGTTGACAAAGTATTATTGCAAGTTTGTTAAGGATTATGGGAGAATAGTGACACCTCTAAAATCATTACTGAAGAAATATGCATTTTCTTGGACTCCAGAAGAAAAGAAGGCCTTTGAATATCTTAAATAGAAATTGTGCTAAGCATCAGTCTTAGCTACACAAGATATAAAAAAAGGTTTTATTATGGAATGTGATGCCTTAGGAAATGGAATTAGTGTTGTTTTAATGCAAGAAGGAAGACCCATTTCTTTTGAAATTCATCCAATCTAAGGAAAGTATTTACAAAAACCTATTTATGAGAAGGAAATGTTGGAAATACTACATGCAATAAAGCAATGGTGACATTGCCTAATGGGAACACACTTCAAGGTAAAATCATATTATGATAGTCTTAAATAATTTGTGTAACAAATATTGTCTTCTTAAGAGCAGCAAAAATGGGTGACAAAGATCTTGGGTTATGACTTTGAAATCATATACAAAAAGGGGAAGCAAAATTTTGTTGCAGATGCACTCTCAAGAAGGGATGAGGACATGGAAGCATTTCTTTCTGCCATTTCGATTATCCAACCTGAGTAGATAACTGAAGCAAGGAATGAATGGAAGAATGATGAAGAGGTGTGCTCACTCATTCAAAAGTTGTAGAAAGATCCCAATACATTTGATACAATTAGCCGGAAAAATGATTCATTATGGTACAAATATCCCTTATATCTTTTTAAGTATTCTTAACTCAAACAAGAGAATTTTTTGGAATTGCACACCTCTCCCTTAGGAGGACACTCAATATTTTTAAAAACTTACCATAGGGTCAAGAAGAAATTTTTTTGGGATCGCCTTAAATATAATATTCAGAGGTTTGTGGCAAAATGTTTCGTTTTCCAACAAAATAAAGTTGATATAATTAAAAATTCAGGTCTGTTACAACATGTAGCCATTCCACGTCAGTATTGGGAGGGGGTCTCAATGGATTTTATCACAGAGTTGCCCAAATCTGCAGGAAAGAGTGTCATCATGGTAGTAGTTGATAGACTTACCAAGTATGAATATCTTTTTGCATTATCTCATCCTTTTAAAGCCAATACAGTTGCTACTGCATTTATGGAAACAATTCAAAAGCTTCATGGAAATCCGAAGATTATAGTAAGTGACAAAGATCCCATTTTCAATGGAAATTTTTGGGGTGAATTATTTTTGTCTTGGTGGTCAATTAGCTCATAGCTCATCTTATCATACTCAAACTAATGAGAAAACTGGGATAGTGAACAAATGTTTGGAAGGATATCTTCATTGCTTTGTAACTGATAAACAAACACAATGGTCCAAGTGGTTACCTCTAGTAGAATTGTGGTATAATACTTCCTTCCATACTGCATAAAAGATGACCACATTTATGACACTTTATGGATATCATCCACTATCCATCACATCATCTTTAAGAGACAATTGTAAGGTTCAAGTAGTGGAAGATCACGTCGATCATCAACAAAAATTTCTCCAACTCTTAAAGGATAACCTCGCTCTAGCGCAAAATTGAATGATACAACATGTAGATCAACATCGTAGTGAATATATTTTTGATGTAGGTGAATGGGTATTTTTATGGCTAAAACCTTACAAAAGACATTATCTCAAGCAAGCTAAGAAGGATAATAAATTGTCACCCAAGTACTATGGTCCTTACAAAGTGTTGCAAAATATTGGTACTATGGCATACAAATTGGAGTTGCCTACATCTTCCCGAGTACAACCAATTTTCCATGTTTCATGTTTAAAGTAGGTTATCAGTGACAAGGTTTAAGTTCAAATAGTTATTCCAAAACTGGACGAAGAAGGAAAATCATATTTGAGCATGACGCAGTCACAGAAACAATAACCCGACATCCACGGAATAGATAAATTTGAGAGTATCTCATTAAGTGGGAGAACTTACCTGCAAAATATTCCACATGGGAGGATGATAATTTTATACAGAAGCATCCATAACTAGTCAAGCATTGAGGAAAACACTTTTTTGAACGAGAGGGGCATGTTAGGTTCCTATAATAGTAGTGTATCCCCCTTATTGTTATTTTTGTGCCCTTATCGTCCCCATATTGTTATTGGTGTGACCCATAGAATCCCACTATTATTATTGTTTTTCCCTTACATTATTATTGTTATGTAGGCTCTAATTATATTGTGAACCCTTAGTCTCCTATATATACAAAGGAGGTATTGTTATTTGTATCATCTAAGAATTGTTCATTTATGTGATGTAAAGGAGGTTTCCCCCTTGAAGTGGATAATTTTTAAGTCATTGATCTATCTTTTCTATTGTTTTGTGAACTGGTTGCATAACATTTTGACACATTTCGAATAAGTTAAGCACCCAAATCACCAAAATAGTTCAATTACTTCAACACATGTGAAAGTGAACATGAGTCATAAACATTCAAAGAGTGGTCTTAAAACATCCACAATCCATGTATGAAAATGTGTTGGCCAAAAGGCTTCAGATATTAAGAAAGAGTTCCAAAATGCACAAGTACAATGAAAATCACTAGCCTAAATAGTGGAGCATTACAACCACTACTTTCTCTAAAAAGTACTAACTCTATCTTTCTAATGCCTTGGCAGAGAATTCAAGGTTAATTTTTTTTTGCATGAGTAATGAGGATCCTTTTATAACTTAACACATGACCTTTCACATCCTCAAGACTCTTGAATTTCCAACTCCTAATGACCTTTAGACTTCTACAACCTTTGGACTTCCAAATTAATTTTGGAATTACATATGAATATTGGTATTACATGTATTTTGGACTTCTATGGCTCTTTTGTCTGTACATGACTCTTGGACTTCCACTTATTTGTATTTACAATGATTACATCATTACACCATAAAATCCACATCATCATGTGATGATACATGACAAGTCACTATATTTGATGACTAGGATTCATAGTGACTAATGAAGTGGACTTTCTTTAGTAGGTGACATGGCTGCCACTCATGTCTTTGTTCTGAATGTAGCTTTTGTTCATTGATGTCTTCACCCTATGAAGGTTCTTTGATCTTATGGAGTCTTCAGGATGCTTTGATCATCAAGAATTCAATGTGCTCTTTGTTCTTCGATCCTTCCTTTGTCTTCCTTCTTTGCCCAATCTTCTTCAAGCATGCTTGCATGTTGTTCTTCAAATAGTTGTATTTGCAATCACTCAGGACATGTATCCATTAGCGTGAGAATTTCCTGTTAGAACATGTTTCATGCATATTTTTGTTCATCCCTTAACAATGCGCTTGGAAGGAGAAAGAAAATATTTTGGGCGCAAGGCCACACTTTGAAAGGTTGAAGAGATAAATAGAAAAATTCAAGGCTTTTTGATGTGCTCATGTGCTCAATAGAGGGAGACACTCAAGGGAGGATGTAGGGCGTATGCATGAGGGAAAAAAATATTAGGCTTCAGGCTTCCCAAGTGCTCTGTATTCTCAATGGAAATAAGGAGGGCACATGGCACAAAGATGAAGGCTAAAGGGAGAGGCTTCAGGGCTCTAGGGTGTGCTCATGCACTCTAGAAGGCAAAGAAGGCTTCATGGTACATTATCAAAGGACAAATATTGGGGCTTCAGGGATTCATGGTGTGCTCATGAACTCAAAGGGCTAAGGAGGGCACATGGCACATTGCTAAAGGCTAAAGGGGTTAATCTTCAGGTCTTCGGGGTGCACTCATGCGCTCAAGGAGTGTGCAATCCTTTGAGTTGAAGGAGTGCACTCAAAGGAAGAATTGGCTCTTCATAGGAATAATTCAGAGCAAAGAAGGGGAAATATGATTTAAGAGTGTGTTATGCACTCTTGGAGAAAAATGAAGGACTCTCTATCAAGGATTAAGAGTGCGTTCATATGATCCTTGCATTAATAATTGGCAGAGGATTTTCATTAGTCTAGGCCTTGGTGTAGAGAGGAAGTTATTTGTTGCTAATTTTGTGATTAAAATGTAAGTGAACATGTCACAACATAGAAACCACAAAGAGTGAATGAGGAAACAAGATTGGGTGATAGCGGAGTGATAAAGGAGGTCACCATTGTTGGCATGTATAGCATATGATCCAAAAAACCAAAGTATCACAATCTACATAGACAGTATAGAAAAACAACCACATCAATCACCATATTTCCAAACTTAGTGTGTGTCATTATAACACATAAAGGGCCGGTGATATGACCAACCTCGAGATCAATTGGTAGTTAGGTGATACACTTAGCCTTTAATTTTATCATTAGTCCTAGTTTCATGCACAATCATAAAAAAATTATTCACACTGAGGAGAGGGTTTCCGTGTATTAGCTTATACTCATGGTATTATATTTAATAAACATATAAATTAGTTTTAAACTTATAAAATTTATAAGAGCTGATCTACAACCCAGTATGTGGGTAGATCTCACGTAAAAGCCTAAACACGTAAACGTAAACATAACATAAATAAAAAATATAAATAAACCAGAGGTATGGTAAATAAATAAAAATATAAATAAACTAGAGGTATGGTAAATAAACAAAAATATATCAAATAGGATTAGAAATCAACATCTAATTATATACCAAACCTATGGGCCAAATACAATGGTAAATAAAAGAGATATGATAAATAAATAAAAATATAAATAGACAAGAGGTATGGTAAAAAAATAAAACTTCATTTTATATTTACTCCATAAACCTCTTTATACTTACTAACACTCAAAAAAGAGGTTTTATTTAGGTGAAGCCTATGGGCCAAATACCATGGGCCAAATTATTATTAATACCATGCAAAAAGCATTGTTAACCATAATATTAATATTAAATTATTATTATTATTATTATTATTATTAAAAAAATCTAATATTCATATTAATATTATTAAATTTAGTAAATTTGGATTAATACAATATTAAATTTGCTATATTATAATATATATTAATATATCATGATATATACTGATTCTAACTATATATGGGAGGGAAGAAAAAGGACAGTGATAGATGTGGAGAGACAAGGTGAGTGACAAGGAAGAGATGGAGATAAACTGAAGGAGAGGGGAGAGGAGGAATGAAGAAAGAGAGAGGGAGAGGAGTGAGAGAGGTAGAGAAGGCTAATAGAAGGAGAGGGACACACAAAGATGGAGGGGGAAGAGAGAGAAGGAGAGAGGGAGGGAGATAGTGTTAGGATTGGAGGGTAGAGAGAGAGGGAGAGAGGAGGAGAAATGGAGGGATAGGGATATGGTGTTGGAGGGGGGACAGAGGGAAGGAAGAAGAATGACAAAGAAAGTGGGAATATGAGAAAGAGTGAGGGAGTGACAAGGGAGAGATGAAGAGAGAGAGTGTATTTTTTGGGGTGAGATAAAGAGACAAAGAAGGAGAGATAGAGACAATGGGGGAGAGAAGGAGAGAGGAGAGATGGAGGGATATAATAATAGAGTTGGAGAGAGAGAGAGAGAGAGAGAGAGAGAGAGTGAGAGAGAGAGATGAAGGAAGAGAGAGAGGATGTGAGAGAGTGGAGAGAGGGAGGGAAAGAGAGATGTAGTTGGAGGGGGAGAGAGAGAGAGGAAAGAAGAAAGAAATAGAGAGATAAAGGTGGAGAGAGAGAGAGTGATAAGGAATATGGAGAGAGAGGGAGAGAGGATAGCAGGAGGGAAGAGAGATAGAAATGTGGGAGATGGAGAAAATGGGAAGAGAGAGAGAGGGGGAGAGGAGCAGGGAGGGATAGATAGATGTATTATAGAAAGAGAGTGTATGTTTTGGGGGTGATATAGAGAGACAAAGGGAGATAGAGATATAGATGGATAATGAACAGAGGGAAGAAGAGAGAGATGGAGAGTGAGGGAGGGACATAGAGATTGATAGATATGGAGTGAGAGAGCATGTGTGTTTGGGGGGTGAGATGGAGATACAAATAAGGAGAGATGGAGGGAGATATAGATATAGATGGAGGGGGGAGAGAGGGAACATGATTTCTTGCACTAGATGCATTGATTTCAATGTAGATGGTGATTTATAATCCTATTTGATTGCTTTCACTAGATGCATTTATTTTAGTGTAGATGTTGATTTCTAATGATATTTGATTTCTTGCACTATATGCATTGATTTCAATGTAGATGATTTCTAATCCTATTTGAGTGCTTGCACTAAATGCATTGATTTTAGTGTAGATGGTGATTTAAAATCATATTTGATTGCTTGCAATAGATGCATTGATTTCAATGTAGACCTTGATTTCTAATAATATTTGATTGTTTTTACTAGATGCATTGATTTCAATGTAGACCATTTCTAATCCTATTTGATTGCTTGCACTAAATGCATTGATTTTAATGTAGATGGTGATTTGTAATCCTATTTGATTGCTTGCACTATATGCATTGATTTAAGTGTAGATGTTGGTTTATAATCATATTTTCTTACTTGCACTATGCATTGATTTGAGTGTAAATGTTGATTTCTAATCCTATTTGTTTGCTTGCATTAGAGGCATTGATTTCAGTGTACATGTTGTTCTCTAATATTTTTTATTACTTGCGGATTGATTTGAGTGTAAATGCTGTTCTCTAATCTTTTTTTATGGCAATGGCCAACCAGCCTGCCATAGGGCATTAAATACCCGGGTACATGCATGCTCTATAACAAAATATAACCTGCGGTGGCTACATAAATTAAAAATAAGGTCGGTGTGTTATTTTGTTATAGAGCATGCATGTACCCTGGCATTTAATGCGCTATGGCAGGCTGGTTAGCCCTTGCCTTTTTTATTACTTGCATTAGATGAATTGATTTTAGTGTAGACGTTGATTTCTAATTTGATGTATGATGGTACATTAATTTTGATTGGATTAACATTGTGCATTGATTTCAATGTAAGTTGGATTAGCATTGTGCATTGATTTCAGTGTAAGTTGGATTAGCATTGTGCATTGATTTCTGTGTAACGCAAAAAAAATATTGACAATGTACATTGATTTTTTTGTTAAAGTAATTCAACCTATTAATATTTACTACAATAGCTTGAGCTAAAGATTTAAATGGTTTACCTGTCATTTTCATATAATCCATATGAAAAGATAAAAAAGTAACAAGGTTTACGATTTAACATGTCCTTTTCATATAACCTATATGAAAAGATGAAAAAAGTAACCACGGTGTTCACAGAAGTAATATTTTGAACAAAGTAACCACGGTGTTCACAGAAGTAATATTTTCATATAATTGATATGAAAAGATGACAAATAATCGATATGAAAAGATGACAAAAATAACAAGGTAAAGATGAACAAAGTAACCACGATGTTCACAGAAGTAATATTTTCATATAATCGATATGAAAAGATGACAAAAGTAACAAGGTTTACGATTTAACTTGTCCTTTTCATAGGTTTACGTTTTAACCTGTCATTTTCATATAATTGATATGAAAAGATGACAAAAGTAAGCACGGTGATCATAGAAGTAATATTTTCATATAATGGATATGAAAAGATAACAAAAGTAACCGGGGCGATGACAAAAGTAACAAGGTTTATGATTTAACCTGTACTTTTCACATAATCGATATGTAAAGATCACAAAAGTGGCCACCAATGAGAAGAGAATCACAATGAAGACTATTTGTAATTGATTATATTCTTGTTATTCACATTTTCTATCATTCAACATTATGTCATTTTCATATAATTGATATGAAAAGATGACAAAAGTAAGCACCGTGATCATAGAAGTAATATTTTCATATAATGGATATGAAAAGATATCAAAGTAACCAGGGCGATGACAAAAGTAACAAGGTTTATGATTTAACCTGTACTTTTCACATAATCTATATGTAAAGATCACAAAAGTGGCCGTTTATGATTTAACCTGTACTTTTCACATAATCTATATGTAAAGATCACAAAAGTGGCCGCCAATGAGAAGAGAATCACAATGAAGACTATTTGTAATTGATTATATTCTTGTTATTCACATTTTCTATCATTCAACATTATTACATCGTTACTTTAAGTTCAAAATGTATTTCATCATTTTTCATTATTAAATTTATTAACAATAGGTAACTAAGAAAATTTAAAATTAAAACGAGCAGGTGAATGTCACACATATTTAAATGATCATATTAATATTAGATGAATTTTGATAAAATTAATCATATGTTCATTAGATTTTCTTTGGCCGCACTAGATCCATCATTCTATGAAATGCCGAGAGGGATCAAGTATCTTGAAGTGCAAACATTTTCTCAAGTTTTGCACTCAAAAAGGAGGTTTTCACTAGGCTCTTGATAGATCGAGAGTTAAGATCAATATAGGCTAGTTATTAAACATAATATTAAATTATTATAATTTTTTTAAATAAATAAAAATAATGACGCATGTAAAAATCATATGATTTGATTGACTCTTCGTTTCTATATTTAGAGGAGATGATAAGTGGGTGATATTACCTCAAAAACATCATGTATACATAATTAATATACTTTTCAATGACTTTTTTTTCTATATTTCTAAGAGATAAGAAGTGAGTGATATTATAAAAAAAACATCATGCATGGTTAATATGTTAAACAAAAATATGATTAATATGATAAGAAGTGAGTGATATTATAAAAAAAATATCATGCATGGTTAATATGTTAAACAAAAATATGATTAATGTGATTTTTGAATGACATTTCTTTTCTATATTTTGGGAAGATTTCTTCTCTATATTTTAGGGAGATTCTCTATATTTTAGGGAGATGAGAAGTGAGTGAAATTACGTCAAAAACATCATGCATGAACATCCTTAATACATCATGCATGTACATCCTTAATACGTTAAATGAAAAACAAATGATTTCTAACGACATTTTTTTATATATATTATGATGAAGAGTTGTCAAAAAAATAGTTAATATATTAATATGAAATTAACTATTGAACAACACCCATGAGAACTCTTCAATGTAATGAAAGGATTTCTCCATGGGCAAGAAGAGGGTCAAAACATAGTTAATATATTAATATGAAATTAACTATTGAATAACACTCATGAGTACTCTTCAATGTAATGGAAGGATTTCTCCATGGGCAAGAAGAGGGCCAAAGAAACCTACACATATTACAAAGGGAGAAGGAAAGCTGATTTATTTAACCAATTCAAAATAAAATGGAGGCATGATAATTTATTTTCATGCAGTGTTGAAAATATAATTTAAAATTTATGAATGAGTTTTTGTTAATTGAATACTTGATTTTTTTATGGAGAAAAATAATATATAATTAAAATTTATGAATAAGTTTTTGTTAATTGGTTTTTTTTGTATGGAAAAAATCAATACATATATAAAAAAGACTGAAATTTTTAATAAACACATTATGAAATTGAAAGGATAAATCAAAAGTAAAAACAAAAAAATCCAATAAAAAATTATTTTCGACTATCTTTCAAGAACATCAAAACAAAAAAGATGTTTTTAATAGACTTACAAATATGGTACACAATTGAAAGAATAAAATCAAACCTGTATAAATGTAAAAATATAAAAATAAAAAACAGAAAAGTTATTTTTCCTCAAAAACATCAAAAGAAAAATAGCTCCTATGGGTGAACATCCCAATAATAAATATTGAGTTAGAAAAATTTGTAAAGGCCAAAAAGGAGATTATTTATTGGGTGAACATCCAAATAATAAACATTGAGGTAGAAAAAATTGTGAAGGCCAAAAAAAATGATGGAAAACAGGTAAGAGAGGCAGTGGATGGATTGCAAAGGAAAAGATAGCTTCTACCAAAATTTGGGTAAAGAGCCCATAATAATCATTGAGTGAGAAAGAACTGTGAAGGCCACAACAGGAGTCATTTATTAGTATGGATGGAAAACAGATAAGAAAGAGAGATTGCACAGGAAAAGAGAAATCAGATTTATGCAAAACTATTCTACTTAACAAAATATAATTTAAAACCACCTACTTTCTTCACACAGTGAGAAAAGCACACTCTAAAATTTAAAACAAAATTTGTTTAAACATAAATTTATTAGATATTTTTATTGCTTTTCATTAAGAAAAAAATAGTAGCATTAGCATTTAAAAACGAATAATTTTTTTAATAGAATTCCAAGTTCCAACCCTTCCAGGCGTAAAAAAAACCGAGAAACAACGAAATCTGATCAAACACGACCAATACTTTGTGAAAATAGATTTCCGTTCATCTTTTAAACACGTAAAAACAAAAATAGACCAAATCAAACGCATAAAATCTTCCACCAAAAGTAGAGTAACCATCAAAATGGAAATACCTATCTTGCGAGTCTCAAAACTTCGACCAAAAATCGGGTAACCTGCATCAAAAGGGAAATACCTATACCTAGCTTGGTAAGAAAAGCTTGTGAATGATTCCTCTTCAGCCTAGGTTACAAGTGCTCGAGCTGCCTTTCTGCCTCTGCCGCTGGTTAGGAATTTCGTGGGCAAGAACTAATCTTGGTCATGGGACGCACAATGATGGGTCCGATCTAAAGAAATCCCTGCATCTGTTTTGGGGTTTAGTTTTCAGAGTTGGCTTTAACAATGTTACAGAATTCCATGAGAGCTGAGAATAACAGTGTTACAGTGGCGGCCGTTGATATGATTACAGTGGAGCCGATGGTTGGGAGAGTTATATGCAGAAGACTTGTTAGGGGGTCAGTATGGAAGGAGTTACGGGGACTTCCGTTGGTATAAGGTTGTCAGGCGCATGTGCAGTGTACATTCTGATGAACCTGCGACTCTGGAATGTAAATATTGTGAAAACCTTTGGTCATCCAAGCACATGCATTGTTGTAGACAATGTTTCATCGAGTCCTGGAACCAATTAGAGCTGCACAAGCAGACACTCGGGCTCCACACAGCTGAAGAAGTAGATGAGCACATCACATCTGTGGACAATCGGGAGATGGTGTCAAGCTGGGAACGTTATACACCCACCGAGGACGATATAGGCAGCGTATTATTGCTGGAATGTGCAGGCGAGAAAATATTGTATACTCGCCCTGTTATTCCTCTGCGTCCTCGACGGATGATGAAAGTCAACAGTCACTGTGGTGGGCGGGCTGCAAGTTTCACCTGTCAATCATTCACAATCGTCACGTACAACGTGCTTGCTCAAGAGTACGCTACTCCTGAAAAGCACCGCCTCTGCCCCCCATGGGCCCTTCAGTGGGAGCATCGTGGAGAAAGTTGCTCTCAGACATAGTAAAATTTGATGCTGACATCATCTGCCTGCAGGAGGTGCAGCGCAATCATTATTCAGAGTTTTTCCATCCAGAATTGGCCAGACATGGATATGCAGGAGAGTATCAGGAAAAACAGAGATCAGGGGACCAAAGCCATACCGTTGATGGCTGTGCTACTTTCTACAGACTGGACCAATTTGAGCAGTTAAAAAAAGAATGCATCGATTTGAGTAGTTATGCTATAAACTTGCCCGGTCGATTTCATAAAGACAACATTGCACTGAATGTTGTCCTCTCTTTCAGGAAGACTGGTCACTGTCTCTGCATAGCCAACACTCACATACACGCAAGCCCGAATAACGGAGATGTCAAACTGTGGCAGGTTTACTACTTGTTGAACAAGTTGGAATCATTTGTTCAAGAAAATTGCTGCGATCAACTTGTAATGTGCGGGGACTTCAATTCTGTGCCTGGAAGCGCCGTTCACTCACTTCTTACCAAAGGCCATGTCGATTCCGCTCACAGGGATTTGGCTTATGATCCAGATGGTGTATTGAAACCTGTTGAGAAGTTTCGGCACACACTTCCTCTAGTCAGTGCTTATGCATGTTATTTTAGATGCAATACTGTGGACCGGGCAGAAATTGTGACGAAAATGGATGTTGGCACACGGGAGCCTCGCTTCACCAACTTCTCCTGCGACTTCCGAGGAACGCTCGACTACATATTTCACACTGCGCCGAATTTGAAGGTGCTGTCGCTGCTGGAGCTGATTGATGAAGATGAGAGTGAAGTGAAAAATTATGCACTTCCTTCACCTCACTATCCCTCTGATCACATTGCAATTGCCGCCAAGTTTCAGTACATTATGAAAGACCCTCGAAAGCTGCTGTTATGAACAACTGCGATAACGACAATGGGTTCAAGTGAAAAAGTTTTGTAGTTTGAGTGGTTATATGTTAATGCATGACAACAATGCCTTCGAGCAAAAAAGCTTTGTAATTTGAGTGGTTATATGTTAATGCATGACAATGGATGCGCATTTCAGTGTTCTATTGTGTAAAGTTATATATTGAATCGCTATTTTAGATGTGCTTTATTCTACACAGGGTCTTAATGTGATTTAAAATTTGGCCTGAGAAATTTACAAGTGATTTTTGTTTTCCCCTTGTGTCGATGTTAGAAATCTACAAAGGCTATAAATGCTTATCAACATTTCCTTTGACAAATTTTATTCCAAAAATAAGCACCATGATAACTCATACCAAACTGAATCCATCAACTCATTCAACTCTCTTTATTATTTGCTGGTTGCCACATGTGTAGACCCCAAAATTAATGTGATATGTTAGATTAATTTGGCTGGAGATCAGTGGATCTATATTTGTTTAGTCTCTATTTATCTTCCACTTTAGCAATAAAGATCTCATTAGAAATTAGAAAAGGGTTGAATAGGCCCACAAACCAACTACTTTGGCATCAACTAGAATACAGTAGGTTCAAACTGAATCCATCAACTCATTCAACTCTATTTATTACTTCGTGGTTGCCACATGTGTAGACCCCAAAATTAATGTGATATGTTAGATTAATTTGGCTCCATCAACTCATTCAACTCTATTTATTACTTCGTGGTTGCCACATGTGTAGACCCCAAAATTAATGTGATATGTTAGATTAATTTGGCTGGAGATCAGTGGATCTATATTTTTTAGTCTATTTATCTTCCACTTTAGCAATAAAGATCTCATTAGAAATTAGAAAAGGGTTGAATAGGCCCACAAACCAACTACGTTGGCATCCACTAGAATAAAGTAGATTCTTTATATTTTCCCCTCCTTAGTATAAAAAAATGATTGTGAGGGACCAATGCATAGAGTTCTAGATGGTCAAATGAGGCATCAATTATAGGTTAAGCATTTATGTGAGGTATTAGATATTATGTAACCAAGTTGGAAATTGTTGAACCATTGTATACGAAATCATCTTGGTTAGGTAAACTTAACTCAATGAAAGAGGTTAACATTGGTGGTTTCACCCATGTGGTATTGGTGGCACAAGGATTTTACGAATTAAAAAAAATAGACGTTTCTTTTCAAATTCATGTAACTCTTATGGCTATGCCATTTAAATCTCCTCATCCAAGTATTCATTTAAGAAAGAACTTTTAACATTAATATAATATACTTTCCAAACAAAATGTGCAACAATAAACATAATTAACTAGAAGGTTACCATCTTTATACTTGGATGAAATGTTTCTTCATAATCTACTCCTTTAAACTATGTACACCCTTAACAATGTTTGTATTTATTGAAAGAACCATATGACTTCTATTTGACTTTAAAAATCCACTTACAACCTATGGATTTCTTCCTTGGATGCAATATTGATAGCACCCAAGTCTTGTTTTTCATTAATGCATCATATTCCAACTTCATGGTAGCTTCCCAATAATGTTTTTATTTGGATATTTTAATATGTTAGGTTTAAACACCTATAAAAATATAGAAGTTAGAGAAAAATTTATATATTGACCATCCATTTCCTTTGGTAATTCATCTTACCACACATAAGACATTGTGTTACAATACCACTTTTGAATCTTGTGTTGATGTTCCTAATATTTTTGTGAATAATCCTTCTTTTATTCATTACATTCCCCATGGAGTTAGACTCCTATGTTGTTTTCAATTCTAAGCTCTGTTTGATTTCAACACTACAAATCATTCTTAAATCAACAACAACTATCCATATATTTGTCATTATCAAAGAATAATTGTATTTTCTCAGCTACAACAACATCTCTATCAATCATAATTTTTCTTATGGAGACAACTAGTCTTTAAACTTCTCATTATAGCCAACAAACATGTATATCTTTCTTTTTTCATCTAATTTACTTCTTTTTTCCCTACAAACATGTGCAAAATAAATACAACCAAAAACATGTAAATGACTTATAGAATGTTTTCTACGTGATCATTGTTCCTTAGAATTTTGATAGGAATTTAGACCATGATATTCACTACTTCCACCCAAAATAGATATTACACATTTTGACTATGCAACACACAACTTGACATATCCATAAATATCATATTCATTCATTATATGGCTCCAATTTGTTGCGGAGTGTATGGGGTAGCATATCTCCCTATGCATACTTCCCTTGTGTGGAATTCCTTGAGCTAAGTTGAAACAAACTAATCTCATTTATCAAATCCAAGAGCTTCAAGCTTTATCTATTTGCTTTTGTACCAAATATTTCCATGCTACAAAGTTTGAATAACAATCTAACTTCTTATTCAAAAGATAAACCAACATTTTCCATGATAAGCCATCAACTAGTATAAGAAATACTTAGATCTAGATCTTCTAGGTGTCATCAACATGTATAAGGTCCAAAACACTTTTGTTTTTCCATACCTTGTTAGTATCAAATGAATGTAGAAGCTATTTTCTCATATAGAGGCATATGCATACATTTTGACATCCCTAAATGGAAGGACCACCGTATTAGTGTTGTTGAGTTTAGATAAATATTGATAGTTTAGGTGTCCCTGCCTTTTATTCCAAAGTACACTAGTATTATCTATTATCTACCATGGCTAGTGCATGTTTCTTCATTTTCTCTAAACCATATAATCCCTTTTCACCAATACTAGAAGACATCTCCTTGTTATCATGAATATTAGAAACCATAAATTTATTTCCTTTAAAGTTCATAAAAAAATTTGGACTTTTGGTTATCTCAATAATAGAAAAAAAATCTTCACATCAAGAACACATTTAACATTTATTTTAAGGTATAAAAACATTTCTTATTTTGATACTAACATCCCACATAGATAGTAATTACAATTATCGCCTAAAGAGATTGATTCTTTATGGCTCTTATGTCCAACAATACTTACATATGAGTTCTTGCGTAATGTTTAATGTTGAGATATGTTTGAACTGAAATACAAGGTTGTAGATTTTACTGATTAAAGTTATGAAGCCAAAAATGAAAAATGACCCACTACTTCTTCTTCGTCATTCCCATAAAAAATATTTTCATGTCTTGATTTATTTTAACCTCTTACCAAGTAATATTCTCTTTGTTAACAACTTCTATTCAAGTGTCTAGGATTATCACAATAATAACATATAAACATACATTTCTTATATACATTGTTACTATCATTTCATGTTTCTCTTTGCATTTGTAGCATGCACTCGATGCATTCACTATGGTGGATGAATTTGGTGCCTCTCTAACTTAATCTCCTATCTTTAAGTAGAAAAAATGATCATAGCTAGATGAAAACATGATTTTTTGAGTATCGCCAAGAAGATGCAATCACTAAAAAAATGAATAAAATGAGGGTGGTAAGTTTATCATTAAAAAATTATTCATATATTCATCATCTAATTGCTTCTTAATATCATATTGATTGATTCTACTCCTTGCAATTTCTTGGAAAACAAACGAGTATTCAAATACAATGTTTGTGTAGCTTATAATGCTTGAGAAATATTTTTAATAGTGCGTCATAATTCTAATCCTATTTTCACATTTCTTATCCCTACAATAAATTTCCTTGTAATTTAAAATTGTAGAATCATTAAATCTTCATTATGTCTTTTATCATAGTCTTAATGATAAATTTCTAGTATTTTTTTTTTCCTAGCATGATTTGATCAAAATATCAAAACTCACTAATTATTAGCATGTTATGACTTTATAAAATATATTTCTTTCTAATAAAATTTTCATATTCTAGAAATACTAAATGACATAAAGTGTAACTATTAACATGTTAGCAACTTTGAATTAATTTGAATAATATTTGAAATTACCTACAATTTACAACATTTTCAATTGCATCAGTGTTAGCTTTAGCATGGGATATCAATGTTCTAGTCAATTCACAATATGCAATTGTGCTTCAAGATATTTACCGAGTGGTTTAAATAATGGTGATTTGGAAATTTTGGTTTCTTACTTACCCAAAGACAAATTATAAGAGCCTTTAATATAAAAAAAAACTTAAATAATCCAACAATACCTTAAGCATATATTTTTTCATAAATGAGCACTTTTTATTCCGTAATACCTTAACTAGATTATGATTATGCTTATGATTATGCTTGATGTTGATTATGAATTGTTGGGTAATGAAAATTTCATCAAAGAAGATGGTGTTGGCCACAGATCAAGGAAATGATATTTATCTCATAATGGTGGTGTAAATCTTTAATGGGAAGGAGTGAATGTGAGAAGAATGAAAGAAAACTCAATACTAAAGAGAGTTGGTCAATATACTTCCTATTATGAGAAATTAGAAAATGAGCATCTATTACAAAATTTTGTTAACTAAAGGAAAATCATAAGAGTATCTAAAAATATTAATAAGGTAATGGGTTTAATAGCGACGGGATGAATCAACTTATTTACAGGTAAAAGTCCAGCAATTGTTGACACACTGGAATATCTAATGGCTAGATTATTATTTACCAACTTGGGTAGCTACTCTATCTAGTGATATCATG
Source organism: Pinus tabuliformis (assembly GCA_031772625.1). Lineage (NCBI taxonomy): Eukaryota > Viridiplantae > Streptophyta > Pinopsida > Pinales > Pinaceae > Pinus > Pinus tabuliformis. Next base: position 180,589,870 of record CM062815.1, read on the forward strand.
GCTTATTCCCACAATTGTTTCTGCTTCATCCAAAAATGATATGTAGAGATTTGAATAAGTATTGAAAATCATTTGTGGGAAATGTGATTGAAGAAACTAATGTTAATTATCTCTTCCTTTATGCTTAATGTGCTTAATCCTGGTAGATGTCATAATGATGATATGAGAGTGAAGGTGAAGGTAAATTTGAATGTGAGAGTTGAGGTGGGATAGATATTATGAAAAACATGAAGACAATATGATTCCAATGATTAATACCTATTAAGTAAAATTACATTTTTTTTGCTAAAAATTAGTGCAAATGAAATCTTATGATCAATAAGTTGGGATAATATTTTTCAAGGGATGCATCTTATATCAACTTGCTATAATACCATAAAGCAAAATATAATACAAATTTTAATTTCATTATCAATAATGATTAGGCGTTTGATATGGATATAACCTCCATGGAATATTCTATATTATTAATGATAGCATAAATAAGTAAAAGGTTGAGATTTATCTCCAAAGTAGTTATGAAATGTTCTCCTTTTAATTAAATTGATTAATTAAAAAAATGTCATATGAATAAATGTCTTTGAAGTGAGTTATGGTATCTTGGGTATGTGGTATTAAAAAGCCATGGTAATTGGCCCATGATATCGTAACAAAGTCTATTTAAAGATTAAGAATTTCCATGGTAAAGTGGAGATAAATATAGATGGTTAAGAATCTTGTTCTATGTTTTTTTTTTTTTTTGTAAGCTGCGGTGTTGCTCTTCTTTTTCTATTACTTCAAATAAAAAATAAACAGTATAAGTAAGGTTGCCTTCAACTCGCCCTCTTGGGGAAACCGAGTATTTCAGCCACCTAAAGTTCTTAATAGCCGACCAAAAATAGAAGATCCATAGTCTGATTATCCAAGCTAAATACACTAAACAGTCTTGCAAATTCCTATTTCTACTTGCATGTATATATCGACTTTCCTCTTCTAATACTTGAAAGAAACTGAAATTATCTATAATATGCAGCTTCATCAAAATTAATACATATCTATATTTAATCAGCTTCTGCCTCTGGTCGCTGGTTAGTCTCCTTGTTGCATTCTGATGTCCTTCCCTTATCATTTGCTGAATCTCCTCAAGCTTCTTTTCTTGCATCTCCAATGTAATCTGAATAATCCTCAGCTCCCTCCTTAGGTTCGGGACTCCCTGTGCCAGTTCTTCCATCTCTGTTGCAACTTGTTCCAAAGCTTTAGCCAAGAATCTCTTCATCACCCAGTAGATATGCAAGGACTATTTAAATAGAGACATTCTACCCCTAGTGTTGCCAGGGTCATGGAGTAAAAACTCCCAATCTTCCATCTTTGAGTCAGACTCAGCTTGAAGTGCATCTTCCTCCATATTCTGGATAATTCTCCTGATTCTTGGGTTCGTGTTCTGATTATACGCCTTTTCTGCTTGTTGAATTTTTTTATCCAACGATTGGCTTGTCTTTTTACTTGGTCTCCCTCTCTGCCCTTGTCATCCTCCCCTTTCTCCTCTGTATCTGCTCGGTCCTCTGCCTCTCCTGCTACTCAGTTCCAGCCCGCTACCTGCGCCTCTTCTTCCCCTCTGTCTGCCGCGCTGCCTTACCTTTCCCTCCCGCTGTCCTAGCTGCTCGTCACTGGTTTGCTGGGTATCCCAGCCTCCTACATTTCCGCCTCGTTCCTTACCTTGTCTGCCTTGATCTTGCCGGTCCTCTTCATCCTCAGAGTCATCATATATTTCATATATCTCCTCTACAGTCTCTTCCTTCGCTACTACCTTGCCCTTTCTGTCCCTGTCTCTGCGCTTCGCGGCTTCCAGTTCCTCTACTGCCCTTGCTCTCTTCCTAGTTTCCATAGCGTTCTCAGTGAGTTTTTGACGCAACTTCGCTCTGTGCCAGCTCTCCACCACCTTTCCTCTCCTCACTCTCTGAGTTCCTAAACAGTTTCCTTGTTGTCGATTCTTTCGCTGCTGCCCGTTTATAATCTTCCTTGCTCTAATCCGCCTACCTGTCAACTTGGCCTTCCGCTACCACCTGTTAATTTGCCCTCTGCCTTTCCTATCAATTATCCTTCTTCCCTCATTTCCATTTATGGATTCTGACATACCGTTTTTTCCTCCTCTCCGATCACTTGCGTTTATTATCTTGCTGTGTGGTGGTTGTTTCTTACCTGTCGTCGCACACTTCTGCTGTACTGTAGCTTGCCTGCCCATTATATCATTCCCCCGCCTTGATTGACACTCATTAAATTTCTGGGATTGCCAATCCATCTCACCTGTCCGTCGCACGAATGCTATGATTCTCGTTTGCTGCTTGCCCATTATTTTCATTCGTTGCTTGTTCATGGTCATAATTAATAATACCGGCCAATTCCTCCCATTCTCTGTTGGGCCGCAACATTCTCCACTGATTGTCTATTTTGTTGTTTCAACCCTTGCAACCCCAATTCGCAAGGAAATCTGCCACTCGGTTTCCATTCCTTTTCACATGATTAAAGAGTTTATAGTCAATTCTTTTTAGTAGGTCCTCCATTTCTTGAACAATCCCTGTTGTTCTCCAGCTATTGGTGATCTGCTCCCAGTTCTTCCCATTTTTAAGTTTCTTTAGGATTTCAATTGCTATCTGAGAGTCTCCTTCTATCTCCAGGTTTCTATAGCCATTTCTAATCGCGATTCTCAAGCCTTGGTGAATCGCCCATAACTCGGCCTCATTATTTGTCATCTCCCCACCCCACTCTGCATAGATCCATCTGGTGTTTCTCTGGCTGTCCCGGAAGATACCTCCGAATCCGGCATTACCTGGGTTTCCCTTCGATGCCCCGTCAAAGTTTAACTTCATAAAATTATCTTTGGGATATGCAAACTTGTCATAGCTTTGCGGTCTCGTACTATTTCTGCCAATTATTTTGGTATGCACCATTTCATATCTCAAATTTAGTTTCTTTAAAATTTTCTCCTCTCTCTGATCTACTTTCCAATCATCCGCATCCCATTTTTCCACCAGAATTGATTCTCTAGTTAAGTTCACTACTCTGTTCCATATTGTTTTCGGGTTTTTAGATTTGTCTTGGAATACTCTGCGATTCGTTTCTTTCCATAACATCCAAATCACAAAACCCGCAATGAGATCCCAGGTCTTTCAAACTACTTTACATTGGAATTTTTCCTTCTGCCAATGAAAAATCACTTCATTTATTTCTCTCGGGGGCCTCTCAAGTTTCTGGAATAGTTTTCCGGTTTCAATCCATAGCTTCCTGGCATATACACACTTGATTAACAGATGATCTTGAGTTTCAGCTTCCTTATTGCACAGATAACATTTTGAAGGCCCACTGAAACCTTTCTTTTGGAGTTTATCCCACGTCAGGATCTTGCCCTTAGCTACTAGCCATGCAAATAAGGTAATTTTCGGCCACCAATTGTTACCCCAGATGACCTTCCAGTCTTGGTTTTCTTCGTTGGTCCCCTTTTGGTCTGCCAGATAGTATGCCTCCTTTACTGTGAAGGATGCTTTCATTGAATTCCCCCATCTGAGGATATCCCTACCCGTTCGAGCTTTTATTTTCCTGGACTCTACCTCTTCCATGAACGCTTCCTATTGTTCTTGATCTATCTTGATACCCCATTCCTCTGGTGTTATCCATTTCCGCCAGATTCCATCCAGTTCGTCTTCTTTCCAGTAATCTTTGACATATATACGGTTATCCCCTATCTTTTCCTGTATGTTTTGGATTTTCTGTATTCTGCTCATTTCCCTCTTTGCAGCCATTTCTCATCCCAGAATTTGGCTTCCCCTCCTCCTCGAATTTCCCAGAAAGCATTCTTTTCTACTATATCACGATTTTGTCGAGCTAGATCCTAGATTGCCGAGCCTTTCGGGGTTTCCTTCATCCGGTAAATATCTTCCGTAGTGTCTGGCATATTATACTTGTGCCTCCATAGTGCCTTCCATAGGTCATTGCCCCCTCTTAGCCATCGCCACCAAAGTTTTGCACCGAGCACCTTGTTGAGTTTATCCGGATTGCGCAGACCCAAGCCTCCTTCCTCCTTTCATTTCGTCAGGTGTTTCCATGATACTAAGGCCCACTTCTTCTGTTGGGTCGATCCTCCCCAAATGAACTTCCTCAGAATTTCTCTACTCTTGGTGCAGACTCCTTGTGGTACCGCCATAATCGATAGCGGATATATGGGGATTGCCTGCAACATTGATTTCACTAAAACAATCCTTCCAGCAATATTTAAAGTTCTGAAGGCCCAGTTAGCCACTCTGTTTTTTAATTTCTCTAAGACTCCTTGCCAATTTTTCTGTCTTTTAGAGTTGAAATCCAGTAAGTTTCCCAAGTATTTAGTTGGGAGTTCCCCTTGCTTAAAATCTAGCATCCTGGTCAAGTGGATTTTGACTGACTCCATGGTATTGAATATAAAGGTGCATGACTTTTCCTTATTGATCTCCAACCCAGATGCTTCTGCAAATAAGTCCAAAACCTTCTTCAGATTTCTCACTTCTTTTACGGTTGGCACCCCAAATAACATGATATCATCAACGAATTGTTGATGGGTTATAGGCAATTCATTACCCCATAGTCTTAGCTCTTTGATTTTATTTACTGCTCTTTCTTTTTTAAGATACCTGCCCAGACCCTCTGCTGCTAGTATAAATAGGAAAGGAGATAAGGGATCACCTTGTCTTATTCCTCTAGATGCCTTAAAGGTTTTCGAGGGAGTTCCATTGACTAACATTGAAAAATTTGGAGTTGATATGAGACTGTGAACCCACTTTATCCACATAGTACCAAAACCGAAACTTCCCAAGATTTCTTCCAAGTATTGCCAGTTGATTCTATCATAAGCTTTCGACAAGTCCAGTTTAATCATCATTCCTTTCTGCTTCTTTGCCTTCAGTGAATGAATTACTTCTTGAGTAACCACTAAACCATCTAGAATTTGTCTACCTTCTACGAAACCAGTTTGTTCAAGGGATATTAATCTGTCTAACAGGGGTTTCAGTCTTTTGGCCATCAACGATGCAATTATTTTGTAGATAACATTACATAGGGCAATGGGTCTAAATCTCTTAGCATCCTCTGAATTGTCATGTTTTGGAATCAAAGTGAAAAAAGTAGAGTTAATGGCTGGCCATACCTTTCGATTTATACGAGATTCTTCTATCAGGTCCAAAATCTCCCTTCCCATAAAGTGCCAACCCGCTTGATAGAAATCGACCGTAAAGCCGTCCGGTCCTGGCGCTGTACCCTTCTTCATGCTCATCACCACTTCCTCCACCTCTTCCAAACTAGCTGCTCTCATTAGGGCTCTATTCTGATCTTCAGTTACTATCCTGGGAATGGCCTTGCAAACTTCCTTTATAGCTTCAGACCTGTCCATGTGGGGTTCAGTCAATATTCCTTTGTGGTATTCCATCAGTACCTTTTCAATTCCTTCCTGTTCAACAATCCTCTCTCCACTCTCGTTCTTGATAGATAGTATCCTATTCCTTTGCCTGTGTTGTATCATTGCTTGATGAAAAAATCTAGTGTTCCTTTCCCCCTCCCTAAGCCACTTTATTCTAGACTTCTGTCTCCATAAAACTTCTTCCTGCTTTCTCCTCTCCTCCAGTTTTCCTAGAATTATCCCTTCTTCTCTGCTACTTTCCTCTTTCCTACCTTCATTTATTATCCTTTGTTGCAGAGCTTCCATTTCTCCTTCCAACTTCTGTTTTTCCTCCATGATGTTTCCGAATTCTTCCTTGTTCCATTTCTTTATCCTTCCTTTTAACTCTTTAAGTTTAAGTTGGAAGGTATGAATTTTTCCCTTTCCCTGTACTGTGTTTTGCGTCCACCATTCTTCCATTTTTTTGATAAATTCCGGGTCTCTAAGCCAAAAAGATTCAAATATGAAGGGCTTCTTGCCAAGGTTATTCTTAATATCCACTTCCAGTCTAATTGGCCAGTGATCTGAGCCAAGGGATGGCATGATCTTTGCTTCTATGAATACATCTTTGTTCATAATTGTTTCTGATACTAAGAACCGATCTAATCTGGATGCTATTTGGTTCCTTCCCCCTCTCCTGTTATTCCATGTATAGACTCCATTGATAGTTGGTAAATCTACCAGCCTCAGACCATCTATCATGTCATTGAACATTTCCATATATTGGTCTGTTTTCCTTATACCTCCCTTTTTCTCTTCTAGAGACCGGATTAAATTGAAATCTCCTCCTACAATCCATGCTGTCTCCGGATATAATCTTCGAGTTGCTTGCATATTTTTAATGAAATTTTCTCTGTCTCCCGGAGTATGAGGACCATAAACCCCTGAGATTATAACACTTTCCTTCGTCCCCGCTATTCTTCCTGTGCCTGTAAGGATTCTGGTCATGCTGGCCGAGCTCTCAAAAATTATCTCATTTGGGTTCCACAATATTGCAATGCCTCCCGCTAATCCGATTGCATCTTGTCCCATGACTTCGTATTGGAGTTTGTTGTTTTTGATTATTCCTTCCATCTGCTGCATGGTGATCTTTGTCTCTTGTAGAATCATAATACTTGGTCTGTCTTTTTTAAGTTTCTCTTTCATATATCTCTGCTTGCCCTTACTATTCAGACCCCTAATATTCCAACTGATAATAATCATTTTAAACTTTTGGAGGAGTGGAAAAATACCTCTGACAGAGGTATCACTTTACCTGAGTTTATCAATACTTCGCCAACTGTTTGGATCGTTTCATTCATCGTTTTCCTCCCTATTTTCCTGCTGCTTTTTCCAGCACCGCCAATTCCCATAGGACCTCTTTCCTGTTCTCCTGATGTGGTATCCTGTTTATCCATATTCTCCCCTTTTTTATCTTTGTATTTTTGAAATGCCTCCTTATATAATTGTTTTTGACTGTCTGGTATGAATCTTTCGTCCAAGTTTTTCCATCCCTGAATTAGTTGTCTCATAATTCTTTCTTCCTCTGCCTCGTTTTCCTTCTGGCTTTCCGTCTCCATTTGGGTTTGGTTTGTTAGTATTTCTATCTTTTTAGCAGCTTCCTCTTCATTCATTACTCTTGCTCGTGTGTCTTTCTCTTTGGTTTCCTTGACTATTTCCATGGGTTCATTCTCTGGATCTTCTTCCTCTTCCACTTTGTCCTCACCCTCTTCACTATTTTCCTGGAGGATTTTGAACTTGTTCTGACTTTCGATGCTCAGTGATTTCGCTTGTGATTGTATTTTTAGACCTTCTTTACCAGCTTTCTTCTTTCTGGTAACCTGTTGGAAACCCTTGTCTGTCTCCTCAGTTCTCTCTGCTTCCCTTTGTTGTTCTTCTTTTTTCCTTATGTATTCTTCCTCCTTGTTTAATGGGCATTGTCTGTATAGGTGTCCATACTCATGGCATCTTCTGCATCTGAAGGGGATATGCTCATAATCTAATGGCTGTTGCCATACTTCATCGTGGTATTCTAGTTCTATGTATTCCGGTAGAGGTTCGGCTATATTCATGTATACACATAATCTTGCATATGATGTATACTTGCCTTTTTTCGTTGCTTCTGCTACCTTGACAAAAGCACCAATCGTGTTGCCTATCCCTTCCATAATCTCAGGATCCCAAAATTCCACTGGTAATCCAAACAGTCTGACCCAGATCGGGGCTTCCAGCATCTTTTCATTATCAGGGTTATATCTTTCTTCCCAGTACTTCATGAACAGTCCTGCATTGTTCATGAAATATGGCCCTTCCTCAAAAACCCTTTCTTTATCCCCCAGATTCGCAAATATGGCTGTAAAAAACCCTTTTGCTCCTAGTTTCAGCTCAATGTGCCCTTTTGGCCTCCATCTTTGGTAAATCCACCTGTGTAGTTCTTTTTCAGTAGGCCAATACCCTACGAACTTGCAGATCAGTGCATGATCTTTCATGTAGCTGTTGTATTCCTCCAGCTTGTTGTTGGGTATTATGTATCTAGGTATTTTCTGAGCCCTTGGTAAGCACTTTCCTCCGGTCTTCATTTGCCACAAATTTCCCATCACTGGTGGTTCTTTATTATTCTCCCTGGCATCGTTCTGGTTGCCGCTGCCGCTTACCTCTCCTACAACGATATTCTTATAGGAGGGGATCTCTCCCCTCCCTTGCCGATTTTCCATTTTTGCCCTCAGCACGAACTGAATTAAGAGCTTCCGCTCCTATGCTAAGGTTGCTTGCTATCTCTTTCGCTCCAACCCCAGCTTCCCCTGCTCGTTTCCCCTGCGCGCGTTTCTTCCAGCCCTCCCTGCTATTTCACCTGCAAACCCTAGCCCGTTGATTGCAGCCGACTCTCCTGTTCCTTCATCGCCCGATCTCCCTCCCTTGTTCTATGTTTTTTAAATGTATGCGTGTTTAAATTATATATTAGTTATTTTGTAATTAATAATTTTAATATTAATAAGCTTATAATTTAATTAGGTTTTATGGTTTTTGTAATTTTAGGAACATGAGATGTATCATGAAGTAGGTATTTTGATCTTTATTATGGATTCCTATTGCACTGGCTAAATTCCTTTGGACTTTTCTCAAGGAATTGATCCATCTTAAATTTTGATCTACCAAGACACAAGATGAATCAAATCTCTTGTAGTGCAAATATTTCAATTTTTATTATAATTATTAGATATATATTTATTTTTAATTTAATATATTACTCATATTAAATATGGGTAAAGAATTTTTTTGAAGGTATAACTTAAAATATTTCTTATTATAACATGAACATCCAACATAGGTAGTAAGCTCAATTATCACCTAATGTCCTTGATTCTTTATAACTCTTATATCCAACAAAAATTACATACCAGTTCATATGAAATGTGTAACGATAAGATATGTTTGAATTTAAATAAAAGGTTGTAGATTTTATTGAATGAATTTGGGAAGCAAAAATTAAAAATGACCTATTTCTTCTTCTTCATATCCTTCAACAACCTTTGCATGTCTTAATATATTTTAACCTCTTATTGAGTAATAATCTCTTTTTAACCATCTTTATTGAAGTGTCCAAGTTGATCACAATATGACATCTAAACATACATTTTTTAAATACATTAATACCATTTTTTTGTTTCTCTTTTCTTTTGTACCATGCACTAGATGAATTATCTATGGTGGATGAAGTTGGTGCTTCTCTCTAATTTAATTTGTTTTCCTTTTATAGAAAAAATGTTTATAATTTGTTTTCTTTTTGTAGAAGAAATGTTTATAGACTACATTATCTATGGTGGATGAAGTTGATGCTTCTCTCTAATTTAATTTGTTTTCCTTTTGTAGAAGAAAGGTTTATAGACTCAAAAATATAAGTTTTTGAGTCTCCTTAAGCATATGCAAACAATAAAAAAAAATGAATAAAATGAGGGTAGTAAGCTTAGCATCAATAAAGTAGGCATATCTTCATGATCTACTTACTTTATAATATCATAAAGTTGGATAAGTTGGATCATCTTCCTTGCAATTTCATGGAAAACAAACAATTTTTCAAACACTGTGATTGTCCAACTTATAATGCTTGAGAATTATTCTGGATAATCGGTCATAAGGATAATATTATTTTTACATTTCTTATCCTTGGAATTAAAGCATTTCTAATTTGTTATCTCCCAGGTTGTTCCCTATGACTCCCAAGGGAATACGGCCGGGGTAACCACTAACCAATCTTTGGATTACAGTTTCTAGCCAAACTGTAATCAGAGAGGGCTCTCTCTTTACGATTTGTCTCTATTATGATAGTATTTTAGGCTAGCTATTATGCTTAGGTTTTTGTTTATGTTTTGGTTGAAGGATGTCTTTCAATACCTAAGATGTAATGTTTAGACAGTTGTATTTCATTGGGCAATGGAGTCTAGAGCTGTGAAATGTTTGAAATGCTTCGGTGGGAATGTTCAGACTGCAGGGCCTATTGGGTATCTCAACAAACAAAATTTAAAACTTAAGTGATGATGTGTGATGATGCATGCTTAGCCAATGGAAAGCAATTAAGAATTCTCCATTAAGCTAATGCTGTGAAAGTGAAATATATTGCTCAGGAGCAAACTTGAATTCCTGAACAAAGGATCACTGTGAAAGATATATTCTGAAAGTGTAGCAATTAAGAATTACACCTATCAAGATTATAACTGAGGAAAACATTCATTAACAACATAGATTGAGCTCAGGGTATTGCATGAATAAATCCTGAAGGCTATTCTTTTTCTTTGCTGCTAAATACTTAGAACTTAGAAATATTTATGGATTGCAAAATACTAAAACACAAAACGAATAGAGTTACAGAAAACTTATTGTATATGAGATGCACAGGAATCCTGCCAACTTCAACAAACACCATGAACGCATTCAAACAACTCAGAACTTCAGAAATTCCATTACTTATGTTATTAAACTCTGCAAAGATTACAGCATAGGAACTTCTTCAAAAGAAATCAACAACAACCCCTGCAAGCTTATGCGAGGGGAAAATATATACAAACTCTAATAGAAAATATCTAAGGCGTTGAGTCATCTGAGAAATAAATATTTCACCAACTTTGTACAGAACAACAGATAAAAAGTTATTGCTGCCTTTAATACAACATAAATGTTCATTTCTATCAGTCAGAAGATATTTTGGCCTTTGGAGGCCTCTGAGTCGGTTGGAACGATCTGCTTTAAATGTTGGAAAATGCGCTTTCGTGGATGCTCTGCTGTAACTTTTCGGCCCTGTCACCTGTAGCTGTCCATCTTGACCTGCTGGCCGAAAGTTCTGCTGAGTTGGCTCAGCTTTCACCTTTTATGCATGCTGATTTTATTAACTTTTCCTGTGCATGCCACCTTGTATTTTTGATAAAAAAAACTTAGTGAATGGCTTCCTGATCTATAAGATCATCTGTATCGCCTTAGTCCACCATTCCTGAGTGGGCAGTTGATGCCTAAGAATTTCATCCATAGTCTCATCTGCCTCTGTGTATTTATAGAAGTTAGGAGGCACTTCAAACAGGTGTGTAATTTCATTCATTATAAAGAATAGATTCTATACCCTGTTGTAGAGACTTTGTCCTGTAGCTGGCCCTGTTTCCTCTGAGGTGCTGGGCCTTTCAGTGATCTGACTTGTGGCGAATGTATTGACCCTCTTGGCATACTGCTCATGGGTAAGCAGTCTTCCTGCACTGTTCAGTAAGCCAGGGAGACCTCTGTTCTGTAATACCACAAATTTGTCCATAAATCTGTTCACCTCGGTCTGCATGTCTTGGGTCCTTCTTTCTAATGTCTGCACTAAGTTTCTTAGTGTAAGGACCCTCTTTATCAAAAAAATAGTCTCAGTCCTTTTAGAAATTCCCATAGTTGCTAACTGAGCACTTGTTCTATTATTGAGCACATTGATCATCCTGGTGGCAACTTCAGGCATATTGCTTAGAGCTGCCCTTGATCTCTGAATCTCCTTCTGTGCTTTTGCAATGAGCTCCAGCTGCTCATGAATTGTCTCAATATACTGCCATTGGTCAGTAATTGACTGGCCAATATTGGCCCATAGCACTGTCTTGATCTCAGCCACTACTTTATCCAGTTGGAGCTCCTTCTCTAGCTCCTTTATCCTGTCTTTGAGGGCTTTTATTTCCCTGCCCTTTTCTGCCACAGTCTGCTTGGATTTGTCATATCTTTCATTTACCTTGGCTAGTTTCTCCCTGGCCTCGTTTAATTCTGTCATTTGTGCTTCCAAGGCCTGGATCTCATTTCTCAGCTTTTGCATGTCCAGGCTTGGGGCCTGTTCTGTTGTTGGTGGTGGTGGTGCTGAGGTGGATGGTGCTGCCTGTCCTATTTGTTGAGGAGGAGGAACAGTAGTTGGAGCAGCTTCCTCAAGGTTAATTATTTCAGGAGGAGGCTGGGAGGTCTGACCTTCTTCTTTTTGCTTCAAAACTGCCTGCAATGTTGCCTGTGCAGCCTCTGATTCTCCCAGCTTTTCTTGAGTCTGGATTAGCTGCTTATATAGAGACACCAGCAAAGCTGTGGCATCTTGATCATGCCTCTGCTGGGCAACTTCATCTATTTGAGGGTGAATAGTGGTTGGAATTTTGATCTTTCTCCTCAAAGCTTCCATGTCTGCGTCCCTCAACTTCAATATCTCTTGTATGCCCTTGATATCCTTGGGATCATGCCCAATTTCTATGATTATATCTTCTAAGGACCTAATTCTGTTGTCCTTTGCTTGAGAGGATGCCTTCTCCAACTCAAGTTGGGCAGCTGTATTATTAAGGCTATTTTCTAGCCTATAATTATCCAATGTTTTGTCTGCCAAGGAGGCATACACCATCTCACCTGTTTGTTTGTGCAATTCAATTTTGTCCATTGGGTGGATGTCCTTGGCAAGGACCTCAAGATTGGTCCTTATATAATCTGCAGGGGACTGGGGCTGTGCTACAACTGGCAACAAATGACTCATGATCATTTTGCCTTCACTAACATCATACGCAGACATCAGTCTTTGCTGGTTAGTGGGAGCCATTTTCAACAAATGATTGTATAATTGTATCTTTATTGGCTCATTCCTCCTCTTTATGTCAATGAACTGCTGTTTGATGCTTAGTTCACCTTCTCTCTGCTGGCTTGAGGAGCTGACTTCTCCTCCCACTGTTCTGTTATGTTCCTCTTGGAAGGAACTTGCGGATGCTTCCCTGCTAGGTGGTCCCATGCCCAGAGACTGTCCCATTGGCATTTCCTCCTCTGAGAAAGGATTCATTCTCCGTCTTTTCTCCCCATAAGTTGTCGATGTTGTAAGGGGAGTCTCTCTGTCCCTTTTCCTGCTTGTATCCTCCTTTTGTGGAGTTTGGAGGATTGATGCTTCAGCTGATGTTTCTTGCCTTGGAGGCACAGTTTGTTGTGGCTGTTGCTCAGTGGATTTTGGGGTTTCCACTGTCTGCTCTTGCTGCACAGGCTACTCCTGTCTTTGTTCTTCTTGTTGTTGCTGGTGTTGTTGATGTACTTTCTACTGTTGCACTCCTTCTTGCTGTTCCACTTCTTTTTCTGTTTGCTCTTCAGTCATGGGAGGTGGTTGCTCTTGTTCCACCTGCTTTTCTTTGCCTTTGCTAGATGTCTGTTGAGTGTCCATGGCAGCTTGCTGATGTGTTGTTGTGGATGAGGCGGCTGCTCCAAGTTTCCTTTGATATGATAAGGAAACCTGTCCACAAGTTTCCAAGTCAGCCTCTTTTTGAATATTCCTAGCCTCTCTCTCTAGCATCTGCTCTCTAGAGATTGGCTCTTCTAGAGTGCCCTCTTTCCAGCTCAAAGAATTGGCATACTTTTCAACATGAGGCAGCCTAACATGTGAATAGTTACCCAATTTGTATTTTATCCTTCTGAGGGAGATAAAATGATTAGGGTCATAAGGTGTCCATTTCAAACTGGTTTGCAATTTGAAGCCCTCTAAGATCATATCTTCCTCCTTCCATCCCTCCTCTCTTTTATTGTATAGAAAAGGGCCTAGCTGGTTCCTTACCTTCAGCTGCACCTTCTTATTCCTACTTTGGAAATGGAAGCAGTCTGCATTTCCAAATTGCCTGAAGTATTCTAGGGCAAAAAGTCTCATAGGGACATACCTTGGCAGCCTGTAAGGGTCCAACTCACAGCCATATATTCTGATTACTGTGTGGTGTTGGTAAAAATACCAATCACCAATGCTGTAGGCTTTGGAGAGATGGAGAACTCTTTGCATGTCATCAGTCAACCTTGGAGGAGGGACACCATACAGCAATGTCATAGCTGGGTGAATGAATAGGTCTATGAATTCACAGTATGTGTATGGTGATTTAGAAACATCATGAAAAACTGAAGTCCAAAACACAACTGACCTTGGATTCCCCTGGGCATTAAGTTTATTGAGGGGAATGGAGAAACTATCTGGTTGATAAAACAAGAACAGGTGGTAGATGTATGAGGTGTATCTGAACACCCTTTCCCTTTGTAGATTCATTAGCTGTTCATGGATCTTTTCTGCAATATATGTGGCATAGTCATAGTGTACAGCTGGAGGCTTTCCAGGAGAAAATATGGACAGCATCGCCATTATGGTGTCATCAACATCCTCAATTCCCCTGTACCCCAGGACGTAGCTGATCAAATCCACCAGCATTCTGCCCAAGTCATTCAGGTAGTGATATCCAATAGGAGGAGTTCTCATAGTTTCAGAGCTTGGCTGTATGAATAACTGATTAATTTTGATGATCTGGGCACTTGACAAATTACTCCCCTTCTTTACTAAGTCCAGCATGGAGAGAGGGGTCAATGGCCTTGCATAGTGGAAATGCAGCATCTCATTTATGGTTTCTGGGGTGATATGGAACAAGATTGAGCCTGTAGGACTGAGAACAGCTCTTTGGCATGGATCATAGCATTCCTGGCATCTGTGGATCAAGTCTGGAAGGGCATTGACTTTAGGGAGGTTGTAAATGGGCAAATTTGAGTCCCAAATCCCTAAAATATCTGCTCCGCCAAGGTGTTGGGCTTTCAATTCATTTAGCATGTGAATATTAAACTTAGAACCCATTGGGAACCAGTCTATCATCTGATAATCTACATCTCCCAGGGATTTCCATTCTAACTCCCTTTGAGGGGCATTCAGAGGCTGGATATTCAGGGCTATTGGTGTTTCCATGGCTAGTAAGGCTTCTGAATTGTATGTAAACTGTTTTGAGTGAGCAGAACAACGCAGAGGAGTTTCTTTACAATGTAAATGTGAATTGTAGGGAACAGAGGGCGAATTGAGAAAACAGCAATTGAAATACCGTTTATAGGACTGATTAAAACAGTAGTAGGACTGACTAGAGTGTTTCTATGGTGAATTTATGTAATGGAGGTTTCTAGTTCACGACTGCGCGAACTACCTGTGAATTCAGGTCAATTTTGTCAAATGCAGGCTTGGCAGAAGGTTTATTGCCTCGCTAGTTGGAAATGAGTGCAGGTCACTGGATGCTTAATGGTGATTTCGGTGCTTTACACTCTCTTAAACAGTTTGCTTGCAGAAATATGGATAAAACCAGGTGCAGGGAACAATTTTGAGAAATACCTTGCGAATTGTCGATAACAGTTGCAAATGCAGGTACGACGGAGGCGCCCACGGTTTCAGAGTCGAGTTGTGCAGGTTGGCGCTGATTTGGTCGTAAAATGCATGTAGGAAAATCAATAGTTGCTTTGGAAAAAGTGGGAAAAACACGCATTTTTGGCTAAAATATGGATTTTTGGCATATTGGCGCGTTTTTGGGATGACGTCAGCATGACGTCATTAGGTGGGGTCAAGGTCGGATGACGTTAGCGTGACGTCACCGGGTGATGTGGCAAGCTGTGATTGGTCCACGGGATAATGAGGTGGCAGACATATCAGCGCAGGGGCGGACAAGAGTGCTGACGCGACGGCGGGGTGGCACTGACGTGGTGATGACGCAGGCATAGCAGAACCGGCGGTAAATGATAAGTGGTAATGGTTTTTTCTCGGACCGCCTTAGATACGGTCAGGGTTTTGTCAGAGGGCGACCCGAGAAATTGT
The DNA here is from genome assembly GCA_031772625.1 of Pinus tabuliformis. NCBI lineage: Eukaryota > Viridiplantae > Streptophyta > Pinopsida > Pinales > Pinaceae > Pinus > Pinus tabuliformis. The sequence goes on from CM062815.1 coordinate 180,605,391, forward strand.
GAGGGCGACGCGTGGCAAAGGCCTGACGTCACCCTCTGACAGTTTCTCGGGTGCTAATCTTCGGACGTCGGGCCCAACCCGATATGCATAATGGTCGTCCGATCAAAGGCACTCGATCGGACGATTGACGGGTCGCTGAATAGTGCAGACGATACGGCAGCGGGGAAGTAATAAAATATTATTTTCTTTTGAACGGCATGCCCAGCGGGACTTTGGGTTTCGGCGGGTTTATATGGTTTTTCAATGTAAAATAGAAATAAAAATATTACCGCGCCGATACTTTGGATAAAATGGAAAAGTGGGTATTTGTGCACTTTTTGCAAATGAAGCGGGTTATGGGTAAAAAGGGTTTTTCATAAGTTTTTCTTAGCAAATGAAGGTTTAATGGGTCAAATGGATTCAGAAGGGGGAAGGGGGGTAAGGCTTAGGTTTCTCAAACTGACCAGATGTCCATTTGATCCCTGACAGAGGACATATGGCTATAATGCCAAGGGGAGGGATATTTATACAATGCTTGGGGGTTTATACACCATGGTGTTATAATAGTAGGGAAAGGGAAACATAGGGGAATTATATAATAGAAGTTAGGGATTAATGTGGATGAAAGAGTGGATGAGGGGTGATATTACTAAGTTTATTTGAAAATAACTTAGCTTAGGGAGTAGATCAAAATGAAAAGAATTTTAGACAAGAAATGTGGCTTTTAAAGGACTAAGAACCACCATAAAACCACCAATTCTTCCATGAATCTCAACTGATGAGGGGATGTTAGTAATGAATGGGAAAGGGGAAAATTGGGAAGTTAGACATGCGTCTTTGTTTTGCTGCAACCTGATGGAGAAGAAGATCTTCTCAATCCATTGATTTTGCTTTGTGAAATAGATTAGCACACCTTCAATTGTAAGGAAGGACAGTTCTGCAACCCCATCTGCCTACCCATCTATTTGCCTAGCATTTTTTGTTTCTTCTTGGAGGGTGCACTTAGACTTGCAGACCCTTGTTTGCCTTTTCTTTTCTCTGGCTTTTTCCTTTTGATTTTCTATCTAATGCTACCCTTATTGCTTCCAAGGTCCCAGATTAAGCAGTTGGGAGCCTTACTTCTCTACCTAAGCTACTTGTCTGCCAAGATTAAACAATTTGGACAGACTTCTTTCTCTATTCTACAATTGAAAATTTAAAACATGGCATGATCCAGATTAGGCTGTTGGACCATCCATCAAATGGAGTCCACATCAAGCTATATACACACCTTGTCTTCTCTTGGAAATATGGGATCTTTGCATCATCAAAGCAGAGCATATTTGGACCTTTCTTTGCCAATCATGAAATATGAAACCTATTGGTATAGGTATCTAACAGTGGCTCCACATGGGGATGGTTTTTCATTAGAAAGACCAAGAACAGCAGGTCAGAATGCCTTGGCCTTTGACTGCTTTCACCAATACTTGCAGTATGCTGCTTTAAAATGCCAAAATTGTGCTCTTCCCATTTTGGTAGATCTCTGATCCTATTTGCCTTTTGCTGATAGTTAATAAAACTTGAGAAACTGCATTTTTACATCCTACAGAGAGTAATATATACACTTGAATATGTACAATGGAGACTTAGACTGCACTTATGGGTAGTAGTCAAAATAGTGCTTCAGCATCCTGCCATTCACAGGACCTTCATCCAAATCAGTTTCATTAAGACTTTTAAGGAAATAAGTATTGTTTCCTTGTACTGCTTGGACAGCAAACGGTCCTCTCCAAAGGGAATCAAATTTTCCATGTTTTCCTTTATCTTCCCTTCTTGAATCCCACTTGAGGACTTTGTCACCAATGTTGAAATCTTCTGCCTTAGTCCTTCTGTCAAAGGCCTTCTTTAATTTTTCTTGTAAAACTTGAACTCTGCTGTAGACTTGATCTCTAGTTTGCTGCAAGCATATTATTTGATTGATCCTTCTTTGCATATCATTTGGTTCAGCTTGGCTTTCTTGAAGAAGTTTCATAACAGGAACTCCTAGTGATGAAGGGAATTTGGCTTCTAATCCATAAACCAACTCATATGGGCTGACCCCAATTGATCTCTTGGTTGTTAGTCTATCTGCCCATAAGGCATTCACAAGCTTTTTGTGCCAGTTCTTTTTATTTTCTTCCAACACCTTTTTTATGATGTTCACCAGGCTTTTATTTGATGATTCAGCAAGGCCATTTCCTTGGGGATAGTATGCAGTAGAATGGCCCAAGGTAATGTGAAATTTGTGGCAGAAATTCACCATCTTCTTAGATCTGAAAGCAGCAGCATTGTCTGTTATTATTTTGTCAGGGCAGCCAAATCTAGCCAATATGTTATTCTCCAAAAACTGAATGATTATTGAATCATTTGCTTGTCTGCATGGAGCAGCTTCAATCCACTTAGTGAAATAGTCTGTAGCTGTTAGAATCCATCTGTGCTGGCCTGAGGATGAGGGATGAATTTCCCCAATGAAATCCAAGCCCCATTGTTGAAAAGGTCTCTCTGTTGCAATAGGCCTTAAGGGAAGTGGTAGTAACTTTCTCTTTCCCTCAAACACTTGACATTTATGGCATGATGTAGTAAACTTTTTAACATCAGAGAACAGGGTAGGCCAATAGTAACCAGCCCTCAGTATTTTATCCACAGTGGACTTCCAATACAAGTGTCCACCACAGTCACCTGCATGAAATTCTTTCATGATATTGTTAGTCTCATCCTCAATTAAGCAGTTTAGCAATATCCCTTCATGGTTTTTCCAAAGTAAATTTCCATCCATGACACAAAATCTTGAAGCTTTCATTTTTAGGAACCTACACTTAGTTCTGGACAATCCTGGGGGAGCACACAGGTTTTGCAATACATAACATATATCAGAGTACCAAGGGGATTGTTCAAAGGCTACATTGATCTTTGGAGTCGCCAGCTCCGGTTCACTGTCCAGCTGGTTGATGTCTAAGGCTTGGAAGTTTGCTTCTGTCATTAGTTTGGCCAAACCTTGCCCTTTTATTAGTTTTGTAGGTTTTATCTCAATATCAAATTCCAAAATGTTGGCAATCCACTTTCCTCTTCTGCCCTCTAAATTTTCTTGGGTGAGAATGTCTTTGACAATGGGACTTGGTACATAAGCTATAACATGTGAATAGAGGATGTAAATCCTAAAGTCTTTGATGGCCTTGACCAAAGCATAAGCTTGTTTCTCCATGATTTGGTATTTTAGGGGAGCATCTCTAAGAGCTCTACTAAAGAAAGCAATGGGTTTCTCATTTCCTTGGTCATCTTTCTGTAACAAGACAGCAGCAATTGTGTGTTGGGAAGCAAAGGAAAATATGATAAATTCCCTGTCAAATTGAGGATTTGTTAGGACTGGGGTTTGGGTAAGGGCCAATTTTATACCTTCAAAGGCTTGATTTGCTTCAACTGTCCATTTCACTTTTGAATCCTTCTTTAGCATATTATTCAGTAATCTGATCAGTTCTGCTAGGTTTGGGATAAACCTTCTCAAGAAGTTGATCTTTCCCAAGAATGCTTGCAATTCTTTGATATTTCTTGGGTGGGGCATTTGTAAGATAGCTTGTATCCTATCTGGGTCGATTCTTATGCCATCCTTTGAAATGATATGTCCTAACAACTTGCCTTCTTCCAAACCAAACAGAGACTTCTTGGGATTTAAGGAAATTCCATATTTCCTGCATGTTAAGAAGATCTGTCTCAAGTGTTTCAAATGTTCTTGGTCAGATTTTGAGAAGGGTGTGAGGTCATCCAAATAAATGACAAGGAAGTCATGAATCTCTTTGGCAAAAGCAATATCCATTGCTCTTTGAAACGTTGCCCCTGCATTTTTCAATCCAAAAGGCATTTTTACATATTTGAAAGTTCCCCATGGGGTTGTGAATGCAGTTTTGTCCTGATCATCAGGGTGTACTAGGATCTGATTAAAGCCTGAGAATCCATCAAGTAATGAAATCCTTGAGGCCCCTACCACTCTTTGGAGAATGTGATCCATCTTGGGTAAGGGATAATTGTCCTTGAGGGATACTTGATTCAAGTTCCTAAGATCCACACAAAGCCTTATTTCACCAGTTTTCTTTCTTGTAGGGACCAAATTTGAAATCCAATCAGAAAACCTGATTGGTGCTATGATGCCTGCTTTAAACATTTTTTGCAATTCCTTTTCAATTGAAGGGAGGAGCATGGGATTAATCCTTCTCAATTTTTGTTTAAATGGCTTCTGATTAGGCTTGAGAGGGATAGTATGCTGGATAACAGAGGTGTCATAGGATTTTAAATCCTCATAACCCCATGCAAAGACATCCTGAAACTCTTTGAAAAGGTCAATGTATTTGGGTTTTTGGTCAGGAGGCAAAGATGCAGATAGCTTTATTATCTTGGGCTTATCAATAGTGCCAATGTTGCATTCTTCAATGGCTGTATTTAGGGGCTGCATCTTTGGTTTTCTAGGGATGTAATTTAAGTCAAAGATGTCTTCTAATGGAGTTAGGCCTGTTGGGAGAAAATTGTCTTTCAACTCTATGATTTCAGCCTCTACCACAGCTACTTCCTCATGATTGGTTTGTTGAATTTGTTGTATGTTCTCTTTGTTGAAAATAGTTGGATTTAGCATTTGTTTTGCTGTTTTGGGTGATATTGGGTGGTGAGTCTGTTCAAACTGTATTTGTGATTGACTTGCTCTTTCAAGTATTTGTGATTGACTTGCTCTTTCAGGTATTTGTGATTGACTTGCTCTTTCAGTGTCAATATTTAGTCCTGCAAATTCTTGTTGCAAGGTCAAGAAGTTGTTTATTTGTGCATCATCTTCAAATACCTGCCAGTCTTTGACATTGTTTGGGACAGAAGGTCTGTGCTTTACCTCAGCTGTAAAGCGATGATGGGGCTCAAAAGGCAGCTTGCAAGTACTTGCAAATGTGGCTAAACTATGAGCATGAAGATTATGGGTCCTAGAAATTTTGGTGATTTGGAATTCAGAGAAGAAGCTTAGTATTTCAGCCACAACAGACCTATAAGACCTCAGTCTCTTGTCATTGGTGACAAAATTTCCCTTCACTTGTTGGATGACTAAATCCGAATCTCCCATAATTGAGACTTTTGTGGCTTGTAAGAACTTTACTAGCTTGAGGCCTAGTAAAAGAGCTTCATATTCTGCCATATTATTAGTACACTTGAAATTCAGTCTATAGGCTCGGCCTTCTGCATGACTGTCTTGTTTATTATGTATCCAAACTCCAGCTCCTGCCCCTAATTTGTTTACTGACCCATCAAATTCAAGGAACCATAGGATCTCTTGTTCCAGGGAGAACTTAATGACCTCCTTATGTGTTGGAATTGTAAGTCGAAGCTCTGGTTTGCCATCTTGTTTGTTTTCTGGGGCAGTCTCCTCACTTGATGGAACCTGTTCGCTTTCTTGAGTAGCAGCTGTGTTTAATGTTTGCTTAATCATTGTTTCTTGGGTAGAAGTTTGCTCATTAGTGTCTTCTTGTTGTATGAGTGTCTTGGGTACAACCTCATTATCTGAGAGAGTTGTATTATCATTGAAGAGAATGCATGAGTCTATGTCTGAATGGACAGCATATATGGGAAAGTTTTGAGGCTTTTCTTCACTGCTGACCATGTATTTCATTAATGTTTCTCTGTACAATCTCTTTGGTTGCCCAAAAACAGTGATGGTAGCATATGACATATCTAATTGTAGGGAACCTTGAAGTTTAGCCCCCGATGACCTTGATAACAGCATCCCATACTTGGGTTGGATGTCAGCAACTACCACATCCATTAGAATTGTCTTGTTTGGGTACTGAACAAGAGACACACATAGATCTTTTATTAGGCCTAAGCACTTGACTTGGCTGGAATCAAAGGAGAACAGGTCCTTGTATGGTCTGGTAATATCCAGGTTTAGTCTTTCCATGACTGATTTGGGCATCAGGTTGTGAGAGGCACCCGAGTCAAACATTGCATTGTGTAATATCTTGTCATGAACATGCAGGCTGACATAGAAAGGTAAAATGTTTGCACCTGCTGTCTTTCCATCCACCTCTGGGCCAAAAAGTAGCTCTGGGGTATCATCCAACACATTAACATCATCTTTGTTGCCAGTAAGTTGGAGGGATTTCCTGATTTGTTGTTTGTAGATGCTGTGTTTGGCCAATTCTGAGAGAGGAATTGCTATCTTTAATTTACTAATTTCAACTTCTAGGTCATAGGGTTTTTCGGATTGGGTATTTTGGCTGTGGACGACGTTTCTCTCCTTATTCACTAACTCTTCTCCTTGATTCTTATCCTGATTTTGAGGCTTGCCCTTCTTGCTCATCTCTTGAGGAGTGACACTTGGGTTAGGGTGCAAGGATGATGCAGCCATGGGCTGCTGTTTTGAAGGAGCTGGTTCAGTGATCTCTTCAATGGTTACTTCTTTTGCAAGTGAATCTGTTGGGTCATTTGGCTCTGTAACTATGGCTCTTTTGGGCTGCTGATTATCTTTTATCCTTTCAGGCTGTGTTACATTTACAGTTCTGCTCCTTAGCTTGTATTGCTTATGGACTTCATAAACAGCTGTGTCATAGCCTTGTTTGAAGTCAAATGACTCACCTGATTTGATTGGGAATAGCTTGATTACCTCATCCTCATGGTCTTCTTGTGTCAAAAAGACTTGACTTTCACCATCTAGCCCCATTAAATTAATCTGAGGATCTTCATTGGGTTCACTTGATGTGGAAGTTTCAGCATAGTTTTCTTGGAAAGGGGGTCTTATGTCTTGGTCAGCACTGGCCTTGCCAACGTTTGGGTTTTGAGTTCTCCTAAAATTTGGATTCCTAGGAGGGTTGTTTTGTGGTGCTTCCCATGATGACTTTCTCTCAACTGATTCTACTCTGTCACCCAGTCTCTTCATACCAGTGAGTATTGCATCCAATTTTTGATCAAAAGCTGAGGGTTCCTCTTTAAAAGTGGTTCTTTTTTCCAATCTTGCCCTGTTTCTTTTGGCAATCAGGTTAGCCTCTACTGTGACAGCAACTTTTTGAGCCTCTTCAAGGGTTTCAGGGGCTCTTTCCTTCAATTGATACGCCATGTCAGGGTCAAAACCATCAGGGAATTTGTACAAGGCTAAATCAGGAGGGGGTCTTAAATTTTGTGGGATTGCGTTATATACATTGTTGAATCTTGCACAATACTCCAAAACAGTCTCTTGGGGACCCCTTTTGATAGTGTCATATTCACCAAGTATGTGCAGAGGATCCTTCTTCTTCTCCCATCTGCTAGTAAAGGCTTGATAAAGCTCATCAGGAGTTGTGATGGTATTTACAGTCAGGGATCTAAACCAAGTTCTTACATCCCCAGTCAAGCTTTGGACAAAAATCCTCATTCTCACACTGTCATCATCGATTTCATAGTTCTCAAAATGGTCTTGCATTCTTTTGGCGTGCTGAATAGCTGTGAAAGGGCCAGTGGAGTCAAAATACGAGATCTTGGATTGATAGTCTTGAGGTAAAGCTGGAGCATTAGCAGGTAACTGCAAGGGTGCATATCTGTTAGCCATATTCACAAGGTTTGGGGGATTTACAAGAGCAACTGGAATAAAAGGAACGGTGTGCACCACAGGGGTAACAGGTGTAGCAGCACCTAGAGTGTTGTTCAAGGGGATATGTGCAGTGGGTGGAGATGTGGAAGGAGGGCTTTGAGATGTAGATGGTGAACTGGGGGAGACAGGGGTAGACCTAAATAGAACCTTGATTGGGGTTGGAACTGGTTCAGGGTGGGCTGTCTCAGGAGTGAAATAAGTAGGATTTTCCTGCCTTTGTTGCTTCCTAATGATTCTAGGGATTATATTAGGATTCTCAAACACAGCTGGTGGATTTGGGTCAGGGTTTGACCTAGTGTGCCTGTTTTCCATTTTAGGAGCCAGCTTCTGAATTTGTTTTTGGTATTTTTTAAGATATTTTAGGATTGATTAAGGGACTGTTTAAGCTTTTTTGGAACCACTGTCTATGGATAGACAACGGTTTGAAAAGTATGCTTGATTCCCCAGTGGAGTCGCCAATTATGTTATCTCCCAGGTTGTTCCCTATGACTCCCAAGGGAATACGGCCGGGGTAACCACTAACCAATCTTTGGATTACAGTTTCTAGCCAAACTGTAATCAGAGAGGGCTCTCTCTTTATGATTTGTCTCTGTTATGATAGTATTTTAGGCTAGCTATTATGCTCAGGTTTTTGTTTATGTTTTGGTTGAAGGATGTCTTTCAATACCTAAGATGTAATGTTTAGACAGTTGTATTTCATTGGGCAATGGAGTCTAGAGCTATGAAATGTTTGAAATGCTTCGGTGGGAATGTTCAGACTGCAGGGCCTATTGGGTATCTCAACAAACAAAATTTAAAACTTAAGTGATGATGTGTGATGATGCATGCTTAGCCAATGGAAAGCAATTAAGAATTCTCCATTAAGCTAATGCTGTGAAAGTGAAATATATTGCTCAGGAGAAAACTTGAATTCCTGAACAAAGGATCACTGTGAAAGATATATTCTGAAAGTGTAGCAATTAAGAATTACACTTATCAAGATTATAACTGAGGAAAACATTCATTAACAACATAGATTGAGCTCAGGGTATTGCATGAATAAATCCTGAAGGCTATTCTTTTTCTTTGCTGCTAAATACTTAGAACTTAGAAATATTTATGGATTGCAAAAGACTGAAACACAAAACGAAGAGAGTTACAGAAAACTTATTGTATATGAGATGCACAGGGATCCTGCCAACTTCAACAAACACCATGAACGCATTCAAACAACTCAGAACTTCAGAAATTCCATTACTTCTGTTATTAAACTCTGCAAAGATTACAGCATAGGAACTTCTTCAAAAGAAATCAACAACAACCCCTGCAAGCTTATGCGAGGGGAAAATATATACAAACTGTAATACAAAATATCTAAGGCGTTGAGTCATCTGAGAAATAAATATTTCACCAACTTTGTACAGAACAACAGATAAAAAGTTATTGCTGCCTTTAATACAACATAAATGTTCATTTCTATCAGTCAGAAGATATTTTGGCCTTTGGAGGCCACTGAGTCGGTTGGAACGATCTGCTTTAAATGCTGGAAAATGCGCTTTCGTGGATGCTCTGCTGTAACTTTTCGGCCCTGTCACCTGTAGCTGTCCATCTTGACCTGCTGGCCGAAAGTTCTGCTGAGTTGGCTCAGCTTTCACCTTTTATGCATGCTGATTTTATTAACTTTTCCTGTGCATGCCACCTTGTATTTTTGATAAAAAAAACTTAGTGAATGGCTTCCTGATCTATAAGATCATCTGTATCGCCTTAGTCCACCATTCCTGAGTGGGCAGTCGATGCCTAAGAATTGCATCCATAGTCTCATCTGCCTCTGTGTATTTATAGAAGTTAGGAGGCACTTCAAACAGGTGTGTAATTTCATTCATTATAAAGAATAGATTCTCTACCCTGTTGTAGAGACTTTGTCCTGTAGCTGGCCCTGTTTCCTCTGAGGTGCTGGGCCTTTCAGTGATCTGACTTGTGGCAAATGTATTGACCCTCTTGGCATACTGCTCATGGGTAAGCAGTCTTCCTGCACTGTTCAGTAAGCTAGGGAGACCTCTGTTCTGTAATACCACAAATTTGTCCATAAATCTATTCACCTCGGTCTGCATGTCTTGGGTGCTTCTTTTTAATGTCTGCACTAAGTTTCTCAGTGTAAGGACCCTCTTTATCAACAAAATAGTCTCAGTCCTGTTAGAAATTCCCATAGTTGCTAACTGAGCACTTGTTCTATTATTGAGCACATTGATCATCCTGGTGGCAACTTTAGGCATATTGCTTAGAGCTGCCCTTGATCTCTGAATCTCCTTCTGTGCTTTTGCAATGAGCTCCAGCTGCTCATTAATTGTCTCAATATACTGCCATTGGTTAGTAATTGACTGGCCAATATTGGCCCATAGCACTGTCTTGATCTCAGCCACTACTTTATCCAGTTGGAGCTCCTTCTCTAGCTCCTTTATCCTGTCTTTGAGGGCTTTTATTTCCCTGCCCTTTTCTGCCACAGTCTTCTTGGATTTGTCATATCTTTCATTTACCTTGGCTAGTTTCTCCCTGGCCTCGTTCAATTCTGTCATTTGTGCTTCCAAGGCCTGGATCTCATTTCTCAGTGTTTGCATGTCCAGGCTTGGGGCCTGTTCTGTTGTTGGTGGTGGTGGTGCTGAGGTGGATGGTGCTGCCTGTCCTGTTTGTTGAGGAGGAGGAACAGTAGTTGGAGCAGCTTCCTCAAGGTTAATTATTTCAGGAGGAGGCTGGGAGGTCTGACCTTCTTCTTTTTGCTTCAAAACTGCCTGCAATGCTGCCTGTGCAGCCTCTGATTCTCCCAGCTTTTCTTGAGTCTGGATTAGCTGCTTATATAGAGACACCAGCAAAGCTGTGGCATCTTGATCATGCCTCTGCTGGGCAACTTCATCTGTTTGAGGGTGAATAGTGGCTGGAATTTTGATCTTTCTCCTCAAAGCTGCCATGTCTGCATCCCTCAACTTCAATATCTCTTGTATGCCCTTGATATCCTTGGGATCATGCCCAATTTCTATGATTATATCTTCTAAGGACCTAATTCTGTTGTCCTTTGCTTGAGAGGATGCCTTCTCCAACTCAAGTTGGGCAGCTGTATTATTAAGGCTATTTTCTAGCCTATAATTATCCAATGTTTTGTCTGCCAAGGAGGCATACACCATCTCACCTGTTCGTTTGTGCAATTCAATTTTGTCCATTGGGTGGATGTCCTTGGCAAGGACCTCAAGATTGGTCCTTATATAATATGCAGGGGACTGGGGCTGTGCTACAGCTGGCAAAAAATGACTCATGATCATTTTTCCTTCATTAACATCATACGCAGACATCAGTCTTTGCTGGTTAGTGGGAGCCATTTTCAACAAATGATTGTATAGTTGTATCTTTATTGGCTCATTCCTCCTCTTTATGTCAATGAACTGCTGTTTGATGCTCAGTTCACCTTCTCTCTACTGGCTTGAGGAGCTGACTTCTCCTCCCACTGTTCTGTTCTGTTCCTCTTGGAAGGAACTTGCGGATGCTTCCCTGCTAGGTGGGCCCATGCGCAGAGACTGTCCCATTGGCATTTCCTCCTCTGAGAAAGGATTCATTCTCTGTCCTTTCTCCCCATAAGTTGTCGATGTTGTAAGGGGAGTCTCTCTGTCCCTTTTCCTTCTTGTATCCTCCTTTTGTGGAGTTTGGAGGATTGATGCTTCAGCTGATGTTTCTTGCCTTGGAGGCACAGTTTTTTGTGGCTGTTGCTCAGTGGATTTTGGGGTTTCCACTGTCTGCTCTTGCTGTACAGGCTCCTCCTGTCTTTGTTCTTCTTGTTGTTGCTGGTGTTGTTGATGTACTTTCTATTGTTGCACTCTTTCTTGCTGTTCCACATCTTTTTCTGTTTGCTCTTCAGTCATGGGAGGTGGTTGCTCTTGTTCCACCTGCTTTTCTTTGCCTTTGCTAGATGTCTGTTGAGTATCCATGGCAGCTTGCTGATGTGTTGTTGCGGATGAGGCGGCTGCTCCAAGTTGCCTTTGATATGATAAGGAAACCTGTCCACAAGTTTCCAAGTCAGCCTCTTTTTGAATATTCCTAACCTCTCTCTCTAGCATCTGCTCTCTAGAGATTGGCTCTTCTAGAGTGCCCTCTTTCCAGCTCAAAGAATTGGCATACTTTTCAACATGAGGCAACCTAACATGTGAATAGTTACCCAATTTGTATTTTATCCTTCTGAGGGAGATAAAATGATTAGGGTCATAAGGTGTCCATTTCAAACTGGTTTGCAATTTGAAGCCCTCGAAGATCATATCTGCCTCCTTCCATCCCTCCTCTCTTTTATTGTATAGAAAAGGGCCTAGCTGGTTCCTTACCTTCAGCTGCACCTTCTTATTCCTACTTTGGAAATGGAAGCAGTCTGCATTTCCAAATTCCCTGAAGTATTCTAGGGCAAAAAGTCTCATAGGGACATACCTTGGCAGCCTGTAAGGGTCCAACTCACAGCCATATATTCTGATTACTATGTGGTGTTGGTAAAAATACCAATCACCAATGCTGTAGGCTTTGGAGAGATGGAGAACTCTTTGCATGTCATCAGTCAACCTTGGAGGAGGGACACCATACAACAATGTCATAGCTGGGTGAATGAATAGGTCTATGAATTCACAGTATGTGTATGGTGATTTAGAAACATCATGAAAAACTGAAGTCCAAAACACAACTGACCTTGGATTCCCCTGGGCATTAAGTTTCTTGAGGGGAATGGAGAAACTGTCTGGTTGATAAAACAAGTACAAGTGGTAGATGTATGAGGTGTATCTGAACACCCTTTCCCTTTGTAGATTCATTAGCTGTTCATGGATCTTTTCTGCAATATATGTGGCATAGTCATAGTGTACAGCTGGAGGCTTTCCAAGAGAAAATATGGACAGCATCGCCATTATGGTGTCATCAACATCCTCAATTCCCGTGTACCCCAGGACGTAGCTGATCAAATCCACCAGCATTCTGCCCAAGTCATTCAGGTAGTGATATCCAATAGGAGGAGTTCTCATAGTTTCAGAGCTTGGTTGTATGAATAACTGATTAATTTTGATGATCTGGGCACTTGACAAATTACTCCCCTTCTTTACTAAGTCCAGCATGGAGAGAGGGGTCAATGGCCTTGCATAGTGGAAATGCAGCATCTCATTTATGGTTTCTGGGGTGATATGGAACAAGATTGAGCCTGTAGGACTGAGAACAGCTCTTTGGCATGGATCATAGCATTCCTGGCATCTGTGGATCAAGTCTGGAAGGGCATTGACTTGAGGGAGGTTGTAAATGGGCAAATTTGAGTCCCAAATCCCTAAAATATCTGCTCCGCCAAGGTGTCGGGCTTTCAATTCATTTAGCATGTGAATATTAAACTTAGAACCCATTGGGAACCAGTCTATCATCTGATAATCTACATCTCCCAGGGCTTTCCATTCTAACTCCCTTTGAGGGGCATTCAGAGGCTGGATATTCAGGGCTATTGGTGTTTCCATGGCTAGTAAGGCTTCTGAATTGTATGTAAACTGTTTTGAGTGAGCAGAACAATGCAGAGGAGTTTCTTTACAATGTAAATGTGAATTGTAGGGAACAGAGGGCGAATTGAGCAAACAGCAATTGAAATACCGTTTATAGGACTGATTAAAACAGTAGTAGGACTGACTAGAGTGTTTCTATGGTGAATTTATGTAATGGAGGTTTCTAGTTCATGACTGCGCGAACTACCAGTGAATTCAGGTCAATTTTGTCAAATGCAGGCTTGGCAGAAGGTTTATTGCCTCGCTAGTTGGAAATGAGTGCAGGTCACTGGATGCTTAATGGTGATTTCAGTGCTTTACACTCTCTTAAACAGTTTGCTTGCAGAAATATGGATAAAACCAGGTGCAGCGAACAATTTTGATAAATACCTTGCGAATTGTGGATAACAGTTGTAAATGCAGGTACGACGGAGGCACCCACGGTTTCAGAGTCGAGTTGTGTAGGTTGGCGCTGATTTGGTCGTAAAATGCATGCAGGAAAATCAATAGTTGCTTTGGCAAAAGTGGGAAAAACACGCATTTTTGGCTAAAATATGGATTTTTGGCATATTGGCACGTTTTTGGGATGACGTCAGCATGACGTCATTAGGTGAGGTCAAGGTCGGATGACATCAGCGTGACATCACCGGGTGATGTGGCAAGCTGTGATTGGTCCACGGGATAATGAGGTGGCAGACATATCAGCGCAGGGGCGAACAAGAGTGCTGATGTGACAGCGGGGTGGCACTGACGTGGGTCTGACGTGGTGATGACGCAGGCATAGCAGAACCGGTGGTAAATGATAAGTGGTAATGGTTTTTTCTCGGATTGCCTTAGATACGGTCAGGGTTTTGTCAGAGGGCGACCCGAGAAATTGTGAGGGCGACGCGTGGCAAAGGCCTGACGTCACCCTCTGACAGTTTCTCGGGTGCTAATCTTCGGACGTCGGGCCCAACCCGATATGCATAATGGCCGTCAGATCAAAGGCACCCGATCGGACGGTTGACGGGTCACTGAATAGTGCAGACGATACGGCAGCGAGGAAGTAATAAAATATTATTTTCTTTTGAACGGCGTGCCCAGCGGGACTTTGGGTTTCGGCGGGTTTATATGGTTTTTCAATGTAAAATAGAAATAAAAATATTACCGCGCCGATACTTTGGATAAAATGGAAAAGTGGGTATTTGTGCGCTTTTTGCAAATGAAGCGGGTTATGGGTAAAAATGGTTTTTCATAAGTTTTTCTTAGCAAATGAAGGTTTAATGGGTCAAAATGGATTCAGAAGGGGGAAGGGGGGTAAGGCTTAGGTTTCTCAAACTGACCAGATGTCCATTTGATCCTTGACAGAGGACATATGGCTATAATGCCAAGGGGAGGGATATTTATACAATGCTTGGGGGTTTATACACCATGGTGTTATAATAGTAGGGAAAGGGAAACATAGGGGAATTATATAATAGAAGTTAGGGATTAATGTGGATGAAAGAGTGGATGAGGGGTGATATTACTAAGTTTATTTGAAAATAACTTAGCTTAGGGAGTAGATCAAAATGAAAAGAATTTTAGACAAGAAATGTGGCTTTTAAAGGACTAAGAACCACCATAAAACCACCAATTCTTCCATGAATCTCAACTGATCAGGGGATGTTAGTAATGAATGGGAATGGGGAAAATTGGGAAGTTAGACATGCTTCTTTGTTTTGCTGCAACCTGATGGAGAAGAAGATCTTCTCAATCCATTGATTTTGCTTTGTGAAATAGATTAGCACACCTTCAATTGTAAGGAAGGACAGTTCTGCAACCCCATCTACCTACCCATCTATTTGCCTAGCATTTTTTGTTTCTTCTTGGAGGGTGCACTTAGACTTGCAGACCCTTGTTTGCCTTTTCTTTTCTCTGGCTTTTTCCTTTTGATTTTCTATCTAATGCTACCCTTATTGCTTCCAAGGTCCCAGATTAAGCAATTGGGAACCTTACTTCTCTACCTAAGCTACCTGTCTGCCAAGATTAAATAGTTTGGACAGACTTCTTTCTCTATTCTACAACTGAAAATTTAAAACATGGCATGATCCAGATTAGGCTGTTGGACCATCCATCAAATTGAGTCCACATCAAGCTATATACACACCTTGTCTTCTCTTGGAAATATGGGATCTTTGCATCATCAAAGCAGAGCATATTTGGACCTTTCTTTGCCAATCATGAAATATGAAACCTATTGGTATAGGTATCTAACATAATTAACAATTTTAGAAAAATTAAAGCTTTATGATGTATTTTACCATAGTCTTCATAGTTTTCATAGGAGAGAATTTTTTGGCCCACACGAACCAGCAAGTGTAATTCTTTTAGTTAAATTTTTATATTCTTCAAATACTAAATGATACAAAGTGATAATTATTGACATGTTATAAAATTTGAACAATAAATTTTAATAATATCTCAAATTAGCTACAATATTCAATCTTATCAAATGCATTAATGGTATCTTTACCCTGGCTTTCAATGTATGGTATCTTTACCTTGGCTTTCAATGTTCTATTTAACTCACAATATGTAATTATGTCTTGAGATATTCAACCTAGTGCTTTAAATAATGGTGATATAGAGACTTTTATTTCTTACTTACCATAAAGCCCTGTTTTATATAGAACAAGGAAATTATATTGATCTCATAATGGTGGTGCAACCTTCTGGTGAAAAGGAGAGAACATAAGAAGAATGGAAGAAAACTCAATAGAAAGAGAGTTGGTCAATCTACTTCCTATTATGAGAAAGCCGCAAACTATTGCAAAATTAACTCAAGGAAAATTGAAAGAGTATTTAGAAAGATAAATCAAGCTAATGCATTTGATAGAAATGGGATAAACCGACCTATTTACTAGTACAAGTTGAGCAAATGTTGGCACACTGAACTATCTCATGGGTAGACTATTTACCAACTTGGGTAGCTAATCTATTGGCACATTGAACTATCTCATGGGTAGACTATTTACCAACTTGGGTAGCTAATCTATCTAGTGATATCATGGCTTGATAAAATTGAATGGTGGTTTCTTCTCACAATTATTTGTCCTTTATCCAACAATGATTTGTAGAGATGAAGTAAGTACTAAAAATCATTTGTGGGCAATTTAATTGAAAACACTAATTCTAATAATGACTATATTTATGTTTCATGTGTTTAATCTTGAAAGATGCCTTAATTTGACGTAAGAGAATGTGAGGCTAGAGGTGGGTTGATATTAGGTAAAACATAGAAAATGACTACTTCTAATGATTAATATAAATTAGTCTCAATGTTAAGTGAAGTTATGAAATTATTACTAAAAATCTATGCAAATGTAATTTTATGATAAGCCATGGTATTTCTTTCTTGGGCGTATGTTGTTGATAAGCGTAATTGGTGCATAGTATTATAACAAAGTCTATTTACAAATTAAGAACCTCCATGGTAAAGTGGAAGTAAATCTTCATGGTTAAGAATCTTGTTCCATGCTTTCTAAATGTACATGTTTTTAATTTATATATTAATTATTTTTGTAATTGCGCCCAATCTCATGTAAACATGTAGACAACCCAACATAGGGGTAGATCTCACGTAAACATGTAAACGAAAATGTAAACCTGAACGTTTAACATTTTTAATGCTCTATTTAAAAATCAATCTAATTATTATTATGTATAAACACAGAGGTATGATAAATAAATATAAATATAAATAAACTGGAGGTATGGTAAATAAATAAAACCTCTTTTTATACTTACTCTAGAGGTATAGTGAATAAATAAAAATATAAATAAACTAGAGGTATGGTAAATAAACAAAACCTCTTTTTATACTTACTCTAGAGGAATAGTAAATAAAGAAAAATATCAATAAACTAGAGGTATGGTATATAAATAAAACCTCTTTTCATATTTATGGTAAATAAATAAAACCTCTTTTCATATTTACTCCATAAACCTCTTTATATTTACAAAAACTCAAAAAAGAGGTTTTATTTAGGTCAATCCTATGAGCCAAATACCATTTTAGTACCCTGGGCTAAAGACCATGGGCCAAATACCATATTTATAAAAGAGGTATGGTAAATAGATAAATATAAAAGAGGTATAAAGAGGTATGGTAAATAAATAAAAATATATCATATAGGATTAGAAATCAACATCTAAACTCCTCGATCCAACCTAGATAAAAAATACCATAGGCCAAATACCATAGTAAATAAAAGAGCTATGATAAATAAATAAAATCATTTTTTATATTTACTCCATAATCCACTTTATATTTACAAACACTCAAAAATTAGGTTTTATTTATGTGAAGCCCTATGGGCCAAATTATTATTAATACCATGCAAAACAACATTAACCCTAATATTAATATCAAAAGATTAATATTAGTATTATTATTAAATATAATATTAATATTAATATGTTATAATATTAATTTTATTAAAGTTGATAACTTTATATTAATACAATATTAAATTTGTTATATTATAATATATATTAATATATCATGATATATATGAACTCTAGATATATATGAGAGGAAAGAATGAATACATAGTGTGATAGAGGTGGAGAGATGGGGGAGTGACAAAGGAGAGATCTAAATAAATTGGAAAGGGAGATGAGTGAGAGAGGGGGAGGAGTGAGAGAGGTAGAGAAGGGTAAGAAATGGAGAGGGAGACACAAATATGGAGGGGGAGAGAGAGGAAAGAGGGAGGGAGATAATGAGAGGATTGGAGGGCACATAAAGAGAGGGATGGGGGAAGAGAGAGGAGGTAGGAGAGAAAAGGGGAGAGAGGAAGGATGAGAGAGAGTACTTGAGAGAGAGGAGGAGAGAGGGAGGGATAGAGAGATGGAGTTGGATGGGGAGAGAGGGAGAGAAGAAGAAAGATAGAGAGAATAAGAAGTGGAGAGAGAGAGGGAGTGACAAGGGAGAGGTGGAGAGAGTGTGTGTATGTTTAGGGGTTAGATAAAGAGAATAATAAGGAGAGATGGAGAGAATGGAGGAGATAAGGAGAGAGGAGGAGAGAGGGAAGGATATAGTAACATAGATGTAGAGAGAGAGGAATTGTGTGTGATAGGGGAAGAGATAGGATTGGAGAGAGAGAGAGAGAGAGAGGATTGGAGGAAGAGAGAGAAATAGAGAGAGAGAGTGATGGGGGAATAGAAAGGGGGAGAGGGGGCTTGAGATAGAGGTGGAAAGTGACGGGGGAAGAGAGAGGATTGGAGGGAAAAGAGAGAGAGAGAGAGAGAGAGAGAGAGAGAGAGAGAGAGAGATGGGCGAAGAGAGAGGGAGGTAGGAGAGAAAAGGAGAGAGAGGAAGGACGAGAGAGAGAACTTGAGAGAGAGAGAGGAGGAGAGAGGGAGTGAGAAAAGAGGAGAGATCAAGTGAAGAAGAAATACAAGAGGAGTGACAAGGGAGAGATGGAGAGAGAGTGTGTATGTGTTCTATCATTCAACACTATTACATTGACATTTTTCATTCAAAATATTTATTTCATCAATTTTCATCATTAAAGTTATTAACAATATTTATCATCTCAACAAACTGAGGTAAATAAACAAATTTAAAATTAAAACGACAAGATTATATTTAGCATCTTTAAAATTATTATATTAATATTATATGTAATTACACATTATTGATAAAATTAATCATTCATTAAAG
Source organism: Pinus tabuliformis (assembly GCA_031772625.1). Taxonomy (NCBI): domain Eukaryota; kingdom Viridiplantae; phylum Streptophyta; class Pinopsida; order Pinales; family Pinaceae; genus Pinus; species Pinus tabuliformis. The sequence goes on from CM062815.1 coordinate 180,624,175, forward strand.
TTATTAACAATATTTACCATCTCAAGCATAATTATTATATTAATATTATATGTATTTACACATTATGGATAAAATTAATCTTTCATTAAAATTATTAACAATATTTATCATCTCAACAAACTGAGGTAACTAAGCATATTTAAAATTAAAATGACGAGATTATATTTAGCATCTTTAAAATTATTATATTAATATTAGATGTATTTACATATTATTGATAAAAGTAATCATATTATTGATAGATAGGTTTACACAGAGATTTGATCCCTCTCGGAGTTAAGATGGATGTAGCCTCATTAATAATAATAGTAATAATAAAGTTATAATTTAGATATTTCTTATGGTATTTGTTTCCTTTATGGATTCACGCTACACTAGGTGTAGGGAAATATTATGCAAAAACATAAAGACTGTTTGCTTCAAATGATTTGTATAAACTATTTTCTAAGTGAAATTATGAAATCATTACTAAAATGATATGCAAATGAAATCTTATGATAATCCATGGTATTGTTTTCTTGGGCTTATGGTGTTGATAAGTCATGCTATTGGCACATGGTATTGTAACAAAGTCTATTTACAAAAGAATTTCCATGGTAAAGTGGAGATAAATATCCATGGTTAAAAATCTTGTTATGTATTTTAAATGTATGTGTTTTTAATTTATATATTAATTATTTTTGTAATAATAATAGTAATAATAATAATAATTAAGGCTATAATTTAGTTAGTTTTGGTGGAATTTTGATCCTTAATATATATTCATACTAGTTAGCTACATTGTAATGGACTTTGTTGGTCTAGGGTGAGATTGCTGCCATTATAACTCAACATGTCACTAGCAAAGATTTCAACCTGTGTTTCATCACTAGCAATGATCACTCCCCTTATGCTTTATGTGATTAATCCTCTTAGATGTCTTAACGGTCATATGAGAGCGAAGGTGTTCAGGTAAGGGTGGAGGCCTCAGAGATATTGTGCAAAACATAAAGGCAGTGTTCTTTCAATTATTAATATAAATTAGTCATGGTATTAAGTAAAATTATGAAATTATTACTAAAACATAGTGCAAATGAAATCTTGTGATATACAAGCTACAATAATCTTCTTCAAGGGATACATCTTATAGCAACTTCCTTGGAGAATTTTATTTGAATTATCAATAATTATTAGGTGGATGGTATGGATATAAGCTCCCTTTTGATTAAATTGATTAATTAAAAAATGACATATGAATAAGTGTCATTTGAAATGAGTTATGGTTTCTTGGGTATGTGGTATTGAAAAGGCATGGTATTGGCCCATGGTATTAACAAAGTCTATTTATAGATTAAGAATATTCATTGTAAAGTGGAGGTAAATCTCCATGGTTAAGAATCTCGTTCCAAGTTTTTTTAATGTATATGTGTTCAACTTATATATTAAATTTTTTTTGTAATTAGTTGTTAATAATAATAATTTAAAATAAATTTATAATTTATTTAATTTTATGATTTTTTATTTTATTTTAACATCTTGAGATGTAGAATGAAATATTTTGATCCTTGTGATGGATTCATGATGCATTGTCTCCATTGCTTTGGACTTTTCTCAAGGCATAGATCCATCTTAACTCTTCATCTACCAAGAGATGAGATGAATCAAATCTACGGTAGTTTAAATGTTTCAATTTTTTATTATAATTATGAGATATATATTTATTTTTAACTAAATATACTACTCATATTAAATATGGTTCGAAGTTTTTTTTGATGTATAACTTAAAATATTACTTATTGTGACATGAGCATCCCACATAGATATACCAATTCTTGTGAAATTGGTAATGATAAGATATATGTCTAAATTGAAATACAAGGTTGTAAATTTTATTGATTGATGTTGTGAAACCAAAAATGAAAAATAACTCAATTCTTCTTCTTCACCCTCTCCATCAACGACCTTTAAATGTCTTGATTTATTTTAACCTATTACCAAGTAATACTTGTTTTCTTAATAACCTCTATTGGATTGTCTAAGTTTGTCACAATAATAACATCTAAACATATATTTCTTAGATACATTGTTACCATTGTTTTGTTTCTCTTTGCCTTTGTACCATGCACTGAATGCATTATCTATGGTGGATGAGTTCAATGCCTCTCTCTACTTTAATCTCCTCTCCTTCCATAGAGGAAATGTTCATAACTATGTAAACATAAGTTTTCGAGTCTCCACAAGCACATGCAATCACTAAAAAATTGAATCAAATGATGGTGGTAAGCTTAATATCAACAAAGTAGTCATATCTTCATCATCTATTACCTTCATAATATGAGAGAGATTAATTATCCTCCTCACAATTTCATGGAAAACAAGAAAATTTTCACATACAATGTTTTTTTAGCTTATAATGCTCCTTGATGGTTGGGCATAAGTCTAATGCTATTTTACATTCCTTACCAAAAATTAAAGGATTTTTAATTCACAATTTTAGAAGCATTAAAGCTTCACTATGTCTTTTATCATAGTCTTCATGATCAATTTTTGGTGTCCTTTCTCTTCTTATCATGGTTTGATCAAAATCTCAAAGCTCACAAATTATTGTCAGTATCTTATGACTTTATAAATTGTAATTCTTTCTAGTCAAATTCTCATATTCTATAAATACTACATGATATAGAGTGGAGATTATTAACACATTAGAAACTTTGAACAATGGCTTTCAATAATATTTCAAATTACCTACAATCTTCAACCCTATCAAGTGCATCAATTATACAACTTTAGCATGCACTTTTAATGTTCTAGTCAACTCACAATATGTAATTGTGCCTCATGATTTCCAACCTAGTAATAATGGTGTTATAGGGATTTTGATATCTTACTTACCACTAGACAAATTGTAAGATGCTTTGATGTAAAAAACTTAATCAATCCAACAAGACATTAACAGAGTTTTGCATAAATGAGCATTTGTCTTCCATTTGACGTGAACTAGATTATGCGTGATATTGATTATGGATGAATGGAGCAATGATAATTCCATCAAGATAATGAAAGACTATAGGGAAATGATGTCAAAGATAGGGATATGGTGTTGGGAATAGATCAAGGAAATTATATTTAATCTCATAATGGTGGTGTGAATATGTAGTGAGAAGGAGAAAACACAATAATAATGGAAGAAAACTTAATACTAAAGAGAGTGGGTCAATCTACTTCCTATTATGAGAAAGTATAAAATGTGCATTTGTTACCAAACTTTATTAACTCAAAGAAAATCAAAAGAGTATTTAAAGAGATAAATCAAGGTAATGGGATTTGATATATATGGGATAAATCAAATTATTTACTAGTAAAAATCAAGCAATTGTTGGCATACTGGACTATCTCATGGCTAAATTATTTACCAACTTAGGTAGCTAATCTCTTTGGTGATCTCATGGATTGATAAAATTCAAGGGTGGTTCCCTCCCACAACTACTACTTCATTCAACAATCATTTGTAGAGATGAAATAAGTCTTGACAATCATTTGTGGGTAATCTAATTCAAGACATTAATGTTAAAGATCACTCCCTTTATGTTTCATGTGCTTAATCCTGTAGATGTCGTAACCATTATATGAAGACGAAGGTGAATGTGAAGGTGAGGATGAGGGTGGAGGTGGGGGGAGATATCATGAAAAACACAAAGGTTGTGTGCTTTCAATGATTACTATAAAATAGTCTCAATATTAAGTTAAATTATGAAATATTTACTAAAAAGTAGTGAAAATGAAATTTTATGATCAATAAGTTGCAATAATTGTCTTCAAAGGATACATATTATAGAAACTTGCTATGATACCTTAAAATAAAAAACAATACAAATCAATACAACTTCCATAATTTTAAATTAATTTTCAATAATTTGTTAGGTGGATGGTAAAGAGGATGTGAGGTTTCTCATCATGGCTAGGGTGAAGTTGTTGGCATTATATGTCATCATGTCACTAGATATTTTGCTCAACCACCTGAGATAACCTCAATTGACATAGCCAATGATATTACTCAAAATTTGATATATTGTAGCATTTGAACCAGATGTTGCAAAGGAAATGTCATAAGTCAGTAGCCCATATAGAAGAAGAGCATAGATGAAAAAATATGTGAGATCTTATGTGATCTAACTATAGCGAAATTTGAGTGAAAACTCATAATGATAGTTTGAAGATTTTTGTGGCGAGAATCTTAAAATGATGAGTACTTGAAAATAACCATTACTAAATGTTTATAATTTTGGTGACTTAACAAGTCATTATAGTTATTATTACAAATACTTTAAACTTGAGGTATAATATGGGTATATGTAAAATACTCTTAAAAAATGCATTTTCTATCCTCTACATTTTTAAAATGTGTTTTCCATCCTCTACCTTTTTAGTATCATGAAGATGAGAGACAACTGCATCCCATTGTGTTTTGCAATTTGTCCAGTGCCCTGTTTCATAATGGAGATCGTGAGAGTTCAATCTTATTTTAAAAATGCTGATTTTCTTTAAACTAGTTCTAATATAAAGACATTTTTATGTTTTAGATTGGGTTAGATAACCACAGTAAAGTACCTTAATTTATTTATCCCCTACTTAATTAAACCAAACTCACTCCTTTAATTTAAATGTTATGTTATTTTAATTGTATTGTCAATTGATCATTTATATTCTCCAATTATTTATCTAAGAATTAACATCTTTAGACTATTCCTCTCACACAAATAGTGATTGTAACTAGAGTTGAAAAATCATAGGTATTTTTGTCTTTGATACCTCATCATAGCCAAACTTTCAATAAGTAAAAACCTAATCCAAATTAAGATTATCATAGCCTTATTTTAACTAAATTACTTTTATAAATACCTAATTTATATGTCATAAAGAAAACTTTTTAAATATATATTTTATTATAAATATATAAAACTTAAATTAATATTTACAAATTTATAATAAAAAATTATAAAAAATAAATCAAAATACATTTAAAAATATATATAAAAAAAATCAAAATACATTTAATATATATATATATATATATATATATATATATATATATATATATATATATATATATATATGTTTAATCAAAATAATATTTATATTTCTAAAATAATATTTAACAATACTTAAAACAATAAATATTCACCCAAAACTTTAGATATTTAAAAAATCTCTAGTGCAGGATTTATTGCATAAAAAGAAGTAATGTGCTTTATACTAGTGGCTAAGCAGAAAAGAAAGAGAGGAGTATTAATGCTGAATTTAATCCAATATAGAGCTATGCCAGAGTCTAGATAGTTTATAACATGACATAAAAAATAACCACATGTCATAAAACCTCACAGGGCATAGCATAGTCAAAGATGGCACATAAATTATCACTGCTATTAAAGACGAGAGTGAACGAGGATGTTCTCACATTAATCTAGGACTTGGAAATAAAGGCAACTTCTGGATTGAAAAATTTTGTTATACAAATAATGCTCTACATACCATGTGTCTCACAATTATTACATGAAAGGGTAATACTTTTAGAGCCCAGCAAGGTGTTTTATAGACTGATTTATGCCCAGAGTGGGGAGTATTTCACATAGAGAAGAAAAGCCCTTTCTAACCATCAAGGCTATTGAAAGAAGAAAAGAGAGGTTCTTTGGAGCCTGGTTATTGTCGAAGAGAAGTCATAGCTTTAGAGCCCATGTGGGAGTTTGGAAATACATAACAATGTATTAAGAGGATGAATTAATTGTCAGCTAGGTTGTGGTTTAGCAGTTGGATCATTGACCCAAAGTTTGTTCCCAAAGGAAAGGTACCTTGGGACATTTGATTTAACCTCTAACTTGGGAATCCTATCTTCTAGTAGTTGGATAGCAGGATTGAAGGGAAATTAGTCACAAACTTTGGCCAAAAAATATAGTGTTAATGTAAATAATAACAAAAAAGAGGATCCATGAGTATATTTCACATGGACATTAACACAGCGGCTAAGTGCTGCAAATGAAACCTTCATTCCTAATGAGTTTAATTTGAAAGAGTTATTCATGGGATCTCTGCAAGCCCAAAATTTGCATCACATCCTAACCCTTCTAATCCCAACATACCATTGGACTCATTGTTCTCAATTTATATCCATCTTGGAGCCAGAACATATCCCAAGCAACACAAAAGGTTGACATCTCAGTTTCAAATGACATCTCTTTGTAAAATATTCCTACAAGAAAGGGGATGGTCGGAGTATGACTATACAGATTTATTTTAGCATATCTTGCACACCCTTTCGCCAAATTTCCACCTGATATAAGGCATCAAAGTGTGAGTACTCTTACTAAGTTTACTATCTATGAAGCTACTGAACCATTTAGAGTTGAGTACCCACTTTCAGTACCAACAGAAAATGGTGTGGAAGATAAGTTTAAAGGAAGAAGAACTAGTCTTGTGAGATGGGAAAAGTGTAAGAAGTGAATTTTGATAAAAAAAGTTTGATCCAAACAATCAAAAGGAAACTATGTCGTTAGAAACTGTTTTGTAGAGGTGGTTTCAACTTGCTTTTTGCTTGAGCATCCTGATCTTGTTGTAGGTTTATATGAGGTGGTTAAGTTAGTGAATATTTTAGGTACTGATGATGATGCAGTAAATTTCCATTTTACACAAGCTCTGGAGTGTTATAGACATTTTTGTGCCTTACAACTCCAAGCATGAAATGTCCATAAACTAAGGGCTCCTAAGTCCCTAAAAGTGTTGTTCTAACCCCTAAAGGAACAAGGTCAACAGATTACATCTTCTCCCAGAAGTTCTCCACCTGAAACTGCTCAGAATAAGTCAAAACAGGATCATTTCAGCTGCTCCACTGGCTAGGTGCATTGCATTGCACCTAAATACACTGGCTAGGTGTGTTGCAATGCACCTAAATACACTGTGAGGGTGCGTTGGGCGAGAAATGACAAATGGCAGTGTCATTCCGCGAGGTGGAGAGACAATGGAAGCTTCCAGAATCTTCTCCCGTGACACTTGCCTCACTGAATTCGACCAAGGATGAGTAAGAGGCCTTCATTCTCCAAGTGGAAGCAAGAACTGACAGAGAGAAGACACTAATCAAATCACAGGCTGACTCATCATCCTTACACATATCTATATATGGATCCCTCATCTCAGAGATCCAGAGGCTGGAATTTTGCATATTGTAAGGAATTGTTGTTGGTTTTGAGACAAACATCAGAGTATTGGGTGATCTATGCTTTGTTGGAGGTGAAGAGGGGCTTCTTTGCTGGGAGGTTGATGCTGGGTCAGGAACCATCGGTTGTAACTCTTCCTGGATCTTTTCTTGTTTATCAATAAAAACTATTTGAGTTTTTCCTCCATGCTTTTGTATCATTAATGCTTGTTACATTTGTATGGTTAACTTAAATCTGATCCTAAGTTGTTTATGAATATAGATCCATGTCTTTGTATAGTGTTCTTCTTCTATGATCTTACAGGTACTTGGTGAAGTTAGGAAAGTAAGGGAGCAGGTAGCTGGAGACTGTCAAAGAAGAGAGGGATTGGATCAAAGGATTAGCGCAAGACACAGGTTGGTTCTTTCTATTCCTCTCTATCTATAGTTCATAAAGGAAATACAAAAGTAGTTTTTCTTTGTTTGTTTCTAAGGCAGATGTCACACCTTAGTGGGATAGAGCAGTTCTAAATAGACACTTTTCCCGGTAACAAAATGGCGACTCTGCTGGGGAATGTCTAATTAGTTTGTTTGTGTATCTCTATGTTGTTTATTTCATAAACTTATAAGTAGCATTCGAACTACATTTGCCATGACAAATGCAAAGTAGACATCTGCTGGTTCAATCCATTCACTGGATCTGTTTATGATTTGAACAGCTGATTCATAAACTATCTGATTGCCCTTGTGATAGCTCTTAGACCCTCCTTAGATCTACCCCTGATAGTGCATTACTGATTGCTTTTACTCGGCCAAAAACCAAAGACTGAACTGCAAACTATGACCCAGAACCCAGACAGATTCTCGTTTCTGGCCCACCGCAGGTACTGTTAAGAGATCCTGAATTTCAGCGCACTTCCCGAAAGGGCAACCTGCACTGCATTGCAGTTTCTCTGTGTTACAGGTGTGCTGATTAGACTAGCCCTGTGCAGCTGTGGTTCTTGTGCTTCATTCTCTCCAGTTTTATCTCTGAATTTTGCTGCCTGTGATCAGTATATGTCTGTTTAAAACCGCTTTTCCTTGCTGTTATTCCGCCTCCTTTGTACAAAAGAACTGTAGATTTTTTTGTGTGTTTGTTGAGTCGTTTACAGTTTTCCATTGCAAAAGTTGAATAGTCGTACTGTCGTCCTTTGATTTGGATCTGTCGCAAGTGTCGATTTCGATCATAGGAGAAAGTTTGATTGCTGTTGATGGTCGATTATACTGTTACTATTGCCTTTGGTCTGAATTTTTGATTTTCTAGTGTCAAAACGAGTATTCATTTCAAAATCGTAAAATGTCGTAATCGTCTCTATCTTTTGATTTTGAAAAGAAGCTTGTTTGTGTTTGTCGCTTGAAAGAAAATTTAGATTTGTACATCAACTTTATTTTTAGCATCAATACTAAGAAATTCAAAAACAAATACATGCACGTGCATTTGCATATAGACAGTCTGTTTGGCTTGATTTAGGAAAGTGCATTTACAGTGTGCTCTTTTCTCTTTGTGAAAAGATTGTGTCTTTCTTTTCCTCTAGTAGCTAGGATTTTCATTGCACAAAAGAGATAAAAGTTTGTTTATCATCTTTAGATTGCATTTTAGGAATTACATCTACATCTCGTGGTGAACCCAAAAGGCAAACTACATAAGCAAGATCAACTTAAAATAAATTCAATGAATCTAACAACGCTTTGGAACTTAACGCACAAAATTTAGAGGTCTAGGCTAGAGACGTATTCCAGCGTCGTAAAGCCTGGTAACTGTTGTCCTCACTGATGGTTGGGTGATTCCTCCACTTTGAGACGATAAGTGCCAGTACAGACTTGTGCTCCCACGTACCGTCGAGTATATTTTGGGAGACCCCTATAGGCTTAAATCATTTATCCTTAGGAAGCCATGTCTGCCGCCCTATCGATCGCAATGCACTGAACACAACATTCGGGAAGATTGACTGCCGTACCGTAAAAAGTATTCTGCAGTTTTGCGATTGGTTTGGTACTCCCTCTACCTAGATCTCCAGAGCAGTCCATTCCGTTCCTTTTCAGACTCCTTAACAGAAAAGGTCCATTTGAGCACTTGTCACTTCAGGCTCATTAAAAATCAAAGGAGACTAGAGTCATCTTTTGTTTTTTCTCGACTCTTAAAAACTGGAAAAACAAGTTGTGTCAAAGCGTATAAAAATTTATTTTAAACGGAATATTCATTACCTTTCCTACGTTGATCTTGGGTTGAGAAAATGGAGTCTACCAACCAAGGAATTCCCCTTGGAGGAAATCCTAGTCCCTTATCCTCTTGGGGAGATGTTGGTGCACCCCATATGGCCACATTGTCGCTTCCAGGGCTGACAATTGGTTTGTCTGTATAGCTCTTCTCAACCTCTGTCGTTCAGAACACCACTATTCCTGAACAATCGAATCAGCAATTAGATGAGTCTAGAGTTGCCCACCAGCCTTCTACTTCCTCTAATTCTTCCTCTCCTCCTTCCTCTTCGCTTGATGGGGCTGGTAAAGCCAAAAGTCAAGTTCCTAAGGAGAGGAAGGAAAAGAAGAAGAAAGAGAAGAAGAAGAAGGAGCTAAAGGCGAATGGGGGAAAACGAGTGTCGTCTAACGAAAATCCACACACTGCACCGACCAGGCCTAAATCGCCATGTGTCATTTGCAAAGGAGACCACTTTCATAGAGATTGTCCTTGCATCCCTCGAATATTAAGGGACTGGTCTCCTTGTTTGCACAACCCGGTGTCGTCAACCTCTGATGATCATGTTGAAAGCACACCATCAACTAGTGAAAGTGAAGCCCCATGACAAAAAGGGAAATGTAGATTTCCTTGTAAACTGTTCGAAGGCGATCATGCCATCCACCGTTGTCCCTTCTTAGACAAAGCTAAAAGAGTTTTGGATGATCGTCCGGTTTCACCGTTACGACTTTCTCCTGGATATAAAAAACTCTTGCCGAGTCCGTCACTAGTTGAAAATCCGGCTGGCCCGCTCAGGTGGTCAGCTGAAGCACCTATCATTGAAGATAAACCATCTGGATCCATACCAGACGAAAGTCAAAAGGTCGAGGCGGAAGTTGACCCGGTCTTGCCTTCAGAGGTTTCATCTTTAGATGATACAGTCACTAAAGAGAACAAGGATGACACCATCCAAATTCTCTTCATAAACACAGACTCCGACGAACAAGGGGGCAATTTACCCATTCCTTTACCACAGGAAGGAAGTTCGTCAGAGCCGTACCCAGCCGTCTATTCGGTCCCACCTCCAAGCAACCTAGTTGTCTCCTTCGACTGGAATCAACTAGGCAGACCCCGTTTACCAGCAAGCGTACCATTCCGAATTATCGTTCAAATATATAGAATGGTTATGGTTGGTACCATCATAGATGAGGGGGCTTCTGTGAGTATCCTTTCCTCAACTGCTTGGAAAGCGCTTGGTTCAGCATCGCTTTTGCCTGAGATGAGAAATCTGACAGGCTTTGATAAAGGAACCAGTCGACCGTTAGGGATCCTTCCCGATGTGCCCATAACATTGAGAAGGAAAATAGTTCACATGAACGTAATGGTAGTTCAAGGACCCCTGGATTACAATCTACTCCTTGGACGAGACTATATTTATTGCATGGGAGCAATTGTCTCCTCACTCTTTAGAGTAATGTGTTTTCCGCACGAAGGAAGAGTGGTCAAGCTCGTGGACCAGTTTTCATTTCCCGGATCATACAGAGAAAATAGTCATATACCATCCCTGAATGGTCTTTTCACGCAAGAAATGTCGCAATCTCCAGTCTGTCCTCCCGATGAGCGCGAGTAATTCGGAGGGATATGACTGAAACCTAGGGGGCATGCACCCTGGTCTGCTTCGGCAGGAAAACTTCGGGTATAGGGTAGGTTTCCGCGGGAGAATATGACTAGTCTGTACCCCCGTTCGTGATTGGAAGAGGGGGTTATTCTAGAACAAGATTCTCTTGTCAAAGTTATGTGAGTGGAGTAGCCTCCTTCACTCACCTTTGTTTATCTCGGTAGACATCGCCGAAGAAGTGTTTTGTTTGCCCTGTGAATGGAACAATCTTTGGGTAACCTGTAAGACGTATACCCTTCCTGATAAAACAAATGTTTTGTCAGCTCGAATAGAGGGTGACCTTGAAACTCTGTTTTATACCTGGGGGCATGCAAACCTTTTGGAGTGCAAACAAAGAGCGATCATTTATCTGTTTTTTGGATTGGTTGTTTCCTAACTTGCATAAAGAAAGGATGTGGGGCAAAACTCTAGAAGTTGCCGTTTTTATGTGAGACATTCTTATCATACGACTGGATTAATCGAGCAGTGTTACCGCAAGGTTCAAGCTCATTAAAAAATAAACCCGCATCGAGCAAATGTTTCCACCCGCGTTTAAGCTCGTTAAAAAATGAACTATTCCCTGATAAATAACCACCGTGAATGTAGTACTTCAGCCATTAAAGCCTTGGTCGTGTTTGCACCGTCACCTCCACTTTTTCATTGGCCGATCATTCACCTCCATTTGATTGTTTACCCATTTTGAGGAACAGCTGCGAAGAGTGATTTCACTAGCCATCCTTGTGACACTCCCGTGATTGGAAAATTCCAAACCTTACCTGGAATCAGCTGCTACCCATTTTATCACTCGTTCCTCAAAAGACGAGTCTTCTTTAAGCTCTTTTCAACTGACTCGTAAAATATGAAAAGATTGTCGAGTCCTTGGCCTTCCATCTCGTTAAAGGGACAGGAAGTGCTATCCCTCCTCTAGATTTTAATCTTTTTGGACCTGAGGGATTATTACACAAAAAGATCGAGCGCTTTCTTTTTTCGGCTCGTTAAAACTATCGAAAATTCATCCCTTCTGTATTGTTTTATACTTTTTCAGACTTAAGGGATTAGATGACGAAAAAGGAATTTTGGAGTTACCTTTACGTACCTTTTCAAACTCTCTAAAATTTAAAAGGACCGAGTTATCTTTGTCGTTAAACTCGTTAAAAAGATTAATAGCGACAAACTTGTCTTTAGACGAGAACGAGTTTCACTATCGCTAGGCTCGTTAAAACATAGCGATGGGTTTGCTCGAAGGGAAAGTTATAGAACAAGCATATGTTATCCTCCTCAAGCTTGAAAAAAATAAAGAGGTACTGGTCAGCAATGATTGGGGAAAAATTGGGAAGAAAACTCAAAGAATCTTTATTGGTAGCAAGTCGCTCTTGAACATGACACTTCCACTCCATTTCCGAGTCGGGTTGGGTTGTTTCATTCACCGGTCACATCGCCATGGTCACACCATACCATCCACCTTTGGGGTTAATGCTACCAACCCATCACATCAGTGTCGCCGACATGTTCAAGAGAAGTCATCCAGAGAAGCCACCTGTGTCTCACCCACTACCATACATTATACTCCATTCTTTCATGACCGCCACCCTGAACATTATATCATCAGATCGTTTTCACCTCCATCAAAATCATTTGCTCCGTTCCGTGTCATTGATGTGGGATTCATTAAGGCCCTCCTTTGACAGATCACTTCTTGTCGACATCAGCTCATTATCCAAGAAGTTGGTCTAGGAACACCCCATTCAATACTTTGAAGCTTGCATGCCTCAATGGCAAGTTTCTCACTTTAGGCAACAGGTTTTGCATCAAAGACCTTCGACCGAAATATTTTGCGTGGTGCTCGACACCAAGTCCTTTATTCACACCACGTGAATTGTACTGCAGTACCTTGAGGATCATTATCATTATCGGTGATTCCTCTCGCGCTTGTTAACAGTTTACATCATTGACTGGTAATCAAGCGATGTCTTTCCATGTTCGACTTCAGGGCATTTCTCACATGGATCGACTTGTACTTCGAGTGAAGATCGAACGAGATTGAAGACCTCGGATCTAGTTTCATCCATCTGGGTTGCGATATATATTTAGGGAAATAAAGACATTAAATGTACAAGCATTGCAGCATAGATAATCACCCTACCAAAAGGATGATGGCTCTATCAGAATCATCAGTCTACACTCAAACGATTGTCTATCTTATGTACATAAAAATGAATTTATAAAGCTGAGCATGGGAATGCCCGCTTGAGCTAGATCATGAAAACAATATGAAGATAATGTATTGTATTGTATCTTATTACAGGTCTCCTCCCAGCATTGAAAGAACTTCGGATCCTCATAATAAAGCATTTCACCCAACACCAAAAGGTTAACGGCCTCATACTTTAGGGGGAAACTGTTATAGACATTTTTGTGCCTTACAACTCCAAGCATGAAATGTCCATAAACCAAGGGCTCCTAAGTCCCTAAAATTGTTGTTCTAACCCCTAAAGGAACAAGGTCAACAGATTACAGCTTCTCCCAGAAGTTCTCCACCTGAAACTGCTCAGAATAAGTCAAAACAGGATCATTTCAGCTGCTCCATTGGCTAGGTGCGTTGCATTGCACCTAAATACACTGGCTAGGTGTGTTGCAATGCACCTAAATACACTGTGAGGGTGCGTTGGGCGAGAAATGACAAATGGCAGTGTCATTCCGCGAGGTGGAGAGACAATGGAAGCTTCCAGAATCTTCTCCTATGACACTTGCCTCACTGAATTCGACCAAGGATGAGTAAGAGGCCTTCATTCTCCAAGTGGAAGCAAGAACTGACAGAGAGAAGACACTAATCAAATCACAGGCTGACTCATCCTCCTTACACATATCTATATATGGATCCCTCATCTCAGAGATCCAGAGGCTGGAATTTTGCATATTGTAAGGAATTGATGTTGGTTTTGAGACAAACATCAAAGTATTGGGTGATCTATGCTTTGTTGGAGGTGAAGAGGGGATTCTTTGCTGGGAGGTTGATGCTGGGTCAGGAACCATCGGTTGTAACTCTTCCTGGATCTTTTCTTGTTTATCAATAAAAACTATTTGAGTTTTTCCTCCATGCTTTTGTATCATTAATGCTTGTTACATTTGTATGGTTAACTTAAATCTGATCCTAAGTTGTTTATGAATATAGATCCATGTCTTTGTATAGTGTTCTTCTTCTGTGATCTTACAGGTACTTGGTGAAGCTAGGCAAGTAAGGGAGCAGGTAGCTGGAGACTGTCAAAGAAGAGAGGGATTGGATCAAAGGATTAGCGCAAGACACAGGTTGGTTCTTTCTATTCCTCTCTATCTATAGTTCATAAAGGAAATACAAAAGTAGTTTTTCTCTGTTTGTTTCTAAGGCAACTGTCACACCTTACTGGGATAGAGCAGTTCTAAATAGACACTTTTCCCGGTAACATGGAGATATCTAGCTAAATGACCCAAATGAAACCTTCATTGCTGATGAATTGAAGTTGAAAGAGTTGTTCATGGAATCTTCTGCAAGCCTAAAATTTGCATGGCATCATAACGCTTCTGATCCCAACATACCATTGGACTCATTTCTCTCAATTTATATCCATCTTGGAGCTTGAAACATATCCCAACCAACACAAAAGGTTGACATCTCTATTTCAAATGACATCCCTTTGCAAAAGATTCTTGCAGGAAAGGGGATGGTCGGAGTAGGACTATAAAGTTATTTTACCATATATTGCACACCCTTTCGCCAAATTTCCACCTAATATAACGAACCAAAGTGTGAGTACTCTTATTGAGTCTACTATCTATGAAGCTACTAAACCAACTATAGTTGAGTACTCACTTTCAGTACCAAAAAAAAATGGTGTGGAAGATAAGTTTAAAGGAAGAAGAACCAGTATGGTGAGATGGGAAAAGTGTAAGAAGCAAATTTTGATCAAAAAGTATGATCCACAGAATAAAAAGGAAACTATGTCCTTAGCAACTGATTTTGCAAAGGCAATTTCAGCTGGCTTGTTTCTCGAGCATCTTGATCTTGTTGTAGTTTTATGTGAGGTCGTTAAGTTAGGGTGTATTTTAGGTTTTAATGATGATGCAATAAATTGCAAGCTTACACAAACTATGGAGATATCCATCTAAGTTCCCCAAATGAAACCTTCATTGCTGATGACTTGAAGTTGAAAGAGTTGTTCATGGGATCTTTTGCAAGCACAAAATTTGCATGGCATCCTAAACCTTCAGATCCCAACATACCATTGGACTCCATGTTCTCAATTTATATCCATCTTGGCGCTCAGAACATATCCCAAGGAAAACAAAAGGTTGACATCTCTATTTCAAATGACATTTCTTTGCAAAAGATTCATGTAGGAAAGGGGATGGTCAAAGTAGGAATATACAGAGTTATCTTAGCATATATTGCACACCCTTTCGCCAAATTTCCACCTCATATAAGGCATCAAATTGTGAGTACTCTTGCTGAGTCTACTATCTATGAAGCTACTAAACCATATACAGTTGAGTACTCACTTTCAGTATCAACATAAAATGGTGTGGAAGATAAGTTTAAAGGAAGAAGAACTAGTTTGGTGAGATGAGAAAAGTGTAAGAAGCAAATTTTGATCAAAAAGTCTGGCCAACACAACCCAAAGGAAACTTTGTCCTCAGCAATTGATTTTGCAGAGAAAATTTCATCTGGCTTGTTTCCTGAGCATCCTGAACTTGTTGCGAGTTTATGTGAGGTGGTTAAGTTAGGGTGTATTTTAGGTTTTGATGATAAGGCAGTAAATTGCATGCTCTAGTCCAAAAACTTGCAACTGTTAGTAGATGATGAACATTTCCTCTCATCTATTTTTCCTACAATGAATGAAAGCTTTTTTCCATAAGAACCAGTGAGAGGATTCTATGGATGTAGCTCTAGTGACACAAAAAACATCTTGAGACCAACGAAGCCAATGAAATCAACTAGATTTTTTTCACTAGATTGTCTACAAGGATGGGAAACTAGCTTGTTTTTGTTTAAACAAGCAATAACCAATATGGAATAATTTGCATCCAAGAGTATGAAAAAGAATTTGGTGAGGTTGTAATTTCCATTGGTAACAATAGATACATATAACAAGTATCTTCTGAAGCTGATAGGTGATGCCCACTTCAAATTAATGATTACTTGATAATTTCTTAGTGGTAATGAAAATAGTGGAATGGTGCCACTAAAGCCGAATGATTTAATTGGTAGTCCAAAACTCATGGAACATTTTGTAGTAAATGGAAAATCAAAGGAAACAACTTCATCACTTCCTTCAAGTGGTAATGGCAATGGTGATTTGGATGTAGAGATGTTGAACTCAATTGTAGGAGCTATTATTTTGAGCCTTTATGGGTAGCATTTATCATTCGGTAATCCACCTGATAGACCTAACCATGATATTTCTAACATTGGTGTCAACATAAGGCCTTAAAGGTATGTCACTTCAGCTGTAATCTCTTAGAGGAGCTCATCCCTTCCAATAAAGTACTAAATATTTACAGAATTGATAGTTCTAGGTCTTACAGAATAGCATAGAAAATATGGATATAACTGGAAATCATATAAAGTCCAAATGTTCTCACGAGTTTAGGAGGGTCCTTCAAGAAAATAGGACTCTGAAACATCTCAATATGTAAAAAAATGGCATCAGTGATAAGGGTGTTTCCTACATTGTAGTTTCTCTGTTTTCGAACCATACCCTGTAATCCTTGCAACTTGAAAGAAATCCAATGGGAGGAAAAGGAATTGATCATTTTCTTTGTCCTCTTATAGATTCAAACTAGGCCAACCTGAAGAAAATAATTCTCTGGAATTTTTTTCCATTGGGGGACCTCAGACTAAGATGGGTAGTTCTGGTGTAAGTGCATTGGTTTAGATGATCTCCACAAACCAGAGTTTACTAAAATTCACTATAAATGATGATTGTAGCACGGGCGCAACTGATTTCATCAAAATTCATGTAGCTCTTCAAAGAATTGCAACTTTTAAGTCCTTGTCTTTAAAGGGATGTAAAGAAGTTGCAGGAGATGCAATACTTGAAGCAATTATGGATACATTGCAGGTGAATCCATGGCTTGAAGAGATTGATATGAATGGAACTCCACATCAAGCCTCTGTTAAAACTGATTGTGTTCACCAACAGCTTGGAAAAATGCCAATGCCGAGCCACATATTGATTTCTGGAAGACATTCCCATGAAAGTGCCCAAAACTACTAGAGTTTTCCTCTGTGGACAAAAATTTGCAGGCAAGATTTATGACTTTCCCTATTCAACCTTAATCAATTTCTCACTATACACAAAGGTAAAGGAAGCGATCCAATCTTCTTCTATATATTGTGGAAATATTCAATGAGGAGGATGATAATGTATTATATATAATACTTAAAAACAACTATAGATAGATAGATAGATCGATCATGCAATGACCACGAGGAAGATTATTCATTATTTGGAATCAAATAAATTATGACCTAAAAATAGTTTTAAGCTTTTCAAAATTCATAAGAGTAAGAAAATTTTACAGTTTCTAAAATTGAATGACTTATCCTTGTTAAGAATGTTATTGGGTATTCCATGATAAATTGGAAAACCGAGATTGATTTTTCCAATTCAAGTGACCAATACCTACAATTTTGGTTGCGGGTAAAACAAATCTATGTAATTCCATATTGTATAGTTTTGCTCGAGCCAAGCTTCCATTAGTGGACCAAATAAAAACTTGTTTGCACCCAGTTGAACCATCACAAGAACTTAATGTAACAAAATCAAGGTCTTGGAAGATGATGATACTAGAATCTAAATTTGGGACCTTGCGGGTCAGCATGAGTTCCATGCTTTTCATTATCTCATGTTCCCTGGTCCTGGGAGCCCATCTTTCTTTCTCATAATTTTTTTCCTGTTCAGAAAACCAGACAACAGACATTCCAAAAAGCTTCAAGAACTTGAAGAAGATATAGTATATCAGCTAAGATTTATTGTTTCCAATTCCAGAAGAGCAGAATCCTTTCTCACTCATGTCATAGTTGTTTTCACTCATATTGATAAAACTTTTGAAAGTTTAGAATTTTACTTATCAACTGTCCAATGCGTTTACAGGCTTGAGGATTGTTTTACTACCTTTTTTGAATTATCCCCAACCCTATATACAGTGGATGCAATGTCATTTAGTTTAGTGAATAAGGTTTCTCATCATGTGCAGCAAACAGCCAAAACAATTTTAGAAAGGGTTCCCAAAATTTACTGATGACTTAAGAGTGTTGTTGTTCAATTGGAAATCTGAGCATTACAACAAGCCAGTTATGAGATGGGAAGAGTTTTCTCAACTGTGTGAAACGAATATTCCATCACTAAGAATACAGTCTCACTATGATGACCCCACAAAGGTTGAAGAGAGGCGAAGAGCCATAGCATGGTCTTTGCATAAAGTTGGAGAAATCATCTATTTTGAAGAGCTTGATTTCATCATAGTCGACTGTGAGTGGTTTTGTGAGGAAGTACTTGGACATCTAGTAAGTCTGAACAACAAAAGTGAATCTACTTTAAATCGACAACAAAGGGGCTTTAGAACTAGAAAAGAGTTGGATTTTATTTTAAGACAATATTTATAGGGTTTAGTACTTGGATTTGGTCCCATAATTTTTTAGGATGTGCACCCAAGTCACCTTGTGAGCATGATGTTGAAACTAGAACACTATTATGAACAAGATCCTCGCAATCACAATTTGAAGCTTTTCATACCTACAATACTAGAGGAAGGTTGGTAGAAGCCACAAACATGGCAGCTAGGTGGATCAAGCTACATCTACACTGGATGCCATTTTGAGTGCAATGATTCAAATCACACTCCTGGATTCTTCCCAAAGTTGCAGGTAGGACCCTTTGATTTTAATACTTGAAAATACACAATGAAAATAGTCAAACTGGAGTCTCTTTTATCTTTGAGAAGAATAGGAGACATGACTAATTTATTCTAAATACATAGATCTCATGTCCTATTTACTGCTCAACCTTGAATAGAGTTGAAGCTGGATATCATATTCCCTGGGGTGGAAGGCATAATATGTTAGATTCACCCACTTATCCATTTAAGGAAAACTGATTCAGGATTGTAATAAAGAGCTTCTACTTGAATATAGTGAGACATTACGTAATCATTCCCCCATGTTTGTTTACTTATCTATCTCCCCAGGTAAATTCCCGACTATTACATGCAAATGGGGATACAATGCTTATGCCTCCAACGTATCCCTTTGTTCATGGAAAGTAAGGAACATAGGAAATGCATCAAGGAACAAAATGAATGCTTCCATATGATTCACTCTAATTATCCAACAATGTTTCAATGACCAGTTTGGAATCTATCCTGATAATCAACTCTCTTATCTCTCTTTGTAAGGCAATATTTAAGCCTCTTAGAATTGTTCTAAATTATCCTTCATTATCAGGACTACATTACAGGCCTTCCATGTTTGAAATAGAAAAACTATTAGAGAAATTTCATAGAAGGCTACTTGTGCCAACAGCCATGGATTTTCCTTTATTTCCCTATGAAAATGGAATATTTAGAAATCCAATAGGATACAATCTAGATTAGATTCTATCAACAAAGAGTTGGAATGAACCATAAAATCCTTCTATGGAATGAATAAAACATAACCAAAAACATATTATTTTTCGACCAATTATGGCTTGTCCACACTCTCCACCCATATTTTAATGCACTTCAATAAAACTTATCAACTAGTTACTAGCCCACAATAAGTTCTTCTCCACTCTCTCGATCTCATCTTTGAAAAATTTCCTTGTGTCTAGTCTATCCAATTGACATTACAACGAATATTGGTAGGGAGGAAAATACCACTTTTCACAATTTTCGCCTTTTAGTGTGAAATGATAGTCATTTAATTTGTCACAACTGACCATTAATGATTAGGATTTCTCTCTACGTAAAGAGGTTTCAAGATACAAACGAAAATCTATGGTTTCCATGAGCCAAACCTTCCCAGTGAAACAACAGAAACTAAGTAAATGACTCAAATCTTGGAATTTACGAATTTAAATTGGCTACACCTCAAAGAACCATGGAACCCACACGGAAACAAATTATTTGTTTGGAAAGCTTCTGATATAACAAAACTCAAAGAAAATATGCCTCACTATGAGAAATTTAGAGAAATGAAAATCATAATTGATTTTGCAGTTTGTAATCAATATTGGTGTCCAACAGCTAGGATTGCTTAAAGCTTAAGCCCCAAGGAATGTTGTATTCATCACAACTGGCATGTATTCTCTAAACCAACATGTCAATGGCTGAAGAGACCAGGATATAGAAATAGTTGAGGACACTTAGAAGATTTATAAAAGAATGGTGCAAACTCACATTTAAGAAATTCAAGTAAGAACCCTTTTTCTATTTGCAATCCATACTAGCATTACATGTAGATGCATAATGGGAAACTCCTTCCTTATAAATGATATCAAAATACCACAAGATTTTCTAGAGTCAATATCTCCATTACAATATATTACCTAGAGTAGATATGAATAGATAGATCTCAAGCCTCAAAGTAGTTGACTAGGCATTAATATCCATCAGTAGCTTAGCTTACATAATCTACATTTCCCTCGAGACATAAGGTCCAAATGGTAGTTGCTTTGGTTATAGGATCCCAAAATAGTGTTTTTGTTTCTACCAAGAATGGAATTTGAAACTTGCATTAGGAAATTTCTTCACTTTGGCATCAGACCGCAATATTATATCCCAAATTTTCCCCTACCTACCATCCTTTTTTCTTACCTCTCGTTTTGTTGTTCGACTACCTTACTATGTCGGTTCCACAGGAGAGTGCCCGTCATTTAAGAATGAGTGGAGTGAGATACAAGGAACAATATCAAATTCCCTATTATTGTTTATGAAACTGGATATCATTCATAACAATTAATTCCTTTCGATATATTTGATATCGATATCTAATAGTTTGATTTGCACCTCATCTCATTTTTATGGCCACCTTTTTTATCTGTCATGGGTGCACCTCGACAACAAAATCTTGGGGTCAGATAACAGACAAACTGCCACTTACAAACTTGAGAATAACCTCATCTCAATAGTCATCAATGGCATTGACATCCGAGTTGAACTCATAGCGAAATGGGCTACTATATCGATATATTGGCTTGCTCATCACAAGACCTCAGTGAAACTCTTAAAGTTTTGAACTAGGCTATTGTTGAAAGCATTCTAAGACTTTGTGCATCATATGTGAGTTTCCAAGGGGTACTATTAGTTCAAGTTACTTTAAGGCCACAATGTATGGAGGACCTTGCACCACCAAGGTACAGGAAGGACCAATTTGTTTTGGTGGAGTATTTGAAGGAAGAGCTACTCTCAGTTCTAGTAGACAACATATATAAATATCATCATAGCTAGAGTGTTTTTTGTTGAAGGGGGGTCTAACATCTTAGGGGCTGGATTCAACTACACAACGGACCTTCTTGGAGAGGAAGAATTTAGGGATGTATTGTAAAGACGATATCACAATCTTTACAAGCTCTTGTTGAGCTAGATGTGACATCAAGTAATGCCATCCCCACTTGTCAAGGTGCTCAAAATGATGATGAAGAAGAAAATGAAGATGAGTCTATGTCTCCTACCATTGTTGGGATAGAAAAGGGGGTTGAGAAGGTATTAAAGAGACTAAAGATTATTGAGAGGGACCTCTAGGACATCAAGCAAGAAATTCAAGGACTGAGGTATTATGAGCACAATATTATGATGTAACTCCACAAAAAATTGAACAATTTGATCAACTTCTCAATCCAACTGGAAGAGAGAAAAGTCCCACACATGATTTATTTTTTCAAAGCGGACAGCGGCTTTGCAAAAAGGTTGGTGACAAATAATTTTTCTGGCATGACTGCACTGTAATTACATCTGTTATGTGAATACATGAACAAATTGCATGTTTTTTATGGCCAGCTTAGGTACAATTTAATGAAAGTCGACAATAAAACAGTGCAGAGGATCCTTTCATATCTTAATGAGTTCATGAAAATCCCGTAAGGCATGAGTATACTATACATGGACATTAATACATGGGATTCATTGGGAAATTTGAATATCGACTTCAATATAAAGGATATATAGGGCACATTAAATATGGACAGTAATACTGAGCATTTAAACCAGGAAACCTTTGGGCACATTGAATAGAGACATTATTACAGATAATTTAAACCTGGAGTATGCATCTAGGTTGCTAAGAAGAGTTCACATAAAAATGACTATGGAATCCGAGATATGCAACCTTAAGGACCATATCAAACCAGAGGCTATATAGGTTTGCAATGTGTTGGTTGTAATCAAACAATAACACAACCACAAAACCTGACTAATGAAACCAAACCAGCAACCAATCACAACAAATCCAAATCTACCAAAGGCAAACAAATAGTACCGCTAAGATTGTGAATTGAAGGAAGAATTTTGGCTTCCAAGGATTTGATTGACACCACCCGCACCTTTCTTCCTCTCGCGTGCATTGTTGGAAGAATGAATAAATCCATCAGACAAATACCCATCCTAATCTGCAGATCCACATTCGGTTGTCCCAGAATAGTGATTGACATTGTAGAGTGAATAGTAATGGTCAAGATTTCCCATACTAAAGCTCTTTCTCATGCCATTGTTTGTAGCAATGAGCATGACCCCAAAAGGTTATTAGTGAAAATTGCTTTCTTATGTTTCCATATTTTTCCTTTCACAATTTCAAATAATGGAAGCTTCTTTGATCTCTTCAAAGGTTTCCATCAACCCCGACAACAAATACCCCCTTTTGCAGTGTCTTACAATACAGGTCACCCATACCAAATCTACCACTATATTTTGTATGGTAGGCATTCCTCGTCACCTCTGCTATGAAACACACCTCGACAATCAAGAACGTTATCCAACAAATAAATAATAATATGATCACCCATGTGTGAGATCCGCCAGGTTTGAGAATGCTTCCGAAACAATTAATATGAAGCCTTCGGAAATTAAAACCACAATGAAGAGTATACGGTGGATCCATTAAATTTGAACTTATCATTGTTTTATTTTAGGATTTTCTTTCTATTAAAACAATATATTAATAATAATAAATTTAATTTATTCGTTATACCTAGATATCTATTGTTTTATTTATATTAAAAATATATATTTATTATAAATAATAATTTTTCAATCAAAACTAATCGTATATTTTAATGGTTAGCGAATATACTTTATACTTATTTAATTTAATGCCAAGATCTAATTTCTCATTTTTTTTGAAATATTTTCTCTTATATAATTATTACCCAAAAAATTATCTTCATATAAATTATTAATAATTAGCTATATAAATTATTAATAATTAGCGATATCAATATTTAGTAAAAATATAATAATATTATTATTAAAATCAAAACTATTTGAACTGATCAATATATTTTTGACAAAAACTTTTGTAAAAAAAATTACTCGGTAAATATAAAAATAATTTATTAATAATTAATTCAAAAATTAAATTAAAATAGACATTAAGATGGAAAGGAGAGCAAGAAAGAACAAAAATAGATTTAAATTGTGATTAAAATAAATGACTCCCAAAGAAAATTAAGGATAGATAAAAGACTAGATATAGTAGAATAAGATTAAAAATCCTTAAAAAGTAAAAGAAAAAAAGAACAGTCAGGGGAATTAAATGAATCAGTAAAAGAAAAAGCATAAATTTGAAAATTAATTAATTTTGGAGTCTAGTGAGGAGGAGGAATTAATCGGATGGTTAAAAGTGGTCAGAGGCAAAAAAAAATTTCAAAAATTCTTGTAGAAGCAGTGTTTGAATCATGTTTTTGATGGTGGAAACAGATTAGCACCATCGAAAATGTCGAGGACATCTAAAATTTTGAAGTTTAACAACTATAACTTGGATTTACAAAAATACTTGCCGGATTTTCTCTAAATATAACCAGAATTCCCATAACTTTCAGGCCAACTCCTCCACCTCGTTAGACTACCCGATTAAGTTTCATTTATCGCCACGTAATATGTGAGATTGCTATTCCAGGGTTAACTTTGAATTTGAAAATAAATGCATATTCCTGAACATTGTCCGAACCTGTGAATCTGGCAATGAGGCGTATATTATTATGAATATACGAGGATCAAATATTCGATCACTGTTATAGAGGTCAGAAAAACAGACTCTCAGGATGAAAATCCCGAGACCCGACCGCTAGACTCATCTTCAGTCGCATATCGAAGTGCAGTGATGGTGCTCTCCAGCAGGCAATAGTGTTTAATGCATGCCAAAATGGAACCATTCCTGATGCACAACTGATCGATGGAAAATGCCTTTCTAAGATTGAATCAAATTATTGATGCCAAATCCTGTTATAAATGATGGAAATTGCAGCCATTTTTATTACAAAGAACCTAACATGCAAAAACATTACAAAAATTGTGTAGTCTAACGAGGTGGAGGAGTTGCTCAGAAAGTTATGGAAATTCCGGTCATATTTAGAGAAAATCTAGCAAGGATGTAAATCCAATACTGTGGAATAAAAAAAAAATTCAATATTAAGTAGAAATTAGCAGAAACCACGTGCTATCAAATTACCATAAACAACATGATAGGATGTAGTTTTAACGTTTTTTTCGTTGTTATGTTCTAAACGATATCTCGACTGCCATTTCATAGTGAAATCCAAAATTGGACTATAATGTATTTCAAATTGTGGTGTCATAGTAGATGTTTCTCTCACATTTTTTTGTGAATGCATTGTATCTTAATTATTCTTATTATCTTGTATTATCTTGAAATTGGTAAATCTAAGGAGACGTTTTTTGACTCTCTTGTGGAGAAGTTTGTTGAAAGAGAGAAAGCTTTTGGGAAGAAGATGACAATTGTTGTCTTTCAAGGAAGTTGTGTGCCTTGCATAAAAAGAGAAGAATCACGCACATGATTCTTCTAGTGGAAGAGGCAGTCGAAGAGGACGTGGAAGGAAGAATAATAGAGGCAAGTATATAGTCTATCTCTCTTCCTGGCTGATTGGCTGATTGACTCTGACCAACACTTAGCCAATTTTCAAGCCCTCCAAGCTCTTATTTCCATGCGTTGTTCCTTAAGTAAATTAGCCCTTATTATTTAGGAAATTCCCTCAATTAGATTTTGCAATTCTTCTAGGCTTATCCTCTGACTGCATGCACCACCTGTAAACATTAAAATAGTCTACAATTGATAGTACACTTCCTTGGGATGTCCATCTCAACTGGGTAACTTGAACTCTCTGCATGCAACAATTATTTTTTTTTGATTGATCTGTTAACTCGATGATCATTGTATGTGACTGAAGTCATACTACACTTGACTTTCTACTAGTTCATCCAACAGTTAGAACTAGTTTAACTGGCAATAACTCAATTTGACTTAAATAAATTGCTACAAATTAGCAATCAATCATACTAAATTGAACTACAGCTTCCCCAACTCCAACTAACTGAGTTAACTGAGTGACAAGTCCCATGTCACCTCAGTTAAATATCTCCAAGATTTCTACTAAAATGGAAATTCGGTTTTCTCTAGTTTGACCAAGGCAAGGTCAAACTGAGTTTTTCTTGCTGCATTTTCAACACTCCCTCTCAGCAAGAAAGGGATTATCAACCACCCCAATCTTGAACCTATGCAACTCGAACTTCCCTCTTGACAAGGCCTTTCTCAAAATATCAACATCTTCTTCCTCTATTAGAATGTACTACAACAACATTATCTGCCTTTGCACACAGTCCCGTCAATAATGATACCAAATATCTATATGCTTGGATCAATCGTGAAAAATAGGATTTTCAAATGGCTTGATGCAAATTTGATTATCACAGTGGATCACAGTTGGATCTATCATCTAATCAAACAATCCAATAAGTATCTTTCTCATCCAGATCAACTCACATGTTGCTTGACTTGCAACCATGTATTCTGCTTCTGCGGAGTTGAGTGCCACAGATTTTTGCTTCTTATTGTACCAAGAAACTACTGCAGACCCAACACTGAAATTGAACTTGATGTACTATTTTGTTCTGATGGAATCCCCGCCTAATCTGCATCTATGAAGCCACACAGCTTCACTCCCATTGTCCATCTGTACGATAGTCAAAACTAGGTAGTGGCTCTGAGGTACTATAGAACATGTTTAGCTTCACTCCAAAATAATTTGGCTGGCCTAGCCATAGCTTGGCTCAACTAGTTGTCTGCATAGCACATATTTGGTCATGTGTTCACAAGATATATTAGTGAACCCACCAATTATCAGTAAATAATAACATCCACTTCCTCACCTAAAGTGGCATCCTCTTTCCTCTAGTTTGTCGCTAGAGGTGTCTCCATGGGTTTGCAACTATCCATGCGGAACCTCTGAAGTATCTCGTTGGCATACTTTCCTTGACAGACAAATAGTTCTCCATCTCCTTTCCATACTTCCGATCCAAGGAAGTAGTGCATGAGACCGATGTGCTTCATTTCAAACTCTCTTGCAAAGTCCTCCTTGCAAGATCTGATGAGCTGCTCATCTCCAATTAAAATCAAGTCATCAACATATAAGACAATATTCAACAATTTACCTTCTATGAAAATATGATAAAGGTTTTCATCCACTTCACTTTTGGTGAATCCCAAATAGGTGAGATAGCTATCGATCCTAGTGTACCAAGCATGACATGTTTGCTTGAGACCCTACAACTCTCACTTGATTCTGCACACATGAGACTCTCAATCAAAATTCTTGAAGCCTTACGGTTTCTCAATATACACCTCCTCCTCAATAACTCCATTGAGGAATGTTGTTTTCACATCCATATGGTGGATCTTCCATGCCATCTGTGCAACCAGAGCAAGAAATGATCTGATGGATGAATACCTTGCTACAAGAGAAAAGGTCTCCTCATAGTCAATCCCCTCGACTTGAGAGTACCCGTTGGCCACAAATCTTGTGTTGTAATTTTCCATGTTGTTGTATGTTGTATGATTTACCTTGAATATCCATCTTGAACCCACAACTAATTTGTTTGTTGGTCTTGGGAACACTTCCCAAACATTGTTCTTTACAATGGATTTGAAATCCTCTACCATTGCATCAACCCATATAGGTTGCTCTACTGCTTCCTCGAAAGAGGATGGCTCATTACAAGTTCAGTCCTCAGAGCCATGTAGCCAGTGTACTGATTTGGTGACCCTCTCTACCTGCACTAATTTGAAGGAGAACCCACATTCTCCCTCGCATCCTCCACAAGTCTCTTAGCTTCCATAATACTTTTTCTGCGTTCTCTATATGGTTTTGCTTGAGTGGTTATCTCCACTCTCTACTCCTCAATTTGTGGTTGCTCCACAAATTCCTGAGGTTCCTCCTTTGGAGCTAAAATATCCTCTTCCAGTGGGATCTGAAGCTCCCTCTAAAGAGAGCACTGCATGGCTTTGTCTTCATCAAATTTTACATCCCTTTACACAACTGTGATTTAGAGGGATGCTAAGTACACATGGTAGTTGTGGGAAGTTTCCGTGTAACCCACAAATACCACCAATTTTATTGTTGTCTCTAGCTTCTTCCTTGCATCTTTAGATATTTAAAGTAAATAGAGGCTACAAAAATCCTGAAGTGTGACACATCCAACTTTCTCCCTGAGAAAGTCTCCTCCATTATAGTCATGCCTAGAATCAGATGGCAAATCTGGTTCTACAAATAGATTGTTGTGTTGCATGCCTTGGCCCACAAGTGCATAGGTAGGCCTTGGTCATGAAACATCACCCTCGCTGCACCCACAATGTTATAGTTCTTCCTCTTAGACACCCATTCTGCTATGGGTTTTGGGGTGCTACCAACTCTTGTTAGATGCCTTCTTTTACAAAGAATTTTTTAGATTCATTCGACACGTACTCACCTCCTTTATTGCTCCTGAGAGCCTTCACCTTATTGCCCATTTCTTTTTCAATAACTGCCTTGAATTCTATAAACTTGGAGAATGTCTCATCTTTCTTCCACATGAAGAAGATCCAATAATTCTGTCAGAAGTCATCAATAAAAATGACAAAATATTTGCACCTAGCAATGGA
Source organism: Pinus tabuliformis (assembly GCA_031772625.1). Classification (NCBI taxonomy): domain Eukaryota; kingdom Viridiplantae; phylum Streptophyta; class Pinopsida; order Pinales; family Pinaceae; genus Pinus; species Pinus tabuliformis. Next base: position 180,652,367 of record CM062815.1, read on the forward strand.
GGTTGTCGAGAAAGGTCCACAGAGATCAGAATGGATCCTTTCAATGAGTGCATGTGCTTTTCTATCCCGATCATGAAATGTGGTTTTTGTGTACTTCGCCAAGGTACATCCTTTGCATACATCCGATTTCTCAAGTTCTCCTTTGAGTAGTTCTATGGTTATGTAACAGCCCTTGTGAAAATTCCATGTAATAAAAGTTAATAAAGGCAAAATAATTACCATGGTTGATGAGACACATATTCCAAGCTGAATCTTGGGCAAGACATCCTAGTGTGGGTATTTATTGGTTTATTATGTCTAAGGAAATTAGCAAAGGAAATGGCTGATGCTTTGGAAAGGAAAAATGGAATTTTTGGCACATGTGTTTATGAAAATAATGGAAATTAGGAGAAAAGGAAAGTGAAAGTTCACAGGTTGCATGTGAGGAGGAAAATGAAGGAAAATAATGGAAAATGAACAAAATGGAGGCCTAATTGATAAAAAGGCTTCTGAGGATCAATTGGTACCTTTTGTCAGTTCAATGTTGGAGCTATCTTTCATTATCCTCTCTCTCTATCACTCCTAGACACACAGAGTTTTCTTGGAGCACCTTGGTATTAGATCAAGAAAGGTAAAGGAGACAAGAGGAAGGAAGGAGAAAGCAAGGAAGAGCAGGATCAAACAACTACAACAATATTTTTTGAAGGAATCGATTTACATGTGTGGTTTCATTGCTAGATTTGGCATGCATGGTATTGCATGTGGTTATTTGCTATTATGGCATGGGTTTTTCTAGGTGTGACAGTGTTTTCAACCTAACCTTGCCATTTCTTGATAGCCATTGTGTGTTGGTGTTCTCATGTTTTGGTTGAGCTAGATTGTTGGAAGGATTCGAAGCTTAGTGAGGTGGATCTCTGAATAATAGAACACATGGCCTAATAACCTTTGAACCAAACAGTGGGTTGCGGTAAAGCCAAATTTTGTGTTGCCGTAGTGGGCCTATAAATCCTCGACCAGTCAATGGCAAGATATATAGTAAAGCCTAGATGTGTTTTTTCCCCAGTGGGCCTAGGAATCCTTATCGATGAATGGTAGGATATATGGTAAATCGTAGAGGGTGGAGTCTTATTTTAGGTCCTAGTGATCCCTAGATTAGACTATGGATTGTGGTAAATCCCGAGAGACTAGGAGATAAGAAAATTCATCACGGTGCATGTGGAGAAATCTGGTGGCATCCATGCTTGTTTTGGCCTAGTGATCTGGTGGAGATCATGGTAAAGCTTGTTATTACATGTTGATTATTTTTGCCTAGTGATCCAATGTTGATTGTCATAGAGCCTAGTTTCTATTGATGAGGGTGAGGTGGTTTAGCCTCGGGATGCCCTAGTTGGTTCTTTTGATTTGAGTCCCACATTCATGCTTTGAATATGGCACGAGGGTGAATGGTTGAAGAGAGAATTGGCTCAACCATTCTATGGTCATGGAACGTGGTAGTCCCATCCCAGGCTGCCTTTAGCATTCATTAATAAAAGATTCATTCCTTGAAATCGCATGTGTAAATGTATTGGTGTATATGTAGATTCTATGTTTGATGTATCCTTGATATTTTTGTCGCTATCGGGTTGGTTATAAGCATGTATTACGATAGCAATGATGTATGGCTCTCCTTATGTCTCGATTTGTAAGTGAATGAATAATGTATCTATGCTCTAATAGATGATAATGCAATTAATGATATAAGGGAACACTATTTCTTAATGATTATCAGATAAGTATGAGACCCATATACTCAGATATGTTGTTTACACTTGTAGATTACATATTTGTGACATATTTGACGAAATGCCTATCATGGCTAGTAGGGGTCAAGTCTACACCTTGTCCTTGTTTTTTCAAATGCATCATTGTTATGTTGTGTAAATTCATTTCTGAAACTGCCATTGAGTTCAAGGAAGTGACTTGGTCTCTGGGCCTAAAAATGGCTCAAATCCCAGAGACATAGGCACAACACTAGGTAGAATATTCCCTAGATGCATGCATACCCATGTTGTGGGAGTGTCTCGAGCCTCCTAAACGCATGCTTGCCCATATCAAGGGAGCATGTGGGATTTTAATGCTCTAAAAATTTAGTTGGTCTTAAGGGATGGTTACCTAAGTGGTTGGGTTGGATCCTAGGAGTTTTGTTGCTGATGTGGAAGGTTTGTGTGGCGTGTTTTCATCTATTCTTCTTCCTTAAGGTAACCTAGGAGGTTCAATCCCATTATAGTGGCCTCTCGTTGCATGTTTACTCTAGTGCGTCGCTTACTTGGGTATATGTGGGATGAGGGTGTTACAAAGTGGTATCAGAGAATGGTTCACCTCGTAGATTGGATACGCAATTGCATTGATCATGCATTCATGTTAGTTGCATGTGTGTTAATCATCCTTTTGGTCTATATGCTTGTTGCATATGCATGGTGTTGGTCATGGTTGTAGTGATGTTTCCATGTGAAATAGGATGTTTTTGTTGTGAAGTGCGTTGTCATGAGTGTATGATTGGTTACACATTGTTTCTGCTTACGTATTGTCAATGTACATTGGTATGGTTGTTGTTTCCATGCATGAGGTCATGGTATGTGTAGTTGATATGGTCATGCATTGATGGCTGGACTCTAGGTAGACTGATGATTATAAGCTTATATGATTATGTATTATATGTATATATTTTGTCATGATTATGTTATACATGTACTACATTGATTGGTTGATATTGTAGATAAGATATCCTCCCCCAATTTTGCTAAGGTATGTTGGTTTATTGTGATTTGATTTAGGTGACATAGTATGCCTGGAAGGAAAGAGATCATAAAAGATTAGCAAGATGGTAGACTACAAAGACTCTCCATATGAATCAGATGAACAACGTGGTGTTGGGCACTCTTTTGATTAGCATACACATTGAGAACCTTTAAGGAATAAATAAGGAGTTGTAAGACAGACAATGACAAAATCATGAAGGCACAAGAGAAACAAGAAGAGGTTAATGAAATACTCCTTCAGAGTTTTTTAGAATTACAGCCACAAGGGCCACTTCGGATCAACCATGAATAAGAGGAAAAAACTAATGCGACATATGGCAGTAGGTCTTATGGTGGTCACATGTCAGATAGAGATGACATGGTTAGAGATGGAATATTGTTGGATAATCCAGATGGGAGAGGTGATGGGTACAAGTATTATTCTAGTTCTAGTTCTGACAAGGATTATGATCATCATCGTTATCATCCTTATATGAGGAGTGATAGGGGATAATTTCCAGATGAGTTTAAGAAAAAAAAAGCCGCCTACTTTTGATGGAGACTTGAAGAAACAAGAAGATGCATAGGCTTGGATACTTGGGATGAATAGGTTCTTTGAGTTGCTTGAGTATGCAGAAAAAATGAAGGCCATAATTTCTCTCTTTAGCCTGAAAGATAAAACAAATATATCGTGGGAAGATGTGAAGTGGGTTAGATACATCGGGACAAAGCACTTGAGTTGGCATGAGTTCAAGAGGATTTTCAAGAAGAATTACTTGTCATAAAGGTACTATGATAGTAAGGCTAAATAATTATATGAGTTAAATATGGGATCAATGTCATACGAAGAGTACACAAGTAAGTTCCTTGAACTATTGAGGTATGTATCATATCTTAAAGATGAGAAGGCTAAAGTTCAATGATTTGTTAGTGGTTTTCCATTAGCATTTAGAGACCAGATTGAGTATGATGAGCCTCAGACACTTGAGGAATTTATTGGGTAATTGAAGCACTACTATGAATAATCAAAGCGTAAGAATGAATCTCAGCAAGGACGAAAAGGTAACGATAAGTATAAAGGTAAGGGAAAATGGCAGCCGAAAAGAAGAAGGCCTCTATATGCAGAAGAGAAAGAAAATGTGGCACCACAAAAGAAGTTCAATGTAGCTAGATAGGGATATGTGTCACAACAGCAGCATAGAGGTGATGGTATTGGACATTTGGAGTGTAGGACATGTGGTAAGGAACACCTTAAGAGAGCTTGTCCACATAATCAGGGTGGTAGGCCTCAGATATATAGTGCAAAAGAGGTGCAGACTATTGGGGATGTGGGTCAGAGCATTCCTCATACCTATGCAACACTGGATAACAGATAGGTAGTCCATCCGACATCTATCATTGAGTGTAACAACCCCAGTCAAAAGCTCATGTAATAAAAGTTAGTAAAGGAAAAATAAGACCATGGGTAAGGGACAGGTATTTGAAGCTGAATGTCAGGTAAAGATATCCTAGTGGGCGTCACTGGATGTGTGTTTTGGCTAAGGAAAATTGGAAACGGCTAAGGCAAAGGCATTAAAAGGAAAAAAGCAATTTTTGGTACATTTATTTATGAAAATAAAGGAAATTAGGACAAAAATAAGGTAACAGGTCACAGATTGCATGTGAGGAGGAAATTGAAGGAAAATAATGGAAAATTAAGAAAATAAAGGCCTCATTCATAAAAAAGCTTATGAGGATCATTTGGTAACTTTTTGTCAATTCAATTTTGGAGCACCCTAGTTTGGAGTGAGGAAAGGAAAGCAATGATCAAGGAAAGGAAAGCAGGACTCAAGCAGCTTCAACGAGAATACTTGCAGGTAACCTTTTGCATGAGTGATTTCCTAGCTGGTTTGGACATGCATGGCTTTGCATGTTGGTGTATGGTTCTCTTGTTGTTGGTCACATGGTTTTGCTAGGTTATGATAGTGGATTTTAGCCTAGACTAGCCTTTTTCTAGATGCCATGGTATGTTGGGATGATATTTCGACTTTTGAGTTTTTGTTTGTTTGAGGGATTTCAGAATCCGGGCTGGAGGTGCTCTCAAGGTTAATTCCCAAAGGCCTAGGAATCCTTTGGATGGATTTTTGCAGGATACATGGTAAAGCTTGAGGAAGTAGTCTCGGTTTAGGGCCTAGTGATCTGGGTCGGATTGTGGTAAAACCTGAGAGACAAGGAGACGAAAATTCCTCAAGGATAGTGATGGATTCCAGATGGCATTCCAAGTTATGTTTGGTTGTGATTGGAGCATTGGATTTGGTGTGATCACGGTTTGATGAGGTTGGAGGTGGTCTAACCTCTAGATTCCCTTGATTATTCTTGGATTGGTTGTTCTATGAGATCCCACATTCATTCTTGGAATATGGCACGGGGGTGACTGGATGAAGGAGATATTTGGTCCATCCATGGCTATGGTCGATTGGTATGTGGAAGTCCTGAACCTGCAAGTGTATAGTCTATCTCTCTACTTGACTGACTGAATCTAACCAACACTTAGCCAATTTTGAAGCCCTCCAAGCTCTTATTTCCTTGTGTTGTTCCTTGAGGAAATTAACCCTTATTATTTAGGAAATTCCCTCAATTAGATTGTGGAATTCCTCTAAGATCATCCTCTGACTACATGCACCACCTGTAAACATCGAAATAGTCTACAACTGACAGTACATTGTCTTAGAATATCCATCTCAAATGGGTAACTTGAATTATCTGCATCCAACAATTATTTTTTATTGATTGATTAGTTAGCTGGATGATCACTGAGTGTGACTGAAGTCACACTGCACAACTTGACCTTCTACTAGTTCCTAGAACAGTTAGAAATATTTTAACTGATAATAACTCAATTTAACTGAAATAAATTGCTAAAAATTAGAAATCAATCATACTAAATTGAACTAAAGCTTCCCCAACTTAAATTAAATGATTTAACTAAATGACAAGTTCCATGTCACCTTAGCTAACTAACTCCAAGATTTCTGCTAAAATGGAAATTCAAATTTTCTCTAGTTTGGCCAACGAAAGGTCAAAATGAGATTTTACTTGTTGCAGTTTCAACACTCCATCTTAGCAAGAAATGGATTACCAACCACCCCAATCTTGCACCTGTGGAATTCGAACTTCCATATTGACAAGGCCTTTGTCAAAATATCAACATTTTATTCCTTTGTTGGAATGGACTACAACAACATTATTTGACTCTGCACACAATCCCATAAATGATGATACCAAATATCTATATGCTTGGGTCGATATTGAAAAATAGGATTTTCAGAGAGCTTAATGCATCTTTGATTATCACAATAGATCATAGTTGGATCCATCATTTCACCAAATAATCCAACAAGTATCTTTCTCATCCAGATCGATTCACATGTCACTTGAATTGCAACCATGCATTCTCCTTCTACCAAGCTAAGTGCCATAGATATTTTCTTCTTGTTGTACCAAGAAACTGTTGTAGACCCAACACAGAAAATTCCACTCGATGTATAAATTTGGTCTGATGGACTCCTCACCTATTTTGTATCTATGAAGCCACACATCTTCACTCCCATTGTTTGTCTGTAGCACAGTCAAAAGTGGGTAGTGCCTCTGAGGTACTTTAGAACATGATTAGCTTCCATCCAAAATAATTTGGTTGCAATAGACATGCTTGGCTCAGCTATTTGACTACATAGCACATATCTGGTCATGTGTTCACAAGATACATTAGTGAACCCACCAATTGTTGGTAAATAATAACATCCACTGCCTCACCTGAAGTGGAATCCTCATTCCTCCAGTTTGTCATTGGAGGTGTCTCCATGGGTTTGCAATTGTCCATGTGGAACCTCTGAAGTATCTCATTAGCATGCATACGCTTAGAGACAAACAACTCCCCATTTCCTTGCCCTACTTCCAATATGAGGAAGTAGTGCACGAGACCCATGTCTTTCATTTCAGACTCTTTTGCAAGTTCCTCCTTGCATGATCTGAGCAGATTCTCAACACTAGTTAAAATTAAGTCATCAACATATAAGACAATAACCAACAATTTACCTTCTACGAAAATATGATAGAGGTTTTCATCCACTTCACTTTTGGTGAATCTTAAACCGATGAGATAGTTATCAATCCTAGTGTACCAAGCATGGGGTGTTTTCATAAGACCCTAGAACACTCACTTGAGTTTGCACACATGAGACTATCAATCAAAAGTCTATAAGCCTTATGGTTGCTTGATATACACCTCCTCCTCAATAACTCCATTGAGGAATGTTGTTTTCACATCCATATGGTGGATCTTCCACCCCATCTATGTAGCAAAGAAAGAATTGATCTGATGGAAGAATACCTTTCTACAACAAAGAAGGTCTCCTCATAGTCAATCCCCTCAACTTGAGAGCACCCCTTGGCCACAAATATCTCCTTGTACTTTTCTATGTTGTTTTATGTTATATTCTTCACCTTAAAGATCCATCTCGAACCCAGAACTAATTTGTCTGTTGGTCTTGGGACCACTTCCCAAACACTGTTCTTTACAATGGATTCAAAATCCTCCACCATTGCATCAACCCATACAGGTTTCTCTACTGCTTCCTAGAAAGAGGATGGATTAGTATTTACAAGCTTAGACATTATAGCCATGTAGCCAATGCACCAATTTGTTGACCTTATCTGCTTGCATTAATTTGAAGGAGCACATACATTCTCCCTCGCATTATGCATAAGTCCCTTATCTTTCTTGGTCCTTTTTCCGCCTTCTTTGGATGGTTTTTCTTGAGTGGCTATCTCCACTCTCTACTCCTCAATTTTTGGTTGCTCCACGACTTCCTAAGGTTCCTCTTTTGGAGCTAAAATCTCCTCTTCTGGTGGGATTTGAAGCTCTCTCTCAAGAGAGCACTGCATTGCTTTTTCTTCATCAGATTTTACATACCTTTGCACAATTGCCATTCTGAGGGATGTTAAGTAGACATGATAGTTATGGGAAGTTTCTATGTAACCCACCAATGCCCCCAATTTTGTTGTTAGCTCTAGCTTCTTCCTTGCATCTTTAGAGATATTGCAGTAAATAGAGGCTACAAAAATACTAAAGTGTGACAAATCTGACTTTCTTCCTGAGAAAGCCTCCACCATTGTAATCATGCCTAGAATCCGATGAGGACTCTAGTTCTATAAATAGACTATTCTATTACATGCGTCAGCCCACAAGTGTAGAGGTAGGCCTTGTTCATACAACACCGCCCTCACTTCTCCCACAATGCTACAGTTCTTCTTCTCAACCACCCCATCCTGCCATGGGTTATGGGGTGCTATCAACTCTCATTGAATGCCTTCTTTTGCATAGAAATTTTTAAATTGATTCGACACGTACTCACCTCCATTATCACGCCTGAGAGCCTTCACTTCTTGCCCATTTCTTTCTCAACAAATGCCTTGAATTATACAAACTTGGATATTGTCTCATCCTTCTTCCACATGAAGAAGATCCAACACTTATGTGAGAGGTCATCAATAAAAGTGACAAATATTTGTTCCTAGCATTGGAGGTTGTCAGCAAAGGTCCACGAAGATTAGACTTGATCCTTTCAAGGACTGCATGTGCTTTTTCGTCCCGATCATGGAATGTGGCTTTTCTGTATGTCCCCAAGGTACATCATTTGCATATATCATGTTTCTCAAGTACTCCTTTAGTGACTTCTGTGGTTATGTAATAGCCCTGGCAAAAATTCCTTGTAATAAAAGTCAATAAATGAAAAACAATAATCATGGTTGATGGGACACTTATGCCAAGCTGAATTTTGGGCAAGGCATCCTAGCATTGGCGTTCATTGGTTTATTATGGCTAAGAAAATTGGGAAATGTAATGACTAAGGATTTGGAAAGGAAAAATGGCATTTTTGGCACATTTGTTTATGAAAAGAATGAAAATTAGGAGAAAAAGAAGGTGAAAGGTCATAGGTTTCATGTGAGGAGGAAAATGAAGGAAAATAATAGAAAATGAAGAAAATAGAGGCCTAATTGATAAAAAGGCTTCTCAGGATCAGTTGGTACCTTTTGTGAGTTCAGTGTTAGAGCTCTCTCTCATTATCCTCTCTCTCTCTCTCACTCTTAGACACAAGAATTTTATTAGAGCACTTTGGCATTGTATCAAGAAAGGCAAAGGAGGCAAGAGGAAGGAAGGAACAAGCAAGGAAGAGTAGGATGAAGCAACTACAGTAGGATTCTTTGCAGGTATCGATTTGCATGTTTTTTTTCCTTGATAGATTTGGCATGCATGGTATTGCATGTGGTTATTTGCTATTATGGCATGGGTTTTTTAGGTGTGATAGTGTTTTCAGCCTAGCCTTACCATTTCGAATAGAAATGGTGTGATGGGGTTCTCATGTTTTGGTTGAGTTGGATTTCCGGATGGATTTGAAGCTTAGTGATGTGGATCTCTAAATAATAGAAGACATGGCCTAGTAACCCCTGAACTAGACTGTGGGTTCTGGTAAAGCCAGATTTTGTCTTCTCTTAGTGCGCCTAGGAACCTTCAACTAGTTAATGGAGGGTTAAACAGTAAATCCTAGAGGTGGTTGGCCTTGATTAGGCCTAGAAATCCTTACTGGTGAATGGCAGGATATTCGGTAAATCCTAGAGGGTGGAGTATCCGTTTAGGGCCTACTAATCCCTAGATTAGACTATGGATTGCGGTAAAGCCTGAGAAACTAGGAGATAGGAAAATTGCTCACGGTGTAGGTGGATAAATTTGGTGGCATCCATGTGTGTTTTTTTCCTAGTGATTTGGTGGAGATCATGGTAAAGCTTGTTATTACATGTTTATTGCTTTGGCCTAGTGATATGTTGTGGATTGTGGTAAATCTTGGTTTCTATTGATGAGGATGAGGTGGTTTAGCCTTAGGATGCCTTGGTTAGTTCTTTTGGTTTGAGTCCCACATTCATGCTTGGAATATGGCACAAGGGTGAATGGTTGAAGAGAGAATTCACTCATCCATTCTATGGTCAGGTGGAATATGGTAGCCCCATCCTGCATTGGCTTTTGCATTCTTTAATAAAAGGTTCATTCCTTGATATCTCATGTGTAAATGTACTAGTTTATATGTGGATTCTATGGTTGATGTATCCTTGATATTTATGTTGTTATTGTGCTAGTTATAAGCATGTATTATGATAGTGATGATATATGGCTCTCCTCATGTTTTGATTTTTAAATGATTGAGCAATGTATCTATGATCTAATAGATGATAATGTAGCTAACGATATAAGGGAACATGTTTCTTAGTGACTATTAGATGTTACATCTACCAATGTTGAGATCGAAGTGTTCATCAAAGAAGGCTCAATAGAATCACAATAGGAGACATCAAGGGCGTCCTAATATATCGATCCCATAGATGATGAAAGGTTGAGAATAAGAGTAGTATTATCTGTCATCTCGACATCATGGGGAGGGATCATGATGGGTGGTTGAGAGACCTCATGCTCTAGCATAGGAGTCATACCAAAAGCGATAGGCAAAGGAGAGGTGGAATCACTACAAGTTGCCTCTAGTTTGATAAGCACTTGATGTTTATCACAAAGGCCTTCAAGATGGTGACAATGATGAGAATAATGGCCATAAGTATCACACAAAACACATGAGTGATTCATGCATAATTATTTGTTTTCTTTAGCTGACTTGGGTAAGGTGACGTGGACCTCAGGAATGTTAGAATCATGAAAGGTATCAGAGACTGCATTCTTGATATGGAGGAGTTCAAGACAATTATTGTTTGTATGAATAACAACATCACACAAAGCATAAGGAGGAGTATTCTTTAGCGTCTTAGGTGGAGCTAGAGTTGTTTAGGTTTTCTTGTCTTTGGTTCCCCTTTCGTGGGATTTCCCCCCTCACCAGATGGGTTAAGAGATAGGATCGTAGTATGATAGTTGATCAATAGTGATGATATTTCCATTATGAGGGAAGCACATCTTACGGAAAACCGTAGATGTGACAACTTACATGGAATAGGTGTAACTACGACCCAAAATGATGTTATAATCTAATGGGGCATTAATGACATGGATGTCAATAAAGACAACCTTACTAGAAACATTGATATAAAATGTGTGATATAATCCAAGGGGCTGAGAGGGATGACCATGCCAAGCACAGAGAGTGATGGCCGAAGGAGATAGGTTAGGTGAACCAAGTTTCTTCCAAACATTAGAATCCATCATGTAGGTGGAGGAACCTTCATATATGATACACCATTAAATAATGGCATTTCTTACAGAGGCTGGTATTTGAAATGCAATGGATGAAGGGATTGGGAGATGTTCTAACTTGTTAATGTCAAAGAAAATAATAAGAATGTCAGAGGGATCCACAACACCCAAAGAAGAGAGTAAACATGGAATTCGAGCATTGACATGGAAAGAGGAGACTATGCCAAGTCATCTACTATGCTATAGGTATGGGCAACTTTAGCAGAAGCATCATTGTGAAATAATGGACCTTTGGGGAACTTGGCGATAACCTCTACCTTAGGTGAAGAGATCTGTAAGGTACCATGCGATGACGACAAAGGCTCGGTGGAAACCTGGGTTGGGACATAGTTCCTGACTTAGTGGGTGGGTTATCATATTGGCACGATCAAGTCTAAAGGTTGACTTGTTAGGTATTAACTTTGTTATAATTCACCATAATAATCTGATAATGATTGTGACCAAATGGTGGAGGTGGGGGAGCTATATGACCCTGTGTAGGTTGAGTAATGAGACATCCTTGATTATGAAAAGGATTGGTAAGCACGACTAGTTGAGATGAAGTAGGAGGAGGAGGAGGAGCTATGGGCTATGGTCCTCTAGAGACAACTACTTTAGCTTCCCATACTTGACGCATATGAGGCAAAAGGGGACACTCATGATTATAATGGCAAAATATTTTGCAACAAGAAAAAGGTTTGTTTGTATGAAGAGCCTTGCTTTTCTTTGGCTCGACGCCCTATTGCTGGGTTGTGGGATTAAGCTAGTTTCGCTCAGGGGCATTAAGTGTTGGACCCTGGATACATTGATTACCTTGAGATTGTTGGTTCCCATTACCTTTCCCCTTGTTCCTTTTCTTGGGTTTGGGGGGATTGGTTTTGCTCTACTTAGCATATACTTGACCTTATGGAGGAGGTTGTTGTTGTGGCAGAGCTCGAAAATGGATGGGGGGTTGGGGCACTGGTGTCAGTGGGCCTAGAGTGCTGGGCGATGCATAGGGATAATAAGGATATGGGGAAACACTGGGATAGAGAGGTGGAGCAATATATGGCCTTTACATTTATTGATTTGGATGGGGATATGCATATGATGATGTGCTAGAACCTGGGTAAGAGTTTCCATGTGGAATATTGGGGGAGGGATAGTTGTAAGAGGAAATGGTCCCTCTTGGGGTTTGACCATAACTCATTGAAGGTGGAGCATATGGTTTAATTTGAGCGTGTGAAATGATTTGAACAATACCATCAATTACATGAAATTCCCCCGGTGCATTAGCAACACTAGGCCGAGGAAAATCAGGAATAATAGTATAAACATAGCTAGACTGGGAAAAGATCAGGTCAAATTTCAAGGCTACTCGGAGTGCATCTTCCTCATATTGAGGGATGTGAGAAGAAAAATCTTTAGAAATGGTGGCCAGAAGAAATCTAAGGAACCAATCCATATAGATGCGGTCTTCGAATTCAGGAGCTTTACATATGCTCCTCCTTCTACGTCATACCTGAACATGATTAGATAGGCGGGTGGAAGAATTTTGATGGAAAGAAGTCAATAGTTTAGTACTAGTGTCATAATAGAAAGGTAACTGAAAATAGGCTAGAAAAGCTTTGGTAAGAGTCGCAAAAGTGGAATGAGTCACTCTGGGTTGATCGAAATACCACTTAGTAGTAGCTCCACTAAGAGTGCATTGAAAAAGGGGAAGATAGATGGAGTCTTCAGTGATAGAATTGGATGAACACCACATATGGAATGAATGAACATGATTTTTTGGATCCTCTCCGGGATTACCTTCGAACTTAGGGATGTTGGAAGGGAGTTTCGTAGGCATAGTTGGCTAATTGGGATCATGGAGAAGAGGATTGTTGATGAGCTGGATGAAATGAGGGAGACTCAAACTAGCCATAAAAGGAAGAAATAGAGTTGGAGTGACCATACCGCTAAAGGTTCCGCTTGTGGGGTTACCCTAGTTAGTACCTCGGTTACAACCTTGGTTTTCTGTACCCATGTTTGTACCTAACATGGTGATGGTTCAGGGTTAAGAAGATGAGGAATCAAAGGATGAACTAGAAGAATCAGGAGAACCAGAGTCAGAATGAGGACTCGATGGAGGAATGGGAGGATGGAATCTAACTCGACGAGGAGGAGTAATATATCCTAATGGAAACTAGGGGAAAATGCCTCAAATTCTCAACGAAAAACACCTAGGGGGCACAATGATGTCAATACAATGATGACCTTAAGAACTAAAGGGTGATGATAGGAGAAAAATAGAAATAAACAACAAGGAAACACCTAGTGCAGTGGTGCCAAGTGTAAACTAACTATATTAATGATGCTACTCTAATACAAGAAAACATGTCCTATCAAAGAAAAATACCTATAGCCTATAACTGGTTTAAATCCTCAAACAATCCTAAATATATTTTTTTAGATGGCCTTCCAAAGAACTTCTTACTTGATAGAATCTCATCCCTGCAAGTAGAGTTGTCCATCGAAAGGTAGGGTAGAGAACCTACTGCTTCCCATAGCCAATCCTATAGGGTGTTTTCTTAAGATTGGTTGCTACAGTTACCTTCGTCCTATGGGGTTGGTCGAGCCTTGAACTTCTTTGTGATCAGCCACCACACGAGATTCCTTGCCATGGGTTGGGTAGCCCCGAGGAGAACCGCTCGCATGATGACCTAACCTATCCCCTTCTGAATCAGGGGTTTGATTCACTCTAGATTTAGACCATGAGATGATGAAGGATTTTAAGCTCCCTAATATGTCAACTTCTATGTCTCAATGTAAGTGATTGATGGGTGTTATTGGAAGCCTATCCCACCAATCCTACACCTAAACTACACATATTGTTTGGCCCTAGTGCCCACGTGGGCTTAATATATGTATGCTAAACTATTAAGGCGTAGTATATCAAGTCTTGGCTTGGCAATGTTAACCAACCTCGTGTTTTCTTAGGGTGTGAGTGTGTGAAAATGATATGTCAGGTGGATGATTTAATTGAGCATGTTTTATGATGGCATGTGCTGTTGAAAATAAATCATTGAAATACTGTAAATAATGATGAAAAGGATAGAAAAATAAACAACCAATCAAGTGCACAAAACCCCACCCAAGAAGGTTATCAAGAAGCTAAGCAAGAGAAGGCAAAAAAGCTACTCAAATACATAAAATTCCTAAAATACCTAATTTATAAGGGACAGATATCTAGAGGAACTAATCTACTATAAATGGTGCAAACACACAACAAAAATCAGAGGTGAGAAACACTGCAAAGGATAGGTATGAAGATCAAAAATCTAGGATACTCAAGGGGATCCTAATGAGGAAAGGTAAAACCCAAACCCTAAAGGGAGAAAAGGTGAAGTGAACCTATCCACAAGTGTTGTAAAGTAATGGATCAAACTCTGAAAATTAGTGGTTGAAAATGTTGAAACCCCAGACTCCTCACTTAGTCAATATCTTCCTAAAACGGTGGAGGTGTACTATAAACCCTAGGGGATTTTTCCTTCCTCAAAGAGAAAAACTAAGAGAATATAGGCCTAGGGGAGACTAAAACAAAGATAATAAGCCTTTCCCAGTTAACACCCAATGCTCTAAGAAAGTCTGAAAAAGTTCTAAAAGTTTCTCGAAAAAAATCCAAAACGCAGGTACTGACCTAGAAATAGTGGAAACCACAAATAATGGGCCACAAAGTGCACTCTGGAATGTAGATCTGGGGCTAAAAAGTGCGGTTTTATCCTAGGACTCTCAGTCGGTAGATCTCACATAGATTTTTCCATCTCCTGCTCGGTTGGTACCTATGTACTACAGAAAAAACCAGAAAGGGACCAGAATATGAAAATTTGACAAAAAAGGAAAGAAAACTATAAATAGAAATTAAGAGGCTATAAGTAGCTATAGAAATCCTAAAATTTACTAAAACTTCAGTCACTTAAGATCTGAATTAATACACCAGTGGAGTTGCCATTTGTTAGTATGAAATTTCTTGTAAGGTGTACCAAAAACACTTCACATAAGTCACTTGTGACAAGTGACCTTAACAAAAATTTGTGGTTGCTTACGCTTAAGATATGCAATAATAAAATGAGAAAAATCTACAACAAAAAGACATATGCGAACCAAAACAACAAAAAATGATATATATCTAATGTAATAACCCAATATAGAAAGAATTTGAAATGAATAATAATCTGTATTGATAACACATGGTGAAGGAGTTCTACAAAAGGGGTTTGCAAATCCCACTTCATGGGATGGGTCCTTCGATTTCCTTGATGATTCAGTAGTCAATTCTCTCTCCCAATATGTTAAAATCCCAAAACAAAGTGTAGAACTCAATTGGGAACTCATACACAAAAAGATAGTAATGGTGACGATGATAATGATCATGGTGAAGAATGAATGGAAAACCCTCTTATTTATAACAAAGTATTTGGTTGATATCGAAAATGGAAAATAATAAAATAATCTTGACGAAATCAAGATCTAATAGTTAGGAATACTTTATTATATTTTTTGGAGAGAGAAAAGATATTCAAAATGGTCAAATATCTTTATTTAGAAATAATTAACGAATAAAATTATTTATTAATTATTACGTGAACATTAAGAATGGTGTGAACTTGTAATAGTTATTAAATAGTGATTTAACAATTATTCCAATAATATAATTATGGAATAAAAAATATATAGTGATTTATTTAGTTATTTTAGGAGATTTAGTCAAATGTGACAAGGAATAATTATCAAATAATGATAATAATAATTATTTCTAGAGAAAATTAAATAAATAATAATTTATCCAATTATTCTCATGGGGTTTTTTAATCTTAATGTTAAATAATTTAATAAAAATGGTTTACTAAATTATTTCCATTTTGCGACAATAAACTTAATCCTACATGGTGTATTTCAATCCCCCTAGTTAGAATTGGGTAGGTGATCTATTTTGGTGATAACAATTGTGATCAATTCTCCTAACAATACAGAACAAAAACAAACTTATAATATAGCGGGTGATGAAATGGAGGTTGATGAAGAGAAGAATAAGAAAATATATGATGATATTTCTTATGAAAAATACAAAGAGGCATTGGAACAACATACAAAGAGTATTAGATCCCTTGTCATTCAAACATCTCCTAACACTTCAATGACACCTATTTCCACTAATATCCCTTGGGATTATTTTTTGTTTAACCTTGTTTCTAATCTAGAAATACTTTTTGATAATATTCCTTCTCTAACAGAGTACTACTTAATTCTCAGACCAAGTCAGTAGTGAGAAAAACCAAGAAGAGAAATTTTGATTATGTAGAGACCGTTCCACAATAAAATTGGCAATCCCAAGGGGATGTAAAGAAAAAGGCCAAAGAATCTTCATAGGCCTTAGGTGATTTTGTAAAATATAAGAAATATCATCTTAATGAGCTAGAAACTTCCTATGACAACAAGTTACAAAGAATTAAAGCACTGGAAAAACAGATAGATAAGAGAAAATTATTTAATGAAGAAAAATGGTAAAACTATTTTGCAACTCTTGTACAAGGTTTTGCGGTAGAAAGAGAAAATCTACAAAATCGATTCCAAAAGGAATTAAATGAATTAAATTCAAAACATGACCAACACATTCAAGATTTGAAGCAATCTCATGAGAATAAAACTCGTATATTAGAAGAGGAGGATGAAAGTAACATCGAAATCATGACTACAACTTTAAGAGAATAGGTTGACTCTCTTCAATCTCTTCTCAAACAAAACCATGAAGTAATCGAAACTGTAGAAATGTTCAAGGAACAAACATTATAAATCTATTTCATTTTGAGGAAAGATTAATCCAAGTTCTATAAACGCATGGATAAAATCTCAAGATTTTATCAAGAAACTTTAAATCTTAATGAAATGATTGATTCTTTAGTGGAAGAAGATAAATACATAAAGGTTAAATTTTCATCCATCTTGGATTGGGAAAAGGAATTACAGTCCACAGTAATTCCAAAAAATTCTAAGAATGATAAAAGATTTACGTATACATCCTTAGGCCACAGAAAATTAGAAGCCAGGAAAATCAAATAATGGGTTAAAAATGGCCAAGGGAAATTTTTAGCAATATGGGAAAAGGGAACTTATTTTATTGAAGAATTTGATCTTGTAGGTTCAAAGCCATTAAAATAAGTCATTCAAGGAGAGTTGAAGTAGTCATCAGAACAAATCATGATAATAGATCAAAAACAAATAAGCGAGATCCGAATATTGACACAATAGACTTTCTAGGAATTTCTGGAGTTTCCTTTTGAACAAATCAAGCTCATCTCTAAATTTGAAAAAGGTATCAAAAGAGAAAGAGAATAGTCGAAAGCTTAGTTTTAGATTGCTAGGAAAACATAAATTAGTTTCATCCAATGCACTTCTCAGTTGCTACTCAAGTATATTCAGATTGGGTTAGCAACATCCAAGTTCATGCACCACATCTGTTAATCAATGTGGAAGATAAAGACTCTAGGGATGAGAAAGAAAAATTAACATCTGGTCATCCTTTCAGGAGAAATTAGTTTAAAAGGAAGAAACTTTTATTTTTAAAAGATTTTCTTTATTAGAGAAAATATTTATGATTTTCTAAGTTGTTATTTGTCAAATAGGCTTACCTTGGCTTTTAAGTATTTATACCACCTCTTAGATTGGAGTAAAGGTGGAGAAATTGCGAAGACTTAGAACTTCCATTTTTGAATCAGATTTTGAAGTTACAACCCTTTTGAATACCTATTTCAAACTCAAATATGTTTTGAGCTATGAGATTAATGTTTGGTCGTCTTTTTAATTCCTTAATGAATGCATATGGTATTTCTCTTTAACTTGTGCATATTTATTTCTGAATGAAAATTTGATTATTTTGTTTAAACATTTCCTAGGATATGTTACAATCTAGATTTATTATCAGCAGGAGTTTATGAACTGTTAACTTTTTATATTCTTGTCTCATGATTGGAATATGATATTCAAAAGATAGAATATTAATTGCTCTAATTTTTGAGATAATGTTTGTTCTTTCCTCTTTTCATTAATGCATGCATATTTATTCTAGAAAACAAATAAAAATTAGTTTGAATAGGATTAAAAACTGATAATTTTTTTCTTTTTTGTATAAAAAACTCCCACAAAACCTCTTTGCATGGCTAGCTAGACCTAAATTCCAACCAGATTTAAAAATACATAATATTTCACATGGTTTATTATGTTTGAATAAATCCTCTACCCCATGTTGTTCAAATTGATTAAATCTAATGATCAACTTTTTTTATGTTTTGTAGATAATTGTAAATGTTAAAATATGTCATATGTTTTCCCTAGTTTATAAAAATAGTTTATTTATTCATTTCCTTTATTTTTAGTTTAGTTTAGCATAGGAAATTGGGAATTATTTACTGAGAGTATATAATCATCTCAATGAAAAAGCTCTAATTTGGGCTCTGATCGGGCCAATACTCACTCATTGCAGGAAGAATTTTTTCGCATGTCAACATTGGGTTGAAGCCGCTAGACAATAAGAGACTACAAAAGATTTGTGAATCATCTTAGAACGTTGACTTAGTGGAGGAGGAAGGTCTTTTGTTCAGGTATAAGGTCTTGTTCTATCTCAATTTGATTAATGGAAGAGTGTCACTTTGTTTTCCCCTAGATAAGAGTTTTAGCCCTAGCTGAGTGCCTACATCTAGTTTCATATATCTTCATGTTTTTATTTGATAATTTCTTGATGAAAAGAAGATAAAAGAAGAACATAACGAATATAATAAGAATACAATAATAACACAAGTAATTATCATCATAACAGAATCTTTCTACCTTTTGATTTTCTAATACAACTCACATTTTATGACTGGGTTAGAAGAAGAAAGTCTCCTAAAGTTGCAATGAATATCTTCTCGTGCACAAACATTGCATACAATTCTTAGTTTGATGAATGTACAATACTATCCAATCTCTTATGGAATGCTATATTTGGACATCTAAAATATGACAATCTGCGCTTATTGAAGAGAAATGGTGTTACTATATTTCAAACCATTCCTAAGAAACTTAAGCAATGTGATTCTTGTATTTTAGAGAAGAACAACAAATAATATTTTGATGATTCTCATTTGAGAGAACATACAAAGCTTGAACTCATTCATTCTAACTTGTGTGGCCCTATGCCTATTACTTCTACAAATGGTAATAAATACATGATGATATTTATTGATGAATACACTAGAATGTGTTGGGTATATCTATGAAAGAACAAATATAAACCTTTTGAAGCTTTCAAAAACATTCATGCATGTATTAAAAATGATACACAATCTCATATTGGCTCTATTCGTACTAATAATGGAAAATAATATACTTCAAATTAATTTGAAAAATATATTTTCCTGCATGGGATCAACATCAAACAACCATGCCTTATAATCCCCAATAGAATGGTGTAGCTAAAAGAATGAATAGGACAATCTTAAATATGGTACGTTCAATGATGTTCTTAAAAAAGGTAAAGTTGATATTTTCGGTTGATGTGGTTCTATGTGTAGTATATATTAAGAATACATGTCCATATCATCCTCTAAAAAACACGTCTCCCTATGAAATATTCTATGGCCACATTCCTTCAGCGAGGCATCTCAGGGTTTTTGGTTGCACCTGTTATGCCTTGATACCTAAGAAATAAAGAAGAAAAATTAGTGCAAGGAGTAGAAAATGTATCTTATTCAGGAACTTAGATAACTCCAAAGCATATTGTCTCTATGATGAAGTAAATAAGAAGTTTATAATGTATAGAGATGTGATCATTCTTGAATGTTCCAAGACTGAAAATGTTAATGAGTGAAATCTTGATCACTTGGACATATTTAGACATGCAAAATCCTTTCAAGAATATTATAATGAGATTCCAAATATTGAAGGGGGGGAATCCCTATCTTGGATCAATATGTGGAATCTCCTTTTGAAGCACTCTCTCCCCATATGAAGCTCCAACCTCTGATCAAGAAGACACTTTGAATGATGTGATTGAGAGAATTGGGAGGATAAATCTTGATTCAGTCATGATTCAGCCCCATCTTATTCAATTGAATAGCCCAGTCCATCTCATAAATATCTTCAAAAATTCCTCACAAAGACACTTGAAATTGTTCATCTCGATAAGGTTATGTGATCTGAAAATGGCGCTCTTAGGTTTCTTGTCTAACTTACAAGAACCTCTCCCACTTCCAAAGCTTTAAATTTTCACAATTATTAATGATTAACCAATCTGGAATTAAGAAATGCTCGAAAATAATGTGTATGCTTGTATTTGTTTTCAGCTGATTATTTGCTTTAAAATCTGTTGTTTGTGCTAATATGGGAAGGTACTTAAACTGATATATGAATTCATATAACAGTAGTTAAAGCAGCATTAAAAACAAACACATAAGACAACAGTATAATATGGAGTTCACCCTAATATCTTGATCCGAATGGAAAATGGCATCAACCCATAGTACTCATCCACCCATATTATTCATCGACTGATGGAATTTACCCATGGTATTGTAAATGGCATCTGCCCGTGGTATCGTAAAATCCACCCATGGTATTCATTCACCCATGGAATTGACCTGTGGTATTGTAACTGAAAAATACTATAAGTAACAAGTCACATTTTGTAAAAGGATAGATTGTTTGCCACAATGTAGCCTTTACAGTTCAGAGGCATGTAGCCGCAACATCTCTTCTCAGAGATAAGCTACCATCGCCCTAGCTGGTTTATCAAGCATTACTATTTTAAATAAAAGTTTCTTTGTGGTTTTGTTTATTGGGCATTCTCCTGTTTTTCTTCTGGCAATTCAAATTTTCAGATCTTGGGGGTCTCTACCCCAAGATCCATTTCAATTTTTCAGATCTTGGGGGTCTCTCCCCCCAAGATCCATTTCAATATTTTAGATCTTGGGGGCCTCCTCTTAAGATCCAGATCAGTGGTATTGGAGCAGGTTATGATTCCATGGGAATGAGGGTTTGATGCATATTTCAGTTTCAAATTTTGCAGCAATATTCAACAAACTTCAGGCATGTGCTACAACCTCCAAAGAGCACTTTCTTGGGTCAAGCAGGAAGAATGTTTCTCTTTTCGTTTTTTTGCATGAATTTTTTTGGGCGGTGACTTTTCAGATCATATCTGAAACATTCGGTACAAAATTTACAAAAAAAAATGCCATATCTGGATTCCTCTCGAAAAATCACCCAATTTAAAAAACAAATGGGTCAAACCAAAGTCTGGATGTGGGAGATATCGCTGATTTAAAATCATCTATTTTATCAGAATTTTTGTGATGGCGGAACTGTTGCAGCGCAAATCTGAGATCACGGAGTGCCTAGATAAGGATTTCCAACTCATGGGAAGATGAAAATTGATCCTTCTTCTTCCAAAAACAGGTTATAATAAATATTCTGAGTTATATTGGCCGAGTAATGTCCATTTTAATTCTGGAGCAGAATTTGGCTTGGGTTATTTGGCGATGTGCCCTCCCACCCCAGGCTATGTAGGCACCTGCTACTTCATCAGCAACCAACATCATGGTTATGGGTCAACCGCATACAATATTTGTCATAGAAGTCCATTTGCTAGGCCGCACACTGTCAGAATCATAGTTTGTCACAAGCATTACAGGGTATCTCTATCTTCGGATCTTTGTTTATCACGGGTTTGGGTTAACCACATAAAATCCTTATCTTCAGTGGCTCTTCATATTAAGCAAAGGCTTTGTAGGAGGGAACTTTATGCAATGGGGACCATTTCTTCTTAAGGAGGGAGGAATGATTTGAATGGAAAATGGCATCAACCCATGGTACTCATCCACCCATATTATTCATCGACCCATGGAATTTACCCATGGTATTGTAAATGGCATCTGCCCGTGGTATTGTAAAATCCACCCATAGTATTCATTCACCCATGGAATTGACCCGTGGTATTGTAACTAAAGAATACTATAAGTAACAAGTCACATTTTGTAAAAGGACAGATTGTCCGCCACAATGTAGCTTTTACAGTTCAGAGGCATGTAGCTGCAACATCTCTTCTCAGAGATAAGCTACCATCGCCCTAGCTGGTTTATCACGCATTACTATTTTAAATAAAAGCTTCTTTGTGGTTTTTTTTATTGGGAATTCTCCTATTTTTCTTCTGGAAATTCAACTTTTCAGATCTTGGGGGTCTCTACCCCAAGATCCATTTCAATTTTTCAGATCTCGGGGTTCTCTCCCCCCAAGATCCATTTCAATATTTTAGATCTTGGGGGCCTTCTCCCAAGATCCATATCATATCTTGGGCTACATCTCCTTGAGCTCTAATTGACTCGATTAGGCTCTCTAGGATTATGGCTTCAATTCTTTTACAAGTGCTACACTTAACTCCAACTTTTTATATAGGAACATTGGGCTCAGAACACCATCTTATCCCTTGGCTCTTGGAGCTCTTCGGCTTTCCAGCTTTTGCTCTTGGCTCTGGCTCTGGCTCTTGCTCTGGCTCTTGGCTCTGACTCTAGCTCTGGCTCTTTGGCTCTAACTCTGTTTCTGGCTCTCAGCTCTTGCTTCTAGCACTCACTCTGGCTCTTCGCTCTGGCTGTTTGCTCTGTCTCTCTAAGCTCTTTCTCTCAGCCTTTGCATGCCTCTATGAATCACTCGACCTCCAAGAAACTCCAACAACACTATGCTGCTATCAATTGAGCTCTCTGGATTTTCACTTGACCTCTAAGTGGCTCCAAAGACTCTCTGCGCATTCAGCGTTTTTCACTATTTGCTCTATGGCTCTACCTCCAACCTCTGGTGGCTCTGCTTATTACCATGAACTCGACTCTCACTGGTCTGCTTCCAGGTATGCTCTCCTCCCTCTCTCCCTTTTTCTGCCCCCTTTTTACTCTCTATCTATTCATTGCTTAGAACCATTTCATTCCCTGACTGTTCGTTTCGGCTTCCGTCTCTTCAGATCGCCTACTAATGTCCGCTTGGGATCCCCTGCTCTACATCATCATCACTGTAACGCTTCACAGAGAGGTGGCCACTTGTCTCCTCACGAACTGAGCCAACTCTTCCTCAAATAGTTCGTTACTTTGATTACTCTTTGAAATGATTCATCTGCCAACTCAGCGGTCCAATCGGACTTCAACCTTTATGTGTCGAAGCTTATTTTCTCTGTCAAATCTGATCTCCCATTGGGTGCAATCTTCGCCATTAGATCTGGGGCCTCCAAATCCTACGGTGTTCGCTCTTATCGTACAGTTGACTTGCTCAGATGTTAGCCTGCGATGAGAGCGGTTTTCTCTCTCATCCATTGGACACACGTCATTCGTTGTATGGAATCGTTGGGTT
Source organism: Pinus tabuliformis (assembly GCA_031772625.1). Lineage (NCBI taxonomy): Eukaryota > Viridiplantae > Streptophyta > Pinopsida > Pinales > Pinaceae > Pinus > Pinus tabuliformis. Next base: position 180,675,770 of record CM062815.1, read on the forward strand.
TTCTGACAAACCCGCTTACCACCTGAAATTCCTATGATATTCTCCCAGTTTTGGAGTGCGGGACCCGCCGTTTGTTCTAGCTCTTTTCCCATGGTTTATTGGCTTCCCTTGTGACCATGTGCTAAGGGCTTTTCCTTCTCAAGGGGTTTTTCCCAACAATGCACAATTAGCTCTCTGTGCTAATCGCGCATCAGAAACAAGCTCCATTTTCTGATCTGGATTTCCCAAGTGCTAGTTTGCACCACTATTCAATCTCCATGGGCCTCGGTCAGCGTACTTTGACCGAAGGTCCTCCTTGCTCCATGCTAGCTGCAATTGTCATTGTTTAGAGGTTATTTCTAATAGGCTTCAACATCCATAAGACTTTAAACTTCGGTATGAGTTTTTACAGAGCTCGGGTAGCTTTAAGAGAGTTTAAGGATCCAATTTCGGATCATGCCTTCCCACTATAAGAACTTTTGGTCCACCAAAAGACTGATATACTGATCTGAGTAGTAAATGAGAGTAACAACACCCTCTTCTTTCAACCTCCCTACACTTGCCTTTGCGTAGTGCCTCTGAACCAAAATCTCTGACCACTTCCCTTCTTCTGTTTCTTTGTACCTATTTGAAATGCTCCCAACAACAGTTGTTAACAACAACAGGCATACAAACAACAACTGCATGGGCTAACTCCTACTTCAACAAAGAAATAGATTTCACATCTTATGAACCGTTCCATGTCTTATATCTACATACAAATGATTAACTAGATAATAAGCTAATAAAACATGCGTTTACATCAAGCGTGTAGGAAAATACCTTTAGGAATCTTTTCCAAAATATGAAACACTTCATCCTCATCTCCATTTTTAGAGACCAAGTTAACTTCTCCCAAGCCAACATTACATGCATCTCATGCTCATGCATGCATTCCATCTATCAACTTTCTCTTAAGTACAATGTACTTTTGAAGCTAAAATGAACATATTGTTGCAATAATAAAGTGAGTTTCCTACTCAACCTCTTTCCATTTACCATTTCGGTAAGATCCCGCAACTTGCATTTGTTCCACAAAGAAATGAAAACAGATGCATCACTAGACATGTAGCCCTAATTAGATAAGAATTATAACCATTTCTTACCAATCCATTTCAAAGGTCCCTCCTTTGTTTGCACATCAGCATCAATATGTGAATCATCTTGAACCACATCAATCATGGAATCTTTATTTCCATCCCTACCATTTTCTTTTTCCACGTTCTCCTTCAGATTTGGGGGAAGCAGTGTGGGATTCAAAGCCCAACACCTTTTAGTAAGATGCCCTTGCTTATGGCAGTAAGTGAAACACATGTGCATCCTTTTGACAACATGATTTTCCTTGTCCTGTGGACCTTTGGCTACTTTCTTCTTTTCCTTCCAAAGTTTCCTATATGTGGCCATCCTCTTCCAACATCTAGAAATATAATGGTTATCCAAACTAGAAAAGGAACATGAAATTCATTTTCCATGCTTTACAAAATCAAAAGGGATGTTTTTAGAACCAGATTTATACCTACCTCTTTCACATTTATTGCCTTCATGAGGAGGTGAAACAAATGAAGAAGTAGCTCCCTTTGGAACACTATCACTTTCTTCGAGGCTGTCAGAGTTTCCATAGCTCTCTGGTTCAAGCGTGTGCTTCTGAGCACCTACATCATGCGAATGATGTTTCGAGCTATTGCATTCCTCCTTAATACAATCCTCACACTTCAGAGGTAGAGGACCTGCAATGAAACTCCTTTTTGGAACTGTTTCAATGGCCTTCATGGCAGATTTGGAACTCTCTCCATAATATTGTCCATAGCCAAGACCCAAATACTTAGTCCTTTGCTCAACCATTATTGGCTCAACAATACCTTGTGCATGTTTGTAAAATCATTTTCCTTCATAGCCCATCTTGGACATTAGCTTGAAACCTATGCCTCTGGTATGTTTTTCGAAAGAACCTATATAAGCATTCTTAGAAGAATTTGAAGACAAACAGGAATGGTTTACCTCTTCTTCAAGCTAATAATTGGCTAAGGGTTATTTTGAAACAAAGAGTTGTGACTCCAACTCATGCATCCTTTTCAGGTTCATACTTGCAATATGAAGTTGCCTCTCCATTTCCTACAATTTTCCAGAAAGAATCTGCTTCTCTCCCTCCACAGAATTCAACTGCTCTTTAAGTATGCTGCTCTTCCTTCTGTCCTCATACATTTCCCTCACCATATCCATCATGGTTTACAAGTCTTGCTTCATGTCTCCATTAAAGTAACTTCGGGAGCAAGAATTTGAGAACTCACTTGTAGAAGTTGTCATTTTCAAAATGCACAAAAGAACTTCAAACAAGATTATTAAAGAGCTTATTCAGTAACCTTTTGGAACAAACCTCTTGTGCTTCAAGGATTACCTTGAGGTCCTTGGGTATAGAAGAATGCCTTCAGTAGCTTTTCCTCAACCTCTGCAAACTCAAGCAATAGTCAGTCTGCAACCAAGCATACAATCAATGAGGAAATCAATCCTTGACTGTCCAAACACCTTTCAGATGAGCAATCTTTGCCCTATCAATCAAGCATTCTGATACAACTTTCTTTGAAGGTGGGGTTGATCAATCTTAAGCTCTGATACCACCTGATCTGAAAATGGGGCTCTTAGGTTTCTTTTCTAACATACAAGAACCTCTCCCACTTCCAAAGCCTTAAATTTTCCCAAGTCTTAATGATTAACCAATGCGGAATTAAGAAATGCTCGAAAATAAGGTGTATGCTTATATTTATTTTTAGCTGATTATATTCTTTAAAATCTGTTGTTTGTGTTGATATGGGAAGGTACTTAAATTGATATATAAATTCATGTAACGTATAATATGGAGTTCACCCTGATATCTTGGGTTGCGTTTCCTTGAGCTTTAATCGACTTGATTAGGCTCTCTGGGATTATGGCTTCAATTATTTTACAAGTGCTACACTTAACTCCAATGTTTTATACAGGAACATTGGGCTCAGAACACCATCTTATCCCTTAGCTCTTGGAGCTCTTCGGCTTTCTAGCTCTAGCTCTTGGCTCTCGCTCTAGCTCTTGCTTTGGCTCTTGGCTCTGACTCTAGCTCTCAACTCTCACTTCTGGCACTCACTCTGGCTCTTGGCTCTGGCTGTTTGCTCTGGCTCCCAAAGCTCTTTCTCTTGGCCTTTGCATGTCTCTGTGAATCGCTTGACCTCCAAGCAACTCCAACAACACTATGCTACTATCAATTGAGCTCTTTGGCTTTTCACTCGACCTCCGAGTGGCTCCAAAGACTCTCTGCGCATTTAGCATTTTTTCACTATTCGCTCTGTGGCTCTGCCTCCAACCTCTGGTGGATCTGCCTATTACCACGAGTTGGGTTCTCGTTGCTCTGCTTCCAGGTCTACTCTCCTCCCTCTCTCCCTTTTTTTGCCCCCTTTTTACTCTTTGTCTATTCGTGGCTTAGAACCATTCCATTCTCCGACTGTTCGTTTCGGCTTCCGTCTCTTCGGATCGCCTACTGATGTCCGCTTGGGATCCCCTACTCTACATCATCATCACTGTAACACTTCACAAAGAGGTGGCCACTTGTCTCCTCATGAGCTAAGATAGCTCTTCCTCAAATCGTTCGTTACTTCGGTTACTCTGTGAAATGATTCATCCACCAACTCAACGGTCCAATCAGACTTCAACCTTTATGTGCCAAAGCTTATTTTCTCCATCAAATCCGGTCTCCCATCGGGTGTAGTCTCCGATGTTATATCTAGGGCCTCCAGATCCTATGGTGTTCGCTCTTATCATGCAGTTGACTTGCTCGGACATTAGCCCGTGATGAGAGCAGTTTTCTCTCTCATCCACCGGACACACATCATTTGTTATATGGAATCACTGGGTCTTCTCACAAACCTTCTTACTACTCGAAACGCCTCCGATATTCCACTGGTTTTGGAGCATGGGACCCCCCATATATCTTAGCGCTTTTCCCATGGTTTCTTGGCTTCACTTGTGACCGTGCACTCGGGGCTTTTCCTTCTCAAGGGGTTTTACCTAGCGATGCGCGATTAGCGCTCTGCACTAATCGCACATCATAAACGACCTCCGTTTTCTGATCTGGATTTCCCAAGTGCTAGTTTGCACCACTGTGTGGTCTCCATCGGCCTCGGTCAGCGTGCTTTGACCGAAGGTCCTCGTTGCTCCATGCTGGATGCAATTGTCGTTGTTCAGAGGTTATTTCTGATAGGCTTCGACATCCACAAGACTTTAAACTTCGGTATGAGTGTTTATAGAGTTTGGGTAGCTTTAAGAGAGTTTAAGGATCCAATTTTGGATCATGCCTTCCCACTAAAATAACTTTTGGTCCACCAAAAGACTGATATACTGATCTGAGTAGTAAATGAGAGTAACAACACCATCTTCTTTCAGCCTCCCTACACTTGCCTTTGCATAGTGCCTCTGAACCAAAATCTCTGACCACTTCCCTTCTTGGATGGGTTGGTTGCCTTGGGAAGAACTGTTTTCCTCCTTGACTTCATGCGAAACTTCTACTGTGAAATTTACAGAAGGTAGTTTGAACTTGTTTGCCTTGATCCTTGATCCAAGGTGGCCAAACAAATGTGAAGTACATCTGCTCCACAAAACTTTCATTTGTACCTATTTGAAAAGCTACCAACAACAACTATTAACAAAAGCAGGCATACAGACAACAACTGCATGGGCTAACTCCTGCTTCAACAAAGAAACAGATTTCACATCTTGTGAACCCTTCCATGTATTATATCTATATACAAATGATTAGCTAGATAATAAGCTAATAAAAAATGTGTTTACAACAAATGACCCTTCAAGTCAAGCATGTAGGAAAAGGCCTTTAGGAATCTTTTCCAAAAGATGAAACACTTCATCCTCATCTCCATTTTTAGAGACCAAGTTAACTTCTCCCAAGCCAACATATTGTTGCAGTAATAAAGTGAGTTTCCTACTCAACCTCTTTCCATTTACCATTTTGGTAAGATCCTGCAACTTGCATTTGTTCCACAAAGAAATGCAAACAGATGCACCACTAGACATGCAACCTTAATTGGATAAGAATTCTAACCATTTCTTACCAATGCATTTCAAAGGTCCCTCCTTTGTTTGCACATCAACATCAATATGTGAGTCATCCTGAACCACATAAATCATGGAATCTTTATTTCCATCCCTACCATTTTCTTTTTCCACGTTCTCCTTCAGCTTTGGGGGAAGCAATGTGGGATTCAAAGTCCAACACCTTTTAGTAAGATGCCCTTGCTTATGGCAGTAAGTGCAACACATGTGCATCCTTTTGACAAAATGATTTGCCTTGTCCTGTGGACCTTTGGTTACTTGCTTCTCTTCCTTCAAAAGTTTCCTGTATGTGGCCATCCTCTTCCAACATCTAGAAACATAATGGTTATCCAAACCACAAAAATAACATGCAATTCCTTTCCCATGCTTTACAAAATCAAAAGGGATGTTTTTAGAACCAAATTTATACCTGCCTCTTTCACCTTTATTGCCTTCATGAGGAGCTGAAACAAATGAAGAAGTAGCTCCCTTTGGAACACTATCACTTTCTTCGAGGCTGTCAGAGTTTCCACAACTCTCTGGTTCAAGTGTGTGCTTCTGAGCACCTACATCATGCGAATGATGTTTCGAGCTATTGCATTCCTCCTGAATACAATCCTCACACTTCGAAGGTAGAGGACCTGCAATGAAACTCCTTTTCAGAACTGTTTCAATGGCCTTCATGGCAGCTTTGGAACTCTCTCCATAAAATTGTCCATAGCCAAGACCCAAATACTTAGGCCTTTCCTCAACCATTATTGGCTCAACAATACCTTGTGCATGTTTTCCCAATCCTTTTCCTTCATAGCCCATCTTGGACATTAGGTTGGAACCTATGCCTCTGGTATGTTTTTCAAAAGAACCAATATAAGCATTCTTAGAATAATTTGAAGACAAAGAGGAATCATTTACCACTTCTTCAAGCTGATACTTGGCTAAGGTTCTTTTGCAACAAAGAGTTGTGACTCCAACTCATGCGTCCTTTTCAGGTTCATACTTGCTATATGAAGTTGCCTCTCCATTTCCTACAATTTGCCAGAAAGCATCTACTTCTCTCCCTCCACAAAATTCAAATTCTCTCTAAGTATGTTGCTATTCCTTCCATCCTCATACATTTCTCTCACCATATCCATCTTGGTGGACAAGTCTTGCTTCATTTCTCCATTAAAGGAACTTCAAGAGCAAGAATAATTTGAGAACTCACTTATAGAAGTTGTCATTTTCAAAATGCACAAAAGAACTTCAAACAAGATTATTAAAGACCTTATTCAGTAACCTTTTGGAACAAACCTCTTGTGCTTCAAGGATTACCTTGAGGTCCTTGGGGATAGAAGAATTCCTTCAGTAGTTTTTCCTTCACCTCTGCAAACTGAAGCAATAGTCAGTCTGCAACCAAGCATACAATCAATGAGGCAATCAATCCTTGACTGTCCAAACACCTTTTAGATGAGCAATATTTTCCCTATCCATCAATAATTCTGATACAACCTTCTTTGAAGGTGGGGTTGATCAATCTTAAGCTCTGATACCACCTGATCTAAAAATGGGGCTCTTAGGTTTCTTTTCTAACATACAAGAACCTCTCCCACTTCCAAAGCTTTAAATTTTCCCAAGTCTTAATGATTAACCAATGAGGAATTAAGAAATGCTAGAAAATAAGGTGTATGCTTGTATTTGTTTTCAGCTGATTATTTACTTTAAAATCTGTTGTTTGTGATGATATGGGAAGTTACTTAAACTGATGTATAAATGCATATAACAGTAGTTAAAGCGGCAGTAAAAACAACCACATAAGACAACAGTATAATATGGAGTTCACCCTGATATCTTGGGCTATGTCTCCTTATGCTCTAATTGAATCGATTAGGCTCTATGGGATAATGGCTTCAATTATTTTACAAGTGCTACACTTAACTCCAATGTTTTATACAGGAACATTGGGCTCAGAACACCATCTTATCCCTTGGCTCTTGGAGCTCTTCGGCTTTCTAGCTCTGGCTCTTGGATCTGGCTTTGGCTCTTACTCTAGCTCTTGTCTCTGATTCTAGCTCTGGCTCTTTGGTTCTGGCTCTGGTTCTGGCTCTCAGCTCTCGCTTCTGGTGCTTACTCTAGCTCTTGGCTCTGGCTGCTTGATCTGGCTCTCAAAGCTCTTTCTCTCGGCCTTTCCATGACTCTATGAATCGCTCGATCTCCAAGAAACTCCAACAACACTATGCTGATGTCAATTGAGCTCTCTGGCTTTTCCACTCGACCTTCGAGTGGCTACAAAGAATCTTTGCGCATTTAGTGTTTTTTCGTTGTTCGCTTTGCGGCTCTGCCTCCAAGCTCTTTTGGCTTTGCCTATTACCACGAGCTCAGCTCTCATTGCTTTGCTTCCAGGTCTACTCTCCTCCCTCTCTCCCTTTTTTTGCCCCCTTTTTACTCTCTGTCTGTTCATGGCTTAGAACCATTCTGTTCACCGACTGTTCATTTCGGCTTCCGTCTCTTCGGATTGCCTATTGATGTCTGCTTGGGATCCCCTGCTCTACGTCATCATCACTATAACACTTCATAGAGAGGTGGCCACTTGTCTCCTCATGAGCTGAGCAAGCTCTTCCTCAAATGGTTTGTTACTTCGGCTACTTTGTGAAATGATTCATTCACCAACTCAACAGTCCAATCGTACTTCAAACTTTATATGCTGAAGCTTATTTTCTTTGTCAAATCCGGTCTCCCATTGGTTTGCAATCTCTGCCATTAGATCAGGGGCCTCCAGATCCTAGAGTGTTCGCTCTTATCGCGTGGTTGACTTGCTCGGACATTAGCCCTCGATGAGAGTGGTTTTCTCTCTCATCTGCCGGACACGGGTCATTTTTTGTATGGAACCGTTGGGTCTTCTGACAAACCCGCTTATTGCTCGAAATGACTCCGATATTCTGCCGTTTTGGAGTGCAGGACCCATCATCTATTTTAACGCTTTTCTCACCATTTCTTGGCTTCCCTTCTGACCGTGTGCTCAGGGATTTTCCTTCTCAAGGGGTTTTGCCCATCAACGTGGGATTAGTGCTTTGCGCTAATCGCACATCAGAAATGATCACTGCTTTTTGATCTAGATTTCCCAAGTGCTAGTTTGCGCACTGTGCGGTCTCCATGGGCCTCAGTCAGCATACTTTGACTGAAGGTCCTCGTTTCTCCGTGCTAGCTGCAATTTTCGTTGTTTAGAGGTTTTTTCTGATAGGCTTCGACATCCACAAAACTTTAAGCTTTGATATGAGTTTTTATATAGTTCAGGTAGCTTTAAGAGAGTTTAAGGATCCAATTTCGGATCATTATAAAGAAAATAACAAGAAGCTCTGCTATACATAATGTAGGTGATGATGAAAATTCCCATTCACCTATTGATATCAATGTTTCTCATCATTTTGATTTAAATTTGTCTACAGATTTCGAAACATGTTCCTTCAAATAAGTTGCTTCTCATGATGAATGGAAAGAAATAATGCAGAAAGAGTATGAGTCTTTGATAAAAAAATGGGACCTGGAAGTTGGTTGATCCTCCATTGGGAACCAAACCAATAGGCTGCAAGTGGGTCTTCAAGAAAAAGTATAAAGTAGATCGCTCACTTGACAAGCATAAATATAGGCTTGTCGAAAAAGGTTTTGAATAGAAGGAAGAGGTCAATTATGAGGAGACACTTTCCCCCCACAAAAAATAGGCTACCATTTAAAATCCTTTTCCTTGAAAACTCAAAACAGTTGGAAAGTCCATTAAATGGATGTAAAAATTGCTTTCTTAAATGGAGATATGAAAGTGAATGTTTTTATGACCCAATAGAAAGGAATTGTTGTGAAGGGATAAGAACACAAAGTATGAAAGCATGTTAAATCCTTGTATGGACTCCAACAAGCACTGCCAGCCCGATACAAGAAATTGATTGAGCATCTTCTAAAACTAAATTTCAAACACTATGATCTTGATGATGCAACTTTATTTGTCAAGAAAGTTGGAAAAACAATTATATATCTTGTGGTGCATGTAGACGATCTTTTGATGACAAGGAAAAATAAAAATTAAACCGCACCCATAAAGAAATTATTGAGGAAAGGTTTTGAAATGACAGATTTGGGATATGTTCACTACTATCTTGGTATTGAAATAGACCAACTCCTAAATTTTATCTTCCTCTGTCAAAAGAAGTACGTTGGATATTTGTTGAACAAATTTGACATGGATGAGTGCTATCCTTTGACCATTCCAATGTACCCGAATTTAAATCTCACATCCACTGAAGGAAATGAATTTGAGGAAGCAACAAAATACAGATAGCTCATAGGAAGTATCAACTACTTGACTACTACCAGACCGAACATTTCATTTGTTGTTGGAATCCTCTCTAGGTTTATGAAAAATCCTTGTGAGGGATATTGGTATAATAAAAAACAGTTTTAAAGTAATTGAAGGGAATTCAAGACTTTGGACTCAAGTATACATAGGTGGATGACTTCATCTTGAATGGATAATTTGGTTTAATTTTTTAAGGAGATAAAGAAAATGGAGTATCTACTTCAAGTTATATTATGAGTCTTGGATAAGGAGTTGTCTCCTATAGGTCATGCAAATAGTCAGTTCCAATAGATTCCACAACTGAGGCTAAATATGTGGGAGTTGCAGAAACAATGAAGTAAATTGTTTGGATTAGGAAATTTCTAGAAGATTTACAAAACTTCTACAATAAACTTGGTTAAGAATGAAAATTTCCATAATCAAACCAAGCATATCAATAAAAATATCATTTGATTTGACATCATGTTGAGGCCAAAACTATTAACCTACAACATTATTCCAAAAATGGTCAGATTGCAGGCATCTTCACCAAAGTGCTTGGAAGAGAAAATTTTGAAATATTCAAAATGATGCTTGGACTCACCAACATATCTTCAAATTAAGGGGGGAAATGTTGAGACCTAATCTTCAGGATTAGGAAACTCTTGTAAATATTGTAAATAGAAAAATAGAGAATACTAAAAGACATTAGAATAAAAATTCCAATAGTATTCCTCTCTAGCAATCGGTTCTATATACTACTAGGAAATAGGTGTGAACCTGGCCTCCTCGTAGATCAATGAAGGATTTTGGGTTTGATATAGATTCGCATGCTCCACTTAAGCGATCTACATTGTCCACTCCTGAGCTCGATCCCTACACACAACCACAAACAAACAAAGACAAAAAGTTACCTTACTCGGAAGATTGTTAGATCAAAATATCATAGAAACAACTATAAATCATGCTAAATAAAAATAGATACAAGGAAGGCACATACATTTCAATTAATCATGAAAAAAATAAGACTACAACCATATAACTTCACCTCATAGATTCCTTTCCATAATCTGGCAGAGTCCCAACTACAACAAGGAAATGAGCATGAAGAGAAATACTCAAGAAACAAGAACCTCACAAGTTCTCTCTTTGGAAACAAGATAGTAGCATAAACTCAAGATATCTAGCTCACCAAGAATGTGGCTCTCCAAAAATCTAGCTTCAAGATCTCAAATGGTACATTATAAATAGGCATAAAAAAGGTTCCAAGAGGATGAATTTAGATGCTCAGGATGACGACAAGTCATGGAAACTTCTAAGTGATAAGTCTTGGCCAACTCAAATAAGTGATGAGTCGAACTGATCTCCTAGCGACCAAGACACTCTATAATACATCCCTAGTCGCAAACATATAAAATACTAAAAAAGGCCACAGTTGATTCCACAAGAAAGGCCTGGGAGCGACTGGGAAGCTCTAGTCACTCTCACAAGGCTTCATATGTGCGAGTGGGAAGTAAGAAAATCCGATGGCCGAAATACATTATGATAAAGCTCAGAGGTCAAAGTAGGAGTGAGGAGACAAAGCCAAGAATGCAGATCGGAAGACTCTGAAGTTGAAATATCATCTATGATGATAATATCCCTAAGGTGGGCATACCCATGCTCAATCATAAGAAGATATTGAACATGTTCGCCAAAACATACATTGCGGCTCCATGAGATGAAATGCTAGAAAATGGCCATAAAATACATACACAATGGATCCATGTAACTCAATAAATTGAACATAGCCACTAAAAAATACAATCATGGATCTATGTCAGAGTATACATCAGTAGGACTATGGACACATGAAAAAAAAATAAGTGTCTCAAGATAGTCCTCAAAGTACATAAGAGATACAAAAATCCAACACCACCTGGGAAGGATACCATATAAGAGTGAGATGTCCCTAACCCATGGTCTTCAACATAAACCCAACAATATGGATCTACCATACGAATAAATGATATGATGTAGAACATGGTAGAAATTGCTTGATTACTAGCCAATGAGGTAAACCAATAATAAAGATGAGGGAGACCATTGATGAGGAAAATGGGCCTCAAGGTACCTTGTACACTCCACTAAGTCTGAATAAATGAGATGACATTGAATACCAGTGAACTCGACAAATTAGGATCCAATTATGTTAACCCACTATTAATCGCGAGGAAAAATTCCACTTAGGTGTGCAAGCTCCAAGGCACTACTCGTTCCTAGATGAAGCTCCTAGATAATGAACTGAAGTTGACAAAAGAATATTTATCGAAGGAGGGCCTTATTTTATCCCCCATCACTCGACATGGAATAGACCAAGATGATGTGAATTAGGGATGAAGCAATGAATTAAGACTAACACAAGGATGAATGACTAAAAAAGTCAACACACTATTGCAAATGGTCGACATAGGTTGAGACTTCCCTTGAACACGTAGCAAAACGACACAAAAGTGACTTGCAAGCATGACTAATGAACCCCGTGTGATATCATGTATTGATGTAGGAGGCATCGAGGCATGCTCCATATGAATGGAAGAGTAGCCATCTAGAGGAGTAAACAAACTCATATGTATGGTACGACTCTTACGCAAGCTAAAACCCAACTGTGAGACAATATTGTAGATAGGTTTCATGTTCAAGGGTGATGCAAAGGATGTTTTCATTTGATGACTAATGAAAGTAAATTTTCCCTCCCTTTTCTTTTTATAAGTTCCCTTTTCGTAAAGTTGTCCCCCAAGACTGAAAAAGTGATAAAAGTATACAAGGGAGAACCTCCTAGCCATAGTAGACTACGCTATTCCTTTTTCATAATTATTCTATCCCAGTCTGGAAAAGGGTTAAACTTATACTAGGTAGATGACCCTTTTTTGTAGGTAAATCCTCTCTATGGATAGAGATGATCCCTCTAGCCCAATGAGTGGGACTAGAAAACTATGTGACAATCTACTAGACACTTTCCTAAGTTGCAATTTAAACGAGAGACGATGAAGATGGCCTACATCGTTCTAATGCTATCTCTATCTCCCTTCTTGAATACTTTGAATCACTTGTGTCATAGCCTCGTTCCTACTGTTAACATCGTTTATGCACCTACAAAAGAGATCAATACACAACAAGGCATGGAAATTCAACCAACATACTCAAAGGAAACCTAATTAATTGATCAAGGAATGTTAAGATAGATGATACATGAGCATTCACATCAATGGAAAATGAACCAGCAGTTGTGTATTAATAGAAAATAAGGGGAAGCATACAACCAAGCCTTGATGTTGATAGGCTCTCCTTGAAATGAATATCCAAGTCCAAGCTAAGCTCTCTAAGCACTCTTTCTCTAAGCCAAATGAGTAGCATATAGGCATAATCTTAGCATAAGGGTGCAAATAGACGTAGACCAAACATTTGGGAATGGGAGAGGATGAATATATAGGCTAGGAATGGGAGTTAGGATCTCCCCAAAGATAGGAGTAGGCCCTCATCTTGAGAAGGTAGCTCATAGGGATAAGACAAAGAGGCCAAATTGAGAGAACTTGACCTCATATACACCGAACAACCTCTATCTTGCTACTCTGGAAGATTCTAGATCATGAAGCTTATCATCCTCTTTGGGAAAATTACCTTTTTGGATAATCATGGGTATAGAATTCAACAAAGTGATTCCATCACGTGTCGAGTATATTGCAACTGGTGATCATCGCCACTTTTAGTCTCATAAGGGCGATGATTCTCAAATTAGGGTTTTAGAGCTATTTCCTTCACAGGAAGCTTAAGGCATTTTCCAATCAATGTCTTAGGAAGGATCAGATATGCATATATGAATGAGTACATTGCATGATGGTCATGTTTCAGGCACTTTGGGGTATGTCACGGGGAAGTGCAAGAGGTGTGACAAAATACTGTGTAACACCCTTCAAGTACTTCAACGAGTGTGAAGGAGACAAGTTCACACGACAATGTTTTTTAAATTTAGGAGTCTGAAAGGAGCTCAAAGAAAATTTCTCATGGAGGAACGAGTGGTATAATGGATAACAACTAGTTTCGGTAATGATGTAACTATTAATGACATAATGAGGACAAGAGGTTGGTTAATACGACCACTCATCATAGTGGTTCCTTTAATACCAAGGCACAGTCAACAAAAATAGGCCTAGTACAAAAGTATATCGCAAGGGATGAAGTGTGGAATCCTCCTAGGATATGGCTAGAAAAGAGATGAAGAAGAGGACATGAGACTCAAATTCTAGATCATGGCAGGTTAGAAGGAAGGATTTTGAAAGGTAAAAAGATGACTTCATGGACACCAAGACAACAAAATGGTGATAACTAGGATATCCATATGTAGGTAAGATCTACCACCAAGCTATGATGTGCATAAAGGAGAGTTTCTAGGGCCACAAATTGACAGGGTCAAACCTAAGGCATAATGATGGCACTGATAGTCAATAATGCATCGGTGACGATGATATATGAACTATCTCTATATGCTAGGTTCAGAGAAACGCACCTAAGGTGCAATGGATGTCGAAATAAAAGCACCACCCTATATTATAAATACCATATAGAAACACTAAACCCATGTTTAAATAACATAATGAAAGAAATAAACATGGATGAGGTAAAAAATATCATGTTTGTTTGTTTTTTTGTTTTTTTTTTTGTTTTTTGTTTTGTTTTGTTTTTGTTTTGTTGTTTTTTTTTTTTCTGGTTTTATTTTGCTGTTTTTTTTTTGTATTGTTTCGTTGTTTTTTTTTTCCTAGATTTTTGGCATAAATAAGGTATGAAAAGTAATCACATCCCACACCAAACCAAAAAGTGTGAAAACAACACACTCATATGTAGAAGCACAACACAATCCACTAGGTCACACTAATGTGTGTCCATACGTAGGCATAGGCCAAGGGTTTCGATACACAAACCCATGGAGGGTGAGGGGACCATATGGCTCACCAATGTGCGGCCAAGCCAAAGGAATTCAAATTGCCCAATGTTGGAAGGTTGACCATTCCAAAGATAGTCTAGCATATTCTAATTTTCAAAACTAACCCCAAGACATAAGGGACGATTAGGACATAATGGAGGTACAAGACACTTGTCGACAAGTGGTGTGGAGTTGGAAAATTCATTAGAAAGTTTAGCATTAGAAACTGAAGACTTGACTTGGACCATGGGTGGCACTTCCGAGGAAGGCCCAAGAGATGTCCCCTGGGTCAATTTAATATTTTGGATGTCGATTCACCAACAACAAGGCCTTGCAATGTTGAGGAAAACTTTGCAAAACCTCCAGAGTAGACATGGCACAAGGATCCTAGGAAATATCTTCAAAAATACTGTAATGTTGAGCAGCCTAGGAAGAGGTATTATGTGTTTCCTTACAAATGACATCCTTAGGGGGGGCGATAAACAAGATCTAAAGGCTTATATAACATGAGAGGTCCAGTAGAAGTAGGTGGATTGGGTGAGTCCTTAGAAGAAGAAATCGACTTAGGAACATCGTATTATTTTTCTCACATAGTCACATTCACATATTCTTTCCACATAAAGATGGATGAGCTATTTTTAGAGTGAGAAAACAACCCTTTATTTCCCCCTTGCAAAGGTGGAGGAGGTGAGAAACCATTATTTTTTGAGGTTGTGCAGAGAATGGATGAGTCAAAACAATAGGTTGTTGATTAGATGGCGGTGAAAGGAGCCTATGGACCTCATCCATTCGAGGGAACTAATGAGTGAGGTGGTTTCCCTGACATCTGTTGCAAGGGAATTTGATTTTATGACGACATTCACTAGTGCCGCTCCCCGATTCTAAGGGTTGGTTTGGGGTTCCTGGGAAGTTTGGTTCTTTTATTTATTCTTTTTTCTTTCTTACGACCAGATTATTGGTTGTTCTTTGATTAGGTGTACTTCACTGTACGAACATCAGTGGACTACTCAGGAGATGGTGCTTTAGCATATCCATATGCACTTATTGGGGCTTAAGATGTAACAACCAATTTCCCAAGTTTGGAAACAAGTTGGCTCACAAAATCGGAAACAAACCTAATCATGCCATTGGCATGTGGGCTATGAGTAGGTCCATGAGGGTCAATAGAAGGCCTTGGGGCATTAGGAAATGATTCATATAACGTACCTAACTATGAATAGATAAGATCCAGATGTTGGGTAGTTAAAATGGCTTGCTACTCAGTAAAAAATTGAAACATGGACACATACTTGGAAACCTGAGGTCTTAGATATTGATTGAACAATTTACGCAAGATTTGATCAGGTAATTTGGTTCTCACTAACCTCTTGCAATGATGCCACTCATGAATGTGATTAGAAATTAACATGGCATCATATTGTTTGAAGTTTGACAAGAGATAGGATTCGATATCATACTATCTAGGAAACTGGAAGTGTGTCAATAAGGTTTGAGCCGAGGAAAATTCGTTGTAAGATGCATCATCTAACTCGATATACCACTTTGTGGCATCCCCAGTTAACGTACATTGGAATAAGCAAAGTTTAATAGAATCATTGAGTAAAGAATTAGAGGAACACCATAAGTGATAGGTGGTAATGTGGGTGGAAGGATTCTCCCTAGGATTCATACTTTGGAATATTGAATGGAAATTTGGCAGCCATGGATGAACATCAAGGATCATGTCGGATGGGGTCATTAGTCAACTTTTCCAAATCCAGTAAATCAAAAGAGAGGATAAGAATGGATTGTGGATTTATCTAAATAGATCATAGGTAGAAGAAACATGTGACCAACCTTGTGATCCCCCCATATAAGGATTAGAATGACTCACTTTCTATTCAAGGAAAGGGTTTTCCCCAACATAAGACTATTGTGGGAAAAAATTAATGGTAAATGGATGTTTCCACCTAGGGTATGTAACCCGAAAGAGAAAATGACCCCCAAGAGAATGAATTCTCATGGGTCTGTACCGAGGAGTAAAATAAGGACCACTTTGTGCAATAGGACTGGCATAAGGAGGATAACCTATGTGGGTGATGGTACTGGCAGCAAGGTTTCCCTTAGGTAAACTAGATCCCCCAGGAAAGGTGTTGGTAGGTGTAATCCCTCCAAAAAGTGAGTTGTACAAGGCTTGTGACATATTAGATGAAACATTTCCCCCAACTTTAGTAGGAACAACTGGTAATACCCACGATGGATTTCTAGAAGGAACTATGCCTAACTAAGGGACATGAATAGTGGGTTGAGCAAAGGAAGGAGAAATGAATCCTAACCCTAATAGTTGATTAGGATTAATACACATGGTCAACGTATAAGATGGAGTAGGCATAGACACATGAGGAAAATTCATAGGAGTTATAGAGGAAACAGGTGGAATTCCCCAAGAAGAAGTGAGGGGTGTGGACAGAGTAGTGGGTGGGGTCATGCTAAGTGGTGGCAAATATGACCTGAAAGTTGACTCTACCAATGCAGAAGGTAGATAAGACTCAGATTCTACCATAGGATAACAAAATATAATGGTGACAAGGTATAAGAAGGTGTAGAACTATCAGATTTCATTTGGAATAACTGAGGTCCTAATGGATCGGTCAAAGGTGGATTGGAAGGAGCAGTAGAATCATCCACCATGCTTTCAATAGAAATAAGATTACTACGAGAAGGACCTGTTATAGACATTTTTGGGCACTGAAACCAAATCATACATGTCCATAAACCAAGGGCTCCTAAATCCCTAAAATTGTTGCTTCACACCCTAAAGGAACAAGGTCAGCTGATTATATCATCTCCCAGAAGTTCTCCACAGAAAACTGCTCAGAACTGGTCAAAGTTGGACCATACAGACTGCCCAATGCAGAGGGTGTGATGCATCTCACCTGCTCAGTGAAAAGGGTGCGATGCATACTGGAAAGCCCTTCTGTAGGGTGCGATGGGTGAGAGTATACAAATGGTAGAGACAGTTTGCAAGGTGGATCGTCATGGAATCTTCCAGAAACTTCTCCTGTGACACTTGCCTCTCTGAATTCGCCCAGGGATGACTAAGAGATCATCAATCTCCAAGTGGAATCAAGAACTATCAGAGAGAGGACACTAATCAAAATCCCAGAAGCTGACTCACCCCCCTGCAATGATCTATATATGGATCCCTCATCCCAGAGATCTAGAGGCTGGAATTTTCTATTTTGTAAGGAAGTGTCGTTGGCTTCTTGGTGGAACATCATAGTGTTGGGTGATCTAAGCTTTTCATGAGGTGAAGAAGGGCTTTCATGCCGAGAGGATGATGCTGGGTCAGAATAATTGGTTGTAATCCTCTTTTCTATTCTTGATATTAATAAAGTTATTCAAGTTTTCCTCCACATTCTTGTATGTTTGATGATATATGTATTTGTGTGGTCAATATATATCTGGTCCTATATTGTTTATGATTGTAGATCTCTGTTCTTCGATAGTATTGTGCTGCTTTGATCCCACAGGTGCTCTTTGAAGCTGGGTAGACGAAGGAAAAAAGGCAAGGATCTGTCAGAAGGGAGAGGAACCAAGCAAGGAATCAAGAGCAAGATTGAGGTTGGTGTCCTTTGTTCCTCTCTTATCTACTTCTCATAAAGGAAAGAGAAAGTAGTTTTAGTTTGTTTGTTTCTAAGATAGTTACCAGTCTTAGTGGGACTAGCAGCTCCAAGTGGACACTAGATTTCCCGATAAAAAAATGGCGACTGCACTGGGGAGCGAATAGATTGTTTGCTTGTCAATATTTGTTTGTTTTATAAACTTACAGACAGAGCCTGAAGTCAAGCCAGCTAGCCTTCAAACTGCATTTGTTATGCAAGTGCAAAGTAGATCAATGCTGCTTCAGTCTATCTCCAAGTTTTGTTTATAAACTGAACAATCGATTTGCAAACCTTCTAATTGCCCTAGTGGTGGCTCTACTAAACTCATTAGATCAGCCCCTATGATTTCTATTTACTGACTATCATTAGCTCGGCCTAAATCCCTGAAGTAAGCTACAAACTGTGACCCGGAACCAAGTTGAAGTCTCATCCCTGGACCATCGCACTTTCTCCTCTTGGGAATCTGGATGCATCATACTTCCCATGTGCAGTAGGTGCGCTGCATCGCACTTTGCCTGTGTTGCAGGTGCGCTAATCAGATAAGACCTCTTCTTCTCTCAGATTTTGGTTTCTGTGTTCACTCTCTTCAGCTTTATTTAGGAGTTTTGCTGTCTGTGATCAGTATACCACTGTGGAAACTCCCTTCCTTTGCATGATTTTGCCTCCATAGTACAAAGGATTGTGAATGTTTTTATGTATTGTGCGCCATTTACAGTTCTCTTTTACAAAAGGTAACATAATAAACTATCCTCTTTTGATTTGGAAGTGTCGCAAGTGTCGTTTTCAGTCAAAGAAAAGAATTATATTGTTCTTGATGGTCAATTATACAGTTACTGTTGTATTTTATTTGAATTAGTAGTTTTTCAAGTGTTGAAAGCAATTTTCAATTCAAAATTGCAAAGTTTCGTCATTATCTTCCTTTCGTTTTTCAAGAGAAATTTGTTAGTACTGTCGCTTTGAAAAGATAATTCAGATTTGTACACAGCATTCTTCTTGTCATTCACACATTAAGAAAGATGAAAAAAAATACATGCATGTGCATTTGCATTTATACTGCTTATTTGTTTGATTTAGGACAATGCATCTAGTGTATGCTCTCTGCTTTATGTTGAAAGAATATCATCTCTGTTTCTTTAGTAGCTAGGATTTTCATTGCAAAAAGAAGATTAAATGATTATTTATCATCTTAGATTACATTTTAGGAATTGTACATCTACATCACGCGGTGAACCTGAAAGGAAAATTTCTTAAGAAAGATCAACTGTAAAATAAATTCAATGAACCTAAAAACGCTTTGGAACCTAATGTACAACATCTAGAAGTCTAGGCTAGAGACATATTCCAGTGTCGTAAAGCCTAGTAACTGTCGCTTTCATTGTTAGTTGGTTGATTCCTCCTCGTTGAGACGACAAGTGCTAGTACGGACTTGTGATCCCACGTACCATCGGGTATATATTGGGAGACCACAATAGGCTATATCCTTTATCCATAGGAAGCCATTTCTATCGCCCTATCGATCGCAATGCACTGAACACAGCATTCGGGAAGATTGACTGCCATACAATAAAAATTATTCTACAGTTTTGCACTTGGTTTGGTAATCCCTCTGTCTAGATTTCCAGAGTAGTCTCTTTCGTTCCTTTTCAGACTCCTTAAAGGAAAAGGTCCATCTGAGCATTTGTCACTTCAGGCTCATTAAAAACCGAAGGCGACTAGAGTCATCTTTTGTTTTTTCTCGACTCTTAAAATTTGAAAAATCAAGTTGTGCCAAAGCATCTAAAATTAATTTAATTCGGAAACATTTTTCCTCTGCTATTTTTAGTTGATCGAGTAATCCGCAATCGTGGAGGAAAGTCAATCAAAACCCCATCATTCGCGAAGACTTACGAGTCAACTGTCTTCATCTCCAGAATCAATACTATTTCGGATAAAGCGAACTTGTTTAACCAGTTCAAAGTCCCTTGATCTAGTTGGAACAAGTGTTCCGACACCCTCGGAGACTCTGGTTACTCCAAACATTTCTGGTATCCCTGCATTTATAGAAGAAGTTTCGCAGCCACTAGAGGATAGTAGAATTGATCCTAGTGTGAGGGTAAACACTTCTATGCCTGAACCAGCTCCATCTACAACTAATTCAGAAGGTGTTATTCCCCAAACATCTGTCGCTGCAGAATCTATACCTTCTTCGGCACCGAAAATATTTTACAGACCTAACGGTCTACCTCTTCCACCTGGATTGATTGCTATAGAAGAGATTGTGGAGGATCCCCCATCTAGTACTCCATCGCATTTTGGAGTTGGGATCACCCTATATCCTTCTTTGTCGGAAATTAGTCTACCATTATCGGAAGTTCCTGTAGAATTGCTAGGAAATCTTCTAGATAGACTAGATATGTCTGAACAACCGTCGACATCTAGGACTGTGTCATCTGACACAATGACGACAGAACTTCCTACTGCTTCTTTGTCGGAAATTAGTCTACCATTATCGGAAGTTCCTATAGAATCGCTAGGAAATCTTTTGGATAGACTAGATATGTCTGAAAAACCATCGACATATAGGACTGTGTCATTTGACATAACGACGACAGAACTTCTTGTTGTCACTCCAACAATGTTCGCCAGCGCACCGTCTGTCGCAGCTAGCTCTCAATAGCTGGGTGGAATCCATCCAGGGGCTGTTTCGACAGTATGGTCTATTCCTGTTTGTTCGTCTGGAATAATATATGGAATCTCTTATGTTGAGTCTCAGTAAATTGATCTTTCGCAGTGTCAATTTGGGAAGTCTGGTCCTCCAAGAAAAATCATTCCATTAAGCATTGGATTAATGTCGTATGGGGGGCAATATGCCCTTTCATTTTCTCCTCCAGGAGGTCAAACATACGAGAGTTCACAACAGAATTTAGGTTATGCTGGAATTACATCTAGCGGTTGGGTGCCAATACTACCTTAATAACCAAGAGTTGTATACTCAATGCAGCAAAGTCTGCCTATGTCAAATATCCCCACTACACCAGCTATTGTGACGGTGTCACAAGTACAAGCTCTGCCTGTTGTATGCCAACCTCAAGTCTCTCAGGTCGCAATCCAACAGCTCCCTGTCTCTACGACGCCACCACAATCATTGATTAGTGGCTCCTTAACTGGAGTGACCCAGGCTCAAACAGGTACCATTACCCCTCATCTTGGTCAAACAACTAGTATTGGACAACATCACATGGTCTCACAACCATGGCTGGTGTAATATCAACAACCACAATTCCAACAAGTTTACCAAGGATCTGAGCACCAAGTCTTTGCAAGTAACGGGCAGCCATATATTCAAAACGGTCAACATCAACCATTTCATAATGGTTATGCCCATCAACCTTACCAAAGTTATCAACATCAAATGCACTATGCTGGTATGAAAAGACCCACTACTCAGGCAATCCCATCTTATCCGGGGTATGCTTCGCCGAACCTGAATCAACAGTTTCCCTTCGTGGCAACTTTAGAGTTACCAGATCTAAATCGGCTAACAAATGATCCAATCGCTTATGCCCCTTGGTGGCCAGCGATTCCTCATAAACGTCCGTCAGATATTCCTAAATTTAATGGAAATTTCGGTGAATACCCGTCAAATCATGTGATGATCTTTCATATGTGGTGTTCATCTAACACTCTAAATAACAATTTGATTAGGCTTCACCTTTTTCAGTGAATGTTAATTGGTCTGGTAGCAAAATGGTATATCAAATTACCTAGAGATTCGTTTGATAACTTCAGTACCCTAGCCACAACCTTTTTAACCAATTTTTTGTTACCCATAAGGTACGAAACGAGAACAGAGCTTCTTACCAATTTCAAGCAAACAACGGCCACTCACATATCCGATCATATTCATGAGTGGTGACAGCGTCATAGAATGGTAAAAACATATGTTCCTAATCAACTGTTGGCTGAATGGTTTATTAAGTCATTGTTACCTTCTATTACAAAAGATGTGGCAAAGGGAGGAGTCATCATTGAAGAGCAAGTCATTGCTCGTGTGCAATATTTAGATTTGATCTATACTCAATCTGTCACACTTTACAACAGAATCCCTGATGCTCCTAGACTGGAATTTTCCATTCCTCCCTCTCCTAAATCAAACAAAGACTCTCATGCCAGGGACGATGTAATAGGAATGACTAGCAAAAAAACCGTAAAGGCTAAGTCGAAGAAGGCCCGTATGGTTTTAGGTCAAAATGCAAATGAAAAACTTCTTGCCTCGGAAGTAAATTCCATATCGACTGACAAAGGCAAAGAAACCAAGCAACCAAGAGGCAAGAAGAAAAAGAAAAGGAAGAATAAGAAACAGGAGGAGTTGTCCCCTGAGAAATCTTCTGCAAACCCTTCTGGAGATAGGAAACCAAATCGTCCATGCCTTATATGCGATGAGGATCATTGGACAAGAGAGTGTCCATATAAAGCTGAGCTTAGAAAATTCTTCAAGAATTCAAAAACCTCGGCGATATTGACTGATCCATTTCCAAATCCAGGAACAAATCTGGTTTCTAGTGACAATGCTTCCCTGTCCCAAGTGCTAATGTTGTCGGTTTTGAAGTAGCAAATTGATGCTTTAATATCAACAAGGAATAAAGATTACAGGAATCAACAGCTGTCAGACAACGAGGCCAATGATCAACCTAGTAGTTCAACAACAACTTCAACCGAAGTTGTGCCACCCATCATTCCTGAACTAACGATAAAACCGCCAAAGGGAGTAGTACAAAAATCGACATTTAATCCTCGTGCCAGAGCAGCACAACATTATAATATAGTGGAGGATATGGCCCAATCGCCATCTGCTATGTCGAAACTTTAGGTACTACAAAATTGCCCCTCCAAAAAGCAGGCTTTATTATCGGCGATAGGTGGGATTGACCCAACGGATTCCAATATTGTGTCCTTTAATCATAGAGGATATGACCCTCAGTTACCATCTCAACTAGCTTTCCTGATTCAACTGAAAGTCCTCAACAAAACTGTTCATCAAACAATTATTGATGAGGGGGCATCTACATGTATTATGTCGATGAGATTCTGGAAAACTTTAGGATCTCCACCCTTGTCGCGATCTTCGGCGACATTAAAAGCATTTGATGGATGAACATACACCCCATATGGGATTTTAAGTAACTTGCAAGTCAAACTGGGGGGAAAAACAATAGAAATAGATGTTGAAGTAATTGACGGTAACCTCGATTACAACATACTACTGGGAAGGCCCTGGATATATGCTATGGCTTCCATTGTGTCAACCTACTTCAGGAAGATTGCATTTTCCTTCCAAGGAGGTATTACAATTGTCGACCAGCAAACATTTCTCCCCAACAGTTCACAAGTTACGAGAAGCATTCCGATGATCCACAGAAGCCTCATTCGCTTCAAAATATCGAAGTAGGCCTACTAAAATACCCTATATTAATGGGGACTTTTTCCCTACCACCTCCAATCAATCTTGCGGAAGTGGAAAATGTGGGAACCTGCAATATGATATCTTCTATTCAAAAGATCTATAAAAATGATATTAACAGAGATCATCTGGAGGGATTGCATCCAAGCCCAATAGAAATATTGTAGCAATCAATGTTTTCGGCATGGGAGGCAAACCCAAATCAATGCTCATCAAGTGTTTAGATAGATAGGTCTAAAGAATATGGTACCCCTTCAGATCCTTGGTCGCAAGTACATTCTACAGACGAAGGAATTGTTCAGTCAATGATGATTGACGGGGCACCATGGGAAGATTAACACCATCGTTCCCATCTTCTGGACTACAAGGAAGATACTCCTAGTGACCTTCATCATCCCTCAGTTTTTGATTTTCTATCAAATACTATAACATGGTGGATTCCGAACGAAACTTGTCCAATATTGAAGAGATATCGCCATAAATATCTCGACCAAAACAGATGTTGTAGAGAATATTCATGTCGGCAAATCTTGTTCTCCTTCAGAACTGGAAATATATCACACTCGTTTTCGCGAGTTCAGAGATGTCTTTCCTTGGTCATATGATGAAATTCCAAGCATTGACTTGAGCATAGTTGAACATGAAATTAAGATGTATGCAGATGTCAAACCGGTACGACAACGGCTATGGCAAGTGCACCCTAAGAAAGTCGCTGCTATCAAGGCAGAAGTTGTAAAACTTCTCCATGCTAGTTTTATTTACCCGGTTCCTCTAACCGATTGGGTATCGAATATTGTTCCTGTAATGAAAAAACAAGGAACGATTAGAGTGTGCGTCTATTATAGGGATGTAAATCAAGCTTGTTCGAAATACAACTACCCTACACCCTTGATTGACGAGATAATTGATGAATGTGCTGGATGTGAAATTTTTTCATTTATGGATGGATTTTCTGGGTATAATCAAATAAATATCTGCCCACAGGACCAGACAACGACTACATTTATTTTCCCGGGGGGCACATTTTCATATCGCAAGCTACCTTTGGTTTAAAGAACGCAGGGGAAACATTTCAGAGGGAAATGAATTATGCCTTCCATGACATCAAAAACATCGTTCAACCATATCTCGAAGATCTTCCGGCTCATTCAAAAAAGTGGACCAATCATCCACAGCATTTGAGAGTGATTTTTCTATGTTACCGACACTACAAGATACGACTCAATCCACACAAATGTGTGTTCTGTGTTAGTTCTGGTCATTTACTTTGCTTTGTGGTCTCAATGGACAGGATTCGTCTCAACCAATGTAAGGTTCAGGCAATCATTGATTTGCCTCCACCTTCAAGTTTACTTCAGATTCAAAAACTCCAAGGGAAAGAAAACTTTTTGAGGAGGTTCATTCCAAATTACACCGAACTTGCTAAAGGTTATACTCGTCTATTGAAAAAAGAAGTACCCTTCATCTGGATTTAGGTCGCGCAAGCTTCATTT
Source organism: Pinus tabuliformis (assembly GCA_031772625.1). Taxonomy (NCBI): domain Eukaryota; kingdom Viridiplantae; phylum Streptophyta; class Pinopsida; order Pinales; family Pinaceae; genus Pinus; species Pinus tabuliformis. The sequence goes on from CM062815.1 coordinate 180,700,701, forward strand.
GATGTTGTTAGGTTCCTATACCAATAGGTTTCATTTTTCATGATTGACTATGGAAGTGTCAAATATGTTCATCCTTTCCAGACTGCAAAGGTTCCATATTTTGTATATGGATAAAGAAAATTAAAAAATGTAAAGAGGGTATGCCCTAAAAGAAAAATCAAAGGGCAAGAAAAATGAATTGGTCAGAAAAAATAATAAAAGTGAACCCCAAACCAAAAGACCAGGAAAGTGGCCAGTCAAAATGCCACTGCTATCTTATTTGCAAGATCACAATGTGCAAATACTGTTGCTTATCACACTTGATGGATGGACCAATAGTTCAATCTAGGCCATTCCATATTTAAATTTGTTGTTGTAGAATAGAGAAAGAATATCTGTCCAAATAGTTCAAGCTTGGCAGATAAGTACACATATAGAGAAAATAAGGAGCCCAACTGCTTAATCTGGGCCCTTGGAAGAGATAAGGGTAGATTTAGATAGGAGGACAGTCAAAATAAAAGAGGAACTTTAGGGTTTGCAAGTACAAATGCACCCAATCAAAAGGAAGAAAAAATGCTAGATGTAGGCTGGGTAAGCAGTTTGATGTTGCAGAAACAAGGTTGTGATCTTTTTTCCTTATCAAGAAAGGACTCATCTCATCAATGATACAAGTACCATGGCAATTGTTTGGTTGTATAACAATGGAAGCATGACTACTTCCCCCTTCATTCCCCCAGAAATCTTTTACTAAAATCCCCTCAAGGACCTTGGGATCTGCCCAATAAGTCCTGTTTCACTTCTTTCTATGAGAAATGCTAAGTTAAATTCTAAGTTTACTTAGTGAAAAGAAGCCACATTTCTTGTGTAAAAATCATCATTCCATACTCCTTACATTTTCTTATGCCTAAGTTTTCACTCTACAAACTTAGCATCTGTACATGCAATTTCATTCCATAAAGCCATATTAACATTTAACTCTATTATGTAGCTCCCTAAATCATGTTCCCCACCCTTGTTCTTACAAAAACTATATAAAAACCCAAAAAATCTAAATATCGCTACTCATTGGCAATTATAGCCATTCAATATAGTTTTCGGGAAATATTAAGTCCATTCGGGACTTTATATTAACCCCTCCACGTATAAACCTCGGGATTTATTTTAACCTTAGGTTAAATAAATAACCACTCGAAACCCTCCCACCACACCATGCATTCAAACCTTGGTGCGCGTATAAACCTTGGGATTAGTTTAATATTTGATTAAACCAATAACCATGACCGCCCATGCAACCACAAAGCCCTTTAACCCAAAGTTTTGACCCCAACGATATTTTATAATATTAAATATACGGACGGGTTCCCACGCCATATCATACCATCAACTACCCTTCCCGTCAGCCCTCCGATCTGGCCTTGCAGATCTGACGTCTCATGCTGATATCGAAGCCGCCCCATTGTACGAGGGTTAGCTCCCGATAGAAAGCGATTTTGCCGCCGTACGCAGGGACGCGTGGCCCGTTTCGATTGCATTGGGCCCGCGCTGACACAAACCGCCCCCGTATCATAAGCGGTTCGATGGAAACCACTTACCGCTTGTCCTCCCCGCCGCGCACATCATCCCCACGTCGGCTTTTGCGTCAGCGCCCTCGCTACTGTACAGTCCACTGTGGCCGCCCCGTCACCCATCCACATTAGCTGCCACATTATCTATCGTACCTTGCTACAGGAATAGGTGACATCATGCTGACGTCAGTAAAAAAAGCGCCAAAAAGTCCGAAAAACCACAAATTTTTGTTAAAAACTCACGAAAGTGATGTTTTTGTTTATTTTTTATAAGACCAATGGTGAAAGTCTCTGCATGAAAAACACGTCCAATCCACCGTTGACGTCCCAGTCTACCACCCAGGCGTATTCAACCTGCAACCCGACCTCCTCAGCTCTACCTGCAACTGCATTTCATAGCAAAGTCTCGAACAAATAAGTATTTACCCAGGAATGCCCATAAACCCTGTTTTTCATAATTTCTCTGCAAAATATCACCAATACAACTAAATTCAACTCAAAAGCATTATCACCTACAAGCTCCTCCGCTCTACTTCACTGTGTAACCATACTGATGAGCAAAACCTGCCGATTCTCTGACCCTCTGCAAATTACCCTTAAAGCTCGAAATCTAGCTCCTGTTCGCCTGCAAAACCACCAAAAAACCTGTGAAATCCCTGCTCTCCCCACGATTTTCAAGCTTCCTCATTGAAGAATCCTACAGACTCTGTACTCCCGGTGAGTCCCACTCAGCAAGGACACCTTTGCACAGAACTCAAACTGCAAATTTCATGCTAGAAAGCCCTCTATCAAGACTCTATTTTCCTGTTAGAATATAGACCAAATCCAATTATAATCCCAGTAAATCATGGAGGTTCCAGTGGCCATGAATAATGCACCATTAAGTGCACCTCATAAAGAGTTAGAGTGGATACCTCTAGCAGACAGAGACTATCAAATTGATGATATGGAGGGAGATAAGCCTCACCTTCAGGCTTTCTGTGAAATAAGGAATAACTTCAGAAACAAAGTTGACCTGTTAAGAATATGGGAATCCAACATGCCTATATATTTCCTGCCCTTAGTGAATGTCTTCCCTAACCTCATCCATAAATGTTGTGCTAATTATGAGCCTTCTCAAAGGGCAGTGATGGACCCTGCTGGAAATGTCCTCTTTTACATTACCCCTCAGTCCATAAATGAGATGCTGCAATTCAAGCCAACTCAGCCTTTGGTCCCCCTTTCCATGAGACAATTATTGGATCAAACCTCAAAGTTGCCCTCTGCAGAACTTGACCGAATTGCCAAGCTGTTTATGCCACCAGAGTGTTACTCCAAATTCACAATCCCCTATCACCATGCTTGGTTTACTGAGGATGGAAAAATTCTCATAGATATGATCTCCTACATCCTGGGATTCAGAAAAAGTGAAATTGTGGATGAGACTGTCTTTGCTTTGATGTCCATGTTTACTCCAGGAAAGCCCCCTGCTGTTAAGTATGACTATGCCACCTTCATAGCCAACAAGATTCATGAGCAGTTCATGAACTTAGAGAGGGAAAGGGTGTTCAAATATAGTTCATATATATATCATTTGTTGTTGTACTATCAATCAGATAGTTTCCCAGTTTTCCTTAAAAAATTGGATGCTAGGGGGGAGTGAAGGTCTGTAATATTTTGGTCCTCGGTGTTCCATCATGTTAATTACTCCCCATACACATACTATGAATTCGTTGACCTTTTTGTCTATCCAGCCACTTTCTTATTGTCAATAGATCCTCCTCCCAGGCTCACTGTTGAAATGCAGAGAATCCTACATCTCTCAAAGGGATACAACATTGGTGACTGGTATTACTACCAAAACCATATTGTAATAAGGATCTATGGCTGTGAATAAACCCCTTACAGACTACCAAAATATGTCCCCATGAGACTCTTTGCCTTGGAGTACTATCAACAGTTCAACAGTGCAGATTTAACTCACTTCTATGGTGCTAGGAAAAAGGCACAACTTAAAATAAGACATCAATTGGGCCCCTTTATCTTTAATAAAAGGGAAGAAGCATGGAAGGATGCTAACACTATTCTGAGAGACAAACTTAAGCTGACATTAAGTTTCCATTGGGCACCATATGACCCGGAAGATTTCATAAGCTTTAGAAGAGTTAAAAACAAGCTCACATGGTATGTGCACCAAAGAATCCCTGAAATTGAACAATATGCCAATCAACAAGAATGGGTAGAGGGAACACTAGTGGAAGAGCTTACTGAAGAAGATATAACAGAAAAAACAATCAAAAACCTTGAAAAATCAGTTGACCTGGAATCTTTTCGACAGGTGTTTTTCACAGGTCCTCGGCACCTTGGAGAAGGCACCTCATTTGCCACGGTTTCCCAACAACCTGCCTAAGAAATTGCTCAACCAGCAGAGACATCTAAAGGAAAAGAGGTGCAGCATTCAGAGCAGCAGGTATAGCATTCCGAGCAGCAAGAAACAATGGCAGACCGACCAGTTTCAACAGATGAACAAAGTCAAGGGTAAGACCCTTCAACTCAAGAAAAGGTGACTGAAATTCCTATGTTACAGACTCCTCTTAACGAGGAAAGGGCCAAGAAAAGGGATAGACAAGAAGAGACTCCCACAGGGGCATCTATAGATCAGCAAGCAGAAAAAAGACAAATACTAAATCCTTATTCAAAAGAAGAAATGCTAGAGGGGCCAACTGAACAGCAATTTCCCCCAAGTATGGAGACATCATCTAGCTCCTTTCAGCAAGAGCAAGAAATACAACAAGGTGTGGAGGTTACATCCACCAGGCAACAGAGCAGACAGGGCTCTGACATCAAGAAGGCATTCACTGATATCTAGGCTAGAAATGAGCCAGTAAGGTTCCAGCTATACAACCAGTTGCTGAGAATGGCTCTCACTAATCAACAAAGACTAATGGCAGGCTATGATATCCAGGAAGGGAAAATGACCCTTGGTCATTTTAGACCTACAACGCAGCAACCACAATCAGCTCCTGACTATATTAGAACCAATCTGGAAGTTCTCTCCAAGGACATCCATACAATGGACCAGATTGAATTACACAAACAAACCGGTGAAATGGAATATTGTACCTTGGCAGACAAAACATTATTGGCTCATATATTGTAAAACTCTTTGCACAATACTTCTGCCCAACTGGAATTAGAGAAGGCCTCCTCAACGGCTAAGGATAATAGAATCAAATCCTTGGAGGAGATTATTATAGAGTTGGACATGATCCCAAGGATCCAAAGGGCATTCAGGCCTTGATCAAAAAGAAAGAGGAAGACATAGCAGCCCTCAGAAGACAACTCACGCTGCCAGCTACAATACATCCTCAAACTACAGAGGTAGCACAAAAAGAAGAAGAAGAGGATGTGGTTACTTTTCTTATGAGGATGCACAAAAGACTCATAGAAATAGAGAGTGCCTTGGAGGCATCACTACAAGGGAGACAGGGAGAGTTGGCCTCTCAGCCAGTTCAAACAACTCACATTCTTACAGATGCTCCTCCTACGGTCACCACAAAATTCCCTCCTACTGATCTGACATCAATAGTAGGTACCTCAAGTTCAGCACCAGTTTCAGCAACAACTATAGCAGCAGCAGAGCAAGAGGCCAGTCTAAGTATGGAGGAAATGATGAAAGAAATAAAGGCTCTGGAAGTACAGATGGCAGAATTGAAAGAATCCAAAGAAAAGCTAGCCAAAATTGAGGTAAGATATGACAAATCCAATATGGATGTAGCTAAGAAGACAAGAGAAGTAAAAACCTTAGAGAAAAGGATAAAGGAGCTGGAGAAGGAGCTTACTCTTGATAAGACTCTAGATGAAGTCAAGAAAATTTTGTGGGCCAAAATTGGTCAATCCATTATAGACCAATGGCAATCAATTGAAACTATACATGAGCAAATGGAATTGATAGGCTTGGCTCAATTTGAAAATCAAAAGGCTAGAGCATCTTTAGGAAATATGCCTGAGCAAGCCAATAGAATGATCCAATTTCTCAACACTCATACCAAAGAGCAGTTGTCAGCAATAGGTATCAGGAACAGGACAGATACCATCTTACTAGTGAAAAGGGTGCTAACCCTAAGGAATTTTTTGCAGACTCTGGAAAGAAAATGCCAAGAAACGCAGGCAGAGGTAAATGAATTCAGAATAAAGTTTGCAGCATTACAGAGCAGAGGGCTACCCAGTTTATTTTTCTAGCGTTGGACGACTACTATCATATGAGCAATATGCCAACAGGGTAAATAACTATGCCTCCAATCAAATTAAGCATCCTCCAGCACTTCAGAAGAAACAGGGCCTCCCTCTGGACATAATCTTTATGACAAACTAGAAAATGTATTCTATATTAAACATGAGATAAAACAACTTTTATAGATACACTGAAGCTAACGAAACACTGATAAAGATACAAAGACATCAGTTGCCTACAGAGGATTGGTGGAAAGGAATGATGGAGACATTGCTAAGGTAATTTTGTTTATTTTTCTTTTGATCAGTTACAGGTTAGCAAATACAGAGGCACGGTCCACCAGCCAAAGAATGAAAAAACAACATAAAGCAAAAATGGAATGGTGACTACAACCCGTTAATGCAAAAAAATCAAGCACTGATGACAAGGCCAAGACAACGACAAGCAACATAGCAACATCAAGGTGGCAAACTCCGAATGAATTCGCAGCAACTAGCCGACTCACTCAGCCCAAAAAGTCAAAATACCTCTGACAAATTGGACAGCTAGCACATTCATATTTACTACAACATTTATTCCCTCATTTACTACTTCTTAAGAGTTGGTAAAGGAAGTTATGAGTTCAAGACTTATCTTCATGATATTTTGTATCTCCCTTTTTATATAAATACCTCCCCATAATATGTATTTGGGGTTGGTGATTCTCTCTCTGGGCTGCGCTATAAATTCTCAGATTGTTTTAATACAAAAGCTGTTGAAGTTCACTGTTGATGACCATCTAGATGTGGATTTGATGTTCTGGGACCTGCTACAGAATTCCTGTGTCATTCTATGGATCAATAAGTTATTCTAAACTGTGTTTTATGTTTTCTGTGTTTGCAATTTTCACATACATTCCTAGTCTTGGTAACAGAGAAGAAGAATAGCCCAGGATTTGTTTAAATGCACCTTGTGTTCAATCTCTGCTATCAATTGTGTTTTCTTCAGAATTAGTCATAAATATGAATTCTTAATTGCTCATGTTTGCACTAATTCCTTCATTTTGAATACTATTTAGGGATTCTTAATTTCTCCTGGATAATATTCATGCACTTTCCCTCTGCCAGCATAATGAAAGATTCTTGATTGCCTTTCATTCCCTGACTTCATTCCATCGATTTTCAGATTGAAAATTGTTCCTAGATTGCCTATCTTGCTCTGTAGCATCACCATTTACACAAAAAACACTTTCAGCAGTACATCAACATTGACTCCATTGCCCAATAGTATAGATTGTTTTGGACTTGTATCACAACTCTGCCTGAAATCACCATCCAACAAACTTAAAACAAAACCCTGTACATCATAACTAGCCTAAAATACGACAAAAAAAAAGTTAAACCATAAAGAGAGAGCCCTCTATGGTTGTAGGTAGGCTAGGACCTGCAGATAAAAGATTGGTTAGTGGTTACCTCGGTCATATTCCCTTCAAGAGGCAGGGAACAACCTGAGTGATAACATCATTGGCGACTCCACTGGGGACCTCTGAATGAATATTTGTAACTGCTGTCTGTTTTCTAAAGCTACAGATGGAGCCTGAAGTTAGCCAGGTAGCCTTTGAAATTGTCTTTGCTCTGCATTTACAGGAGAAAATAAAAGCTGCTTCAGTCAATCTCCAGTATAGTTTTAGGCTTTAAACAATTGTTCCAAAAAATTGATCAATTTCCCTATTTTCAACATATTCAAAGGAAAGCCGAAAGCTTCCCATATTTCAAAGAAACTCTTGTAGAATATTGCGAAAAACTGTGATCTTAAAACATTCCCAGAAAATACTAAAAAACTAATTTAGAAGCTAGCTCCAAAGAAGAAAACCCGGTACACCAGGTCAAACCCTGACCCAGATCCTCCAACTGTTTTGAAAATCCCAACTTGATCCCTAAGACCCTTAGGAAACAAGAAGCTCAAGAAAATTCTGCTAGTTTAGACCTTGAAATAGTTCAGCAGAGCTATATCGAAACTCCTTCTAAAGCGTCAGTCCGTCCTCACATTACTGTTGCTTCTCCTAGTTCTTCATCCACCTCTCAAACCACCTTCTCCACACCTCCATCCACCGCATATATTTCCACTCCAATCCCTGCTGTTTCAGCTGTCCCATTTATTCCTATTGCCCCATTTATCCCTGTGAATATGGCAAACCGTTATGCTCCTCTTCAATTTCCTGGAAATCCAGGGGCTATGCCTAAAGCTTATTAGAGAAAAATCACATATTTTGATGGTACTGGCTCCTACACAGCCCAGCAACACACTAAGAAAATGCAAGATTATTTTGAGAATTATGAAATAGATGATGATGATGTGAGAATGAAGATTTTGTTCAAAGTCTAACTGGTGATGTAAGGATTTGGTTTAGAGCACTTGCTACAAATTCTATAGCTGATTCAGAAGCTCTTTATCAATCCTTCCTAAACAGATGGTAAAAGAAGAAAGACCCTTTACACATTTTAACTGAATATGAAAATTTGAAAAGAGGCCCACAAGAAGCTGTCCAAGACTATTGTGCTAGGTTCAACAATGTTTATAATGCCATTCCTCAAAACCTTAGACCTCCACCTGATTTAGCTTTGATCAAATTCCCTAATGGATTTGATTCTTACATGGCATACCAACTAAGGGAAAGAGCCCCTCCAAGCTCAGCAAACATGCAGAATATAGTTGTTAGCATGGAGGCAAACCTAATTGCTAAGCGAAATTGGGCAAGAGCTGAAAGAAGAACAACTTTCAAAGAAGAGCCTTCAGCATTTGAATAGAAAATGGATGCAATCGTCAAAGGTATGGAAATACTTGGGGATAGGGTGGAAACTATTGAAAGGAAATCATCATGGGAAGGTCAACCAAGTAACACTGCAAGAAACCCAAACTTTAGAAAAAATCAAAATCCAAATTTTGGAAGGGCTGGCCCTGACTAGAACATCAGACCTCCATTTCAAGAGAACTATGCCAAAGCCTCAACATCTAGCGAACCAATAGAGGACACTCAAATCAACCTAATGGGGTTAAACAGTGAGCAACAAATTTTTCTAACACAAGATGACCAAGAGGCTCAAAATTTTAACCAATTTCAGACCAAATCCGGAGGGTCATTTGATTTCAGAGAAGGCTATGATGCAGCAGTCTATGAGGTTCATAAACAATACAAATTAAGAATTAGAACCATAGATGTTCCTAAACCTACCAAACTGAAGGATCCCAAGCAGCCAAAGAAAACAAAGGATAAAGCTGTCCTGATAGAACCCTCTACTAAAATAGACCCAGACCCAAAGGAAGTCTCTGTGGAAGACATATCAGACTTACAGCCCTCAAAAAATCAGCCATACACATCCCATTCATCAAAAGAAAATTTGAATCAGCCTCCTGAAAATAATTTCAAATCAGATATACCTCAAAACAACACTCATAATCAAGAGAAGATCACTGAAAATCCAGTTGAAAAGGAAAAGTTTGCGGTCCATAATACAAAAATTCATATAGAAAAACCTTTTAATTTAGAAACAAAAATTGGCAAGATGAAAATAGCTATTCCTCTCTCTGAATTTGCCAAACATGAAATTTACAGACAATAAATCAATAGGTCACTGCAGATACCAGAGAATAGGGATGCAGTCAATGTTCTTGATGATCAACCTGAGTTAATTTTCGGTCATGAAGTCAACGGTAAAATAGTAGATGGAGGGGTCCCTCCATTTTATGTGAGCTTAAACATTGATGAAAAAGTGATGCATAATGCTATGTTTCATTCCAGAGCTTCCCATAACCTAATGCCTAAATCAGTGATGGAGAGATTAGATCTAGACATCACAAGGCCCTACAAAGACTTGTTCTTATTTGATTCCAACCAGGTCAGGTGTCTTGGCCTAATCAAAGACCTTTGTGTATCTTTAGTCCAATATCCAGCTAAAACAATCTTGATGGATGTGCTGGTGGCTGACATTCCACCTAAGTATGGTATGCTTTTTTCCAGATCTTGGGGTACAAAACTCCAAGGATCTTTGCAGCTAGACATGTCCTATGCCACTATTTCAGTGTTTTGACAGCCAAAGAGATTATATTGTGAAACATTGATGAAATATGTGGTTATTAGTCAAGAAAAACCCCAAAACTTCCCCATCTATTCTATGCATTCCGATATGGATTCATTCATTCTATATAATGCTGGGAAGTGTCCCAAAACTGATGTCAAATTCCTAGAAGCACCACAAACACAAAGCACAGAGGAACAATCTAGAGCCCAAGATCAAAAAATTGTTGATATGATTGATGAAACAAAGGGAAATGATATATCATATGAATTACAAGAGCCAAATTTCCCCACTCTACAAGCTTCTAAAACTCTTAAGGCTAGTCATAACCAAGAAATCTTATGGTACTTAGAGTTTGATGGCTCGGTAAACAAATTAGGAGCAGGGGTAGGGGTTTGGACACACAACATGCAAAATAACCATGCTGAAGGTCATGCATATAGGTTAAACTTCAGATGCACAAACAATATGGCCGAGTATGAAGCCCTTTTGTTAGGTCTTAAGCTCATTAAACGTCTAGGGGCAACCAAGGTTTCAATCCTAGGGGATTCAGATTTGATTATACAGTAGATGAAGGGAAATTTTGTTACAAATGATCTTAGGTTGAGAGCTTTTAGACGGGTGGCCATTGAAATACTTAACACTTTCTCATAATCTCAGCTGACCAAAATCCCTAGAAAGCACAATTTACATGCACACAGCTTGGCGACTTTTGCCAGCACTTGCAAGCTACCATTTGAACCCAACCACCATTTTACTGCTGAAGTCAAACACAGACCTGTTGTCCCAGATAATGTCAAAAATTGGCAGGTCTTTGAGAATGATACACAAATAAATAATTTCTTGACTTTGAAAGAGGAATTCTCCAGCATAAACATTGATACAAATACCATGGATGATCAACAACAGATAGACAAAATTGAACAAAATGTATCAGCTAAAACATCAAATCTGATTTTGCACCCAACAACTTTTGATGACAAGAATTTACATGAACTAAAGCAAACAGATTTTGATGAAATAGCTGAGGTAGAAGCTGAAGTAATTGAACTAAAGGATAATTTACTGCCCACCGGCTTAACTCCTTTAGAGGACATATTTGACTCAAATGATATTCCTAGGAAGCCAAAGATGCAACCTCTCAATGCAGAAATTGAGGACTGTAACATTGGAACTATAGAGAATCCCAAAAGGGCAAAACTATCCAAGACATTGCCTGCTGATCAAAAGCGAAAGTATATTGAGTTGTTTAAGGAGTTCCAAGATGTCTTTGCCTGGAGTTATGAGGACCTCAAATCCTATGATACTTCAGTCATCCAACACACTATACCTCTGAAAGAGAATAAAAAACCCTTTAAACAGAAGCTTAGAAGGGTGAATCCTATCCTCCTTCCCCTGATTGAAAAAGAAGTTAAACGTATGTATGAAGCTGGAATCATCGCACCTATCAGGTTCTCAGAGTGGATTTCAAATCTAGTGCCTACTAGGAAGAAAACGAGAGATATAAGATTGTGTGTTGACTTAAGCAATTTGAACAAAGTTTCTCTCAAAGACCACTACCCCTTACAAAAAATGGATCATATCCTACAAAGGTTAGTGGGAGCCTCTAGGGTCTCATTGTTAGATGGATTCTCAGGATTCAATCAGATTTTAGTCCACCCGGATGACCAAGACAAAACTGCCTTCACCACACCTTGGGGAACCCTCAAATATGTCAAAATGCCTTTTGGACTCAAAAATGCAGGGGCCACTTTTCAAAGAGAAATGGACATAGCCTTTGCCAAAGAGATCCATGATTTCTTAGTCATATACCTGGATGATCTCACTGCTTTTTCAAAATCAGACGAAGAACACTTAGAACATTTAAGGCAAGTGTACCTAATTTGCAGAAAATATGGCATATCATTGAACCCAAAGAAATCACTGTTTGGCTTACAAGAAGGCAAACTCCTAGGTCATATAATTTCAAGATATGGCATTAGGATTGACCCAGATAGAATTCAAGCTATTGTCCAAGTGCCTCATCCAAGAAACATCAAGGAACTACAAGCCCTTCTAGGAAAGATCAATTTCCTAAGAAGATTCATTCCCAATTTGGTCGAGCTTATAAGACTGTTGAATAATATGCTAAAGAAAGATTCTAAAGTCAAATGGACCATGGAAGCCAAACAAGCCTTTGAGGACATCAAAACAGCCCTGACAAAAACACCAGTCCTCACCAGTCCCAGGTTTGATAGAGATTTCATCATTTTTCTATTGAATCTGAGTATACTATTGCTGCTGTCCTATTGTAAAAAGATGACCAAGGGTGTGAAAAGCCCATCGCTTTCTTCAGCAAAGCCCTTAGGGATGCTCCCTTAAAGTATCAAATCATGGAAAAACAAGCTTATGCCCTTGTAAAAGCCATCAAGGATTTCACAGTTTATATCTTGTACTCACACGTGATAGCCTATGTTCCAAATGCTGTGGTTAAGGATATTTTAACTCGAAGGAATTGAAGGTAAAAGGGGCAAATGGATAGCCAACATCTTAGAGTATGACATTGAAATCAAGCCTACACAACTCATAAAAGGACAAGGATTAGCCAAACTGATGATTGAAACCAATTTTCAAGCCCTTGACATGAATGAACTGGATAACGAACAGGAGATGGCGATTCCACAGATCAATCAAGCCTTTTTTACAATCACCTTGGTATGCTGACATATGTTTTGTATTGTTAAACCTGCAAGCTCCTCCAGGGTTATCGAGGACTAAAAAGAGATTCTTGAAAATGAAGGCATCAAAATTTTGTATTATAGACAATGTTTTATTTTGGAAAAATCATGAAGGTATTTTGCTTAATTGCCTAACATTGGATGAAACTGACAAAGTCCTCAAGGAATTTCATGCAGGAGACTGTGGAGGACACTTGTATTGGAAATCAACAGCTGATAAGATCCTAAGCACTGGTTTCTATTGGCCCTCCCTGTTTGCTGATGTAAAAAAATTTGTGATATCTTGCCATAAATGCCAGATTTTTGAAGTCAAAAGAAAGTTGTTACCTTTGCCCCTTAAACCTATTTCAATTGAAAGACCGTTTCAACAATGGGGTCTAGACTTTATTGGTGAAATTCACCCTTCCTCCTCTGGCCAACACAAGTGGATTTTGACTGCCACAGACTATTTTACAAAATGGATAGAATCCATCCCTTGTAGGCAAGCCAATGACTCAATCATCATGCAATTATTAGGAACCAACATCTTGTCTAGATTTGGCTGTCCAGAAAAGATTATTACAGACAATGCTGTTGCATTCAAATCCAAAAGAATGATCAACTTTTGCCATAAGTACCACATTACCTTGGGCCACTCAACAACCTATTACCCTCAAGGTAATGGCCTAGTTGAGTCATCCAACAAAAGCCTCATCAACATCATTAAAAAGGTCTTGGAGGAGAATAAAAAGAATTGGCATAAAAAACTTGTGAATGCACTATGGGCAAACAGATTGAACACCAAAAGATCTATTGGTACAAGTCCATATGAATTGGTTTATGGAATGGAGGCAAGATTCCCTTCATCTTTGGGAATCCCTGTGATCAAGTTGCTGCAAGAAATACAAGCAGAGCCTAATGATATTCAGAGAAGGATCAATGAAACTATTCACTTGCAACAGACAATAGAGGAAGTGTATCAGAGAACCCAGGTTCCACAAGATAAACTCAAAAAAATCTTTGACAAAAGAGCAAAAGCTGAGGACTTCTTCATAGGAAACAAAGTGCTGAGATGGGATTCTAGAAGAGAGGATAAAGGGAAACATGGGAAATTTGATTTTCTTTGGAAAGGACCATTTACTATTCATGATGTACAAGGTAACAACACCTATTTTTTGAAGAGTTTGGATGGCACAGATACTGAGGAAGGCCCAGTCAATGGGCAAATGATCAAGCATTATTTTGATTCCCTTTGATCAACACAACACAATGTATATTCTACATATATAGTTGTATTCTCACCAATTTTCTTTTACAGCAATTAGATAAGGAACAAGATGCAGTAGATTTTGAGGAAAAGTCAGGAAAATACATCACTTTTTGAGTGAGATTTTGAATTTACCATAACAGATCAAGAAGAAGACTTGAAAACTATAAAGATGATGATAAATATTCAGAGAAACCAGCAAAGACACAGTTGTGATTTTACACAGATCAGCTCATGAGGAGTGCACACATGCTACAAAGGTTCAGATCATTGGTTTCTAGGAGAAGGAAGATTTGAATTACAACAGCTAACTGAGAATAAGGCCATCTGACCTGTTGTTCTTGGCTTTTCACCAAGAAAAGCCATCCCCAAGTGGAGCCACTGTTAGGTTCCTATAACAATAGGTTTCATTTTTCATGATTAATTATGGAAGTGCCAAATATGTTCATCCTTTCCAGACTGCAAAGGTTCCATATTTTGTATATGGATAAAGAAAATTAAAATATGTAAAGAGGGTATGCCCTAAAAGAAAAATCAAAGGGCAAGAAAAATGAATTGGTCAGAAAAAATAATAAAAGTGAACCCCAAACCAAAAGACCAGGAAAGTGGCCAGTCAAAATGCCACTGCTATCTTATTTGCAAGATCATAATGTGCAAATATTGTTGCTTATCACACTTGATGGATGGCCCAGCAGTTCAATCTGGACCATTCCATATTTAAATTTGTTGTTGTAGAATAGAGAAAGAATATCTGTCCAAATAGTTCAAGCTTGGTAGATAAGAACACAGATAGAGAAAATAAGGAGCCCAACTACTTAATCTGGGCCCTTGGAAGAGACAAGGGTAGATTTAGATAGGAGGACAGTCAAAAGAAAATAGGAACTTCAGGGTTTGCAAGTACAAATGCACCCAATCAAAAGGAAGAAAAAATGGTAGATGTAGGCTGGGTAAGCAGTTTGAGGTTGCAGAAACAAGGTTGTGATCTTTTTTCCTTATTAAGAAAGGACTCATCTCATCAATGATACAAGGACCATGGCATTTTTTTGGTTGCATAGCAATGGAAGCATGACTAATTCCCCCTTCATTCCCCCATAAATATTTTACTAACATCCCCTCAAGGACCTTGGGATCTGCCCAATAAGTCCTGTTTCACTTCTTTCTATGAGAAATGATAAGTTAAATTCTAAGTTTACTTATTGAAAAGAAGCCACATTTCTTGTGTAAAAATCATCATTCCATACTCCTTACATTTTCTTGTGCCTAAGTTTTTGCTCTACAAACTTAACATCTGTGCATGCAATTTCATTCCATAAAGCCATATTAACATTTAAATCTATTATGTAGCTCCCTAAATCATTTTCCCCACCCCTATTCTTACAAAAACTATATAAAAACCCAAAAAATCTAAATATCCCTACCAATTGGCAATTATAGCCATACAATATAGTTTTCGGGAAATATTAATTCCATCCGGGACTTTATATTAACCCTTCCGCGTATAAACCTCGGGATTTATTTTAACCTCAGGATAAATAAATAACCTCTCGAAACCCTCCCACCACACCATGCATTCAAACCTTGGTGCGCATATAAACCTTGGGATTAGTTTAATATTTGATTAAACCAATAACCATGACCGCCCGCGCAACCACAAAACCCTTTAACCCAAAGTTTTGACCCCAACGACATTTTATAATATTAAATATACGAGCGGGTTGCTACACCATATCGTACCATCAACTACCCTTCCCGTCAGCCCTCCGATCTAGCCTTGCAGATCCGACGGCTCACGCTGATATCGGAGCCACCCCGGTATACGAGGGTTAGCTCCCAATAGAAAGCGATTTTGCCGTCGTACGCGGGGACGCATGGCCCGTTTCGATTGCATCGGGCCCACGCTGACACAAACCACCCCTGTACCATAAGCAGTTCGACGGAAACCACTTACCGCTTGTCCTCCTCGCCGCGCACATCATCCCCACATCGGCTTTTGCGTCAGCGCCCTCGCTACTATACAGTCCGCCATGGCCGCCCCGTCACCCATCCACATTAGTTTCCACATTATCCTCCGTACCTTGCTACAGGACTAGGTGATTTCATGCTAGCGTCAGCGAAAAAAGCACCAAAAAGTCTGAAAAACCACAAATTTTCGTTAAAAACTCACGAAAGTGATGTTTTTGTTTATGTTTTATATGACCAATGGTGAAAGTCTCTGCATGAAAAACATGTCCAATCCGCCATTGACGTCCTAGTCTACCACCCAGGCGTATTCAACCTGCAACTGACCTCCTCGGCTCTACTTGCAACTGCATTGCGTAGCAAAGTCTCGAACAAACAAGTATTTCCCCGGGAACACCCATAAACCCTTTTTTTCATAATTTCTCTACAAAAGATTACCAATACAGCTAAATTCAACTCAAAAGCATTATCACCCTGTTGTGTGTGGAGCACGATTGTTCAAAGGTATTTTTTTCAGCCGGATGTATACCCCAGGAAGTTTTGTACACCCCTCCACGCGGGGGGCGTGTGGGGGCCAGCGGTCCCCTGGCGGGGGCTCGGGGGCAGCGCCCCCGAACGCAAAAATAAATGTAAAATTGCCTTGTAAAAGTATAGTAATTTCTAGTCAATGTGGGCCGTTCATTAGGCGGATGATCTGACGATAGAACTTATGTTTGTTTAGGGTTTTTTTGCCCTAGAAGGCAACCCCTCTCTTTGTATGAGGGTATTGTATTTGAGGCTGTGTGATAGATGTGTATTCTGTGTGAGCGAGAAATAGAGAGGTGAGATTGTGAGAGAAAACAGAGGATATTACAGCGGATTTGCTGTAGGTTGTGTCTCTTCATTTTGCTGGATAATAGAAAGGAAGGGCTGGCTGTTCAGTGTGGACGTAGCCCAAACTGGGTGAACAACGTATATCTGTGTCTCTCTTGTTTTGTGCATTTTCTGTGTTTATATTTCTGCAATATTTTATGTGTTCCATTGCTCCATAATATATAATTTTCTAACAACTGGTATCAGAGCCGAAGGTCTATTTGGCTGATAAACTCGCAGGAAAGAAGGGTTCCTAGTTTGAGTGGGAGCAATGGCGGAAGATGGTAAGTTTAGGGTCGAGAAATTTAACGGCTAAAACTTCTCGTTGTGGAAGATGCAGATGGAAGATTATCTGTATCAGAAAGATCTATACCTACCATTGGGCGGAAAAACAAAGATGCCGACGGGTATGAAAGATGAAGAATGGAACCTTCTCGATAGAAAGGCACTCGGAACAATACGGTTGTGCCTTGCTGCGTCAGTCGCCTTCAACATTTCGAAGGAAACCACGATAGAGGGTTTGATGCAGGCGTTGTCGAAACTATATGAAAAACCATCGGCCTCAAACAAGGTATTTCTTATGAAACGGTTATTTAATATGAATATGTCGGAAGGTGGATCTGTTGCAAACCATTTAAATGATTTTAATACAGTTACAAGTCAGTTAAGTTCTGTAGGGGTAAACTT
The DNA here is from genome assembly GCA_031772625.1 of Pinus tabuliformis. Taxonomy (NCBI): domain Eukaryota; kingdom Viridiplantae; phylum Streptophyta; class Pinopsida; order Pinales; family Pinaceae; genus Pinus; species Pinus tabuliformis. The sequence continues at coordinate 180,717,974 of CM062815.1, forward strand.
TGATGATGAAGTTAGAGCTCTGTTATTCTTGTGCTCATTACCAGAAAGTTGGAATGGTTTGGTAATGGCCATTAGTAACTCTGTTTCTGGATCTAGTACTTTAAAGTTTGATGATGTTGTCGGTGCTATCCTTAGCGAGGAAATGCGACGGAAAAGCTCCGGTGAGACATTGGGAAATGCTTTGAGTGTAGAGTATAGAGGAAGAAAAATGGAAAGAGGAAAGAGCTCAGGATATCGCAGTAAATCAAGGAAAAGCAGATCCAAGTCCAGATCGGGAATAGTGTGCTGGAAATGTGGAAAGAAAGGACACCTAAAGAAAGACTGTAGATCTCGGAAGGGAAAAGAAGGAGATGCACAACAAGAAAACAATCATGAAGCAAATGTGCCAGGTGAGGTGTTACAAGATGCTTTGATTCTTTCTTTCGAAAATATTACTGATTCCTGGGTGGTAGATTCAGGGGCTTCATTCCATGCCACACCTGATAAGAAATACTTTCATGACTATGTTCAAGGAGATTTTGGACAAGTTCGTCTGGGTGATGATAAACCCTGTAAAATCGTTGGAATGGGTAAGGTTCTTGTAAAACAACAGAATGGAAACCAATGGCTATTAAAGGAGGTAAGGCATGTTCCAGATCTAAAGAAAAATCTGATTTCAACAGGGCAGTTAGGCGGTGAAGGTTGTGTGACAACTTTCACAGATAAAGCTTGGAAGGTCACCAAAGGAGCCCTGGTAATAGCAAAAGGCGAAAAGGTTGGTACATTGTATTTATGCAATGGTATTTCTAACTCTGTTAATGCTTTAACTTCCAAAGGAGCAGATGCAGCATTATGGCATCATAGGCTCGGACACATGAGTGAAAAGGGGATGAAGATTCTTCACTCAAGGAATTTCTTGCCGGGTTTGAAGGATGTTGATTTGGACTTCTGTGAGAACTGCATTTATGGAAAACAGAAGAGAGTCAGATTTCTTAGAGTTGGGAAAGAAAAGAAGAACGAAAAATTAGAGCTTGTGCATACAGACGTATGGGGACCTGCTAAGGTATCATCTCTTGGTGGCTCTCATTATTATGTTACCTTTATTGATGATGCAACTAGAAAAACTTTGATTTATTGTATTAAGAATAAACCTGATGTATTTGATACTTTCAAGAAATGGAAAGCTTTGGTTGAGATTAAGACAGGAAAGAAATTGGCGTGTCTTAGATCAGACAATGGAGGTGAATATTGCAGCAAAGAGTTTGATAGGTACTGTTCAGAGCATGGAATTCGCAGAGAGAAGGCAGTTCCAAGAACACCACAAGAAAATGGTGTGTCAGAAAGGATGAACAGAATAATCATGGAGCGTGCAAGGTGCATGAGATTGCATGCAGGATTGCCTTTATAGTTTTGGGCAGATGCTGTAGATATTGTTGTTTATCTAATAAACAGAGGGCCTTCAAGTTCCTTGGATGGTGATGTTCTGGAGGAAGCATGGACAGGTAAAAAGGTAAACTACTCCTTTTTAAAGCCTTTTGGTTGTGAGGCCTTTGTCCATATTGATAAAGAAAATAGAACAAAGCTTGAGGCAAAGTCAAAGAAATGTACCTTTATTGGATATGGTATTAATGATTTTGGTTATCGCTTATATGATTATGAAAATCACAAAATCATTAGGAGTAGAGATGTAATATTCAATGAAAAGGTCTTGTATAAGAATCAGTTGCAGGAAAAGAAGAAAGAAAACGAAAACAAGGAATACACAGTTCTTGATGACATCACTGAAAAGGTAAAGGTGCCTGAAAATAATAATAATCAACAATAGCAACCACCACAACAGCAACAGGAACCCCAAACACCTGAAAGTGGTGTTAGAAGATCTACCAGGATAAGTAGACCCCCTGAACGATACTCTCCTTCATTATATTATTTATTGTTGACTGATTCTGGTGAACCCGAATGTTATGAAGAAGCAGTGCAGGTAGAAACCAGGAAGAATTGGGAGCAAGCCATGAAAGAAGAGATGGACTCCTTAGCACATAACCAGACTTGGGACTTAGTTAGGTTGCCTGCAGGTAAAACAGCATTGCAGAATAAATGGGTTTACAGGCTGAAGGAAGAAGATGGAGGAAAACATAGGTATAAAGCTAGACTTATGGTGAAGGGGTTTGCACAGAAGAAAGGTATTGATTTTGATGAAATAATTTCTCCTTTTGTTAAAATGACTTCAATCAGAACTATTTTAAGTCTTGTAGCAGCTGAAGATTTGCATCTTCAACAGTTAGATGTAAAGACAACCTTTCTCCATGGGGCTTTGGAGGAAGATATATATATGCAGTAGGCACAAGGATATGAGGTGAAAGGGAAGGAGAAACTAGTGTGCAGGTTGAAGAAGAGCTTGTATGGCTTAAAACAAGCTCCAAGGCAGTGGTATATAAAATTTGACAAGTTTATGTCTGAACAAGGTTATACTAGATGTCACTCTGATCATTGTGTTTATTTGAAAAAGGAAAATGATGGCAGCTATATTATATTGTTATTGTATGTATATGACATGCTTGTTGCAGGATCTAACATGCAGGAAATAAATGTGCTCAAAAGTAAATTGGCAAATTCATTTGCAATGAAGGATTTGGGAGCTGCAAAACAAATCCTTGGTATGAGAATAACTAGAGACAGAAAAAATCGTAAATTAACATTGTCTCAGAATGAGTACATACAAAAGGTGTTGAAAAGATTTAACATGCACAATGCAAAACCAGTTAGTACACCTTTTGCTAGCCATTTCAAACTTAGCAAGGAAATGTGCCCAAAGACCCAAGAAGACATGGATTATATGTCTAAAGTTCCATATGCATCAGCATTTGGAAGCTTAATGTATGCAATGGTCTGCACAAGGCCTGATATTGCACATGTAGTGGGAGTTGTAAGCAGGTACATCAACAATCCAGGAAAGGAACATTGGATGGCAGTGAAATGGATTCTCAGATATTTGAAAGGTACCACAAATCAAGCATTATGCTTTGGTGGTTCAAACATCTCCCTACAAGGATATGTTGATGCAATATGGTAGGTGACAGAGATAACAGGAGGAGCACTACAGGATATGTATTTACTGTTGGAGGAACAACTGTCAGTTGGGTTTCAAAAATCCAAAGTGTTGTTGCACTTTCAACAACAAAAGCAGAGTATGTTGCTCCTACAGAGGCTAGTAAAGAAATTATTTGGTTACAAAGGTTTATGGGTGAGTTGGGTAAGAAGCATGATATGGGCACGTTCTACAGTGATAGCCAAAGTGCCATTCATCTTGCAAAGAAATCAGCATTTCATTCCAGGAATAAACACATACAACTCAAGTATCATTTCATATGATCAGTGTTGGAAAATGGAGAGTTGAAGCTGGAAAAGATACACACTAGCCAGAATCCTGCAGATATGCTAACAAAAGTTGTAACCAGGGAGAAACTGAGAACATGCTCAGTTTCAATTGGTCTTCAAGGATGACGATGAAGATGAGAAACAGCCAGGTCCAAAGAGGAGTCATTGTCCAGCAAATGAAGCAGCGGTGGAGTTGCTACAATCATTCTCCAAGTGGGAGATTGTTGTGTGTGGAGCATGATTGTTCAGAGGTCTTTGTTTCAGCCGGATGTATACCCCAGGAAGTTTTGTACACCCCTCCACGCGCGGAGGTGCATGGGGGACTTGTCCCCCCCCCTGCGGGGGTCCGGGGGGGCCCATCCCCCCTGGCTGGGGGGTACGGGGGCCAGTGGTCCCCCAGCGGGGGCTCGAGGGCAGCGCCCCTGAAGCCAAAAATAAATGTAAAATTGCCTTGTAAAAGTATAGTAATTTCTAGTCAATCTGGACCGTTCATTAGGCGGATGATCTGACGGTAGAACTTATGTTTGTTTAGGGTTTTTTGCCCTAGAAGGCAACCCCTCTCTTTGTATGAGGGTATTGTATTTGAGGCTATGTGATAGATGTGTATTCTGTGTGAGCGAGAAATAGATAGGTGAGACTCTGAGAGAAAACAGAGGATATTACAACAAATTTGCTGTAGGTTGTGTCTCTTCATTTTGCTGGATAATAGAAAGGAAGGACTGGCTGTTCGGGGTGGACATAGCCCAAACTGGGTGAACCACGTATATCTGTGTCTCTCTTGTTTTGTGCATTTTCTGTGTTTATATTTCTGCAATATTTTATGTGTTCCATTGCTCCGTAATATATAATTTTCTAACACACCTGCAAGCTCCTTCGCTTTGCTTCACTGTGTAACCATACTGACGAGCAAAACCTGTCGATTCTCTGACCCTCTACAAATTGCGCATTAAAGCTCGAAATCCAGCTCCTGTTCGCTTGCAAAACCACCAAAAAACCTGTGAAATCCCTGCTCTCCCCACGATTTTTAAGCTCCCTCATTGAAGAATCCTACAGACTCTGTACTCCCGGTGAGTTCCACTCAGCAAGGACACCTTCGCACAGAACTCAAACTACAAATTTCATGCTAGAAAGCCCTCTATCAGGACTCTGTTTTCCTGTTAAAATATAGACCAAATCCAACTATAATCCCAGTAAATCATGGAGGCTCCAGTGGCCCTGAATATTGCACCATTAAATGCACCTCATAAAGAGTTAGAGTGGATACCTCTGGCAGACAGATACTATCAAATTGATGATATGGAGGGAGACAAGCCTCACCTTCAAGCTTTCTGTGAAATAAGGAATAACTTCATAAACAATGCTGACCTGTTAGGAATATGGGAATCCAAAATGCCTATATATTACCTACCCTCAGTGAATGTCTTCCCTGACCTCATCCATCAATGTTGTGCTAATTATGAGCCTTCTCAAAGGGCAGTGATGGACCCTGCTGGAAATGTCCTCTTTTACATTACCCCTCAGTCCATAAATGAAATGCTGCAATTCAAGCCAACTCAGCCTTTGGTCCCCCTTTCCATGAGACAATTGTTGGATCAAGCCTCAGAGTTGCCCTCTGCAGAAGTTGACCGAATTGCTAAGCTGTTTGTGCCACCAGAGTGTTACTCCAGATTCACAGTCCCCTATCACCATGCTTGGTTTACTGAGGATGGAAAAATGCTCATAGATATGATCTCCTACATCCTGGGATTCAGAAAAAGTGAAATTGTGGATGAGACTATCTTTCCTTTGATGTCCATGTTTACTCCAGGACAGCCCCCTGCTATCAAGTATGACTATGCCACCTTCATAGCCAACAAGATTCATGAGCAGTTCATGAACTTAGAGAGGGAAAGGGTGTTCAAATATACTTCATATATATATCATTTGTTGTTGTACTATCAATCAGATAGTTTCCCGGTTTTCCTTAAAAAATTGGATGCTAGGGGGGAGCGAAGGTCTATAATATTTTGGTCCTCAGTGTTCCATCATGTTAATTACTCCCCATACACATACTATGAATTCATTGACCTTTTTGTCTATCCAGCCACTTTCTTATTGTCAACATATCCTCCTCCCAGGCTCACTACTGAAATGCAGAGAATCCTACATCTCTCAAAGGGATATATCATTGGTGACTGGTATTACTACCAAAACCATACTATAATAAGGATCTATGGATGTGAATTAGCCCCTTACAGACTACCAAAATATGTCCCCATGAGACTCTTTGCCTTGGAGTACTATCGACAGTTCAACAGTACAGATTTAACTCACTTCTATGGTGCTAGGAAAAAGGCACAGCTTAAAATAAGACATCAATTGGGCCCCTTTATCTTTAATAAAAGGGAAGAAGCATGGAAGGATGTTGAAATTATTCTGAGAGACAAACTTAAGCTGAAACTAAGTTTCCGTTGGGCACCATATGACCCCGAACATTTCATAAGCTTTAGAAGAGTTAAAAACAAGCTCACAGGGTATGTGCACCAAAGAATACCTAAAATTGAACAATATGCCAATCACAAGAATGGGTAGAGGGCACACTAGTGGAAGAGATTACTGAAGAAGAGATAATAGAAAAAGCAATCAAAAACCTTGAAAAATCAGTTGACCTGGAATCTTTTGGATAGGTGTTTTTCACAGGTCCTCGACAGCTTGGAGAAGGCACCTCATCTGCCACGTTTTCCCAACAACCTGCCCAAGAAAGTGCTCAACCAGCAGAGACATCTAAGGGAAAAGAGGTGCAGCATTCAGAGCAGCAGGTACAACATTCCGAGCAGCAAGAAACAATGGCAAACCAACCAGTTTCAACACATGAACAAAGTCAAGGGCAAGACCCTTCAACTCAAGCAAAGGTGACTGAAATTCCTGTTACAGACTCCTCTTAATGAGGAAAGGGCCAAAAAAAGGGATAGACAAGAAGAGACTCCCACAAGGGCATCTACATATTAGCAAGGAGAAAAAAGACAAAGATTAAATCCTTATTCAGAAGAAGAAATGCTAGAGAGGCCAACTGAACAACAAGTTCCCCCAAGTATGGAGACATCAGCTAGCTCCTTTCAGCCATAGCAAGAAAGACAACAAGGTGTGGAGGTTAAATCCACCAGGCAACAGAGTAGACAGGGCTCTGACATCAAAAAGGAATTCACTGATATCAAGGCCAAAAATGAGCCAGTAAGGTTCCAGCTCTACAACCAGTTGCTGAGAATGGCTCCCACCAATCAACAAAGACTAATGGCAGCCTATTATATCCAGGAAGGGAAAATGACCCTCAGTCATTTTAGACCTACAAAGCAGCAACCACAATAAACTGCTGAATATATTAGAACCAATTTGGAAGTTCTCTCCAAGGACATCCATCCAATGGACCAAATTGAATTACACAAACAAACCGGCGAAATGGTATATTCTACCTTGGCAGACAAAACATTATTGGCTCATTGATTGCAAAACTCATTGCACAATACTTCTGCCCAACTGGAATTAGAGAAGGCCTCCTCAATGGCTAAGGATAATAGAATCAAATCCTTGGAGGATATTATTATAGAGTTGGGACATGATCCCAAGGATCCAAAGGGCATTCAAGCTGATGAGCCCCAAATTTGGTAACTTGTTGGGCTCATTTGGCCTAATTATCCTTGTTCAATCCTTCATTTTTCATAGCTTATGCATTATTTTTCAGTATGTTTATGTCATTTGTACGAATAAGGGTAGTCACTCTTCCTAGGTGGCTAACACGTGTTTATTTCAGGTTTTTTTGACACATTTTGGAGCAAAACTGAGCAATCATGGGCTGGAAGACAACTAATCTTGGGGTGAGGATTCGTAGGGGGGTTGTCTATGGCATTAAATAGCCTTCCTCGGGATCTTCACCGCTAACTCCGAGCTCCAAAGGCCACCAAAACCAGATCTAGAAGGCAGCCAAGTAGATTTTGGAAGAAGTTGTCTACTCACAGTTTGGGCAGCCAAGTCCCATAGATTTAGGAGGCCAGCTAGGGCCCTTGTGGTGTAAAAATGTTAAGGCCTCAGCCTTCGTGAGGATGGGTGATGATGGAAAGTACCATGTTTTAGGTGAAGGTATGGTTCTATTTCAGAGGGAGCAGGGAGCTCCTGTCACCTTGACTGATGTAAAGTATGTACCAGGTCTAAAGAAGAATCTTGTGTCTGTCACTATGCTAGAAGATAAAGGCTATGATGTAGTATTTAGTAAAGGAAAAGTATTCTTGAGGAATATCGGTATTGGACAGACCAAGAGGATTGGGATTTGAGTAAAGAATCTCTACAAGCTGGAGGTAGAAAACTGTGCTGCATTGACTTCCAAATTAGAGGTGGTGCAAAGCCAAGATGTTGGCAAGTTATGGCATAGAAGATTAGGCCACTTGAACTATGGGGCCTTGAAGATCATGCAACAAATTTCTACTGGACTTCCCAAGGGAGAACTGGAGTAGACAGATACATGCAAAGGGTGTACCTTAGGTAAGTATGCAAAATCTTCCTTTCAGGATTGAGACAGTAGAGCTGGAGAAATCTTGGAGTGAGTTCACTCATATGTTTTTGGACCATTCTCTACAGGCTCCACCGTTAAATAAAGGTACTAAGTTATTTTTATTGATGATTTTTCTTGTAGGCTGGATCTACTTTATGCAAAAGAAGGATTCGGCCTTCTTCAGGTTTTGTGAGTTTAAAGCCTTGGTAGAGAAATAATCTGGAAATAAAATAAAATCCTTGCGTAGTGACAATGGTGGAGAGTATGTATCCCAATAGTTTAAGGACTTCTACGTTGCAAAAGGAATTAAACAGGAGTTGACGTCACTCCATAGCCCACAACAAAATGGGGTGGCTAAAAGGAAGAATAGATCAATTGTGGGAGCAACTCGAGTGATGTTGCATGACAAAATCCTACCATTACATTTGTGGGTTGAGGCAGGCAATATAGTAGTATACTTGCAGAACAGAAGCCCGCACCGTATACTGGGAATGAAGACACCTATGGAGGCCTTTTCTGAGAAGTGACCAGATGTGAGTCACTTCCAAATCTTCGGATCATCGGTTTAATGCCATGTGACCAAAGATGCTTGGAAGAAGCTAGATCCAACAGTTGATTTGGGAATACTTGTGGGGTACACGGATACACCCCACAACTATCAGGTGTTTCTGCCTACCAGTCAAAGGACAGTGGTATGCAAAGATATAAAGTTCGATAAGCAAAAAACCATGTGAGTATCACATGAGATGGAGCTCAAGTTGCATGAAGAGGAGGAACTTTCAGTTACTAAGGAGGAGGAACCTCAGATTGATGTAGAGCAGCTGCATGCAGAGGATCTGGGAGTGGAGACATTCACTCATGTCGAGTCTTCAAGAGATGGGTGGAGATGATCAAGGGAGTCTGACAGGTTGATGTTGGATGCATGGGAGAATGTGGGACATCCATCTTCTTAGCGCAGACAGAGGACGTCACCCGAGTGGTACACTGGGTACATGGCCGTGGTTGGGGAGTTTGTAGAGTCTGAACCTTCTTCATTTGAGGAGGTAGTGTAACAACCAGTCTAGGTTGATGCAATGGTAGAGGAGTATGACTCTATCATTCATAACAGTGTGTGGGATGTTGTCCCAAGACCTTAGGACAAGTCAGTGGTGAGTTCCAAATGGCTTCACAAAGTAAAGCAGGGAGCTGATGTGTTGTGGGGAAAAGTATCTGACTCGGATGACCCTATCCCTACTCTAAAGGTGACAGTCTTTAGCAACAACTGAAAGTAAAGCTTTGATATTTTCCTTTATGAAAGTACAGAGAGAAGGAAGAAAAGATTAACCAACCTGGTGTCTTTCGCTTAGTCGATCCTTATCCCCTCTCTTTGTCTCTTGTTCCCAGCTCCTTGCTCTCTTTGCCGGTCCAGCTACACACAGATCCTGCACAGAACAAGAGAGGAAACTACAAGATACATGTACTCATAACTGATGCATGGATTAGAGTGAATCAAATATACAAGTAAATACAATACATCAATGCAATACAAGTATATAGGAGAACATGCAAAACTTTATTGATAGAAGTAACAGGGTTCTGAGAAGGTTACAACCATTGATGGCTCCAATCCAGCAGCACCTCCCCAGCAGCAAGAACTCTCCTCTTCACCTCTAGTAAAACAATCACCCAATAGCTCTAACTGTAAACCAACAGCACCTCCTTGCTTTACACAAAATTCCAGCCTCCTTAGACCTCATAGAAGAGCTCTATATATAGGAGAGAAGAAGAGAGGATGAGTCAGCTTGAGGCTGGCATAGAGCTGACTAGTGTCCTCTCCCTCTTCAGTTAAACTTCAGTTCTTGAGTCCACTTGGAGATCCTTGCTTACACATGGTGATCAAGTACCTCTTACTCATCACAGGGTGAATCTCATGAACCAAGTGTCAGTTTGGAAGCTTCCTGGGCAGTTGACACCTTGCAGAATGACTGTGCCACTTGGCCAATCTCGCCCAGCGCAGGTAGCCTTCATTAGATTTGACTTCCAGCGCAGGTACAAGGAGGAGCAGTTGCATTCCAGCGCAGATGCTCAGTGGAGCAGCTGACATGATCCAAAAATAGCCTGTTTTGAAGTGTTTTCAGGTGGAGAACTGATTGGAAGTGCTGTGGTTTGATGACCTTGTTCTTTTAGGGGTAAGAACAACATGTTTAGGGACTGAGGATCCCTGTATTTATTGACATTTCATGCTCCATGTTGCGAGGCACAAAAATGTCTATAACATGATGGCAGTTTTGAGAAACATAAGGGAAGGTTTGTTACTCGTGGTTTCTCACAGGTTGAGGGGATCGCTTACGATGAGACTTTTGCTCCTATAGCAAGATACTCATCTATCAAATTGATGTTGACACTATCAGCTTAGATGGGTTGGAAGATCCATCAGATGGATGTGAAGACCGCATTCCTCAATGGGAAGATTGAGGAACAGGTGTACATTGAGTAGCCAAAAGGGCTCAAAACCTTCGATCGTGAGTTGCGTGTGTGCCAACTCAAAAGGGCTTTGTATGGGCTGAAGCAAGCACCCCGTGCTTGGTACACTAGGATTGACAACTATTTCACTGGGTTGGGCTTCACCAATAGTGAAGCAGATGCGAACCTTTACCACATCATGGTAGAAGGTAAGCCATTGATCATTGTTCTTTATGTGGATGATCTGATTTTGACAGGTGATGATCAGTTGATCAAGTCTTGTAAGGAGGACCTTGTAAGAGAGTTCGAGATGAAAGACATGGGTCTTATGCACTACTTTCTGGGCATGGAGGTGTGGTAGAAAGATGGGGAAGTATTTGTGTCTGAAGGCAAGTATGACATTGAGATACTTAGGCACTTCCACATGAGGAAGTGCAAGCCCATGTAGACTCCTCTAGCTGGCAACTAGAGGACGGAGGATACTACTTTAGGTGAGGTAGTAGCTGCTACTATTTATCAGTAGCTTGTGGGTTCACTTATGTATCTAGTGAACACATGACCAGACTTATGCTTTGCGGTGAACGATATGATTCAGCCTACCAAGCTATTGTGGAAGGCAATGAAGCATGTGCTGAGATACCTTAGAGGCACATCTTAGTATGGATTATGGTACGGACAGATAGAGGGAGTGAAGCTTCTGGGCTTCACAGATGCGGATTGGGCAGGGAGTCCATCGAATCGGAAGAGCACTTATAGAGGAATCTTCAACCTTGGTAAAACTATAGTTTCTTGTTACAGCAGGAAACAGAGGTCAGTTGCACTTAGCTCAGTAAAGGCTGAATACATGGCTACCAGTGAGGCAGCATGCAAGGCTATTTTGATGCGAAAGATTCCAGTGGGATTTTTTGGTCAGAGGATGGATCTAACTATGATCTACTGTGATAATCAGAGTTGTATGAAACTCTCTAAGAATCAAGTTTTTCATGACATGTCCAAGCACATTGATATCTAGTATCACCATCTTCGAGACTATGTGGTCAAGAGGATCATGTTTTTGCTGTATGTTTTGATCGAGGAACAGGATGCAGATATTTTGACTAAGGCATTGTCAAAATGCAAGTTCGAGTTCCACAGAGACAGGATTGGGGTTAATGATAATCCCTTTCTTGTTGAGAGGGAGTGTTGAAAATAGCAACAAGAAATGCTAAATATAGAAGTGCTAAAAATAACACTGCCATAAATAGCATTTCGGGATACCTTCCTATTTTAGTTAGTCCCTAAAATAAAATTGAGAAGTAAATTTGAATTTGTTGTTAGCAGCTATTTTATTAATAATTAATTAATTCATCTTGAGTTAATTAGTTGGAGAAAATCAAACATGAATTCTATGTGAGGACATGCAACAGTTATCCCATTAATTGAGTTATTTATCCCTTAGTTAAAGAGATAAGGATGAGTTGTAATTAGTTAGCTTAGTTAATTGAGTTAAGTCCAGTTAGATTAGTTCAAATAGTTTGTTGAACTAATTGTGAGTTCATTTAGTTAATGCATGCATGCATGTAACTTCTGCACTTCAGATAAGTGAATATTCTCTCATAAATAACTCATGCATGTCAGTTCAGACAGAGACCTAGTTGAGATCAGATGATGGGACAATGTACTATTAGTTGCAGGAGTAGTCCATGGAGGATATCTCTTGCATGCAAAAGGAATTCATTCCTTGGAGATTGCATAGTTACTTTTGGGTTTAGTGAGTGTGTGATGAGGCCAATTCACACAGGTGGCAGTATTGGACCCCAAGGAAAACTGCACAAGGAAATAGAGGCTTTGAGGGCTAAGGAAAGGCATATGTTGTGTCTATTTAGTCTGTGAGATGTATTGTTCGATTGTACTGAGAGCAGGATATCTTGTGAGTTGATTCTTTGTGTAATCTAAACATATTTCCACTTGTATGATAATACAGAGATCAGGGTTTTTAGCTGAGGCTTTCCCCTGAGTATTCTTTTGTGTTCATGTGTGATTGATTTCTCTTCATCTGTTATATGTGTTATAATTGATCTTGCCCATACTCGATTAGGCTTCCGCAAGTTTGTTGTAGAATTAGATATGGTATTTTGCTTTAGTATATTGCATAATCTGTTGATCTACAGTGGGAAATTCTACATTTAATTTTCCCATTAGTCCTATCTTCATACACAATCATAAAAAAATTATGGACACTTAGGAGAGGGTTTCCGTGTATTAGCTTAATTATCATTCTATGTGAAGATTCCATACTCATGGTATTATATTTAATAAAAATGTAAATTAGTTTTAAACTTACTCTACAACCCAGTATGAGGGTAGATCTCATGTAAAAATGTAAACACCCAAATGTACACACGTAAATGTAAATGTAACATTTAACATCAGCCCTAATTAAAAATAAATCTAATTATTATAATGTCTAAACACAACATAAATTTAAAATATGAAGAGGTTTACTAACACTAAAAAAAGGTATGGTAAATAAATAAAAATATAAGTAAACCATAGGTATGGTAAATAAATAAAAATACAAATAAACTAGAGGTATGGTAAATAAATAAAACCTTTTTTTTATTTACTCCATAAACCCCTTTATATTTAAAGAAAATTCAAAAGATAGGTTTTATTTAGGTGAATCCTATGAGCGAAATACCATGGGTGAAATATCATATTTATAAAAGAGGTATTGTAAATAAATAAATATAAAAAAGGTATAAAGAGGTATGGTCAATAAATAAAAATATATCAAATAGGATTACAAATCAACATCTAATTATATACCAAGCCTATGGGTGAAATACCATGATATGCTAAATAAATAAAAATATAAATAAACAAGAGCTATGGTAAATAAATAAAACATCCTTTTATATTTACTCCATAAACCTCTTTATACTTACTAAGGCTAAAAAGGAGGTTTTATTTAGGTGAAGCCTATGGGCCAAATTATTATTAATACCATGCAAAAAAACATTACTAACCCTAATATTAATATTAAAAGATTATTACTATTATTAAATATAATATTCATATTAATACATTATAATATTAATACTATTAAATTTAAGAACTTTGGATTAATACAATACTAAATTTGTTATATTATAATATATATTAATATATCATGATATATACTAACTCTAAATATTAATGGGAGGGAAGAACAAACCATAGAGTGATAGAGGTGGAGAGATATGGTGAGTGACAAGGGAGAGATGGAGATATATTGAAGGAGAGGAGAAAGGAGGAATGAAGAGAGAGGGAGGGAGAGGAGTGAGATATGTAGAGAAGGACAATAGAGGGAGAAGGAGACACATAGATGGAGGGTAGGGAGATAGAAGGAGAGAGGGAGGGAGACCGTGAGAGGATTGGAGGGTAGAGAAAGAGAGAGACTGAGACAGAGAGAGAGATAGTGATGGGGGAAGAGAGATAGAGGTAGGAGAGAAAGGGAGAGAGAGGAAGGATGAGAGAGAGGAGAGATGGAGGGATAGAGAGATGGAGTTGGAGGGGAAGATAGGGATGGAAGAAGAAAGACATAGAGAGCGAGAAGTGGAGAGAGAGAGGGAGTGACAAGGAATAGAAAGAGAGAGAGACTGTGTGTGTTTAGGGGTGAGATAAAAATACAAAGAAGGAGAGAGAGGGACATAGTTATATATATATATATATATATATATATATATATATATATATATATAGAGAGAGAGAGAGAGAGAGAGAGAGAGAGAGAGAGAGAGATATGGGACTCGAGAGAGAGGAGGAGAGAGGGAGGGATAGGGATATGGTGTTGGAGGGGGAGAGAGGGAGGGAAGAATAATGACATAGAGAGTGAGAAGAAGAGAGAGAGAGAGGGAATGACTGGGGAGAGATGGAGAGAGAGTTTTTATGTTTTGGGGTGAAATAAAGTGATAGAAGGAGAGATGGAGACAATGGGGGAGAGAAGGAGAGAGGAGAGAGGGAGGGATATAGTAACAAAGAGAGAGAGATAGAGAGAGAGAGGGATGGAGGGAGGGAAAGAGAGATGGGTTTGGAGGGGGAGAGAGAGGGAGGTAAGAAGAAATAAATAGAGAGATAAAGGTGGAGAAAGAGAAAGGGAGTGATAAGGAATATGGAGAGAGAGGGAGAGAGGAAAACAGGAGGGAAGAGAGATAGTAGTGGGGGAGGGAGAAAAGGGGAGTGGAGAGAGAGAGAGGGAGAGGAGGATGGAGGGATAAACAGATATATTAGAGAAAGGGAATGTATGTTCTGGGGGTGACATAGGGAGACAAATGGATAGATAGATATAGATGGATAATGAAGAGAGGGAAGAAGAGAGAGATGGAGATAGCGGGGGAGGGACAGAGATATTGATAGATATGGAGTGAGAGAGAATGTGTGATTGGCGGGTGCGATAGAGATACAAAGAAGGAGAGATGGAGGGAGATATAGATATAGATGGAGGGAGATATAGATATAAATGGAGGTGGGAGAGAGGGAGGAAGATTTATTGCACTAGATGCATTGATCTCAATGTAGATATTTCTTTCTAATACTATTTGATTGCTTGCACTAGATGCATTGAATTTAGTGTAGATGTTGATTTCTAATGATATTTGATTTCCTGCACTAGAGGCATTGATTTCAATGTACATGATTTCTAATCTTATTTTATTTCTTGCACTAAATGCATTGATTTTAGTGTAGATGGTGATTTCTAATCATATTTGATTGCTTGCACTAGATGCATTGACTTCAGTGTAGACAATTTCTAATGATATTTGATTGCTTGGACTAAAGGCATTGATTTTAGTGTAGATGGTGATTTATAATCCTATCTTATTGCTTTCACTAGACCCATTGATTTAACTGTAGATGTTGGTTTATAAACCTATTTGATTACTTGCACTAGATGATGCATTGATTTGAGTGTAAATTTTGATTTCTAATCCTATTTGATTGCTCGCATTAGATGCATTGATTTCAGTGTAAATATTGTTCTCTAATCTTATTTGATTACTTGCATTAGATGCATTGATTTTAGTGTAGACGTTGATTTCTGATTTGATGTATGATGGTACATTATTTTTAAAGTGATTGGATTAACATTGTGCTTGATTTCAATTTAAGCAAAAAAAATTATTGACAATGTACATTGATTTTTGTGTTATAGTAATTCAACCTATTTGTGTTATGGTAATTCAACCTATTAATATTTACTACAATAGCTTGATCTAAATATTTAAATGTTTTATGATTTAACCTGTACTTTTCATATAATCAATATGAAAATATCACAAAAGCAACAAGGGTGTCAATGAGAATAGTAGAAGAAAATAGTTTGGGTAGATTTAGTGGGCTGATTGTTGTTGTTGTTATTATTCCTTTGGAATGGAAAAAACTTGGGGTGCTATTTACTGGTACAAGTCTCGCTAGAAGTTCTTGTTAATTCTGGAACTTGATTAGTAAGTGTTATTAATTTTCTAGTGACACTTTCAATATCTGATGAATCCTTTTCTTTTGCCTTACTTGAATAATGTTGAGACTTCTTTCTAGTCTCCTTGCCATCTTTAGATACATCATCATTACTAATAATGCCAATAACACCAAGTATTTCTCTGTAGTGATTGCTTCTGAAAATTTTACAGCCAATGTCTCCTTTGCATCTTGTTTAACAAAAGAGGAAATATTTGTGGGAAAGGTAGTGGTAAAATAATTAATAGTAATTGAATCATGAGGTTATGTGCCTCGGGGAAAATTGTTCAATATGCGATTGAAATTTTGATTGAAATATTTTAATTCTCCTTTCCCCCATCTTATTCTTTTCGAGCTCTTTTAATAACATGGAGGGAGTTTTGTCATCAACAAATTTCTCTAAAAATAACTTCTTAAACTCCCTCCAACCATGTATTGAATTGATAGACATACTATGGTGCCATGCTACTGCTCTACCTTCAAATTTAAAAGGAAAAATCTTGTAAGAAACATCTTCATACTTTCACTCTCCGTAGATGCATGTAGAAATCATCGATGTGATCTTCTTCCTTTGTCTTCTTGTCTTGACCAAACTTTGATAACAACTTTTGCAAATAACTGGGAATTTTATAAAGGTTATCCAGAAGAGAAATAAACCCTTTGGCCAACCAATCTAAGTCTTGATCAACCATGTCTTCATCTCTTGGTTCCTCCTCCTTTTGAAAATTTGACGAGCCTTCTCCTTCACCATATAAACTATCATTGAACTCAAAATTAGCTCCCAACTGTTCTTTGTTAGGACAAACAATGTCCTCCTCATACCCTTCGTTAATGGGTGAAGGTGGATCTTACTAAACTGTGTTTTCTAAGGACTCTGCTAACTCTTCAAGAGTGGAAAAAACCAAATCTTCCACTGACGCAACTAATACACTGGTATGAGTTGTTTATTTCTTCTTAAGATGATGTAGGAGGCCATTAGAAACAAGGATTAAACCAATAACTTTCGTAAACCTATAGGTTATAGGTCAAATCACCTAAATTTGTTCATGGGTGGCCTCATAAGCCAACTCTAGACTAGGTTGAGAAGACCCTCCCACTTCAGGAATATGAGTTGGAATGGTGTTCTAAATATTACTACCTTATCTAGAAGATGAATGGTTACGATGTGTCGAGTTATCAACCATAAAAAATTGGTTTCCCTCCTTCTAGCGCTAGAATGTTTGTTTGGTTTTGTTATATTCTTTCGACGACTACCCCATGCGCAGGGGGCACCAACCCGTTATGTATGTTGCGTTGGGCACTGTCGAGGGGTAAGTAGCGGATTTCGCATATATATTAGGTGGGGGGGGGGCTAGCTAAGCTTTTGTGCATGGATTTCGCACATGGTTTTGGGCATGATGGTTTTCTGTCCATGGTATTTCATAGATCTAGTAGTCTTGTTTTTGGGAACATAATGAAAATCAATCTAGTAGTCTCGGTTTCGGGATCCAGGGGATAATCTCTATGTATATCTGTTTTATGTTTTATGCTCTTGCCATTGTTTATTTTTTGTAGTTAGAATTCGTATGCAGGTAATTTTTGTACATGGTTAAAACCTACATTTGGTATTAGAGTTATTTTGGCTCTAAGGGGACACCTTTGTTGCTAAGGCGTTTTTTGTGTGGGCCTGTGGTAGACCCTATTCGGTCGGAGATTTGCGGGATCGATTCTTGTGGAGAAATTAGATGGTGAGTAGCGGAAATATAGAGATAGAGAAATTTAATGGTTAGAGTTCTGAGTTGTGGAAACTCAATATGGAGGATATTTTGGTGGATAAGGATCAATGGATTGGGGTAGATATGGGTACTAAACCAACAACAATGTCGGCTGAAGACTTGGAAAAGTTGGATCAAAAGGAAAAGAGCATAATACAATTGTGTGTCTCAGATTTAGTATTGTTGAATGTATAAGGGGAAGATTCGATGAAGGATTTGTAGGACAAGTTAGTAACTTTGTACCAATCTAGATCTCCGGTGAATAAATTGTTCCTACGAAAAAAGTGGTATAACCTAAGGCTGAAAGATAGAGAATTGGTAACAAAGCATATGAATGCATTTAATACTATGGAAAGTCAATTATTATCTGTTGATATTAAAATTTCAGATGAAGATAATTGCTTCAATTTCTTGTGTTCTCTATCAGATTCATGGGATAGTCTAGTTGTTGCAATAGGTAGAAATGCAACTGCCTTGCAGTTTGATGAAATAGTATCATCCTTGTTGTCGGAGGAGATAATAAGGAAAAATATGGAGTGACAGAATGGTGATTCCTTGTCTATACGAGGATGGTCATAGAACAGAAATGAAAATAATTTCTCAAGTGGGAGATCTAAATCTAAAGGGAGATGTAAATCTCCAGGAAAACCTCTAAGGGTGTGCTAGATATGCGGAAAGGAAGGGAAATTCAAAAGGGACTATAAATCTAAGGCTACTGAGAAAGGAAAGGGATATGATGATGCTCCTTCTACAAAGGCGAAAACCACCTCAGATAAAGGTGGAAATGTGTACTTGGATTCTTCTTCAAGTACACATGTAGATAATGAGGCATGGTTGATTGACTCACGTGCATCCTTTCACTTCACTCCCCATAGAGAGTGGTTCTGTGAGTATGAGAAATATGATGGTGGTGATGTCTTCTTAGGGGTTGACAGGAAGGCTAGAATCATTGGTCGTGAAAAATTCAAGTTCAAGTTGCAAGGTGGAATATTAGAACACTTATGGGTGTTTTGTATACTCTTACATTAGCCAAAAATCTGATTTCTGTAAGAGAGATGGATGATGTAGGTGTAAAAATAGTGTTCGAGAAAGATACCTGCAAGATGGTTCATGGAGCACTAGTATTAATGCGGTGATTTCAGATTGAAATTATGTACAAGTTTCAAGGCAACACTGTTATTGATGGGTGCAATAGTGTTTTGGTTCCTGAAAGTGGAGCAGAAAAGCTAGTGGTCTCTGGAGAAATGACCATGCTATGACATCAAATGCTTGGACATATTGGAGAGAAGGGCCTTCGAATACTTCATGGTAATGGTATGGTAAAAGGTATATCTAATACCTCTTTGGATTTTGATTTCTGGGAGAATTGTGTAAATGGGAAGCAAAATTGGATGGGTTTCCCCTCTAATGGTAAGAGGGTGAAACAAATATTACTGTGTGTGCACAATGATGCATTTGGACCTGTGTCGATTCCATCACTGGGAAATTCAGTGTATTATGTATAATTTATAGATGAATTCTCATGGAATACATCGATATATTTCCTCAGGAAGAAATATGAAGTCTTTGATAGGTTTAAAGAATTTAAGGATCTAGTGGAAAACTAGACAGAGAAGAAGATAATGGTGTTGAGGACAGGTAACGGTGGAGAGTTTTGCAAGAAGGAATTTGAAGAGTTCTGTAAGAAGTGTGGTATAGCACGACATAAAACTAATGTATACACACCTTAGCAAAACGGAGTTTCAGAAAGAATGAATAAGACTTTGATGGAAAGGGAAAGAAGCATGCTTAGTCGCATTGAGTTAGGACAAGAATTCTAGGTAGAGGTGGTGGAAATTGCATGTTACCTGGTCAATAAATGACCTTCATCAGTGTTGGAGGATAAGACTCCACAAGAAGTATGGACTGGTAAGAAACCTTCTCTTTCACATCTGAGGGTATTTGGATGTGATGCATATGTCCATGTTCGAAAGGATAAAAGAACAAAGTTGGATAGTAAATATGAAATGTGCATCTTTATTGGGTATAAGGATGGTTTAAAAGGTTATAAGCTTTGGAACCTAGAAACAAGGAAGGTTGTGTACAACCGAGATGTGGTGTTTAGAGAGGTGAAAGATGTTATTAAACATGAAGTCCTACCAAAGGAACTTGAGAAGATAGAGTTTGAGCTAAATAAGGAAGAATCAAACTCTACAGCAGAAGAGGAATGAGAAGATGAAGAGCCACAAACCCCTTCTGTGAGAAGATCAGTTAGAGAAAGAAGGTAGCCAGAAAGGTATAGTCCATTTGCTTTTTGTTCAATTTTTTCTTTATCTATTATTGATGATGATCCCATAACTATGAGGGAAGTAGTAGATTTAGAGGATGGAAACTCTAGAAAGATGCCATGGTTGATGAAATGGCATATTTGCACAAAAATGAGGCCTGGGATCTAGTGGAGTTTTCAGCTGGAAGGAAACACATTGACAACAAATCGGTGTTCAAGAAGAAGATGAATGCACAAGGAAAGGTGGAGAAATACAAAGCTTGTTTGGTAGCAAAAGGTTATTTCGAGGTACCGGGAATTGATTTTGGTGATATTTTTTCACTTGTTGCCATGGTAGCTTTTATTAGATTTCTTTTATCTATTGTTGTTGCTTTTGATTTTGAGGTAGAATAGATTGATGTGAAGACAACATTTCTTCACGGGGATTTGGAAGAAGAGATCTACATGAAGCAAACTGAAGGC
Organism: Pinus tabuliformis; assembly: GCA_031772625.1. Classification (NCBI taxonomy): domain Eukaryota; kingdom Viridiplantae; phylum Streptophyta; class Pinopsida; order Pinales; family Pinaceae; genus Pinus; species Pinus tabuliformis. Next base: position 180,738,252 of record CM062815.1, read on the forward strand.
TTTGTGGTAAAGGGTAAGAGATAACTAGTATGAAAGTTAAAAAGGTCTTTGTATGGGTTAAAACAGTCACCAAAGATGTGGTATCAAAAATTTGATACATTTATACGGGGGCTTGGCTTCACCAGAAGTAAAGTAGATCACTGTTTGTATTTTAAATTAATTGGGGACCATGTTATTTATCAGGTCTTATATGTGGATGATATGTTGTTGGTTGGAAATGACAAAGAAATTATCTAGGATTTGAAGACCCAATTGTCCTCCAAATTCGACATGAAAGATCTTAATGTTGAAAACTATATTTTGGGCATGGAAATTAAATGATATCAAGCAAAGAGGAAGTTATGGTTAAACGAGATGAAGAATGTCGAGACAATAATATAGAGGTTTAATATTCATGATAGTAAATGGTGAAGGTTCCTATTCTTGTAGGTGTAAATTTATCTGCTGAACAGTGTCCCAAGACACAAGAAGAGGAAGAGGACATGTCCCATGTTCCATATGAAAGTGTAGGCAATAACCTGATGTATGGAATGGTCTATACTAGACCATACATTACACATGCAATGGGAGTATTAAGTATGTTTATATCAAAACTAGGGAAGGAGCATTAGAAAATAGTGAAGTGGGTTTTCAGGTATTTGCATGGCACTAGTGATTATGGTTTGTGCTACTAAGGAACACTAGGATTGGATAGAGTTTTGGATATCTGTGGATTTCTTGATGCAAACTGGGCTAGAGATCTGGATCAGAGAATATCTACAAGTGGGTATGTGTTTAACCTATTTGGAGGTGTAATCAGTTGGATGAGTAAGAGATAGTCTGTAGTGGAACTTTCAACTACACAGGTAGAATACATGGCATCCACTTATGCAAACAAGGAAGTAGTTTGGTTATAGATATTGTGTTCATGTATGGGGTTAGTACAATGAGCTATAAGGATAAACTATGGCAGCGAAAGTGAAATTTTTTTGGCAAAGAATAGGGAAAATTTTAAGGATGGAAAATTATCTTGAAGTTTAAAAACAATGGTGAATCTCACTGGTCCCTAATATGCAAACTGTAAAATGTTTATTGATGTATTTGTAAAAGTATTCAAATTTATAATAATTTTATATATACTCTCTATATAATTTTGGTGATTTTTAAGGTAAAATAGTTTGGTATTGTAAAATGTGGGCAAATCATTTTCATAAACAAAAAGAAATTGACGAATATTTTTTTTGGAAAAATCATGGAAAATTAGCCCACCTGCGAATATTAGCCCCAAAAAGTTTTCCATGGCAAAGAACCCCTACTTATCACTCAAAGACAAAGAACATTGATGTTGAATATCACTTTGTGAGGGATATGGTTGAGGACAAAAAGGTGTCTCTGGTAAAGGTGGACACTTTTAAGAATACTCCAGATCCATTGACAAAGAGCTAGAGCACTGGAAAGTTCTCTTAGTGTAGAGAAACAATGAGCATTGCAGGACTTAATCAATGACTAAGCTCTCATGTGGCTCCCTATGGAAAGAAAACAAAAAATGGGAGAATGTTGGGTTGTGTTATATTATTTCCATGACTACCCCACACTCAGGGGTGGTAGCCCCCCCTGTACATTGCACGGGGCGTTGTCAGTGGATCATGGGGGGGGCGAATGCCCCCCCTGTTGGGGGATATGAAGGGGGGGGGGGGGGTAGCCGCCTTGCACGATGTCTGGGGAAGCACCCCTGGAATTTTTTTTTTGAACCCTATATTAGGTGGGCGAACCTACCTATGGTTTTGTGCATGGATTTTGCACATGCTTTTAGGCATGATGGTTTTCTATCCATGGAATTTTGTAGATCCAGTCAAGGGAACTATGACTACGTTCTAATCTAGGTTTAATGGATTGCGGTTTATGGATGCTTCGGCATGTATATATATGTATTGTAACATTGAAAGGAACATAATGAAAAATAAATCTAGTAGCGATTTTGGATATCTAGGGGAAAATCTTTGTGTATATATGTTTTATATTTTATGCTCTCAACATTGTTTATTTTCTATTTTTAGAATTCATATGAAGGTAATTTTTGTACAAGGTTAAAAACTACAATGTTGACGGTGTTGGATAGGTCCAACATGCAGGGGATCCCCTCGATATGAGGTCCCAATTATACCTCACACCATTTGGTGTAGGAGTCCCATCTAGAATACGATGCAACCTCTATTTACTTAAAGATATGCCTTGGCTTTAGCAGTTAGCACAAGAGAGACGCACACATGTGCTTTTGAATGAGAAAATGAGTGTGCCTTGTGAATGTTTGATTACAGATGTATCAAGTTTATTTCACTACAGAGGGGAAATAAAGTGATCCTATAAAAGAGAAGTAATAGTACTACCCTAATGGAGACACACACAAATGATAAAGGCTCATCTAACATCAAGCAAAATAGTTCACATAGATGTGACGATCATTACAATCATTACATGTTAGGTCTCTATAATACTAGTGTCTAGCTCCCTTATTGTTATTGTTAGTGTAGCCCCCTTATTGCTAATTTTGTCCCCATGTGGCCCCAATATTGTTATTGTTGTTCCCCATAAACTCCCACTTTTTTTATTTTTGTGCCCTTACATTATTATTGTTATGTAGGCTCTGATTATATTGTGATCCCTTAGACTCCTATATATACAAAGCAGGTCTTGTCATTTGTAGCATCCAAGAATTGTTCGTTTATGTATTTTAAAGGAGGTTACTCTCTTGAAGTGGATAATTTTTAAGTCTTTGATCTATATTTTCTATTGTTTTGTGAGTTGGTTGCATAACATTTGGTTTCAGAGCTTTGGATTCAAGGGTTTTTCTGCTTCAAACTTATCAACATGGAATTTTTTCTATAACGTTTTTTCTACGAAGCTTAAGAAGATGAAATTGTGACTAGGTGGAGCCAAAATCTTGGTAAACTTCGTGCAAAAATTTCAAATATTCATTTGCTATATTTTCTGAGATATGGTCCAAAGAATTTAGGGATTTTTCATGCTCCAAAATTCAGTCTCAAACAAGTAACCAAGAGAAAATACTCATAAATGTCTCTTAAAGAACCAGATTGGAACTTCGTAAAAAGAAATAGAAAGATAATAAAATATAGCTTCTTCTGTATAAATTTTAGGGGCAAAGGCTGAAATAGTGACACATGGCATTATGTACAAGTTTTCTCTACTGAACTAGTCCATAATCAGGGCATTGTGGGAGATTTGACATAACATTATCTTGAAGAACTCAATTTTTTTATGAATTGTGAAATTGGAAATAAGACTCACAGGGATACCAAAGGAAGGAATTTAAGACCTTGGAGATATGAAACTACAAAGTTACAACCATTTAAAGATCGAGCTCCTAAAATCAAGAAAAGGGTGTGTATTTTTTTTAAAATTTGCATAAATGTTGTTTCAAAAATCAGTTTGGAGTGATTCCAAGGAAATATTGAAGCATCTATATCAATATTAGGTTCTAAAATTCCTCCAAAAAAAATCTACACCCATTAAGCCCTTGAAAAACTCTACTATGACACATGAATAGGAAGAATTGTAGCATGATATATCAATATTACGGAACCAAGTGCAACAATTTTCTCTCTCACAAAGAGCAACCAAATATGAACTAAAAGGGGACATGGATGGTTTAATAGTAGAAATAAAAGGTGAAATGGATGGTATAAAAGGAAACATGGAGTTTTTTAAAGTAGACATCGATGCGATGAATGTCAAGTTGGAAGGGTTGACAAAGTTGTCGCAAGAAAGGTTCCCTTGTGGTGACAAAATAATCCATGAAAAACACGAAGAGGAAAAAAGGAATATGAATTATTATTTTAGAGACTCCGGTGTGGGGTTTCAGAACCACCACATTCCAAAGATATATATGATGAATTGTATGACAAGGATCTGGTAACATGGATACTACAAATGGAGCAATATGTTGATCTACAGAATGTGAAACGATCACAAAAGGTACATATTGCATCTTTATATTTAGAATCCAATCACTTCTTATGTTACAAATGGATTTGTTCTTGTAAACCAATTATCACTTGGTCAAATATTTTGCAGGAAATGATAGAACATTATGAAGATACAAATAGCAACACCTTCTTTAGCCAATTGATAAATATCAAACAAAAGGGTTCAATGGCAAAGACCTTTGAAGACATTCAAAAATTGAATATTAGGGTAACTGATATTCCAAAGCAGAATAGGAATTATTCATTCATAGGGACTTTAGAAGATAACATCCAACATGAGGTTTTACTTTGGGATCCTAATTCATTGGAGAATGCATTTAGTGTGGCAGGAAAAGTAGAAAGAAAAATTATGGGAACAAGGAAGTCTACTACTCAAAACTATAAAGATGGAAGTGTTGTTGTTCCTAGTCTTCCAAAATGTAGAAGTTTGGCACCATAATAATTGGATGAAAAAAGAGAAAAAGAGCTTTGTTAGTGTTGTGATAGAAAATACACAAAAGGTCATAACTTTGTTGAGAAGAAATTATTTTGCATAGATTGTGAAGAGGAGGAAGAAGAGGATCAAGAAACATCAAAAGAGGAGGATATACACCAGGAACCAACCCCATAGAAAGAAGAAATGAATCTAAACATATCCTATAATGCATTCACAGGAAATACCACTCCTAAAAATATCAAGCTAGAATGATTTATCAAGAAGAAAAAGGTAATAATGTTGATTGATTTTAGTAGAACCCATAATTTTATTCATTGTAAGATAGCCAAGGAATGAAATTTCTTCGTATATCCAACACCAAAGTGTCAAGTGATGGTTGCAAATGCAGGAACTATAAATTTCATTAGAAATTGCCATAATATCAAGATAACCATGGGGGAATATGTATTGAATAGTCCAATTCTTTCAATTACAATGGGTGGTGTTGATGTTGTACTAGGATTCCAATGGTTACAATCTTTGGGGATGACCTCTTTCAATTTGCAATAACTTCTCTTGATTTCTTTCTTGAAGGAAAGGAAGTTGAATTAAGGGGTATCAAACGGAATCTGGGAAAGATAATCAACTCTAATGGTATGACAAAGTTTATGAAGAAAGAACAACGAGGTGTAATTGCACAATTATTCTCACTAGAGGTTCAAACATCGAAATAATATATTTCTCCGTATCTCCAAAAAGTCATGGAAAATCATTCCAATACATTTGAGACTCCCAAAGGCCTCCCACCTATTCGTTATCATGATCATGCTTTCATTTGATTCTAGGAAGTGTTCCTCCAAACATAAGGCTTTACAAATATCCTTATGCCCAAAAGAGTGAAATTAAACATATGGTTGTAGAGGATAGTATAATTCAATCTAGTCAAAGTTATTTCTCTGCTTCAATCGTATTGGTCCACGAGAAGGATGGATCATGGTGTGCGTGTCTAGATTATAGGGAGCTCAACAAGCCCACTATTAAAGATACGTTTCCCATTCTTGTGATTGTTGAATTTTTGGGAGAACAAAATTTACTTCACCAAGATGGATCTTCATTCAGGATATCATCAAATTAGAATGAAGACTGAAGACATTCTGAAAAAAAAAAAACATTCAAAACTCATGAGGGTCATTGTGAATTTTTGGTCATGGCTTTTGGCCTTACTAATAAACCTTCCACATTTCAAGGTTTCATGAATCCCATTTTCAAACCCCTCCTTAGAAAATTTGTGTTAATATTTTTAAATGATATACTAATCTACAACAAGTCTTATAAGGATCATGTTCAACATGTTAATAGGGTGCTCAAACTATTAGAGGAGAAATAATTAAATGAAAAAACCTCCAAATGTTTCTTTGGAGTACAAGAGGTGGTATATTTGGGTCATATTGTATCTCATGAGGGTGTTAAGGTATACCCTAACAAAATTAAATCCATTAAGGAACGGAAAATCCCCACAAGCATAAAGCATCTTTGAGGATTTATCGAGTTGATAGGGTATTATCAAAAGTTTGTTAAGAATTATGGGAAAATAGAAACAACTCCATCATTACTAAAGAAAGATGCATTTTCTTGGATTCCAGAAGCAACGAAGGCCTTTGAATATCTTATAGAGGTAATGTGCCAAGCACTGGTCTTAGGTACACTAGACTTCACAAAAAAAAAAGTTGTAGCATGTGATGCATCAAGAAATGAAATTGGTGTTGTTTTAATGCATTAAGGAAGACCCATTGCTTTTGAAAGTCATCCAATCAAAGGAACGTATTTGCACAAACCTATTTATGAGAATGGAATATTGGCAATTCTACATACACTAAAGAAATGATGACCTTACCTAATGGGAAGACACTTCAAGCTAAAAATAGATCGTGATACTCTTAAATAATTTTTGGAATAAATATTATATTCATAAGAGAAGAAAAACTTAGTGATAAAGATGTTGGGTTATGACTTTGAAATCATATACAAAAAAGGGAAGAAAAAAGTTATTGTAGATGCACTCTCAAGAAAGGGGGAGAATGTGGAATAATTCCTTTGTGCCATTTATATTATCCAACCCGAGTGGATAACCAAAGTAAGGGATGAATGGAAGAATGATGAAGAGGTGTGGTTACTCATTCAAAAGTTGCAACAAGATCCCAGTACATATGATATATTTAGCTAGAAAAATGATTCATTATGGTACAAATATCTCTTATATCTTTGTGACAATTCCCAACTCAAACACAAGATTCTTTTGGAATTTCACACCTCTCCCTTAGGAGTGCACTCAGGGTTTTTAAAAACTTACCATAGGGTCAAGAAGGAATTTTTTTTGGATGGCCTTAAATCTAATATTCAGAAGTGTGTGACAGAATATTTGGTTTGCCAACAAAATAAAGTTGAGACAGGCAAGACCCCAGGTTCGTTAAAAACTTTAGCCATTCCATGTCAATGTTGGGAGGACATCTCAATGGATTTTATCACAAGTTTACCCAAGTCTGCAAGAAAGAGTGTCATCATGGTGGTAGTTGATAGACTTACCAAGTATGCACACTTTTGTGCATTATCTCATCCTTTTAAAGCTAGTACAGTTGCTACTGCATTTATGGAAATAATTCAAAATCTTCATGGAAACCCAAAGATTATAGTAAGTGACAAAGGTCCCATTTTCACAGGAAATTTTTGCACGTAATTATTTTCTTCTCTTGGTACTCAATTAGCTTATAACTCATCTTATCATCCTCAATCTGAAGGGAAAACTGAGATAGTGAACAATTTTTTGCAAGGATATCTTCTTTCCTTTGTATCTGATAAAAAAACATAATGGATCAATTGATTACCTCTAGCTAATGGTGGTATAACACTTCCTTCCATACTGTAGAAAAAATGCCCCCATTTATGAAACTTTATGGATATCATCGACAATCCATCACATCATCTATAAGATATAATTCTAAGGTTCAAGCTGTGGAAGATCACATTGAGCATAAACAACAAGTTCTCAAACTCTTAAATAATAACCTCACTCTGATGCAAAATCGAATGAAACAATAGGAAGATCAGCATCATAGTGAAATATGTTTTGATGTAGGTGGTTGGGTGTTTTTACGGCTACAAACATACAAACAAATGTCTCTCAAGCAAGCTAAGAAGGATAATAAATTATCATCCAAGCTCTACGATCCTTAGAAGGCATTGCAAAAGATTGGTACTATGGCATACAAAATGGAGTTTCCTGCATCTTCCGATTACACCTAGTTTTCCATGTTTCATGCTTAAATAAGGTTATCGGTGACAAGTTTCCAGTTCAAACAATGTTTTTAGAACTTGACAAAGAAGGAAAAGTCACATTTGAACCTGAAGAAATCATAGAAACAAGAACCCAACAGATACGTACTTGATCAATTTCATACTATCTCATTAAGTAGAAGAACTTACCCACTGGATATTCCACATGGGAGGATGATAATTTTATGCATAATCATCCAGAAATACTCAAGCATTGAGGACAACACATTTTTTAAGGAGAGGAGGATGTTAGGTCCCTATAGTAGTAGTGTAGCCCCCTTATTGTTATTTTTAGTGTATCCCCCCTTATTATTATTGTTGTGCCCATGTAGGCCCCATACTGTTATTGTTGTGCCCCATAGAAGCCCATTATTATTATTGTTGTGCCCTTACATTATTATTGTTATGTAGGCTGTGAGTATATGGCGACCCCTTAAACTCTTATATATACAAAGGAGGTCTTTTCATTTTTATCATTCAAGAATTGCTCATTTATGTAATGTAAACGAGATTTCCCCCTTGAAGTGGATAATTTTTAAGTCATTGATCTATCTTTTCTACTGTTTTGTGAGTTGGTTGCATAACATTACAACACATTTCCAATATATTAAGCACCAAAGTGACTGAAATAGTTCAATTACTTCAGTACATGTTAATTTGAACATGAATCATAAACATTCAAAGAGTAGTTTTAAAACATCCACAATCCATGTATGAAAATGTGTTGGCCAAAAGGCTTCAAGTATTAAGAAAAAGTTCCAAGATGGATAAGTACATTGAACATCACTAGCTCCAATAGTGGAGCATTAGAGCCACTACTTGCTCCCCAAGAGTACTATCTCTATCTCTTTAATGCCTTGTGGAAGAATCCAAGGTTAAAAGTCTTTCGCATGAGTAATGAGGATAATTTTATAACTTGACGCGTGACCTTTCGCATCCTCAAGATCGTTGACTTTCCAACTCCCAATGACCTTTGGACTTCCAAATTACTTTTGAAATTTCATATGACTCTTGGTATTACATGTCTTTTGGACTTCTATGTATCTTTTGTCCATACATGGCTCTTGGACTTCCACTTATTTCACTTTACAATGATTACATCATTACACCATAACCTCCACATCATCATGTGATGAGACATGACAAGTCACTATCTTTGATGACTGGGGCTCATAGTGACTTATGACATGGACTTTCTTCCATAGATGACATGGATGCCACTCGTGTATTTGATCTAAATGCATATTTCGTTCATTGATGTCTTCACCCTATGAAGGTTCTTTCATCTTATGGAGTCTTTAGGGTGCTTCAATCATCAAGACTTCAATGTGTTCTTTGTTCTTCCATGCTTCCTTTGTCTTCCTTCTCTGTACAATCTTCTTCAAGAATTCTTTCATGCTATTCTTGAAATACCTATATTTGCACTCACTCATGACAAGTACCTGTTAGCCTGAAAATCCATTGTTATAACATGTTTCATGCCTTAACAATGTGCTTGGAAGAAGAAAGGATAACTTTTGGATACAAGGGCGCACTTTGAAAGGCTGAAGAGATGAAGATAAAAAGCTTCAGGGCTTTGAGATGCACTCATGTGCTCAAGAGAAGGAGACAATCAAGGGAGCGGGTAGGGCACATGTCTGAGCAACAGACAATGAGGCTTCAGGCTTCCCAAGTGCTCTGTGTGCTGAAGGGAAATAAGGAGGGTATATGGCATAAAGTTGAAGGCTGAAGGGAGAGGTTTTAAGACTTCGGGATGCACTCATGTTCTCAAGAAGGCAAAGGAGGGTGCATGGCGCATTATCGAAGTACAAAGATTGGGGCTTCAAGGCTTCATGGTGCACTCATGAACTCAAAGGGCCAAGGAGGGCACAAGGAGAATTGCTAAAGGCTAAAGGGGTTAATCTTTTGGTCTTTGAGGTGCAATCATGCACTGAAGGAGAGCATAGTCCTTTGAGTCGAGGGAGTACACCCAAAGGAAGACCTGGCTCTTCATGGGCATAGTTCGGAATAAGGAAGGGGAAATATGCTTTAGGAGTGTGCTCTAATATCATGGCAAAGCTTCTAAAGAAAGAAAAACAGATAGTAATTGCACAAATTTGATCACTAGAGGTTCAAACATTGAAATAATCTATTTCTCCATATCTTTAAAAAGTCTCTAACAATCATTCCAAGGTGTTTGAGACTCCCAATGGCCTCCTACTTATTCTTTATCATAATAATGCTATTCATTTTATTCTAGGAAGTGTTCCTATAAACATCAGGCCTTACAGATATCTTTATCCCCAAGAGAGTGAAATTGAACGTATGGTTGCAGAAACGCTAGAGGTTGGTATAATTCAACCTAGTCAAAGTTCTTTCTCTGCTCTATCAGTATCGGTGCACAAGGAGGATGGATCATGGTGTAAGTTTCCAGATTATAGGGAGATCAACAAGCTCACTATTAAAGATAAGTTTCCCATTCATGTCATTGATGAATTGTTGGATGAATTACATGGAGCAATTTACTTCACCAAGATCGATCTTTAGTTAGGATATCATCAAATTAGAATGAATATTGAAGACATTCTGAAAAGAACTTTCAAAACTCATGAGGGTCATTATCAATTTTTGGTCATGCCTTTTGGCCTTACTAATGCACCTTCCACATTTTAAGGTTTGATGAATTCCATTTTCAAACCCTTCCTTAAAAATTTGTGTTAGTCATTTTTGATGATATATTAATATACAACAAGTCTTATAAGAATGATGTTTGCTGAAATTATTGAAGGAGAAACAATTATATCCAAAAGCCTCCAAAGAATGGGTCATATTGTATCTCATTAGCGTGTTAAGGTAGACAGTAAAAAAATTAAATCCATTAAGGAATGGAAAAATCCCCACAACCATAGAGCATCTTCGAGGAATTCTCAAGTTGACAAAGTATTATTGCAAGTTTATTAAGGATTATGGGAGAATAGTGACACCTCTAAAATCATTACTGAAGAAATATGCATTTTCTTGGACTCCAGAAGAAAAGAAGGCCTTTGAATATCTTAAAGAGAAATTGTGCCAAGCATCGGTCTTAGCTACACAAGACATAAAAAAAGTTTTATTATGGAATGTGATGCCTTAGGAAATGGAATTAGTGTTGTTTTAATGCAAGAAGGAAGAACCGTTTTTTTTGAAATTCATCCAATCTAAGGAAAGTATTTACAAAAACCTATTTATGAGAAGGAAATGTTGGAAATACTACATGCAATAAAGCAATGGTGACATTGCCTAATGGGAAGACACTTCAAGGTAAAATCATATTATGATAGTCTTAAATAATTTTTGTAAAAAATATTGTCTTCATAAGAGCAGCGAAAATGGGTGACAAAGATGTTGGGTTATGACTTTGAAATCATATACAAAAAGGGGAAGCAAAATTTTGTTGTAGATGCACTCTCAAGAACGGATGAGGACATGGAAGCATTTCTTTCTGCCATTTCGATTATCCAACTTGAGTGGATAACTGAAGCAAGGAATGAATGGAAGAATGATGAAGAGGTGTGCTCACTCATTCAAAAGTTGTAGAAAGATTCCAACACATTTGATACAATTAGCTGGAAAAATGATTCATTATGGTACAAATATCGCTTATATATTTGTAAGTATTCTTAACTCAAACAAGAAATTTTTTTGGAATTGCACACCTCTCCCTTAGAAGGACACTCAAGATTTTTAAAAACTTACCTTAGGGTCCAGAAGGAATTTTTTTGGGATGGCCTTGAATATAATATTCAGAGGTTTGTGGCAAAATGTTTCGCTTTCCAACAAAATAAAGTTGATACAATTAAAAATCTAGGTCTGTTACAACATGTAGTCATTCCACGTCAGCATTGGGAGGGGGTCTCAATGGATTTTATCATAGGGTTGCCCAAATCTGCAGGAAAGAGTGTCATCATGGTGGTAGTTGATAGACTTACCAAGTATGAACATTTTTTTGCATTATCTCATCCTTTTAAAGTCAATACAGTTGCTACTGCATTTATGGAAACAATTCAAAAGCTTCATGGAAATCCAAAGATTATATTAAGTGACAGAGATCCCATTTTCAATGGAAATTTTTGGGGTTAATTATTTTTGTCTTGGTGGTCAATTAGCTCATAGCTCATCTTATCGTCCTCAATCTAATGAGAAAACTGGGATAGTGAACAAATGTTTGGAAGGATATCTTCATTTCTTTGTATCTAATAAACAAAAATAATGGTCCAAGTGGTTACCTCTAGTAGAATTGTGGTATAATACTTCCTTCCATACTGCATAAAAGATGACCACATTTATGACACTTTATGGATATCATCCACTATCCATCACATCATCTTTAAGAGAAAATTGCAAGGTTCAAGTAGTGGAAGATCACATCGAGCATCAACAAAAATTTCTCCAACTCTTAAAGGATAACCTCGCTCTGGCTCATAATTGAATGATACAACATGTAGATAAACATCGTAGTGAATACATTTTTGATGTAGGTGAATGGGTATTTTTATGGCTAAAACCTTACAAAAAAATTTCTCTCAAGCAAGCTAAGAAGGATAATAAATTGTCACCCAAGTACTATGGTCCTTACAAAGTGTTGCAAAATATTGCTACTATGGCATACAAATTGGAGTTGCCTACATCTTCCCGAGTACAACCAATTTTCCATGTTTCATGTTTAAAGTGGGTTATCAGTGACAAGGTTTAAGTTCAAACAGTTATTCCAAAACTTGACGAAGAAGGAAAATCATATTTGAGAATGACGCAGTCACAGAAACAAGAACATGACATCTACGGAATAGATAAATTTGAGAGTACCTCATTAAGTGGGAGAACTTACCTGCAAAATATTCCACATGGGAGGATGAGAATTTTATACAGAAGCATCCATAACTACTCAAGCATTGAGGAAAACACTTTTTTGAAGGAGAGGGGCATGTTAGGTTCCTATAATAGTAGTGTATCCCCCTTATTGTTATTTTTGTGCCCTTATAGTCCCCATATTTTTATTGGTGTGACCCATAGAATCCCACTATTATTATTTTTGTTCCCTTACATTATTATTGTTATGTAGGATCTAATTATATTGTGAACCCTTAGTCTCCTATATATACAAAGGAGGTCTTGTCATTTGTATCATCTAAGAATTGTTCATTTATGTGATGTAAAGGAGGTTTCCCCCTTGAAGTGGATAATTTTTAAGTCATTAATCTATCTTTTCTATTGTTTTGTGAACTGGTTGCATAACATTTCGACACATTTCGAATAAGTTAAGCACCCAAATCACCAAAATAGTTCAATTACTTCAACACATGTGAAAGTGAACATGAATCATAAACATTCAAACAGTGGTCTTAAAACATCCACAATCCATGTATGAAAATGTGTTGGCCAAAAGGCTTCAAATATGAAGAAAGAGTTCCAAAATGCATAAGTACAATGAAAATCACTAGCCTAAATACTGGAGCATTACAACCACTACTTGCTCCCAAAAGTACTAACTCTATCTTTCTAATGCCTTGGCAGAGAATTCAAGGTTAATTTTTTTTTGCATGAGTAATGAGGATCCTTTTATAACTTGACACATGACCTTTCACATCCTCAAGACTCTTGAATTTCCAACTCCTAATGACCTTTAGACTTCTACAACCTTTGGACATCCAAATTAATTTTGGAATTACATATGAATATTGGTATTACATGTATTTTGGACTTCTATGGCTCTTTTGTCTGTACATGACTCTTGGACTTCCACTTATTTGTATTTACAATGATTACATCATTACACCATAAAATCCACATCATCATGTGATGATACATGACAAGTCACTATATTTGATGCCTAGGATTCATAGTGACTAATGAAGTGGACTTTCTTTAGTAGGTGACATGGCTGCCACTCATTTCTTTGTTCTGAATGTAGCTTTCTTTGATTGATGTCTTCACCCTATGAAGGTTCTTTGATCTTATGGAGTCTTCAGGATGCTTCGATCATCAATAATTCAATGTGCTCTTTGTTCTTCGATCCTTCCTTTGTCTTCCTTCTTTTCCCAATCTTCTTCAAGCATGCTTGCATGTTGTTCTTCAAATAGTTGTATTTGCAATTACTCAGGATATGTATCCATTAGCCTGAGAATTTCCTGTTAGAACATGTTTCATGCATATTTTTAATTATCCCTTAACAATGCGCTTGGAAGAAGAAAGAAAATATTTTGGGCGCAAGGCCACACTTTGAAAGGTTGAAGAGATAAATAGAAAACTTCAAGGTTTTTTGATGTGCTCATGTGCTCAAGAGAGGGAGACACTCAAGGGAGGATGTAGAGCATATGCATGAGGGAAAAAAATATTAGGCTTCAGGCTTCCCAAGTGCTCTGTATTCTCAATGGAAATAAGGAGGGAACATGGCACAAAGATGAAGGCTAAAGGGAGAGGCTTCAGGGCTCTAGGGTGCGCTCATGCACTCAAGAAGGCAAAGAAGGCTTCATGGTACATTATCAAAGGATAAATATTGGGGTTTCAGGGATTCATGGTGTGCTCATGAACTCAAAGGGCTAAGGAGGGCACATGGCACATTGCTAAAGGCTAAAGGGGTTAATCTTCAGGTCTTCGGGGTGCACTCATGAGCTTAAGGAGTGTGCAATCCTTTGAGTTGAAGGAGTGCGCTCAAAGGAAGAATTGGCTCTTCATAGGCGTAGTTCAGAGAAAAGAAGGGGAAATATGATTTAGGAGTGTGTTATGCGCTCTTGGAGAAAAATGAAGGATTCTCTATCAAGGATTAAGAGTGCGCTCATATTATCTTTCCATTAATAATTGGCAGAGGATTTTCATTAGTCTAGGCCTTGGTGTAGAGAGGAAGTTCTTTATTGCTAATTTTGTGATTAAAATGTAAGTGAACATGTCACAACATAGAAACCACAAAGAGTGAATGAGGAAACAAGATTGGGTGATAGTGGAGTGATAAAGGAGGTCACCATTGTTGGCATGTATAGCACATGATCCAAAAAACCAAAGTATCACAATCTACATAGACAGTATAGAAAAACAACCACATCAATCACCATAATTTCCAAACTTAGTGTGTGTCATTATAACACATAAAGGGCTGGTGATATGACCAACCTCGAGATCAATTGGTAGTTAGGTGATACACTTAGCCTTTAATTTTCTCATTAGTCCTAGTTTCATGCACAATCATAAAAAAATTATTCACACTGAGGAGAGGGTTTCGGTGTATTAGCTTAATTATCATTATATGTGAAGATTCCATATTCATGGTATTATATTTAATAAAGATATAAATTAGTTTTAAACTTATAAAATTTATAAGAGCTGCTCTACAACCCAGTATGTGGGTAGATCTCACGTAAAAGCCTAAACATGTAAACGTAAACATAACATAAATAAAAAATATAAATAAACCAGAGGTATGGTAAATAAATAAAAATATAAATAAACTAGAGGTATGGTAAATAAACAAAAATATATCAAATAGGATTAGAAATCAACATCTAATTATATACCAAGCCTATGGGCCAAATACAATGGTAAATAAAAGAGATATGATAAATAAATAAAAATATAAATAGACAAGAAGTATGGTAAAAAAATAAAACTTCATTTTATATTTACTCCATAAACCTCTTTATACTTACTAACACTCAAAAAAGAGGTTTTATTTAGGTGAAGCCTATGGGCCAAATACCATGGGCCAAATTATTATTAATACCATGCAAAAAGCATTATTAACCATAATATTAATATTAAATTATTATTATTATTATTATTAAAAAATCTAATATTCATATTAATATATTATAATATTAATATTATTAAATTTAATAAATTTGGATTAATACAATATTAAATTTGTTATATTATAATATATATTAATATATCATGATATATACTGATTCTAACTATATATGGGAGGGAAGAAAAACGACACTGATAGATGTGGAGAGATAAGGTGAGTGACAAGGAAGAGATGGAGATAAAAAGGAGAGGGGAGAGGAGGAATGAAGAAAGAGAGAGGGAGAGGAGTGAGAGAGGTAGATAAGGCTAATAGAAGGAGAGGGACACACAAAGATGGAGGGGGAAGAGAGAGAAGGAGAGAGGGAGGGAGATAGTGTTAGGATTGGAGGGTAGAGAGAGAGGGAGAGAGGAGGAGAGAGGGAGGGATAGGGATATGGTGTTGGAGGGGGGACAGAGGGAAGGAAGAAGAATGACATAGAGAGTTGGAAGATGAGAAGGAGTGAGGGAGTGACAAGGGAGAGATGAAGAGAGAGAGTGTATTTTTTGGGGTGAGATAAAGAGACAAAGAAGGAGAGATAGAGACAATGGGGGAGAGAAGGAGAGAGGAGAGATGGAGGGATATAGTAATAGAGAGAGAGAGAGAGAGAGAGAGAGAGAGAGAGAGAGGTTGGAGGGAGAGAGAGAGATAGGAAGGAAGAGAGAGAGGATGTGAGAGAGTCGAGAGAGGGAGGGAAAGAGAGATGGAGTTGGAGGGGGAGAGAGAGAGAGGAAAGAAGAAAGAAATAGAGAGATAAAGGTGGAGAGAGAGAGAGAGAGTCATAAGGAATATGGAGAGAGAGCGAGAGAGGATAGAAGGAGGGAAGAGAGATAGAAATGTGGGAGATGGAGAAAATGGGAAGAGAGAGAGGGGGAGAGGAGGAAGGAGGGATAGATAGATGTATTATAGAAAGAGAGTGTATGTTTTGGGGGTGATATAGAGAGACAAAGTGTTATAGACAATTTTGTGCCTTACAGCAACAAGCATGAATTGTCAATAATCCAAGGGATCCAAAGTTCCCTAAACATGATGTTCCTACCCCTAGAGGAACAAGGTCAGCAAACCAACAGCTCTCAGATCAGTTCTCCACCTAAAAACACTCAAAAACAAGCAATCCTGAAATCAAAGCAGGTGCTCCACTAGGCTTCTGCGCTGAAACACAACTGCTCCATGGTGTACCTGCGTTGCAAAGCAGGTAGAACAAAGCCCACCTGCGTTGGGCGAGTTTGGACATGTGGCACAGTGAGTCATGGCTTTGGAAGCTTCCAAAAATGACACTTGGATCAGGTATTTCGCCTTGTGATGAGTCAGAGGCTTTGTTTCTCCAAGTGGAAGCAAGGTTCACCAAGTGGACTCAAGAACTGAAGATCAACTAAAGATTAACTGAAGAGAGAGAGGACACAAGGCAGCTACACATCAGTTGCAAGCTGACTCATCCTTTCTCAATTCATCTATATATTGAGGTCTCTCCTATGAGCTCAGGAGGCTGGAATTTTGTGCAAAGTAATGATATGCTGTTGGTTTCATTCTTGAGTTATTGGGTGATTGTTTGAGAGAGGTGAAGAAGAGCAATTCTTTCTGCTGGGAGGTGTTGCTGGGTTGGAGCCTGCAATGGTTGTAATCCTCTCAGAACCTTTATTTCTTCATTAATAAAAGCTATTGAGGTTCTTCTATATGCTTTTGTTCAATTATATATTGTGATGATTGCATGTTTGGTTTACACTAATCCATGAACCAGTTATGATTGCATGCCTCTTGTAGTTTCCTTCTTTGTTATTGTGCAAGATCTCATTGTAGCTGGGTGAGCAGAACAACAAAGAGCTAGGAGCAAGCGGCCAAAGAGGAGAGTTTGGATTCGACATTAAGCGCAAGGCAACGGTTAGTGCTTTCTCCATCCTCTTTTGCTTTCATAAAGAAGTAAACCTTCAGTAGTTTGTTTTACAGTTGTTGCTAAGGAACTGTCACCCTTAGAGTGGGTTAGGGTCATCCGAGTCGGATACTTTTCCCTACAACAAACTGGCGACTCCGCTGGGGATCGTATCCGTTTGATTGTGTTTGTAGTATCTTTGCTATTCATTTCCTGAAGAAAAGAGTACCAAATCGAAAAGCTTTTGACTATATCAAAAGCGAAGTAGAGGGCAACTACTCTTGCTCATTTTCTGAGCAGATTCATGATTTGAAGAGCTGATCTACAAAGATCCTTGTAAGCTCTTAGTGATAGCTTTCTACCTTCTAAATCATCCCTTTGAGTATGCTTGACTGAATGCTTCTGATTTGAGCAAAAACCGTGCATTTTTGAGAAAATTATGACCCGGAAACTGTGAAAACGCAACTCTCGTTTTCCAAAGCAGGTAGTACACAGGCTACCTGCTTTGCAACGCAGGTCCCCAACTAGCTACCTGCACTGAGAGCCAGTTTGACTGTGCAGAGCCTGCGTTGGCCCAAATTTGCTTAGTGCATTTGGGGTTTCCTCCTTTCTCTTGCCTGTTTTCACTTAGTTTTGCTGCTAGGTGTCAGTCTTGTGCCTGTTTTGAAACCAATATTACTTGCCATCATTCCGCCTCTGTTATATAACGAAATTGTACTTGTTCTTTGTATTTCTTACTCATTTACAATTTCCCATAACGAAAAGTAAACTAGTCATGCTTTTGGTCTCTTAGATCTGAACCTGTGTTAGGCGTTTTGCTGGTCTAAGGAGTTAGCTTGTTTGCTGTCCATAGCTGGTTAGTCATTTTACTTTCGTTCGTATGGTTTGATTTCATGTATTTCCAGTGATTAAGCAAGTGAATCTTAAGGTGTCTTTTGATTTTGGACAAGCTTGTTTACTTTCGCTTTAAATCGAAATCAAAGTTATATAACCACTTTCTTTTTGTATCCATCCACATTAAGAAAGGGAAAAGAAAATACATGCATTGTGCATTTTTGCATTTGACTGTGTGCTTGATAATTTAGAAAAATTTGCATTTTAGTGTGTGCTCTATGATCTGTGTGAAAAGATTTGCCTTTCTTTTCCCTTAGTAGTTAAGGTTTTCAAAGTTGAAAGATTGAAAAGTTTGCTTCTCATCTTAGACTGCATTCAGGAATTTGTTATATACATCTCGTGGTGATCCTTAAAGGCAAACTGATAAGCAAGATCAACATTAAAATAAATCCAATTTACATAACAACGCTTTGTAACATAACGCAAACACATAGAGGTCTAGGTAGAGACGTGTTCCGGCGTCGTTAAACATAGTGACTGTCGATCTCTACGAAGGTGGGTGATTCCTCCTGAGAGTCGGTGGCACTAATACGGACTTGTGCTCCCACGTACCGTCGCGTATATATTGGGAGACCCCTATAGGCAATTATCCTTTATCCATAGGAAGCCGTGTCGACCGCCCTACTGATCGCGATGCAGTGAACACAGCATTCACGAAGATCGACCACCCGTACCGTAAAACGTATTCTGTGGTTTCGCGAAAAGTTTGGCACACCCTCTGCCTAGAACTCCAGATCAGTTTCTTTTGGCCTTTTTCAAACTCTATAACTGAAAAAGTCCATCCGAGCATTTGTCACTTCGGGCTCGTTAAAACATCGAAGGCGACTAGAGTCATCTTTAGCTTTTTCTCGACTCTTAAAACATGAAAAAGCAAGTTTGTGTCTAAAAGCGTCGTTAATAAAATTTATTTTAAGCGGAACAAAATCACCTGTTATTCCCACGTTGATCTTTTAGTTGAAAAGTATGGAGCCCACCAACCAAGGAGGCAACCTTGGCGGAAATCCAAATCCCTTCTTCTCTTGGGGAGATGTTGGTGCGCCTCATATGGCAACATTGTCGCTTCCAGGATTGACAATTGGCCTACCTGTATGGCTCTTTTCAACTAATGTAGTCCAGATCGCCACTAATCCTGAGCAGTCGAATCAACAGTCAGAACAGTCTAGAGCTACCCACCAGCCTTCCACTTCTTACAATTATTCCTCTGATCCTTCATCTTCACAAGGTAGAGCCGGCAAAAGTCAGCCTCCCATGGAGAAGAAGGAAAAGAAGAAGAGAGAAAAGAAGCAGAAGGGGCCTATGGCGAAGGCGACTGGGGGCAAGCAAAAGACAGCTGACAAAAACCCACACACTGCACCGACCGGGCCTAAATCGCCATGTGTCATTTGCAAAGGGGCCCACTTCCATCGTGATTGTCCTTGTATTCCCCGGATACTAAGGGACTGGTCCCCAAGGTTGCATGATCCGGTAGCATCAACCTCTGGTTGTCATGTTGATTGCAGTCCGTCAACTAGCGAGAGTGAAGGACGAAGAGGGAGACCAAGATCACCCTGTGTATTGTGTGAAGGCGAGCACGCCATCCACAAATGTCCATTCTTAGATGAGGCAAAGAGAGTTTTGGAAGATCGTCCGATTTCGCCGTTACAACTTCCTCCTGGATATCAAAAACTCGCGCCTAATCCCTCGATAGTTGAAAATCCGGCTGACCCGCCCAAATGGTCAGCTGAAGTGTCGGTCATTGAGAGTGAACCTGCTGAATCCAGACCAGACGAAAGTCTAAAGGTCGAGACGACAGTTGACCCGGTTCTTCCTTCAGAGGTTTCATCGTCCAATGACTCCGTCATTGAAGACCCATCTTCAAATGACACCCTCACTGAAGAGGATAAGGATGACACCGTCCATATTCTTTTCATCAACACAGACTCTGATGAGCATCAGGGCAATGCACCCATTCCTTTATCGCAGGAAGGAACATCGTCAGGGTCATATCCGGCCGTATATTCGGTCCCACCACCAAGCAACCTAGTTGTATCCTTTGATTGGAATCAACTAGGCAGACCCCGGTTACCAGCCAGTATCCCATTCAGAATCATAGTCCAAATCTACAGAATGGTGATGGCTGGAACTATCATTGATGAAGGGGCATCTGTGAGTATCCTTTCCTCTGTTGCTTGGAAAGCACTGGGTTGCCCGGCGCTTTTACCTGAGATGAGAAATCTATCAGGTTTTGATAAAGGAACCAGTCACCCGTTAGGGATTCTCCCCAATGTTCTGGTTACATTGAAAGGGAAAACAGTTCGCATGAACATCATGGTCGTCCAGGGACCCTTGGCATATAACTTACTCCTTGGACGAGACTATATATATTGCATGGAGGCAATAGTGTCCTCACTCTTTAGAGTCATGTGTTTTCCACACGAAGGAAGAATGGTCCAGCTCGTAGACCAACTTTCATTTCCAGGATCACGCATTGCAAATAGTCAAATACCATCCCTTAACGGTTTATTCACTCAAGGAATGCCACCGCCTCCAGTTCTACTTCCCGATGAATGCGAGTAATTCGGAAAGAAAGAACTGGGACCCAGGGGGCATGCACCCTGGCCTGCCTCGGGCAGAGAAAACCTTAGGTATAAAGTTAATTTCCGCAGAAGAATGGACTAGTCCGTACCCCGTCCGGCAGTGGAAGAGAGGGTTGTTCTAGGGTAAAATTCTTTTGTCAAAGTTATGTCGAAGCGAAGCAATCGCTCCCTTTGTCTAAAGAGGTGGGCTCTCCTAAGGAGGGGATCTATTTGTGGCAGCAAATAGCCACCATCTTTGAATGTCAAGCCTCACCCATTAAAACAAGCTGTTTTGAAGGATAAGTAGGGGCAGTCTTCAAAGAAAGAGATGAAATTGCTGCAACAAGTAGTCACCATCCTTAGCAACCTAATGATAGACATCGCCGAAAAGAGAGTTTAGTTTGTGGCAACAAACAAAACCATTTTTCGGATAATAAGTAAGAGATGGCAGAATCGCGAAATTATACTTTATACCTGGGGGCATGCAAACCTTTTGGAGTGCAAGCACGGGACGACTATTTATTTTTTAAATTTTTAGGTCCTCCCTTTAAACCTGTAGGTCTAACCCGTTAAACTCGTAGGATTAGCCGTTTCTAGCTTGCATAAAGAAAGGATGAAGGGCAAAAGTTAAAACCTACCAATTTGGAGTAATTAGTGAGGTATCGCTCCTTAAATAAGATTACCTCACCTAAAGCATTCCTTGTATTAAGACTGGTATAATTCGAGCAGTTTTAGCAATGTTCATGCTCGTTAAAAAATAAAAGCAATCATCGAGCAGTTTTTGTGCAGAAGTTCATGCTCGTTAAAAAATAAACGTAAATTGTGAGCAATCTTTCCTTAGCAGTTCAAGCTCATCCAGAAAAATGAACCGGTAAACAACCTCGAGAAATGTAACCTTTGAAAGCCACATTAAAAGCCCTTGGTCGTGTTTATATGCCATCACCTCCATCTGTTCATTTGGCCAATCGTTCACCTCCATATGTTTGTTTACCCATTTTGAGGAACAGCTGCGAAGAGTGATTTCACTTAGCCATCCTTGTGACACTGCCGTGATTGGAGAATTCCAACCTGTACCTGGAATCTGCTGCTATCCCTGTTCATCACTCGTTCCTCAAAAGACGAGTCTTCTTTGAGCTCTTTTCACTGACTCGTAAAATATGAAAAGTTTGCCGAGTTTTGGCCTTCCAGCTCGTTAAAGCGACCGGAAAGCTATCCCTCCTCTAGATTTTAATCTTTTTGGACCTGAGGGATTATTGCACAAAAAGATCGAGCGCTTGTTTGTTCGGCTCGTTAAAGCAACCGAAAATTCATCCCTTCTGTATTGTTTTAAACTTTTTCGGACTTAAGGGATTAGATGACGAAAAAGGAATTTTGGAGTTAACTTTTCGTACCTTTTCAGACTCTCTAAAAATGAAAAGGACCGAGTTTTCCTTGTCGTTAGACTCGTTAAAATGATTAAATAGCGACAAACTTGTCTTTAGACGAGAACGAGTTTCCCTATCACTAGGCTCGTTAAAACATAGCGATGGGCTTGCCCGAAGGGCAGGTTATAGAACAAGCATATGTTATCCTCCTCAAGCTTGACAAAAA
This sequence comes from Pinus tabuliformis, assembly GCA_031772625.1. Classification (NCBI taxonomy): domain Eukaryota; kingdom Viridiplantae; phylum Streptophyta; class Pinopsida; order Pinales; family Pinaceae; genus Pinus; species Pinus tabuliformis. The sequence continues at coordinate 180,760,678 of CM062815.1, forward strand.
TAAAGAGGTACTGGTCAGCAATGACTGGGGAAAAATTGGGAGAACCTCACAGCATTAATGGTAGCAAGTCGCTCTTGAACATGACACTTTGTCCTCCGTAGCACATCGGGTTGGGTTGTTTCATTCACCGGTCGCAGAATCATGGTCCTCGCCACACCATCCACCATTGGGGTAATGCTACCAATCCATCACATCAGTGTCGTTATATGTTCAAGAGATGTGGTTCTGTAAAGAGTCAACCGTGTTCCACCCACTGCCATACATTATCCTTCATCCACTTCATGACCACCACCCTGAATCATACATCACAGTTTGTTTTCACCTCATCATAATCATTACCTCCGTTCCATGTCACTGATGTGGGATTCATTAAGGCCCTCCTTTGACGGATCGCTCCTTGTCGACATCAGCTCATTATCCAAGGAGTTGATCTAGGAACACCCCCCTCAGTACTTTGAAGCTTGCATGCCTCAATGGCAAGTTTCTCACTTCCGGCGACAGGTATATGTCAATGACCTTCGACCAGAAGATTTTGCATGGTGGTCGACGCCAAATCCTTTATTCCCACCATGTAGATTGTACTGCCGTACCTTGAGGGTCATCATCCTTATCGGTGATTCCTCTCGCGCTTGTTAACGGTTTACATCATTGACCGGTAATCAAGCGATGTCTTTCCATGTTCGACTTCAAGAAATTCTCACATGGATCGACTTGTACATCGAGTGAAGATCGGAAGAGTTTGAAGACCCCGGATCTAGTTTCATCCATCCGGGCTGCGATATATATTCAGGACATAAAGACATTTGATATGTACATCATTGCAACAGATGATCATCCTTTTCAAAGGATGATAAATTCGGCAGAGAATTATCAGTCTAGCATCAGACGATCGTCTGTTCTATGTACCAAAATGTATTTATAAAGCTGAGCATGGGAATGCCCGCCTCAGCTAGATCATGAAAAATGTATGAAAAATAATGTATTGTATTGTATCTTATTACAGGACACTTCTCAGCAGATTGAATGAACTTCGGATCCTCTCAATAAAGCATTTCACCCGATAAACGACCTCATACTTTAGGGGGCATCTGTTATAGACAATTTTGTGCCTTACAGCAACAAGCATGAATTGTCAATAATCCAAGGGATCCAAAGTTCCCTAAACATGATGTTCCTACCCCTAGAGGAACAAGGTCAGCAAACCAACAGCTCTCAGATCAGTTCTCCACCTGAAAACACTCAAAAACAAGCAATCCTGAAATCAAAGCAGGTGCTCCACTAGGCTTCTGCGCTGAAACACAACTGCTCCATGGTGTACCTGCGTTGCAAAGCAGGTAGAACAAAGCCCACCTGCGTTGGGCGAGTTTGGACATGTGGCACAGTGAGTCATGGCTTTGGAAGCTTCCAAAAATGACACTTGGATCAGGTATTTCGCCTTGTGATGAGTCAGAGGATTTGTTTCTCCAAGTGGAAGCAAGGTTCACCAAGTGGACTCAAGAACTGAAGATCAACTAAAGATTAACTGAAGAGAGAGAGGACACAAGGCAGCTACACATCAGTTGCAAGCTGACTCATCCTTTCTCAATTCATCTATATATTGAGCTCTCTCCTATGAGCTCAGGAGGCTGGAATTTTGTGCAAAGTAATGATATGCTGTTGGTTTCATTCTTGAGTTATTGGGTGATTGTTTGAGAGAGGTGAAGAAGAGCAATTCTTTCTGCTGGGAGGTGTTGCTGGGTTGGAGCCTGCAATGGTTGTAATCCTCTCAGAACCTTTATTTCTTCATTAATAAAAGCTATTGAGGTTCTTCTATATGATTTTGTTCAATTATATATTGTGATGATTGCATGTTTGGTTTACACTAATCCATGAACCAGTTATGATTGCATGCCTCTTGTAGTTTCCTTCTTTGTTATTGTGCAGGATCTCATTGTAGCTGGGTGAGCAGAACAAAAAAGAGCTAGGAGCAAGCGGCCAAAGAGGAGAGTTTGGATTCGACATTAAGCGCAAGGCAACGGTTAGTGCTTTCTCCATCCTCTTTTGCTTTCATAAAGAAGTAAACCTTCAGTAGTTTGTTTTACAGTTGTTGCTAAGGAACTGTCACCCTTAGAGTGGGTTAGGGTCATCCGAGTCGGATACTTTTCCCTACAACACAAAGGGAGATAGAGATATAGATGGATAGTGAACAGAGGGAAGAAGAGAGAGATGGAGAGGGAGGGAGGGACATAGAGATTGATAGATATGGAGTGAGAGAGCATGTGTGTTTGGGGGTGAGATGGAGATAGAAATAAGGAGAGATGGAGGGAGATATAGATATAGATGGAGGGGGGATAGAGGGAACAAGATTTCTTGCACTAGATGCATTGATTTCAATGTAGATGGTGATTTATAATCCTATTTGATTGCTTTCACTAGATGCATTGATTTTAGTGTAGATGTTGATTTCTAATGATATTTGATTTCTTGCACTATATGCATTGATTTCAATGTAGATTATTTCTAATCCTATTTGATTGCTTGCACTAAATGCATTGATTTTATTGTAGATGGTGATTTATAATCATATTTGATTGCTTGCAATAGATGCATTAATTTTAGGGAAAATTTTAGGGGCTAATATTCGCCCATGGGCTAATTTTCTATACTTTTTCTAAAAAAAAGATTCGCTAATCTCCATTTTTTTGTAAAAATAATTCACCCAAATTTTATAGAATGAAATTATTTTACCCTAAAAATCGCCAAAAAATTATATATAGACTATATAAAAACATTATAAATTTGAATATTTTTACAAAAATATATCTAAACATTTTATAGATTTCATATAATGTACTAGTGGGATTCGCCAAGGTTTCTAAACTTTAAGATAACTTTCCATCCTTAAAATTTTCCCTGATTAATTTCAATGTAGACCTTGATTTCTAATAATATTTGATTGTTTTTACTAGATGCATTGATTCCAATGTAGACGATTTCTAATCCTATTTGATTGCTTGCACTAAATATATTGATTTTAGTGTAGATGGTGATGCATAATCCTATTTGATTGCTTGCACTATATGCATTGATTTAAGTGTAGATGTTGGTTTATAATCATATTTTCTTACTTGCACTATGCATTGATTTCAGTGTACATGTTGTTCTCTAATCTTTTTTATTACTTGCGAATTGATTTGAGTGTAAATGTTGTTCTCTAATATTTTTTTATGGCAATGGCTAACGAGCTTGCCATAGGGCATTAAATACCCGGGTACATGCATGCTCTATAACAAAATATAACCTGCGCGTGGTGGCTACATAAATTAAAAATAAGGTCGGTGTGTTATTTTGTTATAGAGCATGCATGTACCCTGGCATTTAATGCCCTATGGCAGGCTGGTTAGCCCTTGCCTTTTTTTATTACTTGCATTAGATGCATTGATTTTAGTGTAGACATTGATTTCTAATTTGATGTATGATGGTACATTAATTTTGATTGGATTAACATTGTGCATTGATTTCAGTGTAACTGCAAAAAAATATTGACAATGTACATTGATTTTTGTGTTAAAGTAATTCAACCTATTAAAATTTACTACAATAGATTGAGCTAAAGATTTAAATGGTTTACCTGTCCTTTTCATATAACCGATATGAAAAGATGAAAAAAAGTAACTGTTGGGAAAATTTACTGCAAATCGTAAATTAATCTCGGAGATTTATCAGAGGAACAGAACACAACAACAACCATAAACACAAACAGAAATGTTTATCTGGGAAAACCCCAAATCCAGGGAAAAACTCAATCATAATGAAATTTCATTATCCTTGGCCAAAATCGTGGCCAATCTGGCCAAGTGAGCTTTCACCGCTCACCTCCAGGCCCTTTTATTACAATGAATTCCTTTCAGCCTTTTATAGGCTTCATTACATATAATACCATGGGCAGAATACCATGGGTGCACAATACCATGTGCCCCAAAACCATCACTGTTTAACCTGGTCAACTTTGACTCTATCCTGAGTCAAGTTTACTTAACAATTCCCCCCTTAAACTTGACGTGGGGTTCCTTGAATAACTCCAGCCAAACTTGCTAAGTGAGACAATCCCACTCACTCTAGCCCTTACCCCCCTTCAGAGTTTTTATCCGGGATATTGTTAACCCGACATCCCCCTATTACCTAGGTCTAACTTAGACTTTACCAGTGATTACCAAGGGGTACACATGCCTTTACCAGGTCTTACAGTAGTATGCCCATTTACATGCAATAAGTTTGACTTCATTATTTTTTTTTATTCTTGCTACTCCTTTCTTCTATTCCCCCGCACAGACGAGCGTGACGGGAAGCTCACGGGGTTTGAACTCATCCAAGAGCTGACGCATGGTAAATTTCATGGGTCTCTTTACAAACCCAGAGACTTCTACAGTCCAGTCTTCGAAATTCCCGCGTGGGACGTAGCCATGATTGCGCACATAATGCAGAGACGCAGGGGTAACGAACCCGGCCTTCATCAGCTGGCACAGCGGTGGCTCGGAATTGAAGGGATGTTTTCCGGTGAGACGAATCAACTGGGCATTCCTCTTAATCCATTCATCGGCAGTTCCAATGTCCCGGGGATCTGTATTTCCGACTTGATCGTCTTTCATCCGATCCCTATTGGATTGCTGACAACATATCGCTCCACACTCACCGCACCGCCGCACTTGGATCTCGATTTTTACAAAGATAAAATTGCAGTCAACTACTGGAAGATCTGAACTAGTTCGTCGAGTTCTTTATGCCAGATCATGATGATCCGGCCTCCTTGGCCTCTCCTTGCGGCCTCCGGGCAAGTCCGGTCTCCTCCGATCCGCAACCGATGCCACGATCTCTGAGCAGCTTCCTCACGCGGTCAATCAGGGATCAATGATCATGGATCAGCGATCCTGGTGCAGTGATCCTGGAGCAGCGATTTCACAAAACAATTCGGAGAATTTCGACTCCTCCTCTTCAGCGCAGACTCCTCCTCCAATACACGGTCGAGCTATGGCATTCAGGCAGATCTACTCTCAGCTCAGGTGGCTCGGTGGAATCTCCACATGGATTCGGATCCTCCACAACGATTCGGATTCAAATCACCATGTTCGCGATTAAACGTACTGGATCTCCAAAAACGCAGATCTCCTTCTTCCTCAGAACGCTCGACCACACCACGATGCGCTTCAGCCATTTCACCATTCGGCCTCCGATAAATCCCAGAATTATCATTCTCACCGGAAACCCATGATCCGGCTGCAGAAATTCGTCGTTCTGCAAATACGCGAGCATCAAATCCCTCGACTCGTCCATTGCGATGTCGACTGAAACGCTGGTTGCATACTTGCAGCCGCCTCCATCATCGATCAGCGCAACAGGTAATACCGCACAACGCAGCACCTCCAGGCAGCAATCAAGCTGCTCACCAGACACAGCTTCCTCAGCGCTCTAGCACGGTCAGCGCTCCACCTTGAGCTCTGATACCAATTGTTGGGAAAATTTACTGCAAATCGTAAATTAATCTCGGAGATTTATCAGAGGAACAGAACACAGCAACAACCATAAACACAAACAGAAATGTTTATCTGGGAAAACCCCAAATCCGGGGAAAAACTCAATCATAATGAAATTTCATTATCCTTGGCCAAAACCCTGGCCAATCTGGCCAAGTGAGCTTTCACCGCTCACCTCCAGGCCCTTTTATTACAATGAAGTCCTTTCAGCCTTTTATAGGCTTCATTACATATAATACCACGGGCAGAATACCATGGGTGCACAATACCATGTGCCCCAAAACCATCACTGTTTAACATGGTCAACTTTGACTCTATCCTGAGTCAAGTTTACTTAACAGTAACCACGGTGTTCACAGAAGTAATATTTTCATATAATCGATATGAAAAGATGACAAAAGTAACAAGGTAAAGATGAAAAAAGTAACCACGGTGTTCACAGAAGTAATATTTTCATATAATCGATATGAAAAGATGACAAAAGTAACAAGGTTTACGATTTAACTTGTCCTTTTCATAGGTTTACGTTTTAACCTGTCATTTTCATATAATTGATATGAAAAGATGACAAAAGCATGGTGATCATAGAAGTAATATTTTCATATAATCGATATGAAAAAATAACAAAAGTAACCACGGCGATGACAAAGGTAACAAGGTTTATGATTTAACCTGTACTTTTCACATAATCGATATGTAAACATCACAAAAGTGGCCGCCAATGAGAAGAGAATCACAATGAAGACTATTTGTAATTGATTATATTCTTGTTATTCACATTTTCTATCATTCAACATTATTACATCGTTACTTTAAGTTCAAAATGTATTTCGTCATTTTTCATTATTAAATTTATTAACAATAGGTAACTAAGAAAATTTGAAATTAAAACGAGCAGGTGAATGTCACACATATTTAAATGATCATATTAATATTAGATGAATTTACATATTATTGATAAAATTAATCATACGTTCATTAGATTTTCTTTGGCCGCACTAGATCTATCATTCTATGAAATGCCCAGAGGGATCAAGTATCTTGAAGTGCAAACATTTTCTCACGTTTTGCACTCAAAAAGGAGGTTTTCACTAGGCTCTTGATAGATCCAGAATTCAGATCAATATAGGCTAGTTATTAAATATAATATTAAATTATTATAATTTTTTTTAAATAAATAAAAATAATGACGCATGTAAAAATCATATGATTTGCATTGACTCTTCCTTTCTATATTTAGAGGAGATGATAAGCGGGTGATATTACCTCAAAAACATCATGTATACATAATTAATATACTTTTCAATGACTTTTTTTTTCTATATTTCTAAGAGATAAGAAGTGAGTGATATTATAAAAAAAACATCATGCATATACATGGTTAATATGTTAAACAAAAATATGATTAATATGATTTTTGAATGACATTTCTTTTCTATATTTTGGAAATATTTCTTCTCTATATTTTAGGGAGATGAGAAGTGAGTGAAATTACATCAAAAATGTGATGACCCCGTAAAAATGTAATTATTTAAAAGTTACTGCAGTAAAACACTGAATTGAAATAATATGAAGAATTTATTTTCTTTTGAGGATATTATGTTAATTTTTCATGTGCACTAAATTGATGATTAAGGGAATTAATCATAAAGATATATGACTTCCAAAAAAGGGGAATTGGAAAAGAAAGGTTAGTTAATATAACTAGAAATAACCACCTTTCCCAACTGGAAGGGTTTCCAGGGAAAAGGGAGGTTGGTTGAGAAACTCTGGGCTGTAGTGACAGGCAAAGGAAGGAAAGGGGAGGAAAAACCCTGGATGGACTAAGTCTGGTAAGGACCAGATAGTCAGGCACAGAGAGTGTTGGCTTACTGAGGATAGTGATCCGATAAGCGTAAGCTTGGGGGAAGACTCAGGTCTGAAAGGACTGGTCTCACGGTTGGGTGGAAAACAAGCGATACACAGCGATTTGGCAGGAGAAGTGTTCCAGATTCATCTTACCAGAGGGGAACAGGTAAGTAACGGAACCCTCACATGCCTGGTTATCTGAGTAACTGATAGAACAGCTGTGATTATCTGAGCAATAATTATATATAGCTTATAGAGTAAACTATGTTGATAGACAGCCTAGCTGTAAAATCAAGAGATAGCATGACTATGCATAACTATAGACAGCTTAGTTGCAAGATTTAAAGACATTGTATTTGTGTAACTAAGAAGTATCTGTATAAAGTACAGTCAACCTCGATGTAAAAACCAGAAGACTGAAAACATCAATATATTCGTAAGGCCAAAGGATAATATAGCTGTAACATTCGGTGCGAAGAAAGAAACGTATACAGAATAGTTGAAACTTCAAGAGCTGAGAACAGCTGAACCTTTGAAACAAATGAAGCGGACTATTAATAATATAAGCCTGTCTTTATCAAATAAATGATTACATAGTCTGGAGAAAACCAAATCATGGAAACTGAAATCTTCATGCAACCAATAACCTGGGTCGATATGATATCAAGACCCTAATGGTCGCAGATGGCCATATAGAAACCATAACACTTCTAAATAAAATGCCAACAGAGGTATTAACAAATAAAGAAAGGCATAAACGGCGCTGAACCCGAACTCGGCATAGCCGTAGCAAATGGGGTTCTTGCAAATCCAAGTGACGAAGAAGAGCTGAGATATTGTCCAAGATTAAAGACCCATGCTGTGGGTAACTGAAGAATACAATATCAACTGTGTAAAACCATACAGAGACGAGCATAGAACAATGCAACAGAACCAAACGATATTTCTTAAAACACAGTGAGACCATTTGTATGCATTAAGGAAAGTATGGAAACATGCATTCACCGAGGCCGCGAATGTAAAGACTGCCAATAATGAACCAGAACTCCAACTATATGATTAACCGAATGTATATGGTCATATATATATATTACAGACCTCAGGGTTCGATTCACGAAGAGCCATTAACCAGTCGGCCATACATCTATGGAATTCAGATGTTGGCACGGCAGAGTGATTCTATACATAAGTCATTCAAAACATTGGCGAAATGAAAGAGAACTATAGATTACACTATTACCATTGGCATGCATACTATAATCTAACCAGCATGATTCCGAGAACGAGGAAAACATTACACATCTGGTAATAGACAAACCCTACTCTGCATTATGGTAAAGTCATTCGTATCCATAAGAGAAAATCAAGTCATTATATAACTGTAACAGAAAGATACAGTAAACCATTAGCCCTCGAGCCATATGAGTACAAAAATAAATAAGCCGCTGGTCCCAACCAGGGTTTGAAGACAGTCATAAATTATGGCTATAGTCACGACAGATTAACCAAACAAAAATACAAATAGCTGTATATAAAAACTCCAGCCTCGAAGAAATACAGGTAAGGACCCAAATCACCGTAGATGAGGAAAGATCCAACTCTTAAAACAGTCCCAGAACTCTTGATCAGTTAAGAGCGTTGGTCCATCAAGACCTGCGGCCAACCGAGCAACAATAAGGTTGGGGTCTCTTTTCTAGCACAGAGGAAACCTCTGGCAAACTGAAACCAAGACAGAGGGGGACCAACCGAGAAGTAAGCCTTCGAACCAGATAAATACCTGGGAAAAACTCGGCGGGCTTCAACGGGATTGACTCTCCTCTAAACTATAGAAGCCAGAAGCCATTTGCTCGCAGCCTGTCATGCCAACGATAGGAATTAGACTTCTGTGCAAAACATTAAAATCAAATAATAACTACAGATCTTTAGCTAAGGAGTAAGGCACCTGGTTGCTTCGATAATGAAGCATGTGAAGTTGAAGATCTTCCAGATGGCGCCGGTGACTAGAATCGCGGAGGTCGTGGCGCGGAGCTGTGAAACAAGTCCATGCAGTGAAGAACAGAGAGCGAGAGAGTATGGAATGACAAGAGGAAAATCTCGAATAATCTGGAGAGCGCCATATATAAACCAGGACTGCCAGCGGTGAAACGTGGAGTCTTTCCAACCCTTGATCTCACCTAACAAATGTGCACCGTGGATGGAGGCGACCTTACCCAAAAGCCCGGCGCGGAAAGATCCCAAGCACAGTAACCATGCCCTGTTCACGTGGTCTGTCCGGCAAGATTCAATGCCCTCGCCAGATGTCCAGCGCAGGAGGCGCCAACAGAAGAGCTCAGTACAGCTTCGATAAACTCGAGGAGTAAACATAAGAGTGTCATACCATATAGTTAGCAAATAAACATAGGTATGTATTAATTGCCGAATAATTAACGTTATGTCAAACATGGCTGGCCACATATTCATTGCCTGTCACATATACGATGCCTCGGGTTAGGCATGTATACACAGCGGTGGTGGCCATAAAACATAACCCATACTTAAATAATGTGCAGATGCTAACCAAAGTATGTATGCGTTAGATATATATATAAATTTATTTTTTTACGTGTATGTTAAAGCATGTAGGTGCGTGACAAATTGGTATCAGAGCCCAGATTACCCATACTGTGGCCTCTGGGATATGAATAAGTATTAAAAGATGAGAAGGTCATTATGACAATAATAATCTTTTTGGGGTAACAAAATTGTGCAGGTAGCTCACAATGTTATATGTTTCATGATCAGACCAGGCCAGGTACAGGCTAGTCAAGACGAAGGAAAAGAGAAACAAAGGTATCACACGTAATAGTTAGCATGCAGGGGTCGGGCAGCGCACCGCACAGGTCTGCAGCCAATTGGGGGCCTGCAACAAATTTTGGAGACAACCCAGAATTGTGGGTGCAGCTGGGTGAGGAGACCCGCAGCACGAATCTGGCCATACTAGAAACAGTTCAAGAGCTGAAAAATGAAATGGCTCGGCTCCGGGAGGATAATGCACGACTGACAATGGAACAAGAAAGGATTTTGAAAAGTTTGTCTGACAAACAGAACCCGCCACTAGCTAACCCTAGTGCAGAACAACAAAAAATGATGGAGGAGGAACGTTATCACGCAGAATCTGAAATTCCTGAAGAAGGAGAGGACCAATCTGATAATGCATCAGAACAATAGACCTCAAAGCGTCAAAAGGTGGAATTGCAAGGAGAATTTCGAAAGATTAAACCCCCACATTACGATGGGGAACAAGAAGAAGCAGCTGAGGCATGGCTAATCAACATGAATAAATATTTTCAGTTATATGAATATGATCATAACTTGAAGGCACGGTTGGCCATCTTCCAGTTACAAGGGAAGGCGACATTGTGGTGGGAGGAAGTGAAAATCGTTAAAGGCGTAACTGAACGAACCATAACATGGGAAAAATTCCAGAAATATTTTAAAGAGAGATACTTGACAGAACGGTTTTATGATGAAAAGGCGAAGGAATTCCATGATCTGCGGTTGGGACAACAGACTATGGATGAGTTCATCAATCGTTTCACATCCTTGCTCCGCTATGTACCCTACCTTAAAGAAGAAAAAGCCAAGGTGCAGCGGTTTGTCAGCAGTCTACCTATGTATATGAGGGAAAGGATTGAATTTGACAATCCTAGAACCATGGATGAGGCGATTCGCAAGGCCAGAATCTGCTATCAACAGAGCAAACAGAAAGGGGACAGTTCCAACAGAAAATGGAATGAGAAAAAGAATAATAAAGCTGTTGGAAATATTAAGGGGAGTCGAAGCGGCGGAATCAAAGGAAGCAGCAAGGGCCAGAATAGTAGAGCAGCACCAAGAAGTCCATTCAGGTCCAAGTCCATCGGTGAAACCAGAATGAGTGAACAACCCGCCAAGATGGACACTGAGGGAACAACCAGACCCCCAGTGCAGTGCTAGGGGTGTGGTGGACCGCACTATGTCAAAAATTGTCCGCAAAGGTAGGGAACTGACCAGATATCCCAGATTCATGAGGCATCAACCGTGGGTGACGTGGGATGAAGTATGCCAAGAATTAACGCAGCCTTGGACGACCACCAGGCAGAATACCAGCCCACCATGGTAGATTTTGAAGGTAAAATTTTAAACCTTTCCATCTCTGTTCTAATAGATCCTGGAGCTACTTTAAGTTACATTAGTCCAAAGATAGTTGAACAGTGTAAATTGCAGCCTGAAAAATTCAGGAATCCTTGGCTGGTACAGCTAGCTACAGGGACCAAAAGACGAGTAATGGCAAAGGTAAAAAGCTGCCCTATAGTGGTAGCAGGACAGCCAGTAGTGGCAGACCTGAATATACTTCCCCTCGGGTCCTATGATGTCCTAATTGGGATGGACTGGCTAGAAAAGCATTGGGCTTTAGTGAACTGCAAAACAAAGGTTATACGGTACAAGGATGATGCTGGAATAGAACAAGAAATGCAGGGAATTAAACGACCAGTTCAGGTCCGACCAATCACTGCATCTCAGCTGGCAAAATGCATCCGGAATAGATGCCAAGTGTATGTGATTCAGGTGGGCTATGCAGAAACCAAGAATAAGGAGAACCCGCTAGAACACCTCCCAGTTATAAAAGAATTTGCAGATGTATTCCCAGAAGAAATTCCTGGATTACCTCCAAAGAGGGACATAGACTTTACCATTGAGTTAATACCAGGAGCTGCTCCAGTTTCGCGGACACCTTATAGAATGAGTGTGCCAGAGTTGACTGAATTGAAAATGCAACTACAAGAATTGCTGGATAAAAATTATATCCGCCCTAGTGTATCTCCATGGGGAGCTCCGGTGTTATTCGTCAGAAAGAAGGATGGAACTCTTAAAATGTGTATCGATTATCGGCAATTAAACAAGCTCACAATTAAAAATAAATACCCTTTGCCGCGGATCGATGAACTTTTTGATCAAGTCAAGGGAGCGACAGTATTTTCTAAAATTGATCTGCGATCTGGATACCATCAGATCAGGATTAAAGAAGAATATATCGCTAAAACAACCTTCCGGACCCGGTATGGACACTACGAGTTTGTAGTGCTGCCTTTTGGATTGACTAATGCACCTGCCACGTTCATGTGTTTAATGAACAGTGTGTTCCATCAATTTCTAGACAAATTTGTACTAATATTCATTGATGATATTTTGATTTATTCTCGCTCTAAGGAGGAGCATGAGGAACATCTTCGGATGGTACTGCAAACTTTGCGAGAACATCAGTTGTATGCTAAGCTCAGCAAATGTGATTTCTATAAAGAGGAAATCCAGTATTTGGGTCATGTGATTTCAAAGGAAGGGATTGCCGTTGATCCTGAGAAAATAAAAACCATACTGGATTGGCCTGTGCCAAAAGACGTGGCGGATATCAGATCCTTCATGGGATTGGCGGGATATTACAGAAGATTCGTGGAAGGTTTTTCAAGGGTGGCATATCCCATCACGTCCTTGCAAAAGAAAGGGAGGACATTCAGATGGAGTTCTAAATGTCAACAAAGTTTTGAGAGGCTTAAGCAATTACTCACATCTGCTCCTGTTTTAAGTATAGCTGATCCGAACAAGGACTATGTGGTATGTACCGATGCTAGCGGAGAAGGCATTGGAGGTGTGCTAATGCAAGAAGGGAAAGTAATCGCCTATGAATCAAGAAAATTGAAGGAACATGAGCAGAAGTATTCTGCCTATGATCTGGAATTAGCAGCTGTCATACATGCGCTTAAGATGTGGCGACACTACCTTCTGGGAAGGAAATTTTTGCTACTCACAGATCATCACAGCTTAACAAATTATTTTAGTCAGCCCACACTAAACGCAAGACAAGCTCGTTGGGCAGATTTCTTAAGTGGGTTCGACTTTGACATCAGACATCTGAAGGGAAAGGAAAATCGGGTAGCTGACGCACTGAGTCGAAAGGTGAAATGTTTGTATGAAGTCACATTCAGTAGGTGGGAAAATTCTTTGCTGGAAATGATGAAAATAGCAGCAAGTCAAGATGTTGAATACCAACAGATGAAGCGGCAAATGCCACTTTCCAGCGAGGGAAGTCCGCAAGACTATGAGGTTAGCAGGGATGGAATGCTGCTTTACAAAAAGAGATTGTTTGTACCAAATGACAACAGCCTCAAAAATTTAATATTGAATGAGTTTCATACCAGTCACTACGCTGGTCATCCCGGGTACCAGAAAATGCTGACTGCGCTTCGGAAGGAATATTACTGGCCGGGAATGAAAAAGCATGTGGCTGAATATTTAGCGCGATGTTTGGAGTGTCAGCAGATCAAGACGGAGCACCAGCATCCGGCTGGATTATTGCAACCCCTGCCCATCCCAGAATGGAAATGGGAAATTATATCAATGGACTTTATAACTGGGCTGCCTAAAACAAAGAGGAACAATGACTCTATCATGGTAGTGGTGGACAAGTTAAGTAAGGCAGCACACTTCATACCAGTACAATCCACCTACCGGGCAGTGCAAATTGCACACGTCTTTATGCAAAATGTGTTCAGACTTCATGGACTCCCAAAAACCATAATATCAGATCGGGATGTGAAGTTTACATCCGCCTTCTGGAGAGCGCTATTTGCAGAATTGGGTACACAGCTGAATTTTAGCACTGCTTACCATCCCCAGACTGATGGGCAGACGGAGAGAGTAAATCAGATGGTGGAGGACATGTTGAGGGCATGTGTCATGCAAAAACCGACACAATGGGAGGACTATTTACACTTAGTGGAATTCGCTTACAACAATGGATATCACACATCAATTCAGATGTCTCCATTTGAAGTCTTGTATGGACGGAAATGTCGGACACCCTCAAATTGGAGTGGCCCGGAGGACAAATTAAGATTGGGACCAGAAATGCTCAAGGAGATGGAGGACATGGTCAAAAAGGTGCGAGCCAACCTGAAGGCCGCTCAAGATCGACAGAAAAACTTTGCAGATCGGAAAAGAAGGTTCAAAGAGTATCAGGTGGGCGACCACGTTTATATCAGAATTCAGGCAAGGAAAAGTACTCTGCAGTGGAGCAGCTGCGGTAAACTTGCACCCCGATATTTCGGACCTTTTAAGGTCTTGGCAAGGGTTGGGCCAGTAGCTTATCAGCTAGCCTTACCAAGCCACATTAGAATTCATAATGTCTTTCATGTATCCATGCTTAAGAAGTATATCTATGACCTTAAGCATGTGATCAAGTGGCAAGATATAAGGGTAAGGATTGTTTTTATCTGAACTAGTTGAAAATGTATCTGTAACAAAAGACTGATACTGTTATTGATTGCAGGTCGAACCGGAAGGAGAAGTTCGGGTCAAGCCGCTGAGCATTCTCGACCGGAGAGAAGTGCAGTTGCGGAAGCGGGTTATTACCCAAATTAAAGTGCAATGGCAGCACTATGGGCCTGAAGAGGCTACTTGGGAGGACGAAGAGCTGTTTCGAAAAGCTTATCCGGAATTGTTTGGAGACACTAGACATCGGGACGATGTCCAATCTCAGGAGGGGGAGATGTGATGACCCCGTAAAAATGTAATTATTTAAAAGTTACTGCAGTAAAACACTGAATTGAAATAATATGAAGAATTTGTTTTCTTTTGAGGATATTATGTTAATTTTTCATGTGCACTAAATTGACGATTAATGGAATTAATCATAAAGATATCTGACTTCCCAAAAAGGGGAATTGGAAAAGAAAGGTTAGTTAATATAACTAGAAATAACCACCTTTCCCAACTGGAAGGGTTTCCAGGGAAAAGGGAGGTTGGTTGAGAAACTCTGGGCTGTAGTGATAGGCAGAGGAAGGAAAGGGGAGGAAAAACCCTGGATGGACTAAGTCTGGTAAGGACCAGATAGTCAGGCACAGAGAGTGTTGGCTTACTGAGGATAGTGATCCGGTAAGCGTAAGCTTGGGGGGAGACTCAGGTCTGAAAGGACTGGTCTCACGGTTGGGTGGAAAACAAGCGATACACAGCGATTTTGCAGGAGAAGTGTTCCAGATTCATCTTACCAGAGGGGAACAAGTAAGTAACGGAACCCTCACATGCCTGGTTATTTGAGTAACTGATAGAACAACTGTGATTATCTGAGCAATAATTATATATAGCTTATAGAGTAAACTATGTTGATAGACAGCCTAGCTGTAAAATCAAGAGATAGCATGACTATGCATAACTATAGACAGCTTAGTTGCAAGATTTAAAGACACTGTATCTGTGTAACTAAGAAGTATCTGTATAAAGTACAGTCAACCTCGATGTAAAAACCAGAAGACTGAAAACATCAATATATTCGTAAGGCCAAAGGATAATATAGCTGTAACATTCTGTGCGAAGAAAGAAACGTATACAGAATAGTTGAAACTTCAAGAGCTGAGAACAGCTGAACCTTTGAAACAAATGAAGCGGACTATTAATAATATAAGTCTGTCTTTATCAAATAAATGATTACATAGTCTGGAGAAAACCGAATCATGGAAACTGAAATCTTCATGCAACCAATAACCTGGGTCGATATGATATCAAGACCCTAATGGTCGCAGACGGCCATATAGAAACCATAACACTTCTAAATAAAATGCCAACAGAGGTATTAACAAATAAAGAAAGGCATAAACGGCGCTGAACCCGAACTCGGCATAGCCGTAGCAAATGGGGTTCTTGCAAATCCAAGTGACGAAGAAGAGCTGAGATATTGTCCAAGATTAAAGACCCATGCTGTGGGTAACTGAAGAATACAATATCAACTGTGTAAAACCATACAGAGACGAGCATAGAACAATGCAACAGAACCAAACGATATTTCTTAAAACACAGTGAGACCATTTGTATGCATTAAGGAAAGTATGGAAACATGCATTCACCGAGGCCGCGAATGTAAAGACTGCCAATAATGAACCAGAGCTCCAACTATATGATTAACAGAATGTATATGGTCATATATATATATTACAGACCTCAGGGTTCGATTCACGAAGAGCCATTAACCAATCGGCCATACATCTATGGAATTCAGATGTTGGGACGGCAGAGTGATTCTATACATAAGTCATTCAAAACATTGGCGAAATGAAAGAGAACTATAGATTACACTATTACCATTGGCATGCATACTATAATCTAACCAGCATGATTCCGAGAACGAGGAAAACATTACACATCTGGTAATAGACAAACCCTACTCTGCATTATGTTAAAGTCATTCGTATCCATAAGAGAAAATCAAGTCATTATATAACTGTAACAGAAAGATACAGTAAACCATTAGCCCTCGAGCCATATGAGTACAAAAATAAATAAGCCGCTGGTCCCAACCAGGGTTTGAAGACAGTCATAAATTATGGCTATAGTCACGACAGATTAACCAAACAAAAATATAGATAGCTGTATATAAAAACTCCAGCCTCGGAGAAATACGGGTAAGGACCCAAATCACCGTAGATGAGGAAAGACCCAACTCTTAAAACAGTCCCAGAACTCTTGATCAGTTAAGAGCGTTGGTCCATCAAGACCTGCGGCCAACCGAGCAACAATAAGGTTGGGGTCTCTTTTCTAGCACAGAGGAAACCTCTGGCAAACTGAAACCAAGACAGAGGGGGACCAACCGAGAAGTAAGCCTTCGAACCAGATAAATACCTGGGAAAAACTCGGCGGGCTTCAACGGGATTGACTCTCCTCTAAACTGTAGAAGCCGGAAGCCATTTGCTCGCAACCTGTCATGCCAACGATAGGAATTAGACTTCTGTGCAAAACATTAAAATCAAATAATAACTACAGATCTTTAGCTGAGGAGTAAGGCACCTGGTTGCTTCGATAATGAAGCCTGTGAAGTTGAAGATCTTCCGGATGGCGCCGGTGACTGGAATCGCGGAGGTCGTGGCGCGGAGCTGTGAAACAAGTCCATGCAGCGAAGAACAGAGAGCGAGAGAGTATGGAATGACAAGAGGAAAATCTCGAATAATCCAGAGAGTGCCATATATAAACCAGGACTGCCAGCGGTGAAACGTGGAGTCTTTCCAACCCTTGATCTCACCTAACAAATGTGCACCGTGGATGGAGGCGACCTTACCCAAAAGCCCGGCGCGGAAAGATCCCAAGCACAGTAACCATGCCCTGTTCACGTGGTCTGTCCGGCAAGATTCAATGCCCTCGCCAAATGTCCAACGCAGGAGGCGCCAACAGAAGAGCTCAATACAGCTTCGATAAACTCGAGGAGTAAACATAAGAGTGTCATACCATATAGTTAGCAAATAAACATAGGTATGTATTAATTGCCGAATAATTAATGTTATGTCAAACATGGTTGGCCACATATTCATTGCCTGTCACATATACGATGCCTCGGGTTAGGCATGTATACACAGCGGTGGTGGCCATAAAACATAACCCATACTTAAATAATGTGCAGATGCTAACCAAAGTATGTATGCGTTAGATATATATATATATATAAATAAAAAATTTACGTGTATGTTAAAGCATGTAGGTGCGTGACAAAAAACATCATGCATGTACATCCTTAATATGTTAAATGAAAAACAAATGATTTTTAATGACATTTTTTTATATATATTATGATGAAGAGTTGTAAAAAAATAGTTAATATATTAATATGAAATTAACTATTCAACAACACCCATGAGAACTCTTCATTGTAATGGAAGGATTTCTTCATGGGCAAGAAGAGGGTCAAAACATAGTTAATATATTAATATGAAATTAACTATTGGACAACACTCATGAGTACTCTTCAATGTAATGGAAGGATTTCTCCATGGACAAGAAGAGGGCCAAAGAAGTCTACACATATTACAAAGGGAGAAGGAAAGGGGATTTATTTAACCAATTCAAAATAAAATGGAGGCATGATAATTTATTTTCATGAGGTGTTGAAAATATAATTTAAAATTTATGAATGAGTTTTTGTTAATTGAATACTTTATTTTTTTATGGAAAAAAATAATATATAATTAAAATTTACGATTAAGTTTTTGCTAATTGGTTTTTTTTATGGAAAAAATCAATACATATATAAAAAAGACTGAAATTTTTAATAAACACATTATGAAATTGAAAGGATAAAATCAAAAGTAAAAACAAAAAAATCCAATAAAAAATTATGTTTGACTATATTTCAAGAACATCAAAACAAAAAGATGTTTTTAATAAACTTATAAATGTGGTACACAATGAAAGAATAAAATCAAACCCGTATAAATGTAAAAATATAAAAATAAAAACCAGAAAAAATATTTTTCCTCAAAAACATCAAAAAGAAAAATAGCTCCTACCAAAACTTGGGTGAACATCCAAATAATAAACCTTGAGTTAGAAAAATTTGTAAAGGCCAAAAAGGGGATCATTTATTGGGTGAACATCCAAATAATAAACATTGATGTAGAAAAATTTGTGAAGGCCAAAAAAAATCATTTATTGGTATGGATGGAAAACAGGTAAGAGAGGCAGTGGATGGATTGCAAAGGAAAAGATAGCTTCTACCAAAATTGAGTGAGAAAGAACTGTGAAGGCCAAAACAGGAGTCATTTATTAGTATTGATGGAAAACAGATAAGAAAGAGAGATTGCACAGGAAAAGAGAAATCAGATTTATGCAAAACTATTCTACTTTAACAAAATATAATTTAAAACCACCCTACTTTCTTCACACAGTGAGAAAAGCACAGTCTAAAATTTAAAACAAAATTTGTTTAAACATAAATTTATTAGATATTTTTATTGCTTTTCATTTAAAAATAAATAAAAATAATAGCATTAGCATTTAAAAACCAATAATTTTTTTAATAGAATTCCAAGTTCCAACACTTCCAGGCGTAAAAAAACCGAGAAACAACGAAATCTGATGAAACACGACCAATACTTTGTGAAAATAGATTTCCGTTCATCTTTTAAACACGTAAAAACAAAAATAGACCAAATCAAACGCATAAAAACTTCCACCAAAAGTAGAGTAACCATCAAAATGGAAATACCTATCTTGCGAGTCTCAAAACTTCGACCAAAAATCGGGTAACCTGCATCAAAAGGGAAATACCTATACCTAGCTTGCTAAGAAAAGCTTGTGAATGATTCCTCTTCAGCCTAGGTTACAAGTGCTCGAGCTGCCTTTCTGCCTCTGCCGCTGGTTGGGAATTTCGTGGGCAAGAACTAATCTTGGTCATGGGACGCACAATGATGGGTCCGATCTAAAGAAATCCCTGCATCTGTTTTGGGGTTTAGTTTTCAGAGTTGGCTTTAACAATGTTACAGAATTCCATGAGAGCTGAGAATAACAGTGTTACAGTGGCGGCTGTTGATATGATTACAGTGGAGCCGATGGTTGGGAAAGAGTTATATGCAGAAGACTTGTTAGGGGGTCAATATGGAAGGAGTTACGGGGACTTCCGTTGGTATAAGGTTGTCAGGCGCATGTGCAGTGTACATTCTGATGAACCTGCGACTCTGGAATGTAAATATTGTGAAAACCATTGGCCATCCAAGCACATGCATTGTTGTAGACAATGTTTCATCGAGTCCTGGAACCAATTAGAGCTGCACAAGCAGACACTCGGGCTCCACACAGCTGAAGAAGTAGATGAGCACATCACATCTGTGGACAATCGGGAGATGTTGTCAAGCTGGGAACATTATACACCCACCGAGGAGGATATAGGCAGCGTATTATTGCTGGAATGTGCAGGCGAGAAAATATTGTATACTTGGCCCTGTTATTCCCCTGCGTCCTCGACGGATGATGAAAGTCAACAGTCACTGTGGTGGGCGGGCTGCAAGTTTCACCTGTCAATCATTCACAATCGTCACGTACAACGTGCCTGCTCAAGAGTACGCTACTCCTGAAAAGCACCGCCTCAGCCCCCTATGGGCCCTTCAGTGGGAGCATCGTGGAGAAAAGTTGCTCACAGACGTAGTAAAATATGATGCTGACATCATCTGCCTGCAGGAGGTGCAGCGCAATCATTATTTAGAGTTTTTCCATCCAGAATTGGCCAGACATGGATATGCAGGAGAGTATCAGGAAAAACAGAGATCAGGGGACCAAAGCCAGACCGTTGATGGCTGTGCTACTTTCTACAGACTGGACCAATTTGAGCAGTTAAAAAAAGAATGCATCGATTTGAGTAGTTATGATATAAACTTGCCCGGTCGATTTCATAAAGACAACATTGCACTGAATGTTGTCCTCTCTTTCAGGAAGACTGGTCACTGTCTCTGCATAGCCAACACTCACATACACGCAAGTCCGAATAACGGAAAATACATAGCTGTCTCTGATTTTGCCCTTCCAGATCTGTAAAGAAAATACATAGCTGTCGTATTCTTTTTTGAGTTTTTGATATCAGACTTTTTCAGATTCGAATCCTGAGTCAATTAGCTCATCTGATATAG
The DNA here is from genome assembly GCA_031772625.1 of Pinus tabuliformis. Classification (NCBI taxonomy): domain Eukaryota; kingdom Viridiplantae; phylum Streptophyta; class Pinopsida; order Pinales; family Pinaceae; genus Pinus; species Pinus tabuliformis. The sequence goes on from CM062815.1 coordinate 180,781,487, forward strand.
GTTTTTTCCTCATATACTTATGGGATCATATTTCTGTTTCTGCACAATCAGAGAAAGAATGTATTATTCAGCTCTTATATATTTCATATAATACATAAAGCTTTTTTTCTTTGAAAAAAAAAAAAGTCCGAATAACGGAGATGTCAAACTGTGGCAGGATTACAACTTGTTGAACAACTTGTCAAGAAAATTGCTGCGATCAACTTGTAATATGCGGGGGCTTCAATTCTGTGCCTGGAAGCGCCGTTCACTCACTTCTTACCAAAGGCCATGTCGATTCCGCTCACAGGGATTTGGCTTATGATCCAGATGGTGTATTGAAACCTGTTGAGAAGTTTCGGCACACACTTCCTCTAGTCAGTGCTTATGCATGTTATTTTAGATGCAATACTGTGGACCGGGCAGAAATTGTGAAGAAAATGGATGTTGGCACACGGGAGCCTCGCTTCACCAATTTCTCCTGCGACTTCCGAGGAACGCTCGACTACATATTTCATACTGCGCCGAATTTGAACGTGCTATCGCTGCTGGAGCTGATTGATGAGGATGAGAGTGAAGTGAAAAATTATGCACTTCCTTCACCTCACTATCCCTCTGATCACATTGCAATTGCCGCCAAGTTTCAGTACATTATGAAAGACCCTCGAAAGCTGCTGTTATGAACAATTGCGATAACGACAATGGGTTCAAGTGAAAAAGTTTTGTAGTTTGCCTGGTTAATTGCAATAACAACAATGCCTTCGAGCAAAAAATCTTTGTAATTTGAGTGGTTATATGTTAATGCATGACAATGGATGCGCATTTCAGTGTTCTAGTGTGTAAAGTTATATATTGAATCGCTATTTTAGATGTGCTTTATTCTACACAGGGTCTTAATGTGATTTAAAATTTGGCATGAGAAATTTACAAGTGATTTTTGTTTCCCCTTGTGTCGATGTTAGAAATTTACAAAGGCTAGAAATGCTTATCAACATTTCCTTTGACAAATTTTATTCCAAAAATAAGCACCATGATAACTCATACCAAACTGAATCCATCAACTCATTCAACTCTCTTTATTATTTGGTGGTTGCCACATGTGTAGACCCCAAAATTAATGTGATATGTTAGATTAATTTGGCTCGAGATCAGTGGATCTATATTTTTTTAGTTTCTATTTATCTTCCACTTTAGCAATAAAGATCTCACTAGACATTAGAAAAGGGTTGAATAGGCCCACAAACCAACTACTTTGCCATCAACTAGAATAGAGTAGATTCTTTATATTTTCCCCTCCTTAGTATGAAAAAGTGATTGTGGGGGGCCAATGCATAGAGTTCTAGATGGTCAAATGAGGCATCGATTATAGGTTAAGCATTTATGTGAGGTATTAGATATTATGTAACCAAGTTGGAAATTGTTGAACCATTGTATACGAAATCATTTTGGTTAGGTAAACTTAACTCAATGAAAGAGGTTAACATTGGTGGTTTCACCCATGTGGTATTGGTGGCACAAGGATTTTACGAATTAAACAAAATAGACGTTTCTTTTCAAATTCATGTAACTCTTATGGCTATGCCATTTAAATCTCCTCATCCAAGTATTCATTAAAGAAAGAACTTTTAACATTAATGTAATATACTTTCCAAACAAAATGTGCAACAATAAACATAATTAATTAGAAGGTTACCATCTTTATACTTGGATGAAATGTTTCTTCATAATCTACTCCTTTAAACTATGTACATCCTTAACAATGTTTGTATTTATTGAAAGAACCATATGACTTTTATTTGACTTTAAAAATCCACTTACAGCCTATGGATTTCATCCTTGGATGCAATATTGATAGCACCTAAGTCTTGTTTTTCATTAATGCATCATATTCCAACTTCATGGTAGCTTCCCAATAATATTTTTATTTGGATTTTTTTAATGTGGTAGGTTTAAACACCTATAAAACAATAGAAGTTAGAGAAAAATTTATATATTGACCATCCGTTTCCTTTGGTAATTCATCTTACCACACATAGGACATTGTGTTACAATACCATTTTTGAATCTCATGTTGATGTTCCTAATATTTTTGTGAATAATCCTTCTTTTATTCATTACATTCCCCATGGAGTTAGACTCCTATGTTGTTTTCAATTCTAAGCTTTGATTTCAACACTACAAATCATTCTTAAATCAACAACAACTATCCATATATTTTTCATTATCAAAGAATAATTGTATTTTCTCACCTACAACAACATCTCTATCAATCATAATTTTGCTTATGGAGACAACTAGTCTTTAAACTTCTCATTATAGCCAATAAACATGTATATCTTTCTTTTTGCATCTAATTTACTTCTTTTTTCCCTACAAACATGTGCAAAAGAAATACAACCAAAAACATGTAAATGAATTATAGAATTTTTTCTACGTGATCATTGTTCCTTAGAATTTTGATAGGCATTTAGACCATGATATTCACTACTTCCACCCAAAATAGATATTACACATTTTGACTATGCAACACACAACTTGACATATCCATAAATATCATATTCATTCATTATATGGCTCCAATTTGTTGCGGAGTGTATGGGGTAGCATATCTCCCTATGCATACTTCCCTTGTGTGGAATTCCTTGAGCTAAGTTGAAACAAACTAACCTCATTTATCAAATCCAAGAGCTTCAAGATTTATCTATTTGCTTTTGTACCAAATAATTCCATGCTACAAAGTTTGAATAACAATCTAACTTCTTATTCAGAAGATAAACCAACATTTTCCATGATAAGCCATCAACTAGTATAAGAAATACTTAGATCTAGATCTTCTAGGTGTCATCAACATGTATAAGGTCCAAAACACTTTTGTTTTTCCATACCTTGTTAGTATCAAATGAATGTAGAAGCTATTTTCTCATATAGAGGCATATGCATACATTTTGACATCCCTAAATAGAAGGACCACCATATTAGTGTTGTTGAGTTTAGATAAATATTGATAGTTTAGGTGTCCCTGCCTTTTATTCCAAAGTACACTAGTATTATCTATTATCTACCTTGGCTAGTGCATGTTTCTTCATTTTCTCTAAACCATATAATCCCTTTCACCAATACCAGAAGATATCTCCTTATTATCATGAAGATTAGAAACCATAAATTTATTTCCTTCAAAGTTCATAAAAAAATTCAGACTTTTGGTTATCTCAATAATAGAAAAAAAAGAATCTTCACATCGAGAACACATTTAACATTTTTTTTAAGGTATAAAAACATTTCTTATTTTGATACTAACATCCCACATAGATAGTAATTCCAATTATCGCCTAAAGAGATTGATTCTTTATGGCTCTTATGTCCAACAATACTTACATATGAGTTCTTGCGCAATGTGTAATGTTGAGATATGTTTGAACTGAAATACAAGGTTGTAGATTTTACTGATTAAAGTTATGAAGCCAAAAATGAAAAATGACCCACTACTTCTTCTTCGTCATCCCCATAAAAAATATTTTCATGTCTTGATTTATTTTAACCTCTTACCAAGTAATACTCTCTTTCTTAACAACTTCTATTCAAGTGTCTAGGATTATCACAATAATAACATATAAACATACATTTCTTATATACATTGTTACTATCATTTCATGTTTCTCTTTGCGTTTGTAGCATGCACTGGATGCATTCTCTATGGTGGATGAATTTGGTGCCTCTCTAACTTAATCTCCTATCTTTAAGTAGAAAAAATGATCATAGCTAGATGAAAACATGATTTTTTGAGTATCGCCAAGAAGATGCAATCACTAAAAAAATGAATAAAATGAGGGTGGTAAGCTTATCATTAAAAAATTATTCATATATTCATCATCTAATTGCTTCCTAATATCATATTGATTGATTCTCCTGCTTGCAATTTCTTGGAAAACAAACGAGTATTCAAATACAATGTTTGTGTAGCTTATAATGCTTGAGAAATATTTTTGATAGTGCGTCATAATTTTAATCCTATTTTCACATTTCTTATCCCTACAATAAATTTCCTTGTAATTTAAAATTGTAGAATCATTAAATCTTCATTATGTCTTTTATCATAGTCTTAATTATAAATTTCTCGTATTTTTTTTTTCCTAGCATGATTTGATCAAAATATCAAAACTCACTAATTATTAGCATATTATGACTTTATAAAATATATTTCTTTCTAGCAAAATTTTCATATTCTAAAAATACTAAATGACATAAAGTGTAACTATTAACATGTTAGCAACTTTGAACAATAAATTTGAATAATATTTGAAATTACCCACAATTTTCAACATTTTGAAGTGCATGAGTGTTAGCTTTAGCATGGGATATCAATGTTCTAGTCAGTTCACAATATGCAATTGTGGTTCAAGATATTTACCCAGTGCTTTAAATAATGGTGATTTGGAAATTTTGGTTTCTTACTTACCCAAAGACAAATTATAAGAGCCTTTAATATAAAAAAAAAAAACTTAAATAATCCAACAATACCTTAAACATATTTTTTCATAAATGAGCACTTTTTATTCCGTAATACCTTAACTAGATTATGCTTGATGTTGATTATGAATTTTTGGGGCAATGAAAATTTCATCAAAGAAGATGGTGTTGGCCACAGATCAAGGAAATGATATTTATCTCATAATGGTGGTGTAAATCTTTAATGGGAAGGAGTGAATATGAGAAGAATGAAAGAAAACTCAATACTAAAGAGGGTTGGTCAATCTAGATGCCCAAAAAAATTTTAACTAAAGGAAAATCATAAGAGTATCTAAAAATATTAATCAAGGTAATGGGTTTAATAGCGATGGGATGAATCGACTTATTTACAAGTAAAAGTCCAGCACTTGTTGACACATTGGAATATCTAATAGCTAGATTATTATTATTTACCAACTTGGCTAGCTACTCTCTAGTGATCTCATGGCTTATTCCCACAATTGTTTTTGCTTCCTCCAAAAATGATATGTAGAGATTTGAATAAGTATTGAAAATTATTTGTGGGAAATGTGATTGAAGAAACTAATGTTAATTATCTCTTCTTTTATGTTTAATGTGCTTAATCCTGGTAGATGTCATAACGATGATATGAGAGTGAAGGTGAAGGTAAATTTGAATGTGAGAGTTGAGGTGGGATAGATATTATTAAAAACATAAAGGCAATACGATTCCAATGATTAATACCTATTAAGTAAAATTACATTTTTTTTTGCTAAAAATTAGTGCAAATGAAATCTTATGATCAATAAGTTGGGATAATATTTTTCAAGGGATGCATCTTATTATCAACTTGCTATAATACCATAAAGCAAAATATAATACAAATTTTAATTTCATTATCAATAATAATTAAGCTTTTGATATGGATATAACCTCCATGGAATATTCTATATTATTAATGATAACTTAAACAAGTAAAAGGCTGAGATTTATCTCCAAAGTAGTTATGAAATGTTCTCCTTTTATTTAAATTGATTAATTAAAAAAATGTCATATGAATAAATGTCTTTGAAGTGAGTTATGGTATCTTGGGTATGTGGTATTGAAAAGCCATGATAATTGGCCCATGCTATCGTAACAAAGTCTATTTAAAGATCAAGAATTTCTATGGTAAAGTGGAGATAAATATAGATGATTAAGAATCTTGTTCTATGTTTTTTAAATGTATGTGTGTTTAACTTATATATTAATTATTTTGTAATTAATAATTTTAATATTAATAAAGTTATAATTTAATTAGTTTTTATGGTTTTTGTAATTTTAGGAACATGAGATGTATCATGAAGTAGGTATTTTGATCTTTATTATGGATTCCTACTGCACCAATTCCTTTGGACTTTTCTCAAGGAATTGATCCATCTTAAATTTTGATCTACCAAGACACAAGATGAATCAAATCTCTTGTAGTGCAAATATTTCAATTTTTATTATAATTATTAGATATATATTTATTTTTAATTTAATATATTACTCATATTAAATATGGGTAAAGAATTTTTTGAAGGTATAACTTAAAATATTTCTTATTATAAGATGAACATCCAACATAGGTAGTAAGCTCAATTATCACCTAATGTCCTTTTGATTCTTTATAACTCTTATATCCAACAAAAATTACATACCAGTTCATATGTAATGTGTAACGATAAGATATGTTTGAATTTAAATAAAAGTAAAAATTAAAAATGACCTATTTCTGCTTCTTCATATCCTTCAACAACCTTTGCATGTCTTAATCTATTTTAATCTCTTATTGAGTAATAATCTCTTTTTAACCATCTTTATTGAAGTGTCCAAGTTGATCACAATATGAAATCTAAACATACATTTTTTAAATACATTAATACCATTTTTGTGTTTCTCTTTTCTTTTGTAACATGCACTGTATGAATTATCTATGGTGGATGAAGTTGGTGCTTCTCTCCAATTTAATTTGTTTTCCTTTTATAGAAGAAATGTTTATAATTTGTTTTCTTTTTGTAAAAGAAATGTTTATAGACTACATTATCTATGGTGGATGAAGTTGATGCTTCTCTCTAATTTAATCTGTTTTCCTTTTGTAGAAGAAAGGTTTATAGACTCAAAAATATAATTTTTTGAGTCTCCCTAATCATATGCAAACAATAAAAAAAATGAATAAAATGAGGTTAGTAAGCTTAGCATCAATAAAGTAATCATATCTTCATGACCTACTTACTTCGTAATATCAGAAAGTTGGATAAGTTGGATCATCTTCCTTGCAATTTCATGGAAAACAAACAATTTTTCAAACACTGTGATTGTCCAACTTATAATGCTTGAGAATTATTCTTGATAAACGGTCATAAGGATAATATTATTTTTACATTTCATATCCTTGGAATTAAAGCATTTGTAATTAACAATTTTAGAAAAATTAAAGCTTTATTATGTATTTTACCATAGTGTTCATAATCAATTTTTGGCTTCTTTTATTTTCTTATTATGATTTAATCAAAATCTCAAAACTCATTAATTATTAGTATTTTATAGCTTTATAACTTTATAAATTGTAATTCTTTTAATTAAACAAAGTCTTTGGGTAGAAATCATAGGAGAGAATTTTTTGACCCACACGTTTTGAACCAGCAAATGTAATTCTTTTAGTTAAATTTTTATATTCTTCAAATACTAAATAATACAAAGTGGTAATTATTAACATGTTATAAAATTTAAACAATAAATTTTAATAATATCTCAAATTAGCTATAATATTTAATGTTATCAAATGCATTAATGGTACCTTTACCGTGGCTTTCAATGTTCTATTTAACTCACAATATGTAATTATGTCTTGAGATATTCAACCTAGTGCTTTAAATAATGGTGATATAGAGACTTTTATTTCTTACTTACCATAAAGCCCTGTTTTATATAGAACAAGAAAATTATATTGATCTCATAATGGTGGTGCAAACTTCCGGTGAAAAGGGGAGAACATAAGAAGAATGGAAGAAAACTCAATAGAAAGAGAGTTGGTCAATCTACTTCCTATTATGAGAAAGCCAAAAACTATTGCAAAATTAACTCAAGGAAAATTGAAAGAGTATCTAGAAAGATAAATCAAGCTAATGCATTTGATAGAGATGGGATAAACCGACCTATTTACTAGTAAAAGTTGAGCAAATGTTGGCACATTGAACTATCTCATGGGTAGACTATTTACCAACTTGGGTAGCTAATCTATTGGCACATTGAACTATCTCATGGGTAGACTATTTACCAACTTGGGTAGCTAATCTATCTAGTGATATCATGGCTTGATAAAATTGAATGGTGGTTCCTTCTCACAATTATTTGTCCTTTATCCAACAATGATTTGTAGAGATGAAGTAAGTACTAAAAATCATTTGTGGGTAATTTAATTGAAAGCACTAATTCTAATAATGACTATATTTATGTTTCATGTGTTTAATCTTGAAAGATGCCTTAATTTGACGTAAGAGAATGTGAGGCTAGAGGTGGGTTGATATTAGGTGAAACATAGATAATGACTACTTCTAATGATTAATATAAATTAGTCTCAATGTTAAGTGAAGTTAGGAAATTATTACTAAAAATCTATGCAAATGTAATTTTATGATAAGCCATGGTATTTCTTTCTTGGGCGTATGTTATTGATAAGCGTAATTGGTGCATAGTATTATAACAAAGTCTATTTACAAATTAAGAACCTCCATGGTAAAGTGGAAGTAAATCTTCATGGTTAAGAATCTTGTTCCATGCTTTCTAAATGTACATGTTTTTAATTTATATATTAATTATTTTTGTAATTGCACCCACTCTCACGTAAACATGTAGACAACCCAACACAGGGGTAAATCTCACGTAAACATGTAAACATAAACGAAAATGTAAACCTAAACGTTTAACATTTTTAATGCTCTATTTAAAAATCAATCTAATTATTATTATGTATAAACACAGAGGTATGATAAATAAATATAAATATAAATAAACTCGAGGTATGGTAAATAAATAAAACGTCTTTTTATACTTACTCGAGGTATAGTGAATAAATAAAAATATAAATAAACTAGAGGTATGGTAAATAAATAAAACCTCTTTTTATACTTACTGTAGAGGAATAGTAAATAAAGAAAAATATAAATAAACTAGAGGTATGGTAAATAAATAAAACCTCTTTTCATATTTACTCCATAAACCTCTTTATATTTACAAAAACTCAAAAAAGAGGTTTTATTTAGGTCAATCCTATGAGCTAAATACCATTTTAGTACCCTGGGCTAAAGACCATGGGCCAAATACCATAGTAAATAAAAGAGCTATGGTAAATAAATAAAATCATTTTTTATATTTACTCCATAATCCACTTTATATTTACAAACACTCAAAAATTAGGTTTTATTTATGTGAAGCCCTATGGGCCAAATTATTATTAATACCATGCAAAACAACATTATTAACCCTAATATTAATATCAAAAGATTAATATTAGTATTATTATTAAATATAATATTAATATTAATATGTTATAATATTAATATTATTAAAGTTGATAACTTTATATTAATACAATATTAAATTTGTTATATTATAATATATATTAATATATCATGATATATATTAACTCTAGATATATATGAGAGGAAAGAATGAATACATAGTGTGATAGAGGTGGAGAGATGGGGGAGTGACAAGGGAGAGATCTAAATAAATTGGAAAGGGAGATGAGTGAGAGAGGGGGAGGAGTGAGAGAGGTAGAGAAGGGTAAGAAATGGAGAGGGAGACACAAATATGGAGGGGGAGAGAGAGGAAAGAGGGAGGGATATAGTGAGAAGATTGGATGGCACATAGAGAGAGGGATGGGGGAAGAGAGAGGAGGTAGGAGAGAAAAGGGGAGAGAGGAAGGATGAGAGAGAGTACTTGAGAGAGAGGAGGAGAGAGGGAGGGATAGAGAGATGGAGTTGGATGGGGAGAGAGGGAGAGAAGAAGAAAGATAGAGAGAATAAGAAGTGGAGAGAGAGAGGGAGTGACAAGGGAGAGGTGGAGAGAGTGTGTGTATGTTTAGGGGTGAGATAAAGAGAAAAATAAGGAGAGATGGAGAGAATGGGGGAGATAAGGAGAGAGGAGGAGAGAGGGAGGGATATAGTAACATAGATTTAGAGAGAGAGGAATTGTGTGTGATAGGGGAAGAGATAGGATTGGAGAGAGAGAGAGAGGATTGGAGGAAGAGAGAGAAATAGAGAGAGAGAGTGATGGGGGAATAGAAAGGGGGAGAGGGGGCTTGAGATAGAGGTGGAAAGTGACGGGGGAAGAGAGAGGATTGGAGGGAAAAGATAGATAGAGAGAGAGAGAGAGGATTGGAGGAAGAGAGAGAAATAGAGAGAGAGAGTGATGGGGGAATAGAAAGGGGGAGAGGGGCTTGAGATAGAGGTGGAAAGTGACGGGGGAAGAGAGAGGATTGGAGGAAGAGAGAGAGAGAGAGAGAGAGAGAGAGAGAGAGAGAGAGAGAGAGAGAGAGAGATGGGGGAAGAGAGAGGGAGGTAGGAGAGAAAAGGAGAGAGGAAGGACGAGATAGAGGACTTGAGAGAGAGAGGAGGAGAGAGGGAGCGAGAAAAGAGGAGAGATCGAGTGAAGAAGAAATACATAGAGTGAGAAGTGGAGAGAGAGGAGTGACAATGGATAGATGGAGAGAGAGTGTGTATGTGTTCTATCATTCAACACTATTACATTGACACTTTTCATTCAAAATATTTATTTCATCATTTTTCATCATTAAAGTTATTAACAATATTTATCATCTCAACAAACTGAGGTAAATAAACAAATTTAAAATTAAAACGACAAGATTATATTTAGCATCTTTAAAATTATTATATTAATATTATATGTATTTACGCATTATTGATTAAATTAATCATTCATTAAAGTTATTAACAATATTTATCATCTCAATAAACTGAGGTAATTAAGCATAATTATTATATTAATATTATATGTATTTACACATTATTGATAAATTAATCTTTCATTAAAATTATTAACAATATTTATCATCTCAACAAACTGAGGTAACTAAGCATATTTAAAATTAAAATGACTAGATTACATTTAGCATCTTTAAAATTATTATATTAATATTAGATGTATTTACATATTATTGATAAAAGTAATCATATTATTGATAAATAGGTTTACACTTCGAGAGATTTGATCCCTCTCGTAGTTAAGCTGGATGTAGCCTCGTTAATAATAATAGTAATAATAAAGTTATAATTTAGATATTTTTTATGGTATTTGTTTCCTTTATGGATTCATGCTACGCTAGGTGTAGGGAAATATTATGCAAAAACATAAAGACTGTTTGCTTCAAATGATTAGTATAAACTATTTGCTAAGTGAAATTATGAAGTCATTACTAAAATGATATGCAAATGAAATCTTATGATAATCCATGGTATTGTTTTCTTGGGCTTATGGTATTGATAAGTCATGCTATTGGCACATGGTATTGTAACAAAGTCTATTTACAAAAGAATCTCCAAGGTAAAGTGGAGATAAATATCCATGGTTAAAAATCTTGTTATGTATTTTAAATGTATGTGTTTTTAATTTATATATTAATTCTTTTTGTAATAATAATAGTAATAATAATAATAATAATAATTAAGGCTATAATTTAGTTAGTTTTGGTGGAATTTTGATCCTTAATATATATTCATACTAGCTAGCTACATTGTAATGGACTTTGTTGATCTAGGGTGAGATTGCTGCCATTATAACTCAACATGTCACTCGCAAAGATTTGAACCTGTGTTTCATCACTAGAAATGATCACTCCCCTTATGCTTTATGTGATTAATCCTCTTAGATGTCTTAACGGTCATATGAGAGTGAAGGTGTTCAGGTAAGGGTGGAGGCCTCAGAGATATTATGCAAAACATAAAGGCAGTGTTCTTTCAATGATTAATATAAATTAGTCATGGTATTAAGTAAAATTATGAAATTATTACTAAAACATAGTGCAAATGAAATCTTGTGATATACAAGCTACAATAATCTTCTTCAAGGGATACATCTTATAGCAACTTCCTTGGAGAATTTTATTTGAATTATCAATAATTATTAGGTGGATGGTATGGATATAAGCTCCCTTTTAATTAAATTGATTAATTAAAAAATGGCATATGAATAAGTGTCATTTGAAATGAGTTATGGTTTCTTGGGCATGTGGTATTGAAAAGTCATGGTATTGGCCCATGGTATTGTAACAAAGTCTATTTATAGATTAAGAATATTCATTGTAAAGTGGAGGTAAATCTCCATGGTTAAGAATCTCGTTCCAAGTTTTTTTAATGTATATGTGTTCAACTTATATATTAATTTTTTTTGTAATTAGTTATTAATAATAATAATTTAAAATAAATTTATAATTTATTTAATTTTATGATTTTTTATTTTATTTTAACATCTTGAGATGTAGAATGAAATATTTTGATCCTTGTGATGGATTCATGATGCATTGTCTCCATTGCTTTGGACTTTTCTCAAGGCATAGATCCATCTTAACTCTTGATCTACCAAGAGATGAGATGAACTAAATCTACGGTGGTTTAAATGTTTCAATTTTTTATTATAATTATCAGATATATATTTATTTTTAACTTAATATACTACTCATATTAAATATGGTTGAAGTTTTTTTTTTTGTATAACTTAAAATATTACTTATTGTGACATGAGCATCCCACATAGATATACCAATTCTTGTGAAATTCGTAATGATAAGATATATGTCTAAATTGAAATACAAGGTTGTAAATTTTATTGACTGATGTTGTGAAACCAAAAATGAAAAATAATTCAATTCTTCTTCTTCACCCTCTCCATCAACAACCTTTAAATGTCTTGATTTATTTTAACATATTACCAAGTAATACTTGTTTTCTTAATAACCTCTATTGGATTGTCTAAGTTTGTCACAATAATAACATCTAAACATACATTTCTTAGATACATTGTTACCATTGTTTTGTTTCTCTTTGCCTTTGTACCATGCACTGAATGCATTATCTATGGTGGATGAGTTCAATGCCTCTCTCTACTTTAATCTCCTCTCCTTCCATAGAGTAAATGTTCATAACTATGTAAACATAAGTTTTCGAGTCTCCACAAGCACATGCAATCACTAAAAAACTGAATCAAATGATGGTGGTAAGCTTAATATTGACAAAGTAGTCATATCTTCATCATCTATTACCTTCCTAATATGAGAGAGATTAATTCTCCTCCTCACAATTTCATGGAAAACAAGAAAATTTTCACATACAATGTTTTTTTAGCTTATAATGCTCCTTGATGGTTGGGCATAAGTCTAATGCTATTTTACATTCCTTACCAAAAATTAAAGGATTTTTAATTCACAATTTTAGAAGCATTAAAGCTTCACTATGTCTTTTATCATAGTATTCATGATCAATTTTCGGTGTCCTTTCTCTTCTTATCATGGTTTGATCAAAATCTCAAAGCTCACAAATTATTATCAGTATCTTATGACTTTATAAATTGTAATTCTTTCTAGTCAAATTCTCATATTCTATAAATTCTACATGATATATAGTGGAGATTATTAACACGTTAGAAACTTTGAACAATGGCTTTCAATAATATTTCAAATTACCTACAATCTTCAACCCTATCAAGTGCATCAGTTATACAACTTTAGCGTGCACTTTTAATGTTCTAGTCAACTCACAATATGTAATTGTGCCTCATGATTTCCAACCTAGTAATAATGGTGTTATAGAAATTTTGATTTCTTACCTACCACTAGACAAATTGTAAGATGCCTTGATGTAAAAAACTTAATCAATCCAACAAGACATTAACAGAGTTTTGCATAAATGAGCATTTGTCTTCAATTTGACCTGAACTAGATTATGCGTGATATTGATTATGGATGAATGGAGCAATGATAATTCCATCAAGATAATGAAAGACTATAGGGAAATGATGTCAAAGATAGGGATATGGTGTTGGGAATAGATCAAGGAAATGATATTTGATCTCATAATGGTGGTGTGAATATGTAGTGAGAAGGAGAGAACACAATAATAATGGAAGAAAACCTAATACTAAAGAGAGTGGGTCAATCTACTTCCTATTATGAGAAAGTATAAAATGTGCATTTGTTACCAAACTTTATTAACTCAAAGAAAATCAAAAGAGTATTTAAAGAGATAAATCAAGGTAATGGGATTTGATATATATGGGATAAATCAAATTATTTACTAGTAAAAATCAAGCAATTGTTGGCATACTGGACTATCTCATGGCTAAATTATTTACCAACTTAGGTAGCTAATCTCTTTGGTGATCTCATGGATTGATAAAATTCAAGGGTGGTTCCCTCCCACAACTACTACTTCATACAACAATCATTTGTATAGATGAAATAAGTCTTGACAATCATTTGTGGGTAATCTAATTCAAGACATTAATGTTAAGGATCACTCCCTTTATGTTTCGTGTGCTTAATCCTGTAGATTTCGTAACCATTATATGAAGACGAAGGTGAATGTGAAGGTGAGGATGAGGGTGGAGGTGGGGGGAGATATCATGAAAAACACAAAGGTTGTGTGCTTTCAATGATTACTATAAACTAGTCTCAATATTAAGTTAAATTATGAAATATTTACTAAAAATTAGTGCAAATGAAATTTTATGATCAATAAGTTGCAATAATTGTCTTCAAAGGATACATATTATAGAAACTTGCTATGATACCTTAAAATAAAAGACAATACAAATCAATACAACTTCCATAATTTTAATTTAATTTTCAATAATTTTTTAGGTGGATAGTAAAGAGGTTGTGAGGTTTCTCATCATGGCTAGGGTGAAGTTGTTGGCATTATATGTTATCATGTCACTAGATATTTTGCTCAACCACCTGAGATAACCTCAATTGACATAGCCAATGATATTACTCAAAATTTGATATATAGTAGCATTTGAACCAGATGTTGCAAAGGAAATGTCATAAGTCAGTAGCCCATATAGAAGAAGAGCATAGATGAAAAAATATGTAAGATCTTATGTGATCTAACTATAGCGAAATTTGAGTGAAAAATCATAATGATAGTTAGAAGATTTTTGTGGCGAGAATCTTAGAATGATGAGTACTTGAAAATAACCATTACTAAATGTTTATAATTTTGGTGACTTAACAAGTCATTATAGTTATTATTACAAATACTTTAAACTTGAGGTCTAATATGGGTATATGTAAAATACTCTTAAAAAATGCATTTTCTATCCTCTACATTTTTAAAATGTGTTTTCCATCCTCTACCTTTTTAGTATCATGAAGATGAGAGACAACTGCATCCCATTGTGTTTTGCAATTTGTCCAGTGCCATGTTTCATAATGGAGATCGTGAGAGTTCAATCTTATTTTAAAAATGCTGATTTTATTTAAACTAGTTCTAATATAAAGACATTTTTATGTTTTAGATTAGGTTAGATAACCGCAGTAAAGTACCTTAATTTATTTATCCCCTACTTAATTAAACCAAACTCACTCCTTTAATTTAAATGTTATGTTATTTTAATTGTATTGTCAATTGATCATTTATATTCTCCAATGATTTATCTAAGAATTAACATCTTTGGACTATTCCTCTCACACAAATAGTGATTGTAACTAGAGTTGAAAAATCATAGGTATTTTTGTCTTTGATACCTCATCATAGCCAGACTTTCAATAAGTAAAAACCTAATCCAAATTAAGATTATCATAGCCTTATTTTAACTAAATTACTTTTATAAATACCTAATTTATATGTCATAAAGAAAACTTTTTAAATATATATTTTATTATAAATATATAAAACTTAAATTAATATTTACAAATTTATAATAAAAATTATAAAAAAATAATCAAAATACATTTAAAATATATATATATATATGTGTTTAATAAAAATAATATTTATATTTCTAGAATAATATTTAACAATACTTAAAACAGCAAATATTCACCCAAAACTTTAGATATTTAAAAAATCTCTAGTGCAGGATTTATTGCATAAAAAGAAGCAATGTGCTTTATACTAGTGGCTAAGCAGAAAAGAAAGAGAGGAGTATTAATGTTGAATTTAATCCAATATAGAGCTATGCCAGAGTCTAGATAGTTTATAACATAACATAAAAAATAACCACATGTCACAAAACCTCACAGGGCATAGCCTAGTCAAAGATGGCACATAATTTGTCACTGATATTAAAGACGAGAGTGAACGAGGATGTTCTCACATTAATCTAGGACTTGGAAATAAAGGCAACTTCTGGACTGACAAATTTTGTTATACAAATAATGCTCTACATACCATGTGTCTCACAATTATTACATGAAAGGGTAATACTTTTAGAGCCCAGCAAGGTGTTTTATAGATTGATTTATGCCCAGAGTGGGGACTATTTCACATAGAGAAGAAAAGCCCTTTCTAACCATCAAGGCTATTGAAAGAAGAGAAGAGAGGTTCTTTAGATCCTGGTTATTGTCGAAGAGAAGTCATAGCTTTAGAGCCCATGTGGGAGTTTGGAAATACATAACAATGTATTAAGAGGATGAATTAATTGTCAGCTAGGCTGTGGTTTAGTAGTTGGATCATTGACCCTATTCCCAAAGGAAAGGTACCTTGGGACATTTCATTTAACCTCTAACTCGGGAATCTTATCTTCTAGTAGTTGGATAGCAGGATTGAAGGGAAATTAGTCACAAACTTTGGCCAAAAAAATATAGTGTTAATGTAAATAATAACAAAAAAGAGGATCCATGAGTATATTTCACATGGACATTAACACAACGGCTAAGTGCTGCAAATGAAACCTTCATTCCTAATGAGTTGAATTTGAAAGAGTTATTCATGGGATCTTCTGCAAGCCCAAAATTTGCATCGCATCCTAACCCTTCTGATCCCAACATACCATTGGACTCATTATTCTCAATTTATATCCATCTTGGAGCTCAGAACATATCCCAAGCAACACAAAAGGTTGACATCTCTGTTTCAAATGACATCTCTTTGTAAAATATTCCTACAAGAAAGGGGATGGTCGGAGTATGACTATACAGATTTATTTTAGCATATCTTGCACACCCTTTCGCCAAATTTCCACCTGATATAAGGCATCAAAGTGTGAGTACTCTTGCTAAGTTTACTATCTATGAATCTACTGAACCATTTAGAGTTGAGTACTCACTTTCAGTACCAACAGAAAATGGTGTGGAAGATAAGTTTAAAGGAAGAAGAACTAGTCTTGTGAGATGGGAAAAGTGTAAGAAGTGAATTTTGATAAAAAAGTTTTATCCAAACAATCAAAAGGAAACTATGTTGTTAGCAACTGATTTTTTAGAGGCGGTTTCAACTTGCTTTTTGCCTGAGCATCCTGATCTTGTTGTATGTTTATATGAGGTGGTTAAGTTAGTGAGTATTTTAGGTACTGATGATGATGCAGTAAATTTCCATTTTACACAAGCTCTGGAGATATCTAGCTAAATGACCCAAATGAAACCTTCATTGCTGATGACTTGAAGTTGAAAGAGTTGTTCATGGAATCTTCTGCAAGCCCAAAATTTGCATGGCATCATAACCCTTCTGATCCCAACATACCATTGGACTCATTTCTCTCAATTTATATCCATCTTGGAGCTTGAAACATATCCCAACCAACACAAAAGGTTGACATCTCTATTTCAAATGACATCCCTTTGCAAAAGATTCTTGCAGGAAAGGGGATGGTCGGAGTAGGACTATACAAAGTTATTTTACCATATATCGCACACCCTTTCGCCAAATTTCCACCTAATATAACAAACCAAAGTGTGAGTACTCTTATTGAGTCTACTATCTATGAAGCTACTAAACCAACTATAGTTGAGTACTCACTTTCAATACCAACAAAAAATGGTGTGGAAGATAAGTTTAAAGGAAGAAGAACCAGTATGGTGAGATGGGAAAAGTGTAAGAAGCAAATTTTGATCAAAAAGTATGATCCACAGAATAAAAAGGAAATTATGTCCTTAGCAACTGATTTTGCAAAGGCAATTTCAGCTGGCTTGTTGCTCGAGCATCTTGATCTTGTTGCAGTTTTATGTGAGGTTGTTAAGTTAGGGTGTATTTTAGGTTTTAATGATGATGCAATAAATTGCAAGCTTACACAAACTATTGAGATATCCATCTAAGTTCCCCAAATGAAACCTTCATTGTTGATGACTTAAAGTTGAAAGAGTTGTTCATGGGATCTTTTGCAAGCACAAAATTTGCATGGCATCCTAAACCTTCAGATCCCAACATACCATTGGACTCCTTGTTCTCAATTTATATCCATCTTGGCACTCAGAACATATCCCAAGGAACACAAAAGGTTGAAATCTCTATTTCAAATGACATTTCTTTGCAAAATATTCATGTAGGAAAGGGGATGGTCAAAGTAGGAATATACAGAGTTATCTTAGCATATATTGCACACCCTTTCGCCAAATTTCCACCTCATATAAGGCATCAAATTGTGAGTACTCTTGCTGAGTCTACTATCTATGAAGCTACTAAACCATATACAGTTGAGTACTCACTTTCAGTATAAACATAAAATGGTGTGGAAGATAAGTTTAAAGGAAGAAGAACTAGTTTGGTGAGATGGGAAAAGTGTAAGAAGCAAATTTTGATCAAAAAGTCTGGCCCACACAATCCAAAGGAAACTTTGTCCTCAGCAACTGATTTTGCAGAGGAAATTTCATCTGGCTTGTTTCCTGAGCATCCAGAACTTGTTGCTAGTTTATGTGAGGTGGTTAAGTTAGGGTGTAATTTAGGTTTTGATGATAAGGCAGTAAATTGCATGCTCTAGTCCAAAAACTTGCAACTGTTAGTAGATGATGAACATTTCCTCTCATCTACTTTTCCTACAATGAATGAAAGCTTGTTTCCATAAGAACCAGCGAGAGGATTCTATGGATGCAGCTCTAGTGACACAAAAAACATCTTGAGACCAACGAAGCCAATGAAATCAACTAGATTTTTTTCACTAGATTGTCTACAAGGATGGGAAACTAGCTTGTTTTTGTTTAAACAAGCAATAACCAATATGGAATAATTTGCATCCAAGAGTATGAAAAATAATTTGGTGAGGTTGTAATTTCCATTGGTAACAATAGATACATATAAAAAGTATCTTCTGAAGCTGATAGGTGATGCCCACTTCAAATTAATGATTACTTCATAATTTCTCAGTGGTAATGAAAATAGTGGAATGATGCCACTGAAGCCGGATGATTTACTTGGTAGTCCAAAACTCATGGAACATTTTGTAGTAAATGGAAAATCAAAGGAAACAACTTCATCACTTCCTTCAAGTGGTAATGGCAATGGTGATTTGGATGTAGAGATGTTGAAGTCAATTGTAGGAGCTATTGTTTTGAGCCTTTATGGGTAGCATTTATCATTCAGTAATCCACCTGATAGACCTAACCATGATATTTCTAACATTGGTGTGAACAGAAGGCCTTAAAGGTGTGTCAATTCAGCTGTAATCTCTTAGAGGAGCTCATCCCTTCCAATAAAGTTCTAAATATTTACAGAATTGATAGTTCTAGGTCTTACAGAATAGAATAGAAAATATGGATATAAATGGAAATCATATAAAGTCCAAATGTTCTCACGAGTTCAGGAGGGTCCTTCAAGAAAATAGGACTCTGAAACATCTCAATATGTCAAACAATGGCATCAGTGATAAGGGTGTTTCCTACATTGTAGTTGCTCTATTTTCGAACCATACCCTGTAATCCTTGCAACTTGAAAGAAATCCAATGGGAGGAAAAGGAATTGATCATTTTCTTTGTCCTCTTATAGATTCAAACTAGTCCAACCTGAAGAAAATAATTATCTGGATTTTTTTTCCATTGGGGGACCTCAGACTAAGATGGGTAGTTCTGGTGTAAGTGCATTGGTTTAGATGATCTCCACAAACCAGAGTTTACTAAAATTCGTTATAAATTATGATTGTAGCATGGGCGCAACTGATTTCATCAAAATTCGTGTAGCTCTTCAAAGAATTGCAACTTTGAAGTCCTTGTCTTTAAAGGGATGTAAAGAAGTTGCAGGAGATGCAATACTTGAAGCAATTATGGATACATTGCAGGTGAATCCATGGCTTGAAGAGATTGATCTGAATGGAACTCCACTTCAAGCCTCTGTTAAAACTGATTGTGTTCACCAACAGCTTGGAAAAAATGCCAATGTCGAGCCACATATTGATTTATGGAAGACATGCCCATGAAAGTGCCCAAAACTACTAGAGTTTTCCTCTGTGGACAAAAATTTGCAGGCAAGATTTATGACTTTTCCTACTCAACCTTAATCAATTTCTCACTATACACAAAGGTAAAGGAAACAATCCAATCTGCTTCTATATATTGTGGAAATATTCAATGAGGAGGATGATAATGTATTATATATAATACTTAAAAACAACTATAGATAGATAGATAGATCGATCATGCAATGACCACAACGAAGATTATTCATTATTTGGAATCAAATAAAATATGACCTAAAAATAGTTTTAAGCTTTTCAAAATTCATAAGAGTAAAATTTTTTTACAGTTTCTAAATTAGATGACGTATCCTTGTTAAGAATGTTATTGGGTATTCGATGATAAATTGGAAAACCAAGATTGATTTTTCCAATTCAAGTGACCAATACCTACAATTTTGGTTGCAGGTAAAACAAATCTATGTAATTCCATATTCTAGAGTTTTGCTCGAGCCAAGCTTCCATTAGTGGACCAAATAAAAACTCTTTTGCACCCAGTTGAACCCGTCACAAGAACTCAATGTAACAAAATCAAGGTGTTGGAAGATGATGATACTAGAATCTAAATTTGGGACCTTGCGGGTCAGCGTGAGTTCCATGCTTTTCATTATCTCATGTTCCCTGGTCCGAGGAGCCCATCTTTCTTTCTCATAATTTTTTTCCTATTCAGAAAACCAGACAACAGACATTCCAAAAAGCTTCAAGAACTTGAAGAAGATATAGTATATCAACTAAGATTTATTGTTTCCAATTCCAGAAGAGCAGAATCCTTTCTCACTCATGTCATAGTTGTTTTCACTCATATTGATAAAACTTTTGAAAGTTTAGAATTTTACTTATCAAATGTCCAATGCGTTTACAGGCTTGAGGATTGTTTCACTACCTTTTTTGAATTATCCCCAACCATATATACAGTGGATGCAATTTCATCTAGTTTAGTGAATAAGGTTTCTCATCATGTGCAACAAACAGCGAAAACAATTTTAGAAAGGGTTCCCAAAATTTACTTATGACTTAAGAGTGTTGTTGTTCAATTGGAAATCTGAGCATTACAACAAGCCAGTTATGAGATGGGAAGAGTTTTCTCAACTGTGTGAAACGAATATTCCATCACTGAGAATACAGTCTCACTATGATGACCCCACAAAGGTTGAAGAGAGGCGAAGAGCCATAGCATGCTCTTTGCATAAAGTTGGAGAAATCATCTATTTTCAAGAGCTTGATTTCATCATAGTGAACTGTGAGTGGTTTTGTGAGGAAGTACTTGGACATCTAGTAAGACTGAACAACAAAAGTGAATCTACTTTAAAACGACAACAAAGGGGCTTTACAACTAGAAAAGAGTTGGAGTTTATTTTAAGACAATATTTATAGGGTTTAGTACTTGGATTTGGTCCCATAATTTTTGAGAATGTGCACCCAAGTCACCTTGTGAGCATGATGTTGAAACTAGAACACTATTATGAACAAGATCCTCGCAATCACAATTTGAAGCTTTTCATACCTGCAATACTAGAGGAAGGTTGGTAGAAGCCACAAACATGGTAGCTAGGTGGATCAAGCTACATCTACACTGGATGCCATTTTGAGTGCAATGATTCAAATCACACTCCTGGATTCTTCCCAAAGTTGCAGGTAGGACCCTTTGATTTTAATACTTGAAAATACACAATGAAAATAGTCAAACTGGAGTCTCTTTTATCTTTGAGAAGAATAGGATACATGACTAATTTATTCTAAATATCATAGATCTCATGTCCTATTTACTGCTCAACCTTGAATAGAGTTGAAGCTGGATATCATATTCCCTGGGGTGGAAGGCATAATATTTTAGATTCACCCACTTATCCATTTAAGGAAAACTGATTCAGGATTGTAATAAAGAGCTTCTACTTGAATATTGTGAGCCATTACATAATCATTCCCCCATGTTTGTTTACTTATCTATCTCCCCAGGTAAATTCCCGACTATTACATGCAAATGGGGATACAATGCTTATGCCTCCAACGTATCCCTTTGTTCATGGAAAGCAAGGAACATAGGGAATGCATCAATGAACAAAATGAATGCTTCCATATGATTCACTCTAATTATCCAACAATGTTTCAATGACCAGTTTGGAATCTATCCTGATAATCAACTCTCATATCTCTCTTTGTAAGGTAATATTTAAGCCTCTTAGAATTGTTCTAAATTCTCGTTCATTATCAAGACTACATTACAGGACTTCCATGTTTGAAATAGAAAAACTATTAGAGAAATTTCATAGATGGCTACTTGTGCCAACAGCCACGGATTTTCCTTTATTTCCCTATGAAAATGGAATATTTAGAAATCCAATAGGATACAATCTAGATTAGATTCTATCAACAAAGAGTTGGAATGAACCATAAAATCCTTCTATGGAATGAAGAAAACATAACCAAAAACATATTATTTTCGACCAGTTATGGCTTGTCCACACTCTCCACCCATCTTTTAATGCACTTCAATAAAACTTATCAACTAGTTACTAGCCCACAATAAGTTCTTCTCCACTCTCTCGATCTCATCTTTGAAAATTATCCTTTTGTCTAGTCTATCCAATTGACATTACAACGAATATTGGTAGGGAGGAAAATACCACTTTTCATACTTTTCGCCTTTTAGTGTGAAATGATAGTCATTTAATTTGTCACAACTGACCATTAATGATTAGGATTTCTCTCTACGTAAAAAGGTTTCAAGATACAAATGAAAATCTATGGTTTCCATGAGCCAAACCTTCCCACTGAAACAACAGAAACTAAGTAAATGACTCAAATCTTGGAATTTACGAATTTAAATTGGCTACACCTCAAAGAACCGTGGAACCCACACGGAAACAAATTATTTGTTTGGAAAGCTTCTAATATAACAAAACTCAAAGAAAATATGCCTCACTACGAGAAATTTATAGAAATGAAAATCATAATTGATTTTGTAGTTTGTAATCAATATTGGTGTCCAACAGCTGGGATTGCTTAAAACTTAAGCCCCAAGGAATGTTGTATTCATCACAACTGGCATGTATTCTCTAAACCAACATGTCAATGGCTGAAGAGACCAGGACATAGAAATAGTTGAGGACACTTAGAAGATTTATAAAAGAATGGTGCAAACTCACATTTAAGAAATTCAAGTAAGAACCCTTTTTCTATTTGCAATCCATACCAGCATTACATGTAGATGCATAATGGGAAACTCCTTCCCTATAAATGATATCAAAATACCACCAAGTTGTCTAGAGTCAATATCTCCATTACAATATATTACCTAGAGTAGATATGAATAGATAGATCTCAAGCCTCAAAGTAGTTGACCAGGCATTAATATCCATCAGTAGCTTAGCTTACATAATCTATATTTCCCTCGAGACATAAGGTCCAAATGGTAGTTGCTTTGGTTATAGGACCCCACAATAGTGTTTTTGTTGCTACCAAGAATGGAATTTGAAACTTGCATTAGGAAATTTCTTCACTTTGGCATTAGACTGTAATATTATATCCCAAAGTTTCCCCTACCTACCATCCTTTTTTCTTACCTCTGGTTTTGTTGTTCGACTACCTTACTATGTTGGTTCCACAAAAGAGTGCCCGTCATTTAAGAATGAGTGGAGTGAGATACAAGGAACAATATCAAATTCCCTATTATTGTTTATGAAACTGGATATCATTCATAACAATTAATTCCTTTCGATATATTTGATATCGATATCTAATAGTTTGATTTGCACCTTATCTCATTTTTATGGCCACCTTTTTTATCTGTCATGGGTGCACCTCTACAACAAAATCTTGGGGTCAGATAACAGACAAACTGCCACTTACAAACTTGAGAATAACCTCATCTCAATAGTCATCAATGGCATTGACATCCGAGTTGAACTCATAGCGAAATGGGCTACTATATGGATATATTGGCTTGCTCATCACAAGACCTTAATGAAACTCTTAAAGTTTTGAACTAGGCTGTTGTTGAAAGCATTCTAAGACTTTGTGCATCATATGCGAGTTTCCAAGGGGTACTATTAGTTCAAGTTACTTTAAGGCCATAATGTATGCAGGACCTTCCACCACCAAGGTACAGGAAGGACCAATTTGTTCTGGTGGAGTATTTGAAGCAAGAGATACTCTCAGTTCTAGTAGATAACATATATAAATATCATCATAGTTGGAGTGTTTTTTGTTGAAGGAGGGTCTAACATCTTAGGGGCTGGATTCAACTACGCAAGGGACCTTCTTGGAGAGGAAGAATTTAGGGATGTATTGTAAAGACGATATCACAATCTTTACAAGCTCTTTGTTGAGCTAGATGTGCCATCAAGTAATGCCATCCCCATTTGTCAAGGTGCTCAGAATGATGATGGAGAAGAAAATGAAGATGAGTCTATGTCTCCTACCATTGTTGGGATAGAAAAGGGGGTTGAGAAGGTATTAAAGAGACTAAAGATTATTGAGAGGGACCTCTAGGACATCAAGCAAGAAATTCAAGGACTAAAGTATTATGAGTGCAATCCTGTGATGTAACTCCACAAAAAATTGAACAATTTGATCAACTTCTCAATCCAACTGGAAGAGAGAAAAGTCCCACACATGATTTATTTTTTCAAAGCGGACAGCGGCTTTGCAAAAAGGTTGGTGACAAATAATTTTTCTGGCATGACTACACTGTAATTACATCTATTATGTGAATACATGCACAAATTGCATGTTTTTGACGGCCAACTTAGGTACAATTTAATGAAAGTAGACAATAAAACAGTGTAGAGCATCCTTCCATATCTTAACGAGTTCATGAAAATCCCGTAAGGCATGAGTATTCTATACATGGACATTAATACGTGGGATTCATTGGGAAATTTGAATATCGACTTCAATATAAAGGATATATAGGGCACATTAAATATGGACAGTAATACTGAGCATTTAAACCAGGAAACCTTTGGGCACATTGAATAGAGACATTATCACAGATAATTTAAACCTGGAGTATGCATCTAGGTTGCTAAGAAGAGTTCACATAAAAATGACTATGGAATCCGAGATATGCAACCTTAAGGACCATATCAAACCAGAGGCTATATAGGTTTGCAATGTGTTGGTCGTAATCAAACAATAACACAACCATAAAACCTGACTAATGAAACCAAACCAGCAACCAATCACAACAAATCCAAATCTACCAAAGGCAAACAAATAGTACCGCTGAGATTGTGAATTGAAGGAAGAATTTTGGCTTCCAAGGATTTGATTGACACCACCCGCACCTTTCTTCCTCTTGCGTGCATTGTTGGAAGAATGAACAAATCCATCAGACAAATACCCATCCTAATCTGCAGATCCACATTCGCTTGTCCCAGAATAGTGATTGACATTGTAGAGTGAATAGTAATGGTCAAGATTTCCCATACTAAAGCTCTTTCTCATGCCGACCATGCCATTGTTTGTAGCAATGAGCATGACCCCAAAAGGTTATTAGTGAAAATTGCTTTCTTATATTTCCATATTTTTCCTTTCACAATTTCGAATAATGGAAGCTTCTTTGATCTCTTCAAAGGTTTCCATCAACCCCGACAACAAATACCCCCTTTCGCAGCGTCTTACAATACAGGTCACCCATACCAAATCTACTACTATATTTTGTATGGTAGGCATTCCTCGTCACCTCTGCTATGAAACACGCCTCGACAATCAAGAACGTTATCCAACAAATAAAGAATAATATGATCACCCATGTGTGAGATCCGCCAGGTTTGAGAACGCTTCCACAACACATGCACCTGGTGAAGGCCAGGACAAGAGCCTAGCTCACCAGAAGAATGAAAAATGCCTCGACTCCATACCAAGCAGAGATGTCTGAATTGTACACAGAAAGTTCCCTCATCGTACTTGTGTGGAGTCATGACTCTAGTGCTCCTCCTACACTCTACGGCCACTGCGAAGCGAAAAGCAATGAGATTGAAAATGAAGATGACGAACATAAGCACCTTTGATGCCATTTTTGTTTGCTTGTTGGCGGAACTTGAGATCAACCCTGGGATCAAGATGAGTGGACAGATACCTTTGCCTTCTTCCTTGGAGTCTTATAACTAAATTTGTAACTAATTTAATATCGGTCGAATGAATTGGATGCCTCGAATTATTTTAATTGTCTAACATCTACATCAAGGGGCACAAGAATGTACACGTAATCTAAGAGGAGAGTTCTTTTCGGAGGGAAACGTCTTACGACGTATTTATATTAACTATATAATTTTTAATTTTTCTAAATTATTCTTTCATATATATATAACAAATCTAACTAATAGACAATGATTTTTTCTTTAAATTTAAGAATACAATTTTAAACAAGATTATGTATTTTTTTGGGGGTTTTAAATGGACTTTTGAATACATAAATAGAACCTATAAATACTTGAACTTTACAAATTAAATAATTTAAATTTATGATTTTTAAAAAACTCTAAAAAATTTTGAACAAAATTAACCTAAAAAACCATTTCAATCTCTTTTATATATAGATAGATATATTATTTACATTAAATATTTTAAACATTTAATTAATTTTAAAATATTAATATCTCTTGGAGTTTTGATTTCCTAAAATTAATTTTTGTTTTATTTTGTTCTCTTATATATATATAACTTTTAACATTACATAATTTGAAAATTCGATATTTTTTAATTACCGCCACGTAATGCGCGACATTCCTATTTGGTGCACAATGTCAGAATCTGTCAATCGGGGAAGACCCATAAATTATGGAGTTGTCTATAATGCGACTTTTTGAGATTCCGGTGACGGAATCCGGCGGAAGAAATTGAGCTGAAATCATGATTTGTTGCAGTTAAAATGGTTTTTTAACTGCATATTCGGATTCAGCACCCTGAAAAACCCCTGGGACAGTTTCATTGTGCAGAAATTAGTTATCAAACTTGGATTTCCATAAATCACTGCCGGATTTTCACCGGAAAAAATCGCCGGAAAAGCTTTCAAAAAGTCGCGTTAAAGACTACGGCATAAAGTATTACGGATGTAGGAGAATTTACCGATATACGAGGGTGACCGCCGTTAGGTAAGAAAATCCGGAGGCTCGGCCGCTAGACTCACCTTCAGTCGTCGAATATCGAAGGGCAGGGATGGTGCTCTCCAACCAGGGCATGATGCTTAATGCGTGCAAATCCCATGATCAAAATATTCACGGTGCGCTGACCGAGGAATGCAAAATCCCGTTACCAAATTACACAGGTATGGTGACCTTCATGCTCTCCAACCAGGCCATGGAGCTTAATGCGTGCAAATTCCGTGATCAAAATATTCACGATGCGCTGACCGAGGAATGCAAAATCCCGTTACGGAATTGACGGAATCAAATCTTAGGCAAACCCATCACAATAATTACCGTGTTACCTACGCAGACCCATCGAAACAATTGATATGAAGCCTTGGAAATTAAAACCACAATAAAGAGTTTACGGTGGATCCTGTAGATGCAGATTCCTGAACACTGTCCGAACCTGTGAATCTGGCAATGAGGCGTAAATTATTATGAATATACAAGGATCAAATATTCGATCACCGTTATAGAGGTCAGAAAAACACACTCTCAGGATGAAAATCCCGAGGCCCGACCGCTAGACTCACCTTCAGTCGCATATCGAAGTGCAGTGATGGTGCTCTCCAGCAGGCAATAGTGTTTAATGCATGCCAAAATGGAACCATTCCTGATGCATAACTGATCGATGGAAAATGCAGTCGTCCATAACACGACTTTTTGAAAGCCTTTCCAGCGGGTTTTTTCGGTCGAAATCCGGCAGGAATTTATTGGAATCGCAAGTTTGATAGCTAGTTTCTGCACAATGAAAGCATCCCAGGGGTTTTCGAGGGTGCTGAATCTAAATATGCAGTTAAAAAACCATTTTAACTGCAACAAATCAAGATTTAACCTCAATTTCTTCCGCCGGATTCCGTCACCGGAATCTCTAAAAAGTCTCATTATAGACAACTCCATGGAAAATGCCTTTCTCAGATTGAATCGAATTATTGATGCCAAATCCTCTTATAAATGATGGAAATTCAGGCAACCATTTTTATTACAAAGAACAAAAACATCACAAAAATCGCGTAGTCTAATGAGGTGGAGGAGTTGTCAGAAAATTATGGAAATTCCGGTCATATTTAGAGAAAATCTAGCAAGGATGTAAATTCAATATTACGTAGAAATTAGCAGAAACCACGTGCTATCAAATTACCATAAACAACATGATAGGATGTAGTTTTTTTCATTGTTATGTTCTAAACGCTATCTCGACTGCCATTTCATAGTGAAATCCAAAATTGGACTATAATGTATTTCAAATTGTGGTGTCATAGTAGATGTTTCTCTCACATTTTTTTGTGAATGCATTGTATCTTAATTATTCTTATTATCTTGTATTATCTTGAAATTGGTAAATCTAAGGAGACTTTTTTTTACTCTCTTGTGGAGAAGTTTGTTGAAAGAGAGAAAGCTTTTGGGAAGAAGATGACAATTGTTGTCTTTCAAGGAAGTTGTGTGCCTTGCATAAAAAGAGAAGAATCACGCACATGATTCTTCTAGTGGAAGAGGCGGTCGAAGAGGACATGGAAGGAAGAATAATAGAGGCAAGTATATAGTCTATCTCTCTCCCTGGTTGATTGGTTGATTGACTCTGACTAACACTTAGCCAATTTTCAAGCCCTCCAAGCTCTTATTTCCATGCGTTGTTCCTTAAGTAAATTAGCCCTTATTATTTAGGAAATTCCCTCAATTAGATTTTGCAATTCTTCTAGGCTTATCCTCTGACTGCATGCACCACCTGTAAACATTAAAATAGTCTACAATTGATAGTACACTGCCTTGGGATCTCCATCTCAACTGGGTAACTTGAACTCTCTGCATGTAACAATTATTTTTGGTTGATTGATCTGTTAACTCGATGATCATTGAATGTGACTGAAGTCATACTACACTGGACTTTCTACTAGTTCCTCCAACAGTTAGAACTAGTTTAATTGGCAATAACTCAATTTGACTTAAATAAATTGCTACAAATTAGCAATCAATCATACTAAATTGCCTCCAACAGTTAGAACTAGTTTAACTGGCAATAACTGAATTTGACTTAAATAAATTGCTACAAATTAGCAATCAATGATACTAAATTGAACTACAGCTTCCCCAACTCCAATTAACTGAGTTAACTGAGTGACAAGTCCCATGTCACCTCAGTTAAATATCTCCAAGATTTCTACTAAAATGGAAATTCGGTTTTCTCTAGTTTGACCAAGGCAAGGTCAAACTGAGTTTTTCTTGCTGCATTTTCAACACTCCCTCTCAGCAAGAAAGGGATTACTGACCACCCCAATCTTGAACCTATGGAACTCGAACCTCCCTCTTGACAAGGCCTTTCTCAAAATATCAACATCTTCTTCCTCTATTAGAATGTACTGCAACAACATTATCTGCCTTTGCACACAGTCCCGTCAATAATGATACCAAATATCTATATGCTTGAATTGATCGTGAAAAATAGGATTTTCAGATAGCTTGATGCAACTTTGATTAACACAGTGGATCACAGTTGGATCCATCATCTAACCAAACAATCCAACAAGTATCTTTCTCATCCAGATCAACTCACATGTTTCTTGACTTGCAACCATGTATTCTGCTTCTGCGGACTTGAGTGCCACAGATTTTTGCTTCTTATTGTACCAAGAAACTACTGCAAACCCAACACTGAAATTGAACTTGATGTACTATTTTGTTCTGATGGAATCCCTGCCTAATCTACATCTATGAAGCCACACAACTTCACTCTCACTGTCCATCTGTACAATAGTCAAAACTAGGTAGTGGCTCTGAGGTACTGTAGAACATGTTTAGCTTCCCTCCAAAATAATTTGGCTGGCCTAGCCATAGCTTGGCTCACTAGTTGTCTGCATAGCACATATTTGGTCATGTGTTCACAAGATATATTAGTCAACCCACCAATTATCAGTAAATAATAACATCCACTTGCTCACCTAAAGTGGCATCCTCTTTCCTCTAGTTTGTCGCTAGAGGTGTCTCCATGGGTTTGCAACTATCCATGCGGAACCTCTGAAGTATCTCATTGGCATACTTTCCTTGACAGACAAATAGTTCTCCATCTCCTTTCCATACTTCCGATCCAAGGAAGTAGTGCATGAGACCCATGTGCTTCATTTCAAACTCTCTTGCAAAGTCCTCCTTTCAAGATCTGATGAGCTGCTCATCTCCAGTTAAAATCAAGTCATCAACATATAAGACAATAATCAACAATTTACCTTCTACGAAAATATGATAAAGGTTTTCATCCACTTCACTTTTGGTGAATCCCAAATAGGTGAGATAGCTATCGATCCTAGTGTACCAAGCATGACATGTTTGCTTGAGACCCTACAACTCTCACTTGAGTCTGCACACATGAGACTCTCAATCAAAATTCTTGAAGCCTTATGGTTTCTCAATATACACCTCCTCCTCAATAACTCCATTGAGGAATGTTGTTTTCACATCCATATGGTGGATCTTCCATGCCATCTGTGCAACCAGAGCAAGAAATGATCTTATGGATGAATACCTTGCTACAAGAGAAAAGGTCTCCTCATAGTCAATCCCCTCGACTTGAGAGTACCCGTTGGCCACAAATCTTGTGTTGTAATTTTCCATGTTGTTGTATGTTGTATGATTTACCTTGAATATCCATCTCGAACCCACAACTAATTTGTTTTTTGGTCTTGGGAACACTTCCCAAACATTGTTCTTTACAATGGATTCGAAATCCTCTACCATTGCATCAACCCATATAGGTTTCTCTACTGCTTCCTCGAAAGAGGATGGCTCAGTCTCTACAAGCTCAGTCCTCAGAGCCATGTAGCCAGTGTACTGATTTGGTGACCCTCTCTACCTGCACTAATTTGAAGGAGAACCCACATTCTCCCTCACATCCTCCACAAGTCTCTTAGCTTCCCTAATACTTTTTTTGCATTCTCTATATGGTTTTGCTTGAGTGGTTATCTCGACTCTCTACTCCTCAATTTGTGGTTGCTCCACAAATTCCTGAGGTTCCTCCTTTGGAGCTAAAATATCCTCTTCCAATGGGATCTGAAGCTCCCTCTAAAGAAAGCACTGCATGGCTTTGTCTTCATCAAATTTTACATCCCTTTACACAACTGTGATTCAGAGGGATGCTAAGTACACATCGTAGTTGTGGGAAGTTTCCGTGTAACCCACAAATACCACCAATTTTATTGTTGTCTCTAGCTTCTTCCTTGCATCTTTAGATATTTAAAGTAAATAGAGGCTACAAAAATCCTGAAGTGTGACACATCCAACTTTCTCCCTGAGAAAACCTCCTCCATTATAATCATGCCTAGAATTAGATGGCAAATCTGGTTCTACAAATAGATTGTTGTGTTGCATGCCTTGGCCCACAAGTGCAAAGGTAGGCCTTGGTCATGAAACATCACCCTCGCTGCACCCACAATGTTATAGTTCTTCCTCTCAGACACCCATTCTGCTATGGGTTGTGGGGTGCTACCAACTCTCGTTAAATGCCTTCTTTTACAAATAATTTTTTAGATTCATTCGACACGTACTCACCTACTTTATTGCTCCTGAGAGCCTTCACCTTATTTCCCATTTCTTTTTCAATAACTTCCTTGAATTCTATGAACTTGGAGAATGTCTCATCTTTCTTCCACATGAAGAAGATCCAATAATTCTATCAGAAGTCATCAATAAAAATGACAAAATATTTGCACCTAGCAGTGGAGGCTATCGAGAAAGGTCCACAGAGATCAGAATGGATCCTTTCAGTGAGTGCATGTGCTTTTATGTCCCGATCATGAAATGTGGCTTTTGTGTACTTCGCCAAGGTACATCCTTTGCATACATCCGATTTCTCAAGTGCTCCTTTGAGTAGTTCTATGGTTACGTAATAGCCCTTGTGAAAATTCCATGTAATAAAAGTTAATAAAGGCAAAATAATTACCATGGTTGATGAGACAAATATTCCAAGCTGAATCTTGGGCAAGACATCCTAGTGTGGGTATTTATTGGTTTATTACGGCTAAGGAAATTAGAAAAGGAAATGGCTAATGCTTTGGAAAGGAAAAATGGAATTTTTGGCACATATGTTTATGAAAATAATGGAAATTAGGAGAAAAGGAAAGTGAAAGTTCACAGGTTGCATGTGAGGAGGAAAATGAAGGAAAATAATGGAAAATGAACAAAATGGAGGCCTAATTGATAAAAAGGCTTCTGAGGATCAATTGGTACCTTTTTTCAGTTCAATGTTGGAGCTATCTTTCATTATCCTCTCTTTCTGTCACTCCTAGACACAAAGAGTTTTCTTGGAGCACCTTGGTATTGGATCAAGAAAGGTAAAGGAGATAAGAGGAAGGAAGGAGAAAGCAAGGAAGAGCAGGATCAAACAACTACAACAAGATTTTTTGAAGGAATTGATTTACATGTGTGGTTTCATTGCTAGATTTGGCATGCATGGTATTGCATTTGCATGTGGTTATTTTCTGTTATGGCATGGGTTTTTCTAGGTGTGACAGTGTTTTCAACCTAACCTTTCCATTTCTTGATAGCCATGGTGTGTTGGGCTTCTCATGTTTTGGTTGAGCTAGATTGTTGGAAGGATTCGAAGCTTAGTGAGGTGGATCTCTAAATAATAGAACACATGGCCTAATAACCTTTGAACCAAATTGTGGGTTGCGGTAAAGCCAAATTTTGTGTTGTCGTAGTGGGCCTAGAAATCCTCGACTAGTCAATGGCAGGATATATAGTAAATCCTAGAGGTTTTTTTTTCCCCAGTGGGCCTAGGAATCCTTATCGGTGAATGGTAGGATATATGGTAAATCCTAGAGGGTGGAGTCTTAGTTTAGGGCCTAGTGATCCCTGGATTAGACTATGGATTGTGGTAAATCCCGAGAGACTAGGAGATAAGAAAATTCATCACGGTGCATGTGGAGAAATCTGGTGGCATCCATGCTTGTTTTGGCCTAGTGATCTGGTGGAGATCATGGTAAAGCTTGTTATTACATGTTGATTATTTTTGCCTAGTGATCCAATGTGGATTGTCGTAGAGCCTAATTTCTATTGATGAGGGTGAGGTGGTTTAGCCTCGGGATGCCCTAGTTGGTTCTTTTGATTTGAGTCCCACATTTATGCTTTGAATATGGCATGAGGGTGAATGGTTGAAGAGAGAATTGGCTCAACCATTCTATGGTCATGGAACGTGGTAGTCCCATCCCAGGCTGCCTTTAGCATTCATTAATAAAAGATTCATTCCTTGAAATCTCATGTGTAAATGTATTGGTGTATATGTAGATTCTATGGTTGATGTATCCTTGATATTTTTGTCGCTATCAGGTTGGTTATAAGCATGTATTATGATAGCAATGATGTATGGCTCTCCTTATGTCTCGATTTGTAAGTGAATGAATAATGTATCTATGCTCTAATAGATGATAATGCAATTAATGATATAAGGGAACACTATTTCTTAATGATTATCAGATAAGTATGAGACCCATATACTCAGATATGTTGTTTACACTTGTAGGTTACATATTTGTGACATGTTTGACGAAATGCCTATCATGGCTAGTAGGGGTCAAGTCTACACCTTGTCCTTGTTTTTTCAAATGCATCATTGTTATTTTGTGTAAATTCATTTCTGAAACTGCCATTGAGTTCTAGGAAGTGACTTGGTCTCTAGGCCTAAAAAATGGCTCAAATCCCAGAGACATAGGCACAACACTAGGTAGAATATTCCTTAGATGCATGCATACCCATGTTGTGGGAGTGTCTCGAGCCTCCAAAACACATTCTTGCCCATATCAAGGGAGCATGTGGGATTTTAATGCTCTAAAAATTTAGTTGGTCTTAAGGGATGGTTACCTAAGTGGTTGGGTTGGATCCTAGGAGTTCTGTTGCTGATGTGGAAGGTTTGTGTGGCGTGTTTTCATCTATTCTTCTTCCTTAAGGTAACCTAGGAGGTTCAATCCCATTATAGTGGCCTCTCGTTGCATGTTTACTCTAGTGCGTCGCTTACTTGGGTATATGTGGGATGAGGGTGTTACAAAGTGGTATCAGAGAATGGTTCACCTCGTAGATTGGATATGCAATGTGCATTGACCATGCATTCATGTTAGTTGCATGTGTGTTAATCATCCTTGTGGTCTATATGCTTGTTGCATATGCATGGTGTTGGTCATGGTTGTAGTGATGTTTCCATGTGAAATAGGATGTTGCTGTTGTGAAGTGCATTGTCATGAGTGTATGATTGGTTACACATTCTTTCTGCTTGCGTATTGTCAATGTACATTGGTATGGTTGTTGTTGCCATGCATGAGGTCATGGTATGTGTAGTTGATATGGTCATGCATTAATGGTTGGACTCTAGGTAGACTGATGGTTATAAGCTTATATGATTATATATTATATGTATATATTTTGTCATGATTATGTTATACATGTACTACATTGATTGGTTGATCTTGTAGATAAGATATCCTCCCCCAATTTTGCTAAGGTATGTTGGTTTATTGTGATTTGATTTAGCTGACATAGTATGCCTGGAAGGAAAGAGATCATAAAAGATTAGCAAGATGGTAGACTACAAAGACTCTCCATATGAATCAGATGAACAACGTGGTGTTGGGCACTCTTTTGATTAGCATACACATTGAGAACCTTTAAGGAATAAATAAGGAGTTGTAAGACAGACAATGACAAAATCATGAAGGCACA
Source organism: Pinus tabuliformis (assembly GCA_031772625.1). Lineage (NCBI taxonomy): Eukaryota > Viridiplantae > Streptophyta > Pinopsida > Pinales > Pinaceae > Pinus > Pinus tabuliformis. The sequence goes on from CM062815.1 coordinate 180,816,181, forward strand.
AGAGAAACAAGAAGAGGTTAGTGCAATACTCCTTTAGAGTTTTTTAGAATTACAGCCACAAGGGCCACTTCGGATCAACCATGAATAAGACGACAAAACTAATGCGACATATGGCAGTAGGTCTTATGGTGGTCACATGTTGAATAGAGATGACATGGTTAGAGACAGAATATTGTTGGATAATCCAGATGGGAGAGGTGATGGATACAAGTATTATTCTAGTTCTAGTTCTGACAAGGATTATGATCATCATTGTTATCATCCTTATAGGAGGAGTGATAGGGGATAATTTCTAGATGAGTTTAAGAAAAAAAAGCCGCCTACTTTTGATGGAGACTTGAAGAAACAAGAAGATGATTAGGCTTGGATACTTGGGATGAATAGGTTCTTTCAGTTGCTTGAGTATGCAGAAAACATGAAGGCCATAATTTCTCTCTTTAGCCTGAAAGGTAAAACAAATATATCATGGGAAGATGTGAAGTGGGTTAGTTACATCGGGACAAAGGACTTGAGTTGGCATGAGTTCAAGAGGATTTTCAAGAAGAATTACTTGTCATAAAGGTACTATGACATTAAGGCTAAATAATTATATGAGTTAAATATGGGATCAATGTCATATGAAGAGTACACAAGTAAGTTCCTTGAACTATTGAGGTATGTATGATATCTTAAAGATGAGAAGGCTAAAGTTCAATGATTTGTTAGTGGTTTTCCATTAGCATTTAGAGACCAGATTGAGTATGATGAGCCTCAGACACTTGAGTAATTTATTGGGTAACTGAAGCACTGCTATGAATAATCAAAGCGTAAGAATGAATCTCAGCAAGGACGAAAAGGGAATGATAAGTATAAAGGTAAGGGAAAATGGCAGCCGAAAAGAAGAAGGCCTCTATATGCAGAAGAGAAAGAAAATGTGGCACCACAAAAGACGTTCAATGCAGCTAGATAGGGATATGGGTCACAGCAGCAGCATAGAGGTGATGGTATTGGACATTTGGAGTGTAGGACATGTGGTAAGGAACACCTTAAGAGAGCTTGTCCACATAATCAGGGTGGTAGGCCTCAGATATATAGTGCAAAAGAGGTGTAGACTCTTGGGGATGTGGGTCAGAGCATTCCTCATACCTATGCAACACTGGATAACAGACAAGTAGTCCATCAGACATCTATCATTGAGTGTAACAACCCCGGTCAAAAGCTCATGTAATAAAAGTTAATAACGGAAAAATAAGAACATGGGTAAGGGACAAGTATTTGAAGCTGAATGTCGGGTAAAGATATCCTATTGGGCATCACTGGATGTGTGTTTTGGCTAAGGAAAATTGGAAACGTCTAAGGCAAAGGCATTAAAAGGAAAAAAGGAACTTTTGGTACATTTATTTATGAAAATAAAGGAAATTAGGAGAAAAATAAGGTAAAAGGTCACAGATTGCATGTGAGGAGGAAATTGAAGGAAAATAATGGAAAATTAAGAAAATAAAGGCCCCATTCATAAAAAAGCTTATGAGGATCATTTGGTAACTTTTTTTGAATTCAATTTTGGAGCTCCCTCATTATTCTCTCTCTCTCACTCACTCTTGGTCATTTAGAGTTTTATTGGAGCACCCTAGTTTGGAGTGAGGAAAGGAAAGCAAGGATCAAGGAAAGGAAAGCAGGACTGAAGCAGCTTCAGCGAGAATACTTGCAGGTAACCTTTTGCATGAGTGTTTTCCTAGCTGGTTTGGACATGCATGGCTTTGCATGTTGGTGTATGGTTCTCTTGTTGTCGGTTATGATAGTGGATTTTAGCCTAGACTAGCCTTTTTCTAGATGCCATGGTATGTTGGGATGATATTTCGACTTTTGAGTTTTTGTTTGCTTGAGGGATTTCGGAATCTGGGCTGGAGGTGCTCTCAAGGTTAATTCCCAAAGGCCTAGGAATCCCTTGGATGGTTTTTTGCAGGATACATGGTAAAGCCTGAGGAGGTAGTCTCGGTTTAGGGCCTAGTGATCCGGGTTCGGATTGCGGTAAAACCTGAGAGACAAGGAGACAAAAATTCCTCAAGGATAGTGATGGATTCCAGATGGCATTCCAAGTTCTATTTGGTTGTGATCGGAGCATTGGATTTGGAATGATCACGGTTTGATGAGGGTGGAGGTGGTTTAACCTCTAGATTCCCTTGATTATTCTTGGATTGGTTGTTCTATGAGATCCCACATTCATTCTTGAAATATGGCACGGGGGTGACTGGATGAAGGAGATATTTGGTCCAGCCATGGCTATGGTCGAGTGGTATGTGGAAGTCCCGAACCTGCAAGTGTATCGTCTATCTCTCTACCTGACTGACTGAATCTAACCAACACTTAGCCAATTTTGAAGCCCTCCAAGCTCTTATTTCCTTGTGTTGTTCCTTGAGGAAATTAACCCTTATTATTTAGGAAATTCCCTCAATTATATTGCAGAATTCCTCTAAGCTCATCCTCTAACTGCATGCACCGCCTGTAAACATCGAAATAGTCTACAATTGACAGTACATTGTCTTAGAATATCCATCTCAAATGGGTAACTTGAATTATCTGCATCCAACAATTATTTTTGACTGATTGATTAGTTAGCTGGATGATCACTGAGTGTGACTGAAGTCACACTGCACAACTTGACCTTCTACTAGTTCCTATAACAGTTAGAACTAGTTTAACTGACAATAACTCAATTTAACTGAAATAAATTGCTAAAAATTAGAAATCAATCATACTAAATTGAACTAAAGCTTCCCCAACTTGAATTAAATGATTTAACTAAATGACAAGTTCCATGTCACCTCAGCTAACTACCTCCAAGATTTATGCTAAAATGGAAATTCAATTTTTTTCTAGTTTGGCCAACGAAAGGTCAAACTGAGATTTTCTTGTTGCAGTTTCAACACTCCCTCTTAGCAAGAAATGGATTACCAACCACCCCAATCTTGCACCTGTGGAATTTGAACTTCCATATTGGCAAGGCCTTTGTCAAAATATCAACATTTTATTCCTTTGTTGGAATGGACTACAACAACATTATTTGACTCTGCACACAATCCCATAAATGATGATACCAAATATCTATATGCTTGGATCGATCTTGAAAAATAGGATTTTCAGAGAGCTTAATGCAACTTTGATTATCACAATAGATCATAGTTGGATCCATCATTTGACCAAATAATCCAACAAGTATCTTTCTCATCCAGATCGATTCACATGTCACTTGAATTGCAACCATGCATTCTCCTTCTACCAAGCTGAGTGCCATAGATATTTTCTTCTTTTTGTACCAAGAAACTGTTGTAGACCCAACACAGAAAATTCCACTCGATGTATAAATTTGGTCTGATGGACTCCTCACCTATTTTGTATCTATGAAGCCACACATCTTCACTCCCATTGTTTGTCTGTAGCACAGTCAAAAGTGGGTAGTGCCTCTGAGGTACTTTAGAACATGATTAGCTTCCATCCAAAATAATTTGGTTGCAATAGACATGCTTGGCTCAGCTATTTGACTACATAGCACATATCTGGTCATGTGTTCACAAGATACATTAGTGAACCCACCAATTGTTGGTAAATAATAACATCCACTGCCTCACCTGAAGTGGAATCCTCATTCCTCCAGTTTGTCATTGGAGGTGTCTACATGGGTTTGCAATTGTCCATGTGGAACCTCTGAAGTATCTCATTAGCATACATATGCTTAGAGACAAACAGTTCCCCATTTCCTTGCCGTAATTCCAATATGAGGAAGTAGTGCACGAGACCCATGTCTTTCATTTCAGACTCTTTTGCAAGTTCCTCCTTGCATGATCTAAGCAGGTTCTCATCACTAGTTAAAATTAAGTCATCAACATATAAGACAATAACCAACAATTTACCTTCTACGAAAATATGATAGAGGTTTTCATCCACTTCACTTTTGGTGAATCTCAAACCGATGAGATAGCTATCAATCCTAATGTACCAAGCATGGGGTGTTTTCTTAAGAACCTAGAACTCTCACTTGAGTTTGCACACATGAGACTGTCAATCAAAAGTCTCTAAGCCTTACGGTTGCTTGATATACACCTCCTCCTCAATAACTCCATTGAGGAATGTTGTTTTCACATCCATATAGTGGATCTTCCACCCCATCTATGTAGCAAAGGAAGAATTGATCTGATGGAAGAATACCTTTCTACAACAGAGAAGGTCTCCTCATAGTCAATTCCCTCAACTTGAGAGCACCCCTTGGCCACAAATATCTCCTTGTACTTTTCTATGTTGTTGTATGTTATATTCTTTACCTTAAAGATCCATCTCGAACCCAGAACTAATTTGTCTGTTGGTCTTGGGACCACTTCCCAAACACTGTTCTTTACAATGGATTCAAAATCCTCCACCATTGCATCAACCCATACAGGTTTCTCTACTGCTTCCTAGAAAGAGGATGGATTAGTATTTACAGGCTTAGACATTATAGCCATGTAACCAATGCACCAATTTGTTGACTTTATTTGCTTGCATTAATTTGAAGGAGCACATACATTCTCCCTCGCATTATGCACAAGTCCCTTATCTTTACTGGTCCTTTTTCCGCCTTCTTTGGATGGTTTTTCTTGAGTGGCTATCTCCACTCTCTGCTCCTCAATTTGTGGTTGCTCCACGACTTCCTAAGGTTCCTCCTTTGGAGCTAAAATCTACTCTTCCGGTGGGATTTGAAGCTCTCTCTCAAGAGAGCACTGCATTGCTTTTTCTTCATCAGATTTTACATACCTTTGCACAATTGCCATTTTGAGGGATGTTAAGTACACAGGATAGTTATGGGAAGTTTCTGTGTAACCCACCAATACCCCAATTTTTTTTGTTAGCTCTAGCTTCTTCCTTGCATCTTTAGAGATATGGCAGTAAATAGAGGCTACAAAAATACTGAAGTGTGGCAAATCTGACTTTCTTCCTGAGAAAGCCTCCACCATTGTAATCATGCCTAGAATCCAATGAGGACTCCAGTTCTACAAATAGACTATTGTGTTACATGCGTCAGCCCACAAGCGTAGAGGTAGGCTTTGTTCATACAACACCGCGCTCACTTCTCCCACAATGCTACAGTTCTTCTTCTTAACCAGCCCATCCTGCTGTGGGTTATGGGGTGCTATCAACTCTCATTGAATGCCTTCTTTTGCAGAGAAATTTTTAAATTGATTCGACACGTACTCACCTCCATTATCACTCCTAAGAGCCTTCACTTCTTCCCATTTCTTTCTCAACAAATGCCTTGAATTATACAAACTTGGAGATTGTCTCATCCTTCTTCCACATGAAGAAGATCCAACACTTCTGTGAGAGGTCATCAATAAAAGTGACAAAATATTTGTTCCTGGCATTGGAGGTTGTCAGCAAAGGTCCACGAAGATTAGACTGGATCCTTTCAAGGACTGCATGTGCTTTTTTGTCCCGATCATGGAATGTGGCTTTTCTGTATGTCCCCAAGGTACATCCTTTGCATATATCATGTTTCTCAAGTACTCCTTTAGGGACTTCTGTGGTTATGTAATAGCCCTGGTGAAAATTCCATGTAATAAAATTCAATAAATGAAAAATAATAACCATGGTTGATGGGACACTTATGCGAAGCTGAATTTTGGGAAAGACATCCTAGCGTTGGTGTTCATGGGTTTATTATGGCTAAGAAAATTGGGAAAGGTAATGGCTAAGGATTTGGAAAGGAAAAATGGCATTTTTAGCACATTTGTTTATGAAAAGAATGAAAATTAGGAGAAAAAGAAGGTGAAAGGTCATAAGTTTCATGTGAGGAGGAAAATGAAGGAAAATAATGGAAAATGAAGAAAATAGAGGCCTAATTGATAAAAGGCTTCTCAGGATCAATTGGTACCTTTTGTGAGTTTAGTGTTAGAGCTCTCTCTCATTATCCTCTCTCTCTCTCACTCTTAGACACAAGAATTTTATTAGAGCACTTTGGCATTGTATCAAGAAAGGCAAAGGAGGCAAGAGGAAGGAAGGAACAAGCAAGGAAGAGTAGGAAGAATCAACTACAGTAGGATTCTTTGCAGGTATCGATTTGCATGTTTTTTTTCCTTGCTAGATTTGGCATGCATGGTATTGCATTTGGTTATTTGCTATTATGGCATGGGTTTTTTAGGTGTGATAGTGTTTTCAGCCTAGCCTTACCATTTCGGATAAAAATGGTGTGATGGGGTTCTCATGTTTTGGTTGAGTTGGATTTCCGGATGGATTTGAAGCTTAGTGATGTGGATCTCTAAATAATAGAAGACATGGCCTAGTAACCCCTAAACCAGACTATGGGTTCTGGTAAAGCCAGCTTTTGTCTTCTCTTAGTGGGCCTAGGAATCTTCAACTAGTTAATGGAGGGTGAAACAGTAAATCCTAGAGGTGGTTGGCCTTGATTAGGCCTAGAAATCCTTACTGGTGAATGGCGGGATATTCGGTAAATCCTAGAGGGTGGAGTATATGTTTAGGGCCTACTAATCCCTAGATTAGACTATGGATTGTGGTAAAGCCTGAGAGACTAGGAGAAAGGAAAATTCCTCACGGTGTAGGTGGATAAATTTGGTGGCATCCATGTGTGTTTTTTTCCTAGTGATTTGGTGGAGATCATGGTAAAGCTTGTTATTACATGTTTATTGTTTTGGCCTAGTGATATGTTGTGGATTATGGTAAATCCTGGTTTCTATTGATGAGGATGAGGTGGTTTAGCCTTAGGATGCCTTTGGTTAGTTCTTTTGGTTTGAGTCCCACATTCACGCTTGGAATATGGCACAAGGGTGAATGGTTGAAGAGAGAATTAGCTCATCCATTCTATGGTCAGGTGGAATATAGTAGCCCCATCCTGCATTGGCTTTTGCATTCTTTAATAAAAGGTTCATTCCTTGATATGTCATGTGTAAATGTACTAGTTTATATGTGGATTCTATGGTTGATGTATCCTTGATATTTATGTTCTTATTGTGCTAGTTATAAGCATGTATTATGATAGTGGTGATATATGGCTCTCCTCATGTTTTGATTTTTAAATGATTGAGCAATGTATCTATGATATAATAGATGATAATGTAGCTAAAGATATAAGGGAACATGTTTCTTAGTGACTATTAGATGTTACATCTACCAATGTTGAGATCGAAGTGTTCATCAAAGAAGGCTCAATAGAATCACAATAGGATACATCAAGGGCGTCCTAATATATCGATCCCATAGATGATGAAAGGTAGAGAATAAGAGTGGTATTATCTGTCATCTCGACATCATGGGAAGGGATCATGATGGGTGGTTGAGAGACCTCATGCTCTAGCATAGGAGTCAGACCAAAACCGGCAGGCAAAGGAGAGGTGGAATCACTACGAGTTGCCTCTAGTTTGATAAGCACTTGAAGTTTATCACAAAGGCCTTAAAGATGGCGACAATGATGAGAATAATGGCCATAAGTATCACACAAAACACAGGAGTGATTCATGCATAATTATTTGTTTTCTTTAGCTGACTTGGGTAAGCTGACGTGGACCTCAGGAATGTTAGAATCATGAAAGGTATCAGAGACTGCATTCTTGATATGGAGGAGTTCAGGACAATTATTGTTTGTATGAATAACAACATCACACAAAGCATAAGGAGGAGTATTATTTAGCGTCTTAGGAGGAGCTGGAGTTGTTTAGGTTTTCTTGTCTTTGGTTCCCCTTTTGTGGGATTTCCCCCCTCACAAGATGGGTTAAGAGATAGGATCGTAGTATGATAGTTGATCAATAGTGATGATATTTCCATTATGAGGGAAGCACATCTTACGGAAAACCGTAGATGCGACAACTTACATGGAATAGGTGTAACTACTACCCAAAAGGATGTTATAATCTAATGGGGCATTAATGACGCGGATGTCAATAAAGACAACCTTACTAGAAACATTGATATAAAATGTGTGATATAAGCCAAGGGGCTGAGAGGGATGACCATGCCAAGCACAGAGAGTGATGGCCGAAGGAGATAGGTTAGGTGAACCAAGTTTCTTCCAAACATTAGAATCCATCATGTAGGTGGAGGAACCTTCATATATGATACACCATTAAATAATGGAATTTCTTACAGAGATTGGTATTTGAAATGCAATGGATGAAGGGATTGGGAGATGTTCTAACTTGTTAATGTCAAAGAAAATAATAAGAATGTTAGAGGGATCCACAACACCCAAAGAAGAGAGTAAACATGGAATTCGAGCATTGACATGGAAAGAGGAGACTATGCCAAGTCATCTACTATGCTATAGGTATGGGCAACTTTAGCAGAAGCATCATTTTTAAATAATGGACCTTTAGGGAACTTGGCGATAACCTCTACCTTAGGTGGAGAGATCTGTAAGGTACCATGCGATGACGACAGAGGCTCGGTGGAAACCTGGGGTTGGGACATAGTTCCTAACTGAGTGGGTGGTTTATCATATTGGCACGATCAAGTCTAAAGGTTGACTTGTTAGGTATTGACTTTGTTATAATTCACCATAATAATCTAATAATGATTGTGACCAAATGGTGGAGGTGGGGGAGCTATATGACCCTGTGTAGGTTGAGCAATGAGATATCCTTGATTATGAAAAGGATTGGTAAGCACGACCGGTTGAGATGAAGTAGGAGGAGGAGGAGGAGCTATGGGCTATGGTCCTCTAGAGACAACTACTTTAGCTTCCCATGCTTGACGCATATGAGGCAAAAGGGGACACTCATGAGTATAATGGAAAAATATTTTGCAACAAGCAAAAGGTTTGTTTGTACGAAGAGCCTTGCTTTTCTTTGGCTCGACGCCCTGTTACTGGGTTTTGGGATTAAGCTAGTTTCGTTCAGGGGCATTAAGTGTTGGACCCTGGATACGTTGATTACCTTAAGATTGTTGGTTCCCATTACCTTTCCCCTTGTTCCTTTTCTAGGGTTTGGGGGGATTGGTTTTGCTCTACTGAGCATAGACTTGACCTTATGGAGGAGGTTGTTATTGTGGCAGAGGTGGAAAATGCATGGGGGGTTGGGGCACTGGTGTCAGTAGGCCTAGAGTGCTGGGCGATGCATAGGGATAATAAGGATATGGGGAAACACTGGGATAGAGAGGTGGAGCAATATATGGCCTTGACATTTATTGATGTGGATGGGGATATGCATATGATGTGCTAGAACCTGGGTAAGAGTTGCCATGTGGAATATTGGGGGAGGGATAGGTGTAAGAGGAAATGGTCCCTCCTGGGGTTTGACCATAACTCATTGAAGGTGGAGCATATGGTTTAATTTGAGCGTGTGAAATGATTTGAACAATACCATCAATTACATGAAATTCCCCCGGTGCATTAGCAACACTAGGCCGAGGCAAATCGGGAATGATAGTATAAACATAGCTAGACTGGGAAAAGATCAGGTCAAATTTCAAGGCTACTCGGAGTGCATCTTCCTCATATTGAGGGAAGTGAGAAGCAAAATCTTTAGAAATGGTGGCCAAAAGAAATCTAAGGAACCAATCCATATAGATGCGGTCTTCGAATTCAGGAGCTTTACATATGCTCCTCCTTCTACGTCATACCTGAACATGATTAGATAGGCGGGTGGAAGAATTTTGATGGAAAGAAGTCAATAGTTCAGTACTAGTGTCATAATAGAAAGGTAACTGAAAATAGGCTAGAAAATATTTTGCAAGAGTCACAAAAGTGGAATGAGCCGCTATGGGTTGATCGACATACCACTTAGTAGTAGCTCCACTAAGAGTGCATTGAAAAAGGAGAAGACAGATGGAGTCTTCAGTGATAGAATTGGATGAACACCACATATGGAATGAATGAACATGATTTGTTGGATCTTCTCCAGGATTACCTTCGAACTTAGGGATGTTGGAAGGGAGTTTCGTAGGCATAGTTGGCTAATTGGGATCATGGAGAAGACGATTGTTGATGAGCTGGATGAAATGAGGGAGACTCAAACTAGCCATAAAAGGAAGAAATAGAGTTGGAGTGACCATAACGCTAAAGGTTCCACTTGTGGGGTTACCCTAGTTAGTACCTGGGTTACAACCTTGGTTTTCTGTACCCATGTTTGTACCTAACATGGTGATGGTTCGGGGTTAAGAAGATGCAAAATCAAAGGATGAACTAGAAGAATCAGGAGAACCAGAGTCAGAATGAGGACTCGATGGAGGAATGGGAGGATGGAATCTAACTCGACGAGGAGGAGTAATATATCCTAATGGAAACTAGGGGAAAATGCCTCAAATTCTCCACGAAAAACACCTAGGGGGCACAATGATGTGAATACAATGATGACCTTTAGAACTAAAGGGTGATGATAGGAGAAAAATAGAAATAAACAACAAGCAAACACCTAGTGCAGTGGTGCCAAGTGTAAACTAACTATATTAATGATGCTACTCTAATACAAGAAAACATGTCCTATCAAAGAAAAATACCTATAACCTATAACTGGTTTAAATCCTCAAACAATCCTAAATATATTGTTTTAGATGGCCTTCCAAAGAACTTCTTACTTGATAGAATCTCATCCCTGCAAGTAGAGTTCTCCATCGAAAGGTAGGGTAGAGAACCTACTGCTTCCCATAGCCAATCCTATAGGGTGTTTTCCTAAGAGTGGTTGCTACAGTCACATTCGTCCTATGGGGTTGGTCGAGCCTTGAACTTCTTTGTGATCATCCACCACACGAGATTCCTTGCCATGGGTTGGGTAGCCCCGAGGAGTACCGCTCGCACGATGACCTAGCCTATCCCCTTCTAAATTAGGTTTTTGATGCACTCTGGATTTAGACCATGAGATGGTGAAGGATTTTAAGCTCCCTAATATGTCAACTTCTATGTCTCAATGTAAGTGATTGATGGGTGTTATTGGAAGCCCAGAATCTGAAAATTTGACAAAAAAGGAAACAAAAATATAAATATAAATTAAGAGGCTATAAGTAGCTATAGAAATCCTGAAATTTACTAAAACTTTAGTCACTTAAGATCTGAATTAATACACCAGTGGAGTCGCCATTTGTTAGTATGAAATTTCTTGTAAGGTGTGCCAAAAACACTTCACATAAGTCACTTGTGACAAGTGACCTTGACAAAAATTTGTGGTTGCTTACGCTTAAGATATGCAATAATAAAATGAGAAAAATCTACAACAAAAAGACATATGCGATGCAAAACAACAAAAAATGATATATATCTAATGTAATAACCCAATATGGAAAGAATTTGAAATGAATAATAATATGTATTGATAACACATGGTGAAGGAGTTCTACAAAAGGGGTTTGCAAATCCCACTTCATGGGATGGGTCCTTCGATTTCCTTGATGATTAAGTAGTCAATTCTCTCTCCCAATATGTGAAAATCCCAAAACAAAGTGTAGAACTCAATTGGGAACTCAAATGCAAGAAGACAGTAATGGTGACGATGATAATGATCATGGTGAAGAATGAATGGAAAACGCTCTTATTTATAACAAAGTATTTGGTTGATATCGAAAATGGAAAATAATAAAATAATATTGACCAAATCAAGATCTAATAGTGAGGAATAATTTATTATATTTTTTGGAGAGAGAAAAGATATTCAAAATGGTCAAATATCTTTATTTAGAAATAATTAACAAATAAAATTATTTAGTGATTATTACGTGAACATTAAGAATGGTGTGAACTTGTAATAGTTATTAAATAGTGATTTAACAATTATTCAAATAATATAATTATGGAATAAAAAATATATAATGATTTATTTAGTTATTCTTAGGAGATTTAGTCAAATGTGACAAGGAATAATTATCAAATAATGATAATAATAATTATTCCTAGAGAAAATTAAATAAATAATAATATATCCAATTATTCTCATGGGGTTTTTAAATCTTAATCTTAAATAATTTAATAAAAATGGTTTACTAAATTATTTCCATTTCGCGACAATAAACTTAATCCTACATGGTGTATTTCGATCCCCCTAGTTAGAATTGGGTAGGTGATCTATTTTGGTGATAACAATTGTGATCAATTATCCTAACAATACAGAACAAAAACAAACTTATAATATAGCAGGTGATGAAATGGAGGTTGATGAAGAGAAGAATAAGAAAATATATGATGATATTTCTTATGAAAAATACAAAGAGGCATTGGAACAACATACAAAGAGTATTAGATCTCTTGTCATTCAAACATCTCCTAACACTTCAATGACACCTATTTCCACTAATATCCCTTGGGATTATTTTTTGTTTAACCTTGTTTCTAATCTAGAAATAGTTTTTGATAATATTCCTTCTCTAACAGAGTACTACTTTAATTCTCAGACCAAGTCAGTAGTGAGAAAAACCAAGAAGAGAAATTTTGATTATGTAGAGACCATTCCAGAATACAATTGGCAATCCCAAGGGGATGTAAAGGAAAAGGCCAAAGAATCTTCATAGGCCTTAGGTGATTTTGTAAAATATAAGAAATATCATCTTAATGAGCTAGAAACTTCCTATGACAACAAGTTACAAAGAATTAAAGCACTAGAAAAATAGCTAGATAAGAGAAAATTATTTAATGAAGAAAAATGGTAAAAATATTTTGCAACTCTTGTACAAGGTTTTGCGGTAGAAAGAGAAAATCTACAAAATTGATTCCAAAAGGAATTAAATGAATTAAAATCAAAACATGACCAACACATTCAAGATTTGAAGCAATCTCACGAGAATAAAACTCGTATATTAGAAGAGGAGGATGAAAGTAACATCGAAATCATGACTACAACTTTAAGAGAATAGGTTGACTCTCTTCAATCTCTTCTCAAACAAAACCATGAAGTAATCGAAACTGTAGAAATGTTCAAGGAACAAACATTATAAATCTATTTAATTTTGAGGAAAGATTAATCCAAGTTTTATAAACGCAAGGATAAAATCTCAATATTTTATCAAGAAACTTTAAATCTTAATGAAATGATTGATTCTTTAGTGGAAGAAGATAAATATATCAAGGTTAAATTTTCATCGATCTTGGATTGGGAAAAGGAATTACAGTCCACAGTAATTCCAAAAAATTCTAAGAATGATAAAAGATTTACGTATACATCCTTAGGCCACAGAAAATTAGAAGCCAGGAAAATCAAATAATGGGTTAAAAATGGCCAAGGGAAATGTTTAGCAATATGGGAAAAGGGAACTTATTTTATTGAAGAATTTGATATTGTAGGTTCAAAGCCATTAAAATAAGTCATTCGAGGAGAGTTGAAGTAGTCATCAGAACAAATCATCATAATAGATCAAAAACAAATAAGCGAGATCCGAATATTGACACAACAGACTTTCTAGGAATTTCTGGAGTTTCCTTTTGAACAAATCAAGCTCATCTCTAAATTTGAAAAAGGTATCAAAAGAGAAAGAGAATAGTCAAAAGCTTATTTTTAGATTGCTAGGAAAACATAAATTAGTTTCATCTAACGCACTTCTCAGTTGCTACTCAAGTATATTCAGATTGGGTTAGCAACATCCAAGTTCATGCACCACATCCGTTAATCAATGTGGAAGATAAAGACTCTGGGGATGAGGAAGAAAAATTAACATCTGGTCATCTTTTCAGAAGAAATTAGTTTAAAAGGAAGAAACTTTTATTTTTAAAAGATTTTCTTTATTAGAGAAAATATTTATGATTTTCTAAGCTGTTTTTGTCAAATAGGCTTACCTTGGCTTTTAAGTATTTATACCACCTCTTAGATTGGAGTAAAGGTGGAGAAATTGCGAAGACTTAGAACTTCCATTTTTGAATCAGATTTTGAAGTTACAACCCTTTTGAATACCGATTTCAAACTCAAATATGTTTTGAGCTATGAGATTAATGTTTCGTCATTTTTTAATTCCTTAATGAATGCATATGGTATTTCTCTTTAACTTGTGCATATTTATTTCTGAATGAAAATTTGATTATTTTGTTTAAACATTTCCTAGGATATGTTACAATCTAGATTTATTATCGGCAGGAGTTTATGAACTGTTAACTTTTTATATCCTTGTCTCATGATTGGAATATGATATTCAAAAGATAGAATATTAATTGCTCTAATTTTTGAGATAATGTTTGTTCTTTCCTCTTTTCATTAATGGATGCATATTTATTCTAGAAAACAAATAAAAATTAGTTTGAATAGGATTAAAAACTGATACTTTTTTTTTGTATAAAAAACTCCCACAAAACCTCTTTGCATGGCTAGCTAGACCTAAATTCCAACCAGATTTAAAAATACATAATATTTCACATGGTTTATTATGTTTGAATAAATCCTCTACCCCATGTTGTTCAAATTGATCTAATCTAATGATCAACCTTTTTTATATTTTGTAGATAATTGTAAATGTTAAAGTATGTCATATGTTTTCCCTAGTTTATAAAAATAGTTTATTTATTCATTTCCTTTATTTTTAGTTTAGTTTAGCATAGGAAATTGGGAATTATTTACTGAGAGTATATAATCATCTCAATGAAAAAGCTCTAATTTGGGCTCTGATCGGGCCAATACTCACTCGTTGCAGGAAGAATTTTTTCGCATGTCAAAATTGGGTTGAAGCCGCTGGACAATAAGAGACTAAAAAAGATTTGTGAATCATCTTAGAAGGCTGACTTAGTGGAGGAGGAATGTCTTTTGGTAAGGTATAAGGTCTTTTTCTATCGCAGTTTGATTAATGGAAGAGTGTCACTTTGTTTTCCCCTAGATAAAAGTTTTAACCCTAACTGAGTGCCTACATCTAGTTTCATATATCTTCATGTTTTTATTTGATAATTTCTTGATGAAAAGAAGATCAAATAAGAACATAAAGAATATAATAAGAATACAATAATAACACAAGTAATTATCATCATAACAGAATCTTTCTACCTTTTGATTTTCTAATACAACTCACATTTTATGACTGGGTTAGAAGAAGAAAGTCTCCTAAAGTTGCAATGAATCTCTTCTCGTGCACAAACATTGCATACAATTCTTAGTTTGATGAATGTACAATACTATCCAATCTCTTATGGAATGCTATATTTGGACATCTAAACTATGACAATCTGCGCTTATTGAAGAGAAATGGTGTTACTATATTTCCAACCATTCCTAAGAAACTTAAGCAATGCGATTCTTGTATTTTAGAAAAGCACAACAAATAATATTTTGATGGTTCTCATTCGAGAGAACATACAAAGCTTGAACTCATTCATTCTAACTTGTGTGGCCCTATGCCTATTACTTCTACAATTGGTAATAAATACATGATGATATTTATTGATGAATACACTAGAATGTGTTGGGTATATCTATGAAAGAACAAATATAAACCTTTTGAAACTTTCAAAAACATTCATGCATGTATTAAAAATGATACACAATCTCATATTGGCTCTATTCGTACTAATAATGGAAAATAATATACTTCAAATTAATTTGAAAAATATATTTTCTTGCATGGGATCAACATCAAACAACCATGCCTTATAATCCCCAATAGAATGGTGTAGCTAAAGGAATGAATAGGAAAATCTTAAATATGGTACGTTCAATGATGTTCTTAAAAAATGTAAAGTTGATATTTTCGGTTGATGTGGTTCTATGTGTAGTATATATTAAGAATACGTGTCCATATCATCATCTAAAAAACATGACTCCCTATGAAATATTCTATGGCCACATTCCTTCAGCGAGGCATCTCAGGGTTTTTGGTTCCACCTGTTATGCCTTGATACCTAAGAAATAAAGAAGAAAAATTAGTGCAAGGAGTAGAAAATGTATCTTATTCAGGTACTTAGATAACTCCAAAGCATATTGTCTCTATGATGAAGTAAATAAGAAGTTTATAATGTATAGAGATGTGATCATTCTTGAATGTTCCAAGACTGAAAATGTTAATGAGTGAATCTTGATCACATGGACATATTTAGACATGAAAAATCCTTTCAATAATATTATAATGAGATTACAAATATTGAAGGGGGGGTATCCCTATCTTGGATCAATATGTGGAATCTCCTTTTGAAGCACTCTCTCCCCATATGAAGCTCCAACCACTGATCAAGAAGACACTTTGAATGATGTGATTGAGAGAATTGGGAGGATAAATCTTGATTCAGTCATGATTCAGCCCCATCTTATTCAACTGAATAGCCTAGTCCATCTCATAAATATCTTCAAAAATTCCTCACAAAGACACTTGAAATTGTTCATTTCGATAAGGTTATATGATCTGAAAATGGGGCTCTTAGGTTTCTTGTATAACTAACAAGAACCTCTCCCACTTCCAAAGCTTTAAATTTTCCCAATTCTTAATGATTAACCAATTCGGAATTAAGAAATGCTCGAAAATAATGTGTATGCTTGTATTTTCTTTCAGCTGATTATTTGCTTTAAAATCTGTTGTTTGTGATAATATGGGAAGGTACTTAAACTGATATATGAATGCATATAACAGTAGTTAAAGCAGCAGTAAAAGCAAACACATAAGACAACAGTATAATATGGATTTCACCCTAATATCTTGATCCGAATGGAAAATGGCATCAACCCATGGTACTCATCCACCCATATTATTCATCGATCCATGGAATTTACCCATGGTATTGTAAATGGCATTTGCTCGTGGTATTGTAAAATCCACCCATGGTATTCATTCACCCATGGAATTGACCTGTGGTATTGTAACTGAAAAACACTATAAGTAACAAGTCACATTTTGTAAAAGGACAGATTGTCCGCCACAATGTAGCCTTTACAGTTCAGAGGCATGTAGCCGCAACATCTCTTCTTAGAGATAAGCTACCATCGCCCTAGCTAGTTTATCAGGCATTACTATTTTAAATAAAAGTTTCTTTGTGGTTTTGTTTATTGGGCATTCTCCTCTTTTTCTTCTGGAAATTCAAATTTTCAGATCTTGGAGGTCTCTACCCCAAGATCCATTTCAATTTTTCAGATCTTGGGGGTCTCTCCCCCCAAGATCCATTTCAATCTTTTAGATCTTGGGGGCCTCCTCCCAAGATCCAGATCAGTGGTATTGGAGCAGGTTATGATTCGATGGGAATGAGAGTTTGATGCATATTTCAGTTTCAAATTTTGCAGCAATATTCAACAAACTTTAGGCATGTGCTACAACCTCCATAGAGCACTTTCTTGGGTCAAGCAGGAAGAATTTTTCTCTTTTCATTTTTTTGCAGGAATTTTTTTGGGTGGCGACTTTGCAGATCATATCTGAAACATTTGGTATAAAATTTACAAAAAAAAATACCATATCTGGATTCCTCTCGAAAAATCACCCAATTTAAAAAACAAATAGGTCAAATCGGAGTCCGGATGTGGGAGATATCGCTGATTTAAAATCAGCTATTTATCAGAATTTTTGTGACGGCGAAACTGTTGCAGCGCAAATATGAGATCACAGAGTGCCTAGATAAGGATTTCCAACTCATGGGAAGATGAAAAATGATCCTTCTGCTTCCAAAAACAGGTTATAATAAATATTCTGAGTTATATTAGCCAAGTAATGTCCATTTTAATTTTGGAGCAGCATTTGGCTTGGGTTATTTGGAGATGTTCCCTCCCACCCCAGGCTATGTAGGCACCTGCTACTTCATCAGAAACCAACATCTTGGTTATGGGTCAACCGCATACAATATTTGTCATCGAATTCCATTTTCTAGGCCGCACACTGTCAGAATCACAATTGGTCACAAGCATTACAGGGTATCTCTATCCTCGGATCTTCGTTTATCACGGGTTTGGGTTAACCACATAAAATCTTTATCTTCAGTGTCTCTTCATATTCAACAAAGGCTTTGCAGGAGGGAACTTTATGCAATGGGGACCATTTCTTCTTAAGGAGGGAGGAATGATCCGAATGGAAAATGGCATCAACCCATGGTACTCATCCACCCATATTATTCATCGACCCATGGAATTTACCCATGGTATTGTAAATGGCATCTACCCGTGGTATTGTAAAATCCACCCATGGTATTCATTCACCCATGGAATTGACTCGTGGTATTGTAACTGAAAAATACTATAAGTAACAAGTCACATTTTGTAAAAGGACAGATTGTCCGCCACAATGTAGCTTTTACAGTTTAGAGGCATGTAGCTGCAACATCTCTTCTCAGAGATAAGCTACCATCGCCCTAGCTGGTTTATCAAGAATTACTATTTTAAATAAAAGCTTCTTTGTGGTTTTGTTTATTGGGAATTATCCTCTTTTTCTTCTGGAAATTCAACTTTTCAGATCTTGGGGGTCTCTGGCCCAAGATCCATTTCAATTTTTCAAATCTTGCGGGTCTCTCCCCCAAGATCCATTTCAATCTTTTAGATCTTTGGGGCCTCCTCCCAAGATCCATATCATATCTTGGGCTACATCTCCTTGAGCTCTAATCGACTCGATTAGGCTCTCTAGGATTATGGCTTCAATTCTTTTACAAGTGCTACACTTAACTCAAACTTTTTATACATGAACATTAGGCTAAGAACACCATCTTATCCCTTGGCTCTTGGAGCTCTTCGGCTTTCCAGCTTTTTCTCTTGGCTCTGTCTCTGGATCTTGCTCTGGCTCTTGGCTCTGACTCTAGCTTTGGCTCTTTGGCTCTGACTCTGGTTTTGGCTCTCAACTCTTGCTTCTGGCACTCACTCTGGCTCTTCGCTCTGGCTGTTTGCTCTGTCTCTCTAAGCTCTTTCTCTCGACCTTTGCATGCCTCTGTGAATCGCTCGACCTCCAAGAAAATCCAACAACACTATGCTGCTATCAATTGAGCTCTCTGGATTTTCACTCGACCTCTAAGTGGCTCCAAAGACTCTCCGCGCATTCAACGTTTTTCACTATTTGCTCTGCGGCTCTACCTGCAACCTCTGGTGGCTCTGCTTATTACCATGAACTCGACTCTTATTGGTCTGCTTCCAGGTCTGCTCTCCTCCCTCTCTCCCATTTTCTGCCCCCTTTTTACTCTCTATCTGTTCATGGCTTAAAACCATTTCATTCCCTAACTATTCATTTCGGCTTCCGTCTCTTCAGATCGCCTACTAATGTCCGCTTGGGATCCCCTGCTCTACATCATCATCACTGTAACGCTTCACAAAGAGGTGGCCACTTGTCTCCTCACGAACTGAGCCAACTCTTCCACAAACAGTGCATTACTTTGGTTACTCTGTGAACTGATTCATCAGCCAACTCAGTGGTCCAATCCGACTTCAACCTTTATGTGTCAAAGCTTATTTTCTCTGTCAAATCTGGTCTCCCATTGGGTGCAATCTTCGCCATTAGATCTGTGGCCTCCAAATCCTACAGTGTTAGCTCTTATCACACAGTTGACTTGCTCGGATGTTAGCCTGCGATGAGAGCGGCTTTCTCTCTCATCCGTCGGACACACGTCATTCGTTGTATGGAATCGTTGGGTCTTCTGACAAACCAGCTTACCGCCTGAAACGCCTATGATATTCTGCCAGTTTTGGAGTGTGGGACCCAGCGTTTGTTTTAGCGCTTTTCCCATGGTTTCTTGGCTTCCCTTGTGACCATGTGCTCAGGGCTTTTCCTTCTCAAGGGGTTTTTCCCAGCGATGCACAATTAGCTCTCTGTGCTAATCACACATCAGAAACAACCTCCATTTTCTGATCTGGATTTCCCAAGTGCTAGTTTGCACCATTGTGTGGTCTCCATGGTCCTCGATCAGTGTACTTTGACCGAAGGTCCTCGTTGCTCCATGCTAGCTGCAATTGTCATTGTTTAGAGGTTATTTCTGATAGGCTTCAACATCCATAAGACTTTAAACTTTGGTATGAGTTTTTACAGAGTTCGGGTAGCTTTAAGAGAGTTTAAGGATCCAATTTCGTATCACGCCTTCCCACTAGAAGAACTTTTGGTCCACCAAAAGACTGATATACTGATCTGAGTAGTAAATGAGAGTAATAACACCCTCTTCTTTCAACCTCCCTACACTTGCCTTTGCATAGTGCCTCTGAACCAAAATCCCTAACCACTTCCCTTCTTCTGTTTCTTTGTACCTGTTTGAAATGCTCCCAACAACAGCTGTTAACAATAGCAGGCATACAAACAACAACTACATGGGCTAACTCCTACTTCAACAAAGAAACATATTTCACATCTTATGAACTGTTCCATGTCTTATATCTACATACAAATGATTAACTGGATAATAAGCTAATAAAACATGCGTTTACATCAAGCATGTAGGAAAAGACCTTTAGGAATATTTTCCAAAATATGAAACACTTCATCCTCATCTCCATTTTTAGAGACCAAGTTAACTTCTCCCAAGCCAACATTACATGCAGCTCATGCTCATGCATGCATTCCATCTATCAACTTTCTCTTAAGTACAATGTACTTTTGAAGCTGAAATGAACATATTGTTGCAGTAATAAAGTGAGTTTCCTACTCAACCTCTTTCCATTTACCATTTCGGTAAGATCCCGCAACTTGCATTTGTTCCACAAAGAAATGAAAACAGATGCATCACTAGACATGTAGCCTTAATTAGATAAGAATTCTAACCATTTCTTACCAATCCATTTCAAAGGTCCCTCCTTTGTTTGCACATTAGCATCAATATGTGAATCATCCTGAACCACATCAATCATGGAATCTTTATTTCCATCCCTACCATTTGCTTTTTCCACCTTCTCCTTCAGCTTTGGGGGAAGTAGTGTGGGATTCAAAGTCCAACACCTTTTAGTAAGATGCCCTTGCTTATGGTAGTAAGTGCAACACATGTGCATCCTTTTGACAACATGATTTGCCTTGCCCTATGGACCTTTGGCTACTTTCTTCTTTTCCTTCAAAAGTTTCCTATATGTGGCCATCCTCTTCCAACATCTAGAAATATAATGGTTATCCAAACTAGAAAAGGAACATGAAATTCTTTTTCCATGCTTTACAAAATCAAAAGGGATGTTTTTAGAACCAGATTTATACCTACCTCTTTCACATTTATTGCCTTCATGAGGAGGTGAAACAAATGAAGAAGTAGCTCCCTTTGGAACACTATCACTTTCTTCAAGGCTGTCAGAGTTTCCACAACTCTCTGGTTCAAGTGTGTGCTTCTGAGCACCTACATCATGCGAATGATGTTTCGAGCTATTGTATTCCTCCTGAATACAATCCTCACACTTCGGAGGTAGAGGACCTGCAATGAAACTCCTTTTCGGAACTGTTTCAATGGCCTTCATGGAAGCTTTGGAACTCTCTCCATAATATTGTCCATAGTCGAAACCCAAATACTTAGGCCTTTCCTCAACCATTATTGGCTCAACAATACCTTGTGCATGTTTTTAAAATCATTTTCCTTCATAGCCCATCTTGGACATTAGCTTGGAACCTATGCCTCTGGTATGTTTTTCGAAAGAACCAATATAAGCATTCCTAGAAGAATTTGAAGACAAACAAGAATGGTTTACATCTTCTTCAAGATAATACTTGGCTAAGGGTTATTTTGAAACAAAGAGTTGTGACTCCAACTCATGCATCCTTTTTAGGTTCATACTTGCAATATGAAGTTGCCTCTCCATTTCCTACAATTTTCCAGAAAGAATCTGCTTCTCTCCCTCCACAGAATTCAATTGGTCTCTAAGTATGCTGCTCTTCCTTCCGTCCTCATACATTTCTCTCACCATATCCATGATGGTGGACAAGTCTTGCTTCATGTCTCCATTAAAGGAACTTCGGGAGCAAGAAGAATTTGAGAACTCACTTGTAGAAGTTGTCATTTTCAAAATGCACAAAAGAACTTCAAACAAGATTATTAAAGAGCTTATTCAGTAACCTTTTGGAACAAACCTCTTGTGCTTCAAGGATTACCTTGAAGTCCTTGGGTATAGAAGAATGCCTTCAATAGCTTTTCCTTCACCTCTGTGAACTCAAGCAATAGTCAATCTGCAACCAAGCATACAATCAATGAGGAAATCAATCCTTGACTGTGCAAACACCTTTCAGATGAGCAATCTTTTCCCTATCAATCAAGCATTCTGATACAACTTTCTTGAAGGTGGGGTTGATCAATCTTAAGCTCTGATACCACCTGATCTGAAAATGGGGCTCTTAGGTTTCTTTTCTAACATACAAGAACCTCTCCCACTTCCAAAGCTTTAAATTTTCCCAAGTCTTAATGATTAACCAATGTGGAATTAAGAAATTCTCGAAAATAAGGTGTATGTTTATATTTGTTTTCAGTTGATTATTTTCTTTAAAATCTGTTGTTTTTGCTGATATGGGAAGGTACTTAAACTGATATATAAATTCATGTAACAGTATAATATGGAGTTCACCCTAATAACTTGGGCTATGTTTCCTTGAGCTCTAATCGACTCGATTAGTCTCTCTGGGATTATGGCTTCAATTCTTTTACAAGTGCTACACTTAACTCCAATGTTTATACAGGAACATTGGGCTCAGAACACCATCTTATCCCTTAGCTCTTGGAGCTCTTCGACTTTCTAGCTCTGGCTCTTGGCTCTCGCTCTGGCTCTTGCTTTGGATCTTGGCTCTGACTCTAGCTCTTAGCTCTCACTTCTGGCACTCACTCTGGCTCTTGGCTCTCGCTGTTTGCTCTGGCTCCCAAAGCTCTTTCTCTTGGCCTTTGCATGCCTCTGTGAATCGTTTGACCTCCAAGAAACTCCAACAACACTATGCTACTGTCAATTGAGCTCTATGGCTTTTCACTCGACCTCCGAGTGGCTCCAAAGACTCTCTGCGCATTTAGCTTTTTTTCACTATTCGCTCTGTGGCTCTGCCTCCAACCTCTGGTGGCTCTGCTTATTACCGCGAGCTGGGCTCTCGTTGCTCTACTTCTAGGTCTACTCTCCTCCCTCTCTCCCTTTTTCTGCCCCCTTTTTACTCTTCGTCTATTCGTGGCTTAGAACCATTCCGTTCTCCGACTGTTCGTTTCGTCTTCCGTCTCTTCGGATCGCCTGCTGATGTCCGCTTGGGATCCCCTACTCTACATCATCATCACTGTAACGCTTCACAAAGAGGTGGCCACTTGTCTCCTCATGAGCTAAGCTAGCTCTTCCTGAAATGGTTCGTTACTTCGGTTACTCTGTGAAATGATTCATTCGCCAACTCAACGGTCCAATCAAACTTCAACCTTTATGTGCCAAAGCTTATTTTCTCCGTCAAATCCGGTCTCCCATTAGGTGCAGTCTCCGATGTTATATCTGGGGCCTCCAGATCCTATGGTGTTCGCTCTTATCATGCGGTTGACTTGCTCGGACATTAGCCCGTGATGAGAGCAGTTTTCTCTCTCATCCACCGGACACACATCATTTTCTGTATGGAATCACTGGGTCTTCTGACAAAACTTCTTACTGCTCGAAACGCCTCCGATATTCCGCAGGTTTTGGAGCATGGGACCCCCCATATATCTTAGCGTTTTTCCCATGGTTTCTTGGCTTCGCTTGTGACCGTGCACTCGAGGCTTTTCCTTCTCAAGGGGTTTTACCTAGTGATGCGCGGTTAGCGCTCTGCACTAATCGCACATCATAAACGACCTCTGTTTTCTGATCTGGATTTCCCAAGTGCTAGTTTGCACCACTGTGCGGTCTCCATGGGCCTCAGTCAGCGTGCTTTGATCGAAGGTCCTTGTTGCTCCATGCTGGATGCAATTGTCATTGTTTAGACGTTATTTCTGATAGGCTTCGACATCCACAAGACTTTAAACTTTGGTATGAGTGTTTACAGAGTTCGGGTAGTTTTAAGAGAGTTTAAGGATCCAATTTCGGATCACGCCTTGCAACTAAAAGAACTTTTGGTCCACCAAAATACTGATATACTGATCTGAGTAGTAAATGAGAGTAACAACACCCTCTTCTTTCAGCCTCCCCACACTTGCCTTTGCATAGTGCCTCTGGACCAAAATCTCTGACCACTTCCCTTCTTGGATGGGTTGGTCGCCTCAGGAAGAACTGTTTTCCTCCTTGACTTCATGCAAAACTTCTACTGTGAAATTTACAGAAGGTAGTTTGAACTTGTTTGCCTTGATCCTTGATCCAAGGTGGCCAAACAAATGTGAAGTACATTTGCTCCACAAAACTTTCATTTGTACCTGTTTGAAAAGCTACCAACAACAACTATTAACAAGAGCAGGCATACAGACAACAACTGCATGGGCTAACTCCTGCTTCAAGAAAGAAACAGATTTGACATCTTGTGAACCCTTCCATGTCTTATATCTATATACAAATGATTAGCTGGATAATAAGCTAATAAAACATGTGTTTACAACAAATGACCCTTCAAGTCAAGCATGTAGGAAAAGACCTTTAGGAATCTTTTCCAAAAGATGAAACACTTCATCCTCATCTCCATTTTTAGAGACCAAGTTAACTTCTCCAAAGCCAACATATTGTTGCAGTAATAAAGTGAGTTTCCTACGTAACCTCTTTCCATTTACCATTTTGGTAAGATCCTGCAGCTTGCATTTGTTCCACAAAGAAATGAAAATAGATGCACCACTAGACATGCAACCTTAATTGGATAAGAATTCTAACCATTTCTTACCAATCCATTTCAAAGGTCCCTCCTTTGTTTGCACATCAGCATCAATGTGTGAATCATCTCGAACCACATAAATCATGGAATCTTTATTTCCATCCCTACCATTTTCTTTTTCCACATTCTCCTTCAGCTTTGGGGGAAGCAGTGTGGGATTCAAAGTCCAACACCTTTTAGTAAGATGCCCTTGCTTATGGTAGTAAGTGAAACACATGTGCATCCTTTTGACAACATGATTTTCCTTGTGTTGTGGACCTTTGGCTACTTGCTTCTTTTCCTTCAAAAGTTTCCTGTATGTGGCCATCCTCTTCCAACATCTAGAAACATAATGGTTATCCAAACCACAAAAAGAACATGCAATTCTTTTTCCATGCTTTACAAAATCAAAAGGGATGTTTTCAGAACCAGATTTATACCTGCCTCTTTCACCTTTATTGCCTTCATGAGGAGGTGAAACAAATGAAGAAGTAGCTCCCTTTGGAACACTATCACTTTCTTCAAGGCTGTCAGAGTTTCCACAACTCTCTGGTTCAAGTGTGTGCCTCTGAGCACCTACATCATGCGAATGATGTTTTGAGCTATTGCATTCCTCCTTAATACAATCCTCACACTTCGGAGGTAGAGGACCTGCAATGAAACTACTTTTCGGAACTGTTTCAATGGCCTTCATGGCAGCTTTGGAACTCTCTCCATAAGATTGTCCATAGCCAAGACCCAAATACTTAGGCCTTTCCTCAACCATTATTGGCTCAACAATACCTTATGCATGTTTTCCCAATCCTTTTCCTTCATAGCCCATCTTGGACATTAGCTTGGAACCTATGCCTCTGGTATGTTTTTCAAAAGAACCAATATAAGCATTCTTATAATAATTTGAAGACAAACAGGAATGGTTTACCACTTCTTCAAGCTGATACTTGGCTAAGGTTTCTTTTGCAACAAAGAGTTGTGACTCCAACTCATGCATCCTTTTCAGGTTCATACTTGCAATATGAAGTTGCCTCTCCATTTCCTGCAATTTGCTAGAAAGCATCTACTTCTCTCCCTCCACAGAATTCAAATTCTCTCTAAGTATGTTGCTCTTCCTTCCATCGTCATACATTTCTCTCACCATATCCATCATGGTGGACAAGTCTTGCTTCATTTCTCCATTAAAGGAACTTCAAGAGCAAGAAGAATTTGAGAACTCACTTCTAGAAGTTGTCATTTTCAAAATGCACAAAAGAACTTTAAACAAGATTATTAAAGAGCTTATTCAGTAACCTTTTGGAACAAACGTCTTGTGCTTCAAGGATTACCTTGAGGTCCTTGGGGATAGAAGAATTCCTTCAGTAGTTTTTCCTTCACCTCTGCAAACTGAAGCAATAGTCAGTCTGCAACCAAGCATACAATCAATGAGGCAATCAATCCTTGACTGTGCAAACACCTTTTATATGAGCAATCTTTTCCCTATCCATCAAGCATTCTTATACAACCTTCTTTGAAGGTGGGGTTGATCAATCTTAAGCTCTGATACCACCTGATCTAAAAATGTGGCTCTTAGGTTTCTTTTCTAACATATAAGAACCTCTCCCACTTCCAAAGCTTTAAATTTTCCCAAGTCTTAATGATTAACCAATGAGGAATTAAGAAATGCTAGAAAATAAGGTGTATGCTTGTATTTGTTTTTAGCTAATTATTTACTTTAAAATCTGTTGTTTGTGATGATATGGGAAGTTACTTAAACCGATGTATAAATGCATATAACAATAGTTAAAGCAGCAGTAAAAACAAACACATAAGACAACAGTATAATATGGAGTTCACCCTGATATCTTCGGCTACGTCTCCTTATGATCTAATCAAATCGATTAGGCTCTCTGGGATTATGGCTTCAACTCTTTTACAAGTGCTACACTTAACTCCAATGTTTTATACAGGAAAATTGGGCTCAGAACACCATCTTATCCCTTGGCTCTTGGAGCTCTTCGGCTTTCCAGCTCTGGCTTTGGCTCTTACTCTGGCTCTTGTCTCTGATTCTAGCTCTGGCTCTTTGGCTCTAGCTCTGGTTCTGGCTCTCAGCTCTCGCTTCTGGTGCTTACTCTAGCTCTTGGCTCTCACTGTTTGCTCTGGCTCCCAAAGCTCTTTCTCTCGGCCTTTCCATGACTCTATGAATCGATCGACCTGCAAGAAACTCCAACAACACTATGCTGATGTCAATTGATATCTCTGGCTTTCCACTCGACCTTCGAGTGGCTCTAAAGAATCTTTGCGCATTCAGTGTTTTTTTGTTGTTCGCTCTGCGGCTCTGCCTCCAAACTCTGGTGGCTTTGCCTATTACCGCGAGCTCAACTCTCATTGCTTTGCTTCCAGTTCTACTCTCCTCCTCTCTCCCTTTTTCTGCCCCCTTTTTAATCTCTGTCTATTCATGGCTTAGAACCATTTCATTCACCGACTGTTCGTTTCGGCTTCCGTCTCTTCGGATTGCCTATTTATGTCTACTTCGGATCCCCTGATCTACGTCATCATCACTGTAACACTTCACAGAGAGGTGGCCACTTGTCTCCTCATGAGCTGAGAAAGCTCTTCCTCAAACGGTTTGTTACTTCGGTTACTTTGTGAAATGATTCATTCGCCAACTCAGCAGTCCAATCGGGCTTCAATCTTTATGTGCTGAAGCTTATTTTCTTTGTCAAATCCGGTCTCCCATTGGTTTGCAATCTTTTCCATTAGATCTGGGGCCTCCAGATCCTACAGTGTTTGCTCTTATCACGTGGTTGACTTGCTCAGACATTAGCCCTCGATGAGAGCGGTTTTCTCTCTCACCTACCGGACATGCGTCATTTGTTGTATGGAACCATTGGGTCCTTTAACAAACCCGCTTATTGCTCGAAATGCCTCCGATATTCTGTCGGTTTTGGAGTGCAGGACCCATCATCTATTTTAACGCTTTTCTCACGATTTCTTGGCTTCCCTTGTGACCGTGTGCTCAGGGATTTTCCTTCTCAAGGGGTTTTTCCCATCAACGCGAGATTAGTGCTTTGCGCTAATCGCACATCAGAAACGACCTCCGTTTTTTGATCTGGATTTCCCAAGTGCTAGTTTGCGCACTGTGCGGTCTCCATGGGCCTCGGTCAGCGTACTTTGACTGAAGGTCCTCGTTTCTCCGTGCTGGCTGCAATTTTTGTTGTTTAGAGGTTTTTCTGATAGGCTTCGACATCCACAAAACTTTAAACTTTGATATGAGTTTTTATATAGCTCGAGTAGCTTTAAGAGAGTTTAAGGATCCAATTTCGGATCATTATAAAGAAAATAACAAGAAGCTCTGCTATACATAATGTAGGTGATGTGGAAAATTCCCATTCACCTATTGATATCAACGTTTCTCATCATTTTGATTTAAATTTGTCTACAAATTTCGAAACATGTTCCTTCAAATAAGTTGCTTCTCATGATGAATGGAAAGAAATAATGCAGAAAGAGTATGAGTCTTTGATAAAAAATGGGACTTGGAAGTTGGTTGATCCTCTATTGGGAACCAAACCAATAGGCTGCAAGTGGGTCTTCAAGAAAACGTATAAAGTAGATGGCTCACTTGACAAACATAAATATAGGCTTGTCGAAAAAGGTTTTGAATAGAAGGAAGAGGTCAATTATGAGGAGACACTTTCCCCCCACAAAAAATAGGCTACCATTTAAAATCCCTTTTCCTTGAAAACTCAAAACAGTTGGAAAGTCCATTAAATGGATGTAAAAATTGCTTTCTTAAATGGAGATATGAAAGTGAATGTTTTTATGACCCAATAGAAAGGAATTGTTGTGAAGGGATAAGAACACAAAGTATGAAAGCATGTAAAATCCTTGTATGGACTCCAACAAGCACTGCGAGCCCTGTACAAGAAATTGATTGAGCATCTTCTAAACCTAAATTTCAAACACTATGATCTTGATGATGCAACTTTATTTGTCAAGAAATTTGGAAAAACAATTATATATCTTGTGGTGCATGTAGATGACCTTTTGATGACAAGGAAAAATAAAAATTACACTGCATCCATAAAGAAAGTATTGAGGAAAGGTTTTGAAATGACAGATTTGGGATATGTTCACTACTATCTTGGTATTGAAGTAGACCAACTCCTGAATTTTATCTTCCTCTGTCAAAAGAATTATGTTGGAGATTTGTTGAACAAATTTGACATGGATGAGTGCTATCCTTTGACCATTCCAATGTACCTGAATTTAAATCTCACATCCACTGAAGGAAATGAATTTGAGGAAGCAACAAAATACATATAGCTCATAGGAAGTATCAACTACTTGACTACTACCAGACCGAACATTCCATTTGTTGTTGGAATCCTCTCTAGGTTTATGAAAAATCCTTGTGAGGGACATTGGTATAATAAAAAACAGTTTTAAAGTAATTGAAGGGAATTCAAGACTTTGGACTCAAGTATACATAGGTGGATGACTTCATCTTGAATAGATAATTTGGTTTAATTTTTTAAGGAGATAAAGAAAATGGAGTATCTACTTCAAGTTATCTTATGAGTCTTGGATAAGGAGTTGTCTCCTATAGGTCATGCAAATAGTCAGTTCCAATAGATTCCACAACTGAGGCTGAATATGTGGGAGTTGCAGAAACAATGAAGTAAATTGTTTGGATTAGGAAATTTCTAGAAGATTTACAAGAGAAACAAGTTCATTCTACTGATCTTTTGATTTACAACACTTCTACAATAAACTTGGTTAAGAATGCAAATTTCCATAATCAAACCAAGCATATCAATAAAAATATCATTTGATTTGACATCATGTTGAGGCCAAAACTATTAACCTACACAATTATTCCACAAATGGTCAGATTGCAGGCATCTTCACCAAAGTGCTTGGAAGAGAAAATTTTGAAATATTCAAAATGATGCTTGGACTCACCAACATCTCTTCAAATTAAGGGGGAAATGTTGAGACGTAATCTTTGGGATTAGGAAACTCTTGTAAATATTGTAAATAGAAAAATAGAGAATACGAAAAGACATTAGAATAAAAATTCCAATAGTCTTCCTATCCTTATATATAGTCACGATTTCCATTAATTCACAATACATTCAAGGGGTTACCCAAACCTGGCCTAACATGATGCATGGCCATTGATGGACATTTCACGATTACATTGTAAACCATTATATATTGAATCATGATTTTAGATGAAATTCATTCTAGAAACTATAAACCTTTTGAAAAAATAGTTAATGTGATTTATAAATTTTGAAAGATAAGTTCCCAAGTGACTTTGGTTTTCCCTGTGTCAAGATGGTCATTTTGATTTTAAAAAATTGGAATTATTAGTTTCCAAGTCAACCTTGATTCAAGTGGTTAGACATGGTGCATAGTTTTATTATTTAATAAATATTAATTTGGATTGATTAATATTATTAGTGTAAAAGAGAAAATTCAATTAATATTATTAATTAAAGAGAAAAGGAAAACATAAAATTCATGCAAGAAATTGATTTTGTATATCGTTTTCATAATTTAAATAGAAGTTAATTTTTTAAATTATGATATAAATTTTCCAAAATTTTAATTAAATTAGTTGCACATTAGTTTTTTTTCATAGTTGTTGCATAAAAAATTACATGTAAGGAGTTATTGCTCTGTGATCTCATGTCCAAAGCACATCACTAGACAAAAAAAGGAAAGACCAATAGATATAAAATATTGTCCCAACCCAAATGATAAAAAAATGCATCAAGCAATTGGTTCTATATACTACTAGGAAATATGTGTGAACCTGGCCTCCTCGTAGATCAATGAAGGATTTTGGTTTTAATATTGATTTGCATGCTCCACTTAAGCGATCTACCTTGTCCACTCCTGATCTCTATCCCTACACACAACCACAAATAAAAAGACAAAAAGTTACCTTACTCGGAAGATCGTTAGATCAAAATATCATAGAAACAACTATAAATCATGCTGAATAAAAATAGATACAAGGAAGGCACATACATTTCAATTAATCATGAAAAAAATCAGACTACAACCATATATCTCACCTCATAGATTCCTTTCCATAATCTGGCAGAGTCCCAACTACAACAAGGAAATGAACATGAAGAGAAATACTCAAGAAACAAGAACCTCACAAGCTCTCTCTTTGGAAACAAGATAGTAGCATAAACTCAAGATCTCTAGCTCACCAAGAATGTGGCTCTCCAAAACTCTAGCTTCAAGCTCTCAAATGGTACAGTATAAATAGGCATAATAAAGGTTCCAAGAGGATGAATTTAGATGCTGAGGATGACGACAAGTCATGGAAACTTCTAAGTGATAAGTCTTGGCCAACTCAAATAAGTGATGAGTCGAACTGATCTCCTAGGGACCAAGACTCTCTATAATACATCCCTAGTCGCAAACATATAAAATACTAAAAAAGGCCACAGTTGATTCCACAAGGAAGGCCTGGGAGCGATGGGGAATCTCTAGTCACTCTCACAAGGCTTCATATGTGCGAGTGGGAAGTAAGAAAATCCGATGGCCGAAATACATTATGATAAAGCTCAGAGGTCAAAGTAGGAGTGAGGAGACAAAGCCAAGAATGCATATTGGAAGACTCTGAAGCTGAAATATCATATATGATGATAATATCCTTAAGGTGGGCATACCCATGCTCAATCATACGAATATATTTAACGTGTTCACCAAAACATACACTGCGGATCCATGAGATGAAATGCTAGAAAATGGCCATAAAATACATACACAATAGATCCATGTAACTCAATAAATTGAACATAGCCACTAACAAATACAATCATGGATCTATGTCACAGTAAATAAGTGTCTCAAGATAGTACTCAAAGTACATAAGAAATTCAAAACTCCAACACCACCTAGGAAGGATACCATATAAGAGTGAGATGTCCCTAACCCATGGTCTTCAACATAAACCCAACAATATGGATCTACACCATACGATAAATGATATGATGTAGAACATGGTAGAAATTTCTTGATTACTAGCCAATGAGGTAAACCAATAATAAAGATGAGGGAGACCATCAATGAGGAAAATGGGCCTCAAGGTACCCTCTACAATCCACTAAGTCTAAATAAATGAGATGACATTGAATACCAGTGAACTCGACAAATTAGGATCCATTTATGTTAACCCACTATTAATCGCGAGGAAAACTTCCACTTAGGTCTGCAAGCTCCAAGGCACTACTCGTTCCTAGATCAAGCTCCTAGATAATGAATTGAAGTTGACAGAAGAATATTTGTCGAGGGAGGGCCTTGTTTTATCCCCCATCAATCGACATGGAATAGACCAAGATGATGTGAATTAGGGATGAAGCAATGAATTACAACTAACACAAGGATGAACGACTCAAGAAATTCAACACACTATTGCAAATGGTCGACATAGGTTGAGACTTCCCTTGAACATGTAGCAAAACGACACAAAAGAGACTTGCAAGCATGACTAATGAACCCCATGTGATATCATGTATTGATGTAGGAGGCATTGAGGCATGCTCCATATGAATGGAAGAGTAGCCATCTAGAGGAGTAAACAAACTCATATGTATGGTATGACTCTTACGCAAGCTAAAACCCAACTGTGAGACAATATTGTAGACAGATTTCATGTTCAAGGGTGACACAAAGGATTTTTTCATTTGATGACTAATGAAAGTAAATTTTCCCTCCCTTTTCTTTTTATAAGTTCCTTTTTCATAAAGTTGTCCCCCAAGACTGAAAAAGTGATAAAAGTATACAAGGGAACCTCCTAGCCATAGTAGACTAGGCTATTCCTTTTTCATAATTATTCTATCCCAATTTGGAAAAGGGTTAAACTTATACTAGGTAGATGACCCTTTTTTCTAGGTAAATCCTCTCTATGGATAGAGATGATCCCTCTAGCCCAATGAGTGGGACTAGCAACCTACGTGACAATCTACTAGACACTTTCCTAAGTTGCAATTTAAACGAGAGACGATGAAGATGGCCTACATCGTTCTAATGCTATCTCTATCTCCCTTCTTGAATACTTTGAATCACTTGTGTCACAGGCTCGTTCCTACTGTTCACATCGTTTATGCACCTACAGAAGAGCTCAATACACAACAAGGCATGGAAATACAAGCAACATACTCAAAGGAAACCTAATTAATTGATCAAGGAATGTTAAGATAGATGATACATGAGCATTCACATCAATGGAAAATGAACCAGCAGTTGTGTATTAATAGAAAATAAGGGGAAGCATACAACCAAGCCTTGATGTTGATAGGCTCTCCTTGAAATGAATATCCAAGTCCAAGCTAAGCTCTCTAAGCACTCCTTCTCTAAGCCAAATGATTAGCATATAGGCATAATCTTAGCATAATGGTGCAAATAGACATAGACCAAACATTTGGGAATGGGAGAGGATGAATATATAGGCTAGGAATGGGAGTTAGGATCTCCCCAAATATAGGAGTAGGCCCTCATCTTAAGAAGGTAGCTCATAGGGATAAGACAAAGAGGCCAAATTGAGAGAATTTGACCTCATATACACCGAACAACCTCTATCTTGCCACTCTGGAAGATTCTAGATCATGAAGCTTATCATCCTCTTTGGGAAAATTACCTTTTTGGGATAATCATGGGTATAGAATTCAACAGAGTGATTCCATCACGTGTCGAGTATATTGCAACTGGTGATCATCACCATTTTTAGTCTCATAAGGGCGATGATTCTCAAATTAGGTTTTTAGAGCTATTTCCTTCACAGGAAGCTTAAGGCATTTTCCAATCAATGTCTTAGGAAGGATCATATATGCATATATGAATGAGTACATTGCATGATGGTCATGTTTCAGGCACTTTGGGGTATGTCACTGGCAAGTGCAAGAGGTGTGACAAAATATTGTGTAACACCCTTCAAGTACTTCAACGAGTGTGAAGGAGACAAGTTCACGCGACAATGTTTTTTAAATTTAGGAGTCTGAAAGGAGCTCAAAGAAAATTTCTCATGGAGGAACGAGTGGTATAATGGATAACAACTAGTTTCGGTAATGATGTAACTATTTATGACATAATGAGGACAAGAGGTTGGTTAATACGACCACTCATCATAGTGGTTCCTCTAATACCAAGGCACAGTCAACAAAAATAGGCCTAGTACAAAAGGAAATCACAAGGGATGAAGTGTGGAATCCTCCTAGGATATGGCTAGAAAAGAGATGAAGAAGAGGACATGAGACTCAAATTCGAGATCATGGCAGGTTAAAAGGAAGGATTTTGAAAGGTAAAAAGATGACTTCATGGACACCAAGACAACAAAATGGTGATAACTAGGGTACCCATAAGTAGGTAAGATCTACCACCAAGCTATGATGTGCATAAAGGAGAGTGTCTAGGGCCACAAATTGACAGGGTCAAACCGAAGGCATAATGATGGCACTGGCAGTCAATAATGCATCAGTGACGATGATATATGAACTACCTCTATATGCTAGGTTCAGAGAAACGCACCTAAGGTGCAATGGATGTCGAAATAAAAGCACCACCCTATCTTATAAATACCTTATATAAACACTAAACCCATGTTTAAATAACATAATGAAAGAAATAAACATGGATGAGGTAAAAAATATCATGTTTGTTTGTTTTTTTGTTTTGTTTTTTTTGTTTTGTTTTGTTTTTGTTTTTTTTTTGTTGTTGTTTTTTGTTTTGTTTTTTTGGTTTTGTTTTGTTGTTTTTTTTTGTATTGTTTCGTTGTTTTTTTTTTCCTATATTTTTGGCATAAATAAGGTATGAAAAGTAATCACATCCCACACCAAACCAAAAAGGGTGAAAACAAAACACTCATATGTAGAAGCACAACACAATCCACTAGGTCACGCTAATGTGTGTCCATACCTAGGCATAGGCCAAGGGTTTCGATACACAAACCCATGGAGGGTGAGGGGACCATATGGCTCACCAATGTGCGGCCAAGCCAAAGGAATTCAAATTGCCCAATGTTGGAAGGTTGACCATTCCAAAGATAGTCTAGCATATTCTAATTTTCAAAACTAACCTCAAGACATAAGGGACGATTAGGACATAATGGAGGTACAAAACACTCGTTGACAAGTGGTGTGAAGTTGGAAAATTCATTAGAAAGTTTAGCATTAGAAACTGAAGACTTGACTTGGACCATGGGTGGCACTTCCAAGGAAGGCCCAAGAGATGTCCCCTGGGTCAATTTAATATTTTGGATGTCAATCTCTACTTTTTCCAATTTGGGGAGACTAGAGGCATGAAGAGGCGTAATCTCCCTAGGATGATCATTGAGAAGATACATGACCTTCAACTTTACTTGTTGAGGAGGTTTTTCATTAAGGGAGTCGTGTGGAACAAGAGGTGTGACGTCCCATGTGGGAAAAGGAACCTGGTCATATTCCATATTGGGACTGAGTTTCTAACCAGCATTAGGAGGTACTAATGGGACTACCAAAGAGGCAGTCTCTTCCACAACAGGTAGTAGAGGATGCTCACTATCTTGATCAACATCAATAATATTAGGTGACACCACCCAAGGATCAAGAGCTCTATGTAGTCCATAGCTGTCGGAAGAGATCATATGCATAGGATCTTTAGAAGAGGAGAAAGGAATGTCGGGTGATGGTAATTGAGGAAATACCCCAATAACATATGATATTTTAAATAAGCCCATGCCAACACTCTGATACTAACCAAAGCTATCTCCCATGAGTGGGACTAAATTGTCCGTAGTTGAAATTTGGGCCAATGGAATGCAATAGTCAAGTTGGTCAATCGTAATAATATTTCCTTCATGAGGAAATCAAAGGACACAGAACACAGAAAAGACAACTGCCATCATGGCATAAAACCCACTCTGACCAAGGATTAGGTTATAATCCAAAATAGCATCAACGAATTCAACATCAACTTAGAAAACTTCCCGCCAAGCACAATGGCGAACATGGAGAGAACCCCGTTAGGTAAAAGGTTGTTTCCATCAAAGGATTGAAGGGTAGAGTTGGATGTGGCAAGTGCGGAGAGCCGAGAGCCTTCTAGAATGATGCTAACATGACACAAGTAGAAGATCCTTCATTCACCAAAGTGCGATGAATATTCTTATGGAAAACATGCATGACAATCTAAAAATAGATTTGATTGGAAAGGAGAGGAGCAACCTTGTTAGAATGAAATGAAATGAGGCTTGAGTTAGATTGGTTGACTCCACCAATCACCAACAACAAGGCCTTGCAATGTTGAGGAAAACTTTGCAAAACCTCCAGAGTAGACATGGCACAAGGATCCTAGGAAATATCTTCAAAAATATTGTAATGTTGAGCAGCCTAGGAAGAGGTATTATGTGTTTCCTTACAAATGACATCCTTAGGGGGGGCGATAAATAAGATCTAAAGGCTTATATAACATGAGAGGTCCAGTAGAAGTAGGTGGATTGGGTGAGTCCTTAGAAGAAGAAATCGACTTAGGAACATCGTATTATTTTTCTCACATAGTCACATTCACATCTTCTTTCCACATAAAGATGGATGAGCTATTGTTAGAGAGAGAAAACAACCCCTTATTTCCCCCTTGCAGAGGTGGAGGAGGTGAGAAACCATTTTTTGTTGAGGTTGTGCAGAGAATGGATGAGTCAAAACAATAGGTTGTTGATTAGATGGCGGTGAAAGGATCCTATGGACCTCATCCATTCGAGGGAACTAATGAGTGAGGTGGTTTCCCTGACATATTTTTCAAGGGAATTTGATTTTATGACGACATTCACTAGTGCCACTCCCTGATTCTGAGGGTTGGTTTGGGGTTCCTAGGAAGTTTGGTTCTTTTATTTATTCTTTTTTCTTTCTTACAACCAGATTATTGGTTGTTCTTTGATTAGGTGTACTTCACTGTACAAACATCAGTGGACTACTCAGGAGATGGTGCTTTAGCATATCCATATGCACTTATTGGGGCTTAAGATGTAACAACCAATTTCCCATGTTGGGAAACAAGTTGGCTAACAAAATCGGAAACAAACCTAATCATGCCATTGGCATGTGGGCTATGAGTAGGTCCATGAGGGTCAATAGAAGGCCTTGGGGCATTAGGAAATGATTCATATAATGTACCTAACTATGAATAGATAAGATCCAGATGTTGGGTAGTTAAATGGCTTGCTACTCAGTAAAAAATTTAAACATGGACACATACTTGGAAACCTGAGGTCTTAGATATTGATTGAACCATTTACGCAAGATTTCATAAGGTAATTTGGTTCTCACTAACCTCTTGCAATGATGCCACTCATGAATGTGATTAGAAATTAACATGGCATCATATTGTTTGAAGTTTGACAAGAGATCGGATTCGATATCATACTATCTAGGAAACTGGAAGTGTGTCAATAAGGTTTGAGCTGAGGAAAATTCATTATAAGATGCATCATCTAACTCGATATACCACTTTGCGGCATCCCCAGTTAACGTACATTGGAATAAGCAAAGTTTAATAGAATCATTAAGTTTAATAGAACACCATAAGTGATAGGTGGTAATGTGGGTGGAAGGATTTTCCCTAGGATTCATACTTTGGAATATCTAATGGCAATTTGGCAGCCATGGATGACCACCAGGGATCATGTCGGATGGGGTCATTAGTCAACTTTTCCAAATCCGGTAAATCAAAAGAGAGGATAAGAATGTATTGTGGAGTTATCTAAATAGATCATAGGTAGAAGAAACATGTGACCAACCTTGTGATCCCCCCATATAAGGAGTAGAATGACTCACTTTCTATTCAAGGAAAGGGTTTTCCCCGACATAAGACTATTGTGGGAAAAAATTAATGGTAAATGGATGTTTCCACCTAGGGTATGTAACCCCAAAGAGAAAATGACCCCCAAGAGAATGAATTCTCATGGGGCTGTACCCAGGAGTAAAATAAGGACCACTTTTTGCAATAGGACCGGCATAAGGAGGATAACCTGTGTGGGTGATGGTACTGGCAGCAAGGTTTCCCCTAGGTAAACTAGATCCCCCAGGAAAGGTGTTGGTAGGTGTAATCCCTATAAAAGTGAGTTGTACAAGGCTTGTGACATATTAGATGAAAAATTTCCCCCAACTTTAGTAGGAACAACTGGTAATCCCCACGATGGATTTCTAGAAGGAACTATGCCTAACTAAGGGACATGAATAGTGGGTTGAGCAAAGGAAGGAGAAAAGAATCCTAACCCTACTAGTTGATTAGGATTAATACACATGGTCAACGTATAAGATGGAGTAGGCATAGACACATGAGGAAAATTCATAGGAGTTATAGAGGAAACAGGTGGAATTCCCCAAGAAGAAGTGAGGGGTGTGGACGGAGTAGTGGGTGGGGTCATGCTAAGTGGTGGCAAAGATGACATGAAAGTTGACTCTACCAATGTAGAAGGTAGATAAGACTCAGATTCTACCATAGGATAAAAAAATATAATGGTGACAAGGTATAAGAAGGTGTAGAACTATCAGATTTCATTTGGAATAACTAAGGTCCTAATGGATCGGTAAAAGGTGGATTGGAAGGAGCAGTAGAATCATCCACCATGCTTTCAATAGAAATAAGATTACTATGAGAAGGACCTATTATACACATTTTTGGGCACTGTAACCCCAATCATACATGTCCATAAACCAAGGGCTCCTAAGTCCCTAAAATTGTTGCTTCACACCCTAAAGGAACAAGGTCAGCTGATTATATCATCTCCCAGAAGTTCTCCATAGAAAACTGCTCAGAACTGGTCAAAGTTGGACCATACAGACTACCCAATGCAGAGGGTGCGATGCATCTCACCTGCTCAGTGAAAAGGGTGCGATGCATACTGGAAAGCCCTTTTGTAGGGTGCGATGGGTGAGAGTAGACAAATGGCGTGATAGTTTGCAAGGTGGATCGTCATGGAATCTTCCAGAAACTTCTCCTATGACACTTGCCTCTCTAAATTCACCAAGGGATGAGTAAGAGATCATCAATCTCCAAGTGGAATCAAGAACTATCAGAGAGAGGACACTAATCAAAATCTCAGAAGCTGACTCACCCCCCTGCAATCATCTATATATGGATCCCTCATCCCAGAGATCCAAAGGCTGGAATTTTGTATTTTGTAAGGAAGTGTTGTTGGCTTATTGGTGGAACATCATAGTGTTTGGTGATCTAAGCTTTTCATGAGGTGAAGAAGGGCTTTCATGCCGAGAGGATGATGCTGGGTCAGAATAATTGGTTGTAATCCTCTTTGCTATTCTTGATATTAATAAAGCTATTCAAGTTTTCCTCCACATTCTTGTATGTTTGATGATATATGTATTTGTGTGGTCAATATATATCTGGTCCTATATTGTTTATGATTGTAGATCTCTGTTCTTCGATAGTATTGTGCTGCTTTGATCCCACAGGTGCTCTTTGAAGCTAGGTAGATGAAGGAAAAGTGGGAAGGATCTGTCAGAAGGGAGAGGAACCAAGCAAGGAATCAAGCACAAGACTGAGGTTGGTATCCTTTGTTCCTCTCTTATCTACTTCTCATAAAGGAAAGAAAAAGTAGTTTTAGTTTGTTTGTTTCTAAGATAGTTACCAGTCTTAGTGGGACTAGCAGCTCCAAGTGGACACTAGATTTCCCGATAAAAAAATGGCGACTGCACTGGCGAGCGAATAGATTGTTTGCTTATCAATATTTGTTTGTTTTATAAACTTACAGACGGAGCCTGAAGTCAAGCCAGCTAGCCTTCGAACTGCATTTGCTATGCAAGTGCAAAGTAGATCAATGATGATTCAGTCTATCTCCGAGTTTTGTTTATAAACTGAACAATCGATTTGCAAACCTTCTAATTTCCCTAGTGGTGGCTCTAGTAAACTCATTAGGTCAGCCCCTGTGATTTCTATTTACTGACTATCATTAGCTCGGCCTAAATCCCTAAACTAAGCTGCAAACTGTGACCCGGAACCAAGTTGAAGTCTCATCCCTGGACCATCGCACTTTCTCCTCTTGGGAATCTAGATGCATGGTACCTCCCATGTGTAGTAGGTGCACTGCATCGTACTTTCCCTGTGTTGCAGGTGCGCTAATCAGATAAGACCTCTTCTGCTCTCATATTTTGGTTTTTTGTTCACTCTCTTCAGCTTTATTCAGGAGTTTTGCTGTCTGTTATCAGTATACCACTGTGGAAACTCCCTTCCTTTGCATGATTCTACCTCCATTGTACAAAGGATTGTGAATGTTTTTATGTATTGTGCGCCATTTACAGTTCTATTTTAAAAAAGGTAACATAATCAAACTGTCGTCTTTTGATTTGGAAGTGTCGCAAGTGTCGTTTTCAGTTAAAGAAAAGAATTCTATTGTTCTTGATGGTCAATTATACAGTTAGTGTTGTACTTTATTTGAATTAGTAGTTTTTCAAGTGTTGAAAGTAGTTTTCAATTCAAAATTGCAAAGTGTCGTCATTATCTTCCTTTCGTTTTTTAAGAGAAATTTGTTAGTACTGTCGCTTTGAAAAGATAATTCAGATTTGTACTTAGCATTCTTCTTGTCATTCACACATTAAGAAAGCTGAAAACAAATACATGCATGTGCATTTGCACTTATACTGCTTATTTGTTTGATTTAGGACAATGCATCTAGTGTGTGCTCTTTGCTTTATGTTGAAAGAATATCATCTCTCTTTCTTTAGTAGCTAGGATTTTCATTGCAAAAAGAAGATTAAACGATTATTTATCATCTTAGATTACATTTTAGGAATTGCACATCTACATCATGCGATGAACCTGAAAGGAAAATTTCTTAAGAAATATAAACTGTAAAATAAAGTCAATGAACCTAAAAACGCTTTGGAACCTAACATACAACATCTAGAAGTCTAGGCTAGAGACGTATTCCGGCGTCGTAAAGCCTAGTAACTGTCGCTTTCATTGTTAGTTGGGTGATTCCTCCTCTTTGAGATGACAAGTGCCAGTACAGACTTGTGCTCCCACGTACCATCGGGTATATATTGGGAGACCACAATAGGCTATATCCTTTATCCATAGGAAGCTGTGTCTGTTGCCCTATCGATTGCAATGCACTGAACATAGCATTCGGGAAGATTGACTGTCGTACCGTAAAAAGTATTCTACAATTTTGCAATTGGTTTGGTAATCCCTCTGTCTAGATTTCCAGAGTAGTCTTTTTTGTTCCTTTTCAGACTCCTTAAAGGAAAAGGTCCATCTGAGCATTTGTCACTTCAGGCTCATTAAAAACCAAAGGCGACTAGAGTCATCTTTTGTTTTTTCTCGAATCTTAAAATTTGAAAAAGCAAGTTGTGTCAAAGCGTCTAAAATTCATTTAATTCGGAAACATTTTGCCCCTGCTATTTTTAGTTGATCGAGTAATCCGCAATCGTGGAGGAAAGTCAATCAAAACCCCATCATTCGCGAAGACTTACGAGTCAACTGTCTTTGTCTCCAGAATCAAAACTAT
Source organism: Pinus tabuliformis (assembly GCA_031772625.1). Lineage (NCBI taxonomy): Eukaryota > Viridiplantae > Streptophyta > Pinopsida > Pinales > Pinaceae > Pinus > Pinus tabuliformis. Next base: position 180,857,195 of record CM062815.1, read on the forward strand.
TTCGGACAAAGCGAACTCGTTTAACCAATTCAAAGACCCCTGGTCTAGTTGGGACAAGTGTTCCGACACCCTCAGAGACTCTGGTTACTCCAAACATTTCTGGTATCCCTGCCTTTATAGAAGAAGTTTCGCAGCCACTAGAGGATAGTAGAATTGATCCTAGTATGAGGGTAAACACTTCAATTCCTGAACCAGCTCCATCTACAGCTGATTTAGAAGGTGTTATTCCCCAAACATCTGTCGTTGCAGAATCTATACCTTCTTCGGCATCGAAAATATTTTACGGACCTGACGGTCTACCTCTTCCACCTGGATTGAATGCTATAGAAGAGATTGTGGAGGATACCCCATCTAGTACTCCATCACATTTTGGAGTTGGGATCACCCTATATCCTTCTTTGTTGGAAATTAGTCTACCATTATCGGAAGTTCCTGTAGAATTGCTGGGAAATCTTTTGGATAGACTAGATATGTCTGAACAACCGTCGACATCTAGGACTGTGTCATATCACACAATGACGGCAGAAATTCCTGCTGCTTCTTTGTCGGAAATTAGTCTACCATTATCGGAAGTTCCTGTATAATTGCTAGGAAATCTTTTGGATAGACTAGATATGTCTGAACAACCATCGACATCTAGGACTGTGTCATCTGACATAACGACGACAGAACTTCTTGCTGTCACTCCAACAATGTTCGCCAGCGTACCGTCTGTCGCAGCTAGCTCTCAATCGTTGGGTGGAATCCATCCAGGGGTTGTTTCGACAGTATGGTCTGTTCCTGTTTGTTCGTCTGGAATAATATCTGGAATCTCTTATGTTGAGTCTCAGCAAATTGATCCTTTGCAGTGTCAATTTGGGAAGTTCGGTCCTCAAAGACAAATCATTCCTTTAAGCATTGGATTACTGCCATATGGGGGGCAATATGCCCTTTCATTGTCTCCTCCAGGAGGTCAAACATATGAGAGTTCACAACAGAATTCAGGTTATGCTGGAATTACATCTAGCGGTTGGGTGCCAATAGTACCTTAACAACCAAGAGTTGTATACTCAATGCAACAAAGTCTGCCTATGTCAAATATCACCACTACACCAGCTATTGTGACGGTGTCACAAGTACAAGCTCTGCCTGTTGTATGCCAACCTCAAGTCTCTTAGGTCGCAATCCAACAACTCCCTGTCTCTACAACGCCACCACAATCATTGATTAGTGGCTCCTTAACTAGAGTGACCCAGGCTCAAACGGGTACCATTACCCCTCATCTTGGTCAAACAACCAATATTGGACAACAACACATGGTATCACAACCATGGCTGGTGCAATATCAACAACCACAATTCCAACAAGTTTACCAAGGATCTGAGCACGAAGTCCTTGCAAGTAACAGGCAGCCGTATATTCAAAACGGTCAACATCAATCATTTCATAATGGTTATGCCCATCAACCTTACCAAAGTTATCAACATCAAATGAACTATGCTCGTATGCAAAGACCCACTGCTCAGGCAATCCCATCTTATCCGGGGTATGCTTTGCCGAACCTGAATCAACAGTTTCCCTTCGTGGCAACTTTAGAGTTACCAGATCTAAATCGGCTGAAAAATGATCCAATCACTTATGCCCCTTCATGGCCAGTGATTCATCATAAACTTCCATTAGATATTCCTAAATTTAATGGAAATCTGGGTGAAGACCCGTCAAATCATGTGATGACCTTTCATCTGTGGTGTTCATCTAACACTCTAAATGATAATTTGATTAGGCTTTGCCTTTTTCAGCAAATGTTAACTGGTCCGGCAGCGAAATGGTATATCGAATTTCCTAGAGATTTGTTTGATAACTTCAGTACCCTAGCCACAACCTTTTTAACCCATTTTCAGTTACCCATAAGGTACGAAACAGGAACAGAGATTCTTACCAATTTCAAGCAAACAACGACCACTCACATATCTGATCATATTCATGAGTGGTGACATCGTCATAGAATGGTAAAAACATATGTTCCTGATCAACTGTTGGCTGAATTGTTTATTAAGTCATTGTTACCTTCTATTACAAAAGATGTGGCAAAGGGAGGAGTCGTTACTGAAGAGCAAGTCATTTCTCGTGAACAATATTTAGATTTGATCTATACTCAATCTGTCACACTTTACGATAAAATCCCTGATGCTCCTAGACTGGAATTTTCCATTCCTCCCTCTCCTAAATCAAACAAAGACTCTCATGCCAGGGACGATGTAATAGGAATGACTAGCACAAAAATCGCAAAGGCTAAGTCGAAGAAGGCCCGTATGGTTTTAGGTAAAAATGCAAATGAATAACTTCTCGCCTCGGAAGTAAATGCTGTATCGACTGACAAAGGCAAAGAAACCAAGCAACCAGGAGGCAAGAAGAAAAAGAAAGGGAAGAATAAGAAATAGGAGGAGTCGTCCCCTGAAAAATCTTCTACAAACCCTTCTGGAGATAGGAAACCAAATCGTCCATGCCTTATATGTGATGAGGATCATTGGACAAGAGAGTGTCCATATAAAGCTGAGCTTAGAAAATTCTTCAAGAATTCAAAAACCTTGGCGATATTGACTGATCCATTTCCAAATCCAGGAACAAATCTGGTTTCTAGTGACAATGCTTCCCCGTCCCAAGTGCTAATGTTGTCGGTTTTGAAGTAGCAAAATGATGCTTTGATATCAACAAGGAATAAAGATTACAGGAATCCACAGCTGTCGGACAACGAGGCCAAAGATCAACCTAGTAGTTCGACAACAACTTCGACCGAAGTTGTGCCACCCATCATTCCTGAACTAATGATAAAACCACCAAAGGAGTAGTACACAAATGGACATTTAATCCTCGTGCAAGAGTAGCACAACATTATAATATAGTGGAGGATATGGCCCAATCGCCATCCGCTATGTCGACAGTTGAGGTACTACAAAATTGCCCCTCCCAAAAGCAGGCTTTATTATCGGCGATAGGTGGGATTGACCCAACCGATTCCAATCTTGTGTCCTTTAATCATAGAGGATATGACCCTCAGTTACCAACTCAACTAGCTTTCTTGATTCAAGTGAAAGTCCTCAACAAAACTGTTCATCAAACAATTATTGATGAGGGGGCATCTACATGTATTATGTCGATGAGCTTCTGGAAAAATTTAGGATCTCCACCCTTGTCACGATCTTCGACGACATTAAAAGCATTTGATGGATGAACATACACCCCATATGGGATTTTAAGTAACTTGCAAGTCAAACTGGGGGGAAAAACAATAGAAATAGATGTTGAAGTAATTGACAGAAACCTCGATTACAACATACTATTGGGAAGGCCCTGTATATATGTTATGGCTGTCGTTGTGTCAAGCTACTTTAGGAATATTGCATTTCCCTTCCAAGGAGCTATTACAATCGTCGACCAGCAAACATTTCTCCCCAACAGTTCACAAGTTACGGGAAGCATTCCGATGATCCACGGAAGCCCTCATTTGCTTCAAAATATCAAAGTAGGCCTACTAAAAGACCCTATATTAATGGGGACTTTTTCCCTACCACCTCCAATCAATCTTGCAGAAGTGGCAAATGTGGGAACCTGCAATATGATATCTTCTATTCAAAAGATCTCTAAAAATGATATTAACATGGATCATCTGGAGGGATTGCATCCAAGCCCAATAGAAATATTGTAGCAATCAATGTTTTCGGCATGGGAGGCAAACCCAAATCAACGCTCATCAAGCATTTGGATAGATAGGTCTAAAGAATATGGTACCCGTTCAGATCCTTGGTCGCAAGTACAATCTATAGACGAAGGAATTGTTTAGTCAATGATGATTGACAGGGCACCATGGGAATATTACCACCATCGTTCCCATCTTCTGGACTACAAGGAAGATACTCCTAGTGACCTTCATCATCCCTCAGTTTTTTATTTTCTATCAGATACTGTAAACACGGTGGATTTCGAACGAAACTTGTCCAATATTGAAGAGACTATCGCCATAAATATCTCGACCAAAACAGATGTTGTAGAGAATATTCATGTCGGCAAATCTTGTTCTCCTTCAGAAATGGAAATATATCACGCTCTTTTTCGCGAGTTCAGAGATGTCTTCGCTTGGTCATATGATGAAATTCCAGGAATTGACTTGAGCATAGTTGAACATGAAATTAAGATGTATCCAGATGTCAACCGGTACGACAATGGCCACGGTAGGTGCACCCCAAGCAAGTCGCTGCTATCAAGGCAGAAGTTGAAAAACTTCTCCATGCTAGTTTTATTTACTCGGTTCCTCTAACCGAGTGGGTATCGAATATTGTTCCTGTAATGAAAAAATAATGAACGATTAGAGTGTGCGTCAATTATAGGGATGTAAATCTAGCTTTTCTGAAAGACAACTACCCTACACCCTTCATTGACCAGATAATTGATGAATGTGCCGGATGTGAAATCTTTTCATTTATGGATGGATTTTCTGGGTATAATCAAATAAATATCCGCCCACAGGACTAGACAAATACTACATTTATTTGTCCGTGGGGTACATTTTCATATCGCAAGCTACCCTTTGGTTTAAAGAACGCAGGGGCAACATTTCAGAGGGCAATGAATTATGCCTTCCATGACATCAAAAACATCGTTCAACCATATCTCGACGATCTTCCGGCTCATTTGCAAAAGTGGACCGATCATCCACAGCATTTGAGAATGATTTTTCTACGTTACCGACACTACAAGATACGACTCAATCCACACAAATGTGTGTTCTGTGTTAGTTCTGGTCATTTACTTTGCTTTGTGGTCTTAAAGGACAGGATTCGTCTCGACCAATGTAAGGTTCAGGCAATCATTGATTTGCCTCCACCTTCAAATTTACTTCAGATTCAGAAACTCCAAGGGAAAGAAAACTTTTTGAAGAGGTTCATTCCAAATTACATCGAACTTGCTAAAGGTTATACTCGTCTGTTGAAAAAAGAAGTACCCTTCATCCGGGTTTAGGTCACGCAAGCTTCCTTTGATGCTGTTAGGTTCCTATACCAATATGTTTCATTTTTCATGATTGACTATGGAAGTGTCAAATATGTTCATCCTTTCCAGACTGCAAAGGTTCCATATTTTGTATATGGATAAAGAAAATTAAAAAATGTAAAGAGGGTATGCCCTAAAAGAAAAATCAAAGGGCAAGAAAAATGAATTGGTCAGAAAAAATAATAAAAGTGAACCCCAAACCAAAAGACCAGGAAAGTGGCCAGTCAAAATGCCATTGCTATCTTATTTGCAAGATCACAATGTGTAAATACTGTTGCTTATCACACTTGATGGATGGACCAACAGTTCAATCTAGACCATTCCATATTTAAATTTGCTGTTGTAGAATAGAGAAAGAATATTTGTCCAAACAGTTCAAGCTTGGCAGATAAGTACACAGATAGAGAAAATAAGGAGCCCAACTACTTAATCTGGGCCCTTGGAAGAGATAAGGGTAGATTTAGATAGGAGGACAGTCAAAATAAAAGAGGAACTTCAGGGTTTTCAAGTACAAATGCAACCAATCAAAAGGAAGAAAAAATGCTAGATGTAGGCTAGGTAAGTAGTTTGAGGTTGCAGAAACAAGGTTGTGATCTTCTTGCCTTATCAAGAAAGGACTCATCTCATCCATGATACAAGTACCATGGCACTTGTTTGGTTGTATAGCAATGGAAGCATGACTAATTCCCCCTTCATTCCCCAAGAAATCTTTTACTAACATCCCCTCAAGGACCTTGGGATCTACCCAATAAGTCCTGTTTCACTTCTTTCTATGAGAAATGCTAAGTTAAATTCTAAGTTTACTTAGTGAAAAGAAGCCACATTTTTTGTGTAAAAATCATCATTCCATACTCCTTACATTTTCTTATGTCTAAGTTTTCACTCTACAAACTTAGCATCTATGCATGCAATTTCATTCCATAAAGCCATATTAACATTTAACTCTATTATGTAGCTTCCTAAATCATTTTCCCCACCCCTATTCTTACAAAAACTATATAAAAACCCAAAAAATCTAAATATCCCTACCCATTGGCAATTATAGCCATTCAGTATAGTTTTCGGGAAATATTAAGTCCATCCAGGACTTTATATTAACCCTTCCATGTATAAACCTCGGGATTTATTTTAACCTCAGGTTAAATAAATAACCACTTGAAACCCTCCCACCACACCACGCATTCAAAACTTGGTGCGCATATAAACCTTGGGATAAGTTTAATATTTGATTAAACCAATAACCATGACCGCCCGCGCAACCACAAAACCCTTTAACCCAAAGTTTTGACCCCCGCGATATTTTATAATATTAAATATACGGGCGGGTTCATGTGCCATATCGTACCATCAACTACCCTTCTCGTCAGCCCTCTGATGCGTCCTTGCAGATCCGATGGCTCACGCTGATATCAGAGCCACCCCGCTATACGAGGGTTAGCTCCCAATAGAAAGCGGTGTTGTCGCCATACGCAGGGACGCGTGGCCCGTTTCGGTTGCATCAGGCACACGCTGACACAAACCACCCCTGTATCATAAGCGGTCCGATGGAAACCACTTACCACTTGTCCTCCCCGCCGCACACATCATCCCCACGTCGGCTTTTGCGTCAGCACCCTCGCTATTGTACAGTCCGCCGTGGCCACCCCGTCACCCATCCACATTAGCTGCCACGTTATCTACCGTACCTTGCTACGAGACTAGGTGACATCATGCTGACGTCAGTAAAAAAAGTGCCAAAAAGTCCGAAAAACCACAAATTTTCGTTAAAAACTCACAAAAGTGATGTTTTTGTTTATTTTTTATATGACCAATGGTGAAAGTCTCTGCATGAAAAACACGTCCAATCCACCATTGACGTCCCAGTCTACCACCCAGGCGTATTCAACCTACAACCCAACCTCCTCGGCTCTACCTGCAACTGCATTTCATAGCAAAGTCTCGAACAAACAGTTATTTACCCGGGAATGCCCAGAAACCCTGTCTTTCATAATTTCTCTGCAAAATATCACCAATACAGCTAAATTCAACTCAAAAGCATTATCACCTGCAAGCTCCTCCGCTCTGCTTCACTGTGTAACCATACTGATGAGCAAAACCTGCCGATTCTCTGACCCTTTCAAATTACCCATTAAAGCTCGAAATCCAGCTCCTGTTCACCTGCAAAACCACCAAAAAAACTGTGAAATCCCTGCTCTCCCCATGATTTTCAAGCTTCCTCATTGAAGAATCCTGTAGACTCTGTACTCCCGGTGAGTCCCACCCAGCAAGGACACCTTCGCACAGAACTCAAACTGCAAATTTCATGCTAGAAAGCCCTCTATCAAGACTTTGTTTTCCTGTTAAAATATAGACCAAATCCAACTATAATCCCAGTAAATCATGGAGGCTCCAGTGGCCCTGAATAATGTACCATTAAATGCACCTCATAAAGAGTTAGAGTGGATACCTCTGGCAGACAGAGACTATCAAATTGATGATATGGAGGGAGATAAGCTTCACCTTCAGGCTTTCTCTGAAATAAGGAATAACTTCAGAAACAAACTTGACCTGTTAGGAATATGGGAATCCAACATGCCTATATATTACCTGCCCTCAGTGAATGTCTTCCCTGACTTCATCCATCAATGTTGAACTAATTATGAGCCTTCTCAAAGGGTAGTGATGGACCCTCCTGGAAATGTCCTGTTTTACATTACCCCTCAGTCCATAAATGAGATGCTGCAATTCAACCCAACTCAGCCTTTGGTCCCCCTTTCCATGAGACAATTGCTGGATCAAGCCTAAAAGTTGCCCTCTGCAGAAGTTGACCGAATTTCCAAGCTGTTTATGCCACCAGAGTGTTACTCCAGATTCACAATCCCCTATCACCATGCTTGGCTTACTAAGGATGAAAAAATTCTCATAGATATGATCTCCTACATCCTGGGATTCAGAACAAGTGAAATTGTGGATGAGACTATGTTTTCTTTGATGTCCATGTTTACTCCAGGACAGCCCCCTGCTGTCAAGTATGACTATGCCACCTTCATAGCCAACAAGATTCATGAGCAGTTCATGAACTTAGAGAGGGAAAGGGTGTTCAAATATACTTCATATATATATCATTTGTTGTTGTACTATCAATCAGATAGTTTCCCGGTTTTCCTTAAAAAATTTGATGCTAGGGGGGAGCGAAGGTCTGTAATATTTTGGTCCTCGGTGTTCCATCATGTTAATTACTCCCCATACACATACTGTGAATTCGTTGACCTTTTTGTCTATCCAGCCACTTGCTTATTGTCAACAGATCCTCCTCCCAGGCTCACTGCTGAAATGTAGAGAATCCTACATCTCTCAAAGGGATACAACAGTGCAGATTTAACTCACTTCTATGGTGCTAGGAAAAAGGCACAACTTAAAATAAGACATCAATTGGGCCCCTTTATCTTTAATAAAAGGGAAGAAGCATGGAAGGATGCTAACACTATTCTGAGAGACAAACTTAAGCTCACACTACGTTTCCATTGGGCACCATATGACCCAGAACATTTCATAAGCTTTAGAAGAGCTAAAAACAAGCTCACAGGGTATGTGCACCAAAGAATCCATGAAATTGAACAATATGCCAATCAACAAGAATGGGTAGAGGGCACACTAGTGGAAGAGATTACTGAAGAAGAGATAACAGAGAAAGCAATCAAAAACCTTGAAAAATCAGTTGACCTGGAATCTTTTGGACAGGTGTTTTTCACAGGTCCGCGGCACCTTGGAGAAGGCACCTCATCTGCCACGGTTTCCCAACAACCTGCCTAAGAAATTGCTCAACCAGCAGAGACATCTAAAGGAAAAGAGGTGCAACATTCAGAGCAGCAGGTATATCATTCCAAGCAGCAAGAAACTATGGCAGACCGACCAGTTTCAACAGACGAACAAAGTCAAGGGTAAGACCCTTCAACTCAAGAAAAGGTGACTGAAATTCCTGTGTTACAGACTCCTCTTAATGAGGAAAGGGCCAAGAAAAGGGATAGACAAGAAGAGACTCCCAAAGGGGCATCTATAGATCAGCAAGCAGAAAAAAGACAAAGATTAAATCCTTATTCAGAAGAAGAAATTCCAGAGGGGCCAACTAAACAGCAAGTTCCCCCAAGTATGGAGACATCAGCTAGCTCCTTCCAGCCAGAGCAAGAAAGACAACAAGGTGTGGAGGTTACATCCACCAGGCAACAGAGCAGATAGGGCTCTGACATCAAGAAGGCATTCACTGATATCAAGGCCAGAAATGAGCCAGTAAGGTTCCAGCTCTACAACCAGTTGTTGAGAATGGCTCCCACTAATCAACAAAGACTAATGGCAGCCTATGATATCCAGGAAGGGAAAATGACCCTCGGCCATTTTAGACCTACAAAGCAACAACCACAATCAGCTGCTGACTATATTAGAACCAATCTAGAATTTCTCTCCAAGGACATCCATCCAATGGACCAGATTGAATTACACAAACAAACCGGTGAAATGGCATATTCTACCTTGGCAGAAAAAACATTATTGGCTCATATATTGCAAAACTCATTGCACAATACTTCTGCCCAACTGGAATTAGAGAAGGCCTCCTCAATGGCTAAGGATAATAGAATCAAATCCTTGGAGGATATTATTATAGAGTTGGGACATGATCCCAAGGATCCAAAGGGAATTCAGGCCTTGATCAAAAAGAAAGAGGAAGATATAGCAGCCCTCAGAAGACAACTCAGGCTGCCAACTACAATACATCCTCAAACTACAGAGGTAGCACAACAAAAAGAAGAAGAGGATGTGGTTACTTTGCTTATGAGGATGCACAAAAGACTCATAGAAATAGAGAGTGCCTTGGAGGCATCACTACAAGGGAGACAGGGAGAGTTGGCCTCTCGGCCAGTTCAAACAACTCACATTCTCACAGCTGCTCCTCCTACGGTAACCACAAAAGTCCCTCCTACTGATCCGACATCAATACCAGGTACCTCAAGTTCAGCACCAGTTTCAGCAACAACTACAGCAGCAGCAGAGCAAGAGGCCAGTCTAAGTATGGAGGAAATGATGAAAGAAATAAAGGCTCTGGAAGTACAGATGGCAGAATTGAAAGAAGCCAAAGAAAAGCTGGCCAAAATTGAGGTAAGATATGACAAATCCAAGATGGATGTAGCTGAGAAGACAAGAGAAGTAAAAAGCTTAGAGAAAAGGATAAAGGAGCTGGAGAAGGAGCTTACTCTTGATAAGACTCTAGCTGAAGTCAAGAAAATTTTGTGGGCCAAAATTGGTCAATCCATTACAGACCAATGGCAAGCAATTGAAACTATACATGAGCAGATGGAATTGATAGGCTTGGCTTATTTTGAAAATCAAAAGGCTAGAGCATATTTAGCAAATATGCCTGAGCAAGCCAATAGAATGATCCAATTTCTCAACACTCATACCAAAGCGCAGTTGTCAGCAATAGGTATTAGGAATAGGACAGATACCATCTTACTAGTGAAAAGGGTGCTGACCCTAAGGAATTTTGTGCAGACTCTGGAAAGAAAATGCCAAGAAATGCAGGTAGAGGTAAATGAATTCAGAATAAAGTTTGCAGCATTACAGAGCAGAGGGCTACCCAGTTTATTAACCATCACTGGAAGACTACTATCACATGAGCAATATGCCAATAGGGTAAATAACTATGCCTCCAATCAAATTAAGCATCCTCAAGCACCTCAGAAGAAACAGGGCCTCCCTTTGGACATAATCTTTATGACAAACTAGAAAATCTGTTCTATATTAAACATGAGATAAACCATCTTTTTGAAGTCCAGGCCAACTTTTATAGATACACTGAAGCTGATGAAACAATGATAAAGATACAAAGACACAAGTTTCCTACAGAGGATTGGTGGAAAGGAATGATGGAGACATTGCTCTGGTAATTTTGTTTATTTTTCTTCTGATTAGTTATAGGTCAACAAATACAGAGGCATGGTCCACCAGCCAAAGAATAAAAAGCAACATAAAGCATAAATGGAATGGTGACTACAGCCCATTAATGTAAAAAAATCAAGTACTGATGACAAGGCCAAGACAGTGACAAGCAACATAGCAACATCAAGGTAGCAAACTCAGAATGAATTCGTAGCAACCAGTCGACTCACTCAGCCCAAAAAGTCAAAATACCTCTGACAAATTGGACAACTAGCACATTCATATTTACTACAGCATTTATTCCCTCATTTACTACTTCTTAAGAGTTGGTAAAGGAAGTTATGAGTTCAAGACTTATCTTCATGATATTTTGTATCTCCCTTTTTGTATAAATACCTCCCCATAATATGTATTTGGGGTTGGTGATTCTCTCTCTGGGCTGCGCTGTAAATTCTCAGACTGTTTTAATACAAAAGTTGTTGAAGTTCACTATTGATGACCATATGGATGTTGATTTGATGTTCTGGGACCTGCTATAGAATTCCTGTGTCATTCTATGGATCAATAAGTTATTCTAAATCGTGTTTTATGTTTTCTATGTTTGCAATTTTCACATATGTTCCATAGTCTTGGTAACAGAGAAGAAGAATAGCCCAAGATTTTTTTAAATGCACCCTGTGTTCAATCTCTGCTATCAATTGTGTTTTCTTTAGAATTAGTCATAAATATGAATTCTTAATTGCTCATGTTTGCACTAATTCCTTCATTTTGAATACTATTTAGGTATTCTTAATTGCTCCTGGATAATATTCATGCACTTTCCCTCTGCCAGCATAATGAAAGATTCTTGATTGCCTTTCATTCCCTAACTTCATTCCATCGATTTTCAGATTGAAAATTGTTCCTAGATTGCATACCTTGCTCTGTAGCATCACCATTTACCCAAAAAACACTTTCAACAGTACATCAACATTGACTCCATTGCCCAATAGTATAGACTGGTTTGGACTCGTATCACAGCTATGCCTAAAATCACCATCCAACAAACTTAAAACTAAACCCTGTACATCATAACTAGCCTAAAATACTCCAAAAAAAAAGTTAAACCATAAAGAGAGAGCCCTCTCTGGTTGCAGGTAGGCTAGGACCTGTAGCTAAAATATTGGTTAGTGGTTACCTCGGTCATATTCCCTTCAAGAGGCAGGGAACAACCTGAGTGATAACATCATTGGCGACTCCACTGGGGACCTCTGAATGACTATTTGTAACTGCTATCTGTTTTCTAAAGCTACAGATGGAGCCTAAAGTTAGCCAGGTAGCCTCTGAAAGTGTCTTTGCTCTGCATTTACAGGAGTAAATAAAAGCTTCTTTAGTCAATCTCCAGTATAGTTTTAGGCTTTAAACAGTTGTTCCAAAAAATTGATCAATTTCCCTATTTTCAACATATTCAAAGGAAAGCCAAAAGCTTCCCGTATTTCAAAGAAACTCTTGTAGAATATTGCGAAAAATTGTGATCTTAAGACATTCCAAGAAAATACTAAAAAACTAATTTAGAAGCTGGCTCCAAAGAAGAAAACCCGGTACACCAAGTCAAACCCTGACCCAGATCCTCCAGCTGTTTTTGAAAATCCAAACTTGATCCCTAAGACCCTTAGGAAACAAGAAGCTCAAGAAAATTCTGCTGGTTTAGACCTTGAAACAGTTCAGCAGAGCTATATCCAAACTCCTTCTAAAGTGTTAGTTCGTCCTCACATTACTGTTGCTTCTCCTAGTTCTTCATCCACCTCTAAAAGCACCTTCTCCACACCTCCATCCACCGCATATATTTCCACTCCAGTCCCTGCTGTTTTAGCTGTCCCATTTATTCCTATTGCCCCATTTATCCCTGTGAATATGGCAAACCGTTATGCTCCTCTTCAGTTGCCTGGAAATCCAGGGGTTATGCCTCAAGATTATCAAAGAAAAATCACATATTTTGATGGTACTGGCTCCTACACAGCCCAAAAATACACTATGAAAATGCAAGATTATTTTGAGAATTATGAAATAGATGATGATTATGTGAGAATAAATATTTTTGTTCAAAGTCTAACTGGTGATGTAAGGATTTGGTTTAGAGCACTTGCTGCAAATTCTATAGCTGATTCGGAAGCTCTTTATCAATTCTTCCTAAACAGATGGTAAAAGAAGAAAGACCCTTTACACATTTTAACTTAATATGACAATTTGAAAAGAGGCCCACAAGAAGTTGTCCAAGACTATTGTGCTAGGTTCAACAATGTTTATAATGCCATTCCTCAAAACCTTAGACCTCCACCTGATTTAGCTTTGATCAAATTCCCTAATGGATTTGATTCTCGCATGGCATACCAACTGAGGGAAAGAGCCCCTCCAAGCTTAGCAGACATGCAGAATATAGTTGTTAGCATGGAGGCAAACCTAATTGCTAAGAGAAATCGGGCAAGAGCTGAAAGAAGAACAACTTTCAAAGAAGAGCCTTCAGCATTTGAACAGAAACTGGATGCAATCATCAAAGGTATGGAAATACTTGGGGATAGGGTGGAAACTATTGAAAGGAAATCATCATGGGAAGGTCAACCAAGTAACACTGCAAGAAACCCAAAGTTTAGAAAAAATCAAAATCCAAATTTTGGAAGGGTTGGCCCTGACCAGAACATCAGACCTCCATTTCAAGAGAACTATGCCGAAGCCTCAACATCTAGCGAACCAATAGAGGACACCCAAATCAACCGAATGGGGTTAAACAATGAGCAACAAATTTTTCTAACACAAGATGACCAAGAGGCTCACAATTTTAACCAATTTTAGACCAAATCTGGAGGGTCATTTGATTTCAGAGAAGGCTATGATGCAGCAGTCTATGAGGTTCATAAACAGTACAAATTAAGAATTAGAACCATAGATGTTCCTGAACCTACCAAACTGAAGGATCCCAAGCAGCCAATGAGAACAAAGGATAAAGCTGTCCTGATAAAACCCTCTACTAAAATAGACCCAGACCCAAAGGAAGTCTCTATGGAAGACATATCAGACTTACGGCCCTCAAAAAATCAGCCATACACATCCCATTCATCAAATGAAAATTTGAATCACCCTCCTGAAAATAATTTCAAATCAGATATACCTCAAAACAACACTCATAATCAAGAGAAGATCACTGAAAATCGAGTTGAAAAGGAAACGTTTGCGGTCCATAATACAAAAATTCATATAGAAAAACCTTTTAATTTAGAAACAGAAATTGGCAAGCTGAAAATAGCTATTCCTCTCTCTGAATTTGCCAAACATGAAATTTACAGACAACAAATCAATAGGTCACTACAGATACCAGAGAATAGGGATGTAGTCAATGTTCTTGATGATCAACCTAAGTTAATTTTTGGTCATGAAGTCAACGGTATAACAGTAGATGGAGGGGTCCCTCCATTTTATGTGAGCTTAAACATTCATGAAAAAGTGCTGCATAATGCTATGTTTGATTCCGGAGCTTCCCATAACCTAATGCCTAAATCGGTGATGGAGAGATTAGATCTAGACATCACAAGGCCCTACAAAGACTTGTTCTCATTTGATTCCAACCAGGTCAGGTGTCTTGGCCTAATCAAAGACCTTTGTGTATCTTTAGTCCAATATCCAGCTAAAACAATCTTGATGGATGTGGTGGTGGCTGACATTCCACCTAAGTATGATATGCTTTTTTCCAGATCTTCGGGTGCAAAACTCCAAGGATCTTGCAGCTAGACATGTCCTATGCCACTATTTCAGTGTTTTGACAGCCAGAGAGATTATACCGTGAAACATTGATGAAATATGATGTTAGCAGTCATGAAAAACCCCAAAACTTCCCCATCTATTCTATGCATTCTGATATGGATTCGTTCATTCTATATAATGTTGGGAAGTGTCCCAAAACTGATGTCAAATTCCTAGAAGCACCATAAACACAAAGCACAGAGGAACAATCTAGAGCACAAGATCAAAAAACTGTTGATATGATTGCTACAAAAAAGGGAAATGATATATCATATGAATTACAAGAGCCAAATCTACCCAATCTTCAAGCTTCTAAAACTCTTAAGGCTAGTCATAACCAAGAAATCTTATGGTACTTAGAGTTTGATGGCTCGGTAAACAAATTAGGAGAAGGGGTAGGGGTTTGGACACACAACATGCAAAATAACCATGCTGAAGGTCATGCATATAGGTTAAATTTCAGATGCACAAATAATATGGCCGAGTATGAAGCCCTTTTGTTAGGTCTTAAGCTCATTAAACGTCTAGGGGAAACCAAGGTTTCAATCCTAGGGGATTCAGATTTGATTATACAGTAGATGAAGGGAAATTTTGTTAAAAATTATCTTAGGTTGAGAGCTTACAGAGGGGTAGCCATTGAAATACTTAACACTTTCTCAGAATCTCAGCTCACCAAAATCCCTAGAAAGCACAATTTACATGCACACAACATGGCGACTTTTTCCAGCACTTGAAAGCTACCATTTGAACCCAACCACCATTTTACTGTTGAAATCAAACACAGACCTGGTGTCCCAGATAATGTCAAAAATTGGCAGGTCTTTGAGAATGATACACAAATAAATAATTTCCTGAATTTGAAAGAGGAATTCTCCAGCATAAACATTGATACAAATACCATCGATGATCAATAACAGATAGAAAAAATTGAACAAAATATATCAGCTAAAACATCAAATCTGATTTTTCACCCAAAAACTTTTGATGACAAGAATTTACATGAACTAAAGCAAACAGATTTTGATGAAATAGCTGAGGCAGACGCTAAAGTAATTAAACTAAAGGATAATTTTTTGCCCACCGACTTAACTCCTTTAGAGAACATATTTGACTCAAATGATATTCCTAGGAAGCCAAAGATGCAACCTCTCAATGCAGAAATTGAGGACTGTAACATTGGAACTACAGAGAATCCCAAAAGGGTAAAACTATCCAAGAAATTGCCTGCTGATCAAAAGCAAAAGTATATTGAGTTTTTTAAGGAGTTCCAAGATGTCTTTGCCTGGAGTTATGAGGACCTCAAATCCTATGATACTTCAGTCATCCAACACACTATACCTCTGAAAGAGAATCAAAAACCCTTTAAACAGAAGCTTAGAAGGGTGAATCCTATCCTCCTTCCCCTGATTGAAAAAGAAGTTAAACGTATGTATGAAGCTGGAATCATCGCACCTATCAGGTTCTCAGAGTGGATTTCAAATCTAGTGCCTACTAGGAAGAAAACGGGAGAGATAAGATTGTGTGTTGACTTAAGAAATTTGAACAAAGTTTCTCTCAAAGACCACTACCCCTTACCAAAAATGGATCATATCCTAAAAAGGGTAGTGGGAGCCTCTAGGGTCTCATTGTTAGATGGATTCTCAGGATTCAATTAGATTTTAGTCCACCCAGATGACCACGACAAAACTGCCTTCACCACACCTTGGGGAACCTTCAAATATGTAAAAATGCCTTTTGGACTCAAAAATGCAGGGGCCACTTTTCAAAGAGCAATGGACATAGGCTTTGCCAAAGAGATCCATGATTTCTTAGTCATATACCTGGATGATCTCACTGCTTTTACAAAATCAGACCAAGAACACTTAGAACATTTAAGGCAAGTGTTCCTAATTTGAAGAAAATATGGCATATCATTGAACCCAAAGAAATCATTGTTCGGCCTGCAAGAAGGCAAACTCCTAGGTCATATAATTTCAAGAGATGGCATTAGGATTGACCTAGATAGAATTCAAGATATTCTCCAAGTGCCTCATCCAAGAAACATCAAGGAACTGCAAGCCCTTCTAGGAAAGATCAATTTCCTAAGAAGATTCATTCCCAATTTGGTCGAGCTTATAAGACTGTTGAATAATATGCTTGTTATAGACATTTTTGGGCCCTACAACCCCAAGCATGAAATGTCCATAAAACAAGGGCTCCTAAGTCCCTAAAAGTGTTGTTCTAACCCCTAAGGGAACAAGGTCAACATATTACAGCTTCTCCTAGAAGTTCTCCATGAGAAACTGCTCAAAATTGGTCAAAACAGGATCATTGCAGCTGCTCCACTGGCTAGGTGCATTGCATCTCACCCAAATACACTATGAGGGTTCGTTGCATTTCAAAAGTCCCTTCTGTGGGGTGCGATGGGCGAGAAACGACAAATGGAAGTGTCATTCCGCGAGGGGGAGAGGCAATGGAAGCTTCCAGAATCTTCTCTTGTGACACTTGCCTCACTAAATTCGACCAAGGATGAGTAAGAGGTCCTCATTCTCCAAGTGGAAGTAAGAACTATCAGAGAGAAGACACTAATCAAATCACAAGCTGACTCATCCCCCTTACAGATATCTATATATGGATCCCTCATCCCAGAGATCCAGAGGCTGGAATTTTGCATATTGTAAGGAATTGCTGTTGGTTTTCTGAGACAAACATCAGATTGTTGGGTGATCTAAGCTTTGTTTGAGGTGAAGAGGGGCTTCTTTGCTGGGAGGTTGATGTTGCGTCGGAACAACTGGTTGTAACTCCTCCTGGCTCTTTTCTTGTTTATCAATAAAAACTATTTGAGTTTTCCTCCATGCTTTTGTATCATTGATGCTTGTTACATTTGTATGGTCAATTTACATCTGATCCTAGATTGTTTATGATTATATATCCATGTCTTTGTACAGTGCTATGCTTATGTGATCTTACAGGTATTTTGTGAAGCTGGGCGTGCAAGGGAGCAGGTAGCTAAGGACTATCAAAGAAGAGAGGGATCGAATTGAAGGATTAGCGCAAGACAGAGGTTGGTCTTTCTGTTCCTCTCTATCTATAATTCATAAAGGAAAAACAAAAGTAGTTTTTCTTTGTTTGTTTCTAAGGCAGCTGTCACACCTTAGTGGGATAGAGCAGTTCTAAATAGACACTTTTCCCTGTAACAAAATGGCGACTCCGCTCGGGAGCTAATTAGTTCGTTTGTTTATCATTCTTTGTTGTTTGTTTCATAAACTTACAAGTAGCATTTGAACTGTATTTTCCATAACAAATGCAAAGTAGACAACTGCTACTTCAATCCGTCTACTGGATCGGTTCATGATTTAAACAACTGATTCAAAAACTATCTGATTGCCCTTGTGATAGCTCTTAGATCCTCCTTAGATCTACCCCTGATTGTTGCATTACTGATTTCTTTTTACTCAGCCAAAACCCAAGAACTGAACTGCAAACTGTGACTCGGAACCCGAACAGAGTCTCGTTTCTGGCCCAACGCAGGTACTATTCAGAGATTCTGAATTTCAGCGCACTTCCCGAGTGGACAACCTGCGCTGCATTTCATATTCTCTGTGTTACAGGTGCACTGATCAGACTAGCTCTGTGCAGTTGTGGCTTCTATGATTCATTCTTTCCAGTTCTATTCCTGAATTTTGCTGCCTGTGATCAGTATATGTCTGTTTGAAACCCCTTTTCCTTACTGTTATTCCGCCTCCTTTGTAGAAAAGAACTGTAGATGTTTTTGTGTGTTTGTTGAGTTGTTTATAGTTCTCCTTTGCAAAAGTAGCATAATCGTACTGTCGCCCTTTGATTTGAATCTGTCGCAAGTGTCAATTTCAGTCCTAGGAAAGAGTTTGATCGCTGTTGATGGTCGATTATCCTGTTACTATTGCTTTTGGTCTGAATTTGTAATTTTCTAGTGTCAAAAACAAGTATCCATTTCAAAATCGTAAGGTGTCGTAATCGTCTCCAATTTTTTATTTCGAAAAGAAACTTGTTTATATTTGTCACTTGAAAAGAAATTCAGATTTGTGCATCAAATTTCATTTTAGCATTCATAAACTAAGAAAGTCGAAAAACAAATACATGCATGTGCATTTGCATATAGACAGCCTGATTGGCTTGATTTAGGAAAGTGCATTTAGAGTGTGCTCTTTGCTCTTTGTGAAAATATTCTGTCTTTATTTTCCCTAGTAGCTAGGATTTTCATTGCATAAAGGAGATAAAAAGTTTGTTTATCATCTTAGATTGCATTTTAGGAATTACATCTACATCTCATGGTGAACTCGAAAGGAAAACTTCATAAACAAGATCAACTTAAAATAAATTCAATGAATCTAACAACACTTTGGAACTTAACGCACAACATTTAGAAGTCTAGGTTAGAGACGTATTCCGGCGTCGTAAAGCCTGGTAACTGTTGTTCTCACTGATGGTTGGGTGATTCCTCCACTTTGAGATGATAAGTTCTAGTATGGACTTGTGCTCCCACGTACCGTCGAGTATATTTTGGGAGACCCCAATAGGCTTAATCCTTTATCCATAGGAAGCCGTGTCTGCCGCCCTATCGATCGCAATGCACTGAACACAACATTCAGGAAGATTGACTTCCGTATCGTAAAAGGTATTCTGCAGTTTTGCAATTGGTTTGGTACTCCCTCTACCTATATTTCCAGAGCAGTCCCTTTCGTTCCTTTTCAGACTCCTTAACGGAAAAGGTCCATCTGAGCACTTGTCACTTCAGGCTCATTAAAAATCGAAGGAGACTAGAGTCATCTTTTGTTTTTTCTCAACTCTTAAAAACTGAAAAAACAAGTTGTGTCAAAGCGTCTAAAATTTATTTTAAACGGAATATTCATTACCCCTTTCCTACGTTGATCTTGGGTTGAGAAAATGCAATCCACCAACCAAGGGATTCCCCTTGGAGGAAATCCTAGTCCCTTCTCCTCTTGGTGAGATGTTGGTGCACCCCATATGGCCACATTGTCGCTTCCAGGACTGACAATTGGTTTGCCTGTATGGCTCTTCTCAACCTCTGTCGTTCAGAACACCACAATTCCTTAACAATCGAATCAACAATTAGACGAGTCCAGAGTTACCCACCAACCTTCTAGTTCCTCTAATTCTTCCTCTCTTCCTTCCTCTTCGCTTGATTGGGCTGGTAAAGCCAAAAATCAAGTACCTAAGGAGAAGAAGGAAAAGAAGAAGAAAGAGAAGAAGAAGAAGGAGCCAAAGGCGAATGGGGGCAAACGAGTGTCGTCTAGCGAAAATCCACACACTGCACCGACCAGGCCTAAATCGCCATGTGTCATTTGCAAGGGAGACCACTATCACAGAGATTGTCCTTGTATCCCTCAGATCTTAAGGGACTGGTCTCCTCGTTTGCACAACTTGGTGTCGTCAACCTCTGAAGATCACGTTGAAAGCACACTGTCAACTAGTGAAAGTGAAGCCCCAGGACAAAAAGGAAAGTATAGATTTCCTTGTAAACTATGCGAAGGCGATCATGCCGTCCACCATTGTCCCTTCTTAGACGAAGCTAAAAGAGTTTTGGACGATCGTCCCGTTTCACCGTTACGACTTCCTCCTGGGTATAAAAAACTCTTGTCGAGTCCGTCACTAGTTGAAAATCTGGCTGGCCCGCTCAGGTGGTCGGCCGAAGCATCTATCATTGAAGATAAAACATCTGAACTCATACCAGACGAAAGTCAAAAGGTCGAGGTGGCAGTTGACCCGGTCTTGCCTTCAGAGGTTCCATCTTCAGATGATACAGTCACTGAAGAGAACAAGGATGGCACCGTCCAGATTCTTTTCATAAGCACAGATTCCAATGAACATGGGGTCAATTTACCCGTTCCTTTACCGCAGGAAGGAAGTTCGTCAGAGTCGTACCCGGCCGTCTATTCGGTCCCACCTCCAAGCAACCTAGTTTTCTCCTTCGACTGGAATCAACTAGGCAGACCCCGTTTACCAGCTAGTATACCATTCTGAATTATTGTTCAAATATATAGAATGGTTATGGCTGGTACCATCATAGATGAAGGGGCTTCTGTGAGTATCCTTTCCTCAACTGCTTGGAAAGCGCTTGGTTCGCCATCGCTTTTGCCTGAGATGAGAAATCTAACAGGCTTTGATAAAGGAACCAGTCGACGGTTATGGATCCTTCCCAATGTGTCCATAACATTGAGAGGGAAAACCATTCACATGAACGTGATGGTAGTTCAAGGACCCCTAGATTACAATCTACTCCTTGGACGAGACTATATTTATTGCATGAGAGCCATTGTCTCATCACTCTTTAGAGTGATGTGTTTTCTGCACAAAGGAAGAATGGTCAAGCTCGTAGACCAGCTTTCATTTCCTGGATCATGCATAGCAAATAGTCATATACCATCCCTAAATGGTCTTTTCACGCAAGAAATGTCTCAATCTCTAGTCCGTCCACCCGATGAGCACGAGTGATTCGAGGGGACATGACTGAAACCTAGGGGGCATGCACCTTGGTCTGCTTCGGCAGGAAAACTTCAGGTATAGGGTAGGTTTCCGCGAGATAATATGACCTCTGTACTCCCGTCCATGATTGGAATAGGGAGTTGGACTGGAATAAGATCCTCTTGTCAAAGTTATGTGGGTTAGCGGGCATCGCCGCTCACCTTTGTTTATTTCGGTAGACATCGCTAGAGAGGTGTTTTGTTTATGCACTAAATAGAACAATCTTTGGGTAGCCTGAAAGAGGTATACCTTTCCTGATAAAACAAATGTTTTGTCAGCTCGAATAGAAGGTGACCTTGAAACTCTGTTTTATACCTGGGGGCATGCATGCCTTTTGGCGTGCAAGCGAAGAGCGAATATTTATTTTTTTAAATTTGTAGGACCTCTAACCCTTTAAACTCGTAGGATTAGTCGTTTCCTAACTTGCATAAAGAAAGGATGTGGGGCAAAACTCTAAAAGTTGCCATTTTATATGAGACATTCTTATCACACGACTGGATTAATCGCGCAATTTTAGCACATAGTTCAAGCTCGTTAAAAAAAATAAACATAAGACATGAGCAAATGTTTCCACCCGCGTTTAAGCTCATTAAAAAATGAACTATTCCCTTGTAAATAACCATTGTGAATGTAGTACTTCAGTTGTTAAAACCTTGGTCATGTTTGCACCGTCACCTCCACTTTTTCATTGGATGATCATTCACCTCCATTTGATTGTTTACCCATTTTGAGGAACAGCTGCGAAGAGTGATTTCACTAGCCATCCTTGTGACACTGCCGTGATTGGAAAATTCCAAACCTTACCTGGAATTAGCTGCTACCCGTTTTATGACTCGTTCCTCAAAAGACGAGTCTCCTTTAAGCTCTTTTCAACTTACTTGTAAAAAATGAAAAGATTGCCGAGCCTTTGGCCTCTCCAGCTCGTTAAAGGGATAGGAAGTGCTATCCCTCCTTTAAATTTTAATCTTTTTGGACTTGAGGGATTATTACACAAAAAGATCGAGCACTTGTTTTGTTCGGCTCGTTAAAAGTATCGAAAATCCATCCCTTTTGTATTGTTTTTTACTTTTTCGGACTTAAGGGATTAGATGACGAAAAAGGAATTTTGGAGTTACCTTTACGTTCCTTTTTAGACTCTCTAAAATTGAAAAGGACCGAGTTATCTTTGTCGTTAAACTCGTTAAAAAGATTAATAGCGACAAACTTGTCTATAGACGAGAACGAGTTTCACTATCGCTAGGCTCGTTAAAACATAGCGATGGGTTTGCCCGAAGAGAAATTATAGAACAAGCATATGTTATCCTCCTCAAGCTTGACAAAAATAAAGAGGTACTGGTCAACAATGACTGGGGAAAATTGGGAAGAAAACTCAACGAAACTTTGTTGGTACCAAGTCGCTCTTGAACATGACACTTCCGCTCCGTGTCTGAGTCGGGTTGGGTTGTTTCATTCACCGGTCACATCACCATGGTCACGCCATACCATCCACATTTGGGGTTAATGCTACCAATCCATCACATCAGTGTCGCCGATATGTTCAAGAGAAGTCATTCAGATAATTCACCTGTGTCTCACCCACTACCATACATTATACTCCATTCTTTCATGATTGCCACCCTGAACCTTATATCACCAGATCGTTTTCACCTTCATTAAAATCATTTGCTCCGTTCCGTGTCATTGATGTGGGATTCATTAAGGCCCTCCTGTGACGAATCACTTCTTGTCAACATCAGCTCATTATCCAAGAAGCTTATCTAGGAACACCCCATTCAGTACTTTGAAGCTTGCATGCCTCAATGGCAAGTTTCTCACTTCCGGCGATGGATTTACATCAATGGCCTACAACCGAAAGATTTTGTGTGGTGTTCGATGCCAAGTCCTTTTTTCACACCATGTGAATTGTACTGCAGTACCTTGAGGTTCATTATCATTATCGGTGATTTCTCTCATGCTTGTTAACAGTTTACATCATTCACTGGTAATCAAGCGATGTCTTTCCATGTTCAACTTCAGAACATTTCTCACATGGATCGACTTGTACTTTGAGTGAAGATCGGACGAGATTGAAGACCCCGGATCTAGTTTCATCCATCCGGGCTGCGATATTTATTCAGGGAAATAAAGACATTAAATGTACATCATTGCAGCACAAATAATCATCCTATCAAAAGGATGATGGCTCTACCAGAATCATCAGTCTACACTCAGACGATTGTCTGTCCTATGTACGTGAAAATGAATTTATAAAGCTGAGCATGGGAATGCCCTCCTCAGCTAGATCATGAAAATAGTATGAAGATAATGTATTGTATTGTATCTTATTATAGGTCTCCTCCCAGCATTGAAAGAACTTCGGATCCTCATAATAAAGCATTTCACCCAACACCAAAAGATTAATGGCCTCATACTTTAGGGTGCAACTGTTATAGACATTTTTGGGCACTACAACCCCAAGCATGAAATGTCCATAAACCAAGGGCTCCTAAGTCCCTAAAAGTGTTGTTCTAACCCCTAAAGGAACAAGGTCAACAGATTACAGCTTCTCCCAGAAGTTCTCCATGAGAAACTGCTCAGAATTGGTCAAAACAGGATCATTACAGCTGCTCCACTGGCTAGGTGCATTGCATCTCACCCAAATACACTGTGAGGGTGAATTGCTTTTCAAAAGTCCCTTCTGTGGGGTGCGATGGGCGAGAAATGACAAATGGAAGTGTCATTCCGCGAGGTGGAGAGGCAATGGAAGCTTCAAAAATCTTCTCCTGTGACACTTGCCTCACTGAATTCGACCAAGGATGAGTAAGAGGCCCTCAGTCTCCAAGTGGAAGTAAGAACTATCAGAGAGAAGACACTAATCAAATCACAAGCTGACTCATCCCCCTTACAGATATCTATATATGGATCCCTCATCCCAGAGATCCAGAGGCTAGAATTTTGCATATTGTAAGGAATTGCTGTTGGTTTTCTGAGACAAACATCAGATTGTTGGGTGATCTAAGCTTTTTTTGAGGTGAAGAGGGGCTTCTTCACTGGGAGGTTGATGCTAGGTTGGAACAACTGGTTGTAACTCCTCGTGGCTCTTTTCTTGTTTATCAATAAAAACTATTTGAGTTTTCCTCCATGCTTTTGTATCATTGATGCTTGTTACATTTGTATGGTCAATTTACGTCTGATCCTAGATTGTTTATGATTATAGATCCATGTCTTTGTATAGTGCTATGCTTCTGTGATCTTACAGGTATTTTGTGAAGCTGGGCGTGCAAGGGAGCAGGTAGCTGAGGACTATCAAAGAAGAGAGGAATCCAATTGAAGGATTAGCGCAAGACATAGGTTGGTCTTTCTGTTCCTCTCTATCTATAATTCATAAAGGAAAAACAAAAGTAGTTTTTCTCATTTTGTTTCTAAGGCAGTTGTCACACCTTAGTGGGATAGAGCAGTTCTAAATAGACACTTTTCCCTGTAACAATGATAAAGAAAGATTCTAAAGTCAAATGGACCATGGAAGCCAAACAAGCCTTTGAGGACATCAAAACAGCCCTTACAAAAACACCAGTCCTCACCAGTCCCAGGTTTGATAGAGATTTCATCATTTTTCCTTTGCATCTGAGCATACTATTGTTGTTGTCCTATTGCAAAAAGATGACCAAGGGTGTGAAAAGCCCATCAATTTCTTCAGCAAAGTTCTTATTGATGCTCCCTTAAAGTATCAAATCATGGAAAAACAAGCTTATGCCCTTGTAAAAGCCATCAAGGATTTCAGAGTTTATATCTTGTACTCACACGTGATAGCCTATGTTCCAAATGTTGTGGTTAAGGATAATTTAACTCAAGAAGGAATTGAAGGTAAAAGGGGCAAATGGATAGCCAACATCTTAGAGTATGACATTGAAATCAAGCCTACAAAACTCATAAAAGGACAACGATTAGCCAAACTGATGACTGAAACCAATTTTCAATCCCTTGACATGAATGAACTGGATAACGAACAGGAGATGGCGACTCCACAGATAAATCAAGCCTTTTTACAATCACCTTGGTATGCTGACATATGTTTTGTATTGTTAAACCTGCAAGCTCCTCTAGGGTTATCCAGGACTAAAAAGAGATTCTTGAAAATGAAGGCATCAAAATTTTGTATTATAGACAATGTTTTATTTTGGAAAAATCATGAAGGTATTTTGCTTAATTTCCTAACATTGGATGAAACTGACAAAGTCCTCAAGGAATTTCATGTAGGAGACTGTGGAGGACACTTGTATTGGAAATCAACAGCTGATAAGATCCTAAGAGCTGGTTTCTATTGGCCCTCCCTGTTTGCTGATGTAAAAAAAATTGTGATATCTTGCCATAAATGCCATATTTTTGAAGGCAAAAGAAAGCTGTTACCTTTGCCCCTTAAACCTATTTCAATTGAAAGACCGTTTCAACAATGTGGTCTAGAATTTATTGGTGAAATTCACCCTTCCTCCTCTGGCCAACACAAGTGGATCTTGACTGCCATAGACTATTTTACCAAATGGATAGAAGCCATCCCTTGTAGGCAAGCCAATGACTCAATCATCATGCAATTCTTAGAAACCAACATCTTGTCTAGATTTGGCTGTCCAGAAAAGATTATTACAGAAAATGTTGCTGCATTCAAATCCAAAAGAATGATCAACTTTTTCCATAAGTACCACATTACCTTGGGCCACTCCACAACCTATTACCCTCAAGGTAATGGCCTAGCTGAGTCATCCAACAAAAGCCTCATCAACATCATTAAAAAGGTCTTGGAGGAGAATAAAAAGAATTGGCATAAAAAACTTGTGAATGCACTATGGGCAGACAGATTGAACACCAAAAGATCTATTAGTACAAGTCCATATGAATTGGTTTATGGAATGGAGGCAAGAATCCCTTCATCTTTGGGAATCCCTGTGATCAAGTTGCTGCAAGAAATACAAGCAGAACCTAATGATATTCAGAGAAGGATCAATCAAACTATTCACTTGCAACAGACAAGAGAGGAAGTGTATCAGAGAACCCAGGTTCTACAAGATAAACTCAAAAAGATCTTTGACAAAAGAACAAAAGCTGAGGACTTCTTCATAGGAAATAAAGTGCTGAGATGGGATTCTAGAGGAGAGGATAAAGGGAAACATGGGAAATTTGATTTTCTTTGGAAAGGACCATTTACTATTCATGTTGTACAAGGTAACAACACCTATTTTTTGAAGAGTTTGGATGGCATAGATACTGAGGAAGGCCCAGTCAATGGGCGAATGCTCAAGCATTATTTTGATTCCCTTTGATCAACACAACACAATGTATATTGTACATATATAATTATATTTTCACCAGTTTTCTTTTACAGCAATTAGATAAGGAACAAGATGCAGTAGATTTTGAGGAAAAGTCAGGAAAATACATCACTTTTTGAGTGAGATTTTGAATTTACCATAAGAGATCAAGAAGAAGACTTGAAAACTATAAAGATGATGATAAATATTCAGAGAAACTAGCAAAGACACATATGTAATTTTACACAGATCAGCTCATGAGGAGTGCACACATGCTACAAAGGTTCAGATCATTAGTTTCCAGGAGAAGGAAGATTTGAATTACAACAAATAACTGAGAATAAGGCCATATGACCTGCTGTTCTTGGCTTTTCACCAAGAAAAGCCATCCCCAAGTGGACCCACTGTTAGGTTCCTATACCAATAGGTTTCATTTTTCATGATTGACTATGGAAGTGCCAAATATGTTCATCCTTTCCAGACTGCAAAGGTTCCATATTTTGTATATGGATAAAGAAAATTAAAAAATGTAAAGAGGGTATGCCCTAAAAAAAAATCAAAGGGCAAGAAAAATGAATTGGTCAGAAAAAATAATAAAAGTGAACCCCAAACCAAAAGACCAGGAAAGTGGCCAGTCAAAATGCCACTGCTATCTTATTTGCAAGATCATAATGTGCAAATACTATTTCTTATAACACTTGATGGATGGCCCAATAGTTCAATCTGGACCATTCCATATTTAAATTTTTTGTTGTAGAATAGAGAAAGAATATCTGTCCAAATAGTTCAAGCTTGGTAGATAAGTACACAGATAGAGAAAATAAGGAGCCCAACTGCTTAATCTGGGCCCTTGGAAGAGACAAGGGTAGATTTAGATAGCAGGACAGTCAAAAGAAAATAGGAACTTCAGGGTTTGCAAGTACAAATGCACCCAATCAAAAGGAAGAAAAAATGATAGATGTAGGCTGGGTAAGCAGTTTGAGGTTGCAGAAACAAGGTTGTGATCTTTTTGCCTTATCAAGAAAGGACTCATCTCATCAATGATACAAGGACCATGGCAGTTTTTTGGTTGCATAGCAATGGAAGCATGACTAATTCCCCCTTCATTCCCCCAGAAATCTTTTACTAACATCCCCTCAAGGACCTTGGGATTTGACCAATAAGTCATGTTTCACTTCTTTCTATGAGAAATGCTAAGTTAAATTTTAATTTTACTTAGTGAAAAGAAGCCACATTTCTTGTGTAAAAATCATCATTCCATACTCCTTACATTTTCTTGTGCCTAAGTTTTCACTCTACAAACTTAGCATCTGTGCATGCAATTTCATTCCATAAAGCCATATTAACATTTAACTATATTATGTAGCTCCCTAAATCATTTTCCCCACCCCTATTCTTACAAAAACTATATAAAAACCCAAAAAATCTAATTATCCCTACCAATTGGCAATTATAGCCATACAATATAGTTTTCGGGAAATAGTAATTCCATCCGAGACTTTATATTAACCCTTCCGTGTATAAACCTCGGGATTTATTTTAACCTCATGATAAATAAATAACCACTCGAAACCCTCCCACCACACCATGCATTCAAACCTTGGTGCGCATATAAACCTTGGGATTAGTTTAATATTTGATTAAACCAATAACCATGACCGCCCGCGCAACCACAAAACCCTTTAACCCAAAGTTTTGATCCCCACGACATTTTATAATATTAAATATACGGACGGGTCCCTGTGCCATATCGTACCATCAACTACCCTTCCCGTCAGCCCTCTGATCCGGCCTTGCAGATCTGACGGCTCACGCTGATATCGGAGTCGCCCCGCTGTACAAGGGTTAGCTCCCGATAGAAAGCGGTTTTGCCGCCGTACGTGGGGACGCGTGGACCGTTTCGATTGCATCAGGCCCGCATTGACACAAACCGCCCCTGTACCATAAGCGGTCCGATGGAAACCACTTACCGCTTGTCCTCCTCACCGCACACATCATCCCCACATCGGCTTTTGCATCAGCACCCTCGCTACTATACAGTCCGCTGACGCTGCCCCGTCACCCATCCACATCAGTTGCCATGTTATCCGCTGTACCTTGCTATAGGACTAGGTGATGTCATGCTAATGTCAACACAAAAAGTGCAAAAAAGTCCGAAAAACCACAAATTTTCGTTAAAAACTCACGAAAGTGATGTTTCTGTTTATTTTTTATATGACCAATGGTGAAAATATCTACATGAAAAACACGTCCAATCCACCGTTGACGTCCCAGTCTACCACCCAGGCGTATTCAACCTGCAACCCAACCTCCTCGGCTCTACCTGCAACTACATTCCGTAGCAAAGTCTCGAACAAATAGGTATTTACCCGGGAATGCCCATAAACCCTGTTTTTCATAATTTCTTTGCAAAAGATTACCAATATAGCTAAATTCAACTCAAAAGCATTATCACCCGCAAGCTCCTCCGCTCTGCTTCACTGTGTAACCATACTGACGAGAAAAACCTGCTGATTCTCTGACCCTCTGCAAATTGCCCATTAAAGCTCGAAATCCAGCTCCTGTTCGCCTGCCAAACCACCAAAAAAGCTGTGAAATCCCTACTCTCCCCACGATTTTTAATCTTCCTCATTGAAGAATCCTACAGACTCAATACTCCCGGTGAGTTCCACTCAGCAAGGACACCTTCACACAGAACTCAAACTGCAAATTTCATGCTAGAAATCCCTCTATCAGGACTTTGTCTTCCTGTTAAAATATAGACGAAATCCAACTATGATCCCAGTAAATCATGGAGGCTCCAGTGGCCCTGAATATTGCACCATTAAATGCACCTCATAAAGAGTTAGAGTGGATACCTCTGGCATACAGAGACTATCAAATTGATGATATGGAGGGAGACAAGCCTCACCTTCAGGCTTTCTGTGAAATAAGGAATAACTTCAGAAACAAAGCTAACCTGTTAGGAATATGGGAATCCAACATGCCTATATATTACCTGCCCTCAGTGAATGTCTTCCCTGACCTCATCCATCAATGTTGTGCTAATTATGAGCCTTCTCAAAGGGCAGTGATGGACCCTGCTGGAAATGTCCTCTTTTACATTACCCCTCAGTCCATAAATGAGATGTTGCAATTCAAGCCAACTCAGCCTTTGGTCCCCCTTTCCATGAGACAATTGCTGGATCAAGCCTCAGAGTTGCCCTCTGCAGAAGTTGACCAAATTTCCAAGTTGTTTATGCCACCAGAGTGTTACTCTAGATTCACAATCCCCTATCACCATGCTTGGTTTACTGAGGATGGAAAAATTCTCATAGATATGATCTCCTACATCTTGGGATTCAGAACAAGTGAAATTGTGGATGAGACTGTCTTTGCTTTGATGTCCATGTTTACTCCAGGACAGCCCCTTGCTGTCAAGTATGACTATGCCACCTTCATAGCCAACAATATTCATGAGCATTTCATGAACTTAGAGAGGGAAAGGGTGTTCAAATATACTTCATATATATATCATTTGATGTTGTACTATCAATTAGATAGTTTCCCGGTTTTCCTTAAAAAATTGGATGCTAGGGGGGAGCGAAGGTTTGTAATATTTTGGTCCTCGGTGTTCCATCATGTTAATTACTCCCCATACACATACTCTGAATTCATTGACCTTTCTGTCTATCCAGCCACTTGATTATTGTCAACAGATCCTCCTCCCAGGCTCACTACTGAAATGCAGAGAATCCTACATCTCTCAAAGGGATATAGCATTGGTGACTGGTATTACTACCAAAACCATACTGTAATAAGGATCTATGGCTATGAATTAGCCCCTTACAGACTACCAAAATATGTCCCCATGAGACTCTTTGGTGCAGATTTAACTCACTTCTATGGTGCTAGGAAAAAGGCACAGCTTAAAATAAGACATCAATTGGGCCCCTTTATCTTTAATAAAAGGGAAGAAGCATGGAAGGATGTTGACATTATTCTGAGAGACAAACTTAAGCTCACACTAAGTTTCCATTGGGCACCATATGACCCAGAACATTTCATAAGCTTTAGAAGAGTTAAAAACAAGCTCACGGGGTATGTGCACCAAAGAAACCCTGAAATTGAACAATATGCCAATCACAAGAATGGGTAGAGGGCACACTGGTGGAAGAGCTTACTGAAGAAGAGATAATAGAAAAAGCAATCAAAAACCTTGAAAAATCAATTGACCTGGAATCTTTTGGACAGGTGTTTTTCAGAGGTCCTCGGCAGCTTGGAGAAGGCACCTCATTTGCCACAGTTTCCCAACAACCTACCCAAGAAAGTGCTCAACCAGCAGAGACATCTAAAGGAAAATAGGTGCAGCATTCTGAGCAGCAGGTACAACATTCTGAGCAGCAAGAAACAATGGCAGAACAACCAGTTTCAACAGGTGAACAAAGTCAAGGGCAAGACCCTTCAACGCAAGCAAAGGTGATTGAAATTCCTATGTTACAAACTCCTCTTAATGAGGAAAGGGCCAAGAAAAGGGATAGACAAGAAGAGACTCCCACTGGGGCATCTACAGATTATCAAGGAGAAAAAAGACAAAGATTAAATCCTTATTCAGAAGTAGAAATGTTAGAGGGGCCAACTGAACAGCAAGTTCCCCCAAGTATGGAGACATCAGCTAGCTCCTTTCAGCCAGAGCAAGAAAGAAAACAAGGTGTGGAGGTTAAATCCACCAGGAAACAGAGTAGACAAGGCTCTAACATCAAGAAGGCATTCACTGATAGCAAGGCCAGAAATGAGCCAGTAAGGTTCCAGCTCTACAACCAGTTGCTGAGAATGGCTCCCACTAATCAACAAAGACTAATGGCAGCCTATGATATCCAGGAAGGGAAAATGACCCTCAGTCATTTTAGACCTACAATGCAGCAACCACAATCAGCTGCTGACTATATTAGAAGCAATCTGGAAGTTCTCACCAAGCACATCCATCCAATGGACCAGATTGAATTACACAAACAAACCGGCGAAATGCTATATTCTACCTTGGCAGACAAAACATTATTGGCTCATAGATTGCAAAACTCATTGCACAATACTTCTGCCCAACTGGAATTAGAGAAGGCCTCCTCAATGGCTAAGGATAATAGAATCAAATCCTTTGAGGAGATTATTATAGAGTTGGGACATGATCCCAAGGATCCAAAGGGCATTCGGGCTGATGAGCCCCAAATTTGGTAACTTGTTGGGATCATTTGGCCTAATTATCCTTGTTCAATCCTTCATTTTTCATAGCTTATGCATTATTTTTCAGTATGTTTATGTCATTTGTACGAATAAGGGTAGTCACTCTTCCTAGGTGGCTAACACGTGCTCATTTCAGGTTTTTTTGACACATGTTGGAGCAAAACCGAGCAATCATGGGCTGGAATACAACCAGGCTTGGGGTGAGGATTCATAGGGGGGTTGTCTATGGCATTAAAAATCCTTCCTCAGGATCTTCACCCCTAACTCCGAGCTCCAAACGCCACCAAAACCGAATCTAGAAGGCAGCCAAGTAGATTTTGGAAGAAGCTGTCTACTCACAGTTTGGGCAGCCAAGTCCGATAGATTTAGGAGGCTAGCTAGGGCCCTTTTGTTGTATAAATTTTAAGGCCTCAGCCTTCGTGAGGATGGGTGATGATGGAAAGTACCATGTTTTAGGTGAAGGTATGGTTCTGTTTCAGAGGGAGCACGGAGCTCCTGTCACCTTGACTGATGTAAAGTATGTACCAGGTCTAAAGAAGAATCTTGTGTCTGTCACTATGCTAGAAGATAAAGGCTATGATGTAGTATTTAGTAAAGGAAAAGTATTCTTGAGGCATATTGGTATTGGACAGACCAAGAGGATTGGGATTTGAGTAAAGAATCTCTACAAGCTGGAGGTAGAAAACTGTGCTGCATTGAATTCCAAAGAAGAGGTGGTGCAAAGCCAAGATGTTGGCAAGTTATGGCATAGAAGATTAGGCCACTTGAACTATGGGGCCTTGAAGATCATGCAACAGATTTCTACTGGACTTCCCAAGGGAGAACTGGAGCAGACAGATACATGCAAAGGGTGTACCTTAGGTAAGTATGCAAAATCTTCCTTTCAGGATTGAGACAGTAGAGCTGGAGAAATCTTGGAGTGAGTTTACTCATATGTTTTTGGACCATTCTCTACAGCCTCCACCGCTTAATAAAGGTACTATGTTATTTTTATTGATTATTTTTCTCGTAGATGCTGGATCTACTTTATGCAAAAGAAGGATCAGGCCTTCTTAAGGTTTTGTGAGTTTAAAACTTTGGTAGAGAAAGAATCTGGAAATAAAATAAAAGCTTTGCGTAGCGACAATGGTGGAGAGTATGTATCCCAATAGTTTAAGGACTTCTACATTGCAAAAGGAATTAAACAGGAGTTGACGTCACCCCATAACCCACAACAGAATGGGGTGGCTAAAAGGAAGAATAGATCAATTGTGGGAGCAACTGGAGTGATGTTGCATGACCAAAGCCTACCATTACATTTGTGGGTTGAGGCATGCAATACAGTAGTATACTTGCAGAACAAAAGCCCGCACCGTATACTGGGAATGAAGACACCTATGGAGGCCTTTTCCGAGAAGTGACCAGATGTGAGTCACTTCCAAATCTTTGTATCATTGGTTTACTTCCATGTGACCAAAGATGCTCGGAAGAAGCTAGATCCAACAGCTAATTTGGGAATACTTGTGGGGTACACGGATACACCCCACAACTATCGGGTGTTTCTGCCTACCAGTCAGAGGACAGTGATACGCAAAGATATAAAGTTCGACAAGCAAAAAGCCATGTGAGTATCACATGGGATGGAGCTCAAGTTGCATGCAGAGGAGGAACTTTCAGTTACTAAGGAGGAGGAACCTCAGATTGATGTAGAGCACCTGCATGCAGAGGATCCGGGAGTGGAGACATCCAATCATGTCGAGTCTTCCAGAGATGGGTGGAAATGCTCAAGGGAGTCTGACAGGTTGATGCTGGATGCATGGGAGAATGTGGGACAACCATCTTCTTAGCACAGACAGAGGACGTCACCCGAGTGGTACACTGGGTACATGGCCGTGGTTGGGGAGTTTGTAGAGTCTGAACCTTCTTCATTTGAGGAGGTAGTGTAACAACCAGTCTAGGTTGATGCAATGGTAGAGGAGTAGGACTCTATCATTCATAACAGTGTGTGGGATGTTCTCCCAAGACCTTAGGACAAGTCAGTGGTGAGTTCCAGATGGCTTCACAAAGTAAAGCAGGGAGCTGATGGCAGTGTTGAGAAACATAAGGGAAGGTTTGTTACTCGTGGTTTCTCACAGGTTGAGGGGATCGCCTACGATGAGACTTTTGCTCCTGTAGCAAGATAATCATCTATCAGATCGATGTTGACACTATCAGCTTAGATGGGTTGGAAGATCCATCAGATGGATGTGAAGACCGCATTCCTCAATGGGAAGATTGAGGAAGAGGTGTAAATTGAGTATCCAGAAGGGCTCGAAACCTTCGATCGTGAGTTGCGTGTGTGCCAACTCAAAAGGGCTTTGTATGGGCTGAAGCAAGCACCCCATGCTTGGTACACTAGGATTGACAGCTATTTCACTGGGTTGGGCTTCACCAATAGTGAAGCAGATGCGAACCTTTACCACATCATGGTAGAAGGTAAGCCATTGATCATTGTTCTTTATGTGGATGATCTGATTTTGATAGGTGATGATTAGTTGATCAAGTCTTGTAAGGAGGACCTTGTAAGAGAGTTCGGGATGAAAGACATGGGTCTTATGCACTACTTTCTGGGCATGGAGGTGTGGCAGAAAGATGGGGAAGTATTTGTGTCTGAAGGGAAGTATGCCATTGAGATACTTAGGCACTTCCACATGGAGAGGTGCAAGCCCATGCAGACTACTCTAGCCGGGAACTAGAGGACGGAGGATGCTACTTTAGGTGAGGTAGTAGCTGCTACTAGTTATCAGTAGCTTGTGGGTTCACTTATGTATCTAGTGAACACATGACCAGACTTATGCTTTGCGGTGAACCAGCTGAGTCAAGATATGATTCAGCCTACCAAGCTATTTTGTAAGGTAATGAAGCATGTGCTGAGATACCTTAGAGGCACATCTTAGTATGGATTATGGCATGGACACATAGAGGGAGTGAAGCTTTCGGGCTTCACAAATGCGGATTGGGCTGGGATTCCATCGAATTGGAAGAGCACTTATAGAGGAATCTTCAACCTTGGTTAAACTACAGTTTCTTGGTACAGCAAGAAACAGAGGTCAGTTGCACTTAGCTCACTAAAGGTTGAATACATGGCTGCCAGTCAGGCAGCATGCGAGGCTATTTGGATGCGAAAGATTCCAGTGGGATTTTTTGGTCATAGGATGGATCTAACTATGATCTACTGTGATAATCAGAGTTGTATGAAACTCTCTGAGAATCCAGTTTTTCATGACATGTCCAAGCACATTGATATCTAGTATCACCATCTTCGAGACTATGTGGTCAAGAGGATCATGTTTTTCCTGTATGTTTCGACCGAGGAACAGGATGCAGATATTTTGACTAAGGCATTGTCAAAATGCAAGTTCGAGTTCCACAGAGACAGGATTAGGGTTACTGATAATCCCTTTCTTGTTGAGAGGGAGTGTTGAAAATAGCAATAAGAAATGCTAAATATAGAAGTGCTAAAAATAACACTGCCATAAATAGCATTTCGGGATACCTTCCTATTTTAGTTAGTCCCTAAACTAAAATTGAGAAGTAAATTTGAATTTGTTGTTAGTAGCTATTTGATTAATAATTAATTAATTCATCTTGAGTTAATTAGTTGGAGAAAATCAAACATGAATTCTATGTGAGGACATGCAACAGTTATCCCATTAATTGAGGAATTTATCCCTTAGTTAAAGAGATAAGGATGAGTTGTAATTAGTTAGCTCAGTTAATTGAGTTAAGTCCAGTTAGATTAGTTCAAATAGTTTTTTGAACTAATTGTGAGTTCATTTAGTTAATGCATGCATGCATATAACTTCTGCACTTCAGATAAGTGAATATTCTCTCATAAATAACTCATGCATGTCAGTTCAGACAGAGACCTAGTTGAGATCAGATGATGGGACAGTGTACTATCAGTTGTAGGAATAGTCCATGGAGGATATCTCTTGCATGAAGAAGGAATTCATTCCTTGGAGATTGCATAGTTACTTTTGGGTTTATTGAGTGTGTGATGAGGCCAATTCACACAGGTGGCAGCATTGGACCCCAAGGAAAACTGCACAAGGAAATAGGAGGCTTCGAGGGCTAAGGAAAGGCATATGATGTGTCTATTTAGTCAGTGAGATGTATTGTTCGATTGTACTGAGAGCAGGATAGCTTGTGAGTTGATTATTTGTGTAATCTGAACATATTTCCACTTGTATGATAATACAGAGATCAAGGTTTTTAGTTGAGGCTTTCCCCTGAGTATTCTTCTGTGTTCATGTGTGATTGATTTCTCTTCATCTCTTATATGTGTTCTAATTGATCTTGCTCATATTTTGTTAGGCTTCCGCAAGTTTGTTGTAGAATTAGATATTGTATTTTGCTTTAGTATATTGCATAATCTGTTGATCTACAGTGGGAAATTCTACATTTAATTTTCCCATTAGTCCTATCTTCATACACAATCATAAAAAAATTATGGACACTTAGGAGAGGGTTTCCGTGTATTAGCTTAATTATCATTCTATGTGAAGATTCCATACTCATGGTATTATATTTAATAAAAATGTAAATTAGTTTAAACTTACTCTACAACCCAGTATGAGGGTAGATCTCATGTAAAAACGTAAACACCCAAATGTACACATGTAAATGTAAATGTAACATTTAACATCAGCCCTAATTAAAAATAAATCTAATTATTATAATGTATAAACACAACATAAATTTAAAATATGAAGAGGTTTACTAACACTAAAAAAGGTATGGTAAATAAATAAAAATATAAGTAAACCATAGGTATGGTAAATAAATAAAAATACAAATAAACTAGAGGTATGGTAAATAAATAAAACCTTTTTTTTATTTACTCCATCAACCTCTTTATATTTAAAGAAAATTCAAAAGATAGGTTTTATTTAGGTGAAGCCTATGAGCCAAATACCATGGGACAAATAATTATTAATACCATGGGTGAAATATCATATTTATAAAAGAGGTATTGTAAATAAATAAATATAAAAGAGGTATAAAGAGGTATGGTAAATAAATAAAAATATATCAAATAGGATTACAAATCAACATCTAATTATATACCAAGCCTATGGGTGAAATACCATGATATGCTAAATAATAAAAGAATATAAATAAACAAGAGCTATGGTAAATAAATAAAACCTCCTTTTATATTTACTCCCTAAACCTCTTTATACTTACTAAAGCTAAAAAGGAGGTTTTATTTAGGTGAAGCCTATGGGCCAAATTATTATTAATACCACACAAAAAACATTACTAACCCTAATATCAATATTAAAAGATTA
This sequence comes from Pinus tabuliformis, assembly GCA_031772625.1. Classification (NCBI taxonomy): domain Eukaryota; kingdom Viridiplantae; phylum Streptophyta; class Pinopsida; order Pinales; family Pinaceae; genus Pinus; species Pinus tabuliformis. The sequence continues at coordinate 180,894,219 of CM062815.1, forward strand.
TTACTATTATTAAATATAATATTCATATTAGGATATTATAATATTAATATTATTAAATTTAAGAACTTTGGATTAATACAATACTAAATTTGTTATATTATAATATATATTAATATATCATGATATATACTAACTCTAAATATTAATGGGAGGGAAGAACAAAGCATAGAGTGATAGAGGTGCAGAGATACGGTGAATTACAAGGGAGAGATGGAGATAGATTGAAGGAGAGGAGAAAGGAGCAACGAAGAGAGAGGGAGGGAGAGGAGTGAGATATGTAGAGAAGGATAATAGAGGGAGAAGGAGACACATAGATGGAGGGTAGGGAGATAGGAGGAGAGAGGGAGGGAGATCGTGAGAGGATTGGAGGGTAGAGAAAGAGAGAGACAAAGACAGAGAGAGAGATAGTGATGGGGGAAGAGAGATAGAGGTAGGAGAGAAAGGGAGAGAGAGGAAGGAAGAGAGAGAGGACTTGAGAGAGAGGAGGAGAGATGGAGGGATAGAGAGATGGAGTTGGAGGGGAAGAGAGGGATGGAAGAAGAAAGACATAGAGAGCGAGAAGTGGAGAGAGAGAGAGGGAGTGACAAGGAATAGAAAGAGAGAGAGAGTGTGTGTGTTTAGGGGTGAGATAAAAATACAAAGAAGGAAAGAGAGGGACATAGTAACATATATATATATATATATATATATATATAGAGAGAGAGAGAGAGAGAGAGAGAGAGAGAGAGAGAGAGAGAGAGAGAGAGATTGGGGAAGAGAGAGGGAGGTAGGAGAGAAAGGGAGAGAGAGGAATAGTGAGATATGGGACTTGAGAGAGAGGAGGAGAGAGGTAGGGATAGGGATATGGTGTTGGAGGGGGAGAGAGGGAGGGAAGAATAATGACATAGAGAGTGAGAAGAGGAGAGAGAGAGAGGGAGTGATTGGGGAGAGATGGAGAGAGAGTTTGTATATTTTGGGGTGAGATAAAGAGATAGAAGGAGAGATGGAGACAATGGGGGAGAGAAGGAGAGAGGAGAGAGGGAGGGATATAGTAACAAAGAGAAAGAGATAGAGAGAGAGAGGGAGGGAGGGAGGGAAAGAGAGATGGGTTTGGAGGGGGAGAGAGAGGGAGGTAAGATGAAATAAATAGAGAGATAATGGTGGAGAAAGAGAGAGGGAGTGATAAGGAGTATGGAGAGAGAGGGAGAGAGGAAAATAGGAGGGAAGAGAGATAGTAGTGGGGGAGGGAGAAAAGGGGAGTGGAGAGAGAGAGAGGGAGAGGAGGATGGAGGGATAAATAGATATATTAGAGAAAGAGGGTGTATGTTTTGGGGGTGACATAGGGAGACAAATGGAGAGATAGATATAGATGGACAATGAAGAGAGGGAAGAAGAGAGAGATGGAGATAGCGATGGAGGGACAGAGATATTGATAGATATGGAGTGAGAGAGAATGTGTGATTGGGGGGTGAGATAGAGATACAAAGAAGGAGAGATGGAGGGAGATATAGATATAGATGGAGGGAGATATAGATATAAATGGAGGGGGGAGAGAGGGAAGAAGATTTATTGCACTAGATGCATTGATCTCAATGTAGATATTTCTTTCTAATACTATTTGATTGCTTGCACTAGATGCATTGATTTTAGTGTAGATGTTGATTTCTAATGATATTTGATTTCCTGCACTAGAGGCATTGATTTCAATGTACATGATTTCTAATCTTATTTTATTTCTTGCACTAAATGCATTGATTTTAGTGTAGATGGTGATTTCTAATCATATTTGATTGCTTGCACTAGATGCATTGATTTCAATGTAGATATTGATTTCTAATAATATCTGATTGATTGTACTAGATGCATTGACTTCAATGTAGACAATTTCTAATGATATTTGATTGCTTGGACTAAATGCATTGATTTTAGTGTAGATGGTGATTTATAATCCTATTTTATTGCTTTCACTAGACCCATTGATTTAACTGTAGATGTTGGTTTATAATCCTATTTGATTACTTGCACTAAATGATGCATTGATTTGAGTGTAAATTTTGATTTCTAATCCTATTTGATTGCTTGCATTAGATGCATTGATTTCAATGTAAATGTTGTTCTCTAATCGTATTTGATTACTTGCATTAGATGCATTGATTTTATTGTAGACATTGATTTCTGATTTGATGTATGATGGTACATTATTTTTAAAGTGATTGGATTAACATTGTGCTTGATTTCAGTTTACGCAAAAAAAATTATTGACAATGTACATTGATTTTTGTGTTATAGTAATTCAACCTATTAGTGTTATGGTAATTCAACCTATTAATATTTACTACAATATCTTGATCTAAAGATTTAAATGGTTTACGATTTAACCTGTACTTTTCATATAATCAATATGAAAATATCACAAAAGAAACAAGGGTGTCAATGAGAATAGTAGAAGAAAATAGTTTGGGTAGATTTAGTGGGCTGATTGTTTTTGTTGTTGTTATTATTCCTTTGGAATGGAAAAGACTTGGGGGGCTATTTACTGGTACAAGTCTCGCTAGAATTTCTTGTTAATTCTGGAACTTGATTAGTAAGTGTTATTAATTTTCTAGTGACACTTTCAATATATGACGAATCCTTTTCTTTTGCCTTACTTGAATAATGTTGAGACTTCTTTCTAGTCTCCTTGCCATCTTTAGATACATCATCATTACTAATAATGCCAATAACACCAAGTCTTTCTCCACAGTGATTGCTTCTGAAAATTTTACAGCCAATGTCTCCTTTGCATCTCATTTAACAAAAGAGGAAATATTTGTGGGAAAGGTAGTGGTATAATAATTAATAGTAATTGAATCATGAGGTTATGTGCCTCAGGGAAAATTGTTCAATATGCGATTGAAATTTTGATTGAAATATTTTTAATTCTCCTTTCCCCCCTCTTATTCTTTTCGAGCTCTTTTAATAACATGGAGGGAGTTTTGTCATCAACAAATTTCTCCAAAAATAACTTCTTAAACTCCCTCCAACCATGTATTGAATTGATAGACATACTATGGTGCCATGCTGCTGCTCTACCTTCAAATTTAAAAGGAAAAATCTTGTAAGAAACATCTTCATACCTTAACTCTCCATAGATGCATGTCGAAATCATCGATGTGATCTTCTTCCTTTGTCTTCTTGTCTTGACCAAACTTTGATAACAACTTTTCCAAATAACTGGGAATTTTATAAAGGTTATCCAGAAGAGAAATAAACCCTTTGGCCAACCAATCTAAGTCTTGATCAACCATGTCTTCATCTCTTGGTTCCTCCTCCTTTTGAAAATCTAACGAGCCTTCTCCTTCACCATATAAACTATCATTCAACTCAAAATTAGCTCCCAACTATTCTTCGTTAGGACAAACAATGTCCTCCTCATACCCTTCGTTAATGGGTGAAGGTGGATCTTACTAAACTGTGTTTTCTAAGGACTCTGCTAACTCTTCAAGAGTGGAAAAAACCAAATCTTCCACTGACGCAACTAATACACTGGTATGAGTTGTTTATTTCTTCTTAAGATGATGTAGGAGGTCATTAGAAACATGGAGTAAACCAATAACTTTCATTAACCTATAGGTTATAGGTCAAATCACCTAAATTTGTTCATGGGTGGCCTTGTCAGCCAACTCTAGACTAGGTTGAGAAGACCCTCCCACTTCAGGAATATGAGTTGGAATGGTGTTCTAAATATTACTACCTTATCTAGAAGATGAATGGTTAGGATGTGTCGAGTTATCAGCCATAAAAAATTGGTTTCCCTCCTTCTAGCACCAGAATGTTTGTTTGGTTTTGTTATATTCTTTCCATGACTACCCCATGTGCAGGGGGCACCAACCCGTTATGTATGTTGGATTGGGCACTTTCGAGGGGTAAGTAGCGAATTTCGCATATATATTAGGTGGCGGGGGGGCTACCTAAGCTTTTGTGCATGGATTTCGCACATGGTTTTTGGCATGATGGTTTTCTGTCCATGGCATTTCATAGATCCAGTAGTCTTGTTTTTGGGAACATAATGAAAATCAATCTAGTAGTCTCGGTTTCGGGATCCAGGGGATAATCTCTATGTATATTTGTTTTAGGTTTTATGCTCTCGTCATTGTTTATTTTTTGTAGTTAGAATTCGTATGCAGGTAATTTCTGTACATGGTTAAAACCTACATTTGGTATTAGAGTTCTTTTGGCTCTAAGGGGACACCTTTGTTGCTAAGGCGTTTTTTGTGTAGGCCTATGGTAGACCCTATTCGGTCGGAGATCTACGGGATCGATTCTTGTGGAGAAATTAGATGGTCAGTAGTGGAAAGATAGAGATAGAGAAATTTAATGGTTAGAGTTCTGAGTTGTGGAAACTCAAGATGGAGGATCTGCTGGTGGATAAGGATCAGTGGATTGGGGTAGATCTGGGTACTAAACCAACAACAATGTCGGCTGAAGACTTGGAAAAGTTGGATCAGAAGGAAAAGAGCATAATACAATTGTGTGTCTCAGATTCAGTATTGTTGAATGTATAAGGGGAAGATTCGATGAAGGATTTGTAGGACAATTTAGTAACTTTGTACCAATCTAGATCTCTGGTGAATAAATTGTTCCTACAAAAAAAGTGGTATAACCTAAGGCTGAAAGATAGAGAATTGGTAACAAAGCATACAAACGCATTTAATACTATGGAAAGTCAATTATTATCTGTTGATATTAAAATTTCAGATGAAGATAATTGCTTCAATTTCTTGTGTTCTCTACCAGATTCATGGGATAGTCTAGTTGTTTCAATAGGTAGAAATGCAACTTCCTTGCAGTTTGATGAAATAGTCTCATCCTTGTTGTCGGAGGAGATAATAAGGAAAAATATTGAGTGACAGAATGGTGATTCCTTGTCTATACGAGGATGGTCATAGAACATAAATAAAAATAATTCCTCAAGTGGGAGATCTAAATCTAAAGGGAGATGTAAATCTCCAGGAAAACCTATAAAGGTGTGCTAGATATGCGGAAAGGAAGGGAAATTCAAAAGGGACTATAAATCTAAAGCTACTGAGAAAGGAAAGGATATGATGATGCTCCTTCTACAAAGGCGAAAACCACCTCAGATAAAGGTGGGAATGTGTACTTGGATTCTTCTTCAAGTACACATGTAGATCATGGGGCATGGTTGATTGACTCACGTGCATCCTTTCACTTCACTCCCCATAGAGAGTGGTTCTGTGAGTATGAGAAATATGATGGTGGTGATGTCTTCTTAGGGGATGACAGGAAGGCTAGAATCATTGGTCGCGAAAAATTTTAGTTCAAGTTGCAAGGTGGAATATTAGAACACTTATGGGTGTTTTGCATACTCCTACATTAGCTTAAAATCTGATTTTTGTAAGAGATATGGATGATGTAGGTGTAAAAACAGTGTTCGAGAAAGATACCTGCAAGATGGTTCATGGAGCACTAGTATTGATGCGGTGAGTTCAGATTGAAATTATGTACAAGCTTCAAGGCAACACTATTATTGATGGGTGCAATAGTGTTTTGGTTCCTGAAAGTGGAGCAGAAAAGCTAGTGGTCTCTGGAGAAATGACCATGCTATGAAATCAAATGCTTGGACATATTGGAGAGAAGGGCCTTTGAATACTTCATGGTAATGGTATGGTAAAAGGTATATCTAATACCTCTTTGGATTTTGATTTCTGGGAGAATTGTGTAAATGGGAAGCAAAATTGGATGGGTTTCCCCTCTAGTGCTAAGAGGGTGAAACAAATATTATTGTTTGTGCACAGTGATGCATTTGGACCTGTGTCGATTCCATCACTGGGAAATCCAGTGTACTATGTATAATTTATAGATGAATTCTCATGGAATACATCGATATATTTCCTCAGGAAGAAATATGAAGTCTTTGATAGGTTTAAAGAATTTAAGGCTCTAGTGGAAAACTAGATAGAGAAGAAGATAATGGTGTTGAGGACAGGTAACGGTGGAGAGTTTTGCAAGAAGGAATTTGAAGAGTTCTGTAAGAAGTGTGGTATAGCACGACATAAAACTAATGTATACACACCTTAGTAAAATGGAGTTTCAGAAAGAATGAATAAGACTTTGATGGAAAGGGCAAGAAGCATGCTCAGTCGCATTGAGTTAGGACAATAATTCTAGGTAGAGGTGGTGGAAATTGCATGTTACCTAGTCAATAGATGACCTTCATCAGTGTTGGAGGATAAGACTCCACAAGAAGTATGGACTGGTAAGAAACATTCTCTTTCACATATGAGGGTATTTGGATGTGATTCATATGTACATGTTCCAAAGGATAAAAGAACAAAGTTGGATAGTAAATATGAAAAGTGCATCTTTATTGGGTATAAGGATGGTTTAAAAGGTTATAAGCTTTGGAACCTAGAAACAAGGAAGTTTGTGTACAACTGAGATGTGGTGTTTAGAGAGGTGAAAGATGTTATTAAACATGAAGTCCTACCAAAGGAACTTGAGAAGATAGAGTTTGAGCTAAATAAGGAAGAATCAAACTCTACAGCAGAAGAGGAATGAGAAGATGAAGAGCCACAAACCCCTTCTGTGAGAAGATAAGTTAGAGAAAGAAGGCAGCCAGAAAGGTATAGTCCATTTGCTTTTTGTTCAATTTTTTCTTTATCTATTATTGATGATGATCCCATAACTATGAGGGAAGTGGTAGATTTAGAGGATGGCTTCTTTGCACAAAAATGAGGCCTGGGATCTAGTGGAGTTTTCAGCTGGAAGGAAACACATTGACAACAAATTGGTGTTCAAGAAGAAGATGAATGCACAAGGAAAGGTGGAGAAATACAAAGCTTGTTTGGTAGCAAAAGGTTATTCCGAGGTACTGGGAATTGATTTTGGTGATATTTTTTCACTTGTTGCCAAGGTAGCTTTTATTAGATTGCTTTTATCTATTGTTGTTGCTTTTGATTTTGAGGTAGAATAGATTGATGTGAAGACAACATTTCTTCACGGGGATTTGGAAGAAGAGATCTACATGAAGCAAACTGAAGTCTTTGTGGTGAAGGGTAAGAAAGAACTAGTATGCAAGTTAGAAAGGTCTTTGTATGGGTTAAAACAGTCACCAAAAATGTGGTATCAGAAATTTGATACATTTATATGGGGGCTTGGCTTCACCAGAAGTAAAGTAGATCACTGTTTGTATTTTAAATTAATTGGGGACCATGTTATTTATCAGGTCTTATATGTGGATGATATGTTGTTGGTTGGAAATGACAAAGAAATTATCTAGGATTTGAAGACCTAATTGTCCTCCAGCTTCGACATGAAAGATCTTGATGTTGAAAACTATATTTTGGGCATGGAAATTAAATGATATCAAACAAAGAGGAAGTTATGGTTAAACGAGATGAAGAATGTCGAGACAATAATATAGAGGTTTAATATGCATGATAGTAAATGGTGAAGGTTCCTATTCCTGTAGGTGTAAATTTATCTGCTGAATAGTGTCCCATGACACAAGAAGAGGAAGAGGACATGTCCCATGTTCCATATGAAAGTGCAATCAATAACCTGATGTATGGAATTGTCTGTACTAGACCATACATTTTACATGCAATGGGAGTATTAAGTATGTTTATATCAAAACTAGGGAAGGAGCATTAGAAAATAGTGAAGTGGGATTTCAGGTATTTGCATGGCACTAGTGATTATGGTTTGCGCTACTAAGGAACACTAGGATTGGATAGAGTTTTGGACATCTGTGGATTTATTGATGCAAACTGGGCTAGAGATCTGGATCAGAGAATATCTACAAGTGGGTATGTGTTTAACCTATTTGGAGGTGTAATCAGTTGGATGAGTAAGAGATAGTCTGTAGTGGAACTTTCAACTACACAGGCAGAACACATGGCATCCACTTATGCAAACAAGGAAGCAGTTTGGTTATAGATATTGTGTTCATGTATGGGGTTAGTACAATGAGCTATAAGGATAAACTATGGCAGCGAAAGTGAAATTTTTTTGGCAAAGAACAGGGATAATTTTAAGGATGGAAAATTATCTTGAAGTTTAAAAAAAATGGTGAATCTCACTGGTCCCTAATATGCAAACTGTAAAATGTTTATTGATGTATTTGTAAAAGTATTCAAATTTATAATAATTTTATATATACTCTCTATATAATTTTGGTGATTTTTAAGGTAAAATAGTTTGGTATTGTAAAATGTGGGAAAATCATTTTTATAAACAAAAAGAAATTGACGAATATTTTTTTGGAAAAATCGTGGAAAATTAGCCCACCTGCGAATATTAGCCCCAAAAATTTTTCCATGGCAAAGAACCCCTACTTATCACTCAAAGAAAAAGAATATTGATGTTGAATATCACTTTGTGAGGGATATGGTTGAGGACAAAAAGGTGTCTCTGGTAAAGGTGGACACTTTGAAGAATACTCCAGATCCATTGACAAAGAGTTAGAGCACTGGGAAGTTCTCCTAGTGTAGAGAAACAATGGGCATTGCAGGACTTAATCAATGACTAAGCTCTCATGTGGCTCCCTATGGAAAGAAAACAACAAGTGGGAGAATGTTGGGTTGTGTTATATTATTTCCATGACTACCCCACACTCAGGGGTGGTAGCCCCCCTGTACATTGCATGGGGCGTTGTCGGTGGATCATGGGGGGGGCGAATGCCCCCCCTGTTGGGGGATATGAAGGGGGGGGGGGATAGCCCCCTTGCACAATGTCCGGGGAAGCACCCGTGGAATTTTTTTTGAACCCTATATTAGGTGGGCGAACCTACCTATGGTTTTGTGCATGGATTTTGCACATGCTTTTAGGCATGATGGTTTTCTATCCATGGCATTTTGTAGATCCGGTCAAGGGAACCATGACTACGTTCTAATCCAGGTTTAATGGATTGTGGTTTATGGATGCTTCGGCATGTATATATATGTATTGTAACATTGAAAGGAACATAATGAAAAATAAATCTAGTAGCGATTTTGGATATCTAGGGGAAAATCTTTGTGTATATATGTTTTATGTTTTATGCTCTCACCATTGTTTATTTTCTATTTTTAGAATTCATATGAAGGTAATTTTTGTACAGGGTTAAAAACTACAATGTTGACGGTGTTGGATAGGGCCAACATGTAGGGGATCCCCTCGATATGAGGTCCCACTTATACCTCACACCATTTGGTGTAGGAGTCCCATCTAGAATAGGATGCAACCTCTATTTACTTAAAGATATGCCTTGGCTTTAGCAGTTAGCACAAGAGAGAAGCATACATGTGCTTTTGAATGAGTAAGTGAGTGTGACTTGTGAATGTTTGATTACAGATGTATCAAGGTTATTTCACACCAGAGGGGAAATAAAGTGATCCTACAAAAGAGAAGTAATAGTACTACCCTAATGGAGACACACACAAATGATAAAGGCTCATCTAACATCAAGAGAAATAGTTCACATAGATGTGACGATCATTACAATCATTACATGTTAGGTCTCTATAATACTAGTGTAGCTCCATTATTGTTATTGTTAGTGTAGCCCCCTTATTGCTATTTTTGTCCCCATGTGGCCCCCATATTGTTATTGTTGTTCCCCATAAACTACTACTATTTTTATTTTTGTGTCCTTACATTATTATTGTTATGTAGGCTCTGATTATATTGTGATCCCTTAGACTCCTATATATACAAAGCAGGTCTTGTCATTTGTAGCATCCAAGAATTGTTTGTTTATGTAATTTAAAGGAGGTTACTCCCTTGAAGTGGATAATTTTTAAGTCTTTGATCTATATTTTCTATTGTTTTGTGAGTTGGTTGCATAACATTTGGTTTCAAAGCTTTGGATTCAAGGGTTTTTCTGCTTCAAACTTATCAACATGGAATTTTTTCTATAACGTTTTTTCTACGAAGCTTAAGAAGATGAAATTGTGACTAGGTGGAGCGAAAATCTTGGTAAACTTCGTGCCAAAATTTCAAATATTCATTTGCTATATTTTCCGAGATATGGTCCAAAGAAGTTAGGGATTTTTCATGCTCCAAAATTCAGTCTCAAACAAGTGACCAAGACAAAATACTGATAAATGTCTCTTAAAGAATCAGATTGGAACTTCGTAAAAAGAAATAGAAAGATAATAAAATATAGCTTCTTCTGTATAAATTTTAGGGGCAAAGGCTGAAATAGTGACACATGGCATTACGTACAAGTTTTCTCTACTAAACTAGTCCATAATCAGAGCATTGTGGGAGATTTGACATAACATTATCTTGAAGAACTCAATTTTGTTCTGAATTGCGAAATTGGAAATAAGACTCACAGGGATACCAAAGGAAGGAATTTAAGACCTTGGAGATATGAAACTACAAAGTTACAACCGTTTAAAGATTGAGCTCCTAAAATCAAGAAAAGGGTGTGTATTTTTTTTAAAATTTGCATAAATGTTGTTTCAAAAATTAGTTTGAAGTGATTCCAAGGAAATATTGAAGCATCTATATCAATATTAGGTTCTAAAATTCCTCCAAAAAAATATCTACACCCATTAAACCCTCGAAAAACTCTACTATGACACATGAATAGGAAGAATTGTAGCATGATATATCAATATTACGGGACCAAGTGCAACAATTTTCTCTCTCACAAAGAGCAACCAAATATGAACTAAAAGGGGACATGGATGGTTTAATAGTGGAAATAAAAGGTGAAATGGATGGTATAAAAGGAAACATGGAGCTTTTTAAAGTAGACATCGATGCGATGAATGTCAAGTTGGAAGGGTTGACAAAGTTGTCGCAAGAAAGGTTTCCTTGTGGTGACAAGATAATCCATGAAAATCACGAAGAGGAAAAAAGGAATATGAATTATTATTTTAGAGACTCCGGTGTGGGGTTTAAGAACCACCACATTCCAAAGATATATATGATGAATTGTATGACAAGGATCTGGTAACATGGATACTACAAATGGAGCAATATATTGATCTACAGAATGTGAAACCATCACAAAAGGTACATATTGCATCTTTATATTTAGAATCCAATCACTTTTTATGTTACAAATGGATTTGTTCTTGTAAACCAATTATCACTTCGTCAAATATTTTGGAGGAAATGATAGAACATTATGAAGATACAAATAGCAACACCTTCTTTAGCCAATTGATAAATATCAAACAAAAGGGTTCAATGGCAAAGACCTTTGAAGACATCCAAAAATTGAATATTAGGGTAACTGATATTCCAAAGCAAAATAGGAATTATGCCTTCATAGGGACTTTAGAAGATAACATCCAACATGAGGTTTTACTTTGGGATCCTAATTCATTGGAGAATGCATTTAGTGTGGCAGAAAAAGTAGAAAGAAAAATTATGGGAACAAGGAAGTCTACCACTCAAAACTATAAAGATGGAAGTGTTGTTGTTCCTAGTCTTCCAAAATGTAGAAGTTTGGCACCACAACAATTGGATGGAAAAAGAGAAAAAGAGCTTTGTTAGAGTTGTGATAGAAAATACACAAAAGGTCATAACTTTGTTGAGAAGAAATTATTTTGCATAGATTGTGAAGAGGAGGATATACACCAGGAACCAACCCCATAGAAAGAAGAAATGAATCTAAACATATCCTGTAATGCATTCACAGGAAATACCACTCCTCAAAATCTCAAGCTAGAATGATTTATCAAGAAGAAAAAGGTAATAATGTTGATTGATTTTAGTAGAACCCATAATTTTATTCATTGTAAGATAGCCAAGGAATGAAATTTCTTCGTATATCCAACACCAAACTATCAAGTGATGGTTGCAAATGGAGGAACTATAAATTTCATTAGAAATTTCCATAATATCAAGATAACCATGGGGGAATATGTATTGAATAGTCCAATTCTTTCCATTACAATGGGTGGTGTTGATGTTGTACTAGGATTCCAATGGTTACAATCTTTGGGGATGACCTCTTTCAATTTGCAATAACTTCTCTTGATTTATTTCTTGAAGGAAAGGAAGTTGAATTAAGGGGTATCAAATAGAATCTGGGAAAGATAATCAACTCTAATGGTATGACAAAGTTTATGAAGAAAGAACAACGAGGTGTAATTGCACAATTATTCTCACTAGAGGTTCAAACATCGAAATAATATATTTCTCCATATCTCCAAAAAGTCATGGAAAATCATTCCAATGCATTTGAGACTCCCAAAGGCCTCCCACCTATTCATTATCATGATCATGCTTTCATTTGATTCTAGGAAGTGTTCCTCCAAACATAAGGCTTTACAAATATCCTTATGCCCAAAAGAGTGAAATTAAACGTATGGTTGTAGAGGATAGTATAATTCAATCTAGTCAAAGTTATTTCTCTGCTCCAATAGTATTGGTCCACGAGAAGGATGGATCATGGTGTGCGTGTCTAGATTATAGGGAGCTCAATAAGCCCACTATTAAAGATACATTTCCCATTCCTGTGATTGTTGAATTTTTGGGAGAACAAAATCTACTTCACCAAGATGGATCTTCATTCAGGATATCATCAGATTAGAATGAAGACTGAAGACATTCTGAAAAAAAAACATTCAAAACTCATGAGGGTCATTGTGAATTTTTGGTCATGGCTTTTGGCCTTACTAATAAACCTTCCACATTTCAAGGTTTCATGAATCCCATTTTCAAACCCCTCCTTAGAAAATTTGTGTTAATATTTTTAAATGATATACTAATCTACAACAAGTCTTAGAAGGATCATGTTCAACATGTTAATAGGGTGCTCATACTATTAGAGGAGAAATAATTAAATGAAAAAACCTCCAAATGTTTCTTTGGAGTACAAGAGGTGGTATATTTGGGTCATATTGTATCTCATGAGGGTGTTAAGGTACACCCTAACAAAATTAAATCCATTAAGGAATGGAAAATCCCCACAAGCATAAAGCATTTTTGAGGATTTATCGAGTTGATAGGGTATTATCAAAATTTTGTTAAGAATTATGGGAAAATAGAAACAACTCCATCATTACTAAAGAAAGATGCATTTTCTTGGACTCCAGAAGCTATGAAGGCCTTTGAATATCTTATAGAGGTAATGTACCAAGCACTGGTCTTAGGTACACAAGATTTCACAAAAAAAAAAGTTGTAGCATGTGATGCATCAAGAAATGAAATTGGTGTTGTTTTAATGCATTAAGGAAGACCCATTGCTTTTGAAAGTCATCCAATCAAAGGAAAGTATTTGCACAAACCTATTTATGAGAATGGAATATTGGCAATTCTACATGCATGTTATAGACGTTTTTGGGCACTATAACCCCAAGCATGAAATGTCCATAAACCAAGGGCTCCTAAGTCCCTAAAAGTGTTGTTCTAACCCCTAAAGGAACAAGGTCAGCTTCTCCAAGAAGTTATCCATGAAAAACTGCTCAGAATTGGTCAAAACAGGATCATTTCAGCTGCTCCATAGGCAAAGTGTGTTGCATCTCACCTAAATACACTGTGTGGGTGCGTTTCATTTCAAAAAGCCCTTCTATGGGGTGCGATGGGTGAGAAGTGACAAATGAGAGTGTCATTCCGCGAGGTGGAGAGGCAATGGAAGCTTCCAGAAACTTCTCCTGTGACACTTGCCTCTCTGAATTCGACCAAGGATGAGTAAGAGATCATCAATCTCCAAGTGGAAACAAGAACTATCAGAGGGAAGACACTAATCAAATCACAAGCTGACTCATCTCCCTTACAGATATCTATATATGGATCCCTCATCCCAGAGATCCAGAGGCTGGAATTTTGCATATTGTAAGGAATTGCTGTTGGTTTCTTGAGATAAAACATCAGATTGTTGGGTGATCTAAGCTTTGTATGAGGTGAAGAGGGGCTTCCTTGCTGAGAGGATGATGCTGGGTCAGAACAACTAGTTGTAACACCCCTTGGCTCTTTCTTGTTTATCAATAAAAGCTATTCAAGTTTTCCTCCATACTCTTGTGTAATTTATGTTTGTTTCATTTGTATGGTCAATTTACATCTAATCCTAGATTGTTTATGATTATAGAGCCATGTTCTTGTATAGTGCTATGCTACTGTGATCTTACAGGTACTTTGTGAAGCTGGGCGTGCAAGGGAACAAGTAGCGAAAGACTATCAAGAAAGAGAGGAATCGAACCAGGAGATTAGCGCAAGATAGAGGTTGGTCTTCTTTGTTCTTCTCTATCTATACTTCATAAAGGAAAAATGAAAGTAGCTTTACTTTGTTTGTTTCTAAGGCAGCTATCACACCTTAGTGGGATAAGTAGTTATGAGTAGACACTTTTCCCTGTAACAAAATGGTGACTCCACTGGTTGGAAAGGTGTAAACGCGGTTCCATTCCTTACCGATGTTCGGTAAGCCCACAAGGCCGAGTACAGGATTAGGTGCCACCTTCTTTCGTGAACTCCAATCATCCTTTGCAGCATGCGCTTTAGGAGCTTGTTGATTGCTTCAACTTGTTCATTGGCTTGCGGGTAATATGGAGTAGAGCTGTCGTGAGACAACCCTAGTTTGGCAGCTAATTCGACCATCATGTGATTGCGAAAATGCGATCCATGATCTGTGACTATAGCTTGTGGGACGCCGAATCTGGCGACTACATGATTGAAAAATAAGAGGGCAGCTGTTTCACCAGTATTATCTAATGTAGACATCGCCTCGGCCCATTTGGTAAAATAGTCAACTGCAACTATGATATACCCATGCCCCCCGGTCGAGGTGGGGTTACATGTCATGAAATCGATGCCCCATTTGGCGAATGGCTCGACAGCAACTATTGGCTGCAGAGGTCTGGGTGGTCTTCTGGTTTTGCTATCATAAATTTGACAAGCATGGCAACTTCTGACTGTGTTTATGCAATCTTTAAACATTGTTGGCCAGAAGTATCTTGCTCGTAAGATTTTTTGCGTTGTAGCATAACCAAATTGATGCCCCCCACATGCGCCTGAATGGCAATCATTCAGGACTTTTTCGGCCTCCTCATGGGTGAGGCACCTTCTCAGAACTGTATCGATACCTGAAAGCAGTCTTACCAATCCAGTGTGAAATCTCATCCCTCAAACTCGCAATTGACCTCCTCCCAGAACTTTAGAAGAAGAAGCTTGTTTCTTGGAACTAATCCAATTGGATGAAACCCGTCGTGATTCCGCTTTGGCTAACGAAGCCCATAAGAAACGAGTCAAAGCACACTTTGAAAAAAATGTCAAACCCCGTGTCTTCTCAGAAGGTGACTTGGTCTTGCTTTATGACCAAGAATCCGATAAATTGGGAGCAGGTAAATTCAAGTCTTTATGGATGGGCCCCTATATTGTTAAGCGAGTGTTAGCAAAAGGAGCCTACGAGTTAATGGATTATGACAGAATTCCACTGGCACAACCTCGTAACAGGTTGTACCTCAAGCGTTACTATGCATGATTCAGTATAGTAACCTGTATGCTTTTGTTATGTTTTTGTTTTCGCTAAAGTGTTTGTTTTGGTCAAGTAATCCACTTTTTACATTTATTGCAGATGTCAAACCTATTGGAGTCATGTGTTGGATATGCCGACGGAGCGAGTCGTAGTTCGCGGAACCTATCTTCCGCGGCCTGGGCCATTTTTGATCCAAGCGGCGAGTTAGTAAGTTTCAGAGGGGTATGTATTGGTCGATCAACGAATAACATCGCTGAATATAACGCGTTGATAGAACTTCTCCATGATGCCATCACACATGGTATATGCCGACTGATTGTCAGGCTAGACTCACAACTCGCTATACTACAACTCACTGGTATCTACTCTGTCCGAAATCCAGCTATTTATCGCATGTTCCTAAGGGTTAAGATTTTGGAAAGACAATTTGATTTTATTCAATATCAGCATATTTCCAGAAACTTAAACACATTAACTAACTCATTGGCAAATTATGTGTTAGATAGACATTTGCAATGTTTATAAAATGAAGCATACCATCAATATTTTCATTTGGATCATGTAACTTAACCAAAATAAAACTCTGAAAATCAAAAATATATATATAACTGTTTATGGTTTACACATAATGTTCTGTAACCAAGAAAAAATTGGTCAAATGACCAAAAAATCAAAACTCTAGGGGGCACCCTAGTCTAATGATGCTCGTGATAGCAAGTCACAGCCTGTGCAATCATGCATAAGAGCCAAGTCCATCGTCTTGGCACACCAGTAGTATGCCACTACAACCTCAAGGGTAGCTCGTCAGTCCTCACATCTGGAATACCAAGAGTGAGGCCCTCAACCTGTTCCTGTAATGCTGTGAGAGTCTCGGCCCCATCGAGGTCACGAAGGATAGCCCTTCCAACAGCCTCTCCTGTTGGGGCGGTAGCTGGCACTCTCAAGCATACTACTGGCCGAACAAGACCAACATCTGCATGAACACATGAGTTTGATTAAGTCTTGATAGAATAAAGCACAAGGAGATTATAAGAGAAAAACGATAAACAGGAATATGGTCAAAGAATTTACCAATGGCACCCCAATATTTGCCAGCAAGCAGTACTAAATCTGGGTCACCCTGGAAGTCCATACCAGTGTATGGGTACTCGGAATAAACCATCTCTTGACGATCAAACCACCCGAAGAAGGTATCAGAAAATGAAATCTGAGACTGACCAGCATGCCTAGACATATGGTCAACCCATCTCTGCATACGTGGTTCAGTCGGTGAAGGTAAATCGAGTGCAATATACTGCGGCTGCATCAGTGGTATCTTTTCCAAGGCAAAGGCGGTCAAAATAGAACCATACCCAAAGTTCTTCAACCTCCCACTCTTTACCTTGGTCAACTGTTCTTTCATCACAAGAAGTACTGCCTCGCACCAGTTGAACACCTTCGGTTGGAGGCATTCCAAGGCATACTGCATATAAGATTGGTTGGCTACATGAAGAGCCACACCACCAGCCATCCTACCAAAAGTAAACAGAATAGTCTTGAGGGACCTATCAGTGACATCACGGATGATGATCTTGCCGTCTTTACTCGGCTGAGATCCCTCTCTGCAATACCGGTGAACATAATCTCTCACAGATTCACCTCCTCGGGCCGAACCTGATAAAGAGATGGGGGCACCCCGCCTCGACAAGCCAGTCAAGAAATAGATGTCCACTACAGTCAAGGGGATGGATTTACCCCTGATCTAGAACACCTGGTTGGTAGGATCCCAAGCATCGAGCAAATAGTGCAGTAAGTTGATCTGTTGTCTCATGCTAGAAATGCGAAAAAACTTCAGCAAGCCACAGTTCCGCAGTGTGTTTACTGTAACCGGATCATGTAGGGCAAGCATGTCCTCTTCTTCATGCTCATGTTCTCACCATGTAATAGTCATCTTACTCCAAAGATCTCTGAAAAACAAACAAGAGAAGAGTTAGATCCTAATTTTGGTAAGAAACAGGCAAGATTTCCATCAAAAACTGTGCATAAAATTCCTTCTTTGCGCTCATCGCACCTGCAGTAGTGCTCTGGGTGAATTTCATGTCAAATTGCCAGTAGACAGGCCAACATCCAACGCACCTTTCGATACACAGAGGGTGCGCTGAAGGCAGAGCAAGTTTTTCAAACCCCATAGGCTCAGAAAAACCAGGAATCAAGCTCAGAATGCAAAATGGAAAGCATGAAATGAAAGAGCTCAAGTTTAGCTCCTACCTGGTCCAGACAACACCGAGAATCGTCCACAGAATCTCCCGAAATCAGCTGATGAAAATCAAAGGGGGAAAGCACCTCCAAAGCTCCAACAAACGAAATTTCAAATGAAATGGTAAAATGAGAGGTAAAAGCACTTTTACATTACTTTTTACGTAGTTCAAAGTAAAATATTAGTGTTCTAACTCATTTTTCAAGCATATATTATTCATTTATGACTAGTTTGATGAAGCAATTGAAAATAGAGTACAATCTTTGAAAGAACAAAGCTATTTATGGTAAAGTCAAGAAGAGACCATTGTATCGAGCAGTTTTAGGAAATAGTTCAAGCTCGTTAAAAAATAAACATAAGTCATGAGCAAATGTTTCCCCCAATGTTTAAGCTCAATAAAAAAAAAATGAACCGATTTCCTAGTAAATAACCATCCTGAATGTAGTATTTCAGCCTTTAAAAGCCTTGGTCGTGTTCTCATCATCACCTCCACTCTGTATTGGACGATCATTCAACTCCATTTGATTGTTTACCCCTTTTTGAGGAACAGCTGCGAAGAGTGATCTCACTAGCCATCCTTGTAACACTGCTGTGATTGGAAAATTCCAAACCTTACCTGGAATCAGCTGCTGCCCATTTTATCACTCATTCCTCAAAAGATGAGTCTCCTTTAAGCTCTTTTGAATTGACTCGTAAAATATGAAAATATTGCTGAGCCATTGGCCTCTCCAGCTCTTTAAAGGGACGGGAAGTGCTATCCCTCCTCTAAATTTTAATCTTTTTGGACATGAGGGATTATTACACAAAAGGATCGAGCGCTTGTTTTGTTTGGCTCGTTAAAAGGATCGAAAATTCATCCCTTTTGTATTGTTTTATACTTTTTCAAACTTAAGGGATTAGATGACGAAAAAGAAATTTTGGAGTTTCCTTTACGTTCCTTTTCAGACTCTCTAAAATTGAAAAGGACCGAGTTATCTTTGTCGTTAAACTCGTTAAAATTTTAATAGCGACAAACTTGTCTATAGACGAGAACGAGTTTCACTATCGCTAAGCTTGTTAAAACATAGCGATGGGTTTGCCCGAAGGGAAAATTATAGAACAATCATATGTTATCCTCCTTAAGCTTGACAAAAATAAAGAGGTACTGGTCATCAATGACTGGGGAAAAATTGGGAAGGAAACTTGAAGAAACTTTGTTGGTAGAAAGTCGCTCTTGAACATGACACTTTCACTCTGCATCCAAGTCGGGTTGGGTTGTTTCATTCACCGGTCACATCACCATGGTCCCATCACACCATCCACATTTGGGGTTAATGCTACCAATCCATCATGTCAGTGTCGCCGATATGTTCAAGAGAAGTCATTCAGAGAATTCACCTGTGTCTCACCCGCTACAATACATTTACACTCCATTCTTTCATGATCGCCACCCTGAACCTTATATCACCAGATCGTTTTCACCTCCATTAAAATCATTTTCTCTGTTCCGTGTCATTGATGTGGGATTCATTAAGGCCCTCCTATGACGGATCGCTTCTTGTTGACATCAGCTCATTATCCAAGAAGTTGATCTAGGAACACCCCATTCAGTACTTTGAAGCTTGCATGCCTCAATGGCAAGTTTCTCACTTCCGGCGACAGGTTTACATCAATGACCTTCGACCGAAAGATTTTACATGGTGTTCGATGCCAAGTCCTTTATTCACACCACGTAAATTGTACTGCAGTACCTTGAGGGTCATTATCATTATCGGTGATTCCTCTCATGCTTGTTAACAGCTTACATCATTGGCTGGTAATCAAGCGATGTCTTTCCATGTTCGACTCCAGAACATCTCTCACATGGATAGACTTGTACTTAGAGTGAAGATCGAATGATATTGAAGACCACGGATCTAATTTCATCCATCCGGGCTGCGATATATATTGAGGGAAATAAAGACATCAAATGTACATCATTGCTGCACAGATAATCATCTAATCAAAGGGATGATGGCTCTACCAGAATCATCAGTCTACACTCAGACAATTGTTTGTCCTATGTGCATGAAAATGAATTTATAAAGCTGAGCATGGGAATGCCCGCCTCAGCCAGATCATGAAAATATTATGAAGATAATGTATTATATTGTATCTTATTACAGGTCTCCTCCCAGCTTGAAAGAACTTCGGATCCTCATAATAAATCATTTCACCTGACATCAAAATATTAATGACCTCATGCTTTAGGGGGCAACTGTTATAGACATTTTTGGGCACTACAACCCCAAGCATGAAATGTCCATAAACCAAGGGCTCCTAAGTCCCTAAAAGTGTTGTTCTAACCCCTAAAGGAACAAGGTCAGCTTCTCCCAGAAGTTCTCCATGAAAAACTGCTCAGAATTGGTCAAACCAGGATCATTTCAGCTGCTCCATAGGCAAAGTGCATTGCATATCACCTAAATACACTGTGTGGGTGCGTTTCATTTCAAAAAGCCCTTCTATGGGGTGCAATGGGCGAGAAGTGACAAACGGCAGTGTCATTCCGCGAGGTGGAGAGGCAATGGAAGCTTCCATAAACTTCTCCTGTGACACTTGCGTCTCTGAATTCAACCAAGGATGAGTAAGAGATCATCAATCTCCAAGTGGAAGAAAGAACTATCAGAGGGAAGACACTAATCAAATCACAAGCTGACTCATCTCCCTTACAGATATCTATATATGGATCCCTCATCCCAGAGATCCAGAGGCTGGAATTTTGCATATTGTAAGGAATTGTTGTTGGTTTCTTGAGATAAAACATCAGATTGTTGGGTGATATAAGCTTTGTATGAGGTGAAGAGGGGCTTCCTTACTGAGAGGATGATGCTGGGTCAGAACAACTGGTTGTAACTCCCCTTGGCTCTTTCTTACTTATCAATAAAAGCTATTCAAGTTTTCCTCCATACTCTTGTGTAATTTATGTTTGTTGCATTTGTATGGTCAATTTACATCTCATCCTAGATTGTTTATGATTATAGATCCATGTTCTTGTATAGTGCTATGGTACTGTGATCTTACAGGTACTTTGTGAAGCTGGGCGTGCAAGGGAACAAGTAGCAAAATACTATCAAGAAAGAGAGGAATCGAACCAGGAGATTAGCGCAAGATAGAGGTTGGTCTTCTTTGTTCTTCTCTATCTATACTTCATAAAGGAAAAGCGAAAGTAGCTTTACTTTGTTTGTTTCTAAGGCAGCTATCACACCTTGGTGGGATAAGCAGTTCTGAGTAGACACTTTTCCTTGTAACAATGCACTAAAGAAATGATGACCTTACCTAATGGGAAGACACTTCAAGGTAAAAATAGATCGTGATACTCTTAAATAATTTTTGGAACAAATATTATATTCATAAGAGAAGAAAAACTTAGTGATAAAGATGTTGGGTTATGACTTTGAAATCATATACAAAAAACTGAAGAAAAATGTTGTTGCAGATGCACTCTCAAGAAAGGATGAGAATGTGGAAGAATTCCTTTGTGCCATTTATATTATCCAACCCGAGTGGATAACCAAAGCAAGGGATGAATGGAAGAATGATGAAGAGGTGTGGTTACTCATTCAAAATTTGCAACAAGATCCCAGTACATATGATATATTTAGCTAGAAAAATGATTCGTTATGGTACAAAGATCTCTTATATCGTTGTAACAATTCCCAACTCAAACAAAAGATTCTTTTGGAATTTCACACCTCTCCCTTAGGAGTGCACTCAGGGTTTTTAAAAACTTACCATAGCGTAAAGAAGGAATTTTTTTTGGATGGCCTTAAATCTGATATTCAGAAGTTTGTGACAGAATATTTGGTTTTCCAACAAAATAAATTTGAGACAGGTAAGACCCCAGGTTCGTTAAAAACTTTAGCCATTCCATGTCAATGTTGGGAGGACATCTCAATGGATTTTATCACAAGTTTACCCAAGTCTGCAAGAAAGAGTGTCATCATGGTGGTAGTTGATAGACTTACCAAGTATGCACACTTTTGTGCATTATCTCATCCTTTTAAAGCCAGTACAATTGCTACTGCATTTATGGAAATAATTCAAAATCTTCATGGAAACCCAAAGATTATAGTAAGTGACAAAGATCCCATTTTCACAGGAAATTTTTGCACGTAATTATTTTCTTCTCTTGGTACTCAATTAGCTTATAACTCATCTTATCATCCTCAATCTGATGGGAAAACTGAGATAGTGAACAATTTTTTGGAAGGATATCTTCTTTCCTTTGTATCTGATAAAAACACATAATGGATCAATTGATTACCTCTAGCTAAATGGTGGTATAACACTTCCTTCCATATTGTAGCAAAAATGCCCCCATTTATGAAACTTTATGGATATCATCGACAATCCATCACATCATATATAAGATATAATTCTAAGGTTCAAGCTGTGGAAGATCACATTGAGCATAAACAACAAGTTCTCCAACTCTTAAATAATAACCTCACTCTGATGCAAAATCGAATGAAACAATAGGAAGATCATCATCATAGTGAAATATGTTTTGATGTAGGTGGTTGGGTGTTTTTACAGCTACAAACATACAAACAAATGTCTCTCAAGCAAGCTAAGAAGGATAATAAATTATCATCCAAGCTCTACGGTCCTTACAAGGCATTGCAAAAGATTGGTACTATGGCATACAAAATGGAGTTTCTTGCATCTTCCCGATTACACCTAGTTTTCCATGTTTCATGATTAAATAAGGTTATCGATGACAAGTTTCCAGTTCAAACAATGTTTTTATTACTTGACAAAGAAGGAAAAATCACATTTGAACCTAAAGAAATCATAGAAACAAGAACCCAATAGATACGTACTTGATCAATTTCATACTATCTCATTAAGTAGAAGAACCTATCCACTCGATATTCCACATGGGAGGATGACAATTTTATACATAATCATCCAGAAGTACTCAAGCATTGAGGACAACACATTTTTTAAGGAGAGGAGAATGTTAGGTCCCTATAGTAGTAGTGTAGCCCCCTTATTGTTATTTTTAGTGTATCCCCCCTTTTTATTATTGTTGTGCCCATGTAGGCCCCATATTGTTATTTTTGTGCCCCATAGAAGCCCATTATTATTATTGTTGTGCCCTTACATTATTATTGTTATGTAGGCTCTGAGTATATGGCGACCCCTTAAACTCTTATATATACAAAGGAGGTCTTTTCATTTTTATCATTCAAGAATTGCTCATTTATGTAATGTAAACGAGATTTCCCCCTGGAAGTGGATAATTTTTAAGTCATTGATCTATCTTTTCTACTGTTTTGTGAGTTGGTCGCATAACATTACAACACATTTCCAATATATTAAGCACCAAAGTCAGTGAAATAGTTCAATTACTTCAGTACATGTGAATTTGAACATGAGTCATAAACATTCAAAGAGTAGTTTTAAAACATCCACAATCCATGTATGAAAATGTGTTGGCCAAAAGGCTTCAAGTATTAAGAAAAAGTTCCAAGATGGATAAGTACATTGAACATCACTAGCTCCAATAGTGGAGCATTAGAGCCACTACTTGCTCCCCAAGAGTATTATCTCTATCTCTTTAATGCCTCGTGGAAGAATCCAAGGTTAAAAGTCTTTCGCATGAGTAATGAGGATAATTTTATAACTTGACGCGTGACCTTTCGCATCCTCAAGATCGTTGACTTTCCGACTCCCAATGACCTTTGGACTTCCAAATTACTTTTGAAATTTCATATGACTCTTGGTATTACATGTCTTTTGGACTTCTATGTATCTTTTGTCCATACATGACTCTTGTACTTCCACTTATTTGACTTTACAATGATTACATCATTACACCATAACCTCCACATCATCATGTGATGAGACATGACAAGTCACTATCTTTGATGACTGGGGCTCATAGTGACTTATGACATGGACTTTCATCCATAGATGACATGGATTCCATTCGTGTATTTGCTCTGAATGCATATTTCGTTCATTGATGTCTTCACCCTCTGAAGGTTCTTTCATCTTATGTAGTCTTTAAGGTGCTTCAATCATCAAGACTTCAATGTTTTCTTTGTTCTACCATGCTTCCTTTGTCTTCCTTCTATGTACAATCTTCTTCAATAATTCTTTCATGCTGTTCTTGAAATACCTATATTTTCACTCACTCATGACAAGTACCTGTCAGCCTGAAAATCCATTGTTATAACATGTTTCATGCCTTAACAATGTGCTTGGAAGAAGAAAGGATAACTTTTGGATACAAGGGCGCACTTTGAAAGGCTGAAGAGATGAAGATAAAAAGCTTCAGGGCTTTGAGATGCACTCATGTGCTCAAGAGAAGGAGACAATCAAGGGAGGGGGTAGGGCACATGTCTGAGCGACAAACAATGAGGCTTCAGGCTTCCCAAGTGCTCTGTGTGCTGAAGGGAAATAAGGAGGGTATATGGCATAAAGCTGAAGGCTGAAGGGAGAGGCTTTAAGACTTCGGGATGCACTCATGTGCTCAAGAAGGCAAAGGAGGGTGCATGGCGCAATATCGAAGTACGAAGATTGGGGCTTCAAGGCTTCATGGTGCACTCATGAACTAAAAGGGTCAAGGAGGGCACAAGGAGAATTGCTAAAGGCTAAAGGGGTTAATCTTTTGGTCTTTGAGGTGCAATCATGCACTGAAGGAGAGCACAGTCCTTTGAGTCGAGGGAGTGCACTCAAAGGAAGACCTGGCTCTTCATGGGCATAGTTCGGAATAAGGAAGGGGAAGATGCTTTAGAAGTGTGCTCTAATATCATGGCAAAGCTTCTAAAGAAATAAAAGCAGATAGTAATTGCACAAATTTGATCACTAGAGGTTCAAACATTGAAATAATCTATTTCTCCATATCTTTAAAAAGACTTCAACAATCATTCCAAGGTGTTTGAGACTCCCAATGGCCTCCCACTTATTCTTGATCATAATAATGCTATTCATTTTATTCTAGGAAGTGTTCCTATAAACATCGGGCCTTACAGATATCCTTATCCCCAAAAGAGTGAAATTGAACATATGGTTGCAGAAACGCTAGAGGTTGGTATAATTCAACCTAGTCAAAGTTCTTTCTCTGCTCTATCAGTATTGGTGCACAAGAAGGATGGATCATGGTGTAAGTTTCCATATTATAGGGAGCTCAACAAGCTCACTATTAAAGATAAGTTTCCCATTCATGTCATTGATGAATTGTTGGATGAATTACATGGAGCAATTTACTTCACCAAGATCGACCTTTAGTTAGGATATCATCAAATTAGAATGAATATTGAAGACATTCTGAAAAGAACTTTCAAAACTCATGAGGGTCATTATCAATTTTTGGTCATGCCTTTTGGCCTTACTAATGCACCTTCCACATTTTAAGGTTTGATGAATTCCATTTTCAAACCCTTCCTTAAAAATTTGTGTTAGTCATTTTTGATGATATATTAATATACAACAAGTCTTATAAGAATGATGTTCAACATGTTGACAGGGTGCTGAAATTATTGGTGGAGAAACAATTATATCCAAAAGCCTCCAAAGAATGGTTCATATTGTATCTCATTAGGGTGTTAAGGTAGACGGTAAAAAAATTAAATCCATTAAGGAATGGAAAATCCCCACAACCATAGACCATCTTTGAGGAATTCTCAGGTTGACAAAGTATTATTGCAAGTTTTTTAAGGATTATGGGAGAATAGTGACACCTCTAAAATCATTACTAAAGAAATATGCATTTTCTTGGACTCCAGAAGAAAAGAAGGCCTTTGAATATCTTAAAGAGAAATTGTGCCAAGCATCGGTCTTAGCTACACAAGACATAAAAAAAAGTTTTATTATGGAATGTGATTCCTTAGGAAATGGAATTAGTGTTGTTTTAATGCAAGACGGAAGACCCATTTCTTTTGAAATTCATCCAATCTAAGGAAAGTATTTACAAAAACCTATTTATGAGATGGAAATGTTGGCAATACTAAATGCAATAAAGCAATGATGACATTGCCTAAGGGGAAGACACTTCAAGGTAAAATCATATTATGATAGTCTTAATTAATTTTTGTAACAAATATTGTCTTCTTAAGAGCAGCAAAAATGGGTGACAAAGATGTTGGGTTATGACTTTGAAATCATATACAAAAAGGGGAAGCAAAATTTTGTTGCCGATGCACTCTCAAGAAGGGATGAGGACATGGAAGCATTTCTTTCTGCCATTTCAATTATCCAACCTGAGTGGATAACTGAAGCAAGGAATGAATGGAAGAATGATGAAGAGGTGTGCTCACTCATTCAAAAGTTTCAGAAAGATCCCAATACATTTGATACAATTAGCTGGAAAAATGATTCATTATGGTACAAATATCGCTTATATCTTTGTAAGTATTCTTAACTCAAACAAGAGAATTTTTTGGAATTGCACACCTCTCCCTTAGGAGGACACTCAAGATTTTTAAAAACTTACCATAGGGTCAAGAAGGAATTTTTTTGGGATGGCCTTAAATATAATATTCAGAGGTTTGTGGAAAAATGTTTCGTTTTCCAACAAAATAAAGTTGATACAATTAAAAATCCAGGTCTGTTACAACATGTAGCCATTCCACGTCAGCATTGGGAGGGGGTCTCAATGGATTTTATCACAGGGTTGCCCAAATCTGCAGGAAAGAGTGTCATCATGGTGGTAGTTGATAGACTTACCAAGTATGAACATTTTTTTGAATTATCTCATCCTTTTAAAGCCAATACAGTTGCTACTGCATTTATGGAAACAATTCAAAAGCTTCATGGAAATCCAAAGATTATAGTAAGTGACAGAGATCCCATTTTCAATGGAATTTTTTTGGGTGAAGTATTTTTGTCTTTGTGGTCAATTAGCTCATAGCTCATCTTATCATCCTCAATCTAATGAGAAAACTGGGATAGTGAAAAAATGTTTGGAAGGATATCTTCATTGCTTTGTATCTGATAAACAAACACAATGGTCCAAGTGGTTACCTCTAGTAGAATTGTGGTATAATACTTCCTTCCATACTGCATAAAAGATGACCACATTTATGACACTTTATGGATATCATCCACTATCCATCACATCATCTTTAAGAGACAATTGTAAGGTTCAAGTAGTGGAAGATCACGTCGAGCATCAACAAAAATTTCTGCAACTCTTAAAAGATAACCTCGCCCTGGCGTAGAATTGAATGATACATGTAGATCAACATCATAGTGAATATATTTTTGATGTAGGTGAATGGGTATTTTTATGGCTAAAACCTTACAAAAACGTTCTCTCAAGCAAGCTAAAAAGGATAATAAATTGTCACCCAAGTACTACGGTCCTTACAAAGTGTTGCAAAATATTGGTACTATGACATACAAATTGGAGTTGCCTACATCTTCCCGAGTACAACCAATTTTCCATGTTTCATGTTTAAAGTAGGTTATCAGTGACAAGGTTTAAGTTCAAACAGTTATTGCAAAACTTGACGAAGAAGGAAAATCATATTTGAGCATGACGTAGTCACAGAAACAAGAACCCGACATCTACGGAATAGATAAAGTTGAGAGTATCTCATTAAGTGGGAGAACTTACCTGCAAAATATTCCACATGGGAGGATGATAATTTTATACAGAAGCATCCATAACTACTCAAGCATTGAGGAAAACACTTTTTTGAAGGAGAGGGGCATGTTAGCTTCCTATAATAGTAGTGTATCCCCCTTATTGTTATTTTTGAGCCCTTATAGTCCCCATATTGTTATTGGTGTGACCCATAGAATCCCACTATTATTATTGTTGTTCCCTTACATTATTATTGTTATGTAGGCTCTAATTATATTGTGAACCCTTAGTCTCCTATATATACAAAGGAGGCCTTGTCATTTGTATCATCTAAGAATTGTTCATTTATGTGATGTAAAGGAGGTTTCCCCCTTGAAGTGGATAATTTTTAAGTCATTGATCTATCTTTTCTATTGTTTTGTGAACTGGTTGCATAACATTTCGACACATTTCGAATAAGTTAAGCACCCAAATCACCAAAATAGTTCAATTACTTCAACACATGTGAAAGTGAACATGAATCATAAACATTCAAAGAGTGGTCTTAAAACATCCACAATCCATGTATGAAAATGTGTTCGCCAAAAGGCTTCAGATATTAAGAAAGAGTTCCAAAATGCATAAGTACAATGAAAATCACTAGCCTAAATAGTGGATCATTACAACCACTACTTGCTCCCAAAAGTACTAACTCTATCTTTCTAATGCCTTGGCAGAGAATTCAAGGTTAAAACGTTTTTGCATGAGTAATGAGGATCCTTTTATAACTTGACACATGACCTTTCACATCCTCAAGACTCTTTAATTTCCAACTCCTAATGACATTTAGACTTCTACAACCTTTGGACTTCCAAATTAATTTTGGAATTACATATGAATATTGGTATTACATGTATTTTGGACTTCTATGACTCTTTTGTCTGTACATGACTCTTGGACTTCCACTTATTTGTATTTACAATGATTACATCATTACACCATAAAATCCACATCATCATGTGATGATACATGACAAGTCACTATATTTGATGACTAGGATTCATAGTGACTAATGAAGTGGACTTTCTTTAGTAGGTGACATGGCTGCCACTCATGTCTTTGTTCTGAATGCAGCTTTCGTTCATTGATGTCTTCACCCTATGGAGGTTCTTTGATCTTATGGAGTCTTCAGGATGCTTTGATCGTCAAGAATCCAATGTGCTCTTTGTTCTTCGATCCTTCCTTTGTCTTCCTTCTTTGCCCAATATTCTTCAAGCATGCTTGCATTTTGTCCTTCAAATAGTTGTATTTGCAATCACTCAGGACATGTATCCATTAGCCTGAGAATTTCCTGTTAGAACATGTTTCATGCATATTTTTGTTCATCCCTTAATAATGTTCTTGGAAGAAGAAAGAAAATATTTTAGGCGCAAGGCCACACTTTGAAAGGTCGAAGAGATAAATAGAAAACTTCAAGGATTTTTGATGTGCTCATGTGCTCAAGAGAGGGAGACACTCAAGGGAGGATGTAGGGCGTATGCATGAGGGAAAAAAATATTAGGCTTCGGGCTTCCCAAGTTCTCTATATTCTCAATGGAAATAAGGAGGGCACATGGCACAAAGATGAAGGCTAAAGGGAGAGGCTTCAGGGCTCTAGGGTGCGCTCATGCACTCAAGAAGGCAAAGAAGGCTTCATGGTACATTATCAAAGGACAAATATTGGGGCTTCAGGGATTCATGGTGTGCTCATGAACTCAAAGGGCTAAGGAGGGCACATGGCACATTGCTAAAGGCTAAAGGGGTTAATCTTCATGTCTTTGGGGTGCACTCATGCGCTCAAGGAGTGTGCAATCCTTTGAGTTGAAGGAGTGCGCTCAAAGGAAGAATTGGCTCTTCATAGGCGTAGTTCAGAGAAAAGAAGGGGAAATATGATTTAGGAGTGTGTTATGCGCTCTTGGAGAAAAATGAAGGATTCTCTATCAAGGATTAAGAGTGCGTTCATATTATCCTTGCATTAATAATTGGCAGAGGATTTTCATTAGTCTAGGCCTTGGTGTAGAGAGGAAGTTCTTTGTTTCTAATTTCGTGATTAAAATGTAAGTGAACATGTCACAACATAGAAACCACAAAGAGTGAATGAGGAAACAAGATTGGGTGTTAGCGGAGTGATAAAGGAGGTCACCGTTGTTGGCATGTATAACACATGATCCAAAAAACCAAAGTATCACAATCTACATAGACAGTATAGAAAAACAACCACATCAATCACCATAATTTCCAAACTTGTGTGTGTCATTATAACACATAGTGTGTGTCATTATAACACATAAAGGGCCGGTGATATGACCAACCTCGAGATCAATTGGTAGTTAGGTGATACATTTAGCCTTTAATTTTCTCATTAGTCCTAGTTTCATGCACAATCATAAAAAAATTATTCACACTGAGGAGAGGGTTTCCGTGTATTAGCTTAATTATCATTATATGTGAAGATTCCATACTCATGGTATTATATTTAATAAAGATATAAATTAGTTTTAAACTTATAAAATTTATAAGAGCTGCTCTACAACCCAGTATGTGGGTAGATCTCACGTAAAAGCCTAAACACGTAAATGTAAACATAACATAAATAAAAAATATAAATAAACCAGAGGTATGGTAAATAAATAAAAATATAAATAAACTAGAGGTATGGTAAATAAACAAAAATATATCAAATAGGATTACAAATCAACATCTAATTATATACCAAGCCTGTGGGCCAAATACAATGGTAAATAAAAGAGATATGATAAATAAATAAAAATATAAATAGACAAGAGGTATGGTAAAAAAATAAAACTTCATTTTATATTTACTCCATAAACCTCTTTATACTTACTAACACTCAAAAAAGAGGTTTTATTTAGGTTAAACCTATGGGCAAAATACCATGGGACAAATTATTATTAATACCATGCAAAAAGCATTATTAACCATAATATTAATATTAAATTATTATTATTATTAAAAAATCTAATATTCATATTAATATATTATAATATTAATATTATTAAATTTAATAAATTTGGATTAATACAATATTAAATTTGTTATATTATAATATATATTAATATATCATGATATATACTGATTCTAACTATATATGGGAGGGAAGAAAAAGGACAGTGATAGATGTGGAGAGATAAGGTGAGTGACAAGGAAGAGATGGAGATAAACTGAAGGAGAGGGGAGAGGAGGAATGAAGAAAGAGAGAGGGAGAGGAATGACAGAGGTAGAGAAGGCTAATAGAAGGAGAGGGACACACAAAGATGGAGGGGGAAGAGAGAGAAGGAGAGAGGGAGGGAGATAGTGTTAGGATTGGAGGGTAGAGAGAGAGGGAGAGAGGAGGAGAGAGGGAGGGATAGGGATATGGTGTTGGAGGGGGGATAGAGGGAAGGAAGAAGAATGACATAGAGAATGGGAAGATGAGAAAGAGTGAGGGAGTGACAAGGGAGAGATGGAGAGAGAGAGTGTATTTTTTGGGGTGAGATAAAGAGACAAAGAAGGAGAGATAGAGACAATGGGGGAGAGAAGGAGAGAGGAGAGATGGAGGGATATAGTAATAGAGTTGAGAGAGAGAGAGAGAGAGAGAGAGAGAGAGAGAGAGAGAGGTTGGAAGGAAAGAGAGAGAGAGAGGAAGGAAGAGAGAGAGGATGTGAGAGAGTGGAGAGAGGGAGGGAAAGAGAGATGGAGTTGGAGGGGGAGAGAGAGAGAGGAAAGAAGAAAGAAATAAAGAGATAAAGGTGGAGAGAGAGAGAGAGAGTGATAAGGAATATGGAGAGAGAGGGAGAGAGGATAGCAGGAGGGAAGAGAGATAGAAATGTGAGAGATGGAGAAAATGGGAAGAGAGAGAGGGGGAGAGGAGGAGGGAGGGATAGATAGATGTATTATAGAAAGAGAGTGTATGTTTTGGGGGAGATATAGAGAGACAAAGGGAGATAGAGATATAGATGGATAGTGAACAGAGGGAAGAAGAGAGAGATGGAGAGCGAGGGAGGGACATAAAGATTGATAGATATGAAGTGAGAGAGCATGTGTGTTTGGGGGGTGAGATGGAGATACAAATAAGGAGAGATGGAGGGAGATATAGATATAGATGGAGGGGGGAGAGAGGGAACAATATTTCTTACACTAGATGCATTGATTTCAATGTAGATGGTGATTTATAATCCTATTTGATTGCTTTCACTAGATGCATTGATTTTAGTGTAGATGTTGATTTCTAATGATATTTGATTTCTTGCACTATATGCATTGATTTCAATGTAGATGATTTCTAATCCTATTTGATTGCTTGCACTAAATGCTTTGATTTTAGTGTAGATGGTGATTTATAATCATATTTGATTGCTTGCAATAGATGCATTGATTTCAATGTAGACGATTTCTAATCCTATTTGATTGCTTGCACTAAATGCATTGATTTTAGTGTAGATCGTGATTTATAATCCTATTTGATTGCTTGCACTATATGCATTGATTTAAGTGTAGATGTTGGTTTATAATCATATTTTCTTACTTGCACTAGATGATGCATTGATTTGAGCGTAAATGTTGATTTCTAATCCTATTTGTTTGCCTGCATTAGAGGCATTGATTTCAGTGTACATGTTGTTCTCTAATCTTTTTTATTACTTGCGATTGATTTGAGTGTAAATGTTGCTCTCTAATCTTTTTTTATTACTTGCATTAGATGCATTGATTTTAGTGTAGACGTTGATTTCTAATTTGATGTATGATGGTACATTAATTTTGATTGGATTAACATTGTGCATTGATTTCAGTCTAAGTTGGATTAGCATTGTGCATTGATTTCAGTGTAACCCCAAAAAAATATTGACAATGTACATTGATTTTTGTGTTAAAGTAATTCAACCTATTAATATTTACTACAATAGATTGAGCTAAAGATTTAAATGGTTTACCTGTCATTTTCATATAATCCATATGAAAAGATAAAAAAGTAACAAGGTTTACGATTTAACATGTCCTTTCATATAACCGA
This sequence comes from Pinus tabuliformis, assembly GCA_031772625.1. Taxonomy (NCBI): domain Eukaryota; kingdom Viridiplantae; phylum Streptophyta; class Pinopsida; order Pinales; family Pinaceae; genus Pinus; species Pinus tabuliformis. Next base: position 180,926,434 of record CM062815.1, read on the forward strand.
TATGAAAAGATGAAAAAAATAACCACGGTGTTCACAGAAGTAATATTTTCATATAATCGATATGAAAAGATGACAAAAGTAACAAGGATGACAAAAGTAACAGGTTTACTATTTAACTTGTCCTTTTCATAGGTTTACATTTTAACCTATCATTTTCATATAATTGATATGAAAAGATGACAAAAGTAAGCACGGTGATCATAGAAGTAATATTTTCATATAATCGATATGAAAAGATAACAAAAGTAACCACGGCGATGACAAAAGTAACAAGGTTTATGATTTAACCTGTACTTTTCACATAATCGATATGTAAAGATCACAAAAGTGGCCGCCAATGAGAAGAGAATCACAATGAAGACTATTTGTAATTGATTATATTCTTGTTATTCACATTTTCTATCATTCAACATTATTACATCGTTACTTTAAGTTCAAAATGTATTTCATCATTTTTCATTATTAAATTTATTAACAATAGGTAACTAAGAAAATTTAAAATTAAAACGAGCAGGTGAATGTCACACATATTTAAATGATCATATTAATATTAGATGAATTTACATATTATTGATAAAATTAATCATATGTTCATTAGATTTTCTTTGGCCGCACAAGATCCATCATTCTATGAAATGCCCAGAGGGATCAAGTATCTTGAAGTGCAAACATTTTCTCAAGTTTTGCACTCAAAAAGGAGGTTTTCACTAGGCTCTTGATAGATCCAAAGTTAAGATCAATATAGGCTAGTTATTAAACATAATATTAAATTATTATAATTTTTTTAAATAAATAAAAATAACGACTCATGTAAAAATCATATGATTTGCATTGACTATTCCTTTCTATATTTAGAGGAGATGATAAGTGGGTGATATTACCTCAAAAACATCATGTATACATAATTAATATACTTTTCAATGACTTTTTTTTCTATATTTCTAAGAGATAAGAAGTGAGTGATATTATAAAAAAAAATCATGCATATACATGGTTAATATGTTAAACAAAAATATGATTATTATGATTTTTGAATGACATTTCTTTTCTATATTTTGGGAAGATTTCTTCTCTATATTTTAGAGAGATGAGAAGTGAGTGATGTTAAACAAAAATATGATTAATATGATTTTTGAATGACATTTCTTTTCTATATTTGGGGAAGATTTCTTCTCTATATTTTAGAGAGATGAGAAGTGAGTGATGTTAAACAAAAATATGATTAATATGATTTTTGAATGACATTTCTTTTCTATATTTTGGAAATATTTCTTCTCTATATTTTAAGGAGATTCTCTATATTTTAGGGAGATGAGAAGTGAGTGAAATTACGTCAAAAACATCATGCATGTACATCCTTAATACGTTAAATGAAAAACAAATGATTTCTAATGACATTTTTTTATATATATTATGATGAAGAGTTGTCAAAAATATAGTTAATATATTAATATGAAATTAACTATTGAACAACACCCATGAGAACTCTTCAATGTAATGGAAGGATTTCTCCATGGGCAAGAAGAGGGTCAAAACATAATTAATATATTAATATGAAATTAACTATTGAACAACACTCAAGAGTACTCTTCAATGTAATGGAAGAATTTCTCCATGGACAAGAAGAAGGCCAAAGAAGTCTACACATATTACAAAGGGAGAAGGAAAGCTGATTTATTTAACCAATTCAAAATAAAATGGAGGCATGATAATTTATTTTCATGCGGTGTTGAAAATATAATTTAAAATTTATGAATGAGTTTTTGTTAATTGAATACTTGATTTTTTATGGAAAAAAAAATATATAATTAGAATTTACGAATAAGTTTTTGTTAATTGGTTTTTTTTGTATGGAAAAAATCAATACATATATAAAAAAGACTGAAATTTTTAATAAACACATTATGAAATTGAAAAGATAAAATCAAAAGTAAAAACAAAAAAAATCCAATCAAAAATTATTTTTGACTATCTTTCAAGAACATCAAAACAAAAAAAGATGTTTTTAATAGACTTACAAATATGGTACACAGTTGAAAGAATAAAATCAAACCCGTATAAATGTAAAAATATAAAAATAAAAACTGGAAAAGTTATTTTTCCTCAAAAACATCAAAAGAAAAATAGCTCCTACCAAAACTTGGGTGAACATCCAAATAATAAACATTGAGTTAGAAAAATTTGTAAATGCCAAAAAGGGATCATTTATTGGGTGAATATCCAAATAATAAACATTGAGGTAGAAAAAATTGTGAAGGCCAAAAAAAAATCATTTATTGCTATGGATGGAAAACAGGTAAGAGAGGCAGTGGATGGATTGCAAAGGAAAAGATAGCTTCTACCAAAATTTGGGTAAAGAGCCCAATAATAATCTTGGGTAAAGAGCCCAATAATAATCATTGAGTGAGAAAGAACTGTGAAGGCCAAAACAGGAGTCATTTATTAGTATGGATGGAAAACAGATAAGAAAGAGAGATTGCACAGGAAAAGAGAAATCAGATTTATGCAAAACTATTAAAGTATAATTTAAAACCACCCTACTTTCTTCACACAGTGAGAAAAGCACAGTCTAAAATTTAAAACAAATTTTGTTTAAACATAAATTTATTAGATATTTTTATTGCTTTTCATTAAAAAAAAAATAGTAGCATTAGCATTTAAAAACCAATAATTTTTTTTAATAGAATTCCAAGTTCCAACACTTCCAGGCGTAAAAAAAACCGAGAAACAACGAAATCTGATCAAACACAACCAATACTTTGTGAAAATAGATTTCCGTTCATCTTTTAAACACGTAAAAACAAAAATAGACTAAATCAAACGCATAAAAACTTCCACCAAAAGTAGAGTAACCATCAAAATGGAAATACCTATCTTGCGAGTCTCAAAACTTCGACCAAAAATCGGGTAACCTGCATCAAAAGGGAAATACCTATACCTAGCTTGCTAAGAAAAGCTTGTGAATGATTCCTCTTCAGCCTAGGTTACAAGTGCTCGAGCTGCCTTTCTGCCTCTGCCGCTGGTTGGGAATTTCGTGGGCAAGAACTAATCTTGGTCATGGGACACACAATGATGGGTCCGATCTAAAGAAATCCCTGCATTTGTTTTGGGGTTTAGTTTTCAGAGTTGGCTTTAACAATGTTACAGAATTCCATGAGAGCTGAGAATAACAGTGTTACAGTGGCGGCTGTTGATATGATTACAGTGGAGCCGATGGTTGGGAAAGAGGTATATGCAGAAGACTTGTTAAGGGGTCAATATGGAAGGAGTTACGGGGACTTCCGTTGGTATAAGGTTGTCAGGCGCATGTGCAGTGTACATTCTGATGAACCTGCGACTCTGGAATGTAAATATTGTGAAAACCATTGGTCATCCAAGCACATGCATTGTTGTAGACAATGTTTCATCGAGTCCTGGAACCAATTAGAGCTGCACAAGCAGACACTCGGGCTCCACACAGCTGAAGAAGTAGATGAGCACATCACATCTGTGGACAATCGGGAGATGGTGTCAAGCTGGGGACGTTATACACCCACCGAGGAGGATATAGGCAGCGTATTATTGCTGGAATGTGCAGGCGAGAAAATATTGTATACTCGCCCTGTTATTCCCCTGCGTCCTCGACGGATGATGAAAGTCAACAGTCACTGTGGTGGGCGGGCTGCAAGTTTCACCTGTCAATCATTCACAATCGTCACGTACAACGTGCTTGCTCAAGAGTACGCTACTCATGAAAAGCACCGCCTCTGCCCCCCATGGGCCCTTCAGTGGGAGCATCGTGGAGAAAAGTTGCTCACAGAGATAGTAAAATATGATGCTGACATCATCTGCCTGCAGGAGGTGCAGCGCAATCATTATTCAGAGTTTTTCCATCCAGAATTGGCCAGACATGGATATGCAGGAGAGTATCAGGAAAAACAGAGATCAGGGGACCAAAGCCAGACCGTTGATGGCTGTGCTACTTTCTACAGACTGGACCAATTTGAGCAGTTAAAAAAAGAATGCATCGATTTGAGTAGTTATGCTATAAACTTGCCCGGTCGATTTCATAAAGACAACATTGCACTGAATGTTGTCCTCTCTTTCAGGAAGACTGGTCACTGTCTCTGCATAGCCAACACTCACATACACGCAAGTACGAATAACGGAGATGTCAAACTGTGGCAGGTTTACTACTTGTTGAACAAGTTGGAATCATTTGTTCAAGAAAATTGCTGCGATCAACTTGTACTATGCGGGGACTTCAATTCTGTGCCTGGAAGCGCCGTTCACTCACTTCTTACCAAAGGCCATGTCGATTCCGCTCACAGGGATTTGGCTTATGATCCAGATGGTGTATTGAAACCTGTTGAGAAGTTTCGGCACACACTTCCTCTCGTCAGTGCTTATGCATGTTATTTTAGATGCAATACTGTGGACCGGGCAGAAATTGTGAAGAAAATGGATGTTGGCACACGGGAGCCTCGCTTCACCAACTTCTCCTGCGACTTCCGAGGAACGCTCGACTACATATTTCACACTGCGCCGAATTTGAAGGTGCTATCCCTGCTGGAGCTGATTGATGAGGATGAGAGTGAAGTGAAAAATTATGCACTTCCTTCACCTCACTATCCATCTGATCACATTGCAATTGCCGCCAAGTTTCAGTACATTATGAAAGACCCTCGAAAGCTGCTGTTATGAACAATTGCGATAACGACAATAGGTGTAACATACCCGGGTAACCTCGCAGGTAAAAGTAGGGAGTTAGAAGTTTTCGTACAAATTACCACAAGTAATTAACCAATTCACAACTCCTCAATTCATTATTAACCATTAAATATAATATTCATTGGTGCAAGTAAATTGCCATCAAAGACAGTAAGTTTCATAAGCATTGCGTAATCTTTAATCATCACTGTAATAATATAAACTGTCTCATGAAACCATGCATACATTTCTTGATATTCTTAACCATACTAGATAATCATGAAATCCAATAAAGAACCATCAACATCAAGGATTCAACATCATCCATCTGACACAAAAGGTAATCACATCAATCACACCATTGAACACCGATATACCCTGGAAACCCCGTAGGGTGAAAACCAGCAAACGTTTAATCTTCTTATTAAACGCTCGTGAGGGATTTCACCCCTCACTCAATGGCTTATAAGGGATTCCATCCCTTAACCATTGTTATAGAATCATTACAATAAGTTATCATTAAGTTATAGCATAACTAGCTACAAGCTAATACAATTTCCATGTAAATCTTTCACTTACATACCGCCACATACAATAATCCGTGTGGCATGGTTGTTCTAACAATGTATGTTCCTGCAACCCGAGCTTATCCGCATGGAGCAGTAATCCTTTTTTTGCCATAATGTTAAACAGCGCTTTCCTTTGGCACCATCTGCCACCGTCCCCCCTTGTCAATGGGGTCATCAACAATCTTGGCAACAAGATTAGTTACAATATTATTCAAACAATAATCAACCTCTAAAGAGATCTTTCAATATCTACTGCTGTGCATGAGCAAGCATGTCATAATAACAAATCTTGAGCTATCTACTCATGTGCATGAGCAAGCATGTCATAATAACAAATCTTGAACTATCTACTCATGTGCATGAGTAAGCCTATCATAATAACAATCTTGATCTATATGTAGAGGTATATTTTCTTTACAAAGGAAACAGCTTGAGTTCTCCTTATACACATTCACATAACAGATCATACTATTCTCCATGGCCAGCTATGAATCAATCCTCTCATTGCCCTGAATAGTTATTCAAACTTCGGGTGCACAAAAGTATTAAGGAAAACGACCCTCAAGCAACCCTCGTGGGGATTCCTCACATCAACTGCCGAGAAATACCCAAGCATGTCTCTTGAACTGGGTTTGAACTAGATCTTTATGATTCCCATGAGGAGCGAACTGTCCGACTCTCGTTGGAAGGATTTCAAACTTCGTGTGTTGGGTTCACACCACATAATAGAAAAATATATTATTTAATACATGGAGTGGGCTTACTTCCATAATTTTCCTTTCAGGGAAGCGAGTACTTATCTTATTCATGGCAGGTTCCTCCGGCCTTGACGTTGAAGGTTCCAGAAAAGACTAGCCGTCGCCGCCACTACAGCTAGGCAATGCTCCTGGAGCTCGAACCCAGACCTTAAATTGACAAGTAACGGCGTGAGCTATAGTGCTGCAAAATCGAGCTTCCAGTACATGGACTATTAATTTTGCAGTAGAAGTCGACTACTGTTCGGCAGTGAAAATGAAAGTTGCTTGCTTTGTGTTACAAAGCGTGACCACCGGAACCCACAAAATTAATTATTGTCTCAACAGAACGCGTAAACCTAATTAAATAAGCGCTGGAGGTAGCAGAGCCGCAGATGATGGAGGCAGAACTAGAAGCCCTAGTTCAACTCGCTCGCAAGTTTCAAGAATGCATGTCGACATTCACTTGGATCGGTGGGCTACATTTGGCATCCCCCAATGCGCTCTCATCAAGAATCAGTTCCCCTCTTTCGTCATGGAGCCTTCCATATTCCATCTCCTCAAGAAACAGTTCCCGATATCCAAAACAGGGCATTAGAGCCGAGTGATGGGAGCGGACAAAACGGAGCTGGATAAACAAACTCCCGGAAAAAGCAACGAGACACCCCTAATCCTTTGCAGAGATCTTGGTTAAAATCGAATCCAAGAAGCAGTTCCGAACCAAGAATCCGTTTCGAACCAACTGTTAACTATTCGTAACTATCGAGTTACTACGGACCCTCAGTTACAACTAACCCGGAAAATTATGATTGCCTGTCTATCAGTGATCACCAAGAATTGTTTTCTTATCCTCCGTCGTTCAGTTAATAACATAATCAACGATACAGGACTTCATAATAAAATCATTGATGTATCACTCACCACTATATTAGCGTTAACCCATCTCGCCATATTAACGTTAACCCCACGTGTAACCTCGCACCAGTCTCATTATGGTAGGGGCGACCATAGTGAGAAAAGAATGCACTGTGGTAGGGGCTACTTGAGTCACGTGTGGGAAAATCCCAAACTCATTTGAGAGACTTCTCGAAACCAGCTCAAATTATCTTAACATTGCTTCATCTTCTACGATGGCAGAAAGGGATGAGTTCACCGATGTAGAGATTTTACCATTCACTAATATGTGGTTCCGCATCTGAGGCATACTCGCAGTTTTCAGAACCAATATCTATGCACGATAGAACTCTTGGCATATAAAAACTTTTCCTGGATATGTGTCAACTCGAGGTCCACTGTGCGATCTCCTTACAGCTCAATGACCTCATCATAGATCACAAAGATCAATCCATGGGATGTTACATACTCCCCCCCTTAACAGGAACACCGTCCTCGGTGTTCATCTTTTAGTGGAACTTTAGATTGTACTCAATGTATAATCATCTAATCCACACACAAAATGTGATCCTTCTTCTTCAAATCAAAGATTTCATTTCAATAAATGACAATAACCGAAATAGTAGTGATATAATCAGAAGAAATATCATTAGTTATAAGCATCAATAGTCATAAGCATTTTTGCAGCAAATTATGCAAGTTTTAAACGCCGCCACCTGGCCCTTATTCATTCATAATAAACAATTCTTTGTGTCAACTTACCATAACTTACCATCTTATGCTTGAAAATCATGAATTACTTTCATGTAAGCCCTTTAATAGCGGTTGGACAATTCTTCAACCCTCCATGGTAAGTAACTCCTTGTAATAGATGACTAACAATTTAATCACATTAGTCACTATATTTTGAGTCAAATGAAATACGTTTGACTAGCAATCAATTGTGCAATGCTAAATGATTTCTAAATCACAGTACTTTTACAAGTACTTAAAGAGCACTAACACTAATCAACCAATGATAAATCACTGCTCATGTGCACACTGCATGAATTTTCATTAGAGACATCCATAATGTACTTCTACAAGTACCAAAAGAGCACCTAGCTCTCTAACCATCAAAACTGTCAATCACTGCATCCAGCAAAAACTGTCTTAGCTCCCACTAAGATGTTCATAAAATTAATAATACAATAAAGGAATTAAAATTTCCAATTACTCCTTATTGAACATTAAACTCATTTCCTGTTAAAAGTGCATAACACATTTCACACAACTATATGTAAAATTTATTTCTAACATAACATATAGCTGATTAGTTAATTCCTTTAGCCATGAGACCACAATGGACTAAAGAATTCCCAACCCATGGGAACTGGTTTCCACAACCAAACCGAGTCATTTTCACATCCAGACAGTTTCTTCGATAGAGACCTTACCAGGTCTAACATAGAATCCCACTGGCCAACCAGCTCAAGAATTCTAAGGAGAGGAGATCTGGGCAGACAAGTACCATCAACCCTTCCGGGCAGGTAGCTGCCATCAACCCAACTCCGGGCAGACAAGTACCATCAACCCCTCCGGGCAGGTATTGCCATCAACCCAAGCACTTGCAGGTCCTACTCGACCGCAATCACACTGGTCTCGCCAGTAAACGCAGGTCCTACTCGACCGCAATCACACTGGTCTCGCCAGTAAACGCTATCTGATCCTAACCAGACGTAGCGTACACAGGAAATTCTTTCCTCTTATGCCATCTAATCCCAACCAGACATAGCATGAATATTTCTCTTTCTCAAAGTAATTTACACAATGAACCATATGAACATTATCATTAGCACAACAGACATGCATGTATACCATGCATTTACACTTAACCCCAACATGGGTCCACAACATCAAGATTGATGGGAAACATATCCATCATACACGTTGTATGCATGCAAATTTCCCAAATAACATAATTCATGCATATCATATAACATCATTCTTTCTCATTTATAATTGCATTTCACATTGCAGCAATTTACGTGATGAGTTTTCTTGTTGCCATTAAGCTACCACTACTTAATCCCATCAGCAACGTTAGTTATAAATATGCATCAGTTAACACGTATTCCATTTCCAAGAATGTTCATGCATACAATATTGTCATGTATAAAAGCATATGCAAATACTCATTAATGTATAAATGTCAACAACAGTGGATTTAATAATCTAAACATTTCCAATTTTTCCATAGTCTGTTGTTCCAATTCAAATCATCATTAATAGAGTATTATCTTACGTTTACTATGGCTAGCTTTAGTCATGCATCGTTAGTGTAATTAAACATAATTTTTCTAATATACAAGAGCATATCTTTTATGTCACAATGACTAATCTTTGTGCATACTATTGCTTATCATATAAGTCCTTCTTTAATGTATGCAACACTTATTCCCTTCACTACCATCATTTCATACGACAAACCACATACCTCTTTCTTAAAGGAAGTCATTTTAATCCTCATTTCTCTATCCTCAGATGTGAGGGTTTCTCAAGATTCCCTTTCCAGAAATTATTAAAGATATCTATCTTTAGGCATAAAAATCAAGATACAAAAACAAGGTTTACTTATCCTTTATGCATCAAAAGCAAGCAATCAACACAGCTCATCCAACAAGACAATCTCTCCAAGAGATTACTATTTTCAAGGAAGCTAACATGACTACTTTCTCTAAGTACACACCGACTTACAATTTCAAAGTCACAATAGCTATTCATATGCAACATGTGTTCTCCTAACACAATTACCTTACTTCAATGCACATAGTTCTTTTCATGAACAAATAAGGATTTTGGTTCTTGTATGATCACTATTCTAATGTGTCTTTAAGGAAAGAACCTCTACTTTTATTTTCAAGAAAATTCTCATAAAATCCTGCATCTTCATACATGAAGCATGCATACTCTTAGGATGAGACTATGTTTATGTATATATGTAATATACTCTTTCCTCAAGAAGTTACTTTGGCCGTATTTAGCAAGGATTTTATAGACAAGAGACAAGCATTTCACATACAAGACTCACGTGGAGTCTTCCCAATAAGAACTACTTATTTGCTTTATTAAGAAAGCATACAAAATAATCAATCTTTAATTGCATGCTTTAACACATTTTCTTTACCAAGAAAATCTAGAAAAGAACCATTCTTTCATTGCATGCATTCAAATACTTCCTCTACTAAGAAATCATATAAACATTCATATGTATTCTTCAAGAAAGTGAGCAAGGTACTTATCTTATCCTTGGATCAACATGCATAACTAACAAATTAAACCACCCTTACCGGAAGCAATTGCTCTACTTATGCAATTAGAAACATAATCTCTTAAGTGTCACACTTGTACCAGAGTTACCACTTGATGCTAGATGCAACAAATATCATAACACTACTATGTATCCATTTCAGAATAATGACTTCAAGGAGACATTACGAAAATCATTAACAGCAACACACTCTAGTTATCATTTTCCAATTCTTTAAGCATGGTCAAGGGAATACTCACATGCACATCAAGCGCTATCTAGTCATTTCCAAACTCTTTTTCCCCATCTCCGTCTGTCCCTACAGCACGGTCTTCTTCCTTCTCCTTGCTTCCATTTCCTTTGGAAGCATCTATAGTTGGGGAAGGTAATTAGAGTTTACGGACAAATGTATTAACACAGGTAGTCTATTTATGAATAATTATCACATGTAATCAAACCACGAATGGGTCCTAGAAATGTTACCCATTGAACATGCCTTTACAATTAACCTCATACTGAAATGCAGCATGCATAAGAAATCCATCATTCCCATAGTAGAGATAAATTCAACCATCATTAAATCGAAGCTCGAATGATTTTTATCTCCCAACAAGTAATGATTAACATAAACACATATCATGCTAGTGAATTTCGATTAATTAAAGGGTAACATCATTAAATCTATGAAGACATAAGCATATACTATTCATCATGCATTCTCATGGTGAATAAAATTAAGAACTCTTCTCATAAACAACTAGAACTATAGCACAGAGAGAGTAAGAATCTTCACACACACATTCCATGCATGTGACATCAATCAACCTTCACTTGGTTACGAACTGTAACAATCTTAGTCCAATTCAAATAATGCATATACGTTCTATGGGTTAGTCATACAACACTAACCAATCTCAACTACCAATCATCTTCATGCATCCATGACAAGGCTAAATCCAAAAGTTAGTTATGACAATCAAATCTCGCTGCTTGACTCATTGCATGTTTTCAATATCTAAAGGGGTTCTTCTAATGTCCTTTTTAAAACAATTTTTCATCCTATTCAAGGATGTTCGCCCCAATTTTATATTCATGCATTGGCTCATTAAGTTTTGTTCGTTGTAATTTCAATCTAGTTCAATATATGCATTGTTGTTATTGCCATATGTGTAAATCAAAAGTTGGTAGTTGATTGTCACTTTCGTCAATGAGTGTTCAATGTTGTTCTTAAGTGCGACAAAAGTTTCATCGTCTTTTTCCTATGTTATGAATGTAGTTATGCAACAACTTATTACTTACTTCTCAAAGAAGTTATAAACATGAATCGCACCTATCATGCCAAAAGTAGTGTACGTCATAAATGAATATGTGAATGATTAAACTCATACCTGAGTTAATGCCTACTAATGGCGTACCTCAATATCCTTTCCGCTTACCAATTCCCAAAGGCGCCAGTATTGCAACCTTTAGCTCTGATACCACTTGTAACATACCCCGGTAACCTCGCAGGTAAAAGTAGGGAGTTAGAAGTTTTCGTACAAATTACCACAAGTAATTAACCAATTCACAACTCCTCAATTCATTATTAACCATTAAATATAATATTCATTGGTGCAAGTAAATTGCCATCAAAGACAGTAAGTTTCAATGTTATGAATGTAGTTATGCAACAACTTATTACTTACTTCTCAAAGAAGTTATAAACATGAATCGCACCTATCATGCCAAAAGTAGTGTACGTCATAAATGAATATGCGAATGATTAAACTCATACCTGAGTTAATGCCTACTAATGGCGTACCTCAATATCCTTTCCGCTTACCAATTCCCAAAGGCGCCAGTATTGCAACCTTTAGCTCTGATACCACTTGTAACATACCCCGGTAACCTCGCAGGTAAAAGTAGGGAGTTAGAAGTTTTCGTACAAATTACCACAAGTAATTAACCAATTCACAACTCCTCAATTCATTATTAACCATTAAATATAATATTCATTGGTGCAAGTAAATTGCCATCAAAGACAGTAAGTTTCATAAGCATTGCGTAATCTTTAATCATCACTGTAATAATATAAACTGTCTCATGAAACCATGCATACATTTCTTGATATTCTTAACCATATTAGATAATCATGAAATCCAATAAAGAACCATCAACATCAAGGATTCAACATCATCCATCTGACACAAAAGGTAATCACATCAATCACACCATTGAACACCGATATACCCTGGAAACCCCGTAGGGTGAAAACCAGCAAACGTTTAATCTTCTTATTAAACGCTCGTGAGGGATTTCACCCCTCACTCAATGGATTATAAGGGATTCCATCCCTTAACCATTGTTATAGAATCATTACAATAAGTTATCATTAAGTTATAGCATAACTAGCTACAAGCTAATACAATTTCCATGTAAATCTTTCACTTACATACCGCCACATACAATAATCCTTGTGGCATGGTTGTTCTAACAATGTATGTTCCTACAACCCGAGCTTATCCGCATGGAGCAGTAATCCTTTTTCTGCCATAATGTTAAACAGCGCTTTCCTTTGGCACCATCTGCCACCGTCCCCCCCTGTCAATGGGGTCATCAACAATCTTGGCAACAAGATTAGTTACAATATTATTCAAACAATAATCAACCTCTAAAGAGATCTTTCAATATCTACTCCTGTGCATGAGCAAGCATGTCATAATAACAAATCTTGAACTATCTACTCATGTGCATGAGCAAGCATGTCATAATAACAAATCTTGAACTATCTACTCATGTGCATGAGTAAGCCTATCATAATAACAATCTTGATCTATATGTAGAGGTATATTTTCTTTACAAAGGAAACAGCTTGAGTTCTCCTTCTACACATTCACATAACAGATCATACTATTCTCCATGGCCAGCTATGAATCAATCCTCTCATTGCCCTGAATAGTTATTCAAACTTCGGGTGCACAAAAGTATTAAGGAAAACGACCCTCAAGCAACCCTCGTGGGGATTCCTCACATCAACTGCCGAGAAATACCCAAGCATGTCTCTTGAACTGGGTTTGAACTAGATCTTTATGATTCCCATGAGGAGCGAACTGTCCGACTCTCGTTGGAAGGATTTCAAACTTCGTGTGTTGGGTTCACACCACATAATAGAAAAATATATTATTTAATACATGGAGTGGGCTTACTTCCATAATTTTCCTTTCAGGGAAGCGAGTACTTATCTTATTCATGGCAGGTTCCTCCAGCCTTGACGTTGAAGGTTCCAGAAAAGACTAGCCGTCGCCGCCGCTACAGCTAGGCAATGCTCCTGGAGCTCGAACCCCGGACCTTAAATTGACAAGTAACGGCGTGAGCTATAGTGCTGCAAAATCCAGCTTCCAGTACATGGACTATTAATTTTGCAGTAGAAGTTGACTACTGTTCGGCAGTGAAAATGAAAGTTGCTTGCTTTGTATTACAAAGCGTGACCACCGGAACCCACAAAATTAATTATTGTCTCAACAGAACGCGTAAACCTAATTAAATAAGCGCTGGAGGTAGCAGAGCCGTAGATGATGGAGGCAGAACTAGCAGCCCCAGTTCAACTCGCTCGCAAGTTTCAAGAATGCATGTCGACATTCACTTGGATCGGTGGGCTACATTTGGCATCCCCCAATGCGCTCTCATCAAGAATCAGTTCCCCTCTTTCGTCATGGAGCCTTCCATATTCCATCTCCTCAAGAAACAGTTCCCGATATCCAAAACAGGGCATTAGAGCCGAGTGATGGGAGCGGACAAAACGGAGCTGGATAAACAAACTCCCGGAAAAAGCAACGAGACACCCCCGATCCTTTGCAGAGATCTCGGTTAAAATCGAATCCAAGAAGCAGTTCCGAACCAAGAATCCGTTTCGAACCAACTGTTAACTATTCGTAACTGTCGAGTTACTACGGACCCTCAGTTACAACTAACCCGGAAAATTATGATTGCCTGTCTATCAGTGATCACCAAGAATTGTTTTCTTATCCTCCGTCGTTCAGTTAATAACATAATCAACGATACAGGACTTCATAATAAAATCATTGATGTATCACTCACCACTATATTAGCGTTAACCCATCTCGCCATATTAACGTTAACCCCACGTGTAACCTCACACCAGTCTCATTATGGTAGGGGCGACCATAGTGAGAAAAGAATGCACTGTGGTAGGGGCTACTTGAGTCACGTGTGGGAAAATCCCAAACTCATTTGAGAGACTTCTCGAAACCAGCTCAAATTATCTTAACATTGCTTCATCTTCTACGATGGCAGAAAGGGATGAGTTCACCGATGTAGAGATTTTACCATTCACTAATATGTGGTTCCGCATCTGAGGCATACTCGCAGTTTTCAGAACCAATATCTATGCACGATAGAACTCTTGGCATATAAAAACTTTTCCTGGATATGTGTCAACTCGAGGTCCACTGTGCGATCTCCTTACAACTCAATGACCTCATCATAGATCACAAAGATCAATCCATGGGATGTTACATACTCCCCCCCTTAACAGGAACACCGTCCTCGGTGTTCATCTTTTAGTGGAACTTTAGATTGTACTCAATGTATAATCATCTAATCCACACACAAAATGTGATCCTTCTTCTTCAAATCAAAGATTTCATTTCAATAAATGACAATAACCGAAATAGTAGTGATATAATCAGAAGAAATATCATTAGTTATAAGCATCAATAGTCATAAGCATTTTTGCAGCAAATTATGCAAGTTTTAAACGCCACCACTTGGCCCTTATTCATTCATAATAAACAATTCTTTGTGTCAACTTACCATAACTTACCATCTTATGCTTGAAAATCATGAATTACTTTCATGTAAGCCCTTTAATAGCGGTTGGACAATTCTTCAACCCTCCATGGTAAGTAACTCCTTGTAATAGATGACTAACAATTTAATCACATTAGTCACTATATTTTGAGTCAAATGAAATACGTTTGACTAGCAATCAATTGTGCAATGCTAAATGATTTCTAAATCACAGTACTTTTACAAGTACTTAAAGAGCACTAACACTAATCAACCAATGATAAATCACTGCTCATGTGCACACTGCATGAATTTTCATTAGAGACATCCATAATGTACTTCTACAAGTACCAAAAGAGCACCTAGCTCTCTAACCATCAAAACTGTCAATCACTGCATCCAGCAAAAACTGTCTTAGCTCCCACTAAGATGTTCATAAAATTAATAATACAATAAAGGAATTAAAATTTCCAATTACTCCTTATTGAACATTAAACTCATTTCCTGTTAGAAGTGCATAACACATTTCACACAACTATATGTAAAATTTATTTCTAACATAACATATAGCTGATTAGTTAATTCCTTTAGCCATGAGACCACAATGGACTAAAGAATTCCCAACCCATGGGAACTGGTTTCCACAACCAAACCGAGTCATTTTCACATCCAGACAGTTTCTTCGATAGAGACCTTACCAGGTCTAACATAGAATCCCACTGGCCAACCAGCTCAAGAATTCTAAGGAGAGGAGATCTGGGCAGACAAGTACCATCAACCCTTCCGGGCAGGTAGTTGCCATCAACCCAACTCCGGGCAGACAAGTACCATCAACCCCTCCGGGCAGGTATTGCCATCAACCCAAGCACTTGCAGGTCCTACTCGACCGCAATCACACTGGTCTCGCCAGTAAACGCAGGTCCTACTCGACCGCAATCACACTGGTCTCGCCAGTAAACGCAGGTCCTACTCGACCGCAATCACACTGGTCTCGCCAGTAAACGCTATCTGATCCTAACCAGACGTAGCGTACACAGGAAATTCTTTCCTCTTATGCCATCTGATCCCAACCAGACATAGCATGAATATTTCTCTTTCTCAAAGTAATTTACACAATGAACCATATGAACATTATCATTAGCACAACAGACATGCATGTATACCATGCATTTACACTTAACCCCAACATGGGTCCACAACATCAAGATTGATGGGAAACATATCCATCATACACGTTGTATGCATGCAAATTTCCCAAATAACATAATTCATGCATATCATATAACATCATTCTTTCTCATTTATAATTGCATTTCACATTGCAGCAATTTACGTGATGAGTTTTCTTGTTGCCATTAAGCTACCACTACTTAATCCCATCAGCAATGTTAGTTATAAATATGCATCAGTTAACACGTATTCCATTTCCAAGAATGTTCATGCATACAATATTGTCATGTATAAAAGCATATGCAAATACTCATTAATGTATAAATGTCAACAACAGTGGATTTAATAATCTAAACATTTCCAATTTTTCCATAGTCTGTTGTTCCAATTCAAATCATCATTAATAGAGTATTATCTTACGTTTACTATGGCTAGCTTTAGTCATGCATCGTTAGTGTAATTAAACATAATTTTTCTAATATACAAGAGCATATCTTTTATGTCACAATGACTAATCTTTGTGCATACTATTGCTTATCATATAAGTCCTTCTTTAATGTATGCAACACTTATTCCCTTCACTACCATCATTTCATACGACAAACCACATACCTCTTTCTTAAAGGAAGTCATTTTAATCCTCATTTCTCTATCCTCAGATGTGAGGGTTTCTCAAGATTCCCTTTCCAGAAATTATTAAAGATATCTATCTTTAGGCATAAAAATCAAGATACAAAAACAAGGTTTACTTATCCTTTATGCATCAAAAGCAAGCAATCAACACAGCTCATCCAACAAGACAATCTCTCCAAGAGATTACTATTTTCAAGGAAGCTAACATGACTACTTTCTCTAAGTACACACCGACTTACAATTTCAAAGTCACAATAGCTATTCATATGCAACATGTGTTCTCCTAACACAATTACCTTACTTCAATGCACATAGTTCTTTTCATGATCAAATAAGGATTTTGGTTCTTGTATGATCACTATTCTAATGTGTCTTTAAGGAAAGAACCTCTACTTTTATTTTCAAGAAAATTCTCATAAAATCCTGCATCTTCATACATGAAGCATGCATACTCTTAGGATGAGACTATGTTTATGTATATATGTAATATACTCTTTCCTCAAGAAGTTACTTTGGCCGTATTTAGCAAGGATTTTATAGACAAGAGACAAGCATTTCACATACAAGACTCATGTGGAGTCTTCCCAATAAGAACTACTTATTTGCTTTATTAAGAAAGCATACAAAATAATCAATCTTTAATTGCATGCTTTAACACATTTTCTTTACCAAGAAAATCTAGAAAAGAACCATTCTTTCATTGCATGCATTCAAATACTTCCTCTACTAAGAAATCATATAAACATTCATATGTATTCTTCAAGAAAGTGAGCAAGGTACTTATCTTATCCTTGGATCAACATGCATGACTAACAAATTAAACCACCCTTTCCGGAAGCAATTGCTCTACTTATGCAATTAGAAACATAATCTCTTAAGTGTCACCCTTGTACCAGAGTTACCACTTGATGCTAGATGCAACAAATATCATAACACTACTATGTATCCATTTCAGAATAATGACTTCAAGGAGACATTACGAAAATCATTAACATCAACACACTCTAGTTATCATTTTCCAATTCTTTAAGCATGGTCAAGGGAATACTCACATGCACATCAAGCGCTATCTAGTCATTTCCAAACTCTTTTTCCCCATCTCCGTCTGTCCCTACATCACGATCTTCTTCCTTCTCCTTGCTTCCATTTCCTTTGGAAGCATCTATAGTTGGGGAAGGTAATTAGAGTTTACGGACAAATGTATTAACACAGGTAGTCTATTTATGAATAATTATCGCATGTAATCAAACCACGAATGGGTCCTAGAAATGTTACCCATTGAACATGCCTTTACAATTAACCTCATACTGAAATGCAGCATGCATAAGAAATCCATCATTCCCATAGTAGAGATAAATTCAACCATCATTAAATCGAAGCTCGAATGATTTTTATCTCCCAACAAGTAATGATTAACATAAACACATATCATGCTAGTGAATTTCGATTAATTAAAGGGTAACATCATTAAATCTATGAAGACATAAGCATATACTATTCATCATGCATTCTCATGGTGAATAAAATTAAGAACTCTTCTCATAAACAACTAGAACTATAGCACAGAGAGAGTAAGAATCTTCACACACACATTCCATGCATGTGACATCAATCAACCTTCACTTGGTTACGAACTGTAACAATCTTAGTCCAATTCAAATAATGCATATACGTTCTATGGGTTAGTCATACAACACTAACCAATCTCAACTACCAATCATCTTCATGCATCCATGACAAGGCTAAATCCAAAAGTTAGTTATGACAATCAAATCTCGCTGCTTGACTCATTGCATGTTTTCAATATCTAAAGGGGTTCTTCTAATGTCCTTTTTAAAACAATTTTTCATCCTATTCAAGGATGTTCCCCCCAATTTTATATTCATGCATTGGCTCATTAAGTTTTGTTCGTTGTAATTTCAATCTAGTTCAATATATGCATTGTTGTTATTGCCATATGCGTAAATCAAAAGTTGGTAGTTGATTGTCACTTTCGTCAATGAGTGTTCAATGTTGTTCTTAAGTGCGACAAAAGTTTCATCGTCTTTTTCCTCATTAGGAATCCAATGTTATGAATGTAGTTATGCAACAACTTATTACTTACTTCTCAAAGAAGTTATAAACATGAATCGCACCTATCATGCCAAAAGTAGTGTACATCATCATACCTGAGTTAATGCCTACTAATGGCGTACCTCAATATCCTTTCCGCTTACCAATTCCCAAAGGCGCCAGTATTGCAACCTTTAGCTCTGATACCACTTGTAACATACCCCGGTAACCTCGCAGGTAAAAGTAGGGAGTTAGAAGTTTTCGTACAAATTACCACAAGTAATTAACCAATTCACAACTCCTCAATTCATTATTAACCATTAAATATAATATTCATTGGTGCAAGTAAATTGCCATCAAAGACAGTAAGTTTCATAAGCATTGCGTAATCATTAATCATCACTGTAATAATATAAACTGTCTCATGAAACCATGCATACATTTCTTGATATTCTTAACCATATTAGATAATCATGAAATCCAATAAAGAACCATCAACATCAAGGATTCAACATCATCCATCTGACACAAAAGGTAATCACATCAATCACACCATTGAACACTGATATACCCTGGAAACCCCGTAGGGTGAAAACCAGCAAACGTTTAATCTTCTTATTAAACGCTCGTGAGGGATTTCACCCCTCACTCAATGGCTTATAAGGGATTCCATCCCTTAACCATTGTTATAGAATCATTACAATAAGTTATCATTAAGTTATAGCATAACTAGCTACAAGCTAATACAATTTCCATGTAAATCTTTCACTTACATACCGCCACATACAATAATCCTTGTGGCATGGTTGTTCTAACAATGTATGTTCCTGCAACCCGAGCTTATCCGCATGGAGCAGTAATCCTTTTTCTGCCATAATGTTAAACAGCGCTTTCCTTTGGCACCATCTGCCACCGTCCCCCCCTGTCAATGGGGTCATCAACAATCTTGGCAACAAGATTAGTTACAATATTATTCAAACAATAATCAACCTCTAAAGAGATCTTTCAATATCTACTCCTGTGCATGAGCAAGCATGTCATAATAACAAATCTTGAACTATCTACTCATGTGCATGAGCAAGCATGTCATAATAACAAATCTTGAACTCTCTACTCATGTGCATGAGTAAGCCTATCATAATAACAATCTTGATCTATATGTAGAGGTATATTTTCTTTACAAAGGAAACAGCTTGAGTTCTCCTTATACACATTCACATAATAGATCATACTATTCTCCATGGCCAGCTATGAATCAATCCTCTCATTGCCCTGAATAGTTATTCAAACTTCGGGTGCACAAAAGTATTAAGGAAAACGACCCTCAAGCAACCCTCGTGGGGATTCCTCACATCAACTGCCGAGAAATACCCAAGCATGTCTCTTGAACTAGGTTTGAACTAGATCTTTATGATTCCCATGAGGAGCGAACTGTCCGACTCTCGTTGGAAGGATTTCAAAGTTCGTGTGTTGGGTTCACACCACATAATAGAAAAATATATTATTTAATACATGGAGTGGGCTTACTTCCATAATTTTCCTTTCAGGGAAGCGAGTACTTATCTTATTCATGGCAGGTTCCTCCGGCCTTGACGTTGAAGGTTCCAGAAAAGACTAGCCGTCGCCGCCGCTACAGCTAGGCAATGCTCCTGGAGCTCGAACCCCGGACCTTAAATTGACAAGTAACGACGTGAGCTATAGTGCTGCAAAATCGAGCTTCCAGTACATGGACTATTAATTTTGCAGTAGAAGTCGACTACTGTTCGGCAGTGAAAATGAAAGTTGCTTGCTTTGTATTACAAAGCGTGACCACCGGAACCCACAAAATTAATTATTGTCTCAACAGAACGCGTAAACCTAATTAAATAAGCGCTGGAGGTAGCAGAGCCGCAGATGATGGAGGCAGAACTAGCAGCCCCAGTTCAACTCGCTCGCAAGTTTCAAGAATGCATGTCGACATTCACTTGGATCGGTGGGCTACATTTGGCATCCCCCCAATGCGCTCTCATCAAGAATCAGTTCCCCTCTTTCGTCATGGAGCCTTCCATATTCCATCTCCTCAAGAAACAGTTCCCGATATCCAAAACAGGGCATTAGAGCCGAGTGATGGGAGCGGACAAAACGGAGCTGGATAAACAAACTCCCGGAAAAGGCAACGAGACACCCCCGATCCTTTGCAGAGATCTCGGTTAAAATCGAATCCAAGAAGCAGTTCCGAACCAAGAATCCGTTTCGAACCAACTGTTAACTATTCGTAACTGTCGAGTTACTATGGACCCTCAGTTACAACTAACCCGGAAAATTATGATTGCCTGTCTATCAGTGATCACCAAGAATTGTTTTCTTATCCTCCGTCGTTCAGTTAATAACATAATCAACGATACAGGACTTCATAATAAAATCATTGATTTATCACTCACCACTATATTAGCGTTAACCCATCTCGCCATATTAACGTTAACCCCACGTGTAACCTCGCACCAGTCTCATTATGGTAGGGGCGACCATAGTGAGAAAAGAATGCACTGTGGTAGGGGCTACTTGAGTCACGTGTGGGAAAATCCCAAACTCATTTGAGAGACTTCTCGAAACCAGCTCAAATTATCTTAACATTGCTTCATCTTCTACGATGGCAGAAAGGGATGAGTTCACCGATGTAGAGATTTTACCATTCACTAATATGTGGTTCCGCATCTGAGGCATACTCGCAGTTTTCAGAACCAATATCTATGCACGATAGAACTCTTGGCATATAAAAACTTTTCCGGGATATGTGTCAACTCGAGTTCCACTGTGCGATCTCCTTACAGCTCAATGACCTCATCATAGATCACAAAGATCAATCCATGGGATGTTACAATAGGTTCAAGTGAAAATGTTTTGTAGTTTGCCTGGTTAATTGCAATAACAACAATGCCTTCGAGCAAAAAAGCTTTGTAATTTGAGTGGTTATATGTTAATGCATGACAATGGATGCGCATTTCAGTGTTCTATTGTGTAAAGTTATATATTGAATCGCTATTTTAGATGTGCTTTATTCTACACAGGGTCTTAATGTGATTTAAAATTTGGCATGAGAAATTTACAAGTGATTTTTGTTTTCCCCTTGTGTCGATGTTAGAAATTTACAAAGGCTAGAAATGCTTTACAAATTTTATTCCAAAAATAATTCCAAAAATAAGCACCATGATAACTCATACCAAACTAAATCCATCAACTCATTCAACTCTCTTTATTATTTGGTGGTTGCCACATGTGTAGACCCCAAAATTAATGTGATATGTTAGATTAATTTGGCTATGATATGTTAGATTAATTTGGCTGGAGATCAGTGGATCTATATTTTTTAGTCTCTATTTATCTTCCACTTTAGCAATAAAGATCTCATTAGAAATTAGAAAAGGGTTGAATAGGCCCACAAACCAACTACTTTGGCATCAACTAGAATAGAGTAGATTCTTTATATTTTCCCCTCCTTAGTATGAAAAAGTGATTGTGGGGGCCAATGCATAGAGTTTTAGATGGTCAAATGAGGCATCGATTATAGGTTAAGCATTTATGTGAGGTATTAGATATTATGTAACCAAGTTGGAAATTGTTGAACCATTGTATACTAAATCATCTTGTTTAGGTAAACTTAACTCAATGAAAGAGGTTAACATTGGTGCTTTCACCCATGTGGTATTGGTGGCACAAGGATTTTAAGAATTAAAAAAAATAGACGTTTCTTTTCAAATTCATGTAACTCTTATGGCTATGCCATTTAAATCTCCTCATCCAAGTATTCATTAAAGAAAGAACTTTTAACATTAATGTAATATACTTTCCAAACAAAATGTGCAACAATAAACATAATTAACTAGAAGGTTACCATCTTTATACTTGGATGAAATGTTTCTTCATAATCTACTCCTTTAAATTATGTACATCCTTAACAATGTTTGTATTTATTGAAAGAACCATATGACTTCTATTTGACTTTAAAAATCCACTTACAACCTATGGATTTCTTCCTTGGATGCAATATTGATAGCACACAAGTCTTGTTTTTCATTAATGCATCATATTCCAACTTCATGGTAGCTTCCCAATAATGTTTTTATTTGATTTTTTAATGTGTTAGGTTTAAACACCTATAAAACAATAGAAGTTAGAGAAAAATTTATATATTGACCATCCATTTCCTTTGGTAATTCATCTTACCACACATAAGACATTGTGTTACAATACCACTTTTGAATCTTGTGTTGATGTTCCTAATACTTTTGCGAATAATCCTTCTTTTATTCATTACATTCCCCATGGAGTTAGACTCCTATGTTGTTTTCAATTCTAAGCTCTGATTGATTTCAACACTACAAATCATTCTTAAATCAACAACAACTATCCATATATTTGTCATTATCAAAGAATAATTGTATTTTCTCACCTACAACAACATCTCTATCAATCATAATTTTGCTTATGGAGACAACTAGTCTTTAAACTTCTCATTATAGCCAACAAACATGTATATCTTTCTTTTTGCATCTAATTTACTTCTTTTTTCCCTACAAACATGTGCAAAAGAAATACAACCAAAAACATGTAAATGACTTATAGAATGTTTTCTACGTGATCATTGTTCCTTAGAATTTTGATAGGCATTTAGACCATGATATTCACTACTTCCACCCAAAATAGATATTACACATTTTGACTATGCAACACACAACTTGACATATCCATAAATATCATATTCATTCATTATATGGCTCCAATTTGTTGCGGAGTGTATGGGGTAGCATATCTCCCTATGCATACTTCCCTTGTGTGGAATTCCTTGAGCTAAGTTGAAACAAACTAACCTCATTTATCAGAGCTTTGAGCTTTATCTATTTGCTTTTGTACCAAATATTTCCATGCTACAAAGTTTGAATAACAATCTAACTTCTTATTCAGAAGATAAACCAACATTTTCCATGATAAGCCATCAACTAGTATAAGAAATACTTAGATATAGATCTTCTAGGTGTCATCAACATGTATAAGGTCCAAAACACTTTTGTTTTTCCATACCTTGTTAGTATCAAATGAATGTAGAAGCTATTTTCTTATATAGAGGCATATGCATACATTTTGACATCCCTAAATAGAAGGACCACCGTATTAGTGTTGTTGAGTTTAGATAAATATTGATAGTTTAGGTGTCCCTGCCTTTTATTCCAAAGTACACTAGTATTATCTATTATCTACCATGGCTAGTGCATGTTTCTTCATTTTCTCTAAACCATATAATCCCTTTCACCAATACGAGAAGATATCTCCTTGTTATCATGAAGATTAGAAACCATAAATTTATTCCTTTAAAGTTCATAAAAAAATTGGGACTTTTGGTTATCTCAATAATAGAAAAAAATGAAACTTCACGTCGAGAACACATTTAACATTTTTTTTAAGGTATAAAAACATTTCTTATTTTGATACTAACATCCCACATAGATAGTAATTCCAATTATCGCCTATAGAGATTGATTCTTTATGGCTCTTATGTCCAACAATACTTACATATGAGTTCTTGCGCAATGTGTAATGTTGAGATATGTTTGAACTGAAATACAAGGTTGTAGATTTTACTGAATAAAGTTATGAAGCCAAAAATGAAAAATGGCCCACTACTTCTTCTTCGTCATCCCCATAAAAAATATTTTCATGTCTTGATTTATTTTAACCTCTTACCAAGTAATACTCTCTTTCTTAACAACTTCTATTCAAGTGTCTAGGATTATCACAATAATAACATATAAACATACATTTCTTATATACATTGTTACTATCATTTCATGTTTCTCTTTGTGTTTGTAGCATGCATTGGATGCATTCTCTATGGTGGAGGAATTTGGTGCCTCTCTAACTTAATCTCCTATCTTTAAGTAGAAAAAATGATCATAACTAGATGAAAACATGATTTTTTGAGTATCGCCAAGAAGATGCAATCACTAAAAAAATGAATAAAATGAGGGTGGTAAGCTTATCATTAAAAAATTATTCATATATTCATCATCTAATTGCTTCCTAATATTATATTGATTGATTCTCCTCCTTGCAATTTCTTGGAAAACAAACGATACAATGTTTGTGTATCTTATAATGCTTGAGAAATATTTTTAATAGTGTGTCATAATTCTAATCCTATTTTCACATTTCTTATCCCTACAATAAATTTCCTTGTAGTTTAAAATTGTAGAATCATTAAATCTTCATTATGTCTTTTTATCATAGTCTTAATTATAAATTTCTCGTATTTTTTTTCCCTAGCATGATTTGATCAAAATATCAAAACTCACTAATTATTAGCATGTTATGACTTTATAAAATATATTTCTTTCTAATAAAATTTTCATATTCGAGAAATACTAAATGACATAAAGTGTAACTATTAACATGTTAGCAACTTTGAACAATAAATTTGAATAATATTTGAAATTACCTACAATTTTCAACAAGTGCATCAGTGTTAGCTTTAGCATGGGATATCAATGTTCTAGTCAGTTCACAATGTGCAATTGTGCTTCAAGATATTTACCGAGTGCTTTAAATAATGGTGATTTGGAAATTTTGGTTTCTTACTCACCCACAGACAAATTATAAGAGCCTTTAATATAAAAAAAACTTAAATAATCCAACAATACCTTAAACATATTTTTTCATAAATGAGCACTTTTTATTCCGTAATACCTTAACTAGATTATGCTTATGTTGATTATGAATTTTTGGGGAATGAAAATTTCATCAAAGAATATGGTGTTGGCCACAGATCAAGGAAATGATATTTATCTCATAATGGTGGTGTAAATCTTTAATGGGAAGGAGTGAATATGAGAAAAATGAAAGAAAACTCAATATTAAAGAGGGTTGGTCAATCTATTTCTTATTATGAGAAATTAGAAAATGGGCATCTATTACCAAAAAAAAAATTAACTAAAGGAAAATCATAAGAGTATCTAAAAATATTAATCAAGGTAGTGGGTTTAATAGCGATGGGATGAATCGACTTATTTACAAGTAAAAGTCCAGCACTTGTTGACACATTGGAATATCTAATAGCTAGATTATTATTATTTACCAACTTGGGTAGCTACTCTATCTAGTGATCTCATGGCTTATTCCCACAATTGTTTTTGCTTCATCCAAAAATGATATGTAGAGATTTGAATAAGTATTGAAAATCATTTGTGGGAAATGTGATTGAAGAAACTAATGTTAATTATCTCTTTCTTTATGCTTAATGTGCTTAATCCTGGTAGATTTCATAACGATGATATGAGAGTGAAGGTGAAGGTAAATTTGAATGTGAGAGTTGAGGTGGGATAGATATTATGAAAAACATAAAGACAATATGATTTCAATGATTAATACCTATTAAGTAAAATTACATTTTTTTTTGCTAAAAATTAGTTCAAATGAAATCTTATGATCAATAAGTTGGGATAATATTTTTCAAGGGATGCATCTTATTATCAACTTGCTATAATACCATAAAGCAAAATATAATACAAATTTTAATTTCATTATCAATAATGATTAGGCGTTTGATATGGATATAACCTCCATGGAATATTCTATATTATTAATGATAGCATAAACAAGTAAAAGGTTGAGATTTATCTCCAAATAGTTATGAAATGTTCTCCTTTTAATTAGATTGATTAATTAAAAAAATGTCATATGAATAAATGTATTTGCAGTGAGTTATGATATCTTGGGTATGTGGTATTGAAAAGCCATGGTAATTGGCCCATGGTATCGTAACAAAGTCTATTTAAAGATTAAGAATTTCCATGGTAAAGTGGAGATAAATATAGATGATTAAGAATCTTGTTCTATGTTTTTAAATGTATGTGTGTTTAACTTATATATTAATTATTTTGTAATTAATAATTTTAATATTAATAAAGTTATAATTTAATTAGGTTTTATGGTTTTTGTAATTTTAGGAACATGAGATGTATCATGAAGTACGTATTTTGATCTTTATTATGGATTCCTGCTGCACCAGCTAAATTCCTTTGGACTTTTCTGAAGGAATTGATCCATCTTAAATTTTGATCTACCAAGACACAAGATGAATCAAATCTCTTGTAGTGCAAATATTTCAATTTTTATTATAATTATTAGATATATATTTATTTTTAATTTAATATATTACTCATATTAAATATGGGTAAAGAATTTTTTTGAAGGTATAACTTAAAATATTTCTTATTATAACATGAACATCCAACATAGGTAGTAAGCTCAAATATCACTTAATGTCCTTGATTCTTTATAACTCTTATATCTAACAAAAATTACATACCAGTTCATATGAAATGTGTAACAATATGATATGTTTGAATTTAAATAAAAGGTTGTAGATTTTATTGAATGAATTTGGGAAGCAAAAATTAAAAATGACCTATTTCTTCTTCTTCATATCCTTCAACAACCTTTGCATGTCTTAATCTATTTTAACCTATTATTGAGTAATAATCTCTTTTTAACCATCTTTATTGAAGTGTCAAGGTTGATCACAATATGACATCCAAACATACATTTTTTAAATACATTAATACCATTTTTGTGTTTCTCTTTTCTTTTGTACTATGCACTGGATGAATTATCTATGGTGGATGAAGTTGGTGCTTCTCTCTATTTTAATTTGTTTTCCTTTTCTAAAAGAAATGCTTATAATTTGTTTTCTTTTTGTAGAAGAAATGTTTATAGACTACATTATCTATGGTGGATGAAGTTGATGCTTCTCTCTAATTTAATTTGTTTTCCTTTTGTAGAAAAAAGGTTTATAGACTCAAAAATATAAGCTTTTGAGTCTCCCTAAGCATATGCAAACAATAAAAAAAATGAATAAAATGAGGGTAGTAAGCTTAGCATCAATAAAGGAGTCATATTTTCATGATCTACTTACTTCCTAATATCAGAAAGTTGGATAAGTTGGATCATCTTCCTTGCAATTTCATGGAAAACAAACAATTTTTCAAACACTATGATTGTCCAACTTATAATGCTTGAGAATTATTCTTGATAATAGGTCATAGGGATAATATTATTTTTACATTTCTTATCCTTGGAATTAAAGCATTTGTAATTAACAATTTTAGAAAAATTAAAGCTTTATTATTTATTTTACCATAGTCTTCATAATCAATTTTTGGCTTCTTTTATTTTGTTATTATGATTTAATCAAAATCTCAAAACTCACTAATTATTAGTATTTTATAGCTTTATAACTTTATAAATTGTAATTCTTTTAATTAAACAAAGTCTTTCGGTAGAAATCATAGAAGAGAATTTTTTGGCCCACATGTTTCGAACTAGCAAGTGTAATTCTTTTAATTAAATTTTTATATTCTTCAAATACTAAATAATACAAAGTGGTAATTATTAACATGTTATAAAATTTAAACAATAAATTTTAATAATATCTCAAATTAACTACAATATTCAATCTTATCAAATGCATTAATGGTATCTTTACCCTCGCTTTCAATGCTCTATTTAACTCACAATATGTAATTATGTCTTGAGATATTCAACCTAGTGCTTTAAATAATGGTGATATAGAGACTTTTATTTCTTACTTACCATAAAGCCCTGTTTTATATAGGACAAGAAAATTATATTGATCTCATAATGGTGGTGCAAACTTCCGGTGAAAAGGAGAGAACATAAGAAGAATGGAAGAGAAAGAGAGTTGGTCAATCTACTTCCTATTATGAGAAAGCCGAAAAGTATTGCAAAATTAACTCAAGGAAAATTGAAAGAGTATCTAGAAAGATAAATCAAGTTAATGCATTTGATAGAGATGGGATAAACCGACCTATTTACTATCTCATGGGTAGACTATTTACCAACTTGGGTAGCTAATGTATTGGCACATTGAACTATCTTATGGGTAGACTATTTACCAACTTGGGTAGCTAATCTATCTAGTGATATCATGGCTTGACAAAATTGAATGGTGGTTCTCTCTCACAATTATTTGTCCTTTATCCAACAATGATTTGTAGAGATGAAGTAAGTACTAAAAATCATTTGTGGGAAATTTAATTGAAAGCACTAATTCTAACCATGACTATATTTATGTTTCATGTGTTTAATCTCGAAAGATGCCTTAATTTGACGTAAGAGAATGTGAGGCTAGAGGTGGCTTGATATTAGGTAAAACATAGATAATGATTATTTCTAATGATTAATATAAATTAGTCTCAATGTTAAGTGAAGTTATGAAATTATTACTAAAAATTTATGAAAATGTAATTTTATGATAAGCCATGATATTTCTTTTTTGGGCGTATGTTATTGATAAGCGTAATTGGTGCATAGTATTATAACAAAGTTTGTTTACAAATTTAGAACCTCCATGGTAAAGTGGAAGTAAATCTTCATGGTTAAGAATCTTGTTCCATGCTTTCTAAATGTACATGTTTTTAATTTATATATTAATTATTTTTGTAATTGCACCCAATCTCACGTAAACATGTAGACAACCCAACACAGGGGTAGATCTCACGTAAACATGTAAACGTAAACGAAAATGTAAACCTAAACGTTTAACATTTTTAATGCTCTATTTAAAAATCAATCTAATTATTATTATGTATAAACACAGAGGTATGATAAATAAATATAAATATAAATAAACTCGAGGTATGGTAAATAAATAAAACCTCTTTTTATACTTACTCTAGAGGTATAGTGAATAAATAAAGATATAAATAAACTAGAGGTATGGTAAATAAATAAAATCTTTTATTATACTTACTCTAGAGGAATAGTAAATAAAGAAAAATATAAATAAACTAGAGGTATGGTAAATAAATAAAACTTCTTTTCATATTTACTCCATAAACCTCTTTATATTTACAAAAACTCAAAAAAAAGGTTTTATTTAGGTCAATCCTATGAGCTAAATACCATTTTTGTACCCTGGGCTAAAGACCATGGGCCAAATACAATAGTAAATAAAAGAGCTATGGTAAATAAATAAAATCATTTTTTATATTTACTCCATAATCCACTTTATATTTACAAACACTCAAAAATTAGGTTTTATTTATGTGAAGCCCTATGGGCCAAATTATTATTAATACCATGCAAAACAACATTATTAACCCTAATATTAATATCAAAAAATTAATATTAGTATTATTATTAAATATAATATTAATATTAATATGTTATAATATTAATATTATTAAAGTTGATAACTTTATATTAATACAATATTAAATTTGTTATATTATAATATATATTAATATATCATGATATATATTAACTCTAGATATATATGAGAGGAAAGAAGGAATACATAGTGTGATAGAGGTGGAGAGATGGGGGAGTGACAAGGGAGAGATCTAAATAAATTGGAAAGGGAGATGAGTGAGAGAGGGGGAGGAGTGAGAGAGGTAGAGAAGGGTAAGAAATGGAGAGGGAGACACAAATATGGAGGGGGAGAGAGAGGAAAGAGGGAGGGAGATAGTGAGAAGATTGGAGGGGACATAGAGAGAGGGATGGGGGAAGAAAGAGGAGGTAGGAGAGAAAATGGGAGAGAGGAAGGATGAGAGAGAGTACTTGAGAGAGAGGAGGAGAGAGGGAGGGATAGAGAGATGGAGCTGGATGGGGAGAGAGGGAGAGAAGAAGAAATATAGAGAGAATAAGAAGTGGAGAGAGAGAGAGGGAGTGACAAGGGAGAGGTGGAGAGAGTGTGTGTATGTTTAGGGGTGAGATAAAGAGAAAAATAAGGAGAGATGGAGAGAATGGGGGAGATAAGGAGAGAGGAGGAGAGAGGGAGGGATATAGTAACATAGATGTAGAGAGAGGGGAATTGTGTGTGATAGGGGAAGAGATAAAATTGGAGAGAGAGAGAGAGAGAGAGAGAGAGAGAGAGAGAGGATTGGAGGAAGAGAGAGAAATAGAGAGAGAGTGATGGGGGAATAGAAAGGGGGAGAGGGGGCTTGAGATAGAGGTGGAAAGTGACGGGGGAAGAGAGCGGATTGGAGGGAAAAGAGAGAGATGGGGGAAGAGAGAGGGAGGTAGGAGAGAAAAGGAGAGAGAGGAAGGACGAGAGAGAGGACTTGAGAGAGAGAGGAGGATAGAGGGAGCGAGAAAAGAGGAAAGATCGAGTGAAGAAGAAAGTGGAGAGAGAGGAGTGACAAGGGAGAGATGGAGAGAGAGTGTGTATGTGTTCTATCATTCAACACTATTACATTGACACTTTTCATTCAAAATATTTATTTCATCATTTTTCATCATTAAAGTTATTAACAATATTTATCATCTCAACAAACTGAGGTAAATAAACAAATTTAAAATTAAAACGACAAGATTATATTTAGCATCTTTAAAATTATTATATTAATATTATATGTATTTACACATTATTGATAAAATTAATCATTCATTAAAGTTATTAACAATATTTATCATCTCAATAAACTGAGGTAATTAAGCATAGTTATTATATTAATATTATATGTATTTACACATTATTGATAAAATTAATCTTTCATTAAAATTATTAACAATATTTATCATCTCAACAAACTGAGGTAACTAAGCATATTTAAAATTAAAATGACGAGATTACATTTAACATCTTTAAAATTATTATATTAATATTAGATGTATTTACATATTATTGATAAAAGTAATCATATTATTGATAAATAGGTTTACACTTCGAGAGATTTGATCCCTTTGGGAGTTAAGCCGTTAATAATAATAGTAATAATAAAGTTATAATTTAGATATTTTTTATGGTATTTGTTTCCTTTATGGATTCATGCTACGCTAGGTGTAGGGAAATATTATGCAAAAACATAAAGACTATTTCCTTCAAATGATTAGTATAAACTATTTGCTAAGTGAAATTATGAAATCATTACTAAACTGATATGCAAATGAAATCTTATGATAATCCATGGTATTGTTTTCTTGGGCTTATGGTATTGAAAAGTCATGCTATTGGCACATGGTATTGTAACAAAGTCTATTTACAAAATAATCTCCATGGTAAAGTGGAGATAAATATCCATGGTTAAAAATCTTGTTATGTATTTTAAATGTATGTGTTTTTAATTTATATATTAATTCTTTTTGTAATAATAATAGTAATAATAATAATAATTAAGGCTATAATTTAGTTAGTTTTGGTGGAATTTTGATCCTTAATATATATTCATACTAGCTAGCTACATTGTAATGGACTTTGTTGATCTAGGGTGAGATTGTTGCCATTATAACTCAACATGTCACTCGCAAAGATTTGAACCTGTGTTTCATCACTAGCAATGATCACTCCCCTTATGCTTTATGTGATTAATCCTCTTAGATGTCTTAACGGTCATATGAGAGCGAAGGTGTTCAGGTAAGGGTGGAGGCCTCAGAGATATTAGGCAAAACATAAAGGCAATGTTCTTTCAATGATTAATATAAATTAGTCATGGTATTAAGTAAAATTATGAAATTATTACTAAAACATAGTGCAAATGAAATCTTGTGATATACAAGCTACAATAAACTTCTTCAAGGGATACATCTTATAGCAACTTCCTTGGAGAAATTTATTTGAATTATCAATAATTATTAGGTGGATGGTATGGATATAAGCTCCCTTTTAATTAAATTGATTAATTAAAAAATGGCATATGAATAAGTGTCATTTGAAATGAGTTATGGTTTCTTGGGCATGTGGTATTGAAAAGTCATGGTATTAGCCCATGGTATTGTAACAAAGTCTATTTATAGATTAAGAATATTCATTGTAAAGTGGAGGTAAATCTCCATGGTTAAGAATCTTGTTCCAAGTTTTTTTAATGTATATATGTTCAACTTATATATTAATTTTTTTTGTAATTAGTTATTAATAATAATAATTTAAAATAAATTTATAATTTATTTAGTTTTACGATTTTTTATTTTATTTTAACATCTTAAGATGTAGAATGAAATATTTTGATCCTTGTGATGGATTCATGATGCATTGTCTCCATTGCTTTGGACTTTTCTCAAAGTATAGATCCATCTTAACTCTTGATCTACCAAGAGATGAGATGAATCAAATCTACGGTGGTTTAAATGTTTCAATTTTTTATTATAATTATCAGATATATATTTACTTTTAACTTAATATACTACTCATATTAAATATGGTTGAATTTTTATTTTTTTTATGTATAACTTAAAATATTACTTATTGTTACATGAGCATCCCACATAGATATACCAATTCTTGTGAAATTCGTAATGATAAGATATACGTCTAAATTGAAATACAAGGTTGTAAATTTTATTGATTGATGTTGTGAAACCAAAAATGAAAAATAACTCAATTCTTCTTCTTCACCCTCTCCATCAACGACCTTTAAATGTCTTGATTTATTTTAACCTATTACCAAGTAATACTTGTTTTCTTAATAACCTCTATTGGATTATCTAAGTTTGTCACAATAATAACATCTAAACATACATTTCTTAGATACATTGTTACCATTGTTTTGTTTCTCTTTGCCTTTGTACCATGCACTGAATGCATTATCTATGGTGGATGAGTTCAATGCCTCTCTCTACTTTAATCTCCTCTCCTTCCATAGAGTAACATAAGTTTTCGAGTCTCCACAAGCACATGCAATCACTAAAAAACTGAATCAAATGATGGTGGTAAGCTTAATATCGACAAAGTAGTCATATCTTCATCATCTATTACCTTCCTAATATGAGAGAGATTAATTCTCCTCCTCACAATTTCATGGAAAACAAGAAAATTTTCACATACAATGTTTTTTTAGCTTATAATGCTCCTTGATGGTTGGGCATAAGTCTAATGCTATTTTACATTCCTCACCAAAAATTAAAGGATTTTTAATTCACAATTTTAGAAGCATTAAAGCTTCACTATGTCTTTTATCATAGTCTTCATGATCAATTTTCGGTTTCCTTTCTCTTCTTATCATGGTTTGATCAAAATCTCAAAGCTCACAAATTATTATCAGTATCTTATGACTTTATAAATTTTAATTCTTTCTAGTCAAATTCTCATATTCTATAAATACTACATGATATCTAGAGTGGAGATTATTAACACGTTAGAAACTTTGAACAATGACTTTCAATAATATTTCAAATTACCTACAATCTTCAACCCTATCAAGTGCATGAGTTATACAACTTTAGCATGCACTTTAATGTTCTAGTCAACTCACAATATGTAATTGTGCCTCATGATTTCCAACCTAGTAATAATGGTGTTATAGAGATTTTGATTTCTTACTTACCACTAGACAAATTGTAAGATGCTTTGATGTAAAAAACTTAATCATTCCAACAAGACATTAACAGAGTTTTGCATAAATGAGCATTTGTCTTCAATTTGACCTGAACTAGATTATGCGTGATATTGATTATGGATGAATGGAGCAATGATAATTCCATCAAGATAATGAAAGACTATAGGGAAATGATGTCAAAGATAGGGATATGGTGTTGGGAATAGATCAAGGAAATGATATTTTATCTCATAATGGTGGTGTGAATATGTAGTGAGAAGGAGAGAACACAATAATAATGGAAGAAAACTTAATACTAAAGAGAGTGGGTCAATCTACTTCCTATTATGAGAAAGTATAAAATGTGCATTTGCTACCAAACTTTATTAACTCAAAGAAAATCAAAAGAGTATTTAAAGAGATAAATCAAGGTAATGGGATTTGATATATATGGGACAAATCAAATTATTTACTAGTAAAAATCAAGCAATTGTTGGCATACTGGACTATCTCATGGCTAAATTATTTACCAACTTAGGTAGCTAATCTCTTTGGTGATCTCATGGATTGATAAAATTCAAGGATGGTTCCCTCCCACAACTACTACTTCATACAACAATCATTTGTATAGATGAAATAAGTCTTGACAATCATTTGTGGGTAATCTAATTCAAGACATTAATGTTAAAGATCACTCCCTTTATGTTTCATGTGCTTAATCCTGTAGATGTCGTAACCATTATATGAAGACGAAGGTGAATGTGAAGGTGAGGATGAGGGTGGAGGTGGGGGGAGATATCATGAAAAACACAAAGGTTGTGTGCTTTCAATGATTACTATAAACTAGTCTCAATATTAAGTTAAATTATGAAATATTTACTAGAAAGTAGTGCAAATGAAATTTTATGATCAATAATTTGCAATAATTGTCTTCAAAGGATACATATTATAGAAACTTGCTATGATACCTTAAAATAAAAGACAATACAAATCAATACAACTTCCATAATTTTAATTTAATTTTCAATAATTTGTTAGGTGGATGGTAAAGAGGTTGTGAGGTTTCTCATCATGGCTAGGGTGAAGTTGTTGGCATTATATGTCATCATGTCACTAGATATTTTGCTCAACCATCTGAGATAACCTCAATGGAAATAGCCAATGAGATTACTCAAAATTTGATATATAGTAGCATTTGAACCAGATGTTGCAAAGGAAATGTCATAAGTCAGTAGCTCATATAGAAGAAGAGCATAGATGAAAAAATATGTGAGATCTTATGTGATCTAACAATAGCGAAATTTGAGTGAAAAATCATAATGATAGTTTGAAGATTTTTGTGGTGAGAATCTTGAGAATGATGAGTACTTGAAAATAACCATTACTAAATGTTTATAATTTTGGTGACTTAACAAGTCATTATAGTTATTATTACAAATACTTTAAACTTGAGGTCTAATATGGGTATATGTAAAATACTCTTAAAAAATGCATTTTCTATCCTCTACATTTTTAAAATGTGTTTTCCATCCTCTACCTTTTTAGTATCATGAAGATGAGAGACAACTGCATCCCATTGTGTTTTGCAATTTGTCCAGTGCCATGTTTCATAATGGAGATCGTGAGAGTTCAATCTTATTTTAAAAATGCTGATTTTCTTTAAACTAGTTCTAATATAAAGACATTTTTATGTTTTAGATTGGGTTAGATAACCACAGTAAAGTACCTTAATTTATTTATCCCCTACTTAATTAAACCAAACTCACTCCTTTGCTTTAAATGTTATGTTATTTTAATTGTATTGTCAATTGATCATTTATATTCTCCAATGATTTATCTAGGAATTAACATCTTTGGACTATTCCTCTCACACAAATAGTGATTGTAACTAGAGTTGAAAAATCATAGGTATTTTTGTCTTTGATACCTCATCATAGCCAGACTTTCAATAAGTAAAAACCTAATCCAAATTAAGATTATCATAGCCTTATTTTAACTAAATTACTTTTATAAATACCTAATTTATATGTCATAAACAAAACTTTTTAAATATATATTTTATTATAAATATATAAAACTTAAATTAATATTTACAAATTTATAATAAAAATTAAAAAAAATAATCAAAATACATTTAAAAATATATATATGTTTAATCAAAATAATATTTATATTTCTAAAATAATATTTAACAATACTTAAAACAGTAAATATTCACCCAAAACTTTAGATATTTAAAAAATCTCTAGTGCAGGATTTATTGCATAAAAAGAAGCAATGTGCTTTATACTAGTGGCTAAGCAGAGAAGAAAGAGAGGAGTATTAATGTTGAATTTAATCCAATATAGAGCTATGCCTGAGTCTAGATAGTTTATAACATGACATAAAAAATAACCACATGTCACAAAACCTCACAGGGCATAGCCTAGTCAAAGATGGCACATAAATTGTCACTGATATTAAAGACGAGAGTGAACGATGATGTTCTCACATTAATCTAGGACTTGGAAATAAAGGCAACTTCTGGACTGACAAATTTTGTTATACAAATAATGCTCTACATACCATGTGTCTCACAATTATTACATGAAAGGGTAATACTTTTAGAGCCCAGCAAGGTGTTTTATAGATTGATTTATGCCCAGAGTGGGGACTATTTCACATAGAGAAGAAAAGCCCTTTCTAACCATCAAGGCTATTGAAAGAAGAGAAGAGAGGTTCTTTGGAGCTTGGTTATTGTCGAAGAGAAGTCATAGCTTTAGAGCCCATGTGGGAGTTTGGAAATACATAACAATGTATTAAGAGGATGAATTAATTGTCAGCTAGGTTATGGTTTAGCAGTTGGATCATTGACCCAAAGTTTGTTCCCAAAGGAAAGGTACCTTGGGACATTTCATTTAACCTCTAACTTGGGAATCCTATCTTCTATTAGTTGGATAGCAGGATTGAAGGGAAATTAGTCACAAACTTTGGCAAAAAAAATATAGTGTTAATGTAAATAATAACAAAAAAGAGGATCCATGAGTATATTTCACATGGACATTAACACAATGGCTAAGTGTTGTAAATGAAACCTTCATTCCTAATGAGTTGAATTTGAAAGAGTTATTCATGGGATCTCTGCAAGCCCAAAATCTGCATCGCATCCTAACCCTTCTGATCCCAACATACCATTGGACTCATTGTTCTCAATTTATATCCATCTTGGAGCTCAGAACATATCCCAAGCAACATTAAAGGTTGACATCTCTGTTTCAAATGACATCTCTTTGTAAAATATTCCTACAAGAAAGCGGATGGTCAGAGTATGACTATACAGATTTATTTTAGCATATCTTGCACACCCTTTCGCCAAATTTCCACCTGATATAAGGGATCAAAGTGTGAGTACTCTTGCTAAGTTTACTATCTTTGAATCTACTAAACCATTTAGAGTTGAGTACTCACTTTCAGTACCAACAGAAAATGGTGTGGAAGATAAGTTTAAAGGAAGAAGAACTAGTCTTGTGAGATGGGAAAAGTGTAAGAAGTGAATTTTGATAAAAAAGTTTGATCCAAACAATCAAAAGGAAACTATGTCGTTAGCAACTGATTTTTTAGAGGCGGTTTCAACTTGATTTTTGCCTGAGCATCCTGATCTTGTTGTAGGTTTATATGAGGTGGTTAAGTTAGTGAGTATTTTAGGTACTGATGCTGATGCAGTAAATTTCCATTTTACACAAGCTCTGGAGATATCTAGCTAAATGACCCAAATGAAACCTTCATTGCTGATGACTTGAAGTTGAAAGAGTTGTTCATGGAATCTTCTGCAAGCCCAAAATTTGCATGGCATCATAACCCTTCTCATCCCAACATACCATTGGACTCATTTCTCTCAATTTATATCCATCTTGGAGCTTGAAACATATCCCAACCAACAAAAAAGGTTGACATCTCTATTTCAAATGACATCCCTTTGCAAAAGATTCTTGCAGGAAAGGGGATGGTCGGAGTAGGACTATACAAAGTTATTTTACCATATATTGCACACCCTTTCGCCAAATTTCCACCTAATATAATGAACCAAAGTGTGAGTACTCTTATTGAGTCTACTATCTATGAAGCTACTAAACCAACTATAGTTGAGTACTCACTTTCAGTACCAACAAAAAATGTTGTGGAAGATAAGTTTAAAGGAAGAAGAATCTGTATGGTGAGATGGGAAAAGTGTAAGAAGCAAATTTTGATCAAAAAGTATGATCCACAAAATAAAAAGGAAACTATGTCCTTAGCAACTAATTTTGCAAAGGCAATTTCAGCTGGCTTGTTGCTCGAGCATCTTGATCTTGTTGCAGTTTTATGTGAGGTCGTTAAGTTAGGGTGTATTTTAGGTTTTATTGATGATGTAATAAATTGCAAGCTTACACAAACTATGGAGATATCCATCTAAGTTCCCCAAATGAAACCTTCATTGTTGATGACTTGAAGTTGAAAGAGTTGTTCATGGGATCTTTTGCAAGCACAAAATTTGCATGGCATCCTAAACCTTCAGATCCCAATATACCATTGGACTCCTTGTTCTCAATTTATATCCATCTTGGCGCTCAGAACATATCCCAAGGAACACAAAAGTTTGACATCTCTATTTCAAATGACATTTCTTTGCAAAAGATTCATGTAGGAAAGGGGATGGTCAATGTAGGAATATACAGAGTTATCTTAGCATATATTGCACACCCTTTCGCCAAATTTCCACCTCATATAAGGCATCAAATTGTGAGTACTCTTGCTGAGTCTACTATCTATGAAGCTACTAAACCATATACATTTGAGTACTCACTTTCAGTATCAACATAAAATGGTGTGGAAGATAAGTTTAAAGGAAGAAGAACTAGTTTGGTGAGATGGGAAAAGTGTAAGAAGCAAATTTTGATCAAAAAGTCTGGCCCACACAATCCAAAGGAAACTTTGTCCTCAGCAACTGATTTTGCAGAGGAAATTTCATCTGGCTTGTTTCCTGAGCATCCTGAACTTGTTTCGAGTTTATGTGAGGTGGTTAAGTTAGGGTGTATTTTAGGTTTTGATGATAAGGCAGTAAATTGCATGCTCTAGTCCAAAAACTTGCAACTGTTAGTAGATGATGGACATTTCCTCTCATCTATTTTTCCTACAATGAATGAAAGCTTGTTTCCATAAGAACCAGCGAGAGGATTCTATGGATGTAGCTCTAGTGACACAAAAAACATCTTGATACCAACGAAGCCAATGAAATCAACTAGATTTTATTCACTAGATTGTCTACAAGGATGGGAAACTAGCTTGTTTTTGTTTAAACAAGCAATAACCAATATGGAATAATTTGCATCCAAGAGTATGAAAAAGAATTTGGTGAGGTTGTAATTTCCATTTGTAACAATAGATACATATAAAAAGTATCTTCTGAAGCTGATAGGTGATGCCCACTTCAAATTAATGATTACTTCATAATTTCTCAGTGGTAATGAAAATAGTGGAATGGTGCCACTGAAGCCGGATGATTTACTTGGTAGTCCAAAACTCATCGAACATTTTGTAGTAAATGGAAAATCAAAGGAAACAACTTCATCACTTCCTTCAAGTGGTAATGGCAATGGTGATTTGGATGTAGAGATGCTGAAGTCAATTGTAGGAGCTATTGTTTTGAGCCTTTATGGGTAGAATTTATCATTCGGTAATCCACCTGATAGACCTAACCATGATATTTCTGACATTGGTGTCAACATAAGGCCTTAAAGATGTGTCACTTCAGATATAATCTCTTAGAGGAGCTCATCCCTTCCAATAAAGTCCTAAATATTTACAGAATTGATAGTTCTAGGTCTTACAGAATAGCATAGAAAACATGGATATAACTGGAAATCATATAAAGTCAAAATGTTCTCACGAGTTCAGGAGGGTCCTTCAAGAAAATAGGACTCTGAAACATCTCAATATGTCAAACAATGGCATCATTGATAAGGGTGTTTCACTAGGCCAACCTGAAGAAAATAATTATCTGGATTTTTTTTCCATTGGGGGACCTGAGACTAAGATGGGTAGTTCTGGTGTAAGTGCATTGGTTTAGATGATCTCCACAAACCAGAGTTTACTAAAATTCACTATAAATGATTATTGTAGCATGGGCACAACTGATTTCATCAAAATTCGTGTAGCTCTTCAAAGAATTGCAACTTTGAAGTCCTTGTCTTTAAAGGGATGTAAAGAAGTTGCAGGAGATGCAATACTTGAAGCAATTATGGATACATTGCAGGTGAATCCATGGCTTGAAGAGATTGATCTGAATGGAACTCCACTTCAAGCCTCTGTTAAAACTAATTGTGTTCACCAACAGTTTGGAAAAAATGCCAATTCCGAGCCACATATTGATTACTGGAAGACATGCCCATGAAAGTGCCCAAAACTACTAGAGTTTTCCTCTGTGGACAAAAATTTGCAGGCAAGATTTATGACTTTCCCTATTCAACCTTAATCAATTTCTCACTATACACAAAGGTAAAGGAAACGATCCAATCTGCTTCTATATATTGTGTAAATATTCAATGAGGAGGATGATAATGTATTATATATAATACTTAAAAACAACTATAGATAGATAGATAGATCGATCATGCAATGACAACGAGGAAGATTATTCATTATTTGGAATCAAATAAAATATGACCTAAAAATAGTTTTAAGCTTTTCAAAATTCATAAGAGTAAGAAAATTTTACAGTTTCTAAAATTAGATGACGTATCCTTGTTAAGAATGTTATTGGGTATTCCATGATAAATTGGAAAACCAAGATTGATTTTTCCAATTCAAGTGACCAATACCTACAATTTTGGTTGCATGTAAAACAAATCTATGTAATTCCATATTGTAGAGTTTTGCTCGAGCCAAGCTTCCATCAGTGGACCAAATAAAAACTCTTTTGCACCCAGTTGAACCCATCAGAAGAACTCAATGTAACAAAATCAAGGTCTTGGAAGATGATGATACTAGAATCTAAATTTGGGACCTTGCGGGTCAGCATGAGTTCCATGCTTTTCATTATCTCATGTTCCCTGGTCCTGGGAGCCCATCTTTCTTTCTCATAATTTTTTTCCTATTCAGAAAACCAGACAACAGACATTCCAAAAAGCTTCAAGAACTTGAAGAAGATATAGTATATCAGCTAAGATTTATTGTTTCCAATTCCAGAAGAGAAGAATCCTTTCTCACTCATGTCATAGTTGTTTTCACTCATATTGATAAAACTTTTGAAAGTTTAGAATTTTACTTATCAACTGTCCAATGTGTTTATAGGCTTGAGGATTGTTTCACTACCTTTTTTGAATTATCCCCAACCATATATATAGTGGATGCAATGTCATCTAGTTTAGTGAATGAGGTTTCTCATCATGTACAGCAAACAGTGAAAACAATTTTAGAAAGGGTTCCCAAAATTTACTTATGACTTAAGAGTGTTGTTGTTCAATTGGAAATTTGAGCATTACAACAAGCCAGTTATGAGATGGGAAGAGTTTTCTCAACTTTGTGAAACGAATATTCCATCACTAAGAATACAGTCTCGCTATGATGACCCCACAAAGGTTGAAGAGAGGCGAAGAGCCATAGCATGCTCTTCGCATAAAGTTGGAGAAATCATATATTTTGAAGAGCTTTATTTCATCATAGTCGACTGTGAGTGGTTTTGTGAGGAAGTACTTGGACATCTAGTAAGATTGAACAACAAAAGTGAATCTACTTTAAATCGACAACAAAGGGGCTTTACAACTAGAAAAGAGTTGGAGTTTATTTTAAGACAATATTTATAAGGTTTAGTACTTGGATTTGGTCCCATAATTTTTGAGAATGTGCACCCAAGTCACCTTGTGAGCATGATGTTGAAACTAGAACACTATTATGAACAAGATCCTTGCAATCACAATTTGAAGCTTTTCATACCTGCAATACTAGAGGAAGGTTGGTAGAAGCCACAAACATGGCAGCTAGGTGGATCAAGCTACATCTACACTGGATGCCATTTTGAGTGCAATGATTCAAATCACACTCCTGGATTCTTCCCATAGTTTCAGGTAGGACCCTTTGATTTTAATACTTGAAAATACACAATGAAAATAGTCAAACTAGAGTCTCTTTTATCTTTGAGAAGAATAGGAGACATGACTAATTTATTCTAAATATCATAGATCTCATGTCCTATTTACTGCTCAACCTTGAATAGAGTTAAAGCTGGATATCATATTCCCTGGGGTGGAAGGCATAATATGTTAGATTCACTCACTTATCCATTTAAGGAAAACTGATTCAGGATTGTAATAAAGAGCTTCTACTTGAATATTGTGAGCCATTACGTAATCATTCCCCCATGTTTGTTTACTTATCTATCTCCCCAGGTAAATTCCCGACTATTACATGCAAATGGGGATACAATGCTTATGCCTCCAACGTATCCCTTTGTTCATGGAAAGCAAGGAACATAGGGAATGCATCAAGGAAAAAAATGAATGCTTCCATATGATTCACTCTAATTATCCAACAATGTTTCAATGACCAGTTTGGAATCTATCCTGATAATCAACTCTCATATCTCTCTTTGTAAGGCAATATTTAAGCCTCTTAGAATTGTTCTAAATTCTCCTTCATTATCAGGACTACATTACAGGCCTTCCATGTTTGAAATAGAAAAACTATTAGAGAAATTTCATAGATGGCTACTTGTGCCAACAGCAACGGATTTTCCTTTATTTCCCTATGAAAATGGAATATTTAAAAATCCAATAGGATACAATCTAGATTAGATTCTATCAACAAAGAGTTGGAATGAAACATAAAATCCTTCTATGGAATGAAGAAAACATAACCAAAAACATATTATTTTCGACCAGTTATGGCTTGTCCACATTCTCCACCCATCTTTTAATGCACTTCAATAAAACTTATCAACTAGTTACTAGCCCACAATAAAGTTCTTCTCCACTCTCTCGATCTCATCTTTGAAAAATTTCCTTGTGTCTAGTCTATCGAATTGACATTACAATGAATATTGGTAGGGAGGAAAATACCACTTTTCATACTTTTCGCCTTTTAGTGTGAAATGATAGTCATTTAATTTGTCACAACTGACCATTAATGATTAGGATTTCTCTCTACGTAAAGAGGTTTCAAGATACAAATGAAAATCTATGGTTTCCATGAGCCAAACCTTCCCAGTGAAACAACAGAAACTAAGTAAATGACTCAAATCTTGGAATTTACGAATTTAAATTGGCTACACCTCAAAGAACCGTGGAACCCACACGGAAACAAATTATTTGTTTGGAAAGCTTCTGATATAACAAAACTCAAAGAAAATATGCCTCACTATGAGAAATTTAGGGGAATGAAAATCATAATTGATTTTGTAGTTTGTAATCAATATTGGTGTCCAACAGCTTGGATTGGTTAAAACTTAAGCCCCAAGGAATGTTGTATTCATCACAACTAGCATGTATTCTCTAAACCAACATGTCAATGGCTGAAGAGACCAGGATATAGAAATATTTGAGGACACTTAGAAGATTTATAAAAGAATGGTGCAAACTCACATTTAAGAAATTCAAGTAAGAACCCTTTTTCTATTTGCAATCAATACCAGCATTACATATAGATGCATAATGGGAAACTCCTTCCCTATAAATGATATCAAAATA
This sequence comes from Pinus tabuliformis, assembly GCA_031772625.1. Classification (NCBI taxonomy): domain Eukaryota; kingdom Viridiplantae; phylum Streptophyta; class Pinopsida; order Pinales; family Pinaceae; genus Pinus; species Pinus tabuliformis. The sequence goes on from CM062815.1 coordinate 180,970,249, forward strand.
CCACCAAGTTGTCTAGAGTCAATATCTCCATTACAATATATTACCTAGAGTAGATATGAATAGATAGATCTCAAGCCTCAAAGTAGTTGACCAGGCATTAATATCCATCGGTAGCTTAGCTTACATAATCTATATTTCCCTCGAGACATAAGGTCCAAATGGTAGTTGCTTTGGTTATAGGATCCCACAATAGTGTTTTTGTTGCTACCAAGAATGGAATTTGAAACTTGCATTAGGAAATTTCTTCACTTTAGCATCAGACCACAATATTATATCCCAAAGTTGCCCCTACCTACCATCCCTTTTTCTTACCTCTGGTTTTGTTGTTCGACTACCTTACTATGTCGGTTCCACAGAAGAGTGCCCGTCATTTAAGAATGAGTGGAGTGAGATACAAGGAACAATATCAAATTCCCTATTATTGTTTATGAAACTGGATATCATTCATAACAATTAATTCCTTTCGATATATTTGATATCGATATCTAATAGTTTGATTTGCACCTTATCTCATTTTTATGGCCACCTTTTTTATCTGTCATGGGTGCACCTCTACAACAAAATCTTTGGGTCAGATAACAGACAAACTGCCACTTACAAACTTGAGAATAACCTCATCTCAATAGTCATCAATGGCATTGACATCCGAGTTGAACTCATAGCGAAATGGGCTACTATATGGATATATTGGCTTGCTCATCACAAGACCTTAGTGAGACTCTTAAAGTTTTGAACTAGGCTGTTGTTGAAAGCATTCTAAGACTTTGTGCATCATATGCGAGTTTCCAAGGGGTACTATTAGTTCAAGTTACTTTAAGGCCACAATGTATGCAGGACCTTCCACCACCAAGGTACAGGAAGGACCAATTTGTTCTGGTGGAGTATTTGAAGCAAGAGATACTCTCAGTTCTAGTAGATAACATATATAAATACCATCATAGCTAGAGTGTTTTTTGTTGAAGGAGGGTCTAACATCTTAGGGGATGGATTCAACTATGCAAGGGACCTTCTTGGAGAGGAAGAATTTAGGGATGTATTGTAAATACGATATCACAATCTTTACAAGCTCTTTGTTGAGCTAGATGTGCCATCAAGTAATGCCATCCCCATTTGTCAAGGTGCTCAGAATGATGATGAAGAAGAAAATGAAGATGAGTCTATGTCTCCTACCATTGTTGGGATAGAAAAGGGGGTTGAGAAGGTATTAAAGAGACTAAAGATTATTGAGAGGGACCTCTAGGACATCAAGCAAGAAATTCAAGGACTGAAGTATTATGAGCGCAATCTTATGATGTAACTCCAGAAAAAATTGAACAATTTGATCAACTTCTCAATCCAACTGGAAGAGAGAAAAGTCCCACACATGATTTATTTTTTCAAAGAGGAGAGCGGCTTTGCAAAAAGGTTGGTGACAAATAATTTTTTTGGCATGACTGCATTGTAATTACATCTGTTATGTGAATACATGCACAAATTGCATGTTTTTGACAGCCAACTTAGGTACAATTTAATGAAAGTCGACAATAAAACAGTGCAGAGCATCCTTCCATATCTTAACGAGTTCACGAAAATCCTGTAAGGCATGAGTATACTATACATGGACATTAATACGTGGGATTCATTGGGAAATTTGAATATCGACTTCAATATAAAGGATATATAGGGCACATTAAATATGGACAGTAATACTGAGCATTTAAACCAGGAAACCTTTGGGCACATTGAATAGAGACATTATCACAGATAATTTAAACCTGGAGTATGCATCTAGGTTGTTAAGAAGAGTTCACATAAAATTGACTATGGAATCCGAGATATGCAACCTTAAGGACCATATCAAACCAGAGGCTATATAGGTTTGAAATGTGTTGGTTGTAATCAAACAATAACACAACCACAAAACCTGACTAATGAAACCAAATCAGCAACCAATCACAACAAATCCAAATCTACCGAAGGCAAACAAATAGTACCGCTGAGATTGTGAATTGAAGGAAGAATTTTGGCTTCCAAGGATTTGATTGACACCACTCGCACCTTTCTTCCTCTCGCGTGCATTGTTGGAAGAATGAACAAATCCATCAGAAAAATACCCATCCTAATCTACAGATCCACATTCGCTTGTCCCATAATAGTGATTGACATTGTAGAGTGAATAGTAATGGTCAAGATTTCCCATACTAAAGCTCTTTCTCATGCCAACCATGCCATTGTTTGTAGCAATGAGCATGGCCCCAAAAGGTTATTAGTGAAAATTGCTTTCTTATATTTCCATATTTTTCCTTTCACAATTTCGAATAATGGAAGCTTCTTTGATCTCTTCAAAGGTTTCCATCAACCCCGACAACAAATACCCCCTTTCGCAGCGTCTTACAATACAGGTCATCCATACCAAATCTACCACTATATTTTGTATTGTAGGCATTCCTCATCACCTCTGCTATGAAACACGCCTCGACAATCAAGAACGTTATCCAACAAATAAAGAATAATATGATCACCCATGTGTGAGATCCGCCAGGTTTGAGAACGCTTCCACAGCACATGCACCTGGTGAAAGCCAGGACAAGAGCCTAGCTCACCAGAAGAATGAAAAATGCCTCGACTCCATACCAAGTAGAGATGTCTGAATTGTACACATAGAAAGTTGCCTCATCGTACTTGTGTGGAGTCATGACTCTAGTGTTCCTCCTACACTCTGCGGCCACTGCAAAGCGGAAAGCAATGAGATTGAAAATGAAAATGACGGACATAAGCACCTTTGACGCCATTGTTGTTTGCTTGTTGGCGGAACTTGAGATCAACCCTGGGATCAAGATGATTGGACAGATACCTTTGCCTTCTTCTTGGAGTCTTATAACTAAATTTGTAACTAATTTAATATCGGTCGAATGAATTGGATGCCTCGAATTATTTTAATTGTCTAACATCAACATCAAGGGGCACAAGAATGTACACGTAATCTAAGAGGAGAGTTCTTTTGGGAGGGAAACGTCTTACGACGTATTTATATTAACTATATAATTTTTAATTTTTCTAATATAACAAATCTAACTAATAGACAATGATTTTTTCTTTGAATTTAAGAATACAATTTTGAACAAGATTATGTATTTTTTGGGGGTTTTAAATGGACTTTTGAATACATAAATAGAACCTATAACTACTTGAACTTTACAAATTAAATAATTTAAATTTATGATTTTTAAAAAAACTCTAGAAAATTTTGAACAAAATTAATCCAAAAAACCATTTCATCTCTTATATATAAATATATTATTTACCTTAAATATTTAATTTTAAAATATTAATATATCTTGGAGTTTTGATTTCCTAAAATTAATTTTTGTTTTATTTTATTCTTTTAATTATATATATATATATATAACTTTTAACATTACATAATTTGAAAATTCAATATTTTTTAATTACCGCCACGTAATGCGCGACATTCCTATTTGGTGCACAATGTCAGAATCTGTCAATCGGGGAAGACCCATAAATTATTACGGATGTAGGAGAATTTACCGATATACGAGGGTGACCGCCGTTAGGTAAGAAAATCCGGAGGCTCGGCCGCTAGAGTCACCTTCAGTCGTCGAATATCGAAGGGCAGGGATGGTGCTCTCCAACCAGGGCATGATGCTTAATGCGTGCAAATCCCATGATCAAAATATTCACGGTGCGCTGACCGAGGAATGCAAAATCCCGTTACCAAATTACACAGGTATGGTGACCTTCATGCTCTCCAACCAGGCATGGAGCTTAATGCGTGCAAATTCCGTGATCAAAATATTCACGATGCGCTGACCGAGGAATGCAAAATCCCGTTACGGAATTGATGGAATCAAATCTCAGGCAAACCCATCACAATAATTACCGTGTCACCTATGCAGACCCATCGAAACAATTGATATGAAGCCTTGGAAATTAAAACCAAATGAAGAGTTTAAGGTGGATCCATTAAATTTGAACTTATCATTGTTTTATTTTAGCATTTTCTTTCTATTAAAGCAATATATTAATAATAATAAATTTAATTTATTCGCCCACGGGGCTTTGGATTGACGGGGAATGGGTGTGCTGTTAAGACACTCCTTGCGATAGGTCACCGGTTCAAATCTCCTGTGGGTACTTAGGTTTGTCTTAATTAGAAAAAAAAAAAAAATATTTATTTGTAATATTTTATTTATATTAAAAATATATATTTATTATAAATAATAATTTTTCAATCAAAACTAATCGTATATTTTAATGGTTAGTGAATATATTTTTATATCTATTTAATTTAATGTCAAGATCTAATTTATCATTTTTTTAAAAATATTTTCTCTTATATAATTATTACGGAAAAAATTATCTTCATATAAATTATTAATAATTAGCTATATAAATTATTAATAATTAGCGATATCAATATTTAGTAAAAATATAATAATATTATTATTAAAATCAAAACTATTTGAACAATAAACTGATCAATATATTTTTGACAAAAACTTTTGTAAAAAAATTTACCTTGGTGAATATAAAAATAATTTATTAATAATTAATTCAAAAATTAAATTAAAATAGACATTAAGATCGAAAGGAGAGCAAGAAAGAACAAAAATAGAACCACACTGGTTGGTTCGAAACGCGTCGACAAAAGATTGGTTATGTGATTTTGCCGAAGATTACTAAACAATGTTATGGATCACAGAAGTCTAAATTCCTTAACAAAAATAGATTTAAATTGTGATTAAAATAAATGACCCCCAAAGAAAATTAAGGATAGATAAAAGACTAGATATAGTGGAATAAGATTAAAAATCCTTAAAAAGTAAAAGAAAAAAAAGAACAGTCAGGGGAATTAAATGAATCAATAAAAGAAAAAGCATAAATTTGAAAATTAATTAATTTTGGAGTCGTCTAGTGAGGAGGAGGAATTGATCGGATGGTTAAAAGTGGTCGGAATCTGGGCAAAAAAAAATTCAAAAATTCTTGTAGAAGCAGTGTTTGAATCATGTTTTTGATGGTGGAAATGGATTCAGCACCATCGAAAACGTCGATGACATCTAAAATTTTGAAGTTTAACAACTATAACTTGGATTTACAAAAATACTTGTCGGATTTTCTCTAAATTAACTTTCAGGCCAACTCCTCCACCTTGTTAGACTACGCGATTAAGTTTCATTTATGCCCACGAGATTGCTATTCCAGGGTTAACTTTGAATTTGAAAGTACATGCAGAATCTCGAACACTGTCCGAACCTGTGAATCTGGCAATGAGGCGTAAATTATTATGAATATACGAGGATCAAATATTCGATCACCGTTATAGAGGTCAGAAAAACAGACTCTCATGATGAAAATCCCGAGGCCCGACCGCTAGACTCACCTTCAGTCGCATATCGAAGTGCCGTGATGGTGCTCTCCAGCAGGCAATAGTGTTTAATGCATGCCAAAATGGAACCATTCCTAATGCACAACTGATCGATGGAAAATGCCTTTCTCAGATTGAATCAAATTATTGATGCCAAATCCTATTATAAATGATGGAAATTCAGGCAACCATTTTTATTACAAAGAACCTAACATGCAAAAACATCACAAAAATCGCGACGAGGTGGAGGAGTTGCCCAAAAAGTTATGGAAATTCCGGTCATATTTAGAGAAAATCTGGCAAGGATGTAAATCCAATAATTTGGAATAAAAAAATTCAATATTAAGTAGAAATTAGCAGAAATCACGTGCTCTCAAATTACCATAAACAACATGATAGGATGTAGTTTTAACGTTTTTTTCGTTGTTATGTTCTAAACGCTCGACTGCCATTTCATAGTGAAATCCAAAATTGGACTATAATGTATTTCAAATTGTGGTGTCATAGTAGATGTTTCTCTCACATTTTTTTGTGAATGCATTGTATCTTAATTATTCTTATTATCTTGTATTATTTTGAAATTGGTAAATCTAAGGAGACTTTTTTTGACTCTCTTGTGGAGAAGTTTGTTGAAAGAGAGAAACCTTTTTGGAAGAAGATGACAATTTTTGTCTTTCAAGGAAGTTGTGTGCCTTGCATAAAAATAGAAGAATCACGCACATGATTCTTCTAGTGGAAGAGGCGGTTGAAGAGGACGTGGAAGGAAGAATAATAGAGGCAAGTATATAGTCTATCTCTCTTCCTGGCTGATTGGCTGATTGACTCTGACCAACACTTAGCCAATTTTCAAGCCCTCCAAGCTCTTATTTCCATACGTTGTTCCTTAAGTAAATTAGCCCTTATTAATTAGGAAATTCCCTCAATTAGATTTTGCAATTCTTCTAGGCTTATCCTCTGACTGCATGCACCACCTGTAAACATTAAAATAAGTCTACAATTGATAGTACTCTGCCTTGGGATCTCCATCTCTACTGGGTAACTTGAACTCTCTGCATACAACAATTATTTTTGGTTGATTGATCTGTTAACTTGATGATCATTGAATGTGACTGAGGTCATACTACACTTGACTTTCTACTAGTTCCTCCAACAATTAGAACTAGTTTAACTGGCAATAACTCAATTTGACTTAAATAAATTGCTACAAATTAGCAATCAATCATACTAAATTGAACTACAACTTCCCCAACTCCAATTAACTGAGTTAATTGAGTGACAAGTCCCATGTCACCTCACTTAAATATCTCTATGATTCCTACTAAAATGGAAATTCGGCTTTCTCTAGTTTGACCAAGGCAAGGTCAAACTGAGTTTTTCTTGCTGCATTTTCAACACTCCCTCTCAGCAAGAAAGGGATTATCAACCACCCCAATCTTGAACCTATGGAACTCGAACTTCCCTCTTGACAAGACCTTTCTCAAAATATCAACATCTTCTTCCTCTATTAGAATGTACTGCAACAACATTATCTGCCTTTGCACACAGTCCCATCAATAATGATACCAAATATCTATATGCTTGGATCGATCGTGAAAAATAGGATTTTCAGATAGCTTGATGCAACTTTGATTATCACAGTGGATCACAGTTGGATCCATCATCTAACCAAACAATCCAACAAGTATCTTTCTCATCCAGATCAACTCACATGTTGCTTGACTTGCAACCATGTATTCTGCTTCTGCGGAGTTGAGTGCCACAGATTTTTGCTTCTTATTGTACCAAGAAACTATTGCAGACCCAACACTGAAATTGAACTTGCTGTACTATTTTGTTCTGATGCAATCCCTGCCTAATCTGCATCTATGAAGCCACACATCTTCACTCCCACTGTCCATCTGTACGATAGTCAAAACTAGGTAGTGGCTCTGAGGTACTATAGAACATGTTTAGCTTCCCTCCAAAATAATTTGGCTGGCCTAGCCATAGCTTGGCTCAACTAGTTGTCTGCATAGCACATATTTGGTCATGTGTTCACAAGATATATTAGTGAACCCACCAATTATCAGTAAATAATAACATCCACTTCCTCACCTAAAGTGGCATCCTCTTTCCTCTAGTTTGTTGCTAGAGGTGTCCCCATGGGTTTGCAACTATCCATGTGGAACCTCTGAAGTATCTCGTTGGCATACTTTCCTTGAGAGACAAATATTTCTCCATCTCCTTTCCATACTTCCGATCCAAGGAAGTAGTGCATGAGACCGATGTGCTTCATTTCAAACTCTCTTTCAAAGTCCTCCTTGCAAGATCTGATGAGTTGCTCATCTCCAGTTAAAATCAAGTCATCAACATATAAGACAATAATCAACAATTTACCTTCTATGAAAATATGATAAAGGTTTTCATCCACTTCACTTTTGGTGAATCCCAAATAGGTGAGATAGTTATCGATCCTAGTGTACTGTTGATGCCCCGAAAATCATTGTATCAACATTGGGGGATAACCACCCGGTCCGGACCTTAGTACAGCTCCTTTTCCGTTTGGAATGGTGGCTCCGATTGGGGATAACGGGACCAGTTTCCCAGTAAATGGATAAACGGGATAAATGAATGATTGGTTAACTAATTATATGATAGGCGAATAGCTTAATCTATTGATGAAATAAAGGAACCACTACTAATCCCGGGAACTATTTTACTTTTAAAGTGTAGCGCTTGATGATCTATGTTTATAAACAGACATGTAGATGACTCTATTTAATAAACATGGACTTTATTCATTTAGGATTACTCTGCTTAAATCATTAAACAAAGGATTAGCGCAATATTGCTACACTATATATATCATCGACACATATATGATCAAAGGAAAGGCATACCATAAACATCCAATAGTGGAAGGAATACGGAAATGCTATTAAAACACATACATATATTCGATAATAGCAAAGGTAATTAAATAACAATTCATATGAAAAGAATGGATAACAGACATAGATAATAGTACCATATGAGCTGATAAACACTCCCAATATCAATCGCTATCTATGATTCTTCCTTCAACGCAGAAATACTTCCAAACAGAGACAGTAGTGCACATTTGCATAAAAGCTTCCTTGTCGAAATTAGAATAACTGGTCCAGTTTTATAAAAGAATATGGCTGAAGCACAATAGTGCAACTTCAGTCTTTCAGTCAAGTACAAAACTTTACGACCCTTTCTAAAAACATGAAAGGGTCTATAAATACCTAATTAAGCTAACTATCTATGAAACTGAAATCCTACTTAATTGGTATCAATTGATTTTGATAATATCTTCCTTAGCAATCTGGCAGTCGGCGGCATGAATGATCAAGCAGGTTGCTTGCCTTTAAATCTGAGCTGACTTATCGCAAGCATTGGCTCCACTTCGGGTGGTTTTTTGAGGCGAGTGCTGAGCTGGGCGGCATAGGTGGCATCCTGAATATCGAGGATAATATACCCGATTGCATCTGTAAGGCACTTGAGGGCGGCTCTCTGAGTGTGTGGTTTTACCAAGAAGAACCAATAGGTGTCCCACGTTAAACTGTTAATTCCAGCAATTAATCTTCCCTTTTCCTCTAGATCCGGATAACATGACTGCTCCAATGTTTTCATCGCTGTCAATTTTCCTGGTGTGCATTGGGAAATCATGTTTGACAATTAGAGAGTGTTATTGACTAATTCAACTAAATTGCTTGAATTTGATTTGCATCTTGAGACTGCCCTCTCTGCTTTCATTAACTGGGACTGCCATTCTGTAAATAGTATATCTTTATGTGACTCTAAAATTCTTGGTAAATTTGCCGCTTGTCCTTGATCAGAATCTTGCCAGTCAAGAAATGCCGCTATCATTTCTTCAGCTTGATCCAATTCCGTTCTAGCCTTTTCTACTTTTTCGCTTATGGATGCCGTTAATTCACATAGTGGCTCTGCCTGGGCGATTTGTTGACATAGAAGTTTAATCTGGGCTATCAATGCAGTATTTATCTGTAGCGCTTCTATTCTAAATTCAGTTACTTGTGGAACGCCCTTTGTTTTCTCGAGCTGTGCTGATAGTTGAGCAATTTGCTCATCTTTTGTTTTTAGCATTTTTTCATTTGCTGCTTTCAACTGTGCCAAGGACTCTGATAATTCTTTCTGCTTTTGGATTGCACTGTGGTAAATCCTTTGTTTTTCCGCCTGCAATTGTTGAGTTAATTGATTGTTTAATTGTTGTTGTGTCAACAATTGTTGTTCTGCCTGCTCCTCTTTTTGCTTTGCTTCAGTTAGCTGTGCCTGTAATGAGAAGATTTCCTGGTCTTTTGTTTTCATTAAAAGACTTACTTCCGATGCCTTATCTATTGTTGCTGCTGAATAGGCTCCAGCATATTGTGACAATTTTGTCAGGTCATCAGAGGGGTCAAATTCCTCCTTCCAAACCACATTGCCCGTGACCGTCTGTTCTGGGAAAAGAGAAGGTTGATCAGGCCTTCTTCTCTTCCTCTATCGTTTTACTACAGAATTATGTCTTGGGCTGTAGAAGACATCCAAGGGAGGAATCTCTTCTACTGCAAAATGATTTGATCGGCGGGGTCCTTCGGTATTATCTCTACTTCTTTTGAAATGGGTGGGTCGCTGGTTCCACTTAGAACCTGTTGTGAAGTGGTTTCCTGTGTGTCTGCTGCTTTAGAGGTTTCAGTGTTCTTGGAACACTCCAGACCACTGATAATAGAATCAAATTGCTGCCATTCCTGGAGCAATTTAGGATCGATATGAGTATCCACATTTATTTCAATGTTGGTCTATTTTTTCTCTTTAGTCTGGGTCTCCTCCCGCACTTTCTCCTGCTCTTTCTCCTGCTCTTTCTTCTGAGTTTCCTCCTATGGCTTCTCTTGTTCTTTTGTTGAAACCGGAGGTTCCTTTGACTGTTGCCGTTCAGGCTCGCTTGACGATGTTGTTGGGGTTGTTGCTAATAGATCTAGAGGTAGAGTTTGCAACCTCTGTTCTCTAAGTATGTTAAATTCAATCAACCCTTCATCTTGATATTTCATTCTGGAAAATTCTTTAACCTGCATTATTGACTCAGCTGAAGAGAACAGGTCGTCAAACATATCTTCTTTATGATCAAATTTTGACAATTTGGCCTATTCGAGTGCATTATAGGCGACTTTGTTGGGATCAAATTGCCTATTAGGGAGAGTTGCTAGAGTTAATGATTTCATTTTAGTAGCTTCTTTTTCTGCATGTTTGAGATCATGCAAGTTATAAACACCGCATCTCAAAGGAAAAGAGGGCCAGCCCTGTTTTTTATTTTTCTTGAGAGTCTGTGTAACACTCTCAGCAATAATCTGGTAAGCTATTTCCCTCGCCAGTAGTTTATCAGGTATGTACAAAGGAAGGACGTGAGGTTCAGCTTGGCTTCCAAAGACTCTTATATAAGTGAACTTCTCCTCCCCGAACCATCTTCCTACTTATGTTAAGTCAATTCCGGCTTGATAAGAAATCTTGGGAGTAGGTTTATCAAAAATAGAATAATGAATAGGTAACATAAAGCCATTGCAGACTTGGTATAAATGGTGCTTATACGAGGATTTCCACAATTTCTAATGGTATATATGAATCGGCATGGGGTCTTGTGGCATCCACCTCCAACCGAGCACAGGAAATTCAGAGTTAAAACACAAGGTGTCTAAAATATAGGCACTGTAATAGAATGGGGGAATTACCCTTTCAGTAACGCAGGTCTTATTTCTAAACTCAAGAACAACAGTTGCTAGTTTATATGAGAGAATAGTGGCCCAATCCATTATTTCACTGTCTGTTGCATGCCGCTTCCATTAAGGGAACCATTTCTATAGTGAAATTAGAAGAGTCATGCAATCCCCACAATCTACACATCATTATTCCAACATAATAATAAGGAGAACATAGGGAATCAATCGAGTACTTACCGGAAGATTCATGTTTGTGTTTTGTTGGATTCTGTCTCCAATCCCGGATGGGTTCGGATTCCACCTCATTCTCTTTTCAGAATTTCTCCAAAAATGCCTTATTGTACTTCTTCTCTGGCTCAGGCAAATGATACATTTGCCTTTAATCATCAGCCTTGAATGACCCGAAAATCCTCCCGTCTCTGGTGCAGAAGGTTCATCCATGATCGAGATTTCCTCAATTGCCCATCGCACTACATCTGTATATGGGAGAATTTGCTCCCGAGCTGCTATCCGATGAAGGAAGGAGTCGGCCAGGTCCTTTAAAGTACCATCAGATTTCCGAGTTGAATCTGCAGAAGCTTGTACTATTGTCACTTTAGGTTCTTCGAATTCAATCAGGTTGTAGGTACTTTGCCAAGTAGTTCTGCCGAGACCAGAACATGTAGTGTCAGATATCAATCCTTTCTTTTTGTTTGTTGGATCAGCGACGGCTTGTCCTGCGGCTGGCGCAACAGAAGCAACCGTGGTTTTCTTAGATTTCTTCTCCATTCTGCTTGATTTTTCCTCTTTGGATGAATTCTGCACAGAGGTGAAAATGAACGTAACACAGAGAGTTGACAATGAAAACCCAATATGAGAAAGATAAATTGATCAATGCGTGGTGAGGGATTAGCTTTCAAAATGGCCGCGAATACAATCTATGGGAGATTTCAGAACTTATTATTACATTAAATGGTCGTTTAAACCTGCCAATCCTTTAAATGTCCATCATATCATTATTCGGTCGAATGATTCGTTTAAGCGCGCCTTGGATGTTTTGGCAGTTGAGCGGAGGTAAATCATTGTTCGACAGATCAAGCTTTTAATATGAATTGATCGTAATATCCCTCTGTCTTAACGACTTTTTTGAAATCTGCGTTTTTGGCTTTATCGCAATCGGGCATCGGGGAAAGCTTAACTTCTTATGTTAGCACCTTTTGAAATCCCCGATCGTCGATAGCGATATCGCATCGCATCGGGAGTATGGGTGCTCTATGAAAATATGGATATCATACCGCCGATCGCCGATAGCGAAATCGCATCGCATTGGGGTGAATGGTGTGGGGCGCTTTAAGAACATGCATAGAATATTGCCGATAGCCAATAGCAATATCACATCGGCGAAAACCAATGGGCCATTAACTTATGCTCCCCATGTCATTGTGATATACGATCTTGCGATTGCTTTATCGCAATGATTGAAGATTGATTATTTGTTTTATTATGATCAAAATGGGTTTATCGAAAAGGTTTTCATAATGTTTTTCATTTTGTTTTCGGACCTTTTTTGAACAATATAATATTGATACCAATCAAAACAAAAAGGGACCCATTTCATATGATAATTTTTCTAAAGAAATAATGATAAGAAATGGGGGGTTGTTGTAAAGAACAACATGTACCAAGCATGACATGCTTGCTTGAGACCCTACAACTCTCACTTGAGTCTGCACACATGAGACTCTCAATCAAAATTCTTGAAGCCTTACGGTTTCTCAATATACACCTCCTCCTCAGTAACTCCATTGAGGAATGTTGTTTTCACATCCATATGGTGGATCTTCCATGCCATCCGTGCAACCAGAGCAAGAAATGATCTGATGGATGAATACCTTGCTACAAGAGAAAAGGTCTCCTCATAGTCAATCCCCTCGACTTGAGAGTACCCGTTGGCCACAAATCTTGTGTTGTAATTTTTCATGTTGTTGTATGTTGTATGATTTACCTTGAATATCCATCTTGAACCCACAACTAATTTATTTCTTGGTCTTGGGAATACTTCCCAAACATTGTTCTTTACAATGGATTTGAAATCCTCTACCATTGCATCAACCCATATAGGTTGCTCTACTGCTTCCTCGAAAGAGGATGGCTCATTACAAGCTCAGTCCTCAGAGCCATGTAGCCAGTGTACTAATTTGGTGACCCTCTCTACCTACACTAATTTGAAGGAGAACCCACATTCTCCCTCGCATCCTCCACAAGTCTCTTAGCTTCCCTAATACTTTTTTTGCGTCCTCTATATGGTTTTGCTTGATTGGTTATCTCCACTCTCTACTCCTCAATTTGTGGTTGCTCCACAAATTCCTGAGGTTCCTCCTTTGGAGCTAAAATAATCTCTTCTAGAGGGATCTGAAGCTCCCTCTAAAGAGAGCACTGCATGGCTTTGTCTTCATCAAATTTTACATCCCTTTACACAACTGTGATTCAGAGGGATGCTAAGTACACATGGTAGTTGTGGGAAGTTTCCGTGTAACCCACAAATACCACCAATTTTATTGTTGTCTCTAGCTTCTTCCTTACATCTCTAGATATTTAAAGTAAATAGAGGCTACAAAAATCCTGAAGTGTGACACATCCAACTTTCTCCCTGAGAAAGCCTCCTCCATTATAATCATGCCTAGAATCAGATGGCAAATCTGGTTCTACAAATAGATTGTTGTGTTGCATGCCTTGTGTTATAGACATTTTTGTGCCTTGCATCACTAAGCATGAAATTTCAATAATCAAGGGATCCAAAGTCCCTAAACATGTTGTTCCTACCCCTAGAGGAACGAGGCCAGCAAACCACAGCACTTAACAAAAGTTCTCCACTTGAAAACACTCAAAACAAGGCAATTCTGGATCATGTCAACTGCTCCACTGAGCATCTGCGCTGAATGTCAACTACTCCACTGGCTACCTGCGTTGAATGTCAACTGCAAAGAAGGCTACCTGCACCGAGCGAGTTTGGACAAGTGGCAGAGTCATTCCTCAAGGTGTCAATGCCCAGGAAGCTTCCAAAATGACACTTGGATCAGGGAATTCGACTGGTGATGAGTAAGAGGTTCCAAATCTCCAAGTGGAAGCAAGAACCTCCAAGTGGACTCAAGAACTGAAGTGGGAGAGGACACTAGTCAGTCTCAGACCAGTCTCAAGCTGACTCATCCTCTCTCCAATATCCCTATATATAGATCTCTCTCCATGAGGTCAGGGGAGGCTGGAATTTAGTATTTGCAAAGAATTGTTGTTGGTTTGTGGCTAGAAACATTGGGTGTGTTATGCTTTGAAGGGAGCTGAAGAAGGAATTCCATTCTGCTGGGAAGGAGATGCTGGGTTGGAGCCCTATGGGTTGTATCTCTTCCTGAACCCTGTTACTTTCAATAAAGCTATCTTGATTCTTTCCTATATGCTGGTGTATTTTGTATGATTGCATTAGTATATTTGATTTACTTCTAATCCTGAATCATTTATGAATATGTATATTTTCCTTTGTATTGTGTTCTTCTCTTGTTGCAAGTAGCTGTTCTCTTGTCACAGGTAGCTGTTCTCTTGTGATCTCGTGGGATTCAAGTAGCTGTTCTCTTGATCAAGCGAGGAGGCAAGTAGCTGTGGACACACAAAGAGAAGAGGATCTAGTTCGAGGGACAACCGGAAGACAACGGTAAGTCTGCCGATCTCCTCTCTTTCATATTTCATAAAGGAAGAAATCATGATAGCTGTATTCGTTTGTTGCTAAGGCGCTGTCACACCTTAGGTGGATAGGATCGTCCTGCATAGGCATTTTTCCCCACAACAAATTGGCGACTCCGCTGGGGAAGAACTTGTTTATTCATTTCATTTGTGTTTCCGTCATTTGTTTACTTCATAGACTTGACAGCAATTCTTGAACTGCATCTTTCCCAGATGCAAAGTAAAAGTTGCTGCTTTGATCCAGTATGTTGGACTTATCTATGATCTAAACTAGATCCACAAATGATTTGATTGATCCTTGTGATAGTCTTTAGTACCCTATAAAAGCATCCCTCTGTTTATACCTTGCTTGTGTTTCTGATTTGGCCTGAAACAGTTGATTTTTGAGCATTTTGTGACCCAGAAACCAAGGGAAACGAGAGTTTCTCTCTTCAGCGCAGGCACTGTGAAGGCAGTCTGCATTTCAATGCAGGTCTCGAAGGGGCTACCTGCGCTGAATGTCAAACTGACAATGTTAGACCTACGCTGAACCAGTGTGGCCTTGTGCAGCTGGGGTTCTTTGTCCTCTTTTGCCCTGTTTTGATCTCTGTTTTTGCAGCGTTTAACCAGCATAGGTGCTAGTCTGATACACCTTTTTGCTTGAATTCCGCCCCATTTTTGTACAAAAAGATTGTGAATGTTTTTATGTATTTGTGGCATCATTTATAGTCTTCCTTTGCATGAGTGAAGTAGTCTTTCTGTAGCCTTTGATTCAGATCTGATTGAGAGTGATCTTAGAAGAGAGTTCATTGGATGTTTGTTCATATTGATTATAGTTTTACTTTTGCTTATTGGTTTGAATTTTGTTCTTTTCAAAGTGTCAAAAGAAGTCTTTATTTCGAAAATCGCAAAGTGATTGTAATCTCTTCTACCCTTGTTGATTTCGACGAAAGTGAACTTGTTTGTTTTGATCATTGTAAAAGCAAATTCAAAGTTGTGCAAAAAGCTTTCTTTGTAGGCATTTATACTAAGAAAGTTGAAAACAAACACCTGCATTGTGCATTTTGCATTTGATAAGTTTGCATGTTGGATTTAGGGAAAGTGCATTAGAGTGTGCTGATTGCTCTTTGAGAAAAGATAGTCGCTCTCTTTTCCCTTAGTAGCTAGGATTTTCAAAGTTGAAAGATAATAAAGCTTGCTTATCATCTTAGACTGCATTTAGGAATTTGTATCATACATCTCGTGGTGAACCTTGAAAGGCAAACTTTAAAAAGATCAACCTAAAATAAACTGAATGAACCTAACAACGCTTTGTAACATAACGCACAACATAGAGGTCTAGGCTAGAGACGTGTTTCGGCGTCGTTAAACATAGTGACTGTCGATCTC
This sequence comes from Pinus tabuliformis, assembly GCA_031772625.1. Classification (NCBI taxonomy): domain Eukaryota; kingdom Viridiplantae; phylum Streptophyta; class Pinopsida; order Pinales; family Pinaceae; genus Pinus; species Pinus tabuliformis. Next base: position 180,986,407 of record CM062815.1, read on the forward strand.
GAAGAAGGTGGGTGATTCCTCCTGAGAGTCGGTGGCGCTAATATGGATTGTGCTCCCACGTACCGTCGCGTATATATTGGGAGGCCCCTATAGGCATATATCTTTTATCCTTAGGAAGTCGTGTCGGCCGCCCTACTGATCGCAATGCAGTGAACACAGCATTCACGAAGATCGACCACCCGTACCGTAAAAAGTATTCTGTGGTTTTGCGAAAAGTTTGGCACACCCTCTACCTAGATCTCCAGAGCAGTTTCTTTTGGCCTTTTTCAGACTCTATAACAGAAAAAGTCCATCCGAGCATTTGTCACTTCGGGCTCGTTAAAACATCGAAGGAGACTAGAGTCATCTTTAGCTTTTTCTCGACTCTTTAAAAGTGAAAAAGCAGGTTGTGTCCAAAGCGTCTAATAAAATTCATTCAGTTCGGAAACAAAAATTTCCCCTTTTAATATTTTGGTTGATCGAGTAATCCGCAATTGTGGAAGAAAGTCAATTGAAACCCCGTCGTTTGCGGAGGCTTACGAGTCAACCGTCTTTGTCTCCGGAATCGAAAACAATACGGACAAAGCGAACTCGTATAACCGGTTCAAAATCTCCTATCAAAGTTAGAACAAGTGTTCCAACTACATCTGAGATACCGGTTACTCCAAACATTTCTGGAAACCCTGCCTCTATAGAAGAAGTTCAACAGCCACAGAGGGACAGTAATATTGACCCTAGTCTGGGGGCAAGTACTTGTGTAACTGAACCAGTTCCATCTGTAACCGGTCCAGAGAGTTTTGTTCCTCAAACAACTGTCGCTGTCGAAACAACCCCTTCTTCGGCACCAGAAATATTTTACGGACCTGACGGTCCTCCTCTTCCACCTGGTTTGATTGCGATAGAGGAAATTGCAGAGGATCCGCAAGCAAGTACTCCAACCCATTTTGGAGTCGGGGTTACTCTATTTCCTTCATCAGAAGTTAATCCACCACAAGTGGAGGTTCCTGTAGAATCGCTAGGCAATCTATTGGATAGACTTAAAATGTCTGAACAACCGTCATCATCTAGGACTGTGTCAAACGACACAGCGACAGCAGAAGCCCCTGCCGTCACTCCAACAATGTTTTCCGGCATACCATCTGTCCCAACTAGCTCACAACCGCTAGAAGGAGTCCACCAAGGGACTATTTCGACAGTGTGGTCTGTTCCAGTTTGTTCATCCGGAGTAATATCCGGAAACTCTTATGTTGAGACTCGCCAAATTGATCCATTTGGAGGTCAATTTGGGCAATCCAGTCCCCAAGGAAAATCAATCCCCTTGAGTTCCGGATTGCTACCGTATGGGGGGCAGTATGCCCTTTCATTACCCCCTCCGGGAGGGTACCCATACGGGAGTTCACAACAGTATTCAGGTTATACTAGAATTACATCAAGTATTTGGGTACCGATGCTACCTCAACAACCAAGGGTTGTATATTCTATGCAACAGTGTGTACCTATGACGAACATCCCAACCACACCGGCGATTGTAACAGTGTCACAAGTTCAAGCGATGCATGTTGCATGTCGACCTCAGATTTCTCAGGTCGTAATGCAACAGCCCCTTGACCATGGGTCACAACCACAATCGCCAACTGGTGGGGCGACACAGGTCCAAACGGGTACAATTACCCCACACCTTGGTCCAATGGTTAGCATAGCACAACAGAACATGGCTTCACAACCATGGATAGTGCAATACCAACAACCACAATTCCAGCAAGTGTACCAAGGTTCCGAGCAACAGATCTTTGCGAACAGTGGACAACCGTATATCCAAAACGGTCAAAACCAACCACTGTACAGTGGTCATGTCCACCAACCGTATCAGTCATACCAACATCAATTACATTATGCTGGTATGCAAAGGCCCACTGCTCAAGCGATTCCATCGTACCCTGGTTATGCTTCACCTAACCTGAATCAACAGTTACCATTCGTGGGAACTTTAGAGTTACCCGATTTACACCGGTTAACCAACGATCCGATTGCTTATGCCCCTTGGTGGCTAGCGATTCCTCACAAACTTCCATCTGACATTCCTAAATTCAATGGAAATCCAGGTGAAGACCCATCGAATCACGTGATGACTTTTCATCTGTGGTGTTCGTCGAACACCCTGAACGACGATTCGATAAGGCTTCGCCTTTTCCAGAGGACATTAACGGGTCCAGCGGCAAAATGGTATATTGAACTACCTAGAGCCTCGTTCGACAATTTTAGTTCCCTAGCCACAACTTTCTTAACCCATTTTCAATTGCCGATAAGGTATGAAACGGGAACAGAAATATTAACCAACTTCAAGCAGACAACTGCCACTCATATATCTGATCATATACATGAGTGGCGTCGTCGTCGTAGGATGGTGAAAACATACGTTCCCGATCAGCTGTTAGCTGAATGGTTTATAAAGTCGTTACTTCCTGTTATAACGGAAGATTTGGCGAAAGGGGGAGTCATAACAGAGGAGCAAGTTATTGCTCGTGCACAATATCTAGACTTAGTTTATACTCAGTCTGGCACGCTCTACGACAAAATACCTGACGCCCCTAGACTGGAATTTTCAATTCCTCCTCCTCCAAAATCCAATAGTGACTCTCATGCCGGTGATGGCGTGATTGGCACGGCAAACGCGAAATCGATAAAGGCTTCGTCTAAGAAAGCCCGTAAGAATTCGGATCAAAATGCAAAAGAAGAAATTCTTGCTTCGGAAGTAAATGCCGTATCAGCAAATAAAGGCAAAGAAACCAATCAACCAGGAAGCAAGAAGAAGCAAAACAAAGGGAAGAAGAAGAAACAGGGTGAGTCGTTTCCTGGAAAAAATTCTTCAAACCCTCCTGGGAAAGGGAAACCAAATTATCCATGTCAAATATGTGATGAAGAGGATCATTAAACAAAGAATTGTCCATTCAAAGCTGAATTAAAGAGGTTCTTTAAAAGTTCCCAAACCTCAGCTGTGTTAACTGATCCATTTCCCAACCCAGGTCAAAATATGGTTGATAGTGGAAATGATTCCCCGTCACAAGTACTTATGTTGTCAGTTTCAAAACAGCAGAATGATGCTTTGATTTCGACAAGGAACAAAGATTACGGGAATCCTCAACTGTCGAACGACAAAGGTAAAGATCAACAAAGTAGTTCGACAACAACTTCGACAGAAGTTGTACCACCCATCATTCCTGAATTAACAATAAAACCACCAAAGGGAGTAGTACACAAGTCGACATTTAATCCTCGCGCCAGGGCGGCGCAGCATTATAACATAGTGGAAGATTTGGCCCAATCGCCATCCGCTATGTCGACCCTTGAAGTGTTACAGAATTGCCCATCCCAAAGGCAGGCTTTGTTATCGGCTATTGGTGGGGTTGATCCTAAGGATTGCAATCTTGTATCCTTTGATCACAAAGGATACGATCCTCAGTTACCAGCTCAACTAGCTTTCCTTATTCAAGTGAAAGCCCTCAACAAAACTGTTCACAAAACAATTATTGATGAGGGAGCATCTACATGTATTATGTCGATGAGTTGCTGGAAAACATTAGGATCTCCAACCTTGTCGCGATCTTCGACGACATTAAAAGCTTTTGACAGAAGGACTTATACCCTGTACGGCATCCTTAACAACTTGAAGGTTGAGCTGGAAGGAAAAACGGTAGAAATTGATGTTGAGGTCATCGATGGAAATCTTGACTACAACATCCTACTGGGTAGACCATGGATCTATGCCATGGCAGCTGTTGTGTCGACTTATTTTAGGAAGATCGCATTCCCGTTTGAAGGAGGGATTACGGTCGTCGACCAACAGAACTTCCTCCCTAATGGTTCACAAGTTACAGGAAGCATTCCCATGATCCATGAGAGCAACCATTCGCTTCAAGATATTGGAGTAGGATTATTGAAAGACCCCACAATGATGGGAACTTTCGCGCTACCACCTCCTATTTACATAGGAAATATACCGTTTGTAGCAACCTGCAACATGATATCTTCCACGAAGGTCGCAAAAGACAGTGTCGACATGGATCATGCAATTGTTTTGCCCCCAAAACCTTTAGAAATATTGTAGCAATCAATGTTTCAAGCATGGGAGGCGAACCCAAATCAACGCTCATCAAGCGTTTGGGTAGATAGGTCTAAAGAATATGGTACCTCATTAGATCCTTGGTCGAAAATACATGGGACTGACGAAGGAATCTTACAATAAATATTGATTGAGGGGGCACCATGGAATGATCACCACCATTGTTCCCTTCTTCCGGAATATGAAGAAGATACTCAACGTGACCTTTATCACCCTTCAGTTTTTGAATTCCTAACAAATACTGTAAATACGGTGGATTCCGAGCGAAACCTATCCAATATTGAAGAGACTATAGCCATAAATATCTCGACTAAAACAAATGTTGTAGAGAATATTTATGTCGGCAAAGGTTGTTCCCCTTCAGAACTGGAAATATATAACGCTCTTTTTCGCAAATTCAGAGATGTCTTTGCTTGGTCATATGATGAAATGCCAGGCATTGACTCGAGTATCGTTGAACATGAAATTAAAATGTATCTTGATATCAAACCAGTTAGACAACGGCTTCGGCAGGTGCACCCCAAGAAAGCCGCTGCCATTAAGGCGGAAGTTGAAAAACTTCTCCATGTTGGATTCATCTACCCGGTTCCTCTAACCGATTGGGTATCGAATATTGTCCCTGTTATGAAAAAACAAGGGACGATTAGAGTGTGTGTCGATTATAGGGATGTAAACCAAGCTTGTCCAAAGGACAACTACCCTACACCCTTCATCGACCAGATAATTGATGAATGCGTCGGATGCGAAATCTTTTCATTTATGGATGGATTTTCCGGGTATAATCAAATAAATATCCGCCCACAGGACTAGTCAAAGACTGCATTTATTTGTCCGTGGGGCACATTCGCTTATCGAAAATTACCCTTTGGTTTGAAGAACGCAGGGACGACGTTTCAGAGGGCAATGAATTATGCCTTCCATGACATTAAGAACATCGTTCAACCTTATCTCGACGACCTTCCGACTCATTCGCGAAAGCGGACTGATCATCCGCAACATTTAAGAGTGATATTTCTACGTTGCCGACACTACAAGATAAGACTCAATCCACACAAATGTGTGTTTTGCGTCAGTTCTAGTCGTTTACTTGGCTTTGTAGTCTCTAAGGATGGGATTCGTCTCGACCCTTGCAAGGTTTAGGCAATCATTAATTTGCCTCCACCTTCAAATTTGCTTCAAATTCAGAAACTCCAAGGGAAAGCAAACTTTCTAAGGAGGTTCATTCCAAATTACGCAGAACTTGCTAAAGGTTATACTCGTCTTTTGAAAAAGGATGTACCTTTCGTCTGGGACCAGGTGGCGCAAGCTTCCTTTGATGCTCTGAAAGATTGTCTAGTAAAAGCATCATTAATGTACGCCCCAGACTATCAAAGAGATTTTAACCTGTATCTGGCTGCAGTGGATACGACCATTGCAATGGTTTTAGTTCAAGATGTCGATGGAATTGAACATCCTATATATTATTTAAGTAAAAACTTAAATGATACAGAAAGTAAATATTCTTATGTTGAAAAACTAGCGCTTGCAGCTGTTCAAGCGATTCAAAGATTTCGACATTATGTCCTCTTTCGGAAAACTACCATTTTGTCAGATTGCAACCCCATGACTTATATACTGTCGCGACAGTTGCTGGGGGGTAAATATTCAAAATGGATAGCAATCCTCCAAGAGTTTGATCTGGAATTTGTAAAATCCAAATCAAAGAAAGCTCTAGTTTTCGCAGAATTATTGTGCGATCTCCCATCGTCGTCCAAAGATGAAACATCAGAAGAGTCAATCATGGACGAAAGTTTGTTTCTGATATCTACAAGCAATGAGTGGTATGGAGATATCATAGTTTATCTCCAAACCCAAAAATTCAGGCCTGACACCTCCCGCTCGGAACAAAAACGTATACGATACCAAGCAAAAGACTACATGATCGTCGGTGATACGCTTTACCGTCGTGGTATCGATACAGTTCTGAGGAGGTGCCTTACCCATGAGGAGGCTGAAAAAGCCCTGAATGAATGTCATTCAGGAGCGTGTGGGGGGCATCAATCTGGATATGCAACAGCACAAAAAAAATCTTACGAGCAGGATACTTCTGGCCAACCATGTTCAAAGATTGCATAATCGCAGTCAGAAGTTGCCACGCTTGTCAAATTTTTGATAGCAAAACCAAAAGACCGCCCGCACCTTTACAGCCAATAGTTGTTGTTGGGCCTTTCGCCAAATGGGGCATCGATTTCATGCAATGTAACCCCACCTCGACCGGGGGGCATGGGTATATTATAGTCGCTGTTGACTATTTTACCAAATGGGCCGAGGCGATGCCTACATTGGATAACACTGGTGAAACAACTGCCCTTTTCTTTTTGAATCATGTAGTCGCCAGGTTCGGCGTACCACAGCCTATAGTTACAGATCATGGATCACATTTTCGCAATCACATGATGGTCGAATTAGCTGCCAAGCTAGGGCTATCTCACGACAGCTCTACCCCGTATTATCCGCAAGCCAACGGACAAGTTGAAGCAATCAACAAGGTCCTGAAGCGTATGTTGCAAAGGATGATCGGGGTTCATAAAAGAAGGTGGCACCTAATCCTGTACTCAGACTTGTGGGCTTACCGAACGTCGGTAAAGAACGCGACCGGGTTCACACCTTTCCAACTGGTGTATGGCCTGGAAGCAGTCTTGCCAATCCAGTGCGAAATTTCGTCGCTTAAACTCGCAATTGATCTCCTCCCCGGAACTTTAGAAGAAGAGGCTCGTTTCTTGGAATTAATCCAGTTGGATGAAACCCGTCGTGACGCCGCTTTGGCTAACGAAGCCCATAAGAAACAAGTCAAGGCACAGTTCGACAAAAATGTCAAACCCCGTGTCTTCTCAGAAGGTGACTTGGTCTTGCTTTATGACCAAGAATCCGATAAATTGGGAGCAGGTAAATTTAATTCCTTATGGATGGGCCCCTATATTGTTAAAAGGGTGTTAACAAAAGGAGCCTACAAGTTGATGGATTATGACGGAATTCCACTGGCGCAACCCCGCAACGGGTTGTATCTCAAGCGTTACTATGCTTAATAGTAACCTGCATGCTTTTGTTGTATTTTGTTTTCGCTAAAAGTATTTGTTCTGGTCAAGTGATCCACCTTTTTCATTTGTTGCAGATGTCAAACCTTCTGGAGACATGTGTTGGATATGCCGACAGAGCAAGTCGTAGTACGCGGAACCTATCCTCCGCAGCCTGGGCCATTTTTGATCCAAGCGGCGAGTTAGTAAGTTTCAGAGGTGTGTGTATTGGGAAATCAACGAATAACATCGCTGAGTATAGCGCGTTGATAGAGCTACTCTCTGATGCCATCACACGTGGCATATGCCGACTAATTGTCAGGCTAGACTCACAGCTCGTAATACTACAACTCAATGGTATATATTCCGTTCGCAACCCAGCTATTTATCGCATGTTCCTAAGGGTTAAGATTTTGGAAAGACAATCTGATTCAATTCAATACCAACATATTTCCAGAAAGTTAAACACATTAACCGACTTATTAGCAAATTATGTGTTAGATAGACATTTGCAACATTTATAAAAGAGACACATCATCAATGATTGTACATATGGATCATATAACTCAACCAGAATAAAACTCGAAAATCAAAATATATATAAGTTGTTCATAGTTCATACATAATGTTCTGTAACCAAGACAAAATCGGTCATATGACCCAAAAACTCAAAATGCTAGGGGGCACCCTAGTCTAGTGATGCTCATGATAGCACGTCACGGCCTGTGCAATCATGCGCAAGAGACGAGTCCATCGTCTAGGCACACCAGTAGTATGTCGCTGCAACTGTAAAGGTAACTCGTCAATCCTCACATCGGGAATGCCGAGTGTAAGGCTCTCAACCTGCTCCTGCACAGCTGTAAGAGTCTCTGCCACATCAAGGTCGCGGAGAATAACCCTCCCAGCAGTCTCCCCTGCTGGGGCAGCAACTGGCGCTTTCGGGCGAGCTGCTGGACGAACAGGACCAACATCTGCACGCACACATGAGTTTGATTAAAGTCTTGATAGAATAAAGCACAAGGACATTATAAGTAAGAACAGTAAACAGTGATATGGTCAAAAGTTTTACCAATAGCGCCCCACTGTTCGCCATCCGGTAGCACCAAATCCGGATCACCTCGGAAATCCATGCCAACATATGGGTACTCAGAATAGACCATCTCCTGGTGCTCGAACCATCTGAAGAAGGTATCAGTGAAAGTAATCTGAGATTGACCAGCATGCCTAGACATGTGGTCAACCCATCTCTGCATGCGTGGCTCGGTAGGAGAAGGCAAGTCGAGTGCGATATATTGAGGTTGCATCAGTGGTATTTTCTCCAAGGCAAAGGCAGTCAGAATAGAACCATACCCAAAGTTCTTCAGCTTCCCTTCCTTTACCTTGGTCAATTGACTTTTCATCTGAGCAAGTACTGCATCACACCAGTTGAATACTTTCGGTTGGAGACACTCCAAGGCGTGCTGCACATAAGATCTGTTGGAAACATGTAGAGATGCGCTACCGGCCATCCTACCAATGGTATACAGAATGGACCTGAGGGACCTGTCAGTGATCTCACGGATAACAACCTTGCCGTCTCTGCTCGGCTGGGAACCTTCCCTGCAATACTGGTGGACATAATCTCTCACGGAGTCATTCCCCCGGGCCGAACCTGACAAAGAAATGGGGGCACCCCGTCTTGACAATCCAGTCAAGAAGTAAATGTCCTCTATGGTCAAGGGGATGGATTTTCCCCTAATCTAGAATACTTGGTTAATGGGATCCCAAGCATCAAGCATATACTGTAGTAGAGAGATCTGTGCTCTCATGCTAGAGATACGGAAAAACTTCAGCAGGCCACAGTTCCGCAGCGCGTTCACCGTGACAGGGTCATGGAGGGCAATCATGTCCTCCTCTTCATGTTCTCGTTCTCGCCATGTAAGGGACATTTTGCTCAAAGATCCCTGCAAAACAAACAAGAGTAGGAGTAATTTCCTAAGTTTGATGAGAAACTGGCAAAATTTCATCAAAAATGTGCATAGAGCTGTTTTTCTGAGATCAGCGCAGTTGGCAAGTGTCCTACCTGCGTTGAAGGTCAAACTGCCTTAAGGCAGCTTGACATTCAGCGCAAGTTTCGAATGGACTGCCTGCGTTGATGCCAGAACGCCCTAGTGAAACCCCAGGGGCTCATGGGGGCAGGAAAACAGGCACAAAATGGGAAAAAGAAACCATGAAAAGAAAGAGCTAGAGTTTAGCTCCTACCTGGTCCAGACGGCGCTGAAAATCGTCCGCAGAATCTCCCGGAATCAGCTGGTGAAAATCAAGGGGGAAGAGTCAACTCCAGAGCTCCAACAAACCAAATTCAAATGAAATGGTAAAATGAGAGGTAAAAACACCTTTTAATGGCTTTTTACGTGGTTCAAAGCGAAATATTAGGGTTATAATCTCATTTTCATGCAAATATTATTCATTTCTAACAAATTTTGTTGCAGCAATTGAGAATGCAGTACTATCCTTGAAAAGAAAAAAGCTATTTATGGTCAAAATCAGAATTTTGACTATATGATCGAGCAGTTTTAGCATAAAGTTCATGCTCGTTAAAAAATAAACGCAAGATCCGAGCAGTTTTAACGCGGTCTTCATGCTCGTTAAAAAATAAATATAAGCAGTGAGCAATGTTCCCTCCAGAGTTTAAGCTCATTTTTAACTAAAAAATGAACCTATCCCGGTAAATAACCGTTGTGATCGTAAATTTATCAGCCATAAAAGCCTTGGTCGTGTTTGCACCTGCCACCTCCACTTTCATTTGGCCGATCGCTCACCTCCATATGATTGTTTACCCATTTTGAGGAACAGCTGCGAAGAGTGATTTCACCTAGCCATCCTTGTGACACTGCCGTGATTGGAAAATTCCAACCTGTACCTGGAATCAGTTGCTATCCCTGTTTATCACTCGTTCCTCAAAAGACGAGTCTTCTTTAAGCTCTTTTCAACTGACTCGTAAAATATGAAAATATTGCCGAGTTTTGGCCTTCCAGCTCGTTAAAGGACAGGAAGAGCTATCCCTCCTCTAGATTTTAATCTTTTTCGACCTGAGGGATTATTGCACAAAAAGGTCGAGCGCTTGTTTTATTCGGCTCGTTAAAGTTATCGAAATCTCATCCCTTCTGTATTGTTTTATACTTTTTCGGACTTAAGGGATTAGATGACGAAAAAGGAATTTTGGAGTTAACTTTATGTACCTTTTCAGACTTTCTAAAAATGAAAAGGACCGAGTTATCCTTGTCGTTAGATTCGTTAAAATTATTAAATAGCGACAAACTTGTCTTTAGACGAGAACGAGTTTCACTATCGCTAGGCTCGTTAAAACATAGCGATGGGCTTGCCTGAAGGGCAAGTTATAGAACAAGCATATGTTATCCTCCTCAAGCTTGACAAAAATAAAGAGGTACTGGTCAGCAATGACTGGGGAAAAATTGGGAAAAAATCAAGAAAACTTTGATGGTAGCAGGTCGCTCTTGAACATGACACTTTTCCTCTGTATCACATTCGGGTTGGGTTGCTTCATTCACCGGTCACACCACCATGGTCTTGCCATACCATCCATATTTGGGGTAATGCTACCGATCCATCACATCAGTGTCGCCATATGTTCAAGAGAAGTCGTTCAGAAAGAGTCAACCGGGTCCCATCCACTGCCATACATTATCCTTCATCCATTCATGACCGCCACCCTGAATCATATGTCACAGATTGTTTTCACCTCCATTAAAATCATTAGCTCTGTTCCGTGTCATTGATGTAGGATTCATTAAGGCCCTCCTTTGACGGATCGCTCCTTGTCGATATCAACTCATTATCCAAGGAGTTGATCTAGGAACAACCCCTTCAGTACTTTGAAGCTTGCATGCCTCAATGGAAAGTTTCTCACTTCCGGCGACAGGTATACATCAATGACCTTCGACCAGAAGATTTTGCGTGGTGTTCGACGCCAAGTCCTTTATTCACACCACGTGAATTGTACTGCAGTACCTTGAGGGTCATTATCATTATCGGTGATTCCTCTCGCGCTTGTTAACGGTTTACATCACTGACCGGTAATCAAGCGATGTCTTTCCATGTTCGACTTCAGCGCAATTCTCACATGGATCGACTTGTACTTAGAGTGAAGATCGAACGAGTTTGAAGACCCCGGATCTAGTTTCATCCATCCGGGCTGCGATATATATTCAGGAAAAATAAAGACATTTGACATGTACATCATTACAGCAGATGATCATCCTACTCAAAGGATGACAATTTCACCAAAATTATCAGTCTACCATCAGACGATCGTCTATTCTATGTACAAAAATGAATTTATAAAGCTGAGCATGGGAATGCCCGCCTCAGCTAGATCATGAAAGCAGTATGAATCATAATGTATTGTATTGTATTTTATTACAGGTCTCCTCCCAGCAGATGGATGAACTTCGGACCCTCCTGGATAAAGCATTTCACCCGATAAACGGCCTCATACTTTAGGGGGCAACTGTTATAGACATTTTTGTGCCTTGCATCACTGAGAATGAAATGTCAATAATCAAGGGATCCAAAGTCCCTAAACATGTTGTTCCTACCCCTAGAGGAACAAGGCCAGCAAACCACAGCACTTAACAAAAGTTCTCCACCTGAAAACACTCAAAACAAGGCAATTCTGGATCATGTCAACTGCTCCACTGAGCATCTGCGCTGAATGTCAACTACTCCACTAGCTACCTGCGTTGAATGTCAACTGCAAAGAAGGCTACCTGCGCTGAGCTAGTTTGGACAAGTGGCAGAGTCATTCCTCAAGGTGTCAATGCCCAGGAAGCTTCCAAAATGACACTTGGATCAGGGAATTCGACTGGTGATGAGTAAGAGGTTCCAAATCTCCAAGTGGAAGCAAGAACCACCAAGTGGACTCAAGAACTGAAGTGGGAGAGGACACTAGTCAGTCTCAGACCAGTCTCAAGCTGACTCATCCTCTCTCCAATATCCCTATATATAGATCTCTCTCCATGAGGTCAGGGGAGGCTGGAATTTAGTATTTGCAAAGAATTGCTATTGGTTTGTGGCTAGAAACATTGGGTGTGTTATTCTTTGAAGGGAGTTGAAGAAGGAATTCCATTCTGCTAGGAAGGAGATGCTGGGTTGGAGCCCTATGGGTTGTATCTCTTCCTGAACCCTGTTACTTTCAATAAAGCTATCTTGATTCTTTCCTATATGCTGGTGTATTTTGTATGATTGCATTAGTATATTTGATTTACTTCTAATCCTGAATCATTTATGAATATGTATATTTGCCTTTGTATTGTGTTCTTCTCTTGTTGCAAGTAGTTGTTCTCTTGTCACAGGTAGCTGTTCTCTTGTGATCTCGTGGGATTCAAGTAGCTGTTCTCTTGATCAAGCGAGGAGGCAAGTAGCTGTGGACACACAAAGAGAAGAGGATCTAGTTCGAGGGACAACCGGAAGACAACAGTAAGTCTGCCGATCTCCTCTCTTTCATATTTCATAAAGGAAGAAATCATGATAGTTGTATTCGTTTGTTGCTAAGGTGCTGTCACACCTTAGGTGGATAGGATCGTCCTGCATAGGCATTTTTCCCCACAACACCTTGGCCCACAAGTGCAGAGGTAGGCCTTGGTCATGAAACATCACCCTCGCTGCACCCACAATGTTATAGTTCTTCCTCTCAGACACCCATTCTGCTATGGGTTGTGGGGTGCTACCAACTCTTGTTAAATGCCTTCTTTTACAAAGAATTTTTTAGATTCATTCGACACGTACTCACCTCCTTTATTGCTCCTGAGAGTCTTCACCTTATTGCCCATTTCTTTTTCAATAACTGCCTTGAATTCTATGAACTTGGAGAATGTCTCATCTTTCTTCCACATGAAGAAGATCCTTGAATAATTCTGTCAGAAGTCATCAATAAAAATGAAAAAATATTTGCACCTAGCAGTGGAGGCTGTCGAGAAAGGTCCACAAAGATCAGAATGGATCCTTTCAATGAGTGCATGTGCTTTTCTGTCCCGATCATGAAATGTGGCTTTTGTGTACCTCGCCAAGGTACATCCTTTGCATACATCCGATTTCTCAAGTTCTCCTTTGAGTAGTTCTATGGTTACGTAACAGCCCTTGCGAAAATTCCATGTAATAAAAGTTAATAAAGGCAAAATAATTACCATGGTTGATGAGACACATATTGCAAGCTGAATCTTGGGCAAGACATCCTAGTGTGGGTATTTATTGGTTTATTATGGCTAAGGAAATTAGCAAAGGAAATGGCTAATGCTTTGGAAAGGAAAAATGGAATTTTTGGAACATATGTTTATGAAAATAATGGAAATTAGGAGAAAAGGAAAGTGAAAGTTCACAGGTTTCATGTGAGGAGGAAAATGAAGGAAAATAATGGAAAATGAACAAAATGGAGGCCTAATTGAGAAAAAGGCTTCTGAGGATCAATTGTTACCTTTTGTCAGTTCAATGTTGGAGCTATCTTTCATTATCCTCTCTCTCTGTCACTCCTAGACACACAGAGTTTTCTTGGAGCACCTTGGTATTAGATCAAGAAAGGTAAAGGAGACAAGAGGAAGGAAGGATAAAGCAAGGAAGAGCAGGATCAAACAACTACAACAAGATTTTTTGAAGGAATTGATTTACATGTATGGTTTCATTTCTAGATTTGGCATGCATGGTATTGCATGTGGTTATTTGTTGTTATGGCATGGGATTTTCTAGGTGTGACAGTGCTTTCAACCTAACCTTGCCATTTCTTGATAGCCATGGTGTGTTGGTGTTCTCATGTTTTGGTTGAGCTAGATTGTTGGAAGGATTCGAAGCTTAGTGAGGTGGATCTCTGAATAATAGAACACATGGCCTAATAACCTTTGAACCAAACAGTGGGTTGCGGTAAAGCCAAATTTTGTGTTGCCGTAGTGGGCCTAGAAATCCTCGACCAGTCAATGGCAAGATATATAGTAAAGCCTAGAGGTTTTTTTTCCCTAGTGGGCCTAGGAATCCTTATCGGTGAATGGTAGGATATATGGTAAATCATAGAGGGTGGAGTCTTAGTTTAGGGCCTAGTGATCCCTGGATTAGACTATGGATTGTGGTAAATCCCGAGAGACTAGGAGATAAGAAAATTCATCACGGTGCATGTGGACAAATCTGGTGGCATCCATGCTTGTTTCGGCCTAGTGAGCTGGTGGAGATCATGGTAAAGCTTGTTATTACATGTTGATTATTTTGGCCTAGTGATCCAATGTGGATTGTTGTAGAGTCTAGTTTCTATTGATGAGGGTGAGGTGGTTTAGCCTCGGGATGCCCTAGTTGGTTCTTTTGATTTGAGTCCCACATTCATGCTTTGAATATGGCACGAGGGTGAATGGTTGAAGAGAGATTTGGCTCAACCATTCTATGGTCATGGAATGTGGTAGTCCCATCCCAGGCTGCCTTTAGCATTCATTAATAAAAGATTCATTCCTTGAAATCGCATGTGTAAATGTATTGGTGTATATGTAGATTCTATGTTTGATGTATCCTTGATATTTTTGTCGCTATCGGGTTGGTTATAAGCATGTATTATGATAGCAATGATGTATGGCTCTCCTTATGTCTCGATTTGTAAGTGAATGAATAATGTATCTATGCTCTAATAGATGATAATGCAATTAATGATATAAGGGAACACTATTTCTTAATGATTATCAGATAAGTATCAGACCCATACTCTCAGATATGTTGTTTACACTTGTAGATTACATATTTGTGACATGTTTGACGAAATTCCTATCATGGCTAGTAGGGGTCAAGTCTACACCTTGTCCTTGTTTTTTCAAATGCATCATTGTTATGTTGTGTAAATTCATTTCTGAAACTGCCATTGAGTTCTAGGAAGTGACTTGGTCTCTGGGCCTAAAAAATGGCTCAAATCCCAGAGACATAGGCACAACACTAGGTAGAATATTCCCTAGATGCATGCATACCCATGTTGTGGGAGTGTCTCGAGCCTCCTAAATGCATGCTTGCCCATATCAAGGGAGCATGTGGGATTTTAATGCTCTAAAAATTTAGTTGGTCTTAAGGGATTGTTACCTAAGTGGTTGGGTTGGATCCTAGGAGTTCTGTTGCTGATGTGGAAGGTTTGTGTGGCGTGTTTTCATCTATTCTTCTTCCTTAAGGTAACCTAGGAGGTTCAATCCCATTATAGTGGCCTCTCGTTGCATGTTTACTCTAGTGCGTCGCTTACTTGGGTATATGTGGGATGAGGGTGTGTGGTATCAGAGAAAGGTTCACCTCGTAGATTGGATATGCAATGTGCATTGATCATGCATTCATGTTAGTTGCATGTGTGTTAATCATCCTTGTGGTCTATATGCTTGTTGCATATGCATGGTGTTGGTCACGGTTGTAGTGATGTTTCCATGTGAAATAGGATGTTGTTGTTATGAAGTGCGTTGTCATGAGTGTATGATTGGTTACACATTGTTTCTGCTTGCGTATTGTCAATGTACATTGGTATGGTTGTTGTTGCCATGCATGAGGTCATGGTATGTGTAGTTGATATGGTCATGCATTGATGGCTGGACTCTAGGTAGACTGATGGTTATAAGCTTATATGGTTATGTATTATATGTATATATTTTGTCATGATTATGTTACACATGTACTACATTGATTGGTTGATCTTGTAGATAAGATATCCTCCCCCAATTTTGCTAAGGTATGTTGGTTTATTGTGATTTGATTTAGGTGACATAGTATGCCTAGAAGGAAAGAGATCATAAAAGATTAGCAAGATGGTAGACTACAAAGACTCTCCATATGAATCAGATGAACAACGTGGTGTTGGGCACTCTTTTGGTTAGCATACACATTGAGAACCTTTTAGGAATAAATAAGGAGTTGTAAGACAGACAATGACAAAATCATGAAGGCACAAGAGAAACAAGAAGAGGTTAATGCAATACTCCTTCAGAGTTTTTTAGAATTACAGCCACAAGGGCCACTTCGGATCAACCATGAATAAGAGGACAAAACTAATGCGACATATGGCAATAGGTCTTATGGTGGTCACATGTCGGATAGAGATGACATGGTTAGAGATGGAATATTGTTGGATAATCCAGATGGGAGAGGTGATGGATACAAGTATTATTCTAATTCTAGTTCTGACAAGGATTATGATCATCATCGTTATCATCCTTATATGAGGAGTGATAGGGGATAATTTCCAGATGCATTTAGGAAAAAAAAAGCCGCCTACTTTTGAGGGAGACTTGAAGAAACAAGAAGATGCATAGGCTTGGATACTTGGGATGAATAGGTTCTTTGAGTTGCTTGAGTATGCAGAAAACATGAAGGCCATAATTTCTCTCTTTAGCCTGAAAGGTAAAACAAATATATCGTGGGAAGATGTGAAGTGGGTTAGATACATCGGGACAAAGGACTTGAGTTGGCATGAGTTCAAGAGGATTTTCAAGAAGAATTACTTTTCATAAAGGTACTATGACAGTAAGGCTAAATAATTATATGAGTTAAAGATGGGATCAATGTCATACGAAGAGTACACAAGTAAGTTCCTTGAACTATTGAGGTATGTATCATATCTTAAAGATGAGAAGGCTAAAGTTCAATGATTTGTTAGTGATTTTCCATTAGCATTTAGAGACCAGATTGAGTATGATGAGCCTCAGACACTTGAGGAATTTATTGGGTAATTGAAGCACTACTATGAATAATCAAAGCGTAAGAATGAATCTCAGCAAGGACGAAAAGGTAACGATAAGTATAAAGGTAAGGGAAAATGGCAGCCGAAAAGAAGAAGGCCTCTATATGCAGAAGAGAACGAAAATGTGGCACCACAAAAGACGTTCAATGCAGCTAGATAGGGATATGGGTCACAGCAGCAACATAGAGGTGATGGTGTTGGACATTTGGAGTGTAGGACATGTGGTAAGGAACACGTTAAGAGAGCTTGTCCACATAATCAGGGTGGTAGGCCTCAGATATATAGTGCAAAAGAGGTGCAGACTATTGGGGATGTGGGTCAGAGCAATCCTCATACCTATGCAACACTGGATAACAGATAGGTAGTCCATCAGACATCTATGAATGAGTGTAACAACCCCGGTCAAAAGCTCATGTAATAAAAGTTAATAAAGGAAAAATAAGACCATGGGTAAGGGACAGGTATTTGAAGCTGAATGTCGGGTAAAGATATCCTAGTGGGCATCACTGGATGTGTGTTTTGGCTAAGGAAAATTGGAAATGGCTAAGGCAAAGGCATTAAAAGGAAAAAAGCAATTTTTGGTACATTTATTTATGAAAATAAAGGAAATTAGGAGAAAAATAAGGTAACAGGTCACATATTGCATGTAAGGAGGAAATTGAAGGAAAATAATGGAAAATTAAGAAAATAAAGGCCTCATTCATAAAAAAGCTTATGAGGATCATTTGGTAACTTTTTGTCAATTCAATTCTGGAGCTCCCCCATTATTCTCTCTCTCACTCACTCTTGGTCACTTAGAGTTTTATTGGAGCACCCTAGTTTGGAGTGAGGAAAGGAAAGCAAGGATCAAGGAAAGGAAAGCAGGACTCAAGCAGCTTCAACGAGAATACTTGCAGGTAACCTTTTGCATGAGTGATTTCCAAGCTGGTTTGGACATGCATGGCTTTGCATGTTGGTGTATGGTTCTCTTATTGTTGGTTGCATGGTTTTGCTAGGTTATGATAGTGGATTTTAGCCTAGACTAGCCTTTTTCTAGATGCCATGGTATGTTGGGATGATAATTCAACTTTTGAGTTTTTGTTTGTTTGAGGGATTTCAGAATCCGGGCTGGAGGTGCTCTCAAGGTTAATTCCCAAAGGCCTAGGAATCCCTTGGATGGTTTTTTGCAGCATACATGGTAAAGCGTGAGGAAGTAGTCTCGGTTTAGGGCCTAGTGATCCGGGTTCGGATTGTGGTAAAACCTGAGAGACAAGGAGACGAAAATTCCTCAAGGATAGTGATGGATTCCAGATGGCATTCCAAGTTCTATTTGGTTGTGATCGGAGCATTGGATTTGGTGTGATCACGGTTTGATGAGGGTGGAGGTGGTTTAACCTCTAGATTCCCTTGATTATTCTTGGATTGGTTGTTCTATGAGATCCCACATTCATTCTTGGAATATGGCACGGGGGTGACTGGATGAAGGAGATATTTGGTCCAGCCATGGCTATGGTCGATTGGTATGTGGAAGTCCCAAACCTGCAAGTGTATAGTCTATCTCTCTACCTGACTGACTGAATCTAACCAACACTTAGCCAATTTTGAAGCCCTCCAAGCTCTTATTTCCTTGTGTTGTTCCTTGAGGAAATTAACCCTTATTATTTAGGAAATTCCCTCAATTAGATTGCGGAATTCCTCTAAGCTCATCCTCTGACTTCATGCACCACCTGTAAACATCGAAATAGTCTACAACTGACAGTATGTTGTCTTAGAATATCCATCTCAAATGGGTAACTTTAATTATCTGCATCCAACAATTAGTTTTTATTGATTGATTAGTTAGCTGGATGATCACTGAGTGTGACTAAAGTCACATTGCACAACTTGACCTTCTACTAGTTCCTATAACAGTTAGAACTAGTTTAACTGATAATAACTCAATTTAACTGAAATAAATTGCTAAAAATTAGAAATCAATCATACTAAATTGAACTAAAGCTTCCCCAACTTGAATTAAATGATTTAACTAAATGACAAGTTCCATGTCACCTCAGCTAACTACCTCCAAGATTTATGCTAAATGGAAATTCAAATTTTCTCTAGTTTGGCCAACGAAAGGTCAAACTGAGATTTTCTTGTTGCAGTTTCAACACTCCCTCTTAGCAAGAAATGGATTACCAACCACCCCAATCTTGCACCTGTGGAATTCGAACTTCCATATTGACAAGGCCTTTGTCAAAATATCAACATTTTATTCCTTTGTTGGAATGGACTACAACAACATTATTTGACTCTACACACAATCTCATAAATGATGATACCAAATATCTATATGCTTGGATAAATCTTGAAAAATAGGGTTTTCAGAAAGCTTAATGAAACTTTGATTATCACAATAGATCATAGTTGGATCCATCATTTGACCAAATAATCCAACAAGTATCTTTCTCATCCAGATCGATTCACATGTCACTTGAATTGCAACCATGCATTCTCCTTCTACCAAGTTGAGTGCCATAGATATTTTCTTCTTGTTGTACCAAGAAACTGTTGTAGACCCAACACAGAAAATTCCACTCGATGTATAAATTTGGTTTGATGGATTCCTCACCTATTTTGTATATATGAAGCCACACATCTTCACTCCCATTGTTTTTCTGTAGCACAGTCAAAAGTGGGTAGTGCCTCTGAGGTACTTTAGAACATGATTAGCTTCCATCCAAAATAATTTGGTTGAAATATACATGCTTGGCTCAGCTATTTGACTACATAGCACATATCTGGTCATGTGTTCACAAGATACATTAGTGAACCCACCAATTGTTGGTATATAATAACATCCACTGCCTCAACTTAAGTGGAATCCTCATTCCTCCAGTTTGTCATTAGAGGTGTCTCCATGGGTTTGCAATTGTCCATGTGGAACCTCTGAAGTATGTCATTAGCATACATACGCTTAGAGACAAACAGTTCCCCATTTCCTTGCCGTACTTCCAATATGAGGAAGTAGTGCACGAGACCCATGTCTTTCATTTCAGACTCTTTTGCAAGTTCCTCCTTGCATGATCTGAGCAGATTCTCATCACTAGTTAAAATTAAGTCATCAACATATAAGACAATAGCCAACAATTTACCTTCTACGAAAATATGATAGAGGTTTTCCTCCATTTCACTTTTGGTGAATCTCAAACCGATGAGATAGCTATCAATCCTAGTGTACCAAGCATGGGATGTTTTCTTAAGACCCTAGAACACTCACTTGAGTTTTCACACATGAGACTGTCAATCAAAAGTCTCTAAGCCTTATGCTTGCTTGATATACACCTCCTCCTCAATAACTCCATTGAGGAATGTTGTTTTCACATTCATATGGTGGATCTTCCACCCCATCTATGTAGCAAAGAAAGAATTGATCTGATGGAAGAATACCTTTCTACAACAGAGAAGGTCTCCTCATAGTCAATCCCCTCAACTTGAGAGCACCCCTTGGCCACAAATATCTCCTTGTACTTTTCTATGTTGTTGTATGTTATATTCTTCACCTTAAAGATCCATCTCGAACCCAGAACTAATTTGTCTGTTGGTCTTGGGACCACTTCCTAAACATTGTTCTTTACAATGGATTCAAAATCCTCCACCATTGCATCAACCCATACATGGATTAGTATTTACAAGCTTAGACATTTCCATGTAGCCAATGCACCAATTTTTTGACATTATCTGCTTACATTAATTTGAAGGAGCACATACATTCTCCCTCGCATTATGCACAAGTCCCTTATCTTTCCTGGTCCTTTTTCCGCCTTCTTTGTATGGTTTTTCTTGAGTGGCTATCTCCACTCTCTACTCCTCAAATTGTGGTTGCTCCACGACTTCCTAAGGTTCCTCCTTTGGAGCTAAAATCTCCTCTTCCGGTGGGATTTGAAGCTCTCTCTCAAGAGAGCACTGCATTGCTTTTTCTTCATCAGATTTTACATACCTTTGCACAATTACCATTCTGAGGGATGTTAAGTACACAGGATAGTTATGGGAAGTTTCTGTGTAACCCACCAATACCCCCAATTTTGTTGTTAGCTCTAGCTTCTTCCTTGCATCTTTAGATATATGGTAGTAAATAGAGGCTACAAAAATACTGAAGTGTGACAAATCTGACTTTCTTCCTGAGAAAGCCTCCACCATTGTAATCATGCCTAGAATCCGATGAGGACTCCAGTTCTATAAATAGACTATTGCATTACATGCGTCAACCCACAAGCGTAGAGGTAGGCCTTGTTCATACAACATCGCCCTCACTTCTCCCACAATGCTACAGTTCTTCTTCTCAACCATCCCACCTTGCCATGGGTTATGGGCTGCTATCAACTCTCATTGAATGCCTTCTTTTGCATAGAAATTTTTAAATTGATTCGACACGTACTCACCTGCATTATCACTCCTGAGAGCCTTCACTTCTTGCCCATTTCTTTCTCAACAAAAGCCTTGAATTATATAAACGTGGAGATTGTCTCATCCTTCTTCCACATGAAGAAGATCTAACACTTCTGTGAGAGGTCATCAATAAAAGTGACAAAATATTTGTTCCTGGCATTGGAGGTTGTCAGCAAAGGTCCACGGAGATTAGACTAGATCCTTTCAAGGACTGCATGTGCTTTTTTGTCTCGATCATGGAATGTGGCTTTTTTGTATGTCCCAAAGGTACATCCTTTGCATATATCATGTTTCTCAAGTACTCCTTTAGGGACTTCTGTGGTTATGTAATAACCCTGGCAAAATTTCCATGTAATAAAATTTAATAAATGAAAAACAATAACCATGGTTGATGGGACACTTATGCCAAGCTGAATTTTGGGCAAGGCATCCCAGCATTGGTGTTCATGGGTTTATTATGGCTAAGAAAATTGGGAAAGGTAATGACTAAGGATTTGGAAAGGAAAAATGGCATTTTTGGCACATTTGTTTATGAAAAGAATGAAAATTAGTAGAAAAAGAAGGTGAAAGGTCATAGGTTTCATGTGAGGAGGAAAATGAAGGAAAATAATGGAAAATGAAGAAATAGAGGTCTAATTGATAAAAAGGCTTCTCAGGAACAGTTGGTACCTTTTGTGAGTTTAGTGTTAGAGCTCTCTCTCACTATCCTCTCTCTCTCTCTCACTCTTAGACACAAGAATTTTATTAGAGCACTTTGGCATTATATCAAGAAAGGCAAAGGAGGCAAGAGGAAGGAAGGAACAAGCAAGGAAGAGTAGGACGAAGCAACTACAATAGGATTCTTTGCAGGTATCGATTTGCATGTTTTTTTTCCTTGCTAGATTTGGCATGCATGGTTTTGCATGTGGTTATTTTCTATTATGGCATGGGCTTTTTAGGTGTGATAGTGTTTTCAGCCTAGCTTTACCATTTCAGATAGAAATGGTGTGATGGGGTTCTCATGTTTTGGTTGAGTTGGATTTCCGGATGGATTGGAAGCTTAGTGATGTGGATCTCTAAATAATAGAAGAAATGGCCTAGTAATCAATGGGCATTGCAGGACTTAATCAATGACTAAGCTCTCATGTGGCTCCCTATGGAAAGAAAACAACAAGTGGGAGAATGTTGGGTTGTGTTATATTATTTCCATGACTACCCCACACTCAGGGGTGGTAGCCCCCCTGTACATTGCATGGGGCGCTGTCGGTGGATCATGGGGGGGCGAATGCCCCCCCTGTTGGGGAATATGAAGGGGGGGGGGGTAGCCCCCTTGCACGATGTCCGGGGAAGCACCCCTGGATTTTTTTTTGAACCGTATATTAGGTGGGCGAACCTACCTATGGTTTTGTGCATGGATTTTGCACATGCTTTTAGGCATGATGGTTTTCTATCCATGGCATTTTGTACATCCGGTCAAGGGAACCATGACTACGTTCTAATCCAGGTTTAATGGATTGCGGTTTATGGATGCTTCGACATGTATATATATGTATTGTAACATTGAAAGGAACATAATGAAAAATAAATCTAGTAGCGATTTTGGATATCTAGGGGAAAATCTTTGTGTATATATGTTTTATGTTTTATGCTCTCACCATTGTTTATTTTCTATTTTTAGAATTCATATGAAGGTAATTTTTGTACAGGGTTAAAAACTACAATGTTGACGGTGTTGGATAGGGCCAACATGTAGGGGATCCCCTCGATATGAGGTCCCACTTATACCTCACACCATTTGGTGTAGGAGTCCCATCTAGAATAGGATGCAACCTCTATTTACTTAAAGATATGCCTTGGCTTTAGCAGTTAGCACAAGAGAGAAGCACACATGTGCTTTTGAATGAGTAAGTGAGTGTGACTTGTGAATGTTTGATTACAGATGTATCAAGGTTATTTCACTACAGAGGGGAAATAAAGTGATCCTACAAAAGAGAAGTAATAGTACTACCGTAATGGAGACACACACAAATGATAAAGGCTCATATAACATCAAGAGAAATAGTTCACATAGATGTGACGATCATTACAATCATTACATGTTAGGTCTCTATAATACTAGTGTAGCTCCATTATTGTTATTGTTAGTGTAGCCCCCTTATTGCTATTTTTGTCCCCATGTGGCCCCCATATTGTTATTGTTGTTCCCCATAAACTCCTACTATTTTTATTTTTGTGTCCTTACATTATTATTGTTATGTAGGCTCTGATTATATTGTGATCCCTTAGACTCCTATATATACAAAGCATGTCTTGTCATTTGTAGCATCCAAGAATTGTTCGTTTATGTAGTTTAAAGGAGGTTACTCCCTTCAAGTGGATAATTTTTAAGTCTTTGATCTATATTTTCTATCGTTTTCGGAGTTGCTTGCATAACATTTGGTTTCAAAGCTTTGGATTCAAGGGTTTTTCTTCTTCAAACTTATCAACATGGAATTTTTTCTATAACATTTTTTCTACGAAGCTTAAGAAGATGAAATTGTGACTAGGTGGAGCGAAAATCTTGGTAAACTTCATGCCAAAATTTCAAATATTCATTTGCTATATTTTTTGAGATATGGTCCAAAGAAGTTAGGGATTTTTCATGCTCCAAAATTCAGTCTCAAACAATTGACCAAGACAAAATACTGATAAATGTCTCTTAAAGAATCAGATTGGAACTTCGTAAAAAGAAATAGAAAGATAATAAAATATAGCTTCTTCTGTATAAATTTTAGGGGCAAAGGCTGAAATAGTGACACATGGCATTACGTACAAGTTTTCTCTACTAAACTAGTCCATAATCAGAGCATTGTGGGAGATTTGACATAACATTATCTTGAAGAACTCAATTTTGTTCTGAATTGTGAAATTGGAAATAAGACTCACAGGGATACCAAAGGAAGGAATTTAAGACCTTGGATATATGAAACTACAAAGTTACAACCGTTTAAAGATCGAGCTCCTAAAATCAAGAAAAGGGTGTGTATTTTTTTTAAAATTTGTATAAATGTTGTTTCAAAAATTAGTTTGAAGTGATTCCAAGGAAATATTGAAGCATCTATATCAATATTAGGTTCTAAAATTCCTCCAAAAAAATATCTACACCCATTAAGCCCTCGAAAAACTCTACTATGACACCTGAATAGGAAGAATTGTAGCATGATATATCAATATTACGGGACCAAGTGCAACAATTTTCTCTCTCACAAAGAGCAACCAAATATGAGCTAAAAGGGGACATGGATGGTTTAAGAGTGGAAATAAAAGGTCAAATGGATGGTATAAAAGGAAACATGGAGTTTTTTAAAGTAGACATCGATGTGATGAATGTCAAGTTGGAAGGGTTGACAAAGTTGTCGCAAGAAAGGTTTCCTTGTGGTGACAAGATAATCCATGAAAATCACGAAGAGGAAAAAAGGAATATGAATTATTATTTTAGAGACTCCGGTGTGGGGTTTAAGAACCACCACATTCCAAAGATATATATGATGAATTGTATGACAAGAATCTGGTAACATGGATACTACAAATGGAGCAATATATTGATCTACAGAATGTGAAACCATCACAAAAGGTACATATTGCATCTTTATATTTAGAATCCAATCACTTTTTATGTTACAAATGGATTTGTTCTTGTAAACCAATTATCACTTCGTCAAATATTTTGGAGGAAATGATAGAACATTATGAAGATACAAATAGCAACACCTTCTTTAGCCAATTGATAAATATCAAACAAAAGGGTTCAATGGCAAAGACCTTTGAAGACATCCAAAAATTGAATATTAGGGTAACTGATATTCCAAAGCAGAATATGAATTATGCCTCCATAGGGACTTTAGAAGATAACATCCAACATGAGGTTTTACTTTGGGATCCTAATTCATTGGAGAATGCATTTAGTGTGGCAGGAAAAGTAGAAAGAAAAATTATGGGAACAAGGAAGTCTACCACTCAAAACTATAAAGATGGAAGTGTTGTTGTTCCTAGTCTTCCAAAATGTAGAAGTTTGGCACCACAACAATTGGATGAAAAAAGAGAAAAAGAGCTTTGTTAGAATTGTGATAGAAAATACACAAAAGGTCATAACTTTGTTGAGAAGAAATTATTTTGCATAGATTGTGAAGAGGAGGAAGAAAAGGATCAAGAAACATCAAAAGAGGAGGATATACACCAGGAACCAACCCCATAGAAAGAAGAAATGAATCTAAACATATCCTATAATGCATTCACAGGAAATACCACTCCTCAAAATCTCAAGCTAGAATTATTTATGAAGAAGAAAAAGGTAATAATGTTGATTGATTTTAGTAGAACCCATAATTTTATTCATTGTAAGATAGCCAAGGAATGAAATTTCTTCGTATATCCAACACCAAACTGTCAAGTGATGGTTGCAAATGGAGGAACTATAAATTTCATTAGAAATTGCCATAATATCAAGATAACCTTGGGGGAATATGTATTGAATAGTCCAATTCTTTCCATTACAATGGGTGGTGTTGATGTTGTACTAGGATTCCGATGGTTACAATCTTTGGGGATGACCTCTTTCAATTTGCAATAACTTCTCTTGATTTCTTTCTTGAAGGAAAGGAAGTTGAATTAAGGGGTATCAAATGGAATCTGGGAAAGATAATCAACTCTAATGGTATGACAAAGTTTATGAAGAAAGAACAACGAGGTGTAATTGCACAATTATTCTCACTAGAGGTTCAAACATCGAAATAATATATTTCTCCATATCTCCAAAAAGTCATGGAAAATCATTCCAATGCATTTGAGACTCCCAAAGGCCTCCCACCTATTCATTATCATGATCATGCTTTCATTTGATTCTAGGAAGTGTTCCTCCAAACATAAGGCTTTACAAATATCCTTATGCCCAAAAGAGTGAAATTAAACGTATGGTTGTAGAGGATAGTATAATTCAATCTAGTCAAAGTTATTTCTCTGCTCCAATAGTATTGGTCCACGAGAAGGATGGATCATGGTGTGCGTGTCTAGATTATAGGGAGCTCAACAAGCCCACTATTAAAGATACATTTCCCATTCCTGTGATTGTTGAATTTTTGGGAGAACAAAATCTACTTCACCAAGATGGATCTTCATTCAGGATATCATCAAATTAGAATGAAGACTGAAGACATTAAAAAAAAAAAAACATTCAAAACTCATGAGGGTCATTGTGAATTTTTGGTCATGGCTTTTGGCCTTACTAATAAACCTTCCACATTTCAAGGTTTCATGAATCCCATTTTCAAACCCCTCCTTAGAAAATTTGTGTTAATATTTTTAAATGATATACTAATCTACAACAAGTCTTAGAAGGATCATGTTCAACATGTTAATAGGGTGCTCAAACTATTATAGGAGAAATAATTAAATGAAAAGACCTCCAAATGTTTCTTTGGAGTACAAGAGGTGGTATATTTGGGTCATATTGTATCTCATGAGGGTGTTAAGGTACACCCTAACAAAATTAAATCCATTAAGGAATGGAAAATCCCCACAAGCATAAAGCATTTTTGAGGATTTATCGAGTTGATAGGGTATTATCAAAATTTTGTTAAGAATTATGGGAAAATAGAAAGAACTCCATCATTACTAAAGAAAGATGCATTTTCTTGGACTCCAGAAGCTATGAAGGCCTTTGAATATCTTATAGAGGTAATGTGCCAAGCACTGGTCTTAGGTACACTAGACTTCACAAAAAAAAAAGTTGTAGCATGTGATGCATCAAGAAATGAAATTGGTGTTGTTTTAATGCATTAAGGAAGACCCATTGCTTTTGAAAGTCATCCAATCAAAGGAAAGTATTTGCACAAACCTATTTATGAGAATGGAATATTGGCAATTCTACATGCATGTTATAGACGTTTTTGGGCACTATAACCCCAAGCATGAAATGTCCATAAACCAAGGGCTCCTAAGTCCCTAAAAGTGTTGTTCTAACCCCTAAAGGAACAAGGTCAGCTTCTCCCAGAAGTTATCCATGAAGAACTGCTCAGAATTGGTCAAAACAGGATCATTTCAGCTGCTCCATAGGCAAAGTGTGTTGCATCTCACCTAAATACACTGTGTGGGTGCGTTTCATTTCAAAAAGCCCTTCTATGGGGTGCGATGGGCGAGAAGTGACAAATGAGAGTGTCATTCCACGAGGTGGAGAGGCAATGGAAGCTTCTAGAAACTTCTCCTGTGACACTTGCCTCTCTGAATTCGACCAAGGATGAGTAAGAGATCATCAATCTCCAAGTGGAAACAAGAACTATCAGAGGGAAGACACTAATCAAATCACAAGCTGACTCATCTCCCTTACAGATATCTATATATGGATCCCTCATCCCAGAGATCTAGAGGCTGGAATTTTGCATATTGTAAGGAATTGCTGTTGGTTTCTTGAGATAAAACATCAGATTGTTGGGTGATCTAAGCTTTGTATGAGGTGAAGAGGGGCTTCCTTGCTGAGAGGATGATGCTGGGTCAGAAAAACTAGTTGTAACGCCCCTTGGTTCTTTCTTCTTTATCAATAAAAGCTATTCAAGTTTTCCTCCATACTCTTGTGTAATTTATGTTTGTTGCATTTGTATGGTCAATTTACATCTGATCCTAGATTGTTTATGATTATAGATCCATGCTCTTGTATAGTGCTATGCTATTGTGATCTTACAAGTACTTTGTGAAGCTAGGTGTGCAAGGGAACAAGTAGCGAAAGACTATCAAGAAAGAGAGGAATCGAACCAGGAGACTAGCGCAAGATAGAGGTTGGTCTTCTTTGTTCTTCTCTATCTATACTTCATAAAGGAAAAATGAAAGTAGCTTTACTTTGTTTGTTTCTAAGGCAGCTATCACACCTTAGTGGGATAAGCAGTTATGAGTAGACACTTTTCCCTGTAACAAAATGGCGACTCCACTGGTTGGAAAGGTGTAAACGCGGTTCCATTCCTTACCGATGTTCGGTAAGCCCACAAGGCCAAGTAAAGGATTAGGTGCCACCTTCTTTCGTGAACTCGAATCATCCTTTGCAGCATGCGCTTTAGGACCTTGTTGATTGCTTCAACTTGTTCATTGGCTTGCGGGTAATATGGAGTAAAGTTGTCATGAGACAACCCTAGTTTGGCAGCTAATTCGACCATCATGTGATTGCGAAAATGCGATCCATGATCTGTGACTATAGCTTGTGGGACGCCGAATCTGGTGACTACATGATTGAAAAATAAGAGGGCAGTTGTTTCACCAGTATTATCTAATGTAGGCATCGCCTCGGCCCATTTGGTAAAATAGTCAACTGCAACTATGATCTACCCATGCCCCCCAGTCGAGGTGGGGTTACATGTCATGAAATTGATGCCCCATTTGGCGAATGGCCCAACACCAACTATTGGCTGCAGAGGTCTGGGTGGTCTTCTGGTTTTGCTATCAAAAATTTGACAAGCATGGCAACTTCTGACTGTGTTTATGCAATCTTTAAACATTGTTGGCCAGAAGTATCTTGCTCGTAAGATTTTTTGCACTGTAGCATAACCAAATTGATGCCCCCCACATGCGCCTGAATGGCAATCATTCAGGGCTTTTTCGGCCTCCTCATGGGTGAGGCACCTTCTCAGAACTGTATCGATACCTGGAAGCAGTCTTACCAATCCAGTGTGAAATCTCGTCCCTCAAACTCGCAATTGACCTCCTCCCCAGAAGTTTAGAAGAAGAAGCTCGTTTCTTGGAACTAATCCAATTGGATGAAACTCGTCGTGATTCCGCTTTGGCTAACGAAGCCCATAAGAAAAGAGTCAAAGGACACTTTGAAAAAAATGTCAAACCCCGTGTCTTCTCAGAAGGTGACTTGATCTTGCTTTATGACCAAGAATCCGATAAATTGGGAGCAGGTAAATTCAAGTCTTTATGGATGGGCCCCTATATTGTTAAGTGAGTGTTAGCAAAAGGAGCCTACGAGTTAATGGATTATGACAGAATTCCACTGGCACAACCTCGTAACGGGTTGTACCTCAAGCGTTACTATGCATGATTCAGTATAGTAACCTGTATGCTTTTGTTATGTTTTTGTTTTCGCTAAAGTGTTTGTTTTGGTCAAGTAATCCACTTTTTACATTTATTGCAGATGTCAAACCTATTGGAGTCATGTGTTGGATATGCCGACGGAGCGAGTCGTAGTTCGCGGAACCTATCTTCCGCGGCCTGGGCCATTTTTGATCCAAGCGGCGAGTTAGTAAGTTTCAGAGGGGTATGTATTGGTCGATCAACGAATAACATCGCTGAATATAACGCGTTGATAGAACTTCTCCATGATGCCATCACACATGGTATATGCCGACTGATTGTCAGGCTAGACTCACAACTCGTCATACTACAACTCACTGGTATCTACTCTGTCCGAAATCCAGCTATTTATCACATGTTCCTAAGGGTTAAGATTTTGGAAAGACAATTTGATTTTATTCAATATCAGCATATTTCCAGAAACTTAAACACATTAACTGACTCATTGGCAAATTATGTGTTAGATAGACATTTGCAACGTTTATAAAATGAAGCATACCATCAATATTTGCATTTGGATCATGTAACTTAACCAAAATAAAACTCCGAAAATCAAAAATATATATATAACTGTTTATGGTTTACACATAATGTTCTGTAACCAAGACAAAATTGGTCAAATGACCAAAAACTCAAAACGCTAGGGGGCACCCTAGTCTAATGATGCTCGTGATAGCAAGTCACAGCCTGTGCGATCATGCATAAGAGCCAAGTCCATCGTCTTGGCACACCAGTAGTATGCCACTACAACCTCAAGGGCAGCTCGTCAGTCCTCACATCTGGAATACAAAGAGTGAGGCCCTCAACCTGTTCCTGTAATGCTGTGAGAGTCTCAGCCCCATCGAGGTCGCGAAAGATAGCCCTTCCAACAGCCTCTCCTGTTGGGGCGGTAGCTGGCACTCTCAAGCGTACTACTGGCCGAACAGGACCAACATCTGCATGAACACATTAGTTTGATTAAGTCTTGATAGAATAAAGCACAAGGAGATTATAAGAGAAAAACGATAAACAGGAATATGGTCAAAGAATTTACCAATGGCACCCCAATATTTGCCAGCAAGCAGTACTAAATCTGGGTCACCGTGGAAGTCCATACCAGTGTATGGGTACTCGGAATAAACCATCTCCTGACGATCAAACCACCCGAAGAAGGTATCAGAAAATGAAATCTGAGACTGACCAGCATGCCTAGACATATGGTCAACCCATCTCTGCATACGTGGTTCAGTCGGTGAAGGTAAATCGAGTGCAATATACTGCGGCTGCATCAGTGGTATCTTTTCCAAGGCAAAGGCGGTCAAAATAGAACCATACCCAAAGTTCTTCAACCTCCCACTCTTTACCTTGGTCAACTGTTCTTTCATCACAAGAAGTACTACGTCGCACCAGTTGAGCACCTTCGGTTGGAGGCATTCCAAGGCATACTGCATATAAGATCGGTTGGCTACATAAAGAGCCACACCACCAGCCATCCTACCAAAAGTAAACAGAATAGTCCTGAGGGACCTATTAGTGACATCACGGATGATGATCTTGCCATCTTTACTCGGCTGAGATCCCTCTCTGCAATACCGGTGAACATAATCTCTCACAGATTCACCTCCTCGGGCTGAACCTGATAAAGAGATGGGGGCACCCCGCCTCGACAAGCCAGTCAAGAAATAGATGTCCACTACAGTCAAGGGGATGGATTTACCCCTGATCTGGAACACCTGGTTGGTAGGATCCCAAGCATCGAGCAAATAGTGCAGTAAGTTGATCTGTTGTCTCATGCTAGAAATGTGGAAAAACTTCAGCAAGCCACAGTTCCGCAGTGTGTTTACTGTAACCAGATCATGTAGGGAAAGCATGTCCTCTTCTTCATGCTCATGTTCTCACCATGTAATAGTCATCTTACTCCAAAGATCTCTGAAAAACAAACAAGAGAAGAGTTAGATCCTAATTTTGGTAAGAAACAGGCAAAATTTCAATCAAAAACTGTGCATAAAATTCCTTCTTTGCGCTCATCGCACCTGCAGTAGTGATCTGGGTGCATTGCATGTCAAATTGCCAGTAGACAGGCCAACATCCAATGCACCTTTTGATACACAGAGGGTGCGCTGAAGGCAGAGCGAGTTTTTCAAACCCCATAGGCTTAGAAAAACCAGGAATCAAGCTCAGAATGCAAAATGGAAAGCATGAAATGAAAGAGCTCAAGTTTAACTCCTACCTGGTCCAGACGGCGCCGAGAATCGTCCACGGAATCTCCCGAAATCAGCTGATGAAAATCAAAGGGGAAAAGCACCTCCAAAGCTCCAACAAACCAAAGTTCAAATGAAATGGTAAAATGAGGGGTAAAAGCACTTTTACATTACTTTTTACGTAGTTCAAAGTAAAATATTAGTGTTCTAACCCATTTTTCAAGCATATATTATTCATTTATGACTAGTTTGATGAAGCAATTGAAAATAGAGTACAATCTTTGAAAGAACAAAGCTATTTATGGTAAAGTCAAGAAGAGACCATTGTATCGAGCAGTTTTAGGAAATAGTTCAAGCTCGTTAAAAAATAAACATAAGTCATGAGCAAATGTTTCCCCCAATGTTTAAGCTCAATAAAAAAAAAATGAACCGATTTCCTAGTAAATAACCATCCTGAATGTAGTATTTCAGCATTTAAAAGCCTTGGTCGTGTTATCATCATCACCTCCACTCTGTATTGGCCGATCATTCAACTCCATTTGATTGTTTACCCCTTTTTGAGGAACAGTTGCGAAGAGTGATCTCACTAGCCATCCTTGTAACACTGCCGTGATTGGAAAATTCCAAACCTTACCTGGAATCAGCTGCTGCCCATTTTATCACTCATTCCTCAAAAGATGAGTCTCCTTTAAGCTCTTTTGAATTGACTCGTAAAATATGAAAATATTGCTGAGCCATTGGCCTCTCCAGCTCTTTAAAGGGACGGGAAGTGCTATCCCTCCTCTAAATTTTAATCTTTTTGGACATGAGGGATTATTACACAAAAAGATCGAGCGCTTGTTTTGTTTGGCTCGTTAAAAGGATCGAAAATTCATCCCTTTTGTATTGTTTTATACTTTTTCAGACTTAAGGGATTAGATGACGAAAAAGAAATTTTGGAGTTTCTTTTACGTTCCTTTTCAGACTCTCTAAAACTGAAAAGGACCGAGTTATCTTTGTCGTTAAACTCGTTAAAATTTTAATAGCGACAAACTTGTCTATAGACGAGAACGAGTTTCAATATCGCTAAGCTCGTTAAAACATAGCGATGGGTTTGCCCGAAGGGAAAATTATAGAACAATCATATGTTATCCTCCTTAAGCTTGACAAAAATAAAGAGGTACTGGTCAGCAATGACTGGGGAAAAATTGGGAAGGAAACTTGAAGAAACTTTGTTGGTAGAAAGTCGCTCTTGAACATGACACTTTCACTCCGCATCCAAGTCGGGTTGGGTTGTTTCATTCACCGGTCACATCACCATGGTCCCATCACACCATCCACATTTGGGGTTAATGCTACCAATCCATCATGTCAGTGTCGCCGATATGTTCAAGAGAAGTCATTCAGAGAATTCACCTGTGTCTCACCCGCTACAATACATTTACACTCCATTCTTTCATGATCGCCACCCTGAACCTTATATCACCAGATCGTTTTCACCTCCATTAAAATCATTTTCTCCGTTCCGTGTCATTGATGTGGGATTCATTAAGGCCCTCCTATGACGGATCGCTTCTTGTTGACATCAGCTCATTATCCAAGAAGTTGATCTAGGAACACCCCATTCAGTACTTTGAAGCTTGCATGCCTCAATGGCAAGTTTCTCACTTCCGGCGACAGGTTTACATCAATGACCTTCGACCGAAAGATTTTACGTGGTGTTCGACGCCAAGTCCTTTGTTCACACCACGTAAATTGTACTGCAGTACCTTGAGGGTCATTATCATTATCGGTGATTCCTCTCACGCTTGTTAACAACTTACATCATTGGCTGGTAATCAAGCGATGTCTTTCCATGTTCAACTCCAGAACATCTCTCACATGGATAGACTTGTACTTCGAGTGAAGATCGAATGATATTGAAGACCACGGATCTAATTTCATCCATCCGGGCTACGATATATATTCAGGGAAATAAAGACATCAAATGTACATCATTGCTGCACAGATAATCATCTAATCAAAGGGATGATGGATCTACCAGAATCATCAGTCTACACTCAGACAATTGTCTGTCCTATGTGCATGAAAATGAATTTATAAAGCTGAGCATGGGAATGCCCGCCTCAGCCAGATCATGAAAATATTATGAAGATAATGTATTATATTGTATCTTATTACAGGTCTCCTCCCAGCTTGAAAGAACTTCGGATCCTCATAATAAAGAATTTCACCTGACATCAAAATATTAACGACCTCATGCTTTAGGGGGCAACTGTTATAGACATTTTTGGGCACTACAACCCCAAGAATGAAATGTCCATAAACCAAGGGCTCCTAAGTCCCTAAAAGTGTTGTTCTAACCCCTAAAGGAACAAGGTCAGCTTCTCCCAGAAGTTCTCCATGAAAAACTGCTCAGAATTGGTCAAACCAGGATCATTTCAGCTGCTCCATAGGCAAAGTGCATTGCATCTCACCTAAATACACTGTGTGGGTGCGTTTCATTTCAAAAAGCCCTTCTATGGGGTGCAATGGGCGAGAAGTGACAAATGGCAGTGTCATTCCGCGAGGTGGAGAGGCAATCGAAGCTTCCATAAACTTCTCCTGTGACACTTGCCTCTCTGAATTCGACCAAGGATGAGTAAGAGATCATCAATCTCCAAGTGGAAGAAATAACTATCAGAGGGAAGACACTAATCAAATCACAAGCTGACTCATCTCCCTTACAGATATCTATATATGGATCCCTCATCCAAGAGATCCAGAGGCTGGAATTTTGCATATTGTAAGGAATTGTTGTTGGTTTCTTGAGATAAAACATCAGATTTTTGGGTGATATAAGCTTTGTATGAGGTGAAGAGGGGCTTCCTTACTGAGAGGATGATGCTGGGTCAGAAAAACTGGTTGTAACTCCCCTTGGCTCTTTCTTACTTATCAATAAAATCTATTCAATTTTTCATCCATACTCTTGTGTAATTTATGTTTGTTGCATTTGTATGGTCAATTTACATCTCATCGTAGATTTTTTATGATTATAGATCCATGTTCTTGTATAGTGCTATGG
The DNA here is from genome assembly GCA_031772625.1 of Pinus tabuliformis. Classification (NCBI taxonomy): domain Eukaryota; kingdom Viridiplantae; phylum Streptophyta; class Pinopsida; order Pinales; family Pinaceae; genus Pinus; species Pinus tabuliformis. The sequence continues at coordinate 181,020,995 of CM062815.1, forward strand.
TACTATGATCTTACAGGTACTTTGTGAAGCTGGGCGTGCAAGGGAACAAGTAGCAAAAGACTATCAAGAAAGAGTGGAATCGAACCAGGAGATTAGCGCAAGATAGAGGTTGGTCTTCTTTGTTCTTCTCTATCTATACTTCATAAAGGAAAAACGAAAGTAGCTTTACTTTGTTTGTTTCTAAGTCAGCTATCACACCTTAGTGGGATAAGCAGTTCTGAGTAGACACTTTTCCCTGTAACAATGCACTAAAGAAATGATGACCTTACCTAATGGGAAGACACTTGAAGGTAAAAATAGATCGTGATACTCTTAAATAATTTTTGGAACAAATATTATATTCATAAGAGAAGAAAAACTTAGTGATAAAGATGTTGGGTTATGACTTTGAAATCATATACAAAAAAGGGAAGAAAAATGTTGTTGCAGATGCACTCTCAAGAAAGGATGATAATGTGGAAGAATTCCTTTGTGCCATTTATATTATCCAACCCGAGTGGATAACCAAAGTAAGGGATGAATGGAAGAATGATGAAGAGGTGTGGTTACTCATTCAAAATTTGCAACAAGATCCCAGTACATATGATATATTTAGCTAGAAAAATGATTCGTTATGGTACAAAGATCTCTTATATCTTTGTAACAATTCCCAACTCAAACAAAAGATTCTTTTGGAATTTCACACCTCTCCCTTAGGAGTGCACTCAGGGTTTTTAAAAACTTACCATAGGATCAAGAAGGAATTTTTTTTGGATGGCCTTAAATCTGATAATCAGAAGTTTGTGACAGAATATTTGGTTTTCCAACAAAATAAAGTTGAGACAGGTAAGACCCCAGGTTCGTTAAAAACTTTAGCCATTCCATGTCAATGTTGGGAGGACATCTCAATGGATTTTATCACAAGTTTACCGAAGTCTGCAAGAAAGAGTGTCATCATGGTGGTAGTTGATAAACTTACCAAGTATGCACACTTTTGTGCATTATCTCATCCTTTTAAAGCCAGTACAGTTGCTATTTCATTTATGGAAATAATTCAAAATCTTCATGGAAACCCAAAGATTATAGTAAGTGACAAAGATCCCATTTTCACAGGAAATTTTTGCAGGTAATTATTTTCTTCTCTTGGTACTCAATTAGCTTATAACTAATCTTATCATCCTCAATCTGATGGGAAAACTGAGATAGTGAACAATTTTTTGGAAGGATATCTTCTTTCCTTTGTATCTGATAAAAACACATAATGGATCAATTGATTACCTCTAGCTAAATGGTGGTATAACACTTCCTTCCATACTGTAGAAAAAATGCCCCCATTTATGAAACTTTATTGATATCATCGACAATCCATCACATCATCTATAAGATATAATTCTAAGGTTCAAGCTATGGAAGATCACATTGAGCATAAACAACAAGTTCTCCAACTCTTAAATAATAACCTCACTCTGATGCAAAATCAAATGAAACAATAGGAAGATCAGCATCATAGTGAAATATGTTTTGATGTAGGTGGTTGGGTGTTTTTACAGCTACAAACATACAAACAAATGTCTCTCAAGCAAGCTAAGAAGGATAATAAATTATCATCCAAGCTCTACGGTCCTTACAAGGCATTGCAAAAGATTGGTACTATGGCATACAAAATGGAGTTTCTTGCATCTTCCCGATTACACCTAGTTTTCCATGTTTCATGCTTAAATAAGGTTATCGATGACAAGTTTCTAGTTCAGACAATGTTTTTATTACTTGACAAAGAAGGAAAAATCACATTTGAACCTAAAGAAATCATAGAAACAAGAACCCAATAGATACGTACTTGATCAATTTCATACTATCTCATTAAGTAGAAGAACCTATCCACTGGATATTCCACATGGGAGGATGACAATTTTATACATAATCATCCAGAAATACTCAAGCATTGAGGACAACACATTTTTTAAGGAGAGGAGAATGTTAGGTCCCTATAGTAGTAGTGTAGCCCCCTTATTGTTATTTTTAGTGTATCCCCCCTTATTATTATTGTTGTGCCCATGTATGCCCCATATTGTTATTGTTGTGCCCCATAGAAGCCCATTATTATTATTGTTGTGCCCTTACATTATTATTGTTATGTAGGCTCTGAGTATATGGCGACCCCTTAAACTCTTATATATACAAAGGAGGTCTTTTCATTTTTATCATTCAAGAATTGCTCATTTATGTAATGTAAACGAGATTTCCCCCTTGAAGTGGATAATTTTTAAGTCATTGATCTATCTTTTCTACTGTTTTGTGAGTTGGTCGCATAACATTACAACACATTTCCAATATATTAAGCACCAAAGTGAGTGAAATAGTTCAATTACTTCAGTACATGTGAATTTGAACATGAGCCATAAACATTCAAAGAGTAGTTTTAAAACATCCACAATCCATGTATGAAAATGTGTTGGCCAAAAGGCTTCAAGTATTAAGAAAAAGTTCCAAGATGGATAAGTACATTGAACATCACTAGCTCCAATAGTGGAGCATTAGAGCCACTACTTGCTCCCCAAGAGTATTATCTCTATCTCTTTAATGCCTTGTGGAAGAATCCAAGGTTAAAAGTCTTTCGCATGAGTAATGAGGATAATTTTATAACTTTACGTGTGACCTTTCGCATCCTCAAGATCGTTGACTTTCCAACTCCCAATGACCTTTGGACTTCCAAATTACTTTTGAAATTTCATATGACTCTTGGTATTACATGTCTTTTGGACTTCTATGTATCTTTTGTCCATACATGACTCTTGGACTTCCACTTATTTGACTTTACAATGATTACATCATTACACCATAACCTCCACATCATCATGTGATGAGACATGACAAGTCACTATCTTTGATGACTGGGGCTCATAGTGACTTATGACATGGACTTTCTTCCATAGATGACATGGATTCCACTCGTGTATTTGCTCTGAATGCATATTTCGTTCATTGATGTCTTCACCCTCTGAAGGTTCTTTCATCTTATGGAGTCTTTAAGGTGCTTCAATCATCAAGACTTGAATGTGTTCTTTGTTCTACCATGCTTCCTTTGTCTTCCTTCTATGTACAATCTTCTTCAATAATTCTTTCATGATGTTCTTGAAATACCTATATTTTCACTCACTCATGACAAGTACCTGTCAGCCTGAAAATCCATTGTTATAACATGTTTCATGCCTTAACAATGTGCTTGGAAGAAGAAAGGATAACTTTTGGATACAAGGGCACACTTTGAAAGGTTGAAGAGATGAAGATAAAAAGCTTCAGGGCTTTGAGATGCACTCATGTGCTCAAGAGAAGGAGACAATCAAGGGAGGGGGTAGGGCACATGTCTGAGCGACAAACAATGAGGCTTCAGGCTTCCCAAGTGCTCTGTGTGCTGAAGGGAAATAAGGAGGGTATATGGCATAAAGCTGAAGGCTGAAGGGAGAGGCTTTAAGACTTCGGGATGCACTCATGTGCTCAAGAAGGCAAAGGAGGGTGCATGGCGCAATATCGAAGTACGAAGATTGGGGCTTCAAGGCTTCATGGTGCACTCATGAACTAAAAGGGTCAAGGAGGGCACACGGAGAATTGCTAAAGGCTAAAGGGGTTAATCTTTTGGTCTTTGAGGTGCAATCATGCACTGAAGGAGAGCACAGTCCTTTGAGTCGAGGGAGTGCACTCAAAGGAAGACCTGGCTCTTCATGGGCCTAGTTCGGAATAAGGAAGGGGAAGATGCTTTAGAAGTGTGCTCTAATATCATGGCAAAGCTTCTAAAGAAATAAAAACAGATATTAATTGCACAAATTTGATCACTAGAGGTTCAAACATTGAAATAATCTATTTCTCCATATCTTTAAAAAGTCTTCAACAATCATTCCAAGGTGTTTGAGACTCCCAATGGCCTCCCACTTATTCTTGATCATAATAATGCTATTCATTTTATTCTAGGAAGTGTTCCAATAAACATCGGGCCTTACAGATATCTTTATCCCCAAAAGAGTGAAATTGAACATATGGTTGCAGAAACGCTAGAGGTTGGTATAATTCAACCTAGTCAAAGTTCTTTCTCTGCTCTATCAGTATTGGTGCACAAGAAGGATGGATCATGGTGTAAGTTTCCAGATTATAGGGAGCTCAACAAGCTCACTATTAAAGATAAGTTTCCCATTCATGTCATTGATGAATTGTTGGATGAATTACATGGAGCAATTTACTTCACCAAGATCGACCTTTAGTTAGGATATCATCAAATTAGAATGAATATTGAAGACATTCTGAAAAGAACTTTCAAAACTCATGAGGGTCATTATCAATTTTTGGTCATGCCTTTTGGCCTTACTAATGCACCTTCCACATTTTAAGGTTTGATGAATTCCATTTTCAAACCCTTCCTTAAAAATTTGTGTTAGTCATTTTTGATGATATATTAATATACAACAAGTCTTATAAGAATGATGTTCAACATGTTGACAGGGTGCTGAAATTATTGGTGGAGAAACAATTATATCCAATAGCCTCCAAAGAATGGTTCATATTGTATCTCATTAGGGTGTTAAGGTAGACGGTAAAAAAATTAAATCCATTAAGGAATGGAAAATCCCCACAACCATAGAGCATCTTCGAGGAATTCTCAGGTTGACAAAGTATTATTGCAAGTTTGTTAAGGATTATGGGAGAATAGTGACACCTCTAAAATCATTACTAAAGAAATATGCATTTTCTTGGACTCCAGAAGAAAAGAAGGCCTTTGAATATCTTAAAGAGAAATTGTGCCAAGCATCGGTCTTAGCTACACAAGACATAAAAAAAAGTTTTATTATGGAATGTGATTCCTTAGGAAATGGAATTAGTGTTGTTTTAATGCAAGAAGGAAGACCCATTTCTTTTGAAATTCATCCAATCTAAGGAAAGTATTTACAAAAACCTATTTATGAGAAGGAAATGTTGGCAATACTACATGCAATAAAGCAATGATGACATTGCCTAATGGGAAGACACTTCAAGGTAAAATCATATTATGATAGTCTTAAATAATTTTTGTAACAAATATTGTCTTCTTAAGAGCAGCAAAAATGGGTGACAAAGATGTTGGGTTATGACTTTGAAATCATATACAAAAAGGGGAAGCAAAATTTTGTTGCCAATGCACTCTCAAGAAGGGATGAGGACATGGAAGCATTTCTTTCTGCCATTTCGATTATCCAACCTGAGTGGATAACTGAAGCAAGGAATGAATGGAAGAATGATGAAGAGGTGTGCTCACTCATTCAAAAGTTTTAGAAAGATCCCAATACATTTGATACAATTAGCTGGAAAAATGATTCATTATGGTACAAATATCGCTTATATCTTTGTAAGTATTATTAACTCAAACAAGAGAATTTTTTGGAATTGCATACCTCTCCCTTAGGAGGACACTCAAGATTTTTAAAAACTTACCATAGGGTCAAGAAGGAATTTTTTTGGGATGGCCTTAAATATAATATTCAGAGGTTTGTGGCAAAATGTTTCGTTTTCCAACAAAATAAAGTTGATACAATTAAAAATCCAGGTCTGTTACAACATGTAGCCATTCCACGTCAGCATTGGGAGGGGGTCTCAATGGATTTTATCACAGGGTTGCCCAAATCTGCAGGAAAGAGTGTCATCATGGTGGTAGTTGATAGACTTACCAAGTATGAACATTTTTTTGAATTATCTCATCCTTTTAAAGCCAATACAGTTGCTACTGCATTTATGGAAACAATTCAAAAGCTTCATGGAAATCCAAAGATTATAGTAAGTGACAGAGATCCCATTTTCAATGGAAATTTTTTGGGTGAAGTATTTTTGTCTTTGTGGTCAATTAGCTCATAGCTCATCTTATCATCCTCAATCTAATGAGAAAACTGGGATAGTGAAAAAATGTTTGGAAGGATATCTTCATTGCTTTGTATCTGATAAACAAACACAATGGTCCAAGTGGTTACCTCTAGTAGAATTGTGGTATAATACTTCCTTCCATACTGCATAAAAGATGACCACATTTATGACACTTTATGGATATCATCCACTATCCATCACATCATCTTTAAGAGACAATTGTAAGGTTCAAGTAGTGGAAGATCACGTCGAGCATTAACAAAAATTTCTGCAACTCTTAAAAGATAACCTCGCCCTAGCGTAGAATTGAATGATACATGTAGATCAACATCGTAGTGAATATATTTTTGATGTAGGTGAATGGGTATTTTTATGGCTAAAACCTTACAAAAAACGTTCTCTCAAGCAAGCTAAGAACGATAATAAATTGTCACCCAAGTACTACGGTCCTTACAAAGTGTTGCAAAATATTGGTACTATGACATACAAATTGGAGTTGCCTACATCTTCCCGAGTACAACCAATTTTCCATGTTTCATGTTTAAAGTAGGTTATCAGTGACAAGGTTTAAGTTCAAACAGTTATTCCAAAACTTGACGAAGAAGGAAAATCATATTTGAGCATGACGTAGTCACAGAAACAAGAACCCGACATCTACGGAATAGATAAAGTTGAGAGTATCTCATTAAGTGGGAGAACTTACCTGCAAAATATTCCACATGGGAGGATGATAATTTTATACAGAAGCATCCATAACTACTCAAGCATTGAGGAAAACACTTTTTTGAAGGAGAGGGGCATGTTAGCTTCCTATAATAGTAGTGTATCCCCCTTATTGTTATTTTTGAGCCCTTATAGTCCCCATATTGTTATTGGTGTGACCCATAGAATCCCACTATTATTATTGTTGTTCCCTTACATTATTATTGTTATGTAGGCTCTAATTATATTGTGAACCCTTAGTCTCCTATATATACAAAGGAGGCCTTGTCATTTGTATCATCTAAGAATTGTTCATTTATGTGATGTAAAGGAGGTTTCCCCCTTGAAGTGGATAATTTTTAAGTCATTGATCTATCTTTTCTATTGTTTTGTGAACTGGTTGCATAACATTTCGACACATTTCGAATAAGTTAAGCACCCAAATCACCAAAATAGTTCAATTACTTCAACACATGTGAAAGTGAACATGAATCATAAACATTCAAAGAGTGGACTTAAAACATCCACAATCCATGTATGAAAATGTGCTCGCCAAAAGGCTTCAGATATTAAGAAAGAGTTCCAAAATGCATAAGTACAATGAAAATCACTAGCCTAAATAGTGGATCATTACAACCACTACTTTCTCCCAAAAGTACTAACTCTATCTTTCTAATGCCCTGGCAGAGAATTCAAGGTTAAAACTTTTTTGCATGAGTAATGAGGATCCTTTTATAACTTGACACATGACCTTTCACATCCTCAAGACTCTTTAATTTCCAACTCCTAATGACATTTAGACTTCTACAACCTTTGGACTTCCAAATTAATTTTGGAATTACATATGAATATTGGTATTACATGTATTTTGGACTTCTATGACTCTTTTGTCTGTACATGACTCTTGGACTTCCACTTATTTGTATTTACAATGATTACATCATTACACCATAAAATCCACATCATCATGTGATGATACATGACAAGTCACTATATTTGATGACTAGGATTCATAGTGACTAATGAAGTGGACTTTCTTTAGTAGGTGACATGGCTGCCACTCATGTCTTTGTTCTGAATGCAGCTTTCGTTCATTGATGTGTTCACCCTATGGAGGTTCTTTGATCTTATGGAGTCTTCAGGATGCTTTGATCATCAAGAATCCAATGTGCTCTTTGTTCTTCGATCCTTCCTTTGTCTTCCTTCTTTGCCCAATCTTCTTCAAGCATGCTTGCATGTTGTCCTTCAGATAGTTGTATTTGCAATCACTCAGGACACGTATCCATTAGCCTGAGAATTTCCTGTTAGAACATGTTTCATGCATATTTTTGTTCATCCCTCAACAATGTGCTTGGAAGAAGAAAGAAAATATTTTGGGCGCAAGGCCACACTTTGAAAGGTTGAAGAGATAAATAGAAAACTTCAAGGCTTTTTGATGTGCTCATGTGCTCAAGAGAGGGAGACACTCAAGGGAGGATGTAGGGCGTATGCATGAGGGAAAAAAATATTAGGCTTCGGGCTTCCCAAGTTCTCTATATTCTCAATGGAAATAAGGAGGGCACATGGCACAAAGATGAAGGCTAAAGGGAGAGGTTTCAGGGCTCTAGGGTGCGCTCATGCACTCAAGAAGGCAAAGAAGGCTTCATGGTACATTATCAAAGGACAAATATTGGGGCTTCAGGGATTCATGGTGTGCTCATGAACTCAAAGGGCTAAGGAGGGCACATGGCACATTGCTAAAGGCTAAAGGGGTTAATCTTCAGGTCTTCGGGGTGCACTCATGTGCTCAAGGAGTGTGCAATCCTTTGAGTTGAAGGAGTGCACTCAAAGGAAGAATTGGCTCTTCATAGGCGTAGTTCAGAGAAAATAAGGGGAAATATGATTTAGGAGTGTGTTATGTGCTCTTGGAGAAAAATGAAGGATTCTCTATCAAGGATTAAGAGTGCGTTCATATGATCCTTGCATTAATAATTGGCAGAGGATTTTCATTAGTCTAGGCCTTGGTGTAGAGAGGAAGTTCTTTGTTGCTAATTTCGTGATTAAAATGTAAGTGAACATGTCACAACATAGAAACCACAAAGAGTGAATGAGGAAACAAGATTGGGTGTTAGCGGAGTGATAAAGGAGGTCACCGTTGTTGGCATGTATAACACATGATCCAAAAAAACAAAGTATCACAATCTACATAGACAGTATAGAAAAACAACCACATCAGTCACCATAATTTCCAAACTTGTGTGTGTCATTATAACACATAGTGTGTGTCATTATAACACATAAAGGGCCGGTGATATGACCAACCTCGAGATCAATTGGTAGTTAGGTGATACATTTAGCCTTTAATTTTCTCATTAGTCCTAGTTTCATGCACAATCATAAAAAAATTATTCACACTGAGGAGAGGGTTTCCGTGTATTAGCTTAATTATCAGTATATGTGAAGATTCCATACTCATGGTATTATATTTAATAAAGATATAAATTAGTTTTAAACTTATAAAATTTATAAGAGGTGCTCTACAACCCACTATGTGGGTAGATCTCACGTAAAAGCCTAAACACGTAAATGTAAACATAACATAAATAAAAAATATAAATAAACCAGAGGTATGGTAAATAAATAAAAATATAAATAAACTAGAGGTATGGTAAATAAACAAAAATATATCAAATAGGATTAGAAATCAACATCTAATTATATACCAAGCCTGTGGGCCAAATACAATGGTAAATAAAAGAGATATGATAAATAAATAAAAATATAAATAGACAAGAGGTATGGTAAAAAAATAAAACTTCATTTTATATTTACTCCATAAACCTCTTTATACTTACTAACACTCAAAAAAGAGGTTTTATTTAGGTGAAACCTATGGGCAAAATACCATGGGCTAAATTATTATTAATACCATGCAAAAAGCATTATTAACCATAATATTAATATTAAATTATTATTATTATTATTATTATTATTAAAAAATCTAATATTCATATTAATATATTATAATATTAATATTATTAAATTTAATAAATTTAGATTAATACAATATTAAATTTGCTATATTATAATATATATTAATATATCATGATATATACTGATTCTAACTATGTATGGGAGGGAAGAAAAAGGACAGTGATAGATGTGGAGAGATAAGGTGAGTGACAAGGAAGAGATGGAGATCAACTGAAGGAGAGGGGAGAGGAGGAATGAAGAAAGAGAGAGGGAGAGGAATGACAGAGGTAGAGAAGGCTAATAGAAGGAGAGGGACACACAAAGATGGAGGGGGAAGAGAGAGAAGGAGAGAGGGAGGGAGATAGTGTTAGGATTGGAGGGTAGAGAGAGAGGGAGAGAGGAGGAGAGAGGGAGGGATAGGGATATGGTGTTGGAGGGTGTGATGACCCCGTAAATGTAATTATTTAAAAGTTTACTGTGGTAAAAACTGAATGACATTGAGAACTTATTTTCTTTTAAAGAAGTAATCTGTTAATTTGAATTATGCATTAAAGTAATGTTTAAAGAATTACTCAGAAGAGCATTGAGTTTCCTAAAAGGGAAAGCATTTAATGGAACTGAAAATAACCACCTCCCTTAACTGGAAGGATTTCCAGGAAAAAGGAAGAGGGTGGATAGTTTTTCTTTCTGTGCTGTAGTGACAGACAGAAAAAGAAAAGAGAAAAACATACCTGGTTTTGGACTAAGTCTGGTAGAGACCAGATAGTCAAGACACTAGGTGCTGTCTTACTGAGGATTGGGATCCGGTAAGCATAAGCTCGGGGGGAGACTCAGGTCCCGAAGGACAAGTCTCAAGGATGGGTGGTTAGCGAGCTTAACACAGGAATTTGCTGAAGGAGTGCTGAAGAACTTCCCAACAAGTGGTAACCAGGTAAGTAGCAAAACCCTAAGATTTTACTACTGTTCGTACAGAAGGGTTAATTTAGAATACTTACAGTTACTGCGTATTATCAGTATAGGATAGAAACCCTATAGTGCTATTAAGCAAATAGAATAACTACAAATAAGGAAATGATACAGAAATACATGCCATTGTGTCAATTAGATAATTATTTAACTCTGCATACCGTGACAAGAAAGGCTATTTAATAGAACAGAATGAGATAATCGAAGGGGCTAGGGTTTGTATATGCAGGGCCGAGTACTCTGCGAAGGAGGACTTGAAACATTATAATAGAAATCTATACACTAATACTTATCAATTCGAAGAGCCTCTGTAGCCTTACTGTCACGTTATATAGTAAAGCGTAACCTGGAGAAGGGCCATCGAAACCTTAGGTTATAAGACCTGAAGAATATCAGGGTATGGCAGGCAAAAGTTTAAGTTAGAAAACAGAACGAGTTCGCGGCTGGAGAATTCCTTAAGGCCGGCAGAAGCCTGAGGCCACAGTCGCTGTTCCCATGGCCACCGAGAGATTAGGAAGTAGAGCTTAGGCTCACGCTCGAACCATATCTTTAAAAGAAGGGAAAACAAACCAAGGAATGGTTGCAAATTAAAATGGACTGTCCTGATAATACTTTCGAGCATAAACATTTACATCTTTAACAGATAGATGAATAATCTCTAGCGTATAGGCCGCGTGCAATATCTCCTGTCCAAAAGATATTAAACTTCATATACACAGTAAAAGAAAACACTATTACGACAAGAAATAAACGCATAGTCGATTACCATATTCATATCAGAAGACTATATTGTCAACTCTCGTAACTCTTAACAAAGATTTAAGAACAAACTGTATATATAACAGACGGAGTCCATGTCCTGACGGTAACAGAACAATACAGGGTATAGACCCTAAATCTGTATGACCGCAGATCTCATTTTCTTAACCCTCGCCGAGTCGGCCAGACATCTATTGAGTTAGATGCAGGCGTGAATACTGGCTGGGCTATCGAAGGCGGTTGGAGAGCTGTGTATGCCGTCTTACCAAACCCTCTTAGAAGTCATAAACACCATGAATAGACTCCAAAGGATGCATTTAAACAAATAACTGAGTGATGCTGGAACTCAAACCCTTACGGGAGATTTTTATAAAGAAAAACGATAAGAAATATCTTAAAGTATAACATTGTTCTGCTATAGACAGCAGGGCCGAGATATCATTAAACCACATAGGTTATTCACATTCTGTAATAGCCGAAAGAGTTAAAAATCATGTGGGTTCAGTCCCAAATTCATTAACCAGTAGAAGCTATAAAGTATTCGCAGATACAAACTAAATATATGAGTCAATGTTCCAAAAAACATAATACAAAGGCAGCCACCGAGTAGCCAGACTCTTGAACCGAGAGTTCGACCCAGAAACTGCTGTAAACAATGGAGAAAGTGTATCGGGCTTCACATACTCAAACCCCAATGGGTATGGCCCCGGATTTGAGAAGGCAGTGAAACTCCATCTGCGCCAACCGAGGAGGAAACGTGGCGGAAGTTATAAACTAAAAACAACAGTAACCCTCCGACAATCTTATACAAAATCTTAACTAACAGTTCATATTATGAAGTAGGAATTCGTGGCGATAGGGGTACTTGTGCATATCCAGCTTAGTAGCAGCAAAGGGCAGCTTATGCCGCTGAAGGAGTCACGACAGCGGACTCTTCATTACCTGTCAATCAACAAATAGGCCGTCATACTGTGCGTCTACTGTTAGATTCCTGGACAACAATGTAAATCAAATCAACAGGTGTAAATCTTACCTAGCCTTGGAGAGGTGATTCTATGATGAGTTTGTATGCATTGTCGAGGGCGACTGAAGAAAGCCGAAGCAGGAATTGTGGAGCAAACGCCCAGTGGTAACAGAGTGTTACCCCGAGCTCTGGAGCGCCAAATGGAAACAGCAAAACCCCGATGAACGCGGGACATCAACCTTATAAACACGAATCCATAACCCTGCGACGTGGATTAATCTCCACCTTTGATTATCCTCCAAACATCCCTGCCATAGATCTTGGCGGTAATGCCAAAGTGCTGAAGGCGGGAAGGATCCAGCCTGCGAAGCCATGGCCGATCATGTGATCAGGCCGGCGGCTTTAAATGCAGGTCCAGGTGTAGTGAAGAGGGGACGCTAGCATACAAAAGGCAGTTGGGTTTTTAATACATTTGCAATAAATTAAGAGCCATCCTCTACATAGAGTCGAAATAGTAATAGTCATATGTATATGGAGCCATTAAACTAAATAATAAACCTTGACACCGTGAGATGAATGCATCAAACATGCTTTATATCCGAATGTGTAAGCATATATATATGGTTGAGGTTGATGTAATCACCTTATAAAATTGTTTTTTTAGATATATTTGAATACAAGTATGAGGTATGTGACAGAGGGGGGATAGAGGGAAGGAAGAAGAATGACATAGAGAGTGGGAAGATGAGAAAGAGTGAGGGAGTGACAAGGGAGAGATGAAGAGAGAGAGTGTATTTTTTGGGGTGAGATAAAGAGACAAAGAAGGAGAGATAGAGACAATGGGGGAGAGAAGGAGAGAGGAGAGATGGAGGGATATAGTAATAGAGTTGGAGAGAGAGTGAGAGAGAGAGAGGTTGGAGGGAAAGAGAGAGAGAGAGGAAGGAAGAGATAAAGGATGTGAGAGAGTGGAGAGAGGGAGGGAAAGAGAGATGGAGTTGGAGGGGGAGAGAGAGAGAGGAAAGAAGAAAGAAATAGAGAGATAAAGGTGGAGAGAGAGAGAGTGATAAGGAATATGGAGAGAGAGGGAGAGAGGATAGCAGGAGGGAAGAGAGATAGAAATGTGGGAGATGGAGAAAATGGGAAGAGAGAGAGGGGGAGAGGAGGAGGGAGGGATAGATAGATGTATTATAGAAAGAGAGTGTATGTTTTGGGGGTGATATAGAGAGACAAAGGGAGATAGAGATATAGATGGATAGTGAACAGAGGGAAGAAGAGAGAGATGGAGAGCGAGGGAGGGACATAAAGAGAGAGATGGAGAGCGAGGGAGGGACATAAAGATTGATAAATATGAAGTGAGAGAGCATGTGCGTTTGGGGGGTGAGATGGAGATACAAATAAGGAGAGATGGAGGGAGATATAGATATAGATGGAGGGGGGAGAGAGGGAACAATATTTCTTACACTAGATGCATTGATTTCAATGTAGATGGTGATTTATAATCCTATTTGATTGCTTTCACTAGATGCATTGATTTTAGTGTAGATGTTGATTTCTAATGATATTTGATTTCTTGCACTATATGCATTGATTTCAATGTAGATGATTTCTAATCCTATTTGATTGCTTGCACTAAATGCATTGATTTTAGTGTAGATGGTGATTTATAATCATATTTGATTGCTTGCAATAGATGCATTGATTTCAATGTAGACGATTTCTAATCCTATTTGATTGCTTGCACTAAATGCATTGATTTTAGTGTAGATGGTGATTTATAATCCTATTTGATTGCTTGCACTCTATGCATTGATTTAAGTGTAGATGTTGGTTTATAATCATATTTTCTTACTTGCACTAGATGATGCATTGATTTGAGCGTAAATGTTGATTTCTAATCCTATTTGTTTGCTTGCATTAGAGGCATTGATTTCACTGTACATGTTGTTCTCTAATCTTTTTTATTACTTGCGAATTGATTTGAGTGTAAATGTTGTTCTCTAATCTTTTTTTATTACTTGCATTAGATGCATTGATTTTAGTGTAGACGTTGATTTCTAATTTGATGTATGATGGTACATTAATTTTGATTGGATTAACATTGTGCATTGATTTCAGTCTAAGTTGGATTAGCATTATGCATTGATTTCAGTGTAACCCCAAAAAAATATTGGCAATATACATTGATTTTTGTGTTAAAGTAATTCAACCTATTAATATTTACTACAATAGCTTGAGCTAAAGATTTAAATGGTTTACCTGTCATTTTCATATAATCCATATGAAAAGATAAAAAAGTAACAAGGTTTACGATTTAACTTGTCCTTTTCATATAACCGATATGAAAAGATGAAAAAAGTAACCACGGCGATGACAAAAGTAACCACGGTGATCATAGAAGTAATATTTTCATATAATCGATATGAAAAGATAACAAAAGTAACCACGGCGATGACAAAAGTAACAAGGTTTATGATTTAACCTGTACTTTTCACATAATCGATATGTAAAGATCACAAAAGTGGCCGCCAATGAGAAGAGAATCACAATGAAGACTATTTGTAATTGATTATATTCTTGTTATTCACATTTTCTATCATTCAACATTATTACATCGTTACTTTAAGTTCAAAATGTATTTCATCATTTTTCATTATTAAATTTATTAACAATAGGTAACTAAGAAAATTTAAAATTAAAACGAGTAGGTGAATGTCACACATATTTAAATGATCATATTAATATTAGATGAATTTACATATTATTGATAAAATTAATCATATGTTCATTAGATTTTCTTTGGCCGCACAAGATCCATCATTCTATGAAATGCCCAGGGATCAAGTATCTTGAAGTGCAAACATTTTCTCAAGTTTTGCACTCAAAAAGGAGGTTTTCACTAGGCTCTTGATAGATCCAGAGTTAAGATCAATATAGGCTAGTTATTAAACATAATATTAAATTATTATAATTTTTTTAAATAAATAAAAATAATGACGCATGTAAAAATCATATGATTTGCATTGACTCTTCCTTTCTATATTTAGAGGAGATGATAAGTGGGTGATATTACCTCAAAAACATCATGTATACATAATTAATATACTTTTCAATCACTTTTTTTTCTATATTTCTAAGAGATAAGAAGTGAGTGATATTATAAAAAAAACATCATGCATATACATGGTTAATATGTTAAACAAAAATATGATTAATATGATTTTTGAATGACATTTCTTTTCTATATTTTGGGAAGATTTTTTCTCTATATTTTAGAGAGATGAGAAGTGAGTGATGTTAAACAAAAATATGATTAATATGATTTTTGAATGACATTTCTTTTCTATATTTGGGGAAGATTTCTTCTCTATATTTTAGAGAGATGAGAAGTGAGTGATGTTAAACAAAAATATGATTAATATGATTTTTGAATGACATTTCTTTTCTATATTTTGGAAATATTTCTTCTCTATATTTTACGGAGATTCTCTATATTTTAGGGAGATGAGAAGTGAGTGAAATTACGTCAAAAACATCATGCATGTACATCCTTAATACATCATGCATGTACATCCTTAATACGTTAAATGAAAAACAAATGATTTCTAATGACATTTTTTATATATATTATGATGAAGAGTTGTCAAAAATATAGTTAATATATTAATATGAAATTAACTATTGAACAACACCCATGAGAACTCTTCAATGTAATGGAAGGATTTCTCCATGGGCAAGAAGAGGGTCAAAACATAATTAATATATTAATATGAAATTAACTATTGAACAACACTCATGAGTACTCTTCAATGTAATGGAAGGATTTCTCCATGGACAAGAAGGCCAAAGAAGTCTACACATATTACAAAGGGAGAAGGAAAGCTGATTTATTTAACCAATTCAAAATAAAATGGAGGCATGATAATTTATTTTCATGTGGTGTTGAAAATATAATTTAAAATTTATGGATGAGTTTTTGTTAATTGAATACTTGATTTTCTATGGAAAAAAAAAAATATAATTAGAATTTACGAATAAGTTTTTGTTAATTGGTTTTTTTTGTATGGAAAAAATCAATACATATATAAAAAAGACTGAAATTTTTAATAAACACATTATGAAATTGAAAAGATAAAATCAAAAGTAAAAACAAAAAAATCCAATCAAAAATTATTTTTGACTATCTTTCAAGAACATCAAAACAAAAAAGATGTTTTTAATAGACTTACAAATATGGTACACAATTGAAAGAATAAAATCAAACCCGTATAAATGTAAAAATATAAAAATAAAAATTGGAAAAGTTATTTTTCCTCAAAAACATCAAAAGAAGAATAGCTCCTACCAAAACTTAGGTGAACATCCAAATAATAAATATTGAGTTAGAAAAAATTGTAAAGGCCAAAAAGGGGATCATTTATTGGCTGAACATCCAAATAATAAACATTGAGGTAGAAAAAATTGTGAAGGCCAAAAAAAAATCATTTATTGCTATGGATGGAAAACAGGTAAGAGAGGCAGTGGATGGATTGCAAAGAAAAAGATAGCTTCTACCAAAATTTGGGTAAAGAGCCCAATAATAATCTTGGGTAAAGAGCCCAATAATAATCATGTGAAGGCCAAAACAGGAGTCATTTATTAGTATGGATGGAAAACAGATAAGAAAGAGAGATTGCACAGGAAAAGAGAAATCAGATTTATGCAAAACTATTCTACTTTAACAAAATATAATTTAAAACCACCCTACTTTCTTCACACAGTGAGAAAAGCACAGTCTAAAATTTAAAACAAATTTTGTTTAAACATAAATTTATTAGATATTTTTATTGCTTTTCATTAAAAAAAATAGTAGCATTAGCATTTAAAAACCAATACTTTTTTTTAATAGAATTCCAAGTTCCAACACTTCCAGGCGTAAAAAAAACCGAGAAACAACGAAATCTGATCAAACACGACCAATACTTTGTGAAAATAGATTTCCGTTCATCTTTTAAACACGTAAAAACAAAAATAGACCAAATCAAACGCATAAAAACTTCCACCAAAAGTAGAGTAACCATCAAAATGGAAATACCTATCTTGCGAGTCTCAAAACTTCGACCAAAAATCGGGTAACCTGCATCAAAAGGGAAATACCTATACCTAGCTTGCTAAGAAAAGCTTGTGAATGATTCCTCTTCAGCCTAGGTTACAAGTGCTCGAGCTGCCTTTCTGCCTCTGCCGCTGGTTGGGAATTTCGTGGGCAAGAACTAATCTTGGTCATGGGACGCACAATGATGGGTCCGATCTAAAGAAATCCCTGCATTTGTTTTGGGGTTTAGTTTTCAGAGTTGGCTTTAACAATGTTACAGAATTCCATGAGAGCTGAGAATAACAGTGTTACAGTGGCGGCTGTTGATATGATTACAGTGGAGCCGATGGTTGGGAAAGAGTTATATGCAGAAGACTTGTTAAGGGGTCAATATGGAAGGAGTTACGGGGACTTCCGTTGGTATAAGGTTGTCAGGCGCATGTGCAGTGTACATTCTGATGAACCTGCGACTCTGGAATGTAAATATTGTGAAAACCATTGGTCATCCAAGCACATGCATTGTTGTAGACAATGTTTCATCGAGTCCTGGAACCAATTAGAGCTGCACAAGCAGACACTCGGGCTCCACACAGCTGAAGAAGTAGATGAGCACATCACATCTGTGGACAATCGGGAGATGGTGTCAAGCTGGGGACGTTATACACCCACCGAGGAGGATATAGGCAGCGTATTATTGCTGGAATGTGCAGGCGAGAAAATATTGTATACTCGCCCTGTTATTCCCCTGCGTCCTCGACGGATGATGAAAGTCAACAGTCACTGTGGTGGGCGGGCTGCAAGTTTCACCTGTCAATCATTCACAATCGTCACGTACAACGTGCTTGCTCAAGAGTACGCTACTCATGAAAAGCACCGCCTCTGCCCCCCATGGGCCCTTCAGTGGGAGCATCGTGGAGAAAAGTTGCTCACAGAGATAGTAAAATATGATGCTGACATCATCTGCCTGCAGGAGGTGCAGCGCAATCATTATTCAGAGTTTTTCCATCCAGAATTGGCCAGACATGGATATGCAGGAGAGTATCAGGAAAAACAGAGATCAGGGGACCAAAGCCAGACCGTTGATGGCTGTGCTACTTTCTACAGACTGGACCAATTTGAGCAGTTAAAAAAAGAATGCATCGATTTGAGTAGTTATGCTATAAACTTGCCCGGTCGATTTCATAAAGACAACATTGCACTGAATGTTGTCCTCTCTTTCAGGAAGACTGGTCACTGTCTCTGCATAGCCAACACTCACATACACGCAAGCCCGAATAACGGAGATGTCAAACTGTGGCAGGTTTACTACTTGTTGAACAAGTTGGAATCATTTGTTCAAGAAAATTGCTGCGATCAACTTGTAATGTGCGGGGACTTCAATTCTGTGCCTGGAAGCGCCGTTCACTCACTTCTTACCAAAGGCCATGTCGATTCCGGTCACAGGGATTTGGCTTATTGTAATAACCCTGGTAACTTGTAATTTCCGGTAAATGCTGCAGTAAAAACAATTTGGGTGATAACTTGTTTTGTTAAAAGACATTATTGTTTGTTAAAAGAAATGAAATGAATTATTTTTACACATGTGTGGAATGAAATGCTGGCAGCCTCTAAAAGAGGCTTTTCTATTAAAAGAAATGAATCAGTTAAGAAACTGAAAAAGAAAGACAACTGCCTCTCACCCTGAAGAGGGTTGGGGAAGGAGACCTCTGGGCTGTTTGGGAACAGGCAGAGGTGAGATTCCAGAGAGAGGAGTTGCAGAGCGAAAGTAAAACGGGTTATGTCTGGTTGTGATCAGATAACTCAGCACCGTGGTGCTTAAGTCTTGTTGAGGGCTGCAGGCCTGCAAGACGGCTAGGGGGGAGAATCCAGCGTAGTGGATCTCAAGGTTGGGCGGTTAAGAGTGAAAACTCTCAGGTGACTACAGAAAACAGTATATACCCCTGCAATCGAGTACCAGGTACGCATCTTAGACTTTAAGTTCAGAAAGGTTCTAGTATTGAAGTACTTAGTATATCTTTACTAAAGAGTTACCGTATAGAAGCTTAGTGAGATTGTTATTATTAAACAAATAGAATGAAACCATGTCTCAGACATTCAGGTGAAATATTTAACAAAATAACACAGGAAATCTGTATAACAGAAAGGCTAATTTCCTCGATAGTTTAACCAGGAAGATATTAGCCTTGCTTGTAAAGGTCTGAGTAGATAAGGGCCGAGTGGGCTGTTAACCAAGGGCATAGGCAATCCGACACCGAAGTGTCTGATAACTCTTAGCCGATGAGATAACCTTGTGGTGTACATTTAATCAACAGAGTAATTAAAGAGAGACAGAACTATAAGGATGGAAATTATGAATGCGTCCAAACCAGTTAAACAGTATTTGTGATAATATATTAGTTTATACAGAATAGCATTTCATACATTAGTTACTTCCAGTTATGTGTGTAAGTATTTCGGGCGAGTGAAGAACGGAAGTAAAGAAACATTTATATCAAACCCTAGTTGCTGAAATGAACATTTATATCAATCCCTAGTTGCAGAAAGAAATGAAGAAATATCAATGCATTCGAGAAGTAAATCTCATGTCGAAAGACAGATACCAGAAACCCAATAAACGCATAAACCAGACATATGAGTACACATATGGTGAGACTGTGCGCGGAAAGGGATAGGCTACACCTTCATGGAATGAAGGTAAGTCTATCCTCTCGCTGTAGGCCGAAAGCATTGCCATAGAAAACAATACAGTAGAGAAATCATAGGTTTTCTTAACTCGGAGGAACCTTAAACCAGAGCGTATTAAATCTGTGAAGCAAACGAACAATGATATAACCACAGTACATATAAGAGCTCATTACCAGCTTGATAATCTACATGGCACGGAATAGAAATAGCCTAGCAGTAACAGAGACTAATCAGAGGCATATATTTATTCTATAAGAACAGATTAGATATGAAACCCTTAACCGTGACCAGACACATCAAATGTCGCAGCGAGGCTATGAATAGTCGTTGATTAACATAATAGCATTTATGTGAATATTAATAACAGAAAACAAACCGATATCATTCTCTAGTGACGGAGTTGAGACATTAAAATAAAACAGAACTTCCATTATAAAACTCAGTCCGAAACAGGGATCTTTGGAAACCCAGTCCGCCATGATAACCACATCTTTAAATACGATGAATAAAGTTGGGTTTATACAACTGTGTAACTTGTTCGTAAACAACAAAGCACCGAATCAACCTAGGTATGATTAAGCTTCAGAATACATAGTTTGGAACAGAGCTTAACAGTAAAAAGAATCTAAGTATCAAAGCCATAACCTAGGTACAGCAGAAAACGACCATTCCAGAAAGGCCGTCAAACATAGCCGCATAAGGATGGGTCCAGGAGCCACCTGTGACACAGGTAGAAGTAGGCTGCCTCAGCCATAACATAACCCTGAAACGCACTATACAGACAGAAGAAAACTCGGGGAGTTAAGGGGCATACCTGAAACAGACTTGCGTAATCCTTCAGCAGTTGATGCATGCGAGCTGTAGTGTAAGAGAAAACCTAGCAAACGTTCAAAATGAACCATGTCGGATTATTATTCATCCAGTGGGATATAAACGAGAAATATTAGCACTGAAACAAGTCGAAGTGAAGCATTACCAGCAAATAAATGAGTTAGGGAGGCGTGATAAACCTGGAGAAGGCAGAGGAGTGACGATCCGGTGCAGAACGAAGGGGCCTGGATGTTGCAGCGTAACCAGCGGAGGAGGTCAATGGATAACGAATGAACAAATGATCCATGAAATGAAACCCTGGCACTTTTATACACCCGATGAAACCCTAAGTGAAGCCAGACCGTCCGATGGTGTCGAGTGATCTCCATCGTCAATTGTGGGCGGGAAGCTGTGCACAAAACCCGGGGTTGGTCAACCCTCCCAGACCACATGGCCTTCACGTGATAAGGAGCCACCTGGTCTAGATTGTGGTGAGCTGGCGCAATGCTCTGCCAAATGGCAGTAAACTCAAATGAATGCCGTCCTTTCGTAATTGCTATATCATTATATAAGGTTAACAAAGGTTTTGGGCAGCGTGCGGTCGAACTTTATTAACCGGAGTATATCCTTGGTACCAAATAAGGAACATTCGACCCTTATTACTTACGCTAACCTCCTTGTGGATATGTGTTAGATGGACTATGACAAGTGCATGTTAACTAGGAGATTACAAATATAAGGTTAACCGTGTAATAACCATACCATAATTTTTTTTTTATGACTGTAATTTTGGTTTTGGAAAGGGAGTGTGACAATGTGGTATCAGAGCCAAGTTCCAAAGCTGAGACCTCTGGAACAACAATGGGAACAGCAGAACAGTTATGTTATACATGTATACAGTACAATGTTATTAATCATGTTTTTGTGTAACCAGGAGCATATTGAGACATTCAACAGCTGACAGTTATACAGTAAGATGGAGGATATGCCGGGAGCTGGCAGCACCCCAGCAGATAATGCAGGAATGTGGGTTCAGCTTGGTGCTGAGACACACAGTACTAATCAAGCAATACTTCAAACAGTTCAGGAACTGAAAGGTGAGATGGCACGCTTACGGGAAGACAATGCACGATTAACCATGGAACAAGAACGAATATTGAAGAGCTTATCTGAAAAACAAAATCCACCCTTACCCAGTCCTAGTGCAGAGCAACGAAGGGGCACTGAGGAACGGAACTACGCTCCTGAGTTTTCAGAAGAACATGAAGATCATTCTGACAATGTACAAGAGCAGCAGGCTACCAAGAGACAGAAAACGGAATTGCAGGGTGAATTTCGTAAAATCAAGCCCCCGCTTTTCGATGGGGAGCAGGAGGAAGCGGCGGAAGCATGGCTGATCAACATTAATAAATATTTTCAATTGTATGAATATGACCAAAATCTGAAGGCCCGTTTGGCCATTTTCCAGTTGCAGGGCAAAGCCACCTTGTGGTGGGAAGAAATTAAAATCGTGAAAGGTGTAACTGAGCAGAGTATAACCTGGGAAAAATTTCAGAAATATTTTAAGGAGAGGTATTTAACTGAGCGCTTTTATGATGAGAAGGCGCGAGAATTTCATGATTTACGACTAGGACAACAATCCATGGATGAATTCATAAATCGCTTTACTTCACTATTGCGTTATGTGCCCTACATAAAAGAGGAGAAGGCCAAGGTGCAGAGGTTTGTGAGTAGTTTGCCAGCTTATATAAGAGAACGAATTGAGTTTGATAACCCCCGAACCATGGATGAGGCAATTAGGAAGGCCAGAATTTGCTACCAGCAGAACAAACAAAAGGGAGAAATTCCAAGCAGGAAATGGAATGAGAGAAAAGGTAGCAGAAATGTCGGAAGCAACAAGGGCAGCCGCGGAAATGGTGGCAAAGGGGTTGGAAAAGGGCAGTTGAACAGAAGCACAAGTAAGGGTACTTTCCGTTCTAAGCCAAACGAGAGCAGGATGAGTGAGCTCCCTGCTAAATCAGAGGTTGAAGGAACCAGACCTCCAGTTCAATGTTGGGTATGCGAGGGGCCGCACTATGCTAGGAACTGTCCACAGCGAAAAAGAACAGATCAGATATCCCAAGTCCATGAAGCTTCCACTGTAGGGGATGTGGCACGCAGCGTACCGAGGATCAATGCAGCATTGGAGGACCGACAGGCAGAATATCAACCTTCCATGGTGGAATTCGAAGGTAAGATTTCAACCCTTGCTGTAGCTGTGCTTATTGATCCAGGAGCTACTCTAAGTTATGTTAGTCCAAAAGTAGTGGAACATTGTAAGTTACCATCAGAAAAATTTAAAAACCCATGGCTAGTCCAGTTAGCTACGGGAGCTAAAAGGCGAGTTCTAGCGAAAGTTAATAACTGCGCTTTCAGTATAGCTGGACAGCCTGTGACAGCAGACTTGAATGTACTTCCATTGGGCTCCTATGACATTCTTATTGGCATGGATTGGCTGGAAAAGCACTGGTCACTGGTGAATTGCAAGACCAAGACCATATACTATAAAGATGATATGGACCAGCAGCAGGAATTACAAGGAATTAAGCATCCTGTTCAGATCCGACCTATCACTGCAACCCAGCTGGCCAAATGTGTGAGAAAGAAATGCCAGATTTACGCTGTACAAGTTGGTTATGTGAACCAGAAAGATAAGATGTCTGCAATAAATGACATACCGGTGGTGCAGGAGTTCACAGATGTTTTTCCTGAAGATATTCCGGGTCTGCCCCCAAGGAGGGACATAGATTTCACTATTGAGTTGATACCAGGGGCAGCCCCAGTATCAAGGGCACCATATCGGATGAGCATTCCGGAGTTAACGGAATTAAAGATGCAGCTCCAGGAATTGCTGGATAAACAGTACATTCGACCTAGTGTGTCACCTTGGGGGGCTCCAGTATTATTTGTGAAGAAGAAGGATGGGACCCTTCGCATGTGCATAGATTACCGACAGCTGAACAAGCTCACGGTCAAAAACAAGTACCCCCTACCCAGAATAGACGAACTCTTTGATCAGGTGAAAGGAGCAAAGTTGTTCTCCAAAATCGATCTGCGATCTGGTTATCATCAGATCAGGATCAAGGATGAGGACATTGCCAAAACTGCATTCCGAACACGCTACGGGCACTACGAATTCGTAGTGCTACCCTTCGGTTTAACCAATGCACCCGCTACTTTTATGTGTATGATGAATAGCGTGTTCCACCAGTTTTTGGACAAGTTTGTGCTGATATTTATCGACGACATATTGATATATTCTCGTTCTCAGCAGGAACATGAGGAACACCTTAGATTGGTGTTGCAGACCCTTCGAGAGCATCAGCTTTATGCTAAATTTAGCAAATGTGATTTCTTTAAAGAGGAAATTCAGTATTTGGGTCATGTAATTACAAATGAGGGAATTGCGGTTGACCTTGAGAAGATTAAATCGATTATGGAGTGGCCTACGCCCAAGGATGTTTCAGACATCAGATCTTTCATGGGGCTAGCTGGCTATTACAGAAGATTTGTGGAGGGCTTTTCAAGAATAGCCTACCCCATTACCTCATTGCAAAAGAAAGGAAGGGCATTTAAGTGGACAGCAGAGTGCCAGCAAAGCTTTGACCGCTTGAAGCACTTACTCACCACCGCCCCCATCTTGAGAATCGCGGATCCTAATAAGGAATACGTGGTATGCACTGATGCAAGCAAAGAGGGCGTGGGGGGAGTATTAATGCAGGAAGGTAAGGTAATTGCATATGAATCAAGGAAGTTGAAGGAACACGAGCAGAGATACTCTGCCTACGATTTGGAATTAACTGCCGTAATTCATGCACTTAAGATGTGGCGACATTACCTACTCGGAAAGAAATTTCTGTTATTGACTGACCATCATAGCTTAACGCATTACTTCAATCAACCCACTTTGAATGCGAGACAAGGTCGTTGGGCAGATTTTCTTAGTGGTTTTGATTTTGATATAAAACATCTAAAGGGCAAGGAAAATCGAGTGGCAGATGCCTTAAGTCGGAAAGTTCATTGTTTGTGTGAACTTTCAGCCAGCCGGTGGCGGAGTTCGTTAATAGAACAAATAAAAATAGCAGCGGACAGCGATTCAGCATATCAGCAGCTGAAGCAGCAGATACAACAGTCTGACCATGGACAGTTACAGCAAGAGTACACATTGGATAATGTTGGATTGCTGTATTTCAACAAGAAAATGTATGTACCTAATTCCGATGATCTTAAGAAGTTGATCCTGGACGAATTTCACACCAGTCATTATGCTGGACATCCAGGATATCAAAAGATGATTACAGCACTCAGGAAAGAGTATTACTGGCCAAGGATGAAGAGGCAAGTGGTGGAATACTTGGCAAAATGCCTGGAATGTCAACAAATCAAGGCAGAGCACCAACATCCAGCGGGACTGTTACAGCCTTTGCCTATCCCGGAATGGAAATGGGAAACCATTTCCATGGATTTTATAACCGGGTTACCACGGACAAGAAAGGGTAATGATTCTATTATGGTCATAGTTGATAAACTAAGTAAGGCAGCACACTTTATACCTGTGCAGTCGACCTACAAGGCAGTACAAATTGCACACCT
This sequence comes from Pinus tabuliformis, assembly GCA_031772625.1. Classification (NCBI taxonomy): domain Eukaryota; kingdom Viridiplantae; phylum Streptophyta; class Pinopsida; order Pinales; family Pinaceae; genus Pinus; species Pinus tabuliformis. The sequence goes on from CM062815.1 coordinate 181,046,392, forward strand.
CTTTATGCAAAATGTGTTCCGCTTGCATGGAATGCCAAAGGTAATCATATCGGATCGTGATGTGAAGTTCACATCTATTTTCTGGAAAACATTGTTCGCTGAGTTGGGTACCCAGCTGAATTTCAGCACAGCTTACCACCCGCAAACTGATGGCCAAACGGAACGGGTCAACCAGGTATTGGAGGATATGTTAAGGGCAAACGTGATGCTCAAGCCTAATCAGTGGGAGGAGTATTTGCATTTAGTGGAATTTGCCTATAATAATGGGTATCATACCTCCACCCAGTTAAGTCCCTTTGAGGTGTTGTATGGGCGGAAGTGCCGCACACCCTCAAGTTGGGGTGGGTTAGAGGATAAATTGAGTTTGGGTCCGGAAATGTTACAAGACATGGAAGAGATGGTGAAGAAAGTGCGAGCGAACTTAAAGATTGCACAAGACAGACAGAAAAGTTTCGCAGATAGGAAAAGAAGATTTGCAGAACATAACGTGGGCGACCATGTGTTTGTAAGGATTCAAACTAGAAGGAGCACACTGCAGTGGAGTGGGTGCGCCAAGCTGGCTCCCCGATATGTTGGGCCCTTTCAGATTCTCGCTAGGGTGGGGCCGGTGGCTTACCAACTTGCTTTACCCAGTCACATTAAGATTCACAATGTGTTTCATGTTTCTGTCCTAAAGAAGTATGTGTATGACCCCAGACATGTCATCCAATGGCAAGATGTACGGGTAAGAATTACCTCAATTGGCTTAATTATACAACCAAGCTTAATGAAAATTGACTAAGTGCTGGTTGTTTGCAGGTCGAACCGGAAGGCGGGGTCCTAATCGAACCACAGAGCATTCTCGACCGGAGAGAAGTGCGGCTGCGGAAACGGGTTATTACCCAAATTAAGGTACTGTGGCAGCATTACAGCCCTGAAGAGGCTACATGGGAAGATGAGGAACTTTTCAGAAAAGCTTATCCTAATTTTTTTAGTAAGAATGGACATCGGGACGACGTCCAATCCCAGGGGGGGGCAGATGTAATAACCCTGGTAACTTGTAATTTCCGGTAAATGCTGCAGTAAAAACAATTTGGGTGATAACTTGTTTTGTTAAAAGACATTATTGTTTGTTAAAAGAAATGAAATGAATTATTTTTACACATGTGTGGAATGAAATGCTGGCAGCCTCTAAAAGAGGCTTTTCTATTAAAAGAAATGAATCAGTTAAGAAACTGAAAAAGAAAGACAACTGCCTCTCACCCTGAAGAGGGTTGGGGAAGGAGACCTCTGGGCTGTTTGGGAACAGGCAGAGGTGAGATTCCAGAGAGAGGAGTTGCAGAGCGAAAGTAAAACGGGTTATGTCTGGTTGTGATCAGATAACTCAGCACCGTGGTGCTTAAGTCTTGTTGAGGGCTGCAGGCCTGCAAGACGGCTAGGGGGGAGAATCCAGCGTAGTGGATCTCAAGGTTGGGCGGTTAAGAGTGAAAACTCTCAGGTGACTACAGAAAACAGTATATACCCCTGCAATCGAGTACCAGGTACGCATCTTAGACTTTAAGTTCAGAAAGGTTCTAGTATTGAAGTACTTAGTATATCTTTACTAAAGAGTTACCGTATAGAAGCTTAGTGAGATTGTTATTATTAAACAAATAGAATGAAACCATGTCTCAGACATTCAGGTGAAATATTTAACAAAATAACACAGGAAATCTGTATAACAGAAAGGCTAATTTCCTCGATAGTTTAACCAGGAAGATATTAGCCTTGCTTGTAAAGGTCTGAGTAGATAAGGGCCGAGTGGGCTGTTAACCAAGGGCATAGGCAATCCGACACCGAAGTGTCTGATAACTCTTAGCCGATGAGATAACCTTGTGGTGTACATTTAATCAACAGAGTAATTAAAGAGAGACAGAACTATAAGGATGGAAATTATGAATGCGTCCAAACCAGTTAAACAGTATTTGTGATAATATATTAGTTTATACAGAATAGCATTTCATACATTAGTTACTTCCAGTTATGTGTGTAAGTATTTCGGGCGAGTGAAGAACGGAAGTAAAGAAACATTTATATCAAACCCTAGTTGCTGAAATGAACATTTATATCAATCCCTAGTTGCAGAAAGAAATGAAGAAATATCAATGCATTCGAGAAGTAAATCTCATGTCGAAAGACAGATACCAGAAACCCAATAAACGCATAAACCAGACATATGAGTACACATATGGTGAGACTGTGCGCGGAAAGGGATAGGCTACACCTTCATGGAATGAAGGTAAGTCTATCCTCTCGCTGTAGGCCGAAAGCATTGCCATAGAAAACAATACAGTAGAGAAATCATAGGTTTTCTTAACTCGGAGGAACCTTAAACCAGAGCGTATTAAATCTGTGAAGCAAACGAACAATGATATAACCACAGTACATATAAGAGCTCATTACCAGCTTGATAATCTACATGGCACGGAATAGAAATAGCCTAGCAGTAACAGAGACTAATCAGAGGCATATATTTATTCTATAAGAACAGATTAGATATGAAACCCTTAACCGTGACCAGACACATCAAATGTCGCAGCGAGGCTATGAATAGTCGCTGATTAACATAATAGCATTTATGTGAATATTAATAACAGAAAACAAACCGATATCATTCTCTAGTGACGGAGTTGAGACATTAAAATAAAACAGAACTTCCATTATAAAACTCAGTCCGAAACAGGGATCTTTGGAAACCCAGTCCGCCATGATAACCACATCTTTAAATACGATGAATAAAGTTGGGTTTATACAACTGTGTAACTTGTTCGTAAACAACAAAGCACCGAATCAACCTAGGTATGATTAAGCTTCAGAATACATAGTTTGGAACAGAGCTTAACAGTAAAAAGAATCTAAGTATCAAAGCCATAACCTAGGTACAGCAGAAAACGACCATTCCAGAAAGGCCGTCAAACATAGCCGCATAAGGATGGGTCCAGGAGCCACCTGTGACACAGGTAGAAGTAGGCTGCCTCAGCCATAACATAACCCTGAAACGCACTATACAGACAGAAGAAAACTCGGGGAGTTAAGGGGCATACCTGAAACAGAGTTGCGTAATCCTTCAGCAGTTGATGCATGCGAGCTGTAGTGTAAGAGAAAACCTAGCAAACGTTCAAAATGAACCATGTCGGATTATTATTCATCCAGTGGGATATAAACGAGAAATATTAGCACTGAAACAAGTCGAAGTGAAGCATTACCAGCAAATAAATGAGTTAGGGAGGCGTGATAAACCTGGAGAAGGCAGAGGAGTGACGATCCGGTGCAGAACGAAGGGGCCTGGATGTTGCAGCGTAACAAGCGGAGGAGGTCAATGGATAACGAATGAACAAATGATCCATGAAATGAAACCCTGGCACTTTTATACACCCGATGAAACCCTAAGTGAAGCCAGACCGTCCGATGGTGTCGAGTGATCTCCATCGTCAATTGTGGGCGGGAAGCTGTGCACAAAACCCGGGGTTGGTCAACCCTCCCAGACCACATGGCCTTCACGTGATAAGGAGCCACCTGGTCTAGATTGTGGTGAGCTGGCGCAATGCTCTGCCAAATGGCAGTAAACTCAAATGAATGCCGTCCTTTCGTAATTGCTGTATCATTATATAAGGTTAACAAAGGTTTTGGGCAGCGTGCGGTCGAACTTTATTAACCGGAGTATATCCTTGGTACCAAATAAGGAACATTCGACCCTTATTACTTACGCTAACCTCCTTGTGGATATGTGTTAGATGGACTATGACAAGTGCATGTTAACTAGGAGATTACAAATATAAGGTTAACCGTGTAATAACCATACCATAATTTTTTTTTTATGACTGTAATTTTGGTTTTGGAAAGGGAGTGTGACACTTATGATCCAGATGGTGTATTGAAACCTGTTGAGAAGTTTCGGCACACACTTCCTCTCGTCAGTGCTTATGCATGTTATTTTAGATGCAATACTGTGGACCGGGCAGAAATTGTGAAGAAAATGGATGTTGGCACACGGGAGCCTCGCTTCACCAACTTCTCCTGCGACTTCCGAGGAACGCTCGACTACATATTTCACACTGCGCCGAATTTGAAGGTGCTATCGCTGCTGGAGCTGATTGATGAGGATGAGAGTCAAGTGAAAAATTATGCACTTCCTTCACCTCACTATCCCTCTGATCACATTGCAATTGCCGCCAAGTTTCAGTACATTATGAAAGACCCTCGAAAGCTGCTGTTATGAACAATTGTGATAACGACAATAGGTTCAAGTGAAAAAGTTTTGTAGTTTGCCTGGTTAATTGCAATAACAACAATGCCTTCGAGCAAAAAAGCTCTGTAATTTGAGTGGTTATATGTTAATGCATGACAATGGATGCGCATTTCAGTGTTCTATTGTGTAAAGTTATATATTGAATCGCTATTTTAGATGTGCTTTATTCTACACAGGGTCTTAATGTGATTTAAAATTTGGCATGAGAAATTTACAAGTGATTTTTGTTTTCCCCTTGTGTCGATGTTAGAAATTTACAAAGGCTAGAAATGCTTATCAACATTTCCTTTGACAAATTTTATTCCAAAAATAAGCACCATGATAAGTCATACCAAACTAAATCCATCAACTCATTCAACTCTCTTTATTATTTGGTGGTTGCCACATGTGTAGACCCCAAAATTAATGTGATATGTTAGATTAATTTGGCTGTGATATGTTAGATTAATTTGGCTGGAGATCAGTGGATCTATATTTTTTTAGTCTCTATTTATCTTCCACTTTAGCAATAAAGATCTCATTAGAAATTAGAAAAGGGTTGAATAGGCCCACAAACCAACTACTTTGGCATCAACTAGAATAGAGTAGATTCTTTATATTTTCCCCTCGTGAGTATGAAAAAGTGATTGTGAGGGCCAATGATTAGAGTTCTAGATGGTCAAATGAGGCATCGATTATAGGTTAAGCATTTATGTGAGGTATTAGATATTATGTAACCAAGTTGGAAATTGTTGAACCATTGTATACGAAATCATCTTGTTTAGGTAAACTTAATTCAATGAAAGAGGTTAACATTGTTGGTTTCACCCATGTGGTATTGGTGGCATAAGGATTTTAAGAATTAAAAAAAATAGACGTTTCTTTTCAAATTCATGTAACTCTTATGGCTATGCCATTTAAATCTCCTCATCCAAGTATTCATTAAATAAAGAACTTTTAACATTAATGTAATATACTTTCCAAACAAAATGTGCAACAATAAACATAATTAACTAGAAGGTTACCATCTTTATACTTGGATGAAAAGTTTCTTCATAATCTACTCCTTTAAACTATGTACATCCTTAACAATGTTTGTATTTATTGAAAGAACCATATGACTTCTATTTGACTTTAAAAATCCACTTACAACCTATGGATTTCTTCCTTGGATGCAATATTGATAGCACCTAAGTCTTGTTTTTCATTAATGCATCATATTCCAACTTCATGGTAGCTTCCCAATAATGTTTTTATTTGATTTTTTAATGTGTTAGGTTTAAACACCTATAAAACAATAGAAGTTAGAGAAAAATTTATATATTGACCATCCATTTCCTTTGGTAATTCATCTTACCACACATAAGACATTGTGTTACAATACCACTTTTGAATCTTGTGTTGATGTTCCTAATACTTTTGTGAATAATCCTTCTTTTATTCATTACATTCCCCATGGAGTTAGACTCCTATGTTGTTTTCAATTCTAAGCTCTGTTTGATTTCAACACTACAAATCATTCTTAAATCAACAACAACTATCCATATATTTGTCATTGTCAAAGAATAATTGTATTTTCTCACCTACAACAACATCTCTATCAATCATAATTTTGCTTATGGAGACAACTAGTCTTTAAACTTCTCATTATAGCCAACAAACATGTATATCTTTCTTTTTGCATCTAATTTACTTCTTTTTTCCCTACAAACATGTGCAAAAGAAATACAACCAAAAACATGTAAATGACTTATAGAATGTTTTCTACGTGATCATTGTTCCTTAGAATTTTGATAGGCATTTAGACCATGATATTCACTACTTCCACCCAAAATAGATATTACGCATTTTGACTATGCAACACACAACTTGACATATCCATAAATATCATATTCATTCATTATATGGCTCCAATTTGTTGCAGAGTGTATGGGGTAGCATATCTCCCTATGCATACTTCCCTTGTGTGGAATTCCTTGAGCTAAGTTGAAACAAACTAACCTCAATTATCAAATCCAAGAGCTTCGAGCTTTATCTATTTGCTTTTGTACCAAATATTTCCATGCTACAAAGTTTGAATAACAATCTAACTTCTTATTCAGAAGATAAACCAACATTTTCCATGATAAGCCATCAACTAGTATAAGAAATACTTAGATATAGATCTTCTAGGTGTCATCAACATGTATAAGGTCCAAAACACTTTTGTTTTTCCATACCTTGTTAGTATCAAATGAATGTAGAAGCTATTTTCTCATATAGAGGCATATGCATACATTTTGACATCCCTAAATAGAAGGACCACCGTATTAGTGTTGTTGAGTTTAGATAAATATTGATAGTTAAGGTGTCCCTGCCTTTTATTCCAAAGTACACTAGTATTATCTATTATCTACCATGACTAGTGCATGTTTCTTCATTTTCTCTAAACCATATAATCCCTTTCACCAATACCAGAAGATATCTCCTTGTTATCATGACCATAAATTTATTTCCTTTAAAGTTCATAAAAAAATTGGGACTTTTGGTTATCTCAATAATAGAAAAAAAAGAATCTTCACATCGAGAACACATTTAACATTTTTTTTAAGGTATAAAAACATTTCTTATTTTGATACTAACATCCCACATAGATAGTAATTCCAATTATCGCCTAAAGAGATTGATTCTTTATGGCTCTTATGTCCAACAATACTTACATATGAGTTCTTGCGCAATGTGTAATGTTGAGATATGATTGAACTGAAATACAAGGTTGTAGATTTTACTGATTAAAGTTATGAAGCCAAAATTGAAAAATGACCCACTACTTCTTCTTCATCATCCCCATAAAAAATATTTTCATGTCTTGATTTATTCTAACCTCTTACCAAGTAATACTCTCTTTCTTAACAACTTCTATTCAAGTGTCTAGGATTATCACAATAATAACATATAAACATACATTTCTTATATACATTGTTACTATCATTTCATGTTTCTCTTTGCGTTTGTAGCATGCACTGGATGCATTCTCTATGGTGGATGAATTTGGTGCCTCTCTAACTTAATCTCCTATCTTTAAGTAGAAAAAATGATCATAGCTAGATGAAAACATGATTTTTTGAGTATCGCCAAGAAGATGCAATCACTAAAAAAATGAATAAAATGAGGGTGGTAAGCTTATCATTAAAAAATTATTCATATATTCATCATCTAATTGCTTCCTAATATCATATTGATTGATTCTCCTCCTTGCAATTTCTTGGAAAACAAACGAGTATTCAAATACAATGTTTGTGTAGCTTATAATGCTTGAGAAATATTTTTAATAGTGCGTCATAATTCTAATCCTATTTTCACATTTCTTATCCCTACAATAAATTTCCTTATAATTTAAAATTGTAGAATCATTAAATCTTCATTATGTCTTTTTATCATAGTCTTAATTATAAATTTCTCATATTTTTTTTTCCTAGCATGATTTGATCAAAATATCAAAACTCACTAATTATTAACATGTTATGATTTTATAAAATATATTTCTTTCTAATAAAATTTTAATATTCTAGAAATACTAAATGACATAAAGTGTAACTATTAACATGTTAGCAACTTTGAACAATAAATTTGAATAATATTTGAAATTACCTACAATTTTCAACATTTTCAAGTGTATCAGTGTTAGCTTTAACATGGGATATCAATGTTCTAGTCAATTCACAATATGCAATTGTGCTTAGAGATATTTACCGAGTGCTTTAAATAATGGTGATTTGGAAATTTTGGTTTCTTACTCACCCAAAGACAAATTATAAGAGCCTTTAATATAAAAAAAAAAAAACTTAAATAATCCAACAATACCTTAAACATATTTTTTCATACATGAGCACTTTTTATTCCGTAATACCTTAACTAGATTATGCTTATGTTGATTATTAATTTTTGGGGCAATGAAAATTTCATCAAAGAAGATGGTGTTCGCCACAGATCAAGGAAATGATATTTATCTCATAATGGTGGTGTAAATCTTTAATGGGAAGGAGTGAATATGAGAAGAATGAAAGAAAACTCAATATTAAAGAGGGTTGGTGTTGGCCACAGATCAAGGAAATGATATTTATCTCATAATGATGGTGTAAATCTTTAATGGGAAAGAGTGAATATGAGAAGAATGAAAGAAAACTCAATACTAAAGAGGGTTGGTCAATCTACTTCCTATTATGAGAAATTAGAAAATAGGCATCTATTACAAAAAAAAAAAAAAATTAACTAAAACAAAATCATAAGAGTATCTAAAAATATTAATCAAAGGTAGTGAGTTTAATAGCGATGGGATGAATCGACTTATTTACAAGTAAAAGTCCAGCACTTGTTGACACATTGGAATATCTAATAGCTAGATTATTATTATTTACCAACTTGGGTAGCTACTCTATTTAGTGATCTCATGGCTTATTCCCACAATTGTTTTTGCTTCATCCAAAAATGATATGTAGAGATTTGAATAAGTATTGAAAATCATTTGTGGGAAATGTGATTGAAGAAACTAATGTTAATTATCTCTTCCTTTATGCTTAATGTGCTTAATCCTGGTAGATGTCATAACGATGATATGAGAGTGAAGGTGAAGGTAAATTTGAATGTGAGAGTTGAGGTGGGATAGATATTATGAAAAACATAAAGACAATATGATTCCAATGATTAATATTTATTAAGTAAAATTACATTTTTTTTTGGTAAAAATTAGTGCAAATGAAATCTTATGATCAACAAGTTGGGATAATATTTTTCAAGGGATGCATCTTATTATCAACTTGCTATAATACAATAAAGCAAAATATAATACAAATTTTAATTTCATTATCAATAATGATTAGGCGTTTGATATGGATATAACCTCGATGGAATATTCTATATTATCAATGATAGCATAAACAAGTAAAATGTTGAGATTTATCTCCAAAGTAGTTATGAAATGTTCTCCTTTTAATTAAATTAAAAAAATGTCATATGAATAAATGTCTTTGAGGTGAGTTATGATATCTTGGGTATGTGGTATTGAAAAGCCATGGTAATTGGCCCATGGTATCGTAACAAAGTCTATTTAAAGATTAAGAATTTCCATGGTGAAGTGGAGATAAATATAGATGATTAAGAATCTTGTTCTATGCTTTTTAAATGTATGTGTGTTTAACTTATATATTAATTATTTTGTAATTAATAATTTTAATATTAATAAAGTTATAATTTAATTAGGTTTTATGGTTTTTGTAATTTTAGGAACATGAGATGTATCATGAAGTAGGTATTTTGATCTTTATTATGAATTCCTACTGCACCAGCTAAATTCCTTTGGACTTTTCTCAAGGAATTGATCCATCTTAAATTTTGATCTACCAAGACACAAGATGAATCAAATCTCTTGTAGTGCAAATATTTCAATTTTTATTATAATTATTAGATATATATTTATTTTTAATTTAATATATTACTCATATTAAATATGGGTAAAGAATTTTTTTGAAGGTATAACTTAAAATATTTCTTATTATAACATGAACATCCAACATAGGTAGTAAGCTCAATTATCACCTAATGTCCTTGATTCTTTATAACTCTTATATCCAACAAAAATTACATACCAGTTCATATGAAATGTGTAACGATAAGATATGTTTGAATTTAAATAAAAGGTTGTAGATTTTATTGAATGAATTTGGGAAGCAAAAATTAAAAATGACCTATTTCTTCTTATTCATATCCTTCAACAACCTTTGCATGTCTTAATCTATTTTAACCTCTTATTGAGTAATAATCTCTTTTTAACCATCTTTATTGAAGTGTCCAAGTTGATCACAATATGACATCTAAACATATATTTTTTAAATACATTAATACCATTTTTGTGTTTCTCTTTTCTTTTCTTTTGTACCATGCACTGGATGAATTATCTATGGTGGATGAAGTTGGTGCTTCTCTAATTTAATTTGTTTTCCTTTTATAGAAGAAATGCTTATAATTTGTTTTCTTTTTGTAGAAGAAATGTTTATAGACTACATTATCTATGGTGGATGAAGTTGATGCTTCTCTCTAATTTAATTTGTTTTCCTTTTGTAGAAGAAAGGTTTATAGACTCAAAAATATAAGTTTTTGAGTCTCCCTAAGCATATGCAAACAATAAAAAAAATGAATAAAATGAGGGTAGTAAGCTTAGCATCAATAAAGTAGTCATATCTTCATGATCTACTTACTTCCTAATATCAGAAAGTTGGATAAGTTGGATCATCTTCCTTGCAATTTCATGGAAAACAAACAATTTTTCAAACACTGTGATTGTCCAACTTATAATGCTCGAGAATTATTCTTGATAATCGGTCATAAGGATAATATTATTTTTACATTTCTTATCTTTGGAAATAAAGCATTTGTAATTAACAATTTTAGAAAAATTAAAGCTTTATTATGTATTTTACCATAGTCTTCATAATCAATTTTTGGCTTCTTTTATTTTCTTATTATGATTTAATCAAAATCTCAAAACTCACTAATTATTAGTATTTTATAGCTTTATAACTTTATAAATTGTAATTCTTTTAATTAAACAAAGTCTTTCGATAGAAATCATAGGAGAGAATTTTTTGGCCCACACGTTTCGAACTAACAAGTGTAATTCTTTTAGTTAAATTTTTATATTCTTCAAATACTAAATAATAAAAAGTGGTAATTATTAACCTGTTATAATTTAAACAATAAATTTTAATAATATCTCAAATTAGCTACAATATTCAATCTTATCAAATGCATTAATGGTATCTTTACCCTGGCTTTCAATGTTCTATTTAACTCACAATATGTAATTATGTCTTGAGATATTCAAGCTAGTGCTTTAAATAATGGTGATATAGAGACTTTTATTTCTTACTTACCATAAAGCCCTGTTTTAAATAGGACAAGAAAATTATATTGATCTCATAATGGTGGTGCAAACTTTCGGTGAAAAGGAAAGAACATAAGAAGAATGGAAGAAAACTCAATAGAAAGAGAGTTGGTCAATCTACTTCCTATTATGAGAAAGCCGAAAACTATTGCAAAATTAACTCAAAGAAGAATGGAAGAAAACTCAATGAAAGAGAGTTGGTCAATCTACTTCCTATTATGAGAAAGCCGAAAACTATTGCAAAATTAACTCAAGGAAAATTGAAAGAGTATCTAGAAAGATAAATCAAGCTAATGCATTTGATAGAGATGGGATAAACCGACCTATTTAGTAGTAAAAGTTGAGCAAATGTTGGCACATTGAACTATCTCATGGGTAGACTATTTACTAACTTGGGTAGCTAATCTATCGGCACATTGAACTATCTCATGGGTACACTATTTACCAACTTGGGTAGCTAATCTATCTAGTGATATCATGGCTTGATAAAATTGAATGGTGGTTCCCTCTCACAATTATTTGTACTTTATCCAACAATGATTTGTAGAGATGAAGTAAGTACTAAAAATCATTTGTGGGAAATTTAATTGAAAGCACTAATTCTAACAATGACTATATTTATGTTTCATGTGTTTAATCTTGAAAGATGCCTTAATTTGACGTAAGAGAGTGTGAGGCTAGAGGTGGGTTGATATTAGGTAAAACATAGATAATGATTACTTCTAATGATTAATATAAATTAGTCTCAATGTTAAGTGAAGTTATGAAATTATTATTAAAAATATATGAAAATGTAATTTTATGATAAGTCATGGTATTTCTTTTTTGGGCATATGTTATTGATAAGCGTAATTGGTGCATATTATTATAACAAAGTCTATTTACAAATTAAGAACCTCCATGGTAAAGTGGAAGTAAATCTTCATGGTTAAGAATCTTGTTCCATGCTTTCTAAATGTACATGTTTTTAATCTATATATTAATTATTTTTGTAATTGCACCCAACTCACGTAAACATGTAGACAACCCAACACCCAATCTCACCTAAACATGTAGACAACCCAACACAGGGGTAGATCTCACGTAGACATGTAAACGTAAACGAAAATGTAAACCTAAACGTTTAACATTTTTAATGCTCTATTTAAAAATCAATCTAATTATTATTATGTATAAACACAGAGGTATGATAAATAAATATAAATATAAATAAACTCGAGGTATGGTAAATAAATAAAACCTCTTTTTATACTTACTCTAGAGGTATAGTGAATAAATAAAAATATAAATAAACTAGAGGTATGGTAAATAAATAAAACCTCTTTTTATACTTACTCTAGAGGAATAGTAAATAAAGAAAAATATAAATAAACTAGAGGTATGGTAAATAAATAAAACTTCTTTTCATATTTACTCCATAAACCTCTTTATATTTACAAAAACTCAAAAAAGAGGTTTTATTTAGGTCAACCCTATGAGCTAAATACCATTTTAGTACGATCCAACCTAGATCAAAAATACCATGGGCCAAATACCATAGTAAATAAAAGAGCTATGGTAAATAAATAAAATCGTTTTTTATATTTACTCCATAATCCACTTTATATTTACAAACACTCAAAAATTAGGTTTTATTTATGTGAAGCCCTATGGGCCAAATTATTATTAATAACATGCAAAACAACATTATTAACCATAATATTAATATCAAAAGATTAATATTAGTATTATTATTAAATATAATATTAATATTAATATGTTATAATATTAATATTATTAAAGTGGATAACTTTATATTAATACAATATTAAATTTGTTATATTATAATATATATTAATATATCATGATATATATTAACTCTAGATATATATGAGAGGAAAGAATGAATACATAGTGTGATAGAGGTGGAGAGATGGGGGAGTGACAAGGGAGAGATCTAAATAAATTGGAAAGGGAGATGAGTGAGATAGGGGGAGGAGTGAGAGGGGTAGAGAAGGGTAAGAAATGGAGAGGGAGACACAAATATGGAGGGGGAGAGAGAGGAAAGAGGGAGGGAGATAGTGAGAAGATTGGAGGGCACATAGAGAGAGGGATGGGGGAAGAGAGAGGAGGTAGGAGAGAAAATGGGAGAGAGGAAGGATGAGAGAGAGTACTTGAGAGAGAGGAGGAGAGAGGGAGGGATAGAGAGATGGAGTTGGATGGGGAGAGAGGGAGAGAAGAACAAAGATAGAGAGAATAAGAAGTGGAGAGAGAGAGGGAGTGACAAGGGAGAGGTGGAGAGAGTGTGTGTATGTTTAGGGGTGAGATAAAGAGAAAAATAAGGAGAGATGGAGAGAATGGGGGAGATAAGGAGAGAGGAGGAGAGAGGGAGGGATATAGTAACATAGATGTAGAGAGAGAGGAATTGCGTGTGATAGGGAAGAGATAGGATTGAGAGAGAGAGAGAGAGAGAGAGAGAGAGAGAGAGAGAGAGAGAGAGGATTGGAGGAAGAGAGAGAAATAGAGAGAGAGTGATGGGGGAATAGAAAGGGGGAGAGGGGGCTTGAGATAGAGGTGGAAAGTGACAGGGGAAGAGAGAGGATTGGAGGGAAAGAGAGAGAGAGAGAGAGAGAGAGAGAGAGAGAGAGAGAGAGAGAGAGTGATGGGGAAGAGAGAGGGAGGTAGGAGAGAAAAGGAGAGAGAGGAAGGACGAGAGAGAGGAGGAGAGAGGGAGCGAGAAAAGAGGAGAGATCGAGTGAAGAAGAAATACATAGAGTGAGAAGTGGAGAGAGAGGAGTGACAAGGGAGAGATGGAGAGAGAGTGTGTATGTGTTCTATCATTCAACACTATTACATTGACACTTTTCGTTCAAAATATTTATTTCATCATTTTTCATTATTAAAGTTATTAACAATATTTATCATCTCAACAAACTGAGGTAAATAAACAAATTTAAAATTAAAACGACAAGATTATATTTAGCATCTTTAAAATTATTATATTAATATTATATGTATTTACACATTATTGATAAAATTAATCATTCATTAAAGTTATTAACGATATTTATCATCTCAATAAACTGAGGTAATTAAGCATAATTATTATATTAATATTATATGTATTTACACATTATTGATAAAATTAATCTTTCATTAAAATTATTAACAATATTTATCATCTCAACAAACTGAGGTAACTAAGCATATTTAAAATTAAAATGACGAGATTACATTTAGCATCTTTAAAATTATTATATTAATATTAGATGTATTTACATATTATTGATAAAAGTAATCATATTATTGATAAATAGGTTTACACTTCGAGAGATTTGATCCCTCTCAGAGTTAAGCTGGATGTAGCCTCTTAATAATAATAGTAATAATAAAGTTATAATTTAGATATTTTTTATGGTATTTGTTTCCTTTATGGATTCATGCTACGCTAGGTGTAGGGAAATATTATGCAAAAACATAAAGACTGTTTGCTTCAAATGATTAGTATAAACTATTTGCTAAGTGAAATTATGAAATCATTACTAAAATGATATGCAAATGAAATCTTATGATAATCCATGGTATTGTTTTCTTGGGCTTATGGTATTAATAAGTCATGCTATTGGCACATGGTATTGTAACAAAGTCTATTTACAAAATAATCTCCATGGTAAAGTGGAGATAAATATCCATGGTTAAAAATCTTGTTATGTATTTTAAATGTATGTGTTTTTAATTTATATATTAATTCTTTTTGTAATAATAATAGTAATAATAATAATAATTAAGGCTATAATTTAGTTAGTTTTGGTGGAATTTTGATCCTTAATATATATTCATACTAGCTAGCTACATTGTAATGGACTTTGTTGATCTAGGGTGAGATTGCTGCCATTATAACTCAACATATCACTCGCAAAGATTTGAACCTGTGTTTCATCACTAGCAATGATCACTCCCCTTATGCTTTATGTGATTAATCCTCTTAGATGTCTTAACGGTCATATGAGAGCCAAGGTGTTCAGGTAAGGGTGGAGGCCTCAGAGATATTATGCAAAACATAAAGGCAGTGTTCTTTCAATGATTAATATAAATTAGTCATGGCATTAAGTAAAATTATGAAATTATTACTAAAACATAGTGCAAATGAAATCTTGTGATATACAAGCTATAATAATCTTCTTCAAGGGATACATCTTATAGCAACTTCCTTGGAGAATTTTATTTGAATTATCAATAATTATTAGGTGGATGGTATGGATATAAGCTCCCTTTTAATTAAATTGATTAATTAAAAAATGGCATATGAATAAGTGTCATTTGAAATGAGTTATGGTTTCTTGGGCATGTGGTATTGAAAAGTCATGGTATTGTAACAAAGTCTATTTATAGATTAAGAATATTCATTGTAAAGTGGAGGTAAATCTCCATGGTTAAGAATCTCGTTCCAAGTTTTTTTAATGTATGTGTTCAACTTATATATAAATTTTTTTTGTAATTATTTATTAATAATAATAATTTAAAATAATTTTATAATTTATTTAATTTTATGATTTTTTATTTTATTTTAACATCTTGAGATGTAGAATGAAATATTTTGATCCTTGTGATGGATTCATGATGCATTGTCTCCATTGCTTTGGACTTTTCTCAAGGCATAGATCCATCTTAACTCTTGATCTACCAAGAGATGAGATGAATCAAATCTACCTTGGTTTAAATGTTTCAATTTTTTATTATAATTATCAGATATATATTTATTTTTAACTTAATATACTACTCATATTAAATATGGTTGAAGTTTTTTTTTTATGTATAACTTAAAATATTACTTATTGTGACATGAGCATCCCACATAGATATACCAATTCTTGTGAAATTTGCAATGATAAGATATATGTCTAAATTGAAATACAAGGTTGTAAATTTTATTGATTGATGTTGTGAAACCAAAAATTAAAAATAACTCAATTCTTCTTCTTCACCCTCTCCATCAACGACCTTTAAATGTCTTGATTTATTTTAACCTATTACCAAGTAATACTTGTTTTCTTAATAACCTTTATTGGATTGTCTAAGTTTGTCACAATAATAACATTTAACATAAATTTCTTAGATACATTGTTACCATTGTTTTGTTTCTCTTTGCCTTTGTACCATGCAATGAATGCATAATCTATGGTGGATGAGTTCAATGCCTCTCTCTACTTTAATCTCCTCTCCTTCCATAGAGTAAATGTTCATAACTATGTAAACATAAGTTTTCGAGTCTCCACAAGCACATGCAATCACTAAAAAACTGAATCAAATGATGGTGGTAAGCTTAATATCAACAAAGTAGTCATATCTTCATCATCTATTACCTTCCTAATATGAGAGAGATTAATTCTCCTCCTCACAATTTCATGGAAAACAAGAAAATTTTCACATACAATGTTTTTTTAGCTTATAAGGCTCCTTGATGGTTGGGCATAAGTCTGATGCTATTTTACATTCCTTACCAAAAATTAAAGGATTTTTTATTCACAATTTTAGAAGCATTAAAGCTTCACTATGTCTTTTATCATA
Source organism: Pinus tabuliformis (assembly GCA_031772625.1). Taxonomy (NCBI): domain Eukaryota; kingdom Viridiplantae; phylum Streptophyta; class Pinopsida; order Pinales; family Pinaceae; genus Pinus; species Pinus tabuliformis. The sequence continues at coordinate 181,063,104 of CM062815.1, forward strand.
GTCTTCATGATCAATTTTCGGTGTCCTTTCTCTTCTTATCATGGTTTGATCAAAATCTCAAAGCTCACAAATTATTATCAGTATCTTATGACTTTATAAATTGTAATTCTTTCTAGTCAAATTCTCATATTCTATAAATACTACATGATATAGAGTGGAGATTATTAACACGTTAGAAACTTTGAACAATGGCTTTCAATAATATTTCAAATTACCTACAATCTTCAACCCTATCAAGTGCATCACTTATACAACTTTAGCATGCACTTTTAATGTTCTAGTCAACTCACAATATGTAATTGTGCCTCATGATTTCCAACCTAGTAATAATGGTGTTATAGAGATTTTGATTTCTTACTTACCACTAGAGAAATTGTAAGATGCTTTGATGTAAAAAACTTAATCAATCCAACAAGACATTAACAGATTTTTGCATAAATGAGCATTTGTCTTCAATTTGACCTGAACTAGATTATGCGTGATATTGATTATGGATGAATGGAGCAATGATAATTCCATCAAGATAATGAAAGACTATAGGGAAATGATGTCAAAGATAGGGATATGGTGTTGGGAATAGATAAAGGAAATGATATTTGATCTCATAATGGTGGTGTGAATATGTAGTGAGAAGGAGAGAACACAATAATAATGGAAGAAAACTTAATACTAAAGAGAGTGGGTCAATCTACTTCCTATTATGAGAAAGTATAAAATGTGCATTTGTTACCAAACTTTATTAACTCAAAGAAAATCAAAAGAGTATTTAAAGAGATAAATCAAGGTAATGGGATTTGATATATATGGGATAAATCAAATTATTTACTAGTAAAAATCAAGCAATTGTTGGCATACTGGACTATCTCATGGCTAAATTATTTACCAACTTAGGTAGCTAATCTCTTTGGTGATCTCATGGATTGATAAAATTCAAAGGTGGTTCCCTCCCACAACTACTACTTCATACAACAATCATTTGTATAGATGAAATAAGTCTTGACAATCATTTGTGGTTAATCTAATTCAAGACATTAATGTTAAAGATCACTCCCTTTATGTTTCATGTGCTTAATCCTGTAGATGTCATAACCATTATATGAAGACGAAGGTGAATGTGAAGGTGAGGATGAGGGTGGAGGTGGGGGGAGATATCATGAAAAACACAAAGGTTGTGTGCTTTCAATGATTACTATAAACTAGTCTCAATATTAAGTTAAATTATGAAATATTTACTAGAAAGTAGTGCAAATGAAATTTTATGATCAATAAGTTGCAATAATTGTCTTCAAAGGATACATATTATAGAAACTTGCTATGATACCTTAAAATAAAAGACAATACAAATAAATACAACTTCCATAATTTTAATTTAGTTTTCAATAATTTGTTAGGTGGATGGTAAAGAGGTTTTGAGGTTTCTCATCATGGCTAGGGTGAAGTTGTTGGCATTATATGTCATCATGTCACTAGATATTTTGCTCAACCACCTGAGATAACCTCAATTGACATAGCCAATGATATTACTCAAAATTTGATATATAGTAGCATTTGAACTAGATGTTGCAAAGGAAATGTCATAAGTGAGTAGCCCATATAGAAGAAGAGCATAGATGAAAAAATATGTGAGATCTTATGTGATCTAACTATAGATAAATTTGAGTGAAAAATCATAATGATAGTTTGAAGATTTTTGTGGCAAGAATATTAGAATGATGAGTACTTGAAAATAACCATTACTAAATGTTTATAATTTTGGTGACTTAACAAGTCATTATAGTTATTATTACAAATACTTTAAACTTGAGGTCTAATATGGGTATATGTAAAATACTCTTAAAAAATGCATTTTCTATCCTCTACATTTTTAAAATGTGTTTTCCATCCTCTACCTTTTTAGTATCATGAAGATGAGAGACAACTGCATCCCATTGTGTTTTGCAATTTGTCCAGTGCCATGTTTCATAATGGAGATCGTGAGAGTTCAATCTTATTTTAAAAATGTTGATTTTCTTTAAACTAGTTCTAATATAAAGACATTTTTATGTTTTAGATTGGGTTAGATAACCGCAGTAAAGTACCTTAATTTATTTATCCCCTACTTAATTAAACCAAACTCACTCCTTTACTTTAAATGTTATGTTATTTTAATTGTATTGTCAATTGATCATTTATATTCTCCAATGATTTATCTAAGAATTAACATCTTTGGACTATTCCTCTCACACAAATAGTGATTGTAACTAGAGTTGAAAAATCATAGGTATTTTTGTCTTTGATAACTCATCATAGCCAGACTTTCAATAAGTAAAAACCTAATCCAAATTAAGATTATCATAGCCTTATTTTAACTAAATTACTTTTATAAAGACCTAATTTATATGTCATAAAGAAAACTTTTTAAATATATATTTTATTATAAATATATAAAACTTAAATTAATATTTACAAATTTATAATAAAAATTATAAAAAATTAATCAAAATACATTTAAAAATATATATATGTTTAATCAAAATAATATTTATATTTCTAAAATAATATTTAACAATACTTAAAACAGTAAATATTCACCCAAAACTTTAGATATTTAAAAAATCTCTAGTGCAGGATTTATTGCATAAAAAGAAGCAATGTGCTTTATACTAGTGGCCAAGCAGAGAAGAAAGAGAGGAGTATTAATGTTGAATTTAATCCAATATAGAGCTATGCCAGAGTCTAGATAGTTTATAACATGACATAAAAAATAACCACATGTCACAAAACCTCACAGGGCATAGCCTAGTCAAAGATGGCACATAAATTGTCACCGATATTAAAGACGAGAGTGAACGAGGATGTTCTCACATTAATCTAGGACTTGGAAATAAAGGCAACTTCTGGACTGACAAATTTTGTTATACAAATAATGCTCTACATACCATGTGTCTCACAATTATTACATCAAAGGGTAATACTTTTAGAGCCCAACAAGGTGTTTTATAGATTGATTTATGCCCAGAGTGGGGACTATTTCACATAGAGAAGAAAAGCCCTTTCTAACCATCAAGGCTATTGAAAGAAGATAAGAGAGGTTCTTTGGAGCCTGGTTATTGTCGAAGAGAAGTCATAGCTTTAGAGCCCATGTGGGAGTTTGGAAATACATAACAATGTATTAAGAGGATGAATTAATTGTCAGCTAGGTTGTGGTTTAGCAGTTGGATCATTGACCCAAAGTTTGTTCCCAAAGGAAAGGTATCTTGGGACATTTCATTTAACCTCTAACTTGGGAATCCTATCTTCTAGTAGTTGGATAGCAGGATTGAAGGGAAATTAGTCACAAACTTTGGCAAAAAAAATATAGTGTTAATGTAAATAATAACAAAAAAGAGGATCCATGAGTATATTTCACAAGGACATTAACACAACGGCTAAGTGCTGCAAATGAAACCTTCATTCCTAATGATTTGAATTTGAAAGAGTTATTCATGGGATCTCTGCAAGCCCAAAATTTGCATCGCATCCTAACCCTTCTGATCCCAACATACCATTGGACTCATTGTTCTCAATTTATATCCATCTTGGAGCTCAGAATATATCCCAAGCAACATAAAAGGTTGACATCTCTGTTTCAAATGACATCCCTTTGTAAAATATCCCTACAAGAAAGGGGATGGTCAGAGTATGACTATACAGATTTATTTTATCATATCTTGCACACCCTTTCGCCAAATTTCCACTTGATATAAGGCATCAAAGCGTGAGTACTCTTGCTAAGTTTACTATCTATGAATCTACTGAACCATTTAGAGTTGAGTACTCACTTTCAGTACCAATAGAAAATGGTGTGGAAGATAAGTTTAAAGGAAGAAGAACTAGTCTTGTGAGATGGGAAAAGTGTAAGAAGTGAATTTTGATAAAAAAGTTTGATCCAAACAATCAAAAGGAAACTATGTCGTTAGCAACTGATTTTTTAGAGGCGGTTTCAACTTGCTTTTTGCCTGAGCATCGTGATCTTGTTGTAGGTTTATATGAGGTGGTTAAGTTAATGAGTATTTTAGGTACTGATGATGATGCAGTAAATTTCCATTTTACACAAGATCTGGAGATATCTAGCTAAATGACCCAAATGAAACCTTCATTGCTGATGACTTGAAGTTGAAAGAGTTGTTCATGGAATCTTCTGCAAGCCCAAAATTTGCATGGCATCATAACCCTTCTCATCCCAACATACCATTGGACTCATTTCTCTCAATTTATATCCATCTTGGAGCTTGGAACATATCCCAAGAAACACAAAAGGTTGACATATCTTTGCAAAAGATTTCTGCAGGAAAGGGGATGGTCGGAGTAGGACTATACAGAGTTATTTTAGCATATCTTGCAAACCCTTTCGCCAAATTTCCACCTAATATAACGAACCAAAGTGTGAGTACTCTTATTGAGTCTACTATCTATGAAGCTACTAAACCAACTATAGTTGAGTACTCACTTTCAGTACCAACAAAAAATGTTGTGGAAGATAAGTTTAAAGGAAGAAGAATCAGTATGGTGAGGTGGGAAAAGTGTAAGAAGCAAATTTCGATCAAAAAGTATGATCCACGGAATAAAAAGGAAACTATGTCCTTAGCAACTGAGTTTGCAAAGGCAATTTCAGCTGGCTTGTTGCTCGAGCATCTTGATCTTGTTGCAGTTTTATGTGAGGTCGTTAAGTTAGGGTGTATTTTAGGTTTTAATGATGATGCAATAAATTGCAAGCTTACCCAAACTATGGAGATATCATCTAAGTTCCCCAAATGAAACCTTCATTGTTGATGACTTGAAGTTGAAAGAGTTGTTCATGGGATCTTTTGCAAGCACAAAATTTGCATGGCATCCTAAACCTTCAGATCCCAATATACCATTGGACTCCTTGTTCTCAATTTATATCCATCTTGGCGCTCAGAACATATCCTAAGGAACACAAAATTTTGACATCTCTATTTCAAATGACATTTCTTTGCAAAAGATTCATGTAGGAAATGGGATGGTCAAAGTAGGAATATACAGAGTTATCTTAGCATATATTGCACACCCTTTGGCCAAATTTCCACCTCATATAAGGCATCAAATTGTGAGTACTCTTGCTGAGTCTACTATCTATGAAGCTACTAAACCATATACAGTTGAGTACTCACTTTCAGTATCAACATAAAATGGTGTGGAAGATAAGTTTAAAGGAAGAAGAACTAGTTTGGTGAGATGGGAAAAGTGTAAGAAGCAAATTTTGATCAAAAAGTCTGGCCCACACAATCCAAAGGAAACTTTGTCCTCAACAACTGATTTTGCAGAGGAAATTTCATATGGCTTGTTTCCTGAGCATCCTGAACTTGTTGCGAGTTTATGTGAGGTGGTTAAGTTAGGGTGTATTTTAGGTTTTGATGATAAGGCAGTAAATTGCATGCTCTAGTCCAAAAACTTGCAACTGTTAGTAGATGATGAACATTTCCTCTCATCTATTTTTCCTACAATGAATGAAAGCTTGTTTCCATAAGAACCAGCGAGAGGATTCTATGGATGTAGCTCTAGTGACACAAAAAACATCTTGAGACCAACGAAGCCAATGAAATCAACTAGATTTTTTTCACTAGATTGTCTACAAGGATGGGAAACTAGCTTGTTTTTGTTTAAACAAACAATAACCAATATGGAATAATTTGCATCCAAGAGTATGAAAAAGAATTTGGTGAGGTTGTAATTTCCATTGGTAACAATAGATACATATAAAAAATATCTTCTGAAGCTGATAGGTGATGCCCACTTCAAATTAATGATTACTTCATAATTTCTCAGTGGTAATGAAAATAGTGGAATGGTGCCACTGAAGCCGGATGATTTACTTGGTAGTCCAAAACTCATGGAACATTTTGTAGTAAATGGAAAATCAAAGGAAACAACTTCATCACTTCCTTCAAGTGGTAATGGCAATGGTGATTTGGATGTAGAGATGCTGAAGTCAATTGTAGGAGCTATTGTTTTGAGCCTTTATGGGTAGAATTTATCATTCGGTAATCCACCTGATAGACCTAACCATGATATTTCTGACATTGGTGTCAACATAAGGCCTTAAAGGTGTGTCACTTCAGCTGTAATCTCTTAGAGGAGCTCATCCCTTCCAATAAAGTCCTAAATATTTACAGAATTGATAGTTCTAGGTCTTACAGAATAGCATAGAAAACATGGATATAACTGGAAATCATATAAAGTCCAAATGTTCTCACGAGTTCAGGAGGGTCCTTCAAGAAAATAGGACTCTGAAACATCTCAATATGTCAAACAATGGCATCAGTGATAAGGGTGTTTCCTACATTGTAGTTTCTCTGTTTTCGAACCATACCCTGTAATCCTTGCAACTTGAAAGAAATCCAATGGGAGGAAAAGGAATTGATCATTTTCTTTGTCCTCTTATAGATTCAAACTAGGCCAACCTGAAGAAAATAATTATCTGGAATTTTTTTCCATTGGGGGACCTCAGACTAAGATGGGTAGTTCTGGTGTAAGTGCATTGGTTTAGATGATCTCCACAAACCAGAGTTTACTAAAATTCACTATAAATGATGATTGTAGCATGGGCGCAACTGATTTCATCAAAATTCGTGTAGCTCTTCAAAGAATTGCAACTTTGAAGTCCTTGTCTTTAAAGGGATGTAAAGAAGTTGCAGGAGATGCAATACTTGAAGCAATTATGGATACATTGCAGGTGAATCCATGGCTTGAAGAGATTGATCTGAATGGAACTCCACTTCAAGCCTCTGTTAAAACTGATTGTGTTCACCAACAGCTTGGAAAAAATTCCAATTCTGAGCCACATATTGATTTCTGGAAGACATGCCCATGAAAGTGCCCAAAACTACTAGTGTTTTCCTCTGTGGACAAAAATTTGCAGGCAAGATTTATGACTTTCCCTATTCAACCTTAATTAATTTCTCACTATACACAAAGGTAAAGGAAACGATCCAATCTTCTTCTATATATTGTGGAAATATTCAATGAGGAGGATGATAATGTATTATATATAATACTTAAAAACAACTATAGATAGATATATAGATCGATCATGCAATGACCACGAGGAAGATTATTCATTATTTGGAATCAAATAAAATATGACCTAAAAATAGTTTTAAGCTTTTCAAAATTCATAAGAGTAAGAAAATTTTACAGTTTCTAAAATTAGATGATGTATCCTTGTTAAGAATGTTATTGGGTATTCCATGATAAATTGGAAAACCAAGATTGATTTTTCCAATTCAAGTGACCAATACCTACAATTTTGGTTACAAGTAAAACAAATCTATGTAATTCCATATTGTAGGTGTTGCTCGAGCCAAGCTTCCATCAGTGGACCAAATAAAAACTCTTTTGCACCCAGTTGAACCCATCACAAGAACTCAATGTAACAAAATCAAGGTCTTGGAAGATGATGATACTAGAATCTAAATTTGGGAGCTTGCGGGTCAGCATGAGTTCCATGCTTTTCATTATCTCATGTTCCCTGGTCCTGGGAGCCCATCTTTCTTTCTCATAATTTTTTTCCTATTCAGAAAACCAGACAACAGACATTCCAAAAAGCTTCAAGAACTTGAAGAAGATATAGTATATCAGCTAAGATTTATTGTTTCCAATTCTAGAAGAGCAGAATCCTTTCTCACTCATGTCATAGTTGTTTTCACTCATATTGATAAAACTTTTGAAAGTTTAGAATTTTACTTATCAACTGTCCAATGTGTTTACAGGCTTGAGGATTGTTTCACTACCTTTTTTGAATTATCCCCAACCGTATATATAGTGGATGCAATGTCATCTAGTTTAGTGAATGAGGTTTCTCATCATGTGCAGCAAACAGTGAAAACAATTTTAGAAAGGGTTCCCAAAATTTACTTATGACTTAAGAGTGTTGTTGTTCAATTGGAAATCTAAGCATTACAACAAGCCAGTTATGAGATGGGAAGAGTTTTCTCAACTGTGTGAAACGAATATTCCATCACTAAGAATACAGTCTCGCTATGATGACCCCACAAAGGTTGAAGAGAGGCGAAGAGCCATAGCATGCTCTTTGCATAAAGTTGGAGAAATCATCTATTTTGAAGAGCTTTATTTCATCATAGTCGAGTGTGAGTGGTTTTGTGAGGAAGTACTTGGACATCTAGTAAGACTGAACAACAAAAGTGAATCTACTTTAAATCGAAAACAAAGGGGCTTTACAACTAGAAAAGAGTTGGAGTTTATTTTAAGACAATATTTATAGGGTTTAGTACTTGGATTTGGTCCCATAATTTTTGAGAATGTGCACCCAAGTCACCTTGTGAGCATGATGTTGAAACTAGAACACTATTATGAACAAGATCCTCGCAATCACAATTTGAAGCTTTTCATACCTACAATACTAGAGGAAGGTTGGTAGAAGCCACAAACATGGAAGCTAGGTGGATCAAGCTACATCTACACTGGATGCCATTTTGAGTGCAATGATTCAAATCACACTCCTGGATTCTTCCCAAAGTTGCAGGTAGGACCCTTTGATTTTAATACTTGAAAATACACAATGAAAATAGTCAAACTGGAGTCTCTTTTATCTATGAGAAGAATAGGAGACATGACTAATTTATTCTAAATATCATAGATCTCATGTCCTATTTACTGCTCAACCTTGAATAGAGTTGAAGCTGGATATCATATTCCCTGGGGTGGAAGGCATAATATGTTAGATTCACCCACTTATCCATTTAAGGAAAACTGATTCGAGATTGTAATAAAGAGCTTCTACCTGAATATTGTGAGCCATTACGTAATCATTCCCCCATGTTTGTTTACTTATCTATCTCCCCAGGTAAATTCCCGACTATTACATGCAAATTGGGATACAATGCTTATGCCTCCAACGTATCCCTTTGTTCATGGAAAGCAAGGAACATAGGGAATGCATCAAGGAACAAAATGAATGCTTCCATATGATTCACTCTAATTATCCAACAATGTTTCAATGACCAGTTTGGAATCTATCCTGATAATCAACTCTCATATCTCTCTTTGTAAGGCAATATTTAAGCCTCTTAGAATTGTTCTAAATTCTCCTTCATTATCAGGACTACATTACAGTTCTTCCATGTTTGAAATAGAAAAACTATTAGAGAAATTTCATAGATGGCTACTTGTGCCAACAGCCACGGATTTTCCTTTATTTCCCTATGAAAATGGAATATTTAAAAATCCAATAGGATACAATCTAGATTAGATTCTATCAACAAAGAGTTGGAATGAACCATAAAATCCTTCTATGGAATGAAGAAAACATAACCAAAAACATATTATTTTCGACCAGTTATGGCTTGTCCACACTCTCGACCCATCTTTTAATGCACTTCAATAAAACTTATCAACTAGTTACTAGCCCACAATAAGTTCTTCTCCACTCTCTCGATCTCATCTTTGAAAAATTTCCTTGTGTCTAGTCTATCCAATTGACATTACAACGAATATTGGTAGGGAGGAAAATACCACTTTTCATACTTTTCGCCTTTTAGTGTGAAATGATAGTCATTTAATTTGTCACAACTGACCATTAATGATTAGGATTTCTCTCTACGTAAAGAGGTTTCAAGATACAAATGAAATATATGGTTTCCATGAGCCAAATCTTCCCAGTGAAACAACAGAAACTAAGTAAATGACTCAAATCTTGGAATTTACGAATTTAAATTTTCTACACCTCAAAGAACCGTGGAACCCACACGGAAACAAATTATTTGTTTGGAAAGCTTCTGATATAACAAAACTCAAAGAAAATATGCCTCACTATGAGAAATTTAGAGAAAAGAAAATCATAATTGATTTTGTAGTTTGTAATCAATATTGGTGTCCAACAGTGGGATTGCTTAAAACTTAAGCCCCAAGGAATGTTGTATTCATCACAACTGGCATGTATTCTCTAAACCAACATGTCAATGGCTGAAGAGACCAGGATATAGAAATAGTTGAGGACACTTAGAAGATTTATAAAAGAATGGTGCAAACTCACATTTAAGAAATTCAAGTAAGAAACCTTTTTCTATTTGCAATCCATACCAGCATTACATGTAGATGCATAATGGGAAACTCCTTCCCTATAAATGATATAAAAATACCACCAAGTTGTCTAGAGTCAATATCTCCATTACAATATATTACCTAGAGTAGATATGAATAGATAGATCTCAAGCCTCAAAGTAGTTGACCAGGCATTAATATCCATTAGTAGCTTAGCTTACATAATCTATATTTCCCTCGAGACATAAGGTCCAAATGGTAGTTGCTTTGGTTATAGGATCCCACAATAGTGTTTTTGTTGCTACCAAGAATGGAATTTGAAACTTGCATTAGGAAATTTCTTCACTTTAGCATCAGACCGCAATATTATATCCCAAAGTTGCCCCTACCTACCATCCTTTTTTCTTACCTCTGGTTTTGTTGTTCGACTACCTTACTATGTTGGTTCCACAGAAGAGTGCCCGTCATTTAAGAATGAGTGGAGTGAGATACAAGGAACAATATCAAATTCCCTATTATTGTTTATCAAACTGGATATCATTCATAACAATTAATTCCTTTCGATATATTTGATATCGATATCTAATAGTTTGATTTGCACCTTATCTCATTTTTATGGCCACCTTTTTTATCTGTCATGGGTGCACCTCTACAACAAAATCTTGGGGTCAGATAACAAACAAACTGCCACTTACAAACTTGAGAATAACCTCATCTCAATAGTCATCAATGGCATTGACATCCGAGTTGAACTCATAGCGAAATGGGCTACTATATGGATATATTGGCTTGCTCATCACAAGACTTGAGTGAGACTCTTAAAGTTTTGAACTAGGCTGTTGTTGAAAGCATTCTAAGACTTTGTGCATCATATGCGAGTTTCCAAGGGGTACTATTAGTTCAAGTTACTTTAAGGCCACAATGTATGCAGGACCTTCCACCACCAAGGTATAGGAAGGACCAATTTGTTCTGGTGGAGTATTTGAAGCAAGAGATACTCTCAGTTCTAGTAGATAACATATATAAATATCATCATAGCTGGAGTGTTTTTTGTTGAAGGAGGGTATAACATCTTAGGGGATGGATTAAACTACGCAAGGGACCTTCTTGGAGAGGAAGAATTTAAGGATGTATTGTAAAGATGATATCACAATCTTTACAAGCTCTTTGTTGAGCTAGATGTGCCATCAAGTAATGCCATCCCCATTTGTCAAGGTGCTCAGAATGATGATGAAGAAGAAAATGAAGATGAGTCTATGTCTCCTACCATTGTTGGGATAGAAAAGGGGGTTGAGAAGGTATTAAAGAGACTAAATATTATTGAGAGGGGCCTCTAGGACATCAAGCAAGAAATTCAAGGACTGAAGTATTATGAGCGCAAACTTATGATGTAACTCCAGAAAAAATTGAACAATTTGATCAACTTCTCAATCCAACTGGAAGAGAGAAAAGTCCCACACATGATTTATTTTTTCAAAGCGGACAGCGGCTTTGCAAAAAGGTTGATGAGAAATAATTTTTCTGGCATGACTGCACTGTAATTACATCTGTTATGTGAATACATGCACAAATTGCATGTTTTTTACGGCCAACTTAGGTACAATTTAATGAAAGTCGACAATAAAACAGTGCAGAGCATCCTTCCATATCTTAACGAGTTCATGAAAATCCCGTAAGGCATGAGTATACTATACATGGACATTAATACGTGGGATTCATTGGGAAATTTGAATATCGACTTCAATATAAAGGATATATAGGGCACATTAAATATGGACAGTAATACTGAGCATTTAAACCAGGAAACCTTTGGGCACATTGAATAGAGACATTATTACAGATAATTTAAACCTGGAGTATGCATCTAGGTTGCTAAGAAGAGTTCACATAAAAATGACTATGGAATCTGAGATATGCAACCTTAAGGACCATATCGAACCAGAGGCTATACAGGTTTGCAATGTGTTGGTTGTAATCAAACAATAACACAACCACAAAACATGACTAATGAAACCAAACCAACAACCAATCACAACAAATCCAAATCTACCAAAGGCAAACAAATAGTACCGCTGAGATTGTGAATTGAAGGAATAATTTTGGCTTCCAAGGATTTGATTGACACCACTCGCACCTTTCTTCCTCTCGCGTGCATTGTTGGAAGAATGAACAAATCCATCAGACAAATACCCATCCTAATCTGCAGATCCACATTCGCTTGTCCCAGAATAGTGATTGACATTGTAGAGTGAATAGTAATGGTCAAGATTTCCCATACTAAAGCTCTTTCTCATGCCGACCATGCCATTGTTTGTAGCAATGAGCATGACCCCAAAAGGTTATTAGTGAAAATTGCTTTCTTATATTTCCATATTTTTCCTTTCACAATTTCGAATAATGGAAGCTTCTTTGATCTCTTCAAAGATTTCCATCAACCCTGACAACAAATACCCCCTTTCTCAGCGTCTTACAATACAGGTCACCCATACCAAATCTACCACTATATTTTGTATTGTAGGTATTCCTCGTCACCTCTGCTATGAAACACGCCTCGACAATCAAGAACGTTATCCAACAAATAAAGAATAATATGATCACCCATGTGTGAGATCCGCCAGGTTTGAGAATGCTTCCACAGCACATGCACCTGGTGAAGGCCAGGACAAGAGCCTAGCTCACCAGAAGAATGAAAAATGCCTCAACTCCATACCAAGTAGAGATGTTTGAATTGTACACATAGAAAGTTGCCTCATCGTACTTGCGTGGAGTCATGACTCTAGTGCTCCTCCTACACTCTGCGGCCACTGCGAAGCGGAAAGCAATGAGATTGAAAATGAAGATGATGAACATAAGCACCTTTGACGCCATTGTTGTTTGCTTGTTGGCGGAACTTGAGATCAACCCTGGGATCAAGATGATTGGACAGATAACTTTACCTTCTTCCTTGGAGTCTTATAACTAAATTTGTAACTAATTTAATATCGGTCGAATGAATTGGATGCCTCGAATTATTTTAATTGTCTAACATCTACATCAAGGGCACAAGAATGTACACGTAATCTAAGAGGAGAGTTCTTTTGGGAGGGAAACGTATTACGACATATTTATATTAACTATATATTTTTAATTTTTCTAAACTATTCTTTATATATATATATATATATATATATATATATATATATATATATATATATATATATATATATATATATATATATATAGCAAATCTAACTAATAGACAATGATTTTTTCTTTGAATTTAAGAATACAATTTTGAACAAAATTATGTATTTTTTGGGGTTTTAAATGGACTTTTGAATACATAAATAAAACCTATAAGTACTTGAACTTTACAAATTAAATAATTTAAATTTATGTTTTTTAAAAAACTCTAGAAAATTTTAAACAAAATTAACCCAAAAAACCATTTCATCTCTTATATATAGATATATTATTTACATTAAATATTTTAAACATTTAATTAATTTTAAAATATTAATATATCTTGGAGTTTTGATTTCCTAAAATTAATTTTTGTTTTATTTTATTCTTTTAATTATATAATTATATATATATATATATATATATATATATATATATATATATATATATATATATATATATATATATATATATAACTTTTAACCTTACATAATTTGAAAATTCAATATTTTTTAGTTACCGCCACATAATGCGTGACATTCCTATTTGGTGCACAATGTCAGAATCTGTCAATCGGGGAAGACCCATAAATTATTACGGATGTAGGAGAATTTACCGATATACGAGGGTGACCGCCGTTAGGTAAGAAATTCCGGAGGCTCGGCCGCTAGACTCACCTTCAATCGTCGAATATCGAAGGGCAGGGATGGTGCTCTCCAACCAGGGCATGATGCTTAATAAGGCATAGAGTGGGGAAGAATAGCGACATGTGAATGGACATTGTTGAAAACAAGGGTGGATGATAATGAGTTACAATTGCAATAGTTAGTTATGTGTACTCTGAAAATGGATATTTTGCTATGGTCAATCTAACACATTCATTAATTAGATGACAACGAAAGAGTTTCGAGCCCAAGATGAACCAACACGAATCTTTTCTACAAGACTGAAATTGCCTAAATTATTCCTCAATTAGTGGAAATAACCATTTCCCTCCTCTGATACCTAAAATACATTGTAGGAGACTGATTCTTCAAGTAATTTAATATAACTAACAATTTCCCCAAAAGATGCAAAGAGAGGCTGATAAAAATGTTAAATTGAAAGAATTGCATTTTGGTTCAAAATAATAAATATTATAATAATTCAATCATTCAAACTAAACCTAGTCAATAAATTGCCTAAAATAAAATATATCCTTAATCAAAATTATACAAATTATTATTCTTCATTTCTCTCAATTATTTATATAATAAAATCCAATCAATCATTCGAAATTGAGCACATCAGGCAGGCCAGTCCGCTTTGCCTACAATAAAACTCATTGGGTTTCCAAATCCATAGGTTGAGATTGAGCCCCCGCTTTGCCCACAATAGAACTCTCTGGGCTTTCAGACCTATAGGTTGAGATTGATCCACAGCCTGTTGCTACTGGTTTTGCTAGTAATTCAAAGGTCTTCTAAATAACATGATGTGTGGCTCAGGACGATGAATGGCATAGTGCACCCATCCACGAGACTACTGAACTCCAATGCTTTCCATTCGTTCTGGACCAAAAAGAATATCAATTTGGTTAAAATTATTAATATGTTTATAACAATAAAAATAAAAAATAAAACAAACAAACAGATTATCGCATTAAAAATGGCATTTGAAAACAAATTAGGCATTGATTACCACATTGGGAAGTTGGCAAAACAGATGCCTTTGCATTAAAAATAGCATTTGAGAAAAAAATGCGGTGCTTACCTCATTGAGAAGTCAATTCTTGGGAAGCAATTTGGTAGTGTCTGGAGGGAGAACCACATGTTAGGAGATGACACATAATGCCCAATCATCAAAATAATCCATTTGGGTGAAATAAAACCCTAATTACATATATTCAACTCACCACCTAGACAACCAGCAATCAAGCATACCCACACTCAAAGATAAAACTATAAATATCTCAAAGAAACTTTGATATGCATCTGATTGTAACTGACCAAAAGCAGTGGTCAGGCATTTATTTAATATATGTCCAAACTTCCAAGAAATGATTTGCAATGTAAGAAAAACATGGACACATCGTCTCCTTCTCTGCATTTATTTAAATACCTAGCATTCTAACTTTAAAGGGACCTACATAAATTCATGGAAAACCTTTAATCTAGACATCAATAGGTTGTCTTGGGTGGAGGGCCATGATGACAAAGAATTTCGAATACATCTTATAAGGAGATTTTGAAGTTAATAGATATGATTGCGGGATTGGAACAATCGTCGATCCTTCAGTTTAGCAAAAGAAAATTTCTTAATAAATTCCAGATATCATGGGCGACGATTCCTTCAATTTTATTAAGATATTTGACATTGCATCCTTTTATATACTCACTGTGAGGTTCTTATTTTCACTTGACAGAAATCAAGCAGGTCTAAAACCAAAGGCTTTTCCAACAAAGAATGAAAAGCTCAAAATTGGATGCAAGGTTTGCCCCTATCTTAAGGGCTATTCCACGACTAAGAATACATGTTAATTCATGACAGGCATCACTAACATGGTTTGAATACTTGAAACCTTGTGTTGCTTTTATCGCTTAAGTGTTTGGAGTAAGCTTGTTCTTTGTCGCATTAAAAATGGCATTTGAAAAGAAATTAGGTGCTGATTACACCTTGGGAAGTTGGCAAAACAAATGCATTTGCATTAAAAATGGCATTTGAAAACAAATTAGGTGTTCATTACCACATTGGGAAGTTGGTAGAACAGATGCATTTGCATTGAAAATAGCATTTGAGAACAAAAATGTGGTGCTTACTTCATTGAGAAGTCGGTTGTTGGGAAGCAATATGGCAGTTTCTGAAGGGAGAACCACATGTCTGGAGATGACACACAATGCCCAATCATCAAAATAATCCATTAGGGTGAAATAAAACCCTAATTATAGATATTCAGCTCACCACCTAGATAGCCAGCAATCAAGCATACCCACACTCAAAGATAAAACTATAAATATCTCAAAGAAACTTTGATATGCATCTGATCGTAACTGACCAAAAGCAGTTATCAGGAATTTATTTAATATATGTCCAAACTTCCAAGAAATTATTTGAAACGTAAGAACAACGTGGACACATCATCTCCTTCTCTGCATTTATTTAATTACTTGGCATTTTAACTTTAAAGGGACCTACATAAATTCATAGAAAACCTTCAATCTAGACATCATTAGGTTGTCTTGGGTGGAGGGCCATGATGACAAAGAATTTCAAATACATCTTATAAGGATTTTGAAGTTAACAGATGTGATTGCAAGATTGGAACAGTCGTCGATCCTTTAGCTCGGGAAAAGCAAATTTCTTAATAAATTCCAGATATCATGGGCAACGATTCCGTCAATTTTATTAAGATATTTGACATTACATCCTTTTATATACTGACTGTGAGGTTCTTATTTTCACTTGACAGAAATCAAGCAGGTCTAAAAACAAAGGCTTGTCCAACAAAAAATGAAAAGCACAAAATTGGATCCAGGGTCTGCCCTTGGCTTAAGGCCTATTCTACGACTAAGAATACATGTAAATTCATGACAGGCATCACTAACACAGTTTGATAGTGTTGATTATTAAGCATACATCTATTCCATAGAAAAAGACAGAAAGTGAGTACATGACCAAGCCTCTGTATGTGCGCAACATAAACTAACCCCATCATTAAATCCACACATGAAAAAGTATTACAATATTTGAAGAATGCACCAAACCCCATACAAACTAGGTGTCTAAGAGATGAAACTATCATTTTGCTCAACGATCAACAATCAAACTTCGTTCAATAGTCTAACACCACAAATCTACGGTCAACAATAGGACATGGCATCAATTGAGGCAATTCATTTCAAAGGGAAATGCTATTTTTTAATATAGTTTTTTTATTTAATTTTTTATATTAATATTGAAAAAATATATTTTTAATTTATTTATATTTATATTCAACTTTAATTCAGCATTATTTATTATTTATTTTGATAAATTTTAAATATATATTAGTGAATAATTTATTATTTATTTTGTTTTTTTTTAATTAAAAAAATGAAAAAATAGATGAGTTTTAGTAGCTTTTAAAATTCATTGACTTTTTTGGGTTTTGGCTTAGAAAATGACACTAGAACAAAAATCTCGGCTTATAAAGTTGACGAGGTGACATTTAATCTTCATTTTAGATAGATAATGTATTGATTTATTTTTCTTTTAATTTCAATCTTTCCAAATTTTAATGTTACACCTAAAAACTATATATTGAAATATTTCTTAATATTACAAAATTTAATATATTTTTTTAATAAAATATTTAGAACAGTTTATCAATCAAATTTGAAATAAATTTAAATCCAAAATTTTATCATTGAATTTTGGTTAAAAATAGGAAAAAGAAAATTCTACTTCAGACAACAAAAGATTTCCGATTAACTTTAGTCTCTGGATACTTCAGGCACAGCTCCACTCAGATTTCTCAAGTTACTCACCGCCGATGCACAATTTATCGATTTTCGTCATTGCAGGCGCAACCGTCTCAAATCTCATCTTCCAAGGTATATATAATTACTATCTTCTTGAATGTTGATCTATACAGTACAATCCTAAACAAGTAAAATATGAATTTCGGTGGCTTTGTTAAGCTGCATATGTTGATGTAGACCGCCGGAAACAACTTATTACCCTCATTTTTACAAGGTTGTTGCAGAGCCCCATTTTTCTGGGCATTAATTCTTGATGCATAGATGTATGTAAAATGTTGAATAGCAGACTGGATTTTGTAGCTAATAGATACTTTGTTCTTGGCTCTGCAGTTAAATCATACCGGGTTAATATCGAGACATGGTCGAGGAATGTTTTTTTTTTTCAATATGGAAGCCTGCAAGAAAGCTTAATGGAGAAAGAACCCAATCTGTATAAACCACAGGCTGCAAAATTCACAAAGAGTTTTCCCCTGTTGCTAACCAATCAAACCAATAGGAGTTCCTTCATCCAAGACATTGTATTTCTTCCTCAGGAAGTCCTCTTCTTAGTACGCCTGTCTTCTACAAACTCCAATCTGATATCCCACAAATCATCCCCCAGCTGTTCATTCTCGCAACAAATCCATACACCAGTGAATGCCATCGAGTATTTACAATTTGTATATTCTATCCAACCACGAGCTGCAGTCGAATGCCAGGTTCCTCCCCTTGCAACCCATTGGTCTGCAACATCAGTGGCTGTAGTGGACACAGCTAATTATAGCTCAGATTTACCAGAGATCATCACAGCAAAATTGGGTTACTTTGATCATTCCAGACCCATCAAATGGGATTATATGGTATATGAGAGCTTGGCCACAAAGAGGGATATTGTTGTATTTTCCAAAGGGATTAACCATAGACAAGGACTCAACATTGAAACCAAATATCTACGCTGCATATTCAACAATACCATTGAAACTATGGTCACACACTGCACAAGAAGTCATTAGACGCGGGCATCCCAATGAATGAGTTCGTTATCAGCTCATTGCCTCCGAAATCACTCTTTGAATCCATGGGAAATCCATTCCTTCCGTCGCTTATTATAAAATCCCTCCATCTCATCATTCAAGCAAAAGTAGTACTCAAGATAATGCACAGAAAATGAGACTACTCTGTGCCTACACCATGGTGTTCATTAGCCCTTATTTCCTTTCCGTTATGTTATGTGGATAAAAACACTGTATCGTTTAATTGAAATTTATGGATGGATTTGAATCATTGGCCCTTATTTCCTTTCTTTGGGTTCATATCATTCAAGCCTTTAGTTCGCTTGACCATGATGCCTCAAATTCAGTACTCAGATAAATACACCGATGATACTTATGAATACAGGTTTGTAACTCAGAGCTTGCGCTATTTTTTTTTGTTAAAGAAAATATTTTTTTTGCTTTTTGGCTAGATGGTGGACATTCAGATCCACTCAACCAACCGCATACTACATCTATCATTGACAACCTCCTATTGATTTAACCCTATAGATACATACAATTGCAGTTTCCCTTCATTGCCACTGTAATTTGGAGCCTGGTTATTTATCATTCAAAGTTGCAGGGAAAGGAAGCTGAAGCGCTACAAATCCATACTTATTTTGGAAGCTGCCTCTCGTAAGTTGCTCAATGTAATACACCTCTTTTAGTTGAAGAAGGCATACAGAACAGTGTATGTGAAGGCCGAGAGAAGAGTGATCAATCACTACAAGTACCAGGCTTGGAGTGAATTCAAGGCTAAGTTTCGAAGGAGGGTGTCTGTGTATGTCGTGGATTGGAAAGAGTCTAAGAATGTTGTGTCCCAAGATCGAGCTCCAGGCCTTGGCAACAGGGCCATCAAACCCCATGAATGGGAGAATATGTTCTGCCAAGTGAATGACAGTGCATTGAAGGAGTTTACACGTAGAGTGTTTTCTTTGAATGATAAAGAACCAGGCTCCAAATTACAGTGGCAATGAAGGGCAACTGCAATTGTATTTATCTATAGGGTTAAATCAATAGGAGGTTGTAAATGATAGATGTAGTATGCGTTTCGTTGAGTGGATCTGAAAGTCCACCATCTAGCCAAAAAGCAAAACAAATATTTTATTTAACAAAAAAAATAGTGCAAGCTCTGAGTTACAAACTTGTATTCGTAAGTATCATCAGTGTATTTATCTGAGTACTGAATTTGAGGCATCCTGGTCAAGCGAACTATACCATCTATAAGGTACAAATTTGAATGATTTGATGAATTGAGAGGTTCCTTTGAGAATAGATGAAATTAATTTGTCTGTAATCTGCATGCAGGAAGATGTTCAACTTCTTAAATAAATAGGAATGGCCGTGTATCATTTTTATATTTCCTGGCAATGTATATTTCCTAGTAAGTTGAATTAACGAGCAGTGATATCGTTATAAATAAATCTCCAATGTATTTTAAGTAACTGTTGGATTCCATAATTCTCACATTTCCATTATTTGTAAATTTATAGAGGGTTCTCCAAGACACAACAGAGTCGATGAACAGGGAATTTCTCATTACAATCATCTTAACAATGAGTTGTTCTCAGAATGGTATTTAAAACTCAAATTATTTACTTGCCTCGCACAAAGATTTACATGTATGTGGCTTTCCTACACACGAATATGATTTTTCATGCAGGTATAGAGCCTTTTGTGACTCTGTTTCACTGGGACATGCCACAAACTCTGGAAGACGAGTATGGGGGATTCCGTAGCAAAAGAGTCATGTAAGATTCATCGCCATAATTCTGTTGCATGCTTCTAAAACGTAAAAATAGATCCCAATTATGATATATATTTTCTTTTTGGTCTAGGGAGGACTCTGGAATATTTATAGAAGAATGCTTTCGATATTTTTGAGACCACGTGAACTGTTCACCACCTACAATGTGGGGCTTCATGCACCAGGTTGTTGTTCCCCCGGATTTGGAAATTGCACAGCCTACAATTCTTCAACAGAGCTTTATATTGTATCCCGCAATATGCTTCTTTCACATAATGACACTGTCAAAATATATAAGATTATATCCTTTTTTTAAATCAGAGTACTAAAATTGAATTAGAGAGAGCAGACTCAAACTCATAAACACAGCAACTTAAAACACTTAGAACTTTAGAACCTCGTAACTTATCTTCATTTAATCACTTATCTTCATTCAATCACTGAACTGATTTTTATACACAGAGGAAATTTCTGGAATCGGTGAGGCGGTAGCTTCTCTAAGAAGCTATCCAGCTCTTCAGAATTCTTCTCCAGAAGACGTCGACTTCTCTAGAAGACGCTAGGTTCTGTATTAATGTTGGTGGTTGGATTTATCAATGTTTTCCAACAAATTAAATATGGGTTCATACAAGTCTTGACTAAATGTTGGAAAATGAAATTCAGGGAAAGCAGAAAGGTTCCATAGGCATGTCACTTATTGTGAACTGGATGGTGCCATTCAAAAAATCATTGCTTGTTTAATAGGCTACCCAGAGAAAAATTGACTTCAAAATAGGATGGTATGTGAAGCGTGCAATTTGTTCTGCCAAGTGAATGACAATGCATTGAAGGAGTTTACAGGTAGAGCGTTTTCTTTGAATAATAAAGAACTAGGCTCCAAATCACAGTGGCAATGAAGGGCAACTGCAATTCTATGTATGTATAGGGTTAAATCAATAGGAGGTTGTCAATGATAGATGTAGTATGCGGTTCATTGAGTGGATCTGAAAGTCCACCATCCAGCCAAAAAGCAAAACAAATATTTTATTTAACAAAAAAAATAGCGCAAGCTCTGAGTTACAGACCTATATTCATAAGTATCATCAGTGTATTTATCTGAGTATTGAATTTGAGGCATCCTGGTCGAGCGAACTAAAGGCTGGAATGATTTGAACACAAAGAAAGGAAATAAGGGCCAATGATTCAAATCCATCTAGAAATTGCAATTAAATGATAAAATATTTTTACCTAGATAACGGTGACTAGCATTTAAGACAAATAACGATAAACCTAGAAGTAATCCCCGTAAAGCCTGATTAAATATATAAAATGAAGGAATCCGTTCTACCGTGATCAATTCATAGCCTGAAATACAAAAATTTAAACAGGCTTTTTATAGATCCGAAAAATGTGGGTAAAGGGTTAGTTAATGCCAACTTGGTGTATAGTGGATAGGTCGAATTCCGCCCTGAGAACTTGAAATGCCCTGCAAACAGCGGTGGAAAGCTCTGACAAAACCTTGAACCGAAAATTAGTGAGCGAGAACCTGAGATTGGGCGAATGAGATGGCGCGTAAAAGGTCGAAATGACGAACTTAGTGAGGAATAAACTAACCAGCGCGCAAGGGCAAAAGGAATACAACCAGGATAATGACAGAAAAACTGCTTTTAATCGTTTGGCTTCCCACGATCTTCGGGTTCCCACGATCAACGATCAAACTTTGTTTAATCGTCTAACACCACAAATCAACGGTTAACAATAGGACACGATGTCAGCTGGGTCAATTCACTTCAAAAGGAAACGCCTTACGGCGTAATAATATTATTATTAAAATCAAAACTATTTGAACAATATTATTAATAATTAGCTATATAAATTATTAATAATTAGCGATATAAATATTTAGTAAAAATATAATAATATTATTATTAAAATCAAAACTATTTGAACAAAAAATTGATCAATATATTTTTGAGAAAAACTTTTGTAAAAAAATTTACCTTTGTGAATGTAAAAATAATTAATTCAAAAATTAAATTAAATTAGACATTAAGATCGAAAGGAGAGCCGGAATGAACAAAAATAGATTTAAATTGTGATTAAAATAAATGACTCCCAAAGAAAATTAAGGATAGATAAAAGACTAGATATAGTAGAATAAGATTAAAAATCCTTAAAAAGTAAAAGAAAAAAAAAGAACAGTAAGGGGAATTAAATGAATCAATAAAAGAAAAAGCATAATTTTGAAAATTAATTAATTTTGGAGTCGTCTAGTGAGGAGGAGGAATTGCCCGGATGGTTAAAAGTAGTCGGAATCTGGGAAAAAAAAATTCAAAAATTCTTGTACAAGCAGTGTTTGAATCATGTTTTCGATGGTGGAAATGGATTCAGCACCATCGAAAACGTAGAGGACATCTAAAATTTTGAAGTTTAACAACTATAACATGGATTTACAAAAATTCTTGCCAGATTTTCTCTAAATATAACCAAAATTCCCATAACCTCCGCCTCGTTAGACTACGCAATTAAGTTTCATTTATGGCCACGTAATATGTGAGATTGCTATTCCAAGGTTAACTTTGAATTTGAAAGTACATGCAGATTCCTGAACACTGTCTAAACCTGTGAATCTGGCAATGAGGCGTAAATTATTATGAATATACGAGGATCAAATATTCGATCACCATTATAGAGGTCAGAAAAACAGACTCTCGGGATGAAAATCCCGAGGCCCGACCGCTAGACTCACCTTCAGTCGCATATCGAAGTGCAATGATGGTGCTCTCCAGCAGGCAATAGTGTTTAATGCATGCCAAAATGGAACCATTCCTGATGCACAACTGATCGATGGAAAATGAAAATCTCAGATTGAATCAAATTATTGATGCCAAATCCTGAATCAAATTATTGATGCCAAATCCTGTTATAAATGATGGAAATTCAGCAGCGATTTTCATTACAAAGAACCTAACATGCAAAAACATCACAAAAATCGCGTAGTCTAACTAGGTGGAGGAGTTGCCCAGAAAGTTATGGAAATTTCGGTCATATTTAGAGAAAATCTGGCAAGGATGTAAATCCAATACTTTGGAATAAAAAAAAAATTCAATATTAAGTAGAAATTAGCAGAAACCACGTGCTATCAAATTACCATAAACAACATGATAGGATGTAGTTTTAACGTTTTTTTCATTGTTATGTTCTAAACGCTATCTCGACTGCCATTTCATAGTGAAATCCAAAATTGGACTATAATGCATTTCAAATTATGGTGTCATAGTAGATGTTTCTCTCACATTTTTTTGTGAATGCATTGTATCTTAATTATTCTTATTATCTTGTATTATCTTGAAATTGGTAAATCTAAGGAGACTTTTTTTTACTCTCTTGTGGAGAAGTTTGTTGAAAGAGAGAAAGCTTTTGGGAAGAAGATGACAATTTTTCAGTCTTTCAAGGAAGTTGTGTGCCTTGCATAAAAAGAGAAGAATCACGCACATGATTCTTCTAGTGGAAGAGGCGGTCGAAGAGGACGTGGAAGGAAGAAAAATAGAGGCAATTATATAGTCTATCTCTCTTCTTGGCTGATTGGCTGATTGACTCTGACCAACACTTAGCCAATTTTCAAGCCCTCCAAGCTCTTATTTCCATGCTTTGTTCCTTAAGTAATTTAGCCCTTATTATTTAGGAAATTCCCTCAATTAGATTTTGCAATTCTTATAGGCTTATCCTTTGACTGCATGCACCACCTGTAAACATTAAAATAGTCTACAATTGATAGTACACTGCCTTGGGATCTCCATCTCAACTGGGTAACTTGAACTCTCTGCATGCAACAATTATTTTTGGTTGATTGATCTGTTAACTCGATGATCATTGAATGTGACTGAAGTCATACTACACTTGACTTTCTACTAGTTCCTCCAACAGTTAGAACTAGTTTAACTGGCAATAACTCAATTTGACTGAAATAAATTGCTACAAATTAGCAATCAATCATACTAAATTGAACTACAGCTTCCCCAACTCCAATGAACTGAGTTAACTGAGTGACAAGTCCCATGTCACCTCAGTTAAATATCTCCAAGATTTCTACTAAAATGGAAATTCGGTTTTCTCTAGTTTGACCAAGGCAAGGTCAAACTGAGTTTTTCTTGCTGCATTTTCAACACTCCCTCTCAGCAAGAAAGGGATTATCAACCACCCCAATCTTGAACCTATGGAACTCGAACTTCCCTCTTGACAAGGCCTTTCTCAAAATATCAACATCTTCTTCCTCTATTAGAATGTACTGCAACAACATTATCTGCCTATGCACACAGTCCCGTCAATAATGATACCAAATATCTATATGCTTGGATCAATCATGAAAAATAGGATTTTCAGATAGCTTGATGCAAATTTGATTATCACAGTGGATCACAGTTGGATCCATCATCTAACCAAACAATCCAACAAGTATTTTTCTCATCCAGATCAACTCACATGTTGCTTGACTTGCAACCATGTATTCTGCTTCTGCAGAGTTGAGTGCCACAAATTTTTGCTTCTTATTGTACCAAGAAACTACTACAGACCCAACACTGAAATTGAACTTGATGTACTATTTTGTTCTGATGGAATCCCCGCGTAATCTGCATCTATGAAGCCACACAGCTTCACTCCCATTGTCCATCTGTACGATAGTCAAAACTAGGTAGTGGCTCTGAGGTACTGTAGAACATGTTTAGCTTCCCTCCAAAATAATTTGGCTGGCCTAGCCATAGCTTGGCTCAACTAGTTGTCTGCATAGCACATATTTGGTCATGTGTTCACAAGATATATTAGTGAACCCACCAATTATCAGTAAATAATAACATCCACTTCCTCACCTAAAGTGGCATCCTCTTTCCTCTAGTTTGTCTCTAGAGGTGTCTCCATGGGTTTGCAACTATCCATGCAGAACCTCTGAAGTATCTCGTTGGCATACTTTCCTTGAGAGACAAATAGTTCTCCATCTCCTTTCCATACTTCCGATCCAAGGATGTAGTGCATGAGACCGATGTGCTTCATTTCAAACCCTCTTGCAAAGTCCTCCTTGCAAGATCTGATGAGCTGCTCTTCTCCAGTTAAAATCAAGTCATCAACATATAAGACAATAATCAACAATTTACCTTCTATGAAAATATGATAAAGGTTTTCATCCACTTCACTTTTGGTGAATCCCAAATAGGTGAGATAGCTACCGATCCTAGTGTACCAAGCATGACATGTTTGCTTGAGACCCTACAACTCTCACTTGAGTCTGCACACATGGGACTCTCAATCAAAATTCTTGAAGCCTTACGGTTTCTCAATATACACCTCCTCCTCAATAACTCCATTGAGGAATGTTGTTTTCACATCCATATGGTGGATCTTCCATGCCATCTGTGCAACCAGAGCAAGAAATGATCTGATGGATGAATACCTTGCTACAAGAGAAAAGGTCTCCTCATAGTCAATCCCCTCGACTTGAGAGTACCCGTTGGCCACAAATCTTGTGTTGTAATTTTCCATGTTGTATGTTGTATGATTTACCTTGAATATCCATCTCGAACCCACAACTTATTTGTTTGTTGGTCTTGGGAACACTTCCCAAACATTGTTCTTTACAATGGATTCGAAATCCTCTACCATTGCATCAACCCATATAGGTTGCTCTACTGCTTCCTCGAAAGAGGATGGCTCAGTCTCTACAAGCTCAGTCCTCAGAGCCATGTAGCCAGTGTACTGATTTGGTGACCCTCTCTACCTGCACTAATTTGAAGGAGAACCCACATTCTCCCTCGCATCCTCCACAAGTCTCTTAGCTTCCCTAATACTTTTTCTGCGTTCTCTATATGTTTTTGCTTGAGTGGTTATCTCCACTCTCTACTCCTCAATTTGTGGTTGCTCCACAAATTCCTGAGGTTCCTCCTTTGGAGCTAAAATATCCTCTTCCAGTGGGATCTCAAGCTCCCTCTAAAGAGAGCACTACATGGCTTTGTCTTCATCAAATTTTACATCCCTTTACACAACTGTGATTCAAAGGGATGCTAAGTACACATGGTAGTTGTGGGAAGTTTCCGTGTAAC
This sequence comes from Pinus tabuliformis, assembly GCA_031772625.1. NCBI lineage: Eukaryota > Viridiplantae > Streptophyta > Pinopsida > Pinales > Pinaceae > Pinus > Pinus tabuliformis. The sequence goes on from CM062815.1 coordinate 181,089,634, forward strand.
CCACAAATACCACCAATTTTATTGTTGTCTCTAGCTTCTTCCTTGCATCTTTAGATATTTAAAGTAAATAGAGGCTACAAAAATCCTGAAGTGTGACACATCCAACTTTCTCCCTGAGAAAGCCTCCTCCATTATAATCATGCCTAGAATCAGATGGCGAATCTGGTTCTACAAATAGATTGTTGTGTTGCATGCCTTGGCCCACAAGTGCAGAGGTAGGCCTTGGTCATCAAACATCACCCTCGCTGCACCCACAATGCTATAGTTCTTCCTCTCAGACACCCATTCTGCTATGGGTTGTGGGGTGCTACCAACTCTCGTTAAATGCCTTCTTTTACAAAGAATTTTTTAGATTCATTCGACACGTACTCACCTCCTTTATTGCTCCTGAGAGCATTCACCTTATTGCCCATTTCTTTTTCAATAACTGCCTTGAATTGTATGAACTTGGAGAATGTCTCATCTTTCTTCCACATGAAGAAGATCCAATAATTCTGTCATAAGTCATCAATAAAAATGACAAAATATTTGCACCTAGCAGTGGAGGCTGTCGAGAAAGGTCCACAGAGATCAGAATGGATCCTTTCAATGAGTGCATGTGCTTTTCTGTCCTGATCATGAAATGTGGCTTTTGTGTACTTCGCCATGGTACATCCTTTGCATACATCCGATTTATCAAGTGCTCCTTTGAGTAGTTCTATGGTTACGTAATAGCCCTTGTGAAAATTCCATGTAATAAAAGTTAATAAAGGCAAAATAATTACCATGGTTGATGAGACACATATTCCAAGCTGAATCTTGGGCAAGACATCCTAGTGTGGGTATTTATTGGTTTATTATGGCTAAGGAAATTAGCAAAGCAAATGGCTAATGCTTTGGAAAGGAAAAATGGAATTTTTGGCACATATGTTTATGAAAATAATGGAAATTAGGAGAAAAGGAAAGTGAAAGTTCACAGGTTGCATGTGAGGAGGAAAATGAAGGAAAATAATGGAAAATGAACAAAATGGAGGCCTAATTGATAAAAAGGCTTCTGAGGATCAATTGGTACCTTTTGTCAGTTCAATGTTGGAGCTATCTTTCATTATCCTCTCTCTCTGTCACTCCTAGACACACAGAGTTTTATTGGAGCACCTTGGTATTGGATCAAGAAAGGTAAAGGAGACAAGAGGAAGGAAGGAGAAAGCAAGGAAGAGCAGGATCAAACAACTACAACAAGATTTTTTGAAGGAATCGATTTACATGTGTGGTTTCATTGCTAGATTTGGCATGCATGGTATTGCATGTGGTTATTTTCTGTTATGGCATGGGTTTTTCTAGGTGTGACAATGTTTTCAACCTAACCTTGCCATTTCTTGATAGCCATGGTGTGTTGGGGTTCTCATGTTTTGGTTGAGCTAGATTGTTGGAAGGATTCGAAGCTTAGTGAGGTGGATCTCTGAATAATAGAACACATGGCCTAATAACCTTTGAACCAAACTGTGGGTTGCGGTAAAGCCAAATTTTGTGTTGCCGTAGTGGGCCTAGAAATCCTCGACCAGTCAATGGCAAGATATATAGTAAAGCCTAGAGGTGTTTTTTCCCCAGTGGGCCTAGGAATCCTTATCGGTGAATGGTAGGATATATGGTAAATCCTAGAGGGTGGAGTCTTAGTTTAGGGCCTAGTGATCCCTGGATTAGACTATGGATTGTGGTAAATCCCGAGAGACTAGGAGATAAGAAAATTCATCACGGTGCATGTGGAGAAATCTGGTGGCATCCATGCTTGTTTTGGCCTAGTGATCTGGTGGAGATCATGGTAAAGCTTGTTATTACATGTTGATTATTTTGGCCTAGTGATCCAATGTGGATTGTCGTAGAGCCTAGTTTCTATTAATGAGGGTGAGGTGGTTTAGCCTCGGGATTCCCTAGTTGGTTCTTTTGATTTGAGTCCCACATTCATGCTTTGAATATGGCACGAGGGTGAATGGTTGAAGAGAGAATTGGCTCAACCATTCTATGGTCATGGAACATGGTATCCCCATCCTAGGCTGCCTTTAGCATTCATTAATAAAAGATTCATTCCTTGAAATCTCATGTGTAAATGTATTGGTGTATATGTAGATTCTATGGTTGATGTATCCTTGATATTTTTGTCGCTATCGGGTTGGTTATAAGCATGTATTATGATAGCAATGATGTATGGCTCTCCTTATGTCTCGATTGGTAAGTGAATGAATAATGTATCTATGCTCTAATAGATGATAATGCAATTAATGATATAAGGGAACACTATTTCTTAATGATTATCAGATAAGTATGAGACCCATATACTCAGATATGTTGTTTACACTTGTAGATTACATATTTGTGACATGTTTGACGAAATGCCTATCATGGCTAGTAGGGGTCAAGTCTACACCTTGTCCTTGTTTTTTCAAATGCATCATTGTTATGTTGTGTAAATTCATTTCTGAAACTGCCATTGAGTTCTAGGAAGTGACTTGGTCTCTGGGCCTAAAAAATGGCTCAAATCCCAGAGACATAGGCACAACACTAGGTAGAATATTCCCTAGATGCATGCATACCCATGTTGTGGGAGTGTCTCGAGCCTCCTAAACGCATGCTTGCCCATATCAAGGGAGCATGTGGGATTTTAATGCTCTAAAAATTTTGTTGGTCTTAAGGGATGGTTACCTAAGTGGTTGGGTTGGATCCTAGGAGTTCTGTTGCTGATGTGGAAGGTTTGTGTGGTGTGTTTTCATCTATTCTTCTTCCTTAAGGTAACCTAGGAGGTTCAATCCCATTATAGTGGCCTCTCATTGCATGTTTACTCTAGTGCGTCGCTTACTTGGGTATATGTGGGATGAGGGTGTTACAAAGTGGTATCAGAGAATGGTTCACCTCGTAGATTGGATATGCAATGTGCATTGATCATGCATTCATGTTAGTTGCATGTGTGTTAATCATCCTTGTGGTCTATATGCTTGTTGCATATGCATGGTGTTGGTCATGGTTGTAGTGATGTTTCCATGTGAAATAGGATGTTGTTGTTGTGAAGTGCGTTGTCATGAGTGTATGATTGGTTACACATTGTTTCTGCTTGCGTATTGTCAATGTACATTGGTATGGTTGTTGTTGCCATGCATGAGGTCATGGTATGTGTAGTTGATATGGTCATGCATTGATGGCTGGACTCTAGGTAGACTGATGGTTATAAGCTTATATGATTATGTATTATATGTATATATTTTGTCATGATTATGTTATACATGTACTACATTGATTGGTTGATCTTGTAGATAAGATATCCTCCCCCAATTTTGCTAAGGTATGTTGGTTTATTGTGATTTGATTTAGCTGACATAGTATGCCTGGAAGGAAAGAGATCATAAAAGATTAGCAAGATGGTAGACTACAAACACTCTCCATATGAATCAGATGAACAACGTGGTGTTGGTCACTCTTTTGATTAGCATACACATTGAGAACCTTTAAGGAATAAATAAGGAGTTGTAAGACAGACAATGACAAAATCATGAAGGCACAAGAGAAACAAGAAGAGGTTAATGCAACACTCCTTCAGAGTTTTTTAGAATTACAGCCACAAGGGCCACTTTGGATCAACCATGAATAAGAGGACAAAACTAATGCGACATATGGCAGTAGGTCTTATGGTGGTCACATGTCTGATAGAGATGGAATATTGTTGGATAATCCAGATGGGAGAGGTGATGGATACAAGTATTATTCTAGTTCTAGTTTTGACAAGGATTATGATCATCATCGTTATCATCCTTATAGGAGGAGTGGTAGGGGATAATTTCCAGATGAGTTTAAGAAAAAAAACTACCTACTTTTGATGGAGACTTGAAGAAACAAGAAGATGCATAGGCTTGGATACTTGGGATGAATAGGTTCTTTGAGTTGCTTGAGTATGCAGAAAACATGAAGGCCATAATTTCTCTCTTTAGCCTGAAAGGTAAAACAAATACATCGTGCGAAGATGTGAAGTGGGTTAGATACATCGAGACAAAGGACTTGAGTTGGCATGAGTTCAAGAGGATTTTCAAGAAGAATTACTTGTCATAAAGGTACTATGACAGTAAGGCTAAATAATTATATGAGTTAAAGATGGGATCAATATGATACGAAGAGTACACAAGTAAGTTCCTTGAACTATTGAGGTATGTATCATATCTTAAAGATGAGAAGGCTAAAGTTCAACGATTTGTTAGTGGTTTTCCATTAGCATTTAGAGACCAGATTGAGTATGATGAGCCTCAGAAACTTGAGGAATTTATTGGGTAATTGAAGCACTGCTATGAATAATAAAAGCGTAAGAATGAATCTCAGTAAGGACGAAAAGGGAACGATAAGTATAAAGGTAAGGGAAAATGGCAGACAAAAAGAAGAAGGCCTCTATATGCAGAAGAGAAAGAAAATGTGGCACCACAAAAGAAGTTCAATGCAGCTAGATAGGGATATGGGTCACAGCAGCAGCATAGAGGTGATGGTATTGGACATTTGGAGTGTAGGACATGTGGTAAGGAACACCTTAAGAGAGATTGTCCACATAATCAGGGTGGTAGGCCTCAGATATATAGTGCAAAAGAGGTGCAGACTATTGGGGATGTGGGTCAGAGAATTCCTCATACCTATGCAACACTGGATAACAGATAGGTAGTCCATCAGTCATCTATCATTGAGTGTAACAACCCCGGTCAAAAGCTCATGTAATAAAAGTTAATAAAGGAAAAATAAGACCATGGGTAAGGGACAGGTATTTGAAGCTGAATGTCGGGTAAAGATATCCTAGTGGGCATCATTGGATGTGTGTTTTGGCTAAGGAAAATTGGAAACGTCTAAGGCAAAGGCATTAAAAGGAAAAAAAGAATTTTTGGTACATTTATTTATGAAAATAAAGGAAATTAGGAGAAAAATAAGGTAAAAGGTCACAAATTGCATGTGAGGAGGAAATTGAAGGAAAATAATGGAAAATTAAGAAAATAAAGGCCTCATTCATAAAAAAAGCTTATGAGGATCATTTGGTAACTTTTTGTCAATTCAATTTTGGAGCTCCCTCATTATTCTCTCTCTCTCACTCACTCTTGGTCACTTAGAGTTTTATTGGAGCACCCTAGTTTGGAGTGAGGAAAGGAAAGCAAGGATCAAGGAAAGGAAAGCAAGACTCAAGCAACTTCAGCGAGAATACTTGCAGGTAACCTTTTGCATGAGTGATTTCCTAGCTGGTTTGGACATGCATGGCTTTGCATGTTGGTGTACGTTCTCTTGTTGTCGGTCGCATGGTTTTGTTAGGTTATGATAGTGGATTTTAGCCTAGACTAGCCTTTTTCTAGATGCCATGGTATGTTGGGATGATATTTCGACTTTTGAGTTTTTGTTTGTTTGAGGGATTTCGGAATCCGGGCTGGAGGTGCTCTCAAGGTTAATTCCCAAAGGCCTAGGAATACCTTGGATGGTTTTTTGTAGGATACATGGTAAAGCCTAAGGAGGTAGTCTCGGTTTAGGGCCTAGTGATCCAGGTTTGGATTGCGGTAAAACCTAAGAGACAAGGAGACGAAAATTCCTCAAGGATATTGATGGATTCCAGATGGCATTCCAAGTTCTGTTTGGTTGTGATCGGAGCATTGGATTTTGTGTGATCACGGTTTGATGAGGGTGGAGGTGGTTTAACCTCTAGATTCCCTTGATTATTCTTGGATTGGTTTTTCTATGAGATCCCACATTAATTCTTGGAATATGGCACGGGGGTGACTGGATGAAGGAGATATTTGGTCCAGCCATGGCTATGGTCGAGTGGTATGTGGAAGTCCCGAACCTGCAAGTGTATAGTCTATCTCTCTACCTAACTGACTGAATCTAACCAACACTTAGCCAATTTTGAAGCCCTCCAAGCTCTTATTTCCTTGTGTTGTTCCTTGAGGAAATTAACCCTTATTATTTAGGAAATTCCATCAATTAGATTGCGGAATTCCTCTAAGCTAATCCTCTGACTGCATGCACCACCTGTAAACATCGAAATATTCTACAACTGACAGTACATTGTCTTAGAATATCCATCTCAAATGGGTAACTTGAATTATCTGCATCCAACAATTATTTTTGATTGATTGATTACTTAGATGGATGACACTGAGTGACTGAAGTCACACTACACAACTTGACCTTCTACTAGTTCCTATAACAGTTAGAACTAGTTTAACTGACAATAACTCAATTTAACTGAAATAAATTGCTAAAAATTAGAAATCAATCATACTAAATTGAAATAGATCTTCCCCAACTTGAATTAAATGATTTAACTAAATGACAAGTTCCATGTCACCTTAGCTAACTACCTCCAAGGTTTCTGCTAAAATGGAAATTCAAATTTTCTCTAGTTTGGCCAACGAAAGGTCAAACTGAGATTTTCTTGTTGCAGTTTCAACACTCCCCCTTAGAAAGAAATGGATTACCAACCACCCCAATCTTGCACCTGTGGAATTTGAACTTCCATATTGACAAGGCCTTTTTCAAAATATCAACATTTTATTCCTTTGTTGGAATGGACTACAACAACATTATTTGACTCTGCACACAATCCCATAAATGATGATACCAAATATCTATATGCTTGGATCGATCTTGAAAAATAGGATTTTCAGATAGCTTAATGCAACTTTGATTATCACAATAGATCATAGTTGGATCCATCATTTGACCAAATAATCCAACAAGTATCTTTATCATCCAGATCGATTCACATGTCACTTGAATTGCAACCATGCATTCTCCTTCTACCATGGTGAGTGCCATAGATATTTTCTTCTTGTTGTACCAATAAACTTTTGTAGACCCAACACAGAAAATTCCACTCGATGTATAAATTTGGTCTGATGGACTCCTCACCTATTTTGTATCTATGAAGCCACACATCTTCACTCCCATTGTTTGTCTATAGCACAGTCAAAAGCGGGTAGTGCCTCTGAGGTACTTTAGAACATGATTAGCTTCCATCCAAAATAATTTGGTTGCAATAGACATGCTTGGCTCAGCTATTTGACTACATAGCACATATCTGGTCATGTGTTCACAAGATACATTAGTGAACCCACCAATTGTTGGTAAATAATAACATCCATTGCCTCACCTGAAGTGGAATCCTCATTCCTCCAATTTGTCATTGGAGGTGTCTCCATGGGTTTGCAATTGTCCATGTGGAACCTCTGAAGTATCTCATTAGCATACATATGCTTAGAGACAAACAGTTCCCCATTTCCTTGTCGTACTTCCAATATGAGGAAGTAGTGCACGAGACCCATGTCTTTCATTTCAGACTCTTTTGCAAGTTCCTCCTTGCATGATCTGAGGAGATTCTCATCACTAGTTAAAATTAAGTCATCAAAATATAAGACAATAACCAACAATTTACCTTCTACGAAAATATGATAGAGGTTTTCATCCACTTCACTTTTGGTGAATCTCAAACCGATGAGATAGCTATCAATCCTAGTGTACCAAGCATGGGGTGTTTTCTTATGACCCTAGAACTCTCACTTGAGTTTGCACACATGAGACTGTCAATCAAAAGTCTCTAAGCCTTATGGTTGCTTGATATACACCTCCTCCTCAATAACTCCATTGAGGAATGTTGTTTTTACATCCATATGGTGGATCTTCCACCCCATCTATGTAGCAAAGAAAGAATTGATCTGATGGAAGAATACCTTTCTACAACAGAGAAGGTCTCCTCATAGTCAATCCCCTCAACTTGAGAGCACCCCTTGGCCACAAATATATCCTTGTACTTTTCTATGTTGTTGTATGTTATATTCTTTACCTTAAAGATCCATCTCGAACCCAGAACTAATTTGTCTGTTGGTCTTGGGACCACTTCCCAAACACTGTTCTTTACAATGGATTCAAAATCCTCCACCGTTGCATCAACCCATACATGTTTCTCTACTACTTCCTAGAAAGAGGATGGATTAGTATTTACAGGCTTAGACATTATAGCCATGTAGCCAATGCACCAATTTGTTGACCTTATCTGCATGCATTAATTTGAAGGAGCACATACATTCTCCCTTGCATTATGCACAAGTCCCTTATCTTTCCTGGTCCTTTTTCCGCCTTCTTTGGATGTTTTTTCTTGAGTGTCTATCTCCATTCTTTGCTCCTCAATTTGTGGTTGCTCCACGACTTCCTAAGGTTCCTCCTTTGGAGCTAAAATCTCCTCTTCCGGTGGCATTTGAAGCTCTCTCTCAAGAGAGCACTACATTGCTTTTTCTTCATCAGGTTTTACATACCTTTGCACAATTGCCATTCTGAGGGATGTTAAGTACACAAGATAGTTATGGGAAGTTTCTGTGTAACCCACCAATACCCCAAATTTTGTTGTTAGCTCTAGCTTCTTCCTTGCATCTTTAGAGATATGGCAGTAAATAGAGGCTACAAAAATACTGAAGTGTGACAAATCTGACTTTCTTCCTGAGAAAGCCTCCACCATTGTAATCATGCCTAGAATCCGATGAGGACTCCAGTTCTACAAATAGACTATTGTGTTACATGTGTTAGCCCACAAGCGTAGAGTTAGGCCTTGTTCATACAACACCACCCTCACTTCTCCCACAATGCTATAGTTCTTCTTCTCAACCACCCCATCCTGCCGTGGGTTATGGGGTGCTCTCAACTCTCATTGAATGCCTTCTTTTGCAGAGAAATTTTTAAATTGATTCGACACGTACTCACCTCCATTGTCACTCCTGAGAGCCTTCACTTCTTGCCCATTTCTTTCTCAACAAATGCCTTGAATTATACAAACTTGGAGATTGTCTCATCCTTCTTCCACATGAAGAAGATCCAACACTTCTGTGAGAGGTCATCAATAAAAGTGACAAAATATTTGTTCCTGGCATTGGAGGTTGTCAGCAAAGGTCCACGGAGATTAGACTGGATCCTTTCAAGGACTGCATGTGCTTCTTTGTCCCGATCATGGAATGTGGCTTTTCTGTATGTCCCCAAGGTACATCCTTTGCATATATCATGTTTCTCAAGTACTCCTTTAGGGACTTCTGTGGTTATGTAATAGCCCTGGCGAAATTTCCATGTAATAAAAGTCAATAAATGAAAAATAATAACCATGGTTGATGGAACACTTATGCCAAGCTGAATTTTGGGCAAGACATCCTAGCGTTGGTGTTCATGGGTTTATTATGGCTAAGAAAATTGGGAAAGGTAATGACTAAGGATTTGGAAAGGAAAAATGGCATTTTTGGCACATTTGTTTATGAAAAGAATGAAAATTAGGAGAAAAAGAAGGTGAAAGGTCATAGGTTTCATGTGAGGAGGAAAATGAAGGAAACTAATGGAAAATGAAGAAAATAGAGGCCTAATTGACAAAAAGGCTTCTCAGGATCAGTTGGTACCTTTTCTGAGTTCAGTGTTAGAGCTCTCTCTCATTATCCTCTCTCTCTCTCTCTCTCACTCTTAGACACAAGAATTTTATTAGAGCACTTTGGCATTGTATCAAGAAAGGCAAAGGAGGCAAGAGGAAGGAAGGAACAAGCAAGGAAGAGTAGGATGAAGCAACTACAGTAGGATTCTTTGCAGGTATCGATTTGCATGTTTTTTTCCTTGCTAGATTTGGCATGCATGGTATTGCATGTGGTTATTTTCTATTATGGCATGGGTTTTTTAGGTGTGATAGTGTTTTCAGCCTAGCCTTACCATTTCGGATAGAAATGGTGTGATGGGGTTCTCATGTTTTGGTTGAGTTGGATTTCCAGATGGATTTGAAGCTTAGTGATGTGGATCTCTAAATAATAGAAGACATGGCCTAGTAACCCCTGAACTAGACTGTGGGTTCTGGTAAAGCTAGATTTTGTCTTCTCTTAGTGGGCCTAGGAATCTTCAACTAGTTAATGGAGGGTTAAACAGTAAATCCTAGAGGTGGTTGGCCTTGATTAGGCCTAGAAATCCTTACTGGTGAATGGCGGGATATTCGGTAAATCCTAGAGGGTGGAGTATCTGTTTAGGGCCTACTAATCCCTAGATTAGACTATGGATCGCAGTAAAGCCTGAGAGACTAGGAGATAGGAAAATTCCTCACGGTTTAGGTGGATAAATTTGGTGGCATCCATGTGTGTTTTTTTCCTAGTGATTTGGTGGAGATCATGGTAAAGCTTGTTATTACATGTTTATTGTTTTGGCCTAGTGATATGTTGTGGATTGTGGTAAATCCTTGTTTCTATTGATGAGGATGAGGTGGTTTAGCCTTAGGATGCCTTGGTTAGTTCTTTTGGTTTGAGTCCCACATTCACGCTTGGGATATGGCACAAGGGTGAATGGTTGAAGAGAGAATTCGCTCATCCATTCTATGGTCAGGTGGAATATGGTAGCCCCATCCTGCATTGGCTTTTGCATTCTTTAATAAAAGGTTCATTCCTTGATATCTCATGTGTAAATGTACTAGTTTATATGTGGATTCTATGGTTGATGTATCCTTGATATTTATGTTCTTATTGTGCTAGTTATAAGCATGTATTATGATAGTGATGATATATGGCTCTCCTCATGTTTTTATTTTTAAATGATTGAGCAATGTATCTATGATCTAATAGATGATAATGTAGCTAACAATATAAGGGAACATGTTTCTTGGTGACTATTAGATGTTACATCTACCAATGTTGAGATCGAAGTGTTCATCAAAGAAGGCTCAATAGAATGACAATAGGAGACATCAAGGGCGTCCTAATATATCGATGCCATAGATCATGAAAGGTAGAGAATAAGAGTGGTATTATCTGTCATCTCGACATCATGGGGAGGGATCATGATGGGTGGTTGAGAGACCTCATGCTCTAGCATAGGAGTCAGACCAAAACCGACAGGCAAAGGAGAGGTGGAATCACTATGAGTTGCCTCTAGTTTGATAAGCACTTGAAGTTTATCACAAAGGCCTTCAAGATGGCGATAATTATCAGAATAATGGCCATAAGTATCACACAAAACACAGGAGTGATTCATGCATAATTATTTGTTTTCTTTAGCTGACTTGGGTAAGGTGACGTGGACCTCAGGAATGTTAGAATCATGAAAGGTATCAGAGACTGCATTCTTGATATGGAGGAGTTCAGGACAATTATTGTTTGTATGAACAACAACATCACACAAAGCATAAGGAGGAGTATTCTTTAGCGTCTTAGGAGGAGCTAGAGTTGTTTAGGTTTTCTTGTCTTTGGTTCCCCTTTTGTGGGATTTCCCCCCTCACCAGATGGGTTAAGAGATAGGATCGTAGTATGATAGTTGATCAATAGTGATGATATTTCCATTATGAGGGAAGCACATCTTACGGAAAACCGTAGATGCGACAACTTACATGGAATAGGTGTAACTACGACCCAAAAGGATGTTATAATCTAATGGTGCATTAATGACGTGGATGTCAATAAAGACAACCTTACTAGAAACATTGATATAAAATGTGTGATATAAGCCAAGGGGCTGAGAGGGATGACCATGCCAAGCACAGAGAGTGATGGTCGAAGGAGATAGGTTAGGTGAACCAAGTTTCTTCCAAACATTAGAATCCATCATGTAGGTTGAGGAACCTTCATATATGATACACCATTAAATAATGGAATTTCTTGCAGAGATTGGTATTTAAAATGCAATGGATGAAGGGATTGGGAGATGTTCTGACTTGTTAATGTCAAAGAAAATAATAAGAATGTCAGAGGGATCCACAACACCCAAAGAAGAGAGTAAACATGGAATTCGAGCATTGACATGGAAAGAGGAGACTATGCCAAGTCATCTACTATGCTATAGGTATGGGCAACTTTAGCAGAAGCATCATTTTGAAATAATGGACCTTTGGGGAACTTGGCGATAACCTCTACCTTAGGTGGAGAGATCTGTAAGGTACCATGCGATGACGACAGAGGCTCGGTGGAAACCTGGGGTTGGGACATAGTTCCTGACTTAGTGGGTGGGTTATCATATTGGCGCGATCAAGTCTAAAGGTTGACTTGTTAGGTATTGACTTTGTTATAATTCACCATAATAATCTGATAATGATTGTGACCAAATGGTGGAGGTGGGGGAGCTATATGACCCTGTGTAGGTTGAGCAATGAGACATCCTTGATTATGAAAAGGATTGGTAAGCACGACCGGTTGAGATGAAGTAGGAGGAGGAGGAGGAGCTATGGGCTATGGTCCTCTAGAGACAACTACTTTAGCTTCCCATGCTTGACGCATATGAGGCAAAAGGGGACACTCATGAGTATAATGGAAAAATATTTTGTAACAAGCAAAAGGTTTGTTTGTACGAAGAGCCTTTCTTTTCTTTGGCTCGACGCCCTGTTACTGGGTTGTGGGATTAAGCTATTTTCTCTCAGGGGAATTAAGTGTTGGACCCTGGATAAATTGATTACCTTGAGATTGTTGGTTCCCATTACCTTTCCCCTTGTTCCTTTTCTTGGGTTTGGGGGGATTGGGTTTGCTCTACTGAGCATAGACTTGACCTTATGGAGGAGGTTGTTGTTGTGGCAGAGGTGGAAAATGCATGGGGGGTTGGGGCACTGGTGTCAGTGGGCCTAGAGTGCTGGGCGATGCATAGGGATAATAAGGATATGGGGAAACACTCGGATAGAGAGGTGGAGCAATATATGGCCTTGAAATTTATTGATGTGGATGGGGATATGCATATGATGTGCTAGAACCTGGGTAAGAGTTTCCATGTGGAATATTGGGGGAGGGATAGGTGTAAGAGGAAATGGTCACTCCTGGGGTTTGACCATAACTCATTGAAGGTCGAGCATATGGCTTAATTTGAGCATGTGAAATGATTTTAACAATACCATCAATTACATGAAATTCCCCCGGTGCATTAGCAACACTAGGCCGAGGAAAATCAGGAATAATAGTATAAACATAGCTAGACTGGGAAAAGATCAGGTCAAATTTCAAGGCTACTTGGAGTGCATATTCCTCATATTGAGGGAAGTGAGAAGCAAAATCTTTAGAAATGGCGGCCAAAAGAAATATAAGGAACCAATCCATATAGATGCGGTCTTCGAATTCAGGAGCTTTACATATGCTCCTCCTTCTACGTCATACCTGAACATGATTAGATAGTCGGGTGGAAGAATTTTGATGGAAAGAAGTCAATAGTTTAGTACTAGTGTCATAATAGAAAGGTAACTGAAAATAGGCTAGAAAAGCTTTGGCAAGAGTCACAAAAGTGGGAGGAGTTGCTCTGGGTTGATCGACATACCACTTAGTAGTAGCTCCACTAAGAGTGCATTGAAAAAGGAGAAGACAGATGGAGTCTTCAGTGATAGAATTGGATGAACACCACATATGGAATGAATGAACATGATTTGTTGGATCTTCTCCAGGATTACCTTCAAACTTAGGGATGTTGGAAGGGAGTTTTGTAGGCATAGTTGGCTAATTGGGATCATGGAGAAGAGGATTGTTGATGAGCTGGATGAAATGAGGGAGACTCAAACTAGCCATAAAAGGAAGAAATAGAGTTGGAGTGACCATACCGCTAAAGGTTCCGCTTGTGGGGTTACCCTAGTTAGTACCTAGGTTACAACCTTCGTTTTCTGTACCCATGTTTGTACCTAACATGGTGATGGTTCGGGGTTAAGAAGATGTGGAATCAAAGGATGAACTAGAAGAATCAAGAGAACCAGAGTCAGAATGAGGACTCGATGGAGGAATGGGAGGATGGAATCTAACTCGACAAGGAGTAATATATCATAATGGAAACTAGGGGAAAATGCTTCAAATTCTCCACGAAAAACACCTAGGGGGCACAATTATGTCAATACAATGATGACCTTAAGAACTAAAGGGTGATGATAGGAGAAAAATAGAAATAAACAACAAGGAAACACCTAGTGCAGTGGTGCCAAGTGTAAACTAACTATATTAATGATGCTACTCTAATACAAGAAAACATGTCCTATCAAAGAAAAATACCTATAGCCTATAACTGGTTTAAATCCTCAAACAATCCTAAATATATTGTTTTAGATGGCCTTCCAAAGAACTTCTTACTTGATAGAATCTCATCCCTGCAAGTAGAGTTGTCCATCGAAAAGTAGGGTAGAGAACCTATTGCTTCCCATAGCCAATCCTATAGGGTGTTTTCCTAAGATTGGTTGCTACAATTATCTTAGTCCTATGGCGTTGGTCGAGCCTTGAACTTCTTTGTGATCAGCCACCACACAAGATTCCTTGCCATGGGTTGGGTAGCCCCAAGGAGAACCACTCGCATGATGACCTAGCCTATCCCCTTCTGAATCAGGTTTTTGATGCACTCTGGATTTAAACCATGAGATGGTGAAGATTTTAAGCTCCCTAATATGTAAACTTCTATGTCTCAATGTAAGTGATTGATGGGTGTTATTGGAAGCCTATCCCACTAATCCTACACCTAAACTACACATATTGTTTGGCCCTAGTGCCCACGTGGGCTTAATATAGTTATGCTAAACTATTAAGGCGTAGTATATCAAGTCTTGGCTTGGCAATGTTAACCAACCTCGCGTTTTCTTAGGGTGTGAGTGTGTGAAAATGATATGTCAGGTGGATGATTTAATTGAGCATGTTTTATGATGGCATGTGCTGTTGAAAATAAATCGTTTAAATACTGTAAATAATGATGAAAAGGATAGAAAAATAAACAGCCAATGAAGTGCACAAAACCCCACCCAAGAAGGTTATCAAGAAGCTAAGTAAGAGAAGGCAAAAAAGCTACTCAAATACATAAAATTCCTAAACTACCTAATGTCTAAGGGACCGATATCTAGAGGAACTAATCTACTATAAATGGTGCAAACACACAACAAAAATAAGAGGTGAGAAACACTGCAAAGGATATGTATGAAGATCAAAAATCTAGGATGCTCAAGGGGATCCTAATGAGGAAAGGTAAAACCCAAACCCTAAAGGGAGAAAAGGTGAAGTAAACCTATCCACAAGTGTTGTAAAGTAATGGATCAAACTCTAAAAATTAGTGGTTGAAAATGTTGAAACCCCAGACTCCTCACTTAGTCAATATCTTCCTAAAAAGGTGGAGGTGTACTATAAACCCTAGGGGATTTTTACTTCCTCAAAGAGAAAAACTAAGAGAATATAGGCCTAGGGGAGACTAAAACAAAGATAATAATCCTTTCCTAGTTAACACCCAATGCTCTCAGAAAGTCTGAAAAAGTTCTAAAAGTTTCTCGAAAAAAATCCAAAACGCAGATACTGACCTAGAAATATTGGAAACCACAGATAATGGGCCACAAAGTGCACTCTGGAATGTAGATATGGGATTAAAAAGTGTGGTTTTATCCTAGGAATCTCAGTCGGTAGATCTCACATAGATTTTTCCATCTCTTGCTCGATTGGTACCTGTGTACTACAGAAAGAACCAGAAAGGCACCAGAATCTGAAAATTTGACAAAAAAGGAAAGAAAACTATAAATATAAATTAAGAGGCTATAAGTAGCTATAGAAATCCTGAAATTTACTAAAACTTCAGTCACTTAAGATCTAAATTAATACACCAGTGGAGTCGCCATTTTTTAGTATGAAATTTCTTGTAAGATGTACCAAAAACACTTCACATAAGTCACTTGTGACAAGTGACCTTAATAAAAATTTGTGGTTGCTTACGCTTAAGATATGCAATAATAAAATGAGAAAAATCTACAACAAAAAGACATATGCAATCCAAAACAAAAAAAAATGATATATATCTAATGTAATAACCCAATATGGAAAGAATTTGAAATGAATAATAATTTGTATTGATAACACATGGTGAAGGAGTTCTACAAAAGGGGTTTGCAAATCCCATCTCATGGGATGGGTCCTTCGATTTCCTTGATGATTAAGTAGTCAATTCTCTCTCCCACTATGTGAAAATCCCAAAACAAAGTGTAGAACTCAATTGTGAACTCAAATGCAACAAGACAGTAATGGTGACGATGATAATGATCATGGTGAAGAATCAATGGAATCCCTCTTATTTATAACAAAGTATTTGGTTGATATCAAAAATGGAAAATAATAAAATAATATTGACCAAATCAAGATCTAATAGTTAGGAATACTTTATTATATTTTTTGGAGAGAGACAATATATTCAAAATGGTCAAATATCTTTATTTAGAAATAATTAACAAATAAAATTATTTATTAATTATTACGTGAACATTAAGAATGGTGCGAACTTGTAATAGTTATTAAATAGTGATTTAACAATTATTCCAATAATATAATTATGGAATAAAAAATATATAGTGATTTATTTAGTTATTCTTAGGAGATTTAGTCAAATGTGACAAGGAATAATTATCAAATAATGATAATAATAATTATTCCTAGAGAAAATTAAATAAATAATAATTTATCCAATTATTCTCATGGGGTTTTTAAATCTAATCTTAAATAATTTAATAAAAATGATTTACTAAATCATTTCCATTTTGCGACAATAAACTTAATCCTACATGGTGTATTTCGATCCCCCTAGTTAGAATTGGGTAGGTGATCTATTTTGGTGATAACAATTGTGATCAATTCTCCTAACAATACAGAACAAAAACAAACTTATAATATAGCGGGTGATGAAATGGAGGTTGATGAAGAGAAGAATAAGAAAATATATGATGATATTTATTATGAAAAATACAAAGAGGCATTGGAACAACATACAAAGAGTATTAGATCCCTTGTCATTCAAACATCTCCTAACACTTCAATGACACCTATTTCCACTAATATCCCTTGGGATTATTTTTTGTTTAACCTTGTTTCTAATCTAGAAATAGTTTTTGATAATATTCCTTCTCTAACAGAGTACTACTTTAATTCTCAGACCAAGTCAGTAGTGAGAAAAGCCAAGAAGAGAAATTTTGATTATGTAGAGACCGTTCCAAAATACAATTGGCAATCCCAAGGGGATGTAAAGGAAAAGGCCAAAGAATCTTCATAGGCCTTAGGTGATTTTGTAAAATATAAGAAATATCATCTTAATGAGCTAGAAACTTCCTATGACAACAAGTTACCGAGAATTAAAGCACTAGAAAAACAACTAGATAAGAGCAAATTATTTAATGAAGAAAAATGGTAAAAATATTTTGCAACTCTTGAACAAGGTTTTGCGGTAGAAAGAGAAAATCTACAAAATTGATTCCAAAAGGAATTAAATGAATTAAAATCAAAACATGACCAACACATTCAAGATTTGAAGCAATCTCATGAGAATAAAACTCGTATATTAGAAGAGCAGGATGAAAGTAACATCGAAATCATGACTACAACTTTAAGAGAATAGGCTGACTCTCTTCAATCTCTTCTCAAACAAAACCATGAAGTAATCGAAACTATAGAAATGTTCAAGGAACAAACATTATAAATATATTTAATTTTGAGGAGAGATTAATCCAAGTTTTATAAACGCATGGATAAAATCTCAATTTTATCAAGAAACTTTAAATCTTAATGAAATGATTGATTCTTTAGTGGAAGAAGATAAATACATCAAGGTTAAATTTTCATCCATCTTGGATTGGGAAAAGGAATTACAGTCCACAGTAATTCGAAAAAATTCTAAGAATGATAAAAGATTTACGTATACATCCTTAGGCCACAGAAAATTAGAAGCCAGGAAAATCAAATAATGGGTTAAAAATGGCCAAGGGAAATGTTTAGCAATATGGGAAAAGGGAACTTATTTTATTGAAGAATTTGATTTTGTAGGTTCAAAGCCCTTAAAATAAGTCATTCGAGGAGAGTTGAAGTAGTCATTAGAACAAATCATCATAATAGATCAAAAAAAAATAAGTGAGATCCGAATATTGACACAACAGAATTTCTAGGAATTTCTGGAGTTTCCTTTTGAACAAATCAAGCTCATCTCTAAATTTGAAAAAGGTATCAAAAGAGAAAGAGAATAGTCGAAAGCTTAGTTTTAGATTGCTAGGAAACCATAAATTAGTTTCATCCAATGCACTTCTCAGTTGCTACTCAAGTATATTCAGATTGGGTTAGCGACATCCAAGTTCATGCACCACATCCGTTAATCAATGTGGAAGATAAAGACTCTGGGGATGAGGAAGAAAAATTAACATCTGGTCAACTTTTCAGGAGAAATTAGTTTCAGGAAGAAATTATTTTTAAAAATTAGAGAAGATTTTCTAACTTTTATTTTTAAAAGATTTTCTTTATTAGAGAAAATATTTATGATTTTCTAAGTTTTTATTTGTCAAATAGGCTTACCTTGGCTTTTAAGTATTTATACCACCTCTTAGATTGGAGTAAAGGTGGAGAAATTGCGAAGACTTAGAACTTCCATTTTTGAATCATATTTCGAAGTTACAACCCTTTTGAATACCTATTTCAAACTCAAATATGTTTTGAGCTATGAGATTAATGTTTGGTTGTCTTTTTAATTCCTTAATGACTGCATATGGTATTTCTCTTTAACTTGTGCATATTTATTTCTGAATGAAAATTTGATTATTTTGTTTAAACATTTCCTAGGATATGTTACAATCTAGATTTATTATCAACAGGAGTTTATGAACTGTTAACTTTTTATATTCTTGTCTTATGATTGGAATATGATATTTAAAAGATAGAATATTAATTGCTCTAATTTTTGAGATAATGTTTGTTCTTTCCTCTTTTCATTAATGCATGCATATTTATTCTAGAAAACAAATAAAAATTAGTTTGAATAGGATTCAAAACTGATATTTTTTTTTTTTTTTTTTTTTTTTTTTTTGTATAAAAAACTCCCACAAAACCTCTTTGCATGGCTAGCTAGACCTAAATTCCAACCAGATTTAAAAATACATAATATTTCACATGGTTTATTATGTTTGAATAAATCCTCTACCCCATGTTGTTCAAATTGATCTAATCTAATGATCAACTTTTTTTATATTTTGTAGATAATTGTAAATGTTAAAATATGTCATATGTTTTCCCTAGTTTATAGAAATAGTTTATTTATTCATTTCCTTTATTTTTAGTTTAGTTTAGCATAAGAAATTGGGAATTATTTACTGAGAGTATATAATCATCTCAATGAAAAAGCTCTAATTTGGGCTCTGATCGGGCCAATACTCACTCGTCGCAAGAAGAATTTTTTCGCATGTCAACATTGGGTTGAAGCCGCTGGACAATAAGAGACTACAAAAGATTTTTGAATCATCTTAGAAGGCTGACTTAGTGGAGGAGGAAGGTCTTTTGGTCAGGTATAAGGTCTTGTTCTATCTCAATTTGATTAATGGAAGAGTGTCACTTTTTTTTCCCCTAGATAAGAGTTTTAGCCCTAGCTGAGTGCCTACATCTAGTTTCATATATCTTCATGTTTTTATTTGATAATTTATTGATGAAAAGAAGATAAAAGAAGAACATAAAGAATATAATAAGAATACAATAATAACACAAGTAATTATCATCATAACAGAATCTTTCTACCTTTTGATTTTCTAATACAACTCACATTTTATGACTGGGTTAGAAGAAGAAAGTCTCCTAAAGTTGCAATGAATCTCTTCTTGTGCACAAACATTGCATACAATTCTTAGTTTGATGAATGTACAATACTATCCAATCTCTTATGGAATGCTATATTTGGACATCTAAACTATGACAATCTGCGCTTATTGAAGAGAAATGGTGTTACTATATTTCCAACCATTCCTAAGAAACTTAAGCAATGCGATTCTTGTATTTTAGAAAAGCATAACAAATAATATTTTCATGATTCTCATTCGAGAGAACATACAAAGCTTGAACTCATTCATTCTAACTTGTGTGGACCTATGCCTATTACTTCTACAAATGGTAATAAATACATGATGATATTTATTGATGAATACACTAGAATGTGTTGGGTATATCTATGAAAGAACAAATATAAACCTTTTGAAACTTTCAAAAACATTCATGCATGTATTAAAAATGATACACAATCTCATATTGGCTCTATTCGTACTAATAATGGAAAATAATATACTTCAAATTAATTTGAAAAATATATTTTCCTGCATGGGGTCAACATCAAACAACCATGCCTTATAATCCCCAATAGAATGATGTAGCTAAAAGAATGAATAGGACAATCTTAAATATGGTATGTTCAATGATGTTCTTAAAAAATGTAAAGTTGATATTTTCGGTTGATGTGGTTCTATGTGTAGTATATATTAAGAATACGTGTCCATATCATCCTCTAAAAAACACGACTCCCTATGAAATATTCTATGGCCACTTTCCTTCAGCGAGGCATCTCAGGGTTTTTGGTTCCACCTGTTATGCCTTGATACCTATGAAATAAAGAAGAAAAATTAGTGCAAGGAGTAGAAAATATATCTTATTCAGGAACTTAGATAACTCCAAAGCATATTGTCTCTATGATGAAGTAAATAAGAAGTTTATAATGTATAGAGATGTGACCATTCTTGAATGTTCCAAGACTGAAAATGTTAATGAGTGAAATCTTGATCACTTGGACATATTTAGACATGCAAAATCCTTTCAAGAATATTATAACGAGATTCCAAATATTGAAGGGGGGGAATCCCTATCTTGGATCAATATCTGGAATCTCCTTTTGAAGCACTCTCTCCCCATATGAAGCTCCAACCTCTGATCAAGAAGACACTTTGAATGATGTGATTGAGAGAATTGGGAGGATAAATCTTGATTCAGTCATGATTCAACCCCATCTTATTCAACTGAATAGCCCAGTCCATCTCATAAATATCTTCAAATATTCCTCACAAAGACACTTGAAATTGTTCATCTCGATAAGGTTATATGATCTGAAAATGGGGCTCTTAGGTTTCTTGTCTAACTTACAAGAACCTCTCCCACTTCCAAAGCTTTAATTTTTCCCAATTCTTAATGATTAACCAATCCGGAATTAAGAAATGCTCGAAAATAATGTGTATACTTGTATTTTTTTTCAGCTGATTATTTGCTTTAAAATCTGTTGTTTGTGTTAATATGGGAAGGTACTTAAACTAATATATGAATGCATATAACAGTAGTTAAAGCAGTAGTAAAAACAAACACATAAGACAACAGTATAATATGGAGTTCACCCTAATATCTTGATCCGAATGGAAAATGGCATCAACCCATGGTACTCATCCACCCATATTATTCATCGACCCATGGAATTTACCCATGGTATTGTAAATGGCATCTGCCCGTGGTATTGTAAAATCCACCCATGGTATTCATTCACCCATGGAATTGACCTGTGGTATTGTAAGTGAAAAATACTATAAGTAACAAGTCACATTTTGTAAAAGGACAGATTGTCCGCCACAATGTAGCCTTTACAGTTCAGAGGCATGTAGCCGCAACATCTCTTCTCAGAGATAAGCTACCATCGCCCTAGCTAGTTTATCAAGCATTACTATTTTAAATAAAAGTTTCTTTGTGGTTTTGTTTATTGGGCATTCTCCTCTTTTTCTTCTGGAAATTCAACTTTTCAGATCTTGGGGTCTCTACCCCAAGATCCATTTCAATTTTTCAGATCTTGTGGGTCTCCCCCCCCAAGATCCATTTCAATCTTTTAGATCTTGGGGGCCTCCTCCCAAGATCCAGATCAGTGGTATTGGAGCAGGTTATGATTGCATGGGAATGAGGGTTTGATGCATATTTCAGTTTCAAATTTTGCAGCAATATTCAACAAACTTCAAGCATGTGCTACAACCTCCACAGAGCACTTTCTTGGGTCAAGCAGGAAGAATTTTTCTCTTTTCATTTTTTTGCAGGAATTTTTTTGAGCGGCGAATTTGCAGATCATATCTGAAACATTTGGTACAAAATTTACAAAAAAAAAATACCATATCTGGATTCCTCTCGAAAAATCACCCAATTTAAAAAACAAATGGGTCAAATCGGAGTCCGGATGTGGGAGATATCGCTGATTTAAAATCAGCTATTTTATCAGAATTTTTGTGACGACGAAACCGTTGTAGTGAAAATCTGAGATCACTGAGTGCCTAGATAAGGATTTCCAACTCATGGGAAGATGAAAAATGATCCTTCTGCTTCCAAAAACAAGTTATAATAAATATTTTGAGTTATATTGGCCAAGTAATGTGCATTTTAATTATGGAGTAGCATTTGGCTTGGGTTATTTGGAGATGTGCCCTCCCACCCTAGGCTATGTAGGCACCTTCTACTTCATCAGAAACCAACATCATGGTTATGGGTCAACCGCATACAATATTTGTCATCGAAGTCCATTTTCTAGGCTGCACACTGTCAGAATCACAGTTGGTCACAAGCATTATAGGGTATCTCTATCCTCGGATCTTCGTTTATCACGGGTTTGGGTTAACCACATAAAATCCTTATCTTTAGTGGCTCTTCATATTCAACAAAGGCTTTGAAGGAGGGAACTTTATGCAATGGGGACCATTTCTTCTTAAGGAGGGAGGAATGATCCGAATGGAAAATGGCATCAACCCATGGTACTCATCCACCCATATTATTCATCGACCCATGGAATTTACCCATGGTATTGTAAATGGCATCTGCCTGTGGTATTGTAAAATCCACCCATGGTATTCATTCACCCTTGGCATTGACCCATGGTATTGTAACTGAAAAATACTATAAGTAACAGTTTTGTAAACGGACAGATTGTCCGCCACAATGTAGCTTTTACAGTTTAGAGGCATGTAGCTGCAACATCTCTTCTCAGAGATAAGCTACCATCACCCTAGCTGGTTTATCAAGAATTACTATTTTAAATAAAAGCTTCTTTGTGGTTTTGTTTATTGGTCATTCTCCTCTTTTTATTTTGGAAATTCAACTTTTTAGATCTTGGGGGTCTCTACCCCAAGATCCATTTCAATTTTTCAGATCTTGGGGGTCTCTCCCCCCAAGATCCATTTCAATCTTTTAGATCTTGGGGGCCTCCTCCCAAGATCCATATCATATCTTGGGCTACATCTCCTTGAGCTCTAATCGACTCGATTAGGCTCTCTAGGATTATGGCTTCAATTGTTTTACAAGTGCTACACTTAACTCCAACTTTTTATACAGGAACATTGGGCTCAGAACACCATCTTATCCCTTGGCTCTTGGAGCTCTTCGGCTTTCCAGATTTTTCTCTTGGCTCTGGCTCTGGCTCTGGCTCTTGCTCTGGCTCTTGGCTCTGACTCTAGCTCTGGCTCTTTGGCTCTGACTCTGGTTCTGGATCTCAGCTCTTGCTTCTGGAACTCACTCTGGCTCTTCACTCTGGCTGTTTGCTCTGTCTCTCTAAGCTCTTTCTCTCGGCCTTTGCATGCCTCTGTGAATCACTCGACCTTCAAGAAACTCCAACAACACTATGTTGCTATCAATTGAGCTCTCTAGATTTTCACTCGACCTCTAAGTGGCTCCAAAGACTCTCCGTGCATTCAACGTTTTTCACTATTCGCTCTGCAGCTCTACCTCCAACCTCTGGTGGCTCTGCTTATTATCATGAACTCGACTCTCATTGGTTTGCTTCCAGGTCTGATCTCCTCCCTCTCTCCCTTTTTCTGCCCCCTTTTTACTCTCTATCTGTTCATGGCTTAAAACCATTTCGTTCCCTGACTGTTCGTTTCGGCTTCCGTCTCTTAAGATCGCCTACTAATGTTCGCTTGGGATCCCCTGCTCTACATCATCATCACTGTAACGCTTCACAGAAAGGTGGCCACTTGTCTCCTCATGAACTGAGACAGCTCTTCCTCAATCAGTTTGTTACTTTGGTTACTCTGTGAAATGATTCATCCGCCAACTCAGCAGTCCAATCGGACTTCAACCTTTATGTGTCGAAGCTTATTTTCTTTGTCAAATCTGGTCTCCCATTGGGTGCAATCTTCGCCATTAGATATAGGGCCTCCAAATGCTATGGTGTTAGTTGTTATCACACAGTTGACTTGCTCAGATGTTAGCCTGCGATGAGAGCGGTTTTCTCTCTCATCCGTCGGACACACGTCATTCATTGTATGGAATCGTTGGGTCTTCTGACAAACCCGCTTACCGCTTGAAACGCCTATGATATTCTGCCAATTTTGGAGTGGGGGACCCAGCGTTTTTTTTAGCGCTTTTCCCATGGTTTCTTGGCTTCCCTTGTGACCATGTACTCAGGGCTTTTCCTTCTCAAGGGGTTTTTCCCAGCGATGCACAATTAGCTCTCTGCGCTAATCGCGCATCAGAAACAACCTCCATTTTCTGATCTGGATTTCCCAAGTGCTAGTTTGCACCACTGTGCAGTCTCCATGGGCCTCGGTCAGCGTACTTTGACCGAAGGTCCTCGTTGCTCCATGCTAGCTGCAATTCGCATTGTTTAGAGGTTATTCCTAATAGGCTTCAACATCCATAAGACTTTAAACTTCGGTATGAGTTTTTATAGAGTTTGGGTAGCTTTAAGAGAGTTTAAGGATCCAATTTCGGATCACGCCTTCCCACTAGAAGAAATTTTGGTCCACCAAAAGACTGATATACTGATCTGAGTAGTAAATGAGAGTAACAACACCCTCTTCTTTCAACCTCCTTACACTTTCCTTTACATAGTGCCTCTGAACCAAAATCCTTGACCACTTCCCTTCTTTTGTTTCTTTGTACCTGTTTGAAATGCTCTCAACAACAACTGTTAACAACAACAGGCATACAAACAACAACTGCATGGGCTAACTCCTACTTCAACAAAGAAACAGATTTCACATCTTATGAACCATTCCATGTCTTATATCTACATACAAATGATTAACTGGATAATAAGCTAATAAAATATGCGTTTACATCAAGCATGTAGGAAAAGACCTTTAGGAATCTTTTCCAAAATATGAAACACTTCATCCTCATCTCCATTTTTAGAGACCAAGTTAACTTCTGCCAAGCCAACATTACATGCATCTCATGGTCATGCATGCATTCCATCTATCAACTTTCTCTTAAGTACAATGTACTTTCGAAGCTGAAATGAACATATTGTTAGAGTAATAAAGTGAGTTTCCTACTCAACCTCTTTCCATTTACCATTTCGGTAAGATCCCGCAACTTGCATTTGTTCCACAAAGAAATGAAAACATATGCATCACTAGACATGTAGCCTTAATTAGATAAGAATTCTAACCATTTCTTACCAATCCATTTCAAAGGTCCCTCCTTTGTTTGCACATCAGCATCAATATGTGAATCATCTTGAACCACATCAATCATGGAATCTTTATTTCCATCCCTACCATTTTCTTTTTCCACCTTCTCCTTCAGCTTTAGGGGAAGCAGTGTGGGATTCAAAGTCTAACACCTTTTAGTAAGATGCCCTTGCTTATGGCAGTAAGTGCAACACATGTGCATCCTTTTGACAACATGATTTGCCTTGTCCTATGGACCTTTGGCTACTTTCTTCTTTTCCTTCAAAAGTTTCCTATATGTGACCATCCTCTTCCAACATCTAGAAATATAATGGTTATCCAAACTAGAAAAGGAACATGAAATTCTTTTTCCATGCTTTACAAAATCAAAAGGGATGTTTTTGGAACCATATTTATACCTACCTCTTTCACATTTATTGCCTTCATGAGGAGGTGAAACAAATGAAGAAGTAGCTCCCTTTGGAACACTATCACTTTCTTCAAGGCTGTCAGAGTTTCCACAACTCTCTGGTTCAAGTGTGTGCTTCTGAGCACCTACATCATGTGAATGATGTTTCGAGCTATTGCATTCCTCCTGAATACAATCCTCACAATTCAGAGGTAGAGGACCTGCAATGAAACTCCTTTTCGGAACTGTTTCAATGGCCTTCATGGTAGCTTTGGAACTCTCTCCATAATATTATCCATACCCAAGACCCAAATACTTAGGCCTTTCCTCAACCCTTATTGACTCAACAATACCTTGTGCATGTTTGTAAAATCATTTTCCTTCATATCCCATCTTGGACATTAGCTTGTAACCTATGCCTCTGGTATGTTTTTCAAAAGAACCAATATAAGAATTCCTAGAAGAATTTGAAGACAAACAGGAATGGTTTACCTCTTCTTCAAGCTAATACTTGGCTAAGGGTTATTTTGAAACAAAGAGTTGTGACTCCAACTCATGCATCCATTTCAGGTTCATACTTGCAATATGAAGTTGCCTCTCCATCTCCTACGATTTTCCAGAAAGAATCTGCTTCTCTCCCTCCACAGAATTCAACTTCTCTCAAAGTATGTTTCTCTTCCTTCCGTCCTCATACATTTCTCTCACCATATCCATCATGGTGGAAAAGTCTTGCTTCATGTCTTCGTTAAAGGAACTTCGGGAGCAAGAAGAATTTGAGAACTCACTTGTAGAAGTTGTCATTTTCAAAATGCACAAAAGAACTTCAAACAAGATTATTAAAGAGCTTATTCAGTAACCTTTTGGAACAAACCTCTTGTGCTTCAAGGATTACCTTGAGGTCCTTGGGTATAGAAGGATGCCTTCAGTAGCTTTTCCTTCACCTCTGTAAACTCAAGCAATAGTCAGTCTGCAACCAAGCATACAATCAATGAGGAAATCAATCCTTGACTATCCAAACACCTTTCAGATGAGAAATCTTTGCCCTATCAATCAAGCATTCTGATACAACTTTCTTTGAAGGTGGGGTTGATCAATCTTAAGCTCTGATACCACCTGATCTGAAAATGGGGCTCTTAGGTTTCTTGTCTAACATACAGGAACCTCTCCCACTTCCAAAGCTTTAAATTTTCCCAAGTCTTAATGATTAACCAATGCGGAATTAAGAAATGCTCGAAAATAAGGTGTATGCTTATATTTGTTTTCAGCTCATTATTTTCTTTAAAATATGTTGTTTGTGTTGATATGGGAAGGTACTTAAATTGATATATAAATTCTTGTAACAGTATAATATGGAGTTCACCCTGATATCTTGGGCTACGTTTCCTTGAGCTATAATCGACTCGATTAGGCTCTCTGGGATTATGGCTTCAATTCGTTTACAAGTGCTACACTTAACTCCAATGTTTTATACACGAACATTGGGCTCAAAACACCATCTTATCCCTTAGCTCTTGGAGCTCTTCGGCTTTCTAGCTCTGGCTCTAGCTCTTGGTTTGGCTCTTGGCTCTAACTCTAGCTCTCAACTCTCACTTCTGGCACTCACTCTGGCTCTTGGCTTTGGCTTTTTGCGCTGGCTCCCAAAGCTCTTTCTCTTGGCCTTTGCATGCCTCTGTGAATCGCTTGACCTCCAAGCAACTCCAACAACACTATGCTACTATCAATTGAGCTCTCTGGCTTTTCACTTGACCTCCGAGTGGCTCCAAAGACTCTCTGCGTATTTAGCATTTTTCACTATTTGCTTTGTGGCACTGCCTCCAACCTCTGGTGGCTCTGCCTATTACCGCAAGCTGGGCTCTCGTTGCTTTGCTTCCAGGTATACTCTCCTCCCTCTCTCCCTTTTTCTGCCCCCTTTTACTCTTTGTTTGTTCGTGGCTTAGAACCATTCCATTCTCCGACTGTTTGTTTCGGCTTCCGTCTCTTCGGATCGCCTACTGATGTCCGCTTGGGATCCCCTACTCTACGTCATAATCACTGTAATGCTTCACAAAGAGGTGGCCACTTGTCTCCTCATGAGCTAAGCTAGCTCTTCCTCAAATGGTTTGTTACTTCGGTTACTCTGTGAAATAATTCATCTGCCAACTCAACGATCCAATCAGACTTCAACCTTTATGTGCCAAAGCTTATTTTCTCCGTCAAATCCGGTCTCCCATCGGGTGCAGTCTCCGATGTTATATCTGGGGCCTCCAGATCCTATGGTGTTCTCTCTTATCATGCGGTTGACTTGCTCGGACATTAGCCCGTGATGAGAGCAGTTTTCTCTCTCATCCACCAGACACACATCATTTGCTGTATGGAATCACTGGATCTTCTGACAAACCTTCTTACTGCTCGAAACACCTTCGATATTCCACAGGTTTTGGAGCATGGGACCCCCCATCTACCTTAGCGCTTTTCCCATGGTTTCTTGGCTTCGCTTGTGATCGTGCACTCGGAGCTTTTCCTTCTCAAGCGGTTTTACCTAGCGATGCGCGATTAGCGCTCTGCACTAATCGCACATCATAAACGACCTCCGTTTTCTGATCTGGATTTCCCAAGTGCTAGTTTGCACCACTATGCGGTCTCCATGGGCCTTGGTCAGCGTGCTTTGACCGAAGGTCCTCGTTGCTCCATGCTAGATGCAATTGTTGTTGTTTAGAGGTTATTTCTGATAGGCTTCGACATCCACAAGACTTTAAACTTTGGTATGAGTGTTTATAGAGTTCAGGTAGCTTTAAGAGAGTTTAAGGATCCAATTTCAGATCATGCCTTCCCACTAAAAGAACTTTTGGTCCACCAAAAGACTGATATACTGATCTGAGTAGTAAATGAGAGTAACAACACCCTCTTCTTTCAGCCTCCCCACACTTGCCTTTGCATAATGCCTCTGAACCAAAATCTCTGACCACTTCCCTTCTTGGATGGGTTGGTCGCCTCGGGAAGAACTGTTTTCCTCCTTGACTTCATGCAAAACTTCTACTGTGAAATTTACAGAAGGTAGTTTGAACTTGTTTGCCTTGATCCTTGATCCAGGGTGGCCAAACAAATGTGAACTAAATCTGTTCCACAAAACTTTAATTTGTACCTATTTGAAAAGCTTCCAACAACAACTATTAACAACAACAGGCATACAGAAAACAACTGCATGGGCTAACTCCTGCTTCAACAAAGAAACAGATTTCACATCTTGTGAACCGTTCCATGTCTTATATCTATATACAAATGATTAGCTGGATAATAAGCTAATAAAACATGTGTTTACAACAAATGACCCTTCAAGTCAAGCATGTAGGAAAAGACCTTTAGGAATCTTTTCCAAAAGATGAAACACTTCATCCTCATCTTCATTTTTAGAGACCAAGTTAATTTCTCCCAAGCCAACATATTGTTGCAGTAATAAAGTGAGTTTCCTACTCAACCTCTTTCCATTTACCATTTTGGTAAGATCCTACAACTTGCATTTGTTCCACAAAGAAATGCAAACAGATGCACCACTAGACATGCAGCCTTAATTGGATAAGAATTCTAACCATTTCTTACCAATCCATTTCAAAGGTCCCTCCTTTGTTTACACATCAACATCAATATGTGAATCATCCTGAACCACATAAATCATGGAATCTTTATTTCCATCCCTACCATTTTCTTTTTCCACGTTCTCCTTCAGCTTTGGGGGAAGCAGTGTGGGTTTCAAAGTCCAACACCTTTTAGTAAGATGCCCTTGCTTATGGCAGTAAGTGGAACATATGTGCATCCTTTTGACAACATGATTTGCCTTGTCCTGTGGACCTTTGGCTGCTTGCTTCTTTTCCTTTTCAAAAGTTTCTTGTATGTGGCCATCCTCTTCCAACATCTAGAAACATAATGGTTATCCAAACCACAAAAAGAACATGCAATTCTTTTTCCATGGTTTACAAAATCAAAAGGGATGTTTTTAGAACCAGATTTATACCTGCCTCTTTCACCTTTATTGCCTTCATGAGGAGGTGAAAAAAATGAAGAAGTAGCTCCCTTTGGAACACTATCACTTTCTTCAAGCCTGTTAGAGTTTCCACAACTCTCTAGTTCAAGTGTGTGCTTCTGAGCACCTACATCATGCAAATGATGTTTCGAGCTATTGCATTCCTCCTGAATACAATCCTCACACTTCGGAGGTAGAGGACCTGCAATGAAACTCCTTTTCGGAACTGTTTCAATGGCCTTCATGGCAGCTTTGGAACTCTCTCCATAAGATTGTCCATAGCCAAGACCCAAATACTTAGGCCTTTCCTCAACCATTATTGGCTCAACAATACCTTGTGCATGTTTTCCTAATCCTTTTCCTTCATAGCCCATCTTGGACATTAGCTTATAACCTATGCTTCTGGTATGTTTTTCAAAAGAACCAATATAAGCATTCTTAGAATAATTTGAAGACAAACAGGAATGGTTTACCACTTCTTCAAGTTGATACTTGGCTAAGGGTTCTTTTGCAACAAAGATTTGTGACTCCAACTCATGCATTCTTTTCAGGTTCATACTTGCAATACGAAGTTGCCTCTCCATTTCCTGCAATTTTCTAGAAAGCATCTACTTCTCTCCCTCCATAGAATTCAAATTCTCTCTAAGTATGTTGCTCTTCCTTCCATCCTCATACATTTCTCTCACCATATCCATCATGGTGGACAAGTCTTGCTTCATTTCTCCATTAAAGTAACTTCAAGAGCAAGAAGAATTTGAGAACTCACTTATAGAAGTTGTCATTTTCAAAATGCACAAAAGAACTTCAACAAGATTATTAAAGAGCTTATTCAGTAACCTTTTGGAACAAACCTCTTGTGCTTCAAGGATTACCTTGAGGTCCTTGGGGATAGAAGAATTCCTTCAGTAGTTTTTCCTTCACCTCTGCAAACTGAAGAAATAGTCAGTCTGCAACCAAGCATACAATCAATGAGGCAATCAATCCTTTGACTGTCCAAACACCTTTTATATGAGCAATCTTTTCCGTATCCATCAAGCATTTTGATACAACCTTCTTTGAAGGTGGGGTTGATCAATCTTAAGATCTGATACCACCTGATCTAAAAATGGGGCTCTTAGGTTTCTTTTCTAACATACAAGAACCTCTCCCACTTCCAAAGCTTTAAATTTTCCCAAGTCTTAATGATTAACCAATGAGGAATTAAGAAATGCTAGAAAATAAGGTGTATGCTTGTATTTGTTTTCAGCTGATTATTTACTTTAAAATCTGTTGTTTGTGATGATATGGGAAGTTACTTAAACTGATGTATAAATGCATATAACAGTAGTTAAAGCAGCAGTAAAAACAAACACATAAGACACCAGTATAATATGGAGTTCACCCTGATATCTTGGGCTACATCTCCTTATGCTCTAATCGAATCGACTAGGCTCTCTGGGATTATGGCTTCAATTCTTTTACAAGTGCTACACTTAACTCCAATGTTTTATACAAGAACATTGGGCTCAGACCACCATCTTATCCCTTGGCTCTTGGAGCTCTTCGGCTTTTTAGCTCTGGCTTTGGCTCTTACTCTGGGTCTTGTCTCTGATTCTAGCTCTGGCTCTTTGGCTCTGGCTCTGGTTCTGGCTCTCAGCTCTCGCTTCTGGTGCTTACTCTGGCTCTTGGCTCTGGATGTTTGCTCTGGCTCTCAAAGCTCTTCCTCTCGGACTTTCCATGACTCTATGAATCGCTTAACCTCCAAGAAACTCCAACAACACTATGCTGATGTCAATTGAGCTCTCTGGCTTTCCACTTGACCTTCGAGTGGCTCCAAAGAATCTTTGTGCATTCAGTGTTTTTTCGTTGTTCGCTCTGCGACTCTGCCTCCAACCTCTGGTGGCTTTGCCTATTACCACGAGCTCAGCTCTCATTGCTTTGATTCCAGGTCTACTCTCCTCCCTCTCTCCCTTTTTCTGCCCCCTTTTTACTCTCTGTCTGTTCATGGCTTAGAACCATTTCGTTCACCGACTGTTCGTTTCGGCTTCCGTCTCTTCGGATTGACTATTGATGTCTGCTTGGGATCCCCTGCTCTACGTCATCATCACTGTAACGCTTCACAGAGAGGTGGCCACTTGTCTCCTCATGAGCTGAGCAAGATCTTCCTCAAACGGTTCGTTACTTTGGTTACTTTGTGAAATGATTGATTCGCCAACTCAGCAGTCCAATCGGACTTCAACCTTTATGTGTTGAAGCTTATTTTCTTTGTCAAATCCGGTCTCCCATTGGTTTGCAATCTCTGCCATTAGATCTGGGGCCTCCAGATCCTACAGTGTCCTCTCTTATCGCGTGGTTGACTTGCTCGGACATTAGCCCTCGATGAGAGTGGTTTTCTCTCTCATCTGCCGGACATGCGTCATTTGTTGTATGGAACCATTGGGTCTTCTGACAAACCCACTTATTGCTCGAAATGCCTCTGATATTTTGCTGGTTTTGGAGTGTGTTGTGGGGGAAAGTATCCAACTCGGAATGACCCTAACCCACTCTAAGGGTGACAGTTCCTTAGCAACAGCTGAAAGCAAAGCTATCTAAAGTTTCTTCTTTATGACATGCAAGAGATAAAAGGAAGAGATCCACTTACCGATGTCTTGCGCAAATGGTCGATCCAATCTCCTTTGATTGCCGCTTGCTCCCAGCTCCAAGTCTTTTCACAGGCCCAGCTACACGAGATCCTGCAAACAAGACAAAGAAAGGAAACTACAAGAAGCATGCATTCATAATCGATTCAAGGATTAGCATAAATCAAAGACGCAAGTAAGACAATACACCATTGAAACACATGCGAATAGAAGAACCTCAAAAGCTTTATTAATATATGGAAGTAAGGTTCAGGCGGTGATACAACCATGAGAGGTCCAATCCAGCATCACCTTCCCGACGGAGAGAAATCTCTTCTTCACCTCCCTCAAGCAATCACCCAATGCTCACAACTGTAAACCAACAGCAATTCTTTGCACTAAATTCCGGCCCCCTGATCCCATGGGATGAGATCCTTATATAGAGTTTTGGAGTGAAGATAAGTCAGCTTGATGTGTGACTTGTTGTCCTCTTCAACTCCAGTTGTTCTTCAGTTCTTCACTTGGAGTTTCTATCTTCCACTTGGAGTTTTAGAAGCTCTTAACTCATCATTAGGCGAATCTTATCATCAAGTGTCTTTTTAGAAGCTTCCTGGGCACTGGCACTTTGAGAAAAAGATTCCTCCACATGTCCAAGTACGCCCAACGCAGGTAGCCTTTGTTCTACTTGCTATGCAACGCAGGTAGCCTTTGTTGTACCTGCTATGCAGCGCAGATGCCTAGTGGAGCAGCTGCAATGATCCAAAACTGACCTGTTTTTGAGTGTTTTTCAGTGGAGAACTGACTTGCAGTGCTGTGGTTTGCTGACCTTGTTCCTCTAAGGGTAAGAACAACTTGTTTAGGGACTTTGGATCCCTTAGATTATTGACATTTCATGCTCTATGCTGTAAGGCACAAAAATGTCTATAACAGTTGCCCCCTAAAGTATGAGGTCGTTTATCGGGTGAAATGCTTTATTAGGAGGATCCGAAGTTCATTCAATCGCCAGGAGGTGACCTGTAACAAAATACAATACAATACATTATCTTTTCATACTTTCTTTTCATGATCTAGCTGATGCGGGCATTTCCCATGCTCAGCTTTATAAATACATTTGTTGTACATAAACAGACGATCGTCTGATAGTAGACTGATAATTCTCTGCTTTTAATTATCATCCTTTTAGTAGGATGATCATCTGCTGCACATGTCTATGCTTTTTATCTCCTGAATATATATCGCAGCCCGGATGGATGAAACTAGATCCGGGGTCTTCAAACTTCCGATCTTCACACTAAGTACAAGTCGATCCATGTGAGAATTTCTTGGAGTCGAACATGGAAAGACATCGCTTGATTACCAGTCAATAATGTAAACTGTTAACAAGTGCGAGAGGAATCACCGATAATGATGATGACCCTCAATGTACTGCAGCACAATTCACGTGGCGTGAATATAGGATCTGACGTTGAACACCACGCAAAGTCTCCCGGTCGAAGGTCATTAATGTATACCTATCGCCGGAAGTGAGAAACTTGCCATTGAGGCATGCAAGCTTCAAAGTACTGAGGGGATGTTCCTAGATCAACTTCTTGGATAGTGAGCTGATGTCGACAAGAAGTGATCCGTCAAAGGAGGGCCTTAATGAATCCCACATCAGTGACACGGAACGGAACTAGTGATGATGGTGAAAACGATCTGTGAAATATGATCCAGGGTGGCGGTCATGGAAGGATGAAAGATGATGTATGGTAGTGGATGGGACCAGGTTGACACTTTCTGAATGACATCTCTTGAACATATCTCAACACTGATGTGATGGATCGGTAGCATTACCCCATTTGGATGGTATGGCGAGACCATGGTGAAGGGACCGGTGAATGATAATAACCCAACCCGATATTTACGGAGGCAAAAGTGTCATGTTCAAGAGCGACTTGCTACCATTAAGCTTTGAGGTTCTTCCCAATTTTTCCCCAGTCATTTCTGACCAGTACCTCTTTATTTTTGTCAAGCTTGAGGAGGATAACATATGCTTGTTCTATAACCTGCCCTTCGGGCAAGCCCATCGCTATGTTTTAACGAGCCTAACGATGGGGAAACTCGTTCTCGTCTAAAGACAAGTTTGTCGCTATCTAATATTTTTAACGAGCCCAGCGACAAAGACAACTCGGTCCTTTTCATTTTTAGAGAGTCTGAAAAGGGTACATAAAGTGGACTCCAGGGGTCCTTTTTCGTCATCTAATCCCTTAAGTCCGAAAAAGTATAAAACAATACAGAAGGGATGAATGTTCGATATCTTTATCGAGCCGAACTAGACAAGCGCTCGATCTTTTTGTGCAATAATCCCTCAGGTCCAAAAAGATTAAAATCTAGAGGAGGGATAGCTCTTCCGGTCCTTTTAACGAGCTGGAAGGCCAAAACTCGGCAAACTTTTCATATTTTACGAGTCAGTGAAAAGAGCTCAAAGAAGACTCGTCTTTTGAGGAACGAGTGATAAACAGGGATAGCAACAGATTCCAGGTACAGGTTGGAATTTTCCAATCACGGCAGTATTACAAGGATGGCTAGGTGAGATCACTCTTCGCAGCTGTTCCTCAAAATAGGTAAACAATCAAGTGGATGTGAATGATCGGCCAAATGAAAAGTGGAGGTGACGGTGCACAAACACGACCAAGGCTCTTGTGGCTGATGAATTTACGGTCTCAAATGGTTATTTACCGGTTCATTTTTTCTGAATGAGCTTGAACTCTGGGGGGGAAGCCTGCTCACAAGCTTATTTTATTTTTTAACGAGCATGAATCTCCGCGTTAAAACTGCTCGGATCTTGCGTTTATTTTTTAACTAGCATGAACTTTGCCAAAACTGCTCGTTTGATAAGATCAAATTCATATTTTACCATGACTAGCTTCTTCTTTTTCAGAGATAGTACTGTATCATCAATTGCTGCAACAAACTTTGTTAGAAACGGATAACATGAAGTAAAAATACTAATATTTCACTTCGAACTACATAAAAAACAATTAAAAGATGTTTTTACCTCTCATTTTACCATTTCATGTGCATTTGGTTTGTTGGAGCTTTGGAGGTGCCCCCATTTCCTTGTCCGGTTCGGCCCGAGGGAGTGATTCCGTGAAAGATTATATCCGTCAGTATTGCAGGGAGGGATCTCAGCCGAGCAGAGACGGCAAGATTTCTATCTGTGATGTCACTGACAGGTCTCTCAGGTCTATTCTGTACACGATTTGTAGGATGGCCGGTAGTGCATCCCCTCATGTTGCCAACAGGTCATATGTGCAGCACGCCCTGGAGTGTCTTCAGCCGAAAGTTTTTAACTGGTGTGATGCAGTACTAGTTTAGATGAAAAACCAGTTGACCAAAGTAAAGGACGGGAAACTGAAGAATTTTGGCTTCGGTTCAGTTTTGACTGCCTTCGCTTTGGAGAAGATACCCCTGATGCAACCTCAGTACATTATTCTCGACTTGCCATCTCCTACCGAGCCACGCATGTAGAGGTGGGTTGACCACATGGTTAGACATGCAGGTCAATCTAAGATTACTTTTACTGATGCTTTCTTTAGGTGGTTTGAGCGGCAGGATATGGCTTTTTCCGAGTATCCATATATTGGCATGGACTTCCGAGGTGATCCGGATTTGGTACTACCGGATGGCGAGCAGTGGGATGATCTTGGTAAATATTTTGACCTTATCACTTTTTACTGTTTTTATTTATAATGTCCTTGTGCTTTACTCTATCAAGACTCTAATCAAACTCATGTGTGCATGCAGATGTGGGCCCTGTCTGTCCAGCAGTTCGTCCGAGAGCTCCGGCCGCTGCCCCCGCAGGGGAGGTTCCTGGGAGAGCTATTCTCCGTGACCTTGACTTGGCCGAGACTCTTACAGCTGTGCAGGAACATGTCGAGGGTCTTACCCTTGGGATTCCGGACGTACGGATCGACGAGTTGCCTCTACGATTGCAGCGACATACTGTTGGTGTTCCCAGACGATGGTCTCGTCTTCTGCGCATGATTGCACAGGCCGTGGCATGTTATCATGAGCATCACTAGGCTAGGGTGCCCCCCAGCCATTTTTGAGTTTTGGGGTCATATGACCGATTTTGTCTTCGTTACAGAACATTACATGTAAACCGCAAACAGTTATGTATATTTTTGATTTTCGGAGTTTATTCCAGTTTTTATGTGATCCATGTATGAAACATCGATGATGCTTCTCTTTTTATCAATTTTGCAGATGTCTATCTAACACATAGTTTGCTAATGAGTCGGTTAATGTGTTTAAGTTTCTGGAAATGTGTTGATATTGGATAAAATCAAACCGTCTTTCCAAGATTTTAACTCTTAGGAACTTGCGATAAATAGCTGGATTTCGGACAGAGTAGGTACCATTGAGCTGTAGTACCACGAGCTGTGAGTCTAGCCTGACGACTAGCCGGCGTATGCCATGGGTGATGGCATCAGAGAGGAGTTCTATCAACGCACTATACTCAGCGATATTATTTGTTAATTGACCAATACATACCCCCCTGAAACTCACTAACTCGCCGCTTGGGTCAAAAATGGCCCATGCTGCAGAGGATAGGTTCCTCGAACTACGACTTGCTCCGTCAGCATATCCGACCCATGGTTCCAATGGATTTGACATCTGCAATAAGTGTAAAAAGTGGATTACTTAAACCGAAACAAAAATGTAACAAAAGCATATAGGTTACTATTAGGCATAGTAACGCTTAAGGTACAACCCGTTGCGGGGTTGCGCCAGTGGAACTCCGTCATAATCTACCAACTCGTAGGCACCTTTTGCTAATACACTTTTAACAATATAAGGGCCCATCCATAAGGACTTGAATTTCCCAGCTCCCAATTTATCGGATTCTTGGTCGTAAAGCAAGACCAAATCACCTTCCGAGAAGACACGGGGTTTGACATTTTTGTCGAACTGCGCTTTGACTTGTTTCTTATGGGCTTCGTTGGCCAAGGCGGCATCACGACGAGTTTCATCCAACTGGATTAACTCTAAGAAACGAGCTTCTTCTTCTGAGGTTCCGGGGAGGAGATCAATTGCGAGTTTAAGGGACGAAATTTCGCACTGGATTGGTAGGATCGCTTCCAGGCCATACACCAGTTGAAACGGTGTGAACCCAGTGGCATTCCTTACCGATGTTCGGTAGGCCCACAAAGCCGAGTATAGGATCAAATGCCATCTTCTTTTGTGAACCCCCACCATCCTTTGCAGCATGCGCTTCAGGACTTTGTTGATCGCTTCAACTTGTCCGTTAGCTTGCAGATAGTACGGAGTAGAGCTGTCGTGAGACAATCCTAGTTTGGCAGTTAATTCAACCATCATGTGATTGTGAAAATGCGATCCATGATCTGTTACTATGGCCTGTGGCACGCCGAATCTGGTGACTACATGATTAAAAAAGAATAGGGCTGCTGTTTCACCAGTGTTATCCAATGTAGGCATCGCCTCGGCCCATTTGGTAAAATAGTCAACTGCGACTATAATATACCCATGCCCCCCGGTCGAGGTGGGGTTACATTGCATGAAATCGATGCCCCACTTGGCGAAAGGCCCCACAGCTATTATTGGCTGTAAAGGAGCGGGGGGTCTTCTGGTTTTGCTATCAAAAATCTGACATGCATGGCAACTTCTAACCGCAGTTATGCAATCTTTGAACATTGTTGGCCAGAAGTATCCTGCTCGTAAGATTCTTTGTGCGGTAGCATATCCAGATTGATGCCCCCCACAGGTGCCTGAATGACATTCATTCAGGGCTTTTTCGGCTTCCTTATGGGTTAGACACCTTCTCAGGACCATATCGACACCACGACGGTAAAGCGTATCACCGACGATCATGTAGTCCTTTGCTTGGTATCGAATGCGTTTTCGTTCTGAGTGAGAGGTGTCTGGCCGAAACTTTTGGGTTTGGAGATAAACTATTATATCTCCATACCACTCATCACTTTCTGATATCAGAAACAAACTTTCGTCCACGATCGATTCTTTGGACGTTTCATCGTTGTACGATGATGGGAGATCGCATAATAATTCTGCGAAAGCTAAAGCTTTCTTTGATTTGGATTTCACAAATTCCAGATCAAACTCTTGAAGGATAGCTATCCACTTTGAATATTTGCCCCCAAGCAACTGTCGCGACAGTATATAAGTCATGGGGTTGCAATCTGACAATACGGTGGTCTTCCTAAAGAGGACATAATGTCGAAATCTTTGAATCGCTTGAACAGCTGCTAATGCCAGCTTTTCAACATGAGAATATCTACTTTCCGTATCATTTAAGTTTTTACTTAAATAATATATAGGGTGTTCAATTCCATCGACTTCTTGAACTAAAACCATTGCAATGGTCGTATCTGCTGCAGCCAGATACAGGTTAAAATCCCTTAGATAGTCTGGGGCGTACATTAATGATGCTTTGACTAGCGCTTCTTTCAAAGCATCAAAGGAAGCTTGTGCAACCTGGTCCCAGACGAAAGGTACATCCTTTTTCAGGAGACGGGTATAACCTTTAGCAAGTTCTGCGTAATTTGGAATGAACCTCCTCAGAAAGTTTGCTTTCCCTTGGAGTTTCTGAATCTGAAGCAAGTTCGAAGGCGGAGGCAAATTAATGATTGCCTGCACCTTGCAAGGGTCGAGACGAATCCCATCCTTGGAGACTATAAAGCCAAGTAAACGACCAGAACCGACGCAAAACACACATTTGTGTGGATTGAGTCTTATCTTGTAGTGTCGGCAACGTAGAAATATTGCTCTTAAATGATGCGGATGATCAGTCCGCTTTTGCGAATGAGCCGGAAGATCGTCGAGATAAGGTTGAACGATGTTCTTGATGTCATGGAAAGCATAATTCATTGCTCTCTGAAATGTCGCCCCTGCGTTCTTTAAACCAAAGGGTAATTTTCGATAAGCGAATGTGCCCCACGGACAAATAAATGCAGTCTTTGACTGGTCCTGTGGGCGGATATTAATTTGATTATACCCGGAAAATCCGTCCATAAATGAAAATATTTCACATCCGGTGCATTCATCAATTATCTGGTCGATGAAGGGTGTAGGGTAGTTGTCCTTTGGACAAGCTTGATTTACATCCCTATAATCGACGCACACTCGTATTGTTCCTTGTTTTTTCATAACAGGGACAATATTCGATACCCAATCGGTTAGAGGAACCGGGTAGATGAAACCAGCATGGAGGAGCTTTTCAACTTCCGCCTTAATGGCAGCGGCTTTCTTGGGGTGCACCTGCCGAAGCCGTTGTCTCACTGGTTTGACATCGGGATACATCTTAATTTCATGTTCAACGATACTCGAGTCGATGCCTGGCATTTCATCATATGACCAAGCAAAGACATCTCTAAATTCGCGGAAAAGAGCTTTATATATTTCTTGTTCTGAAGGGGAACAACCTTTGCCGACATAAATATTCTCTACAATGTCTGTTTTTGTCGAGATATCTATGGCTATAGTCTCTTCTATATTGGATAGGTTTCTCTCGGAATCCACCGTATTTACAGTATTTGTTAGGAATTCAAATACTGAAGGGTGATACAGGTCGCCTTGAGTATCTTCCTTTGGAAGGGAACGATGGTGGTTATCATCCCATGGTGCGCCCTCAATCATCATTGACTGCAGGATTCCTTCGTCACTTGCATGCACTCATGACCAAGGATCCAAAGGGGTTCCACATTCTCCTGACCTATCTACCCAAACGCTTGACGAGCGTTGATTTGGGCTCGCCTCCCATGCCTGAAACATTGATTGCTACAATATTTCGATTGGGCTCGGGTGTAACACCATTGCCCGATCCATGACGACTTTGTCTTTTGCGACCTTTGCGGAAGATATCATGTTGCAGGTAGCCACCAATGGTACATTTCCTATGTACATATG